>JAOPSE010000002.1:46054013-47304013 GCA_029449295.1 Zea luxurians
CCAAGGTTTTTGCGTGGAGTCCCTCGGACATGCCTGGCATATCGAGGGATGTCGCCGAGCACTCGCTGGATATCTGAGCTGGAGCCCGACCCATGAAGCAGCCTCTGCGCCGATTCGACAAAGAAAAGCGCAGAACCATAGGCGAGGAGATCCACAAGCTGATGGCTGCAGGGTTCATCAAAGAGGTATTCCATCCCGAATGGCTAGCCAACCCTGTGCTTATGAAAAAGAAAGGTGGGAAATGGCGGATGTGTGTAGACTACACTAGTCTAAACAAAGCATGTCTGAAGGTTCCCTACCCTCTGCCTCGCATCGATCAAATCGCGGATTCCACTGCTGGGTGCAAAACCCTGTCATTCCTCGATGCCTACTCAGGGTATCACCAAATCAGGATGAAAGAGTCCGACCAGCTCGCGACTTCTTTCATCACACCTTTTGGCATGTACTGCTATATTACTATGCCATTTGGTTTGAGGAATGCAGGCGCGACATACCAAAGGTGCATGAACCACGTGTTCGGAGAGCACATTGGTCGAACAGTCGAGGCTTACGTCGATGACATCATAGTCAAGACGAGGAAAGCCTCCGACCTCCTCACTGACCTTGAAACGACATTCAAGTGTCTCAAGGCGAAAGGCGTAAAACTCAATCCCGAGAAGTGTGTCTTCAGAGTCCCCCGAGGCATGCTCCTGGGGTTCATCGTCTCCAAGCAGGGCATCGAGGCCAACCCAGAGAAAGTCGCGGCCATCACCAACATGGGGCCTATCAAGGACTTGAAAGGAGTACAGAGGGTTATGGGATGTCTTGCGACTCTGAGCCGTTTCATATCGCGCCTCGGCGAAAGAGGCCTACCCCGGTACCGCCTCTTAAGGAAGACCGAGCGATTCACTTGGACCCCCGAGGCCGAGGAAGCCCTCGGGAACTTAAAGGCGCTCCTTACAAGCGCGCCCATCTTGGTGCCCCCCGCTGCGGGAGAAGCCCTCTTGATCTACATAGCCGCAACCACTCAGGTGGTCAGCGCCGTGATCGTAGTCGAGAGACGAGAAGAAGGGCATGCATTGCTCATCTAGAGACCGGTCTACTTCATCAGTGAGGTACTGTCCGAAACCAAAATCCGCTACCCGTAAATTCAGAAGCTACTATACGCGGTAATTCTGACGCGGCGAAAGTTGCGACACTACTTCGAGTCTCATCCGGTGATTGTGGTGTCATCCTTCCCCCTGGGGAGATCATCCAGTGCCGAGAGGCCTCGGGTAGGATCGCAAAGTGGGCAGTGGAGATCATGGGCGAGACAATCTTGTTCGCTCCTCCGAAGGCCATCAAGTCCCAAGTCTTGGCGGACTTCGTGGCTGAATGGGTCGACACCCAGCTTCCAGCAGCTCCGATCCAACCGGAACTCTGGACCATGTTTTTCGATGGGTCGCTGATGAAAACAAGAGCGGGCACGAGCCTGCTCTTCATTTCACCCCTCGGAAAGCACCTCCGCTACGTGCTGCGCCTCCATTTCCCGGTGTCCAACAACGTGGCCGAGTATGAGGCCCTGGTTAACGGGTTGCACATCGCCATCGAGCTAGGGGTTCGGCGCCTCGACGCTCGTGGCGACTCGCAGCTTGTCATCGACCAAGTCATGAAGAACTCTCACTACCACGACCCGAAGATGGAAGCCTACTGCAACAAGGTTCGGCGCCTGGAAGACAAGTTCTACGGGCTCGAGCTCAACCACGTCGCCCGACGGTACAACGAGACTGCAGACGAGCTAGCTAAAATAGCCTCGGGGCGGACAACGGTTCCCCCGGACGTCTTCTCCCGAGACCTACATCAACCCTCCGTCAAGACCGACGACACGCCCGAGCCCGAGAAGGCCTCGGCCCTGCCCGAGGCGCCCTCGGCCCAGCCTGAGGCACCCTCAGGCCCCGAGGGTGAGGCTTTACGCGTCGAGGAAGAGTGGAATGGGGTCCCGTCTAATCGAAACTGGCAGACCCCGTACCTGCAATATCTCCACCGAGGAGAGCTGCCCCTCGATAGAGCCGAAGCTCGGCGACTGGCGCGACGCGCCAAGTCGTTCGTCTTGCTGGGTGACGAGAAGGAGCTCTACCACCGCAGCCCCTCAGGCATCCTCCAGCGATGCATATCCATCGCCGAAGGTCAAGAGCTATTGCAAGAAATACACTCAAGGGCTTGCGGTCATCACGCTGCACCTTAAGCCCTCGTTGGAAACACCTTTCGACAAGGTTTCTACTGGCCAAACGCGGTGGCCGACGCCACTAGGATTGTGCACACCTGCCAAGGGTGTCAATTCTACGCAAGGCAGACCCACCTGCCCGCTCAGGCCCTGCAAACAATACCCATCACCTGGTCGTTTGCTGTGTGGGGTCTGGACCTCGTCGGTCCCTTGTAGAAGGCACCCAGGGGCTTCACGCACCTGCTGGTCGCTATCGACAAATTCTCCAAGTGGATTGAGGTCCGACCCCTAAACAGCATCAGGTCCAAACAGGCAGTGGCGTTCTTCACCAACATCATCCATCGCTTTGGGGTCCCGAACTCCATCATCACCGACAACGGTACCCAGTTCACTGGCAGGAAGTTCCTGGACTTCTATGAGGACCACCACATCCGGGTGGACTGGGCAGTCATAGCTCACCCCATGACGAATGGGCAGGTAGAGCGTGCCAACGGCATGATTCTGCAGGGACTTAAGCCGAGGATCTACAACGACCTCAACAAGTTCAGCAGGCGATGGATGAAGGAACTCCCCTCGGTGATCTGGAGTCTGAGGACGACGCCAAGCCGAGCCACGGGCTTCACGCCGTTTTTTCTAGTCTATGGGGCCGAGGCTATCTTGCCCACAGACTTAGAATACGGTTTCCCAAGGACAAGGGCGTACGACGGCCAAAGCAACCAGACAAGCCGAGAAGACTCACTGGACTAGCTGGAAGAATCTTGGGACATGGCCTTACTACACTCGGCGCGGTATCAGCAGTCCCTGCGATGCTACCACGCCCGAGGGGTTCGGTCCCAAGACCTCCGGGTGGGCGACTTGGTGCTTTGGCTATGACAAGACGCCCGAGGGCATCACAAGCTCACTCCTCCTGTAAGTGCAATCAACCCTAATTGAGGGTTTTGGTGATTAAATGACAAAATAAACATTCTAACAAGTTTGCTCCTAGCATGTACGCAGTAATTCTACAGACAGGAGAAGCACAGATCTTACGAAGCATAAAAATAAAAGGCACCGCAGATTTAAAATTCCACATCAAATGGCGTGCTCCAAGTGCTTTGAAACAACGGCGGTACTGATTTTATAGTTCTTGAGTTATAGGAATCGTCGTACAATTAAGAGGGATCTGCGACGGTTAAGTAAGATGTGCAATGAGCCAAGTTCAAAATCCTTTGAACACTTCTTGGAGAACATTTTTCCAGATCATGAATGCCCTTGAGAAAAACAAATTTTACTTTCCACAAAGACTCCACCTTTGCTCTCTTCAAAATTCTCAAAATTTTGGTTTCAGCCCTGAAAACCGGTTCAACCGGTCCTAAAACCGGTTCAACCGGTTTTGGGACTATTCACCTGTCTCCTCTGCTCTGACCTGTCTGACAGTCAGAGCTGTCAGAAAAGTCGCTGCAGATATTTTTTGAAAACCAGTTGAACCGGAATTGTCTCTTACTCAACCGGTTTTGAAACCGGTCGAGTGTCCGGCTGAGTAAGTCAGTGGACCGGGATCCCCCTGGTAGAAACCAGTTCAACCGGTCTGAAAACCGGTTCAACCGGTTTTTACTTCTTTTCTCCCAACGGCTGCCAGCTTTTGGGGGATCCTTTATATACCCCCTCACACTCTCTCTCTCATTTACTACTGCCTCTCCCACGAATTCTTGGCTGACCAACCTTCAAACAAGAGCATTCATTTCACCTTTCACACCCGCAATCGCATCTCCTTCAATCATTTGAAGGACCCTTGGTGTGAGGTGAACTCGATCGAACTCGCTGTCAATTTCATCTCTAGTCTCCCATTCTCTTTGTTCTTGAGCTCGTTGCAAACTTAACCTTGTGCGGATTTGTTACTCTTGGAACCTCGTGTTCCTTGACGGTTAGAGGTTGCTTGGGAGTCTCCAAATTTGTGGACGACCCCAAGAAGTTTGTATCACCCGCTCTTTGAGCTGATTTGAGAAGAGATTGCCTTGACCTTTGTGGTCGGCTTGTGGAGGATTAGGGTTGGAAAAGACCCGGCCCTTTGTGGGTTCCTCAACGAGGAGTAGGACACCTTTGTGGTGGTTGCCGAACCTCAGGTTATATCGCGTGTTCTTGTGTGTTCTTGTTAAGCGCTTCATATTCGGTGGTTGGTTCATCTTATTCATTCGAGTAGATTTTGTGTAGGGCAAGTCTTTAGCTATATTCTTCACTACTTCGTATTTGTTCAATAGATTATCTAATTTAAGTTGAGCAGGTTCAAACTTGTTCAGTTGTAATTAAAATCGACTGAACCGGTTTGCACCAGTGCAACTTTAATTTAACCTATCTCGAAGTTTTTAGTGAAAATTTTCAGGTGTAGCCTATTCACCCTCCCTCTAGGCTACTTTCAATTGGTATCAGAGCCTCGCACCTCATTTTACGCTTAACCGCGTGAGGAAACGATCATGTCTACTCAACGGGACCATGTGGATCCTATTCTCGAGGATATTCCCGTCACATCCTCCGTTGAGGAAGTGGACCCCAAGGTCCTCGACCTCGCCATGAAGATCGCCAAGAGGATGTTCCTCAAGATGAAAGAGGAAGATGCTAAGAAAAAGGCCGAAGAAGAAGAATCAAGAAGAAAGGCCGAAGAAGACAAAGGTAAAGGAAAATTTGATTACAATGACGATCTAGTAGATCTTTTGGTGTCGAAGGTGTTGAGCAAGGTAAGTCTCAACACTGAAGAATCATCTACCAAAAGCAAAGGTAACAAGTTTAGTAAAGTTCAATTCGATTACACTAGAAATTTTATTCCCAACTTCTCTTCCGCCCCACTTGGAAAGTTACCAACTCTTAGTGAGTTGAACTATGACGAGTGGGCTGATAAGATGAAGTCGCATTTAATCGGTGTACATCCTAGTCTTTGGGAGATTGTTAATGTAGGTATGCATAAGCCTGTCCAAGGAGAAGAGATGACTCCAGAAATGATGCAAGAGATTCATCGCAATGCTCAAGCAGTGAGCATAATTAAAGGGAGTCTTTGTCCGGAAGAATACAGGAAAGTTCAAGGAAGAGAAGATGCCTGTGACATTTGGAACATTCTTAAAATGTCACATGAAGGAGATCCCAAAGCTAAGAGACATAGAGTTGAAGCTTTGGAGAGTGAGCTTGCTAGATATGATTGGATCAAGGGTGAGTCGCTTCAATCACTCTTTGATCGATTGATGGTGTTGGTCAACAAAATAAGAGTACTTGGGAGTGAAGATTGGAGTGACTCCAAGGTCACAAGATTGTTCATGAGAGCTTATAAAGAAAAGGATAAGAGTCTTGCAAGGATGATAAGGGATCATGATGACTATGAGGATATGACACCTCATCAATTATTTGCAAAAATTCAACAACACGAGTCCGAAGAAGCCCCCATCAAGGCAAGAGACTCTCATGCCTTGATCACAAATGAACAAGACAATCCCAAGAAAAACAAAGACCACAAAGCAAAGAAAGTGGTCGAGACCTCAAGTGATGAAGATAGCTCAAGTGATGAAGACACAGCTATGTTCATCAAAACATTCAAGAAATTTGTAAGGAAGAATGACAAGTTTCAAAGGAAAGGAAAGAAGAGGGCATGCTATGAATGTGGCCAAACCGGTCATTTCATAGCGGATTGTCCTAACAAGAAGGAACAAGAAGCCAAGAAGGAATACAAGAAGGACAAGTTTAAAAAGGGAGGCAAGACCAAGGGACACTTCAAGAAGAAGAAGTATGGTCAAGCCCATATTGGTGAAGAATGGAACTCCGATGAAGAGAGCTCTAGCTCCGAGGAAGAGGAAGTGGTGGCAAATGTGGCCATCCAATCTACTTCAAGCTCGCAACTCTTCACCAACCTACAAGACGACTCCTACACTCCAACTTGCCTCATGGAAAAAGGAGATAAGGTAACTTTATTTAGTAATGATTTTCAAAATGATGATGATGATGAACAAATTGCTATGAAAAATAAAATGATTAAGGAATTTGGCTTGAATGGATATAATGTTATCATAAAATTGATGGAGAAGCTAGATAAAAGAAAAGCAACTCTTGATGCTCAAGAAGATTTGCTTATCCTTGAAAAGGAAAGAAACCTAGAGCTTCAAGGATTGCTACTCAATAAAGATGAAATGCTAGATGCCTTGACTAAGGAAGTATCTTTAGTCAAGATAACTATAGAGGATAAAGAAAAGGAAGTAATCAATATGAAAACCTCTATAGCTAGTCTTGCAAATGAAAAGGATGCACTTGAATCAAGCATATTGTTGGGGTCGTGCTTCGGTACGCCGAAGGTCTCACACGAAGAAGCAGCTTCGGCTGGAGTCGTCTTCAAGAGATGGCCGAAGGTTCCTTTTCATGGAGCTTCGGCGTTTTAAACCGACATAGAGATAAAATGACCTTTTTATTCATATAGGTCTGAGTCAATGTTGTAAACATTTGTAAGGGGCATGATTGTAATTTGTCACAGGCTGCGACCTGTGCCTATAAATAGATGAACAGTACCTCTGTACTGTTCACGCGAACCTGTCATTTGCCTTCGCATTACACTTGTATTCCTGCCTTCCTCAGGACCGAAGGTACATTTGTCATTCATATTCATTCGTATTAATTGAAATGGAAATGATTCTATGTCAACATTTAAATGTTCATTTTATATCTCATGGTTTGTATGAATGCTCCACCCTATGTTACTATGTTTACGAAGGTGCGTCCTTCATAACCTTCGTCCGAAGTTCCTTATGTCCCGAAGGGATATAACGAAGTGGAGGACGAAGAGCCTTAATATTTAACATTTTCTGTGTTGCCTTGTTCTTAACTTTTAGCATTTGAGAACAAGCCCCCAACATTGGCGCCCACCTCCGGTGAACTCACTTCCACTTTTCTGAGCTGATGGCTTCGTTCAACAATCAAGCTGGAGCTGCTTCGGCTTCGAAGCTGGTGCTCCCGATAACAGGCGGTTCTTGCTCAGAGCCGGCTAACAAGAAACAGAAGAAGGAGGCCCAGAGAAGGGTGCAGCATGTTGGAGTGCAGGGACCCTTCATCAAGTCAAAATGGTCTCATATTCCAATTACCTTCTCTCAGGAAGACCTTCAGCTTAAGGATTATCCTCACAATGATGCTATGGTCATTTCTTGCGTGATCAAAGGATTTCTGGTCCACAATGTCCTAGTTGATACAGGCAGCGCAGCTGACATTATATTTGCTAAAGCCTTCAGACAAATGCAAGAGCCCGAAGACAAGATTCATGATGCTATACACCCTCTTTGTGGCTTCGGAGGGCGGCAGATTGTGGCACTAGGGAAGATTACCATGCCGGTAACCTTCGGATTTGTCAACAACACAAGGACTGAGCAAATTGTGTTTGACATTGTTGACATGGAGTATCCTTATAATGCTATCATTGGTCGTGGAACTCTTAATGCTTTCGAAGCAATTCTTCACCCAGCTTATCTCTGCATGAAGATACCTTCGGACCAAGGACCTATTGCTATTCATGGAAGCCAGGAAGCTGCTAGAAGGGCCGAAGGAAGCTGGACTGATTCCAAGGCAATCCATAATATAGATGGAGCTGAAGCTTGTGAACAGTATAAATTCAGGAGGGAGAAGGCAGCTTCAGCAGACCAACCGAAGCCCATGTTATTGTGCGAAGATATAGCAGAGCAGAAGGTGTTGTTGGGCTCCCAATTATCTGAAGATCAGGAGAAAACCTTGATAAGGTTTTTATTCAACAACAAAGATGTCTTTGCATGGTCAGCTAATGATCTCTGTGGAGTAAATCGGGATGTTATTGAACATTCGCTTAATGTTGATCCATCCTTCAGACCCCGAAAGCAGAGGCTTCGGAAAATGTCTGATGATAAGGCCGAAGGGGCTCGTAATGAAGTAAAAAGACTCCTCAGTGCAGGAGTTATCAGAGAAGTGAAGTACCCAGAGTGGTTAGCTAACACTGTTATGGTGAAGAAGGCCAATGGCAAGTGGAGAATGTGTATTGATTTCACAGATCTCAACAAGGCTTGTCCGAAGGATGAATTTCCGCTGCCAAGGATAGATTCTTTAGTTGATGCAGCAGCTTCTTCGGAGCTCATGAGTCTCTTAGACTGCTACTCAGGCTATCATCAAATCTGGATGAAGAAGGAAGATGAGCCGAAGACTAGCTTCATAACCCCAAGTGGTACATATTGCTATCTTCGGATGCCTGAGGGGCTCAAGAATGCTGGAGGGAGCTTCAGCAGAATGACTGCGAAGGTCCTCCAATCTCAGATAGGCAGAAATGTGTTGACCTATGTTGATGACATTATCGTAAAGAGCACGAAGCAAGAAAATCATATTGCTGATTTGCAGGAGACCTTCGCCAGCTTCAGACAGGCTGGTCTGAAGCTGAATCCAGAAAAATGCGTCTTCGGAGTGAAGAAGGGCAAATTTCTTGGGTGTTTGGTTTCAACAAAGGGAATCGAAGCTAACCCAAATAAAATCGAAGCTATACTTCGAATGGAGCCACCAACCACAAGAAAGGGGGCCCAAAGATTGACAGGAAGGCTGGCATCTCTCAACAGATTTATATCCAGATCAGCAGAAAGAAACTTACCATTCTTCGAGGTGCTGAAGTCAGCTGAAGTCTTTCAATGGGGCCCAAGTCAACAAAAAGCCTTCGAAGAACTGAAGCAATATTTAATAGATCTCACAACATTAACTCCACCAACGCCAGGGGCTTCTCTGTTGTTGTATGTGGCAGCTTCGCACTCAGCAGTAAGTGCGGCGCTTGTCCAGGAGAAGTTTGATGGACAAGCTAAGAAGCAGGTCCCAGTATATTTTGTATCTGAGGTCCTCAGTGTCTCAAAGAAAAATTATACGGAGCTGGAGAAGATATTGTATGCCGTTTTAATGGCATCCAGGAAGCTTCGGCATTACTTTCAGGCATTCAACATTATTGTTCCCTCTTCGCAGCCGTTGAAGGACATCATGAGGAACAGAGAAGCTACTGGGCGTATTGGAAAATGGGTTGCGGAACTCAATGAATTTTACATTGATTATGTGCATAGATCCTCAATTCAGTCTCAAGCATTAGCAGATTTCATTGCCGACTGGACGCCAGGGGCTCAGGACGAAGAAGCAAATAAAGATGCCGAAGCATGGACAGTGTTTTGTGATGGCTCCTGGGGAACCTTCGGAGCAGGTGCAGCTGCTGTGTTGGTCTCTCCGTCCAAGGTCAAAACTTGCTATGCAGCAAGACTTGACTTCGGCTGCACAAATAATATTGCTGAGTACGAAGCTTTGCTCCTGGGTCTTCGGAAACTAAAGGCAATGGGGGTCAGAAGGGCGATCCTTAAAACTGATTCTCAGGTTGTTTCGGGTCACATTGACAAAAGTTGCAAGGCTAAAGACCCGAAGCTTGAAAAGTACCTAGACACGGTCCGAAGGATCGAAGCTTCCTTCGAAGGATTTTCTGTTAAGAATATCCCTCGAGGGCAGAATGAGCATGCTGATTTGTTGGCCAAGTCTGCAGCACAGAGGCTGCCGCTACCTTCGGACGTGTTCTTTGAAACAATAAAGGCACCTTCAGTGGAGCTACTTGAAAGAGCAGTCCTTAACATTTCTCCTGTCTACAGTGAAGATTGGAGAACAGAAATAATCTCTTACCTTCAGGGAAACTTTCTATCAGATGACGAAGCTTATAATAAGAGGATAGAGGCAAGAGCTCGTCCTTATGTCATGATAGAAGGGGAGTTATACAAACATGGAGTTTGTGCCCCGCTGCTCAAATGCTTGTCTAGGGCCGAAGGTATAGAGTTGATGAAGGAGATACATGCAGGCTTGTGCGGATCCCACATTGGATCCAGGCCGTTACTTGGAAAAGTGTTCCGCCAAGGATTTTATTGGCCGAAGGCAGCTTCGGATGCAGCGGAGTTAGTCCAAAAGTGCGAAGGTTGTCAAAAATGTGCAAGAGATCAAAAACAACCTTCGTCATTAACACAGCTGATACAACCCATCTGGCCATTGCAAAGGTGGGGTCTTGACTTGTTGGGTCCATTGCCACCGGCCCAAGGCAACCTAAAATATGTTATAGTAGCTGTGGAATATTTTTCCAAGTGGATTGAGGCGAAGCCACTAGCCACAATAACTTCGGCCACTGTCCAAAAATTTTTCTGGCAGAATATTGTCTGTCGCTTCGGAGTGCCGAAGGCTATCACTGTAGATAATGGAACACAGTTCGACTCCGAAGATTTTAGAAATTTCTGTGATCAAATTGGCACGAAGATCCATTTTGCATCAGTCAGGCATCCGGAGTCGAATGGGCTTGTTGAAAGGGCCAACGGCATCATAATGACAGGAATAATGAAACTAATTTTTAATCAACCAAGGGGAAAATGGCCAGATCAGTTGACCAAAGTGGTGTGGAGCCACAATACAACAACATCAAGGTCTACAGGCTTTACCCCATTCAAGTTATTATTTGGTGACGAAGCAATAACTCCAGAAGAAGCTAAGGCTGGATCAATAAGAGTGGTAGCTTCGGCAGAATCAGGTGCCGAAGATACTTGCCTTGTGGAAAAAGATGCCTTAGAGGGGATCAGGCTTCAGGCCGTGGAAAATATCAACAAATACCAGGCTGAAACAATCAAATGGCGAGATAGAAAAGTCCGGCTAAAAAATATTGAGCCAGGACATTTCGTGCTTCGAAGAGTGGCCAACCCGGATACAGTGGGCAAGTTGCAACTGAAATGGGAAGGACCTTTCTTAGTAGCATCTTCGTCAAGGCCTGGTTCGTACAGACTAAAGGACATGGATGGAAAAGAAATTCCAAGATCTTGGAATGCCGATGAGCTTCGGCGGTTCTATGTATAACTTGATGTAATTTTACCTTTTCTTTTCTTTTTTATGGCACCCTTTTCCTTTCCAAAGGGGGAGAAAGGTTTTTAATGGGGCCATCATATGTAATTTTCCTTTTTAGTTTTATAAGAGCAAAATCCCCCAAAAGATGTAAATGTAAAAGCTGAGAGCGCACCATCGAGTGCCGAAGCTGAAAAAGAGAAAAAAAGCTCCAAAGACGTCCCTAAGGGGATGCAGAGCTTACAGCGAAAAGTCAACGCTGATTCCGCCGAAAGTAAAAGGCGAAGAAGCTCCAAAGACGTTCCCAAGGGAATGCAGAGCTTATACCGCCGAAAGTAAAAGGCGAAGAAGCTCCAAAGACGTTCCCAAGGGAATGCAGAGCTTATACCGTCTAAGTAAAAGACGAAGAAGCTCCAAAGACGTCCCTAAGGGGATGCAGAGCTTACAGCGAAAAGTCAACGCTGATACTGCCTAAGTAAAAGGCAAGGATGCTCCAAAGTCGTTCCCAAGGGAATGCAGAGCTGATGTGTGGTCGATTCTAAAGGAGTAATCGTTGAGAATGTGGCTTCGGACATACGCTTCGGACATTCATTTGCACATTACATTACATCATGGCATGTGCATGCATAAGCATTCATTCGTAGCATTTGTGTTCCTAAGTGGTTGCTTCGGCACAAAGAAAAGTTTCAGAGAAATGGTTTGTTATGATTCACTATGTAAAAGAAAAGTTTCGAAGTGGTTTTTTATGAATCGTTATGTAAAAGAGTTGTAGTCTTTTATGTTTTCTTATGTAAAGAAGACCTTCGGCAGAAAAGAGTTGTAGTCTTTTATGTTTTCTTATGTAAAGAAGACCTTCGGCAGAAAAGAGTTGTAGTCTTTTATGTTTTCTTATGTAAAGAAGACCTTCGGCAGAAAAGAGTAGTAGTCTTTTATGATTTCTTTTGTAAAGAAAAGCTTCGACAGAAAGAAGAAGTGGTCTATTAGGCTTCGTTGTGTACGAAAAGAAGGGAAGGTGTTTTTTCGCCTTCGGCTCAAAATACTGATTTCGTCCACATCAAAGCGCCTCAAGCAAAGGGTAAGAATATTACAAGGTATGTACAAAGTTCCTTGAAGACAGTTTAATTGTATTTACAAGAATTGTTACAAAAACATCCTGAGTTTTTCTACAGTACATTTCTACTGATCTTCATCAAGTTTCAGCTACGGCAGCAGCTTCGGCGACATAACTTAGGCATCATCTTCACCTTCGACATCCTACATGAATTAAGAGATTATAAGTAAAAATCAAGAGCAAAGAAAAAGGTAACTCCGAAGTATCATTTCTTACTGGTTCAAGATGACTGCGTGCTTCGTCTCCAGCTTTCTCCCGCCCGCCCTTTGTCCATATCGTTTTTATAAATCTATTGGAGATACTTCGGGCGAGGTCAGGCATATCATCCAGGATTGATGGAGATAAGCTGAAGTTGGGCCTGTTGACAATTTTTCCGTGGTCGCAGCCGGCCTTCAGAAATGCAGCAGCAGTGCCCCGAGAAGCCACCCAGGCACAGAAGTCACCATGCCCAGCTATGACTTCGTCGAGCTCGTCAATCTCCCCCTCAATATGTTCGAAGGTCTTCGGCAAATCTTCAGCTGAGGGGGTGAATTTTTCACTGCTGGCTCCAACTGAGTAAAAAATCTTTCTTAGTCGTTGAATGCACTTGTTGCTAAAATTCAAGCAGTTTTCTTGAAGATTTGTCAGTAGTTTTCTCAAATCTGAATTTTGCTGAGCTTCGGCTTCAAGTTTTGCACTAAGATCTTGTTTTTCTCGTTCGAACTGCTCAGACTGGCGGAGAAGCTTCGTATTCAGTTCTGATATCTTTGCTTCAGCTTCCGCCAATAAACCTTCGGTTGCCTGGAGCTCAAAGTTCTTCTTCTCGAAAGCATCTGATTGCTCCTTTATTTTGTTTTCCAAATTTCCAATTATAACTTCATGCTTTTTATCTTCAAGATCTTGTTGCATTTGCAAGGCTTTGCTCAGCAGCATACTCTGCACGAACACAACCTTCGTCAGACATGTTTTTATTAGAAGCGACCAAAATTAGATGGCAAGCTGTTCACCTTAAAGTTGGAGTAAAATAAACTACCAACGACATGTTGTCGTCGGTAGCGGCTGATGTCTGACTCTAGCTTCGGAAAACCGATACTCTTTGATAGAGTACCGATTACCTTAGCACCGGTCTGGTCTCGAATGCAGCCTAGTTTTTCATCATCTACACCTCCAAATAGGAGGGCACCTGGCTTGTAGCCGCAGGATTTGGCATATTCTTTAAGTTCTTCTATTTCGTCCTTTGTCAGCTTCTGCCCAATTAAATTCTGAAAGGAGTAAGCTTCGTCATCCGAAGTATCTTCGGCTATTTCTTTTCCTTTTTCAGGCACTGTGGCCATGGATTTTTCAGTAGCAGCACCGGCTTCTTCTGCATCTATGTCTTCCAAAATTTTGTTAATATTCTCAATGGTTGTTTCTAAATTAACCTCTTCGGCTGTAGCGGCTTCGCCAGCCGCGACCTCCGAAGGGGCGACTTCAATGTTCTTGGTGCCTTCGGCAGCTGCTGTTTTCTGAACTGAAGCTCTTGGAGGTGTTTTATCGATAACTTCAGTTACCGCAATGATTCTTTGCCGTTTGTGTTTGCTCATCTTCGCCTGATCCGGCTTGTCCACCTTTTGAAAAAGCTTCGTCAGTCGGAGCCCTAATGGACTTAGCTTCGTGGGCATAGGTTCAGTCATTACCTTTAAAATTTCTTCCACGTCGCTGGTAGAAGGCGATGTGGGGGTCCTCTCTTCTTCGGATATTTTCCGTTTCGGACTCGATATTTTCCTTTTCTTCGGGATTTTCTTCTCTGCTGCTGGTTGCTCTTCATCCTTTGTCAGAATTTCAGTTACTCTTTTTCTTTTGAGGCCCTCGGCACCCTTGTTCAACTGCTCATAGTCTGGGTACTCGAAGCCCAGGGCATCAAATACTCGGTTCAGCCTTCGCTTCGGTCGGGTGCCGAAGGCTGCTGTCATTAATTGATCCTCCTTTTTGGAATAATTCCCCAAGATTTCATTGCACATTGTCTCAACTGTTTCTAACCACTCTTTGCAGGGCTTCTTAAAGTATTTCTTGAATTTAAAGTGATAGGGCAGACGGACCAGCTCCCCCTTCTTCTTTTCTCCCTTCAGCTTCGGCATTTCCCACTCTTTTAGAGTAGGGAAGACTCTGAATGCCAAAAATTCCTGAACTAGATCCCTGGTGCCAATATGTTTTGAAATGATTTCAAACTCACCCAGAGCAGCCCAGGTAGGACCCTTTAAGTCGCCGATGCGGCAGCGTGGCCTCGTCTCTCCGAAGATTAACTCCAGAGGGCTTTGTACCAATTTTTCCCTGTCTTCGTCAACTTTCACATAAAACCATTCAGATTTCCAGCCCGCTGGCCATTTGCTTCGGTAGCTGATGACAGGGCACTTTGTTGTCTTTCGGTAGGCAAAATTATAGCAGCCAAAATTTTCATGAAGTCCATCTTTTCTGGCCTTTGTCTGGTAGTGTAATTCGTGAACCCGGCAGAAGCTGTCGGCAAAAGGTTCCACAGCTTGGCTCCGAAGGGCCCAGATATAAACATTGAGCCTAACGATGGCGTTAGGAGTCAATTGATGAAAAAAGATACCAAACCTCCTCAATATCTCTGCAATAATATTGTGCAGAGGAAATCTCAGCCCAGCCTTTAAAAAGCTTTTAAAAATAACAATCTCATCCTTCCCTGGCTTCGGGGTGGTTTCTTCTCCCCCGAAGCGGAGTAGCTTCTTCTGATCTTCAGTGAAATAACCCGCTTTCACCATCTTCGAAAGTTCAGCTTTTGAAACAGTTGATTTTCCAAAATCCAGGTGACTGGGCTTGCTGGGCGTAGCAATGTGATAGTCATCTTCGGAGTCAGTCCCATCAACGTTTTCTTCTTCTTCGGCTGTTGTCGGGTTTGCTTCGGCAGCAGGCCTCTCTTCCGCAGTAACTAGACCGGAGCGCTGCATCGCTTCGGAGATGGGCACAGTGTCTGAACCTTCGGCTTCGTCTCCCTCGCGCACAACTTTGGCAGTAGACCGCACTCGTGCCATGTAATTCTTAGTTTGGGGAAATTAGAAACTTTTTTCTTTTTTCTTTTCTCCGAAGCTCTCCTTTCTGACGAAGCAAGCGTCGAGACGGACCTTCGTTCGATTATGAGTGTCAAGCTTCGGCTATGGTGGAAAATTTTGGCAGAAAAACAGTGCAAATAGCAATGAATGCTGTGGTAACTTCACACCTACCCGCTTGTTTATATAGTGCTGCAGGTAAGAAGGCGAAGCGGCAAGATTTTTACACCAGACGGGCGGTCACTTGTACTCGCTGAGCAGTGGACCGCAAAGATCAAACAGTAACTCTGCAAGGTGGGCCTGGCACGTGCCCGGAATCCGGATCGTTTCTCCGCAACGAGCTCAGGGAAGGTGTTTTTTGGACCTTCGGCTTCCCGAAGCTGAAGAGGCTCTTTTTTCACGGGTCAAGCTCGTTACGAAAAACGATCTAGCACCGCGAAAGGGGCTACTGTTGGGGTCGTGCTTCGGTACGCCGAAGGTCTCACACGAAGAAGCAGCTTCGGCTGGAGTCGTCTTCAAGAGATGGCCGAAGGTTCCTTTTCATGGAGCTTCGGCGTTTTAAACCGACATAGAGATAAAATGACCTTTTTATTCATATAGGTCTGAGTCAATGTTGTAAACATTTGTAAGGGGCATGATTGTAATTTGTCACAGGCTGCGACCTGTGCCTATAAATAGATGAACAGTACCTCTGTACTGTTCACGCGAACCTGTCATTTGCCTTCGCATTACACTTGTATTCCTGCCTTCCTCAGGACCGAAGGTACATTTGTCATTCATATTCATTCGTATTAATTGAAATGGAAATGATTCTATGTCAACATTTAAATGTTCATTTTATATCTCATGGTTTGTATGAATGCTCCACCCTATGTTACTATGTTTACGAAGGTGCGTCCTTCATAACCTTCGTCCGAAGTTCCTTATGTCCCGAAGGGATATAACGAAGTGGAGGACGAAGAGCCTTAATATTTAACATTTTCTGTGTTGCCTTGTTCTTAACTTTTAGCATTTGAGAACAAGCCCCCAACACATATTAAGCTTGAATGTCCAAAATCAAGAACTTCAAGTGCAACTTGAAAATTGCAAGAACATCAATGCTTCATCTTTATTGATTGAATCTAAGTCTAGCTCCTCAAATAATACCTTTTGCAAACATTGTGCCAAATATCATGCTTCTTGTTGTCTAACTAACCATGCAAGGAGAAAGAGCCCACAGGTGAAGGTCAAAGAAATATTGAAAAGATGCTCAAGCAATGATGGGTTAAAGAAAATTGAACCCAAGTACAAGTCCCTAAAGCCCAACAATGGAAAAGCGGGGCTTGGGTTCAATTCATCCAAGGAAAACCCTAGCACAGTGCATAAGAGGTGGAGATCCCCCAAGTTCATAGAGGGAACCACCCTATATGATGCCTTGGGGAGGATTCACTCCTCAAATGACAAGTCAACTCAAGTAAAGGTAAACTTGAGTTCCACAAAGAGTAAGATGAAGGAAGCGGCATCAACAAGTGGAGAAAAATTTAATGCTCCCATTTCTCACTCTTATCTTTGTGATTACATGTTGACTTGGGATTTAGGGAAATTAGTTGTTAAATATGTGGGTGCCTACACTAAAAGAAATGTCATGAAAAGAAGTGTGTGGGTACCCAAGGCTATAACTAACACTGCAGGACCCAATTCAATTTGGGTACCTAAAAGCATAGCCTAAATTTGTTTTGCAGGTCTACTCCTCTGGTGGGTCAAGTTGGGTGCTTGACAGTGGATGCACAAATCACATGACCGGGGAGGAAGACATGTTTCATTCCTTGCAACTAACTCAAGAAGCACAAGAAATTATGTTTGGAGATAGTGGCAAGAGCAAGGTGATTGGTATTGGTAAAATTCCTATCTCTGAACAACAATCACTTTCAAATGTTTTATTGGTAGATTCTTTGAGATACAATTTGATGTCCGTTTCACAACTTTGTGGAATGGGTTATAATTGCTTATTTTCTGATGTGGATGTGAAGATCCTTAGAAGGGAGGATTCCTCTGTTGCCTTTACAGGTCGCTTGAAGGGCAAACTCTATCTTGTTGATTTCACAACAAGTAGAGTGACGCCTGAGACTTGTTTAGTGGCAAAATCTGACAGGGGCTGGCTTTGGCATAGCCGGCTAGCTCATGTTGGCATGAGGAACTTGGCCAAACTTCAAAAGGATGGTCACATTATTGGACTAACAAATGTTGTGTTTGAGAAAGATAGGGTTTGTGGCGCATGCCAAGCAGGAAAGCAACATGGAGTCCCACATCAATCAAAGAATGTGGTTACAACAAAAAGGCCACTGGAGCTTCTTCACATGGACCTCTTCGGACCTGTGGCTTACATCAGCATTGGTGGTAGTAAGTATGGTTTAGTCATTGTTGATGATTATTCTCGTTTCACCTGGGTTTTCTTTTTAAGTGATAAAGGTGAAACTCAAGAAACTTTGAGGAAATTCATGAGGAGGGCTCAAAATGAGTTTGAGCTCAAAATCAAGAAAGTGAGGAGTGATAATGGGACGGAATTCAAGAACACAGGTGTTGAAGAATTCTTAGGTGAAGAAGGAATCAAACATGAGTTTTCGGTTCCTTATACTCCACAACAAAATGGTGTTGTGGAAAGAAAGAACCGAAGTCTAATTGAAGCAGCTAGAACTACGTTAGATGAGTACAAGACACCTGACAACTTTTGGGCAGAAGCGGTCAACACCGCCTGTCATGCAATCAACCGTCTCTATCTTCATAAGATCTACAAGAAGACAGCTTATGAACTTCTCACCGGTAACAAACCCAAAGTTGATTATTTTAGAGTATTTGGTTGTAAATGTTTTATTCTTAACAAGAAAGTCAAGAGCTCAAAGTTTGCTCCTAGAGTGGACGAGGGGTTCTTGCTTGGATATGCATCAAATGCGCATGGATATCGTGTTTTCAACAATACCACTGGTCTTGTTGAAATAGTGATAGACGTGACATTTGATGAGTCTAATGGCTCACAAGGGCACGTTTCTAATGGCACTGCAGGAAATGAAGAACCACCTTGCGAGGCTATAAAGAGACTTGCAATAGGTGAGGTGAGACCTCAAGAGAAGGATGATGATGAAGGAACTTTATGGATGACCAATGAGGTTTTTGATGTGGGTGCAAAGGTGGTGGGTGACAAATCCTCCACCCATGCAAACCCATCAACCTCAAGTCATCCAAATTTTGAAGAACATCATCAACCCCAAAGGATGCCAACGGTGATAGAAGATGAACATGAAAGTATTGATGGTGAAGTGGCTCTTGATCCAGTAGATGATGAGGAGGAACAAATTCAAAGACAACCATCAGTGCCTCATCCTCGAGTTCATCACACTATCCAAAGAGATCATCCGGTGGACAACATCCTGGGTAGCATCAGGAGAGGGGTAACAACTCGATCTCGTTTAGCAAATTTTTGTGAATTTTACTCGTTTGTTTCCTCTCTTGAGCCACTTAAGGTTGAAGAAGCATTGGGTGATCCGGATTGGATAATCGCCATGCAAGACAAGTTGAATAACTTCACCCGGAATGAAGTCTGGTACTTGGTTCCAAGACCCAAGCAAAATGTGATTGGGACAAAATGGGTCTTTAGGAACAAACAAGATGAGCATGGCGTGGTTACAAGAAATAAAGCATGGTTGGTTGCTCAAGGCTACACTCAAGTGGAAGGACTTGATTTTGGTGAAACATATGCGCCGGTAGCAAGGTTAGAGTCAATAAGAATATTAATTGCCTATGCTACTAACCATGATTTCAAATTATATCAAATGGACGTCAAGAGCGCGTTTCTAAATGGTCCACTACAAGAGAGGGTCTATGTGGAGCAACCGCCGAGCTTTGAAAACCCAAGGAAGCCAAATCATGTCTATCTACTTCACAAGGCACTCTACGGGCTTAAACAAGCCCCTAGAGCTTGGTATGACTGTCTTAAAGATTTTTTAATTAAGAATGGGTTTACAATAGGAAAAGCTAACTCTACTTTATTTACTCGAAAAGTTGATAATGAATTATTTGTGTGCCAAATATATGTTGATGACATTATATTTGGTAGTACTAATGAAAAATTTTGTGAAGAGTTTAGCAAAGTAATGACGAACAGGTTTGAGATGTCCATGATGGGAGAGCTTAAATACTTCCTAGGATTTCAAATCAAGCAGCTCAAGGAAGGTACTTTTCTATGTCAAACCAAATATACACAAGATATGCTTAAGAAGTTTGGCATGGAAAAAGCAAAACACGCCAAGACTCCAATGTCATCAAATGGACATCTCGATCTAAATGAGGAAGGTAAACCTGTAGATCAAAAATTATATAGATCAATGATAGGATCACTGCTTTACTTATGTGCATCTAGGCCTGATATAATGTTAAGTGTTTGCATGTGTGCACGTTTTCAAGCAAACCCTAAAGATTGCCATCTTGTAGCCGTTAAGAGAATTCTAAGATACTTAGTCCACACCCAAAACCTAGGATTATGGTATCCCAAAGGCTCCCTTTTTGATTTGCTTGGCTACTCTGACTCAGATTATGCCGGTTGCAAAGTAGATCGAAAAAGCACTACTGGGACTTGCCAATTCCTTGGGCGGTCCTTAGTGTCATGGAGTTCCAAGAAACAGAATTGTGTTGCACTTTCCACTGCAGAAGCTGAGTACATAGCAGCTGGGGCATGTTGTGCACAGTTGTTATGGATGAAGCAAACCCTTAGAGATTTTGGTTGTGAGTTTAACAAAATTCCACTTTTGTGTGACAATGAAAGTGCCATAAAACTTGCAAACAATCCGGTGCAACACTCTAGAACTAAACATATTGACATCAGACACCATTTCTTGAGAGACCACGAAGCCAAAGGAGATATCGAATTGTTTCATGTGAGTACCGAAAATCAACTAGCCGATATCTTCACAAAACCTCTTGATGAGACTAGGTTTTGTTTTCTTAGGAGTGAACTAAATATCTTGGATTCTCGAAACGTGTCCTAATAACTAAAATTTTGATCAAATTTGATGAATGAAAATTGATTGTTTGAGCAATATGAAATGAGAAATTACTTTTTTACCATTAAAATCACTCATGTCATATTTGCTAAGTGCTATTATAGCCCTTCTGGGCAATATCTGGAAACTGGTTGAGTAAACCGACTGAGTAGGGCACTCAACCGGTTTTCCCCTGGTGAAAACCGGTTGAACCGGTATGAAAACCGGTTGAACCGGTTTTGGCCTCCTCCGTGTCTGGGCCGTCAGTCTGCGCGCAGTCTGCGCTGTCAGTGTGGCAGTCTGCGCTGTCAGACTGCCAGAAATTTCGCGCAGTCAACACCTTTTTCTGCGCGCTTTTACTGCGCAGTTTGACCAGAAACCGGTTGAACCGGTTTTGGAACCGGTTGAACCGGTTTTCTGTGGTCTGACCGGCCGACTCCCCCCTTTTATCTCTCCCTCTCTCCTCTTCTCTTCTTCTCACTTTCACTTTCCAGCCGCCGCCACCCACTTTTCTTCCTCCCTCTCCTTCACACCTCTACTCCAAAAACTCACTTGTGCCCTCTCCATTTTGGAAGATCTATTGGAGATTCGTTTACTCCGGTGTTCTCCATCATCTTCCTCAGTCTCGTTGGATTTCTTGACTAAATCTCCAGATCGAGGTATTGCCCTATTTCATTTCTTTTTACTCGATCCTACGCGTTCTTGATTATCTAATGTATCATTCGTTGGGTACATTATAGTTTAAGTGTCTGCAACACTTAGATTATCTTCATTTGTCACAAACATTGTTAGAGTTTAGCGATTTGATATTGTTCGTTGTAGTTGAACCGCTCATATGAACGGTTGAAGTGCATGCTCAATATCGTATGCGTCTCTTCTCAAACGTGTTTGATCCTTGCTCATCATAAGTTCTTTCTTTATTCTTAGAATGGTGCGTCGGAGGAACTCGTCCGTGGTCGAATCAGACTCTTCTGATGACCAAGAAATACATGGAGATACTCCCCCCGCTCTCGATCCAAGCGTGGGCGAGGAAGCGGAAGTGTCATGCAAGGTGCTGAGGCCTCCGGGTCTCAAAGTGCTCGCGGTCGGACAACCCGGAATCCTTCCGGTCGGTCCCGACCCACGACGAATCCGCAGGCGTGGGAGGCTACGAGTGATGATGATGGCGGGAAGGATGATGATATTGATCTTCCCCCGGCCCACGCCCCTGTGATTCGTGGGTTGGTTCTCCATCGGGCGGAGGCTCGGCGTGCTGGCAATGAGCCAATAACTGATTTCACTGCCAGTGGAGGATTGACTCTCCTTCAGGATCTTCGTTTCCAAAATCCTGCATTGCGCATTCGCGATGCAAGGATTGATGGAAACCGCTTCTGGACGCTTCATCACGTGGATTTTTATAATTCTGTGATCCTCCCCAAGAAGCATCAACCTATCCTGCATCAACGTTATATCAACTGGGAAGGTTGTGAGGCCATTGGGGATCCCGAGATGACACAGGCACTGAGGGCCTGTGAAAGGAAAAAGATGAAGAGTATCATGACATTCCAATATGATTGGAATGATGAAGTGATTGCCCAGTTTTACTCAACTCTATGGGTTAAGCTGGCAGATGAGGATAGTCCATACAACTATCCTTATCTTAACTTCTTCATTGAGGGAAGCTGGTACAAGGTGAGCTACCGTAGGTTTGCTCACATTCTTGGTTTTTCTGACGATGATATTTCTGGCGACAAGATAAAGATTCATGATTTCCGCCAACCATCTAGAGATGAGGCCAGAGACCTTCATCTTTCTGAGTCTGGGAAATTTTGGGAGTCCACCAACGTACACAAGTATTACAGATACATCAACTCCCTCAGTCGGATGACCCTCATTCCAAAAGGGGGAAATCAGATGAACATTCTCGGCGAGAGCAAGGTTTTGCTTTCTTTCATGAAGCCCAGCAGCTCAGAAAGTATCAACGTCTTTGATATGATTTGGCAGGAAATCATTCATGCCGCGTGCTTTCCATTGAAGGGGTGTCTTCATGCTCCATTTATCATGAAGATGATTGAGGTTGTGACTCAGTTTCGATTTGACAAAGGTACAAGACATCAGTCATATACTCCTTTCTGGATTGATCCCAACAATCCAGCAGGGCGCCTCAGAAAAGCCCCCTCCAGCTCTCGTACTCATACCTCTGCTGGTCCCTCTGCTGGTCCGTCTGCTGCTGCTCCTGCTGGTGCCTCGCGTCCTTCCCCTGGCCGCGGATCTCCCACGCCACGTGGTCGTGGTCGTGGTCGAGGTCGTGGTCATGGGATGGGTGCCCGCTTGGCCCGCGGGTTTGCGGCATTCTTCTCCATGTGCCGGAACATTGCTGAGGATGTCCATGAGGTGGCTCGACGTCAGCGGGAGACTGACGACAACCTACGTCGTCAAGCTTCCTCTTTAGGTACTCCCTTCGCCCCCTGCTCGCCTGATGTACCTCTCCATCCTCCTCCTCCGGAGATCAACGAGTGGTACCAGCAGGCATATGGGGTGCCTTTTATGACAGCGGACGACGTCGACGAAGAAGAAGAAGCTTATTTTGATGATCGTGAGCAGTTTGTCCCGCCTCCGTATCATGGGGATCCGGGCCAATCGTCCTCTCACCCTCTGCCCTAGGATCCCTCTGGCAGTGCTCCTCCCCCAGACCAGTCTGGCGAGGAACATTTTGCCTCTCACCTAGCGCACCAATTCTTTGCTCCTTATCAGCCTCCTCCAAACTGGTGATCTTGTGTTGATGGCTCTCTCCTTTTTTGGTTTTTGTTGCCAAAAAGGGGGAGAAGGTTTCTTATCATCATGGCAGTACCTACTTTTTATTTTTGTAATGAACAATCGGTCTGTAATAACTATTTGGTCTATCGTATGATGCATGCATGGCTCTAAAGCCATAAACATTTTTATGATGTGATGAGATGAGTTCTCATTATTGTAATAGCTGTAGAACTTTTCATATCATATGCTATGCAATAATGAGCTTTAATGTGTAATTTTTACTCTTTCTATCTAATTATGTTTCATTCCTCATTGTTTTGTGTATGGTGTTAATTGTTCTCTCTCTCTAAATATGTTGCAAATTGACATATCAAGTCAATGCTAATATCATAGAACTCATGCACATATTTAGGGGGAGCAACACATACACAAATGCTCTTATCTCGCAAGTACTTGTAATTTTTAATGTTTATCTCTACTCTGGTTTGTTTTGGCATCAATCACCAAAAAGGGGGAGATTGTAAGTGCAATCAACCCTAATTGAGGGTTTTGGTGATTAAATGACAAAACAAACAGAGATTCTAACAAGTTTGCTCCTAGCATGTACGCAGTAATTCTACAGACAGGAGAAGCACAGATCTTACGAAGCATAAAAATAAAAGGCACCGCAGATTTAAAATTCCATATCAAATGGCGTGCTCCAAGTGCTTTGAAACAACGGCGGTACTGATTTTACAGTTCTTGAGTTATAGGAATCGCCATACAATTAAGAGGGATCCGCGACGGTTAAGTAAGATGTGCAATGAGCCAGGTTCAAAATCCTTTGAACACTTCTTGGAGAACATTTTTCCAGATCATGAATGCCCTTGAGAAAAACAAATTTTACTTTCCACAAAGACTCCACCTTTGCTCTCTTCAAAATTCTCAAAAATTTGGTTTTAGCCCTGAAAACCGGTTCAACCGGTCCTAAAACCGGTTCAACCGGTTTTGGGACTGTTCACCTGTCTCCTCTGCTCTGACCTGTCTGACAGTCAGAGCTGTCAGAAAAGTCGTTGCAGATAATTTTTGAAAACCGGTTGAACCGGAATTGTCTCTTACTCAACCGGTTTTGAAACCGGTCGAGTGTCCGGCTGAGTAAGTCAGTGGACCGGGATCCCCCTGGTAGAAACCGGTTCAACCGGTCTAAAAACCGGTTCAACCGGTTTTTACTTCTTTTCTCCCAACGGCTGCCAGCTTTTGGGGGATCCTTTATATACCCCCTCACACTCTCTCTCTCATTTACTACTGCCTCTCCCACGAATTCTTGGCTGACCAACCTTCAAACAAGAGCATTCATTTCACCTTTCACACCCGCAATCGCATCTCCTTCAATCATTTGAAGGACCCTTGGTGTGAGGTGAACTCGATCGAACTCGCTGTCAATTTCATCTCTAGTCTCCCATTCTCTTTGTTCTTGAGCTTGTTGCAAACTTAACCTTGTGCGGATTTGTTACTCTTGGAACCTCGTGTTCCTTGACGGTTAGAGGTTGCTTGGGAGTCTCCAAATTTGTGGACGACCCCAAGAAGTTTGTATCACCCGCTCTTTGAGCTGATTTGAGAAGAGATTGCCTTGACCTTTGTGGTCGGCTTGTGGCGGATTAGGGTTGGAAAAGACCCGGCCCTTTGTGGGTTCCTCAACGAGGAGTAGGACACCTTTGTGGTGGTTGCCGAACCTCGGGTTATATCGCGTGTTCTTGTGTGTTCTTGTTAAGCGCTTCATATTCGGTGGTTGGTTCATCTTATTCATTCGAGTAGATTTTGTGTAGGGCAAGTCTTTAGCTATATTCTTCACTACTTCGTATTTGTTCAATAGATTATCTAATTTAAGTTGAGCAGGTTCAAACTTGTTCAGTTGTAATTAAAATCGACTGAACCGGTTTGCACCAGTGCAACTTTAATTTAACCTATCTCGAAGTTTTTAGTGAAAATTTTCAGGTGTAGCCTATTCACCCCCCTCTAGGCTACTTTCACCTCCCTAGGAAGGGCCATTCATCATCGCCAAGATCTTGAAGCCCGGAACCTACAAGCTGGCCAACAGTCAAGGCGAGGTCTACAGCAACGCTTGGAACATACGACAGCTACGTCGCTTCTACCCTTAAGATGTTTTCAAGTCGATCATATACCTCGTTTCTCTTTACATACGCAAATAAAGTCTAACCATCAAGAAAGGGTCAGCCTTGCCTCAGCAAAGCCCGACCCTCCCTCGGGGGCTAGAAGGGGGGAACCCCCTCTGCGTCAAAATTTTCCTTGGAAAAAAGTCTTTCTGCCAGAACATCTTTCGCGCTTTTCGACTACTTCGATAGTGGGATCCTGAAAACGACGGAGTACACGTAAGCGGCAAGGCCAACCGAGCCGAGGGACTCCTACGCCTCCAGGATACGGATATCTCACTCATCACCTTCTGCGATAAGTAACTCACGCTCGGATAAGCAATTCTGCTGACCGAAGAAGTCTTAACGCTCGAAAACTTTTTTGCCAGAACGATTTTTTGTGCCTTCTCGACTATGTCGATAACAGAATCCTGCGGACGAGTAAGAGTACACGTAAGCGGCGAGGCCGACCGAGCCGAGGGACTCCTACGCCTCCGGGATACGGATACCTCACTCGTCACCTTCCGCAATAAGTAACTCACTCGCACAAGTAATTCTGCTACCGACAAACAAGTCCTGATACTCGAAATGGGAGGAAAAGAAACACAGCTTTATAACATGACAATGATATGTTTGGCCTTGGCGATCGCAAAAGACATACACATGCTGCAGACAAACTGTTCCTGCAGGTTCGGACATCAATAGGGGGAGCAGCATCACCCTCGGCGTCGACTCCACCTTCGGCGGAATCCGGCCCGGCCTTGGAGGGCGACACGGTCGAAGGATCTCCACCTCGAAGGAAGACGTCAGCACTGCGCCTGAACCATCGCCGCCGGGGTCTCCTCCAGGAACCCGACCCAAGCAGACGGCTGGACCGGCCGCTCCGTAGCCTCAGCCAGATGTCCCCCGAGGACACCAGCCCAGCTCATGGCCTCGGCAGCCCGACTCCAGGGTTGGTCCCGCCAGTGGATGACCCGGCCCGGCTCCAGCCGCCGCTGCTACGCCTCCTCGGCTTGGGAAGTCCCCTGCTCCTGGGCCGACAAAGCCCCCTTTTTGAGCCAACTCCGCCTCTGTCCATGCTGACACCGCTGCCCCTAGCTCCGGCTCATCACAGAGCAGCCGAGGGTTCCTTAACTGAGCAAGAGGAGCTTTGAGTGGCCAGGCCAACCAAGCCAAGGGACTCCTACGCCTCCGGGATACGGATACCTCGCTCGTCACCTTCCGCGCAAAGCGACTCACACTCGGTTAAGCGGCTCAGCTAGTTGACAGGCGAGTTCCAATGCTCGAAACAAGGGGAAGACACGGCTTCACGCCCAAATACACAAATGTTTAGGCCCCGACAGCCGCAATGAACATACACCGGCACTCAAGGTGCCATTACAAACGGGACTCTGGTTTCGTTCCCGCGGGTATGAACAACCTCCATACCAGGGGGCCCGCGGGATGACGAACTCCAAGCGGCTCACCGACAACCACTCCAACAGCAGCGACAACAACCTCCGTCTCGGGCGGCTAGACAGCTGCAGCAACGGCTTCAGGGCAAACGCTGCGGCGGAAAAGCCCTCGCCCACAAAGGACAAGAACCAGCCATTCAAGCCAAAGAGACGGAGGTCCGGGGTGCAGGCGGCACTGGCGGTCTCGTTGGCAGAGACAACCTCCTCCGGCCGCCACCACCTCAGCATCGATGGCCACCTGCTCACCAACGCCGCACCGGCGTACAGCGCCCGCTCCGAAAGCGCACCGGCAGGTCCTCGCTCCCATTCTTGCCACAAGAACAACAATGGGGCCGTCCCAGAACACGAATGCCGCCCTCGCGGCGTACGACGTGTTGGGCGACCTCCCAGCAGTCGGCGGCGCAGCGAGGATCGGTAGTGGGGGGCAACACCGGAAGCAGTGCCAGAGCCACTAGTGCCAGGGAGCCAAGCGCGCGACAGCTGCCAAGCGCCACAGGCGGCGAACGCCCTTCTCCCCAGATCACTGAGGGAAGGAGCGGGCCACTGCCTATGCAGAGGCAGACCCCGGCTCAGCTCTCCCTCCGCCTCAGCCCGGATGACGAAGATCCTTGAAGCTGAGGGCGGGGCAGAGGCCGCAGCCCGGCTTGCTTCTCCCCACCATCGAACTGGTGGTCACCGTCTTGGGTGACCATTGGTGAGGGGATGCAGTCGGGCTGCCTGATGAAAATCCTTGAAGCCGAGCGATGGCAGAAAGGTGCCAACCTCCACGAGGTTGCGCTCCTCCCACAACAAGACGAAGGCAACGCGGGCGCTCCCCATCCGGGGGCTCGGAAGGCGGAAGGGCGCGATGCATGAGGAGAGTGCGAAGGCATGGCTGCCACCCAGGAGGTCGATCCCTTTTTAAAGGTGACTCACCCCGCTCGCGTCCTCAGGCGTCGTGGGCTAAGTCTTCACCAACGCGCTCAAAGGTCCTCCCCCTACGACACGGGGGCTGGGTCCCACACGACGTGCAAGCTGGCCCAGGACAGAAGAAGCCAAACCGCCGCGCGCGAAGCATGTAACCGCCCAGCGGTTACAAGCACTCCTCCGTCTTCGCCTAAACCAGTGGGTGAAAGGGCGGACCGCCATGCAGGCGGCACGCAACCGCACCACGGGGATGCACCCTTTCGACTTCGACGCGTCCAGCATGGAGTCCCAGGACCACACGTCATGTAACCGGCGCGCCGGTTACTGCGTGCGAAAAACTGCACCGCCACTTACGCCAATGATGCGCCTTCTCGACTGCGGAACTGGTGCCACGATTCGAGGCAACCCTGCGCATGGACCAACAGTGCCAGCCAAGCACGTCAGTCATGGGTCAGTCAGCCGTGGGAGAAGGCACGATGGTCGATATGGCCAGAAGTGGGCCGACAGTAATGGCGGCAGCAGGCGAGCGGAAGCGGCGGTCAAATCGTCTGCAGGCTCACGTCCCCTCCTGGGGCAGCAGGAGAGCCCTCTCCCACGGCGTGAAGACGACGCGTCCGTGTTCCGTTCCTTGAATGACTCGCGCATGCACAACAGCTGCCCCGTGAACCACTCGTCCCGTCGCATTAACTCCGCAGCAGGGCAGGCGTCACCTTTGGCAGGCGTAGCGGGTGACGCTTCACCTCCGCCATAATGACCGCGTCAAAAAAGGTGTGCCACATCGTTCAATTTCGTATCCTTTTCCTCTTCCCCTTTTCTCTCTCTTGCTACAGGGACCGGGAAAGGGGATACTCCGAAAGGGATCCTTCTCTGTGAAGGAAGCGGGCCCCGAGCCCTCCTACTGATCAGGGGTTCGAAGGCTGGTCCCTCGGAAGGATTCGACAGCCACCCCAGAGCACTCAGGCTCTGCGCCCACTACTGGTCAGAGGTTCCAAGGCTAGCCCCTCGGAAGGGTTCGACAGCCACCTCAGGCCACTCAGGCTCCGCGCCCACTACTGATCAAGGGTTCAAAGGCTGGCCCCTCGAAGGGTTCGATAGCCGCCTCAGAACACGCAGAGCGAGGGATGACTCTAGGTACGTCCGATACATGGCCGAGGCTCAGGCTACGCTCCCGAGGTACCCTAGGACATTTCCGAGACCAGCAGGAGTGATTCTGTAACGGAATCCCATCAGAGGGAGGCATCGAGCCCTCGGACCCTATCAAACGGGACCGAGTCCAGCAAATCACCTGCAGGTACTTTTGGAGCGCGCCTCTGGGCCACTAGCCGACCCTTATTGAACGGGGCACGGGCATCCACTCGGATCACCCGTTAGCAACTCACTGGAGACACCATGTTCGGCGCCCTTCGAGGGCAACATGGTGCTCTCCCCCCTCCTCCTTGCGGAAAGGCGATGAAGGGGCATATGAAAAAAGCCGAGTCAGTCCTTGACCGTCCTCTCGCCCTATGCAGAGGCTCAGGGGCTGCTCTCGCAAACCCAGCTCCGGCCAAACCGTTGACGGCGTCAACATACCAGCCCGAGGACTCGGAACCTGACCACACATCCGGGCTATGGCCAGATCGCATGAGGGAACAACCAGACCGGCCGAGGCATCACGAAAGGCATTAAGACCTCGGAGGAGTCAAACCACTCCTCCGAAGCCTCGGGGGCTACACCCGGCAGGTGCGCCCACGCACACCCACCGGAACAAAATGTAACCGAGAAAGGCCGACCCCCTTGCAAAAAAGTGCGATAAAGCCTCCAAGCGAGTGCCAACACTACCTTCGAGGATCAGGGGCTACTGTCGGGGACCATAATTAGGGGTACCCCCAAGACTCCTAAACTCGGCTGGTAAACACCATCAGCACAAAGCTGCAAAGGCCTGATGGGCGCAATACAGGTCAAAGCTCCGTCCGCTCAAGGGACACGATCTTGCCTCGCCCGAGCCCAGCCTTGGGCAGGAACAGTAGACCCAGGCAGATTCACGCCTCGCCCGAGGGCCTCCTCAAGCAACGGGCGCACCTCCGACTCGCCCGAGGCCTAGCTCAGGCAGGCTTTGCAGTGAAGCAACCTTGGCCAGATCGCCTCACCAACCGACCAAATCGCAGGAGCATTCAATGCAAGGATCGCCTGACATCTTATCCTGACACGCGATTCTTCAGTCGACAGGGCCGAAGTGACTGCAGTCACTTCGCCCCTCCACTGACTGACCTGACAGGAAAACAGCGCCGCCTGCGCTGCTCCGACTGCTGTGCCACCCGCCAGGGTGAGGCTGACAGCCGCCACGTCCGGCCTCAGGCGCCATAGGAAGCTCCGCCTTGCCCGACCCCAGGGCTTGGACTCAACCTCGACCTCGGACGATGGTCTCCGCCTCGCCCGACCCCAGGGCTCGGACTCAACCTTGACCTCGGACGACGGTCTCCGCCTCGCCCGACCCTAGGGCTTGGACTCAACCTCGACCTCGGACGACGATCTCCGCCTCGCCTGACCCCAGGGCTCGGACTTAACCTCGACCTCGGACGATGGTCTCCGCCTCGCCCAATCCCAGGGCTCGAACTCAACCTCGACCTCGGACGACGGTCTCCGCCTCGCCCGACCCCAGGGCTCAAACTCAACCTCGACTTCGGAGGAGTCACCGCCTCGCCCGACCTCGGGCTCGGACCGACCACGCTGTAGGGGGGTACATCATTACCCTACCCCTAGCTAGCTCAGGCTACGGGGAACAAGACCGGCGTCCCATCTGGCTCGCCCCGGTAAAACAAGTAATGATGGCACCCCGCGTGCTCCATGACGACGGTGGTTCTCAGCCCCCTACGGAAGCAAGGAGACGTCAGCAAGGACCCGACAGCCCCGACAACTGTGCTTCTACAGGGTTTAAGCGCTCCTCCGATGGCCACGACATCACATGAACAGGGAACTAACACATCTCCAACAGCCACGTCGGCATGTACATAGGACTCTAGCTCCTCTTTGCCGGACATGTTAGCACACTGCTACATCCCCCATTGTACACCTGGGCCCTCTCCTTACGTCTATAAAAGGAAGGTCCAGGGCCCTCGTACGAGAAGGTGGTCGCGCGAGAGGATGGGCTGACGAACAGGCTCTCTCTCTCTCCCTCGCGAACGCTTGTAACCCCCTACTGCAAGCGCATCTGCCCTGGGCGTAGGACAACACGAGCCGCGGTTCCCCTTTCACTTTCCTCCTTGTGTTCCGTCTCGTGCCGACCCATCTGGGCTAGGACACACAACGACAATTTACTCATCGGTCCAGGGACCCCCCGGGGTCGAAACGCCGACAAACGTGGATCGCGGGTTAATAACAGAAATTCCCGGGGTCACTTTTACAAAGTTGTCTGGCCGAAGCGGTATGATTGATTCGGAACCACACGATTGCAGATGGACGACTAGGATCAAATCCTTATTAAACCGAATCAGTACGCGCTAACAGCCAATGGATCCGAGATCCACGGCTCAGATTCGTCCATGTCAAACTCGCACCCAAGCCCACGGATCTGATCACTACGCTCACGATTTAATGCCCCGAGTCGGTATCCAGAGATCTAATCGGAGTCATTCGTTTGAGATCTCGTGGCCACGGCTTCATCTTCTTCATCCAGGACCGGCCCACAGTGGATTAGAGCGGCGGTGCAGGGTCCCCCATGCGATGGTGGACACCATGGCCAGTGTGGCACTACTGCGAGGCGAAAGAAGTAGTGGCTCAAGTTAGAAGGTGGTAGGGGGTGTAGCACAGTTTTATACCCTAGCGGGTAGAGTCTAGATCCGAAAGAAAAGGGGGCAGCCAAGGGGTTCTCCGGTGACCCCGGCTGGGTTTGTTGTAACAGAAGCACGCGCCGCAGAGGGGAGACGTCCAACAGGTGGGCTCCCACACGTTGGTGACTCATTCGTGCAAGCGGGAGACAGATAGCCCAAGCCCGCATGTCGGCCCCGCGCCCAGGGAGATGGGTCGCGCACATGGAAGTTAAGGGATGGTGGGCCAAATCCTAGCTTGGCGGTCCAACACAGTGTAACACCCCAGGCTTTAAAAGGGACAAAGCCGGGTGCATCTCATACATGCGCCAAAGAAGACAACATATATAATCACAGAGTGTATAGAGATAAATGTCACAATAATCAGAGTACCTATTACATAGCAGAAGACTTACAAAAATAAAAGATAAATATAACAGGATCTAAAATCCATCCTTGGCACTAGAAAGTCAACTGGGAGACGCCACCTAGATCGAATCGAACTCCTCGATGTGGCTCCACTTGAACCACCTGTTCTTCTCCTATGGGGGGTGTGAGACAGCAAGGGTGAGCTCACACATGTTCATCGCTCAACAAGTTGTGGGAATAATGTGACATGAACTCACCAAAGGTGGGAGTTCATGTGATGTGTAAAGCTGATCAACAACAGGGGTTAAAGCTGAGCATTGCTTTTAATAAGTTGGTCAACTTTTATTAGCAATTACTAAATGTAAGTAAATACCAAACCATATTAAATAATAGAACAAAATTAATAAATAATCCCATGCAAATGCAAATGACAAATTGAATTTAAGTTCCATATTTAATCATGTGAGGGTCCGAGCCGCTCATGACCGTGAGCATGGCTAGTATACCAGTTTTACACTCTATAGAGGTTGTACATCTTTACCCACAAGCCGTGTTACCCATCTGCCAAGGGGTCATGAATCACATACACCTCTACCAAGGAGGCGAGGCAGGGTAACACTACGAGGCCTTTACAAAGTTCCACTAGCTTCAGAAAACCCGCTATAGTTTATAGGAAGCTCCAATGCAGGAATCCCTCGCCTGAACGCCATCGCAGCAAAATCAACCCAAGGACCTCCCTACACTGACCACTCCCCTACTGCCCTTGCCCCTTTCGGGTAAGATAGTCATCCACTAGCTTTCCTAATTAATTAGCCAAGGGCGTCCCATTAAACCCTTGTGGTAGCACTATTTTCCCGGGTGGTCGCTCCATGTCCCAATTAACATAATGATCTTATCATGAACATAAAAAACATAACAGAATAATTGGAACATGGATGTAATGAAATATTATCCCAAAACCATATAAAGCAATAGCAAAACTACCCAAATGATTCAGGGTAAACAAGGTAAAAGATAATTAGACTAGGGTGACTTATTGGATCCCATCAAAATTAAACATATGCATTGATAAGTGATAATAAAGAACATTATTGGGTAACAAAAGTGGATCAAGGGCACAACTTGCCTGGCACTTGAGATTCCAGTTACCAGGGTGATTCTTTAGATCCTCGTGATCGCACTACTAGTCGTAGCAATACAAACAGACATGGTATAAACAAAATTAACATCACACCAAACATAGGTACAAACTGAATAATAATGATCTAGGCGAAGCTACGAGATCGTGGGAACGGGAACTACTAAGATCGGAGTTACGAATAGGGAGTTATGATTTTATAGAAGATCTGTGTGATTAAAATATCAATCTAGATTATAAATTGGTTAATATAAATCATATGAGAGGTTATTCTATAAATAATTATCTCAACTTTAATCTATGTTATAAATTTACCATAAATTATATTTTGGTAGATAATGATGAGCACATTAACAAGACTAACCAACAGGAGTTAAGTAAAGATCTAATCATAAAAAAATAAAACATGATATAATAAATATTTTTATTGCATAGTAAATATTTATATGAGACTAACATAACTAGAACGAGTCAAATCGGACTTAAAACGAAGGGGTTATGAATTACCGAAGGTTTTATGTATTTTGTACAAGATTAAATAGGATATTAATTTTAATATGACTTTTATGTCAAAACAGTGGCACTAATTGATAAACAATAATATTATGAAATTATAGACGTTGGAATGGATTGATTTGGACTTCATATGGATTTTATATGAATTAAACAAGTTCTAGCATTTTTGCATTAAAAAACATCTCTAATTATTTTTACTGGATTTTATAAGCCTCTGGACTGGGCACATAAAAACAGGTAAGTGCAGGGTTATTGGTGTAAAGTTTCTCAAGACTCATAACGTCCTAAGGTATACTGCGGGCTGATTCTGCGAAAGTTCGGGTCTCTTTAGTAAAAAGCCACGGCCGAAGGGGTATGGTTAACTCACGGTCGCCCGATTAAAAATGGGCCGACCAGATCGGATCCCGACGCTTATGCAGTGGCACGCGATATCAGCCCCAGGATCAATCATAGACGCTTCAGATTTTATAACGCCGAGATCTATTTCCGAGCGCTCAATCTCGATCAAACGGCGCAGGCGCGCTCCACCGAAGCGGTATGCTTGATCAAATCTGAATCGTTCATCAGCCAATCCACATCCCTCACGCCTCTCTCAAACTTCTCTCCACCCTTCACCAGCATATCAACGCACACTCTTCTCCCCCAATCCTCGCAGCTAAGCACAGCGGCGCATAGGCCTCTAGCGGATTCCAACATGCGCGCCCACCGAGCTTGCCCGAGTCGTGCGGCGAAGGAGAAGGAAGGTCTAACTCACGAGCCCACAAATCAGCGACGCCCGATACCGACGTCGACCGCGCGTGTGACTTACAAAACAGGCCCGCCATCCAGTGACGCGCGGGGGGGCAACGACGCGAGCACCAGATGACCCGGTCCCGCAAGTCTATGACCGCGGCAGCTACGCGCGCGCGAGTCGCATGCGGTTGGGCTGCACGAGAGAGAAGTAAGGTGGGCCGACTGAGAGGGATTTGGTCCAATGTGGAGTTTCTGTTTTTTCTTTTATTTTTCTTATTTTTGTTTCCTTTTTCTATTCTCAATTTAAAAAAACTCAAACCAAATTCAAATTTAGATTTTCATCCAAATCTTCACCTCTTTATATTCCCCTATTATTCATTTTTAACATTACAAACTTCCTATTCCAATTTAAAATGAAATTTTTAGGAGTTCAAATTTATTACCCACTAAAATCGATCATGATATAGTAGACATCGATTTATTCTAATTAATTATTTTGTTTGATAAATGTTTGAAACATGAGACACACTTATATTATTTTCTCTCTTTATGGAAAAATAGTATTTTGAATGTGAAATAGGAAGCAAAAGTTACTTCCAAATTTAATATTCATGTAAATAGAAGCTTATGGTGCATCAATTAATGATATGCATAATTATTTATTTGACTAGAAAACTTTTCTATTACCTTCTTTCTAAATTTATTCTTGGTTTTCACAAATCTAGTCCTCCATTTTCAATACTCAAGTATAATTTGAGATACCAGAATTTTACTATTTTATTTCTTCATGTATTTATTTTATTATTAATATATTTTTTTCTTATACAAATTTTGGGCCTTACACACAGGTAGTTCATCTTTTCTTTTTTTCTATTTTCTTTCCTAATTTCAAATTAGATTCCAATTCAAATTTTGAATTAAATTCACATAGAGTTTAAACTTAAAGTATATTTAAGTGTCAAACAAAAACTCCAACATGTTATGCATGGTCTATTTTATATATCAAATATTTATTCAGTCTGTGTTGCAAATACGAAATTCCCACCCATCATTTACTTTAAGAAAGAAGTTGTTATGATTGTGTGATTTAATTAAAATTCAATTCCACTATAGCTATCCATTACGTATTTTATTTGAGCAAGTTATGTGAAATCTCTTATCAAGTTATATTTTAACTATTATTTTAAAGTGTTTTCACCTTTATAATTTATGAGGAGAATAATCCTATATGAATAAATTAATAAAAAACATGTAAATATTTATTTATTTATGTGATTATTTTTATCTGATACAATTTTTTTGTGGGCCTTACAAATCCTACCCCTAACAGAAATCTCGTCCTCGGGATTTGTAAGAAAAGTGATACATGAAGAGTGATTTGCAGTTTTGCTTTTAGTTTCTAATTAGTTCAAAAATCAAGAGCCCCTTTTTTATTAGTGAGTGATTAGGTGAGCATGGGTATCCAGCTACTTATTATGTAGGATATAAGCCGGACAGGTTGAGGTAAGGAAAGATTATGGTAAGGAAAAGACTTTATCCAATAGGTTTAAGTTTTGATTCATCTCGAAATTCGCTTTGATTGTTATATCCTTCCTTGTCGATGTTGATATTTTCTTTTCCAGTCTTGGTCTCACTGATTCGAGGTTAGTGTATATCACCGGGGTTGGGGAAATATGGTTATGAATGAGATAGACTACATGATGTAGGTCAGAAGTCTGATGTTAGGTGGGGATGGACAGTTTATGCAATCCATCATGACTCTATTGGTTGGGTCTGATCTTCTGCTCATGGTTGAGTTGGTCTAATATACTGGATTAAGTTAACACCTGGCTAGTAGGGTTTAATCTCTTCTACCAGTATCACTAATCTGTTTAAGTAGACCACATTAGATTAGATCATATTAGATTCTATAATTCTATTTAGGAATATCATTTAGTTAAGTATAACAAGCTGACTTTATCTTTATGAAATTCTAGTATCTCTTCTTTTTTTCTAAGTGGAACTTCCAATTAGTATTTTTATACACTTAAAATTCTTCATGCCATTAGCAGGTGTGGCATAGAAAACAAGGGTACATCAGGTTTAGCTATTAGGTGAGTATAGAGAAGATTTGGTGTTAGGTAAGGGAGACTTTTATTGATTATTTTTATCTGATACAAATTTTTTTTATCTGATACAAATTTTTTTGGGCCTTACACATACCACCAGAATCTTTTCCTCAGGTCTTAGTACATCTTCTCACTACCAGGTTGTATGGAATAAGCTGTCTCATGAGCTTCCTTAAGAATCAGTTCCTGAATCAATTTGATGTTGGGAACGCACAGCCTATCTTTAAACCATATCACGCCTTCTATGTCTTCACGGAAATCTTTGCATTTCCATCTATGATCAGCTATCGAATCTTGTTGATCTTCTCATCGTCTTTCCGGCCATCTTTGATTTCTCGCTCTAAGGTAGGTTCTAGCTCCACTGTCACTCCTTCGGTGTTGTTTAGAAATCTGAGACTCAGCCTGTCGAATTCCTTTGCTAGCTCACACGGCATCGGGTGAGCGGCCATCATGTTGACTTGACTCTTTCGGCTCAAAGCATCTGCAACCACATTAGCTTTGCCTCGGTGATAATGTATCTCCATCTCATAGTCTTTGATCAACTCCAGTCATCTTTGCTACCTCATATTCAATTCTAACTGGGTGTATATACTTGAGACTCTTGTGGTCTGTATAAATATCACACTTTTGTCCGTATAGATAATGCCTCTAGGTCTTCAGTGCATGAACCACTACTGCTAATTCTAGATCATGTGTGGGGTAATTCTTCTCATGAATCTTTAATTATTGGGACAAGTACACCACTACTCTCCCTTCTTGCATTAACACACATCCCAGTCCGATGTACGAAACATCACAATATACTGATAATGGCTTGTGAACATCTAGCAGAATCAATACCGGTGTTGTAGCCAACTTCTTCTTTAATGTTTCAAAGGACTCTTGGCACTCTAGGGTCCACTTGAATTCAACTTCCTTTGCCAGCAAGGCTGTCATTGGCCTGGCAATCTTAGAAACCCCTTCAATGAAACGTCGATAGTATCCGACCATACCAATGAAACTCTTGATTCCTCAGACATTTTTGGTGCTTTCCAGTCCAAAATGGCTGCTACCTTCTTAGGATCCATAGCTAATCCATCTCGATTTATGATATGACCTAAGAACATGACTTCGCTGATCCAGAACTCACACTTGCTAAGCTTGGCGTATAGCTAACAATCCCATAGCCTCTGCAATACTTTCCTCAAGTGCTCTTCATGCTCTTGCTCATTCTAGGAATATTAGTGTTGGTCACTTGTCCTTAAATGCTGTGAATCAAGAACAAGGCAACACAATTGTTAATTATTAGAGACTGTCATCTTTCGAAGCATTATCTCCCCATGGATATAATGATCATCAGACGAAGGTCATGAAGGACATACCTTCATCATTTAATATATAAATAAGAATGCAAAAGGGACAAAGACAGTAATTGTATCTCGTTAATTCATTCATATTTGCATTTTATAAAACATGTATGAATATCAATAGAATTCATATTACATTGATACCTTCGGCTTGCTTGAAGGTGAAGACGCGAGAGAGTGATTACAAATCAGCGTGAACAGTACGGTGTTACTGTTCATCTATTTATAGGCATGGGACGTAGCCTGGGTAAAATTACATTCATGACCCTCGACATTTATTGATAGACATAACTTAGACTACTAACGTCTATCTAGTCTTTTCCTCTTCTGCTTGATCTGAACCGAAGCTGATGGTAGCTTCGGCATTTGGCATCGTTGCTTCTACGCAAGGTCTTCGTCTTGAGAACCTTCAGTAGAGGAAGAGAAGACTTCTATATCACTTTGCCGAAAGTGTTTTTGTCTTGAAGACCTTCGGTGGGGAAGAAGACCCCCAACAGTAGCCCCTTCACGGTGCTAGATCGTTTTTTCATAACGAGCACGATCCACGAAAAACACGAAGGCTTCGGAATGCCGAAGGTCCGAAAAACCCCTTCCCTGAGCTTGTTATCAAAAAACGATTAAAATATTCCGAGCGCTGGCCGGTCCACCGTTCAGCCAGTATACACGCTTTGGCAGTTTGTCTTCTTCTCCTGCAAGACTATATAAACAGACAGGTTGGTGAGTAGTTATAACAGTGTTCATTGCTATTGCACCATTATGCTGTTGAAAATTTTAACTGAAGTCGAAGCTTTCTGCATTGTGCTTTCAAATAAGTGCTTCATCACTTAAGATCAGCTTTGTCTAAAAGAAACTGAACATTGAAATCGCCAGAGTAAGATCCACTGCCAGGGTGTCCCATGAGAGAGATGAGACTGAAGTAACCAAGACAGCACCCATATCAGAAGTGATGAGACGGTCAGGTCTGGTTGTGCAAGAGGGAGCTACTGCCGAAGGTACCTCCAACATCGAAGCTGAACAAGCTATTGCCGAAGTCAAAAGTGATAATGAAAGTGAAGAGGACGATAGTATTCTGTGCACAACCAAGCCTAGTCATGTTGAATTTGGAAATCCATAGTAAAAGTAGAGGATCTGGTTGTGATGAAGAAACTAGGTTATTTTGGAGAGGATGAAGATGGATTGATTCGCTTTGCTGGAGAGGAAGTAATTCCAGAGCCGAAGGATGATGAGGTTGTTGTGTTCAAGAGCTTCTTCAGGGTAGGGCTTTGGTTCCCCCTTTACGATATGATAGGGGAAGTTTTAAAGAAATTTGAGATATATCTCTATCAGCTGACCCTAAACATAATATTGTTAGGCTTAGCGTTTACATCTAGGCTCTCCAAAGCCAGGGGAAGAGTGCTAACGCTGAAGGGTTTTGTTGGGTTCATGAACTTCATTATAAGACAAAGGAAAGGGCTGATGATCTGCATAAAAATTTTGGATGCTACAACTTTGCATACCGAAAGGATACGAAGGCCCCCGTGATCGGCTACCAGACCAAGTGGCCCACTGACTGGACAAGTGAATGGTTTTACATGAAGGCTGATGAGAAGAAGAGGGAGAAGCTTATGAGCATGGTAATGAGTCCCTTGAAGCTAAACTTTGGTATGACTCGACCCTTGTGCAATATGCAGCTGGGGTCTCCTTGCCAACTGGCCGAAGTGGTATTTAGGGTCATGTCTAAGCACATAAGCACTAGAGACTTAGTGCAAGAATATTTAGCAAATAGAACATTCCTAACTTCTAGCGGCTAGGGAATGCCGAAGAAAGAAGAAGGGAAGAAATATGAACTTGTTCGTCTGTCGTACAGCTTCAAATTTTAGAAAAGGTTTAAAGAACCATGCACTGAACGGTTAGAACTGATAGAAACCATGTGCAACGAAATTCTTGGAATCTATACAAGAAAAGAGGATCAACTAATGGCTGCTGCCTTCGGCACCTAGCCAAAACGAAGGCTGAACCGCGTAATGGATGCTCTTAACTTTGAGTACCCTGACTACGAAAGGCTTGATGAAGGGGTCGGAGGAATTAAGAGGAAAAGGGTTGTTAGTATATTGAGTAGGCAAGTTATCCGGTCTATCAAGGAAGACCAAGAGACTTCAAAGAAGAGAAAAACTATGCCGGAGCCAAAAGTATCGGCTCCTAAAAAATGGAAGCTTGCCGAGAAATCCTTTGAGAAGATGAAGATACAAGATGTGCCAAAGCAAGCTGCAAGCCCTTCATCTTCTGCTACGGAGGTCTCGGAAATATTGAAGGTAATGACTGAGTCTTTCCCATTCGCACTGCTAAGTCCTCTGGGATTGGAACTGACTAGCCTTTTATAGAAAAAGGAAATCACTTCGGCTGCTGATGGGAGAGACGGGGGCTAGAAGAAATGACGCATGATGAATATACTGGAAGCCATTGAACAAACCCCGCCCCCAGCCTCGGCAGACAAAGTTGCTAAATTGATTGATGCCAAAGCTACCACTGCAGCTGATGACGAAAATCTCACAACCACCCTATCCAAAATTGACAGACTTATATCAGACGTGGTTGCGGAGAAGGAGGTAGCCACAGTAGTTTCAGACAAGGGGAAGAAAATTGAAGAAACCTCTTCGGAAGGAGTGAATTTTGACCTACGACACTTGGGCGGCCAACAGCTCTCCGAAGAGGACATATCAGAGCTAAAATAATTCACAATCTCCTGTAACTACCAGTCGGGGTCAATGCTCTTTGGTGGGGTCGATGAAGAAGTTGTGGGATGCATTCGCGACCATGCTAGTGCAAAAATTATAAGCACCCTGTCTAAGAGTATTGGATTCCCGAAGCTAGAAAAGGACATCAGCTGCTACAGACACCAGCATGTCATAGGCAGCTTATTTTATTCTAACTTCAAAGTAAAATCATTTTTGCAAGTTATCGCTGATATCTCCGTGTTGACTTCGGTATTCTAACTTTGAGTTCATTTTTACAGAGTTTGTTACTAAGCAAAGCTTTAAAAATGCAACAAGATGATGAAGACAGGAAAAACAAAGTCATTGTCAAGGGTTTGGAAGATAAGATCAAGAAACTAGAAGATTCTCAAAAGGAAAAAGATGAGTTGCTATGTTCAGTCGAAGGATCGCTTACCGAAGCGCAAGCTCAGAATAAGAAATTGAGCAAAGAGCTGACAGAGGCTCAGACACTTTTGGAAGAAAACTCCAGCCGATTCAACCGCGAAACCAAAGCTTTGAACACGACACTCAAGGTTGAGGCCGAGAAGAACATGAAGCTCAATGAAACACTGAGAACTCTTAAGGAGAGATGTTTTAATTTTGCAAGCCAATGAAACGCCCGATTAAGAAGTATATTCAATTCAGTTGGAGCTGCATCCAATCAAGCTAGCCTTTGTGCTGAAGATGTCCTTGGGGCACTCGAATGCGTCGAGAAGGAGGTTGACGTCCTCGACGAAGTCATAACTGGCCATGGAGACTTCTGCGCTGGTGGCTTATCATGGTACGGCTATCGCTTTCATAAAAGCCGGGTGCAATCACGCAAGGGCTATCAATAGGCCAAATTTCAACTTTTCATCATCGGACCTGGTTGATATTCCAGCCGAAGCCCGAAGCATAGGCAACAGGTTCATTACTCAAATCTAGGCTAAGGGCGGCCACGAGTTGGCTAGAAACGAAGCCCAAAACCTGCTTAACAAAGTATATCTCTTCACCTTTATTCTTTAATTTAAATTTTTCCTTACCAGATTCCTCATTACCCTTTTCTTCGACATTCTTCAGGGTGATGGTGTCGAAGGTTAGTGAACCGAAGTTAGGTTTGAAGCTTTGAGGAAGACTTTAGAGGATTCCCCTTAATATCTATAGAAACACTTTGGAAATTCCTTTGCGCAAGAAGTGTATTATTTGACGAAGAAATGTAATTGAATATGAATAGAACTGTAATTATTTGTAAATACTTTGTAATTATTTTTTACCTTTCATTCGTGTGCCGACTGCTTTGTTGTGGACGAAACTATTGCTCGTAGCTTTTGAGCCGAAGGCGAAAAACACCTTCCCTTCTTTTTGTTCATATCAAAGCACCACTTTGAGTAAAATCAATGACCGAGTCTCATAAACAACGAAATTTCATTTGAGACAAAGCATCTTCGCATACAAAGCATTTTCTCATTAAAGGCAGAAGTCCTCGCTTTTCCTGTTAATGCTTTGTGCTTTATGCCATGATGATGAATCTACGGATGCCTAATGTATATTTGTATGAATGCAAAAGATGATGTGATGAAGTATACAAATGTATGATGAGGGTAAAAAACACGCAAATACACACCTAGACTTTGCATCCCCTTAGGAACGACTTTGGAGTCTCTTCACCATTTACTTAGGTGGTTATTCAGCTCTGCATTCCCTTGGGAATGACTTTGGAGCTAAGCACCGCATCCCCTTAGGAATGAATTTGGAGCTTCTTCACCTTTTACTTAGGTGGCATTTAAGCTTTGCATTCCCTTAGGAACGACTTTGGAGCTTCTTCATCTTTCACTTAGATGGCATTCTAGCTCTGCATCCCCTTAGGGACGACTTTGGAGCTTCTTCATACCTTTTTACACTCGATGGTGTAATCCCAGATTTTTACATTTTACATGTGGGGGAATTTGGCCCTTGTATTACATAGGGCTGCTCAAAAATTAAAAATTACAACCTATGGACCCGTTAAAAACCTTTCTCCCCACTTGAAAGGAAAAGTGTGCCATAGGGAGAAAATAAGAAAATTAGAAGATTTACACATAATATCTTCGGAGTTCATCTGCATTCCATGACCTTGGAATGTCGTTTCCATCCATGTCTTTCAGCCTGTACGATTCAGGTCTTGACGAAGACATCAACAAGAAAGGACCCTCCCATTTGAGCTGAAGTTTTCTCACTGTATCTGGGTTGGCCACTCTCCGAAGTACCAAGTGTCATGGTTTGATGTTTTTTAGTCTTACCTTGCGATCACGCCATTTAACTGTTTCGGGTTGATACTTATTGATGAGATCTATCGCTTGGAGCCTGGTCCCTTCTATGGTGTCTTTTGTTATTTTGCAATCATCTTCGTCTTTTATCGAAGCTAGGGTCCTTATTGAACCCGTTCTTGCTTCTTCCAGTGTTATTGCTTCATCACCAAACAGAAGCTTGAACGGGGTAAATCATGTTGACCTTGAGACAATAGTGTTGTGGTTCCATACCACTTTTATCAACTCGTCTGGCTACTTTCCTTTGGGCTGATTGAAGATTGACTTCATTATCCCTGTTATTATGATTCCATTGGCTCGTTCTACTGGTCCATTTGATTTCGGATGTCTCACTGATGCAAAATGTATTTTGTACCAATTTGGTCACAAAAGGCTTTGAATGTTTCAGCATCAAACTGAGTTCCATTATCAACTGTGATGGTGAGAGCACCTAGAGGGGGGTGAATAGGTGATCGTATAAAATTCAAATACTAATAGCCACAAACTTTGTTAAGTGTTAGTATGGCTAAGTAGCGAGCTCTTGTGAACACACAAGTAATCACAGAAAAGCAATCACAAGAGCCACGCGAGTTTATCCTGTGGTTCAGCCAAGTAACACTTGCCTACTTCCATGTTGTGGTGTCCCAATGGATGAGGGTTGCACTCAACCCCTTTCAAGTGATCCAATGATCAACTTGAATACCACGATGTTCTTCTTTCTTAGACTTTCTCCTGTTTGCGAGGAATCTCCACAACTTGGAGCCTCTCACCCTTACAATTGATGATCACAAAGAAGCATGGAAGTAAGGGAGAGGAGAGCAACACACACAAGACTTAAAATGAGAGCACAATCACGCACACAAGTCACAACTTGAGCTCAAAACACAACGCAAGGAGTTCTCAACTCAAATGGAGCTCAAGTCACTATCTCAAAGAATCGAACGCGTGAGAATGGAGTCTTGGAGTCTTAGGATCTTTCTTGTAAGCTTGGGTGACTCCTCCATGCGCCTAGGGGTCCCTTTTATAGCCCCAAGGCAGCTAGGAGCTATTGGAGAAAATCTTGGAAGGCTAATCTTGCCTTCTGTTGGGTGGCGCACCGGACAGTCCGGTGCGCCACCAGACAGTCACTGTAGCTGTCCGGTGCGCGATCTCCTTCCTTTTCTGTCACATTCGACCGTTACAGATTCATGGCAGTTGGCACATCGGACACTATCCGGTGCACACCGGACAGTCCGGTGCCCCTGCTGACCGTTGGCGCGGGCCACGCGTCGCCCGCGGATTGCGCGGCCGACCATTGCGCAGCCGATCGTTGGCTCACCGGACAGTCCGGTGCCCCCTGCTGACCGTTGGCGCGGGCCACGCGTCGCCCGTGGATTGTGCGACCGACCGTTGCGCAGCCGACCGTTGGCTCACCGGACAGTCCGGTGCACCACCGGACAATCCGGTGAATTTTAGTCGTATGCCGTTGAACTTTTCCCGAGAGCGATGACTTCGCCGCGGATGACTCACCGGACAGTCCGGTGCACCACCGGACAGTCCGGTGAATTATAGTCGTACGCTGTCGTCGAGTCTCGAGAGTGGCCTATTCACCGAGACTGACCTGGCGCACCGGACAGTTCGGTGCACCCAGACCGAGCAGGAGTTGGTTGTACAGAGCCAACTCTTTTCCAATCTATTTTCTCCTGTTTCTAGCACTTAGACACAATACATTAGTACCCAAATCAATGTACTAAATCTAGAAACGTACCTTGTTACATGATTTGCACTTCTTCAATCTTTGGCACAATTTAACACTTAGAGAATATGTGTTGGGCACTTAATCACCAAAACACTTTAGAAATGGCCCAAGGGCACATTTCCCTTTCAATCTCCCCCTTTTTGGTGATTTATGCCAACACATCCAAAAGCAACCAAAAGAAGTGCAATATCAATGCAAAAGAGAACCAAATTGTTTTTTTGACTCTAATTTGGCATATTTGGATCATACTTTGCCACCACTTGGTTTGTTTTTGCGAATCAAATTCATTTTCCTATCTCTACAACAAACTCACTTGTTTGGGCACAAAGAGAGATAATCCAAGAGTAAAATTGATTAAGAGCCAAAAACTACCCCTTTTTCCCATAGTCATAAATTCTCCCCACAAGAGACCAAATTTTGCAATAAGAGTGTTTTGGACAAATCAAAAAGTTATAACTCTACTCTTTTCGAAATTTCACAAGTGGTAGCTGATCCATTTGCTTTGGCCTTAATTTCTCCCCCTTTGGCATTAAGCACCAAAACAGGATCATTCTTGGCCCTTTAACCCCATTGCCTCACCAAAATTGTCAATTAAGAGCAAAAAGGCAATAAGAGCATAGATATGAACTTGGAGTTAATACCGGAGTGCAGTGGAAGTTTTTGCATGGTCCAAGTTCACCTTTCCCTTTCAATTCACTTTTGAGACTAAATCAAGTAAACTCACACACAAAGGTTAGTCTCAAAGGGTCAAGTTGTAGCATGCCTCCCCCTAAATAAGTGCATCACTTGCAAATAGACTTGTGAGGTCCGAGGATCATGTGTACAACTTGAGCACCACAAATGAACAAAAATAGATTGAAGTGCATAAATTAACATTATCAAAGGCATAAAACACATGTATGCTATAGATCAATCCAAGTTACGTGAATCTAAGACATTTAGCTCACTACGCAACCTGCAAAACCTTTTCTCATCTAAAGGCTTGGTGAAGATATCGGTCAGCTGGTTCTTGGTGTTAATATGGTACACCTCGATATCTCCCTTTTGCTGGTGGTCTCCCAGGAAGTGATGCCGGATGTATATGTGCATAGTGCGGCTGTGTTCAACAGGATTATCCGCCATGCGGATTGCACTCTTATTGTCACATAGGAATGGGACTTTGCTCAGATTGTAGCCAAAGTCCCGGAGGGTTTGCCTCATCCAGAGTAGTTGCGCGCAACACTGTCATGCGGCATCATACTCGGCCTTAGTGGTGGATAGGGCAATGGAAGTTTGTTTCTTTGAGATCCACAACACCAGGGACCTTCCTAGGAATTGGCACGTCCCTGATGTACTCTTCCTATCAACCTTGCACCCAGCATAATCAGAGTCTGAATATCCAATCAAGTCAAAGGTAGACCCCTTTGGATACCAGATCCCGAAGCAAGGCGTAGCAACTAAATATCTAAGAATCCGCTTAACGGCCACAAGGTGACATTCCCTTGGGTCGGATTGATATCTAGCACACATGCATACACTAAGCATAATATTCGGTCTACTAGCACATAAATAAAGTAATGACCCTATCATAGACCGGTATGCCTTTTGATCAACGGACTTACCTCCTTTGTTGAGGTCGACATGTCTGTCGGTTCCCATTGGTGTCTTTGCGAGCTTGGCGTCCTTCATCCTGAACCGCTTGAGCAGGTCTTGTGTGTACTTCGTTTGGGAGATGAAGGTGTCGTCTTTGAGTTGCTTCACTTGGAACCCAAGGAAGTAGTTCAACTCGCCCATCATCGACATCTCAAATTTCTGTGTCATCACCCTGCTAAACTCCTCACAAGACTTTTGGTTAGTAGAACCAAATATTATGTCATCGACATAAATTTGGCACACAAAAAGATCACCGTCACAAGTCTTAGTGAAAAGAGTGGGATCGGCTTTCCCAACCTTGAAAGCGTTAGCAATTAAGAAATCTCTAAGGCATTCATACCATGCTCTTGGGGCTTGCTTAAGTCCATAGAGCGCCTTAGAGAGTTTACACACATGGTCGGGGTACCTTTCATCCTCAAAGCCAGGGGGTTTCTCCACGTACACCTCCTCCTTGATTGGCTCGTTGAGGAAAGCACTCTTCATGTCCATTTGGAACAACCTGAAAGAGTGGTGAGCGGCATAGGCTAACAATATTCGAATAGACTCTAGCCTAGCCACGGGAGCAAAAGTCTCCTCGAAATCCAAACCTGTGACTTGGGCATAACCTTTTGCCACAAGTCGAGCCTTATTCCTTGTCACCACCCCGTGCTCATCCTGTTTGTTGCGGAACACCCACTTGGTTCCCACAACATTTTGCTTGGGACGTGGCACCAGGCTCCAAACTTCATTCCTCTTGAAGTTGTTGAGCTCTTCCTGCATGGCCAACACCCAGTCCGGATCTTGCAAGGCCTCTTCTACCCTAAAAGGCTCAATAGAAGAGACAAACGAGTAATGCTCACAAAAGTTAGCTAATCTTGAGTGAGTGGTTACTCCCTTGCTTATATCACCCAGAATCTGGTCGACGGGATGATTCCTTTGAATCGTCGCTCGGACTTGAGTTGGAGGGGCCCGTGGTGCTTCTTCCTCCATGGCTGGTTCTTCTTGTGCTCCCCCTTGATCACGCGCCTCCTCTTGAGGAACCTGTTCATCATCTTGAGTTGGGGGTGCACCGTTGTTGAGGAAGAAGGCTGATCTTGCTCTTGTTGTTCTTGTGGTCGCACATCACCTATTGCCATCGTGCGTATTGCGGCCGTTAGACAATCATCTTCATCTACATCATCAAGATCAACTTGCTCTCTTGGAGAGCCATTAGTTTCATCAAATACAATGTCGCTAGAGACTTCAACCAAACCCGATGATTTGTTGAAGACTCTATATGCCTTTGTATTTGAGTCATAACCTAGCAAAAACCCTTCTACAGCTTTGGGAGCAAATTTGGAATTTCTACCTTTCTTTACTAGAATGTAACATTTACTCCCAAAAACACGAAAGTATGAAACATTGGGTTTGTTACCGGTTAGAAGTTCATACGAGGTCTTCTTGAGGAAGCGATTAAGGTAGACCCGGTTTATGGCGTGGCAAGCAGTATTCACAGCCTCCGACCAAAACCGCTTGGGTGTCTTGAATTCTCCAAGCATCATCCTTGCCATGTCGATAAGCGTCCTATTCTTTCTCTCTACCACACCGTTTTGCTGTGGTGTGTATGGAGCGGGGAACTCGTGCTTGATTCCTTCCTCCTCAAGGTACTCCTCCACTTGTAAGTTCTTGAACTCGGACCTGTTGTCGCTTCTTATCTTTTTCACCTTGAGCTCAAATTTGTTTTGAGCTCTCCTTAGAAAGCGCTTTAGGGTCCCTTGGGTTTCTGATTTATCCTGCAAAAAGAATACCCAAGTGAAGCAGGAAAAATCATCAATAATAACAAGACCATACTTACTTCCCCCGATGTTGAGGTAGGCGACGGGTCCGAAGAGGTCCATATGAAGTAGCTCCAGAGGTCTTGATGTGGTCATCACATTCTTGCTGTGATGAGTGCTTCCCACCTGTTTACTTGCTTGACAAGCTGCACAAGGTCTATCGTTTTCGAACAATACATTGGTTAGTCCTAACATATGTTCTCCCTTTAGAAGTTTATGAAGGTTCTTCATCCCAACATGTGCTAGACGGCGATGCCACAGCCAGCCCATGCTAGTCTTAGCAATTAAGCATGCATCTAGATCGGCCTCCTCTTTCAAATCAACTAATTATAGTTTGCCGTCTAGTACACCCTTAAAAGCTAATGAACCATCACTCCTTCTAAAGACAGACACATCTACATTGGTAAATAGAAAATTATAACCCATATTACATAGTTGACTGACAGACAATAAGTTGTACCCGAGCGATTCAACTAAGAACACATTGGATATGGAATGCTCGGATGAAATGGCTATCTTTCCTAGTCCTTTAACCTTGCCTTGGTTCCCATCTCCAAAGATGATCGAGTCCTAGGAATCCTTGTTCTTGACGTAGGAGGTGAACATCTTCTTCTCCCCCGTCATGTGGTTTGTGCATTCGCTGTCGATAATCCAGCTTGAGCCCCCGGATGCATAAACTTGCAAGGCAATTTACACTTGGGTTTTAGGTACCCAACTTTTGTTGGGTCCTACGAGGTTAGTTACAATAGTCTTTAGGACCCAAATGCAAGTCTTGTCTCCCTTGCATTTGACCCCCAACTTCCTAGCAACCACTTTTTTATTTTTACATGTGAGTACAAAAGTAGTGTTGCACGCATGGAAAACAGTAGCAGATTCATTATGCATTTTCCTAGGTACATGATGCAAAACATGATTTTTCCTAGGCATATTTCTACCATGTACAAAAGTAGAGCTTGAAGCAATCATAGCATGTGAATCATAAGCATCATAACTCCTATTATAATGAGTATTTCTAGAAAATTTTCTATCATAAATGAAAGCATGATTCCTTTGAATGCTACTAGCCATAGGGGCCTTCCCTTTCTCCTTGTTTGGAATGGGAGCCCTTTGGCTTGTTAAGTTCTTGGCTTCCTTTCAAAAGCCAAGTCCATCCTTAATTGAGGGATGTCTACCAACAATGTAGGCATCCCTAGCAAATTTTAACTTATCAAAATCTATCTTGCAAGTCTTAAGTTGAGCATTAAGACTTGCCACCTCATCATTTAATTTAGTAATTGATGTAAGGTGTTCAACACAAGAATCAACATCAAAATCCTTACACCTATTACAAATGGCAACATGTTCTACACAAGATCTAGTTTTATTAGCTACTTCTAGCTTAGCATTTAAGTCATCATTAACGCTCTTTAAGCTAGACACAGTTTCATGACAAGCAGATAATTCAGAAGATAGCATTTCATTCCTTTTAACCTCTAAAGCAAGAGATTTTTGCACACTAACAAACTTATCATGTTCTTCATACAAAATATCCTCTTGCTTTTCTAAAAGTCTATCCTTTTCGTTTAAAGCATCAATTAACTCATTAATTTTATCTACTTTTGCTCTATCTAAACCCTTAAATAAATCGGTATAATCTACTTCATCATCACTAGAATCATCATCACTTGAAGTAGTATACTTAGGGGTTTCTCGAACACTTACCTTCTTTTCCTTGGCCATAAGGCAAGTGTGGCGCTCGTTGGGGAAGAGTGATGATTTGTTGAAGGCTGAGGCAGAGAGTCCTTCGTCGTCGGAGTCGGAAGAAGAGCAGTCTGAATCCCATTCTTTGCCAAGGTGTGCCTCGCCCTTCGCCTTCTTGTAGGCCTTCTTCTCCCTCTTCCCGCTCTTTTCTTGTTCCTAGTCATTAGCATTATCGGGACAATTTGCTATAAAATGACCAGTCTTACCGCATTTAAAATAGGAGCGCTTTCCCTTTGCTTTGCTCTTGTTGGGATACTCCTTGCGTCCTTTTAGCGCGGTCTTGAAGCGCTTGATGATGAGGGCCATCTCATCTTCGGTTAGCTCGGTAGCCTCAACTTGTGCCACCTTGCTAGGTAGCGCCTCACTACTGTTGCTTGTTGCCTTGAGTGCAATGGGCTGGGGCTCATAGATGGGCATTGGGCCGTTCAATGCATCATCAACATATCTTGCTTCCTTGACCATCATACGCCCGCTCACAAACTTTCCAAGTATCTCCTCAGGCATCATCTTTGTGTACCTGGGATTTTCATGGATGAGGTTCACAAGATGAGGGTCAATGACAGTAAAAGACCTGAGCATAAGTCGGACGACATCGTGGTCCGTCCATCTTGTGCTTCCATAGCTCCTGATCTTGTTGACCAGGGTCTTGAGCCTGTTGTACGTTTGTATTGGCTCCTCTCCCCTGATCATTGTGAACCTCCCCAGCTCGCCTTCCACCAACTCCATTTTGGTGATCATGGTGGCGTCGTTTCCCTCCTGTGATATTTTGAGGGTATCCTAAATTTGCTTGGCGTTGTCTAAGCCGCTCACCTTGTTGTATTCGTCCCTGCACAAGGATGCTAGCAAAACAGTGGTAGCTTGCGCATTCTTATAAATTTTCTCATTAATGAATACAGGGTTATCCGAACTATCGAATTGCATTCCATTTTCAATTATCTCCCATATACTAGGATGGAGAGAAAATAAGTGACTACGCATTTTGTGACTCCAAAAAGCGTAGTCCTCTTCATCAAAGTGTGGAGGTTTACCAAGAGGAATTGAAAGCAAATGAGCATTGGAATTAAAAGGAATACGAGAATAATCAAATGAATAATTTGAATTAACCGGTTTCTTTTTCTCGTCGTCATCGTCTCTTGGTGAAGAAGAAGATCCATCGCTGTCGTAATAGACGATTTTCTTGATACGTCTCTTCTTCTTCCCGTCCTTCTTCTTGTGACTCAAGCCAGATTCAGTGGGCTTGTTGTCCCTTGGCTCGTTGAAGATGGACTCTTTCTCCTTATCATTAACCACCATCCCCTTTCCCTTAGGATCTATCTTTTCGGGCAATTAGTCCCTTACGTGAAGAGAACGGCTCTGATACCAATTGATAGCACCTAGAGGGGGTGAATAGGTGATCCTATAAAATTCAAATACTAATAGCCACAAACTTGGTTAAGTGTTAGTACGGCTAAGTAGCGAGCTCTTGCGAACACAAAAATAATCACAGAAAAGCAATCACAAGAGACACGCGAGTTTATCCCGTGGTTCGGCCAAGTAACACTTGCCTACTTCCATGTTGTGGCGCCCCAATGGACGAGGATTGCACTCAACCCCTTTCAAGTGATCCAATGATCAACTTGAATACCACGGTGTTCTTCTTTCTTAGACTTTCTCCCGTTTGCGAGGAATCTCCACAACTTTGAGCCTCTCGCCCTTACAATTGATGATCACAAAGAAGCACGGAAGTAAGGGAGGGGAGAGCAACACACACAAGACTCAAAACGAGAGCACAATCACGCACACAAGTCACAACTCGAGCTTAAAGCACAACGCAAGGAGTTCTCAACTCAAATGGAGCTCAAGTCACTATCTCAAAGAATTGAACGCGTGAGAATGGAGTCTTGGAGTCTTAGGATATTTCTTGTAAGCTTGGGTGACTCCTCCATGCGCCTAGGGGTCCCTTTTATAGCCCCAAGGCAGCTAGGAGCCGTTGGAGGCAATCTTGGAAGGCTAATCTTGCCTTCTATCGGGTGGCACACCGGACAGTCCGGTGCGCCACCGGACAATCACTATAGCAGACCGGTGCGCGATCTCCTTCCTTTTCTGTCGCATCCGACCGTTGCAGATTCATGGCAGTTGGCACACCGGACTCTGTCCGGTGCACACCGGACAGTCCAGTGCCCCCTGCCGACCGTTGGCGCGGGCCACGCGTCGCCCGCGGATTGCGCAGCCGACCGTTGGCTCACCGGACAATCCAGTGCACCACCAGACAATCTGGTGAATTTTAGTCGTACGCCGTTGAACTTTTCCTGAGAGCGACGACTTCGCCGCGGACGACTCAACGGATAGTCCGGTGCACCACTGGACAGTCTTGTGAATTATAGTCGTACGCCGCCGTCGAGTCCCGAGAGTGGCATGTTTACCGAGACTGGCCTGGCGCACCAGGCACTGTCTGGTGCACCACCGGACAGTCCGGTGCACCCAGACCGAGCAGAGCACAGCTAACTCTTTTCCAATCTATTCTCCTGTTTCTAGCACTTAGACACAATACATTAGTATCCAAATCAATGTACTAAGTCTAGAAACGTACCTTGTTACATGATTTGCACTTCTTCAATCTTTGGCACAATTTAACACTTAGAAAATATGTGTTGGGCACTTAATCACCAAAACACTTTAGAAATGGCCCAAGGGCACATTTCCCTTTTAGATGGCCTTCGACACACCAAAACGATAAACAATATTTTGCTAGAAAAACTTTTGAATCGTGGCTGAAGTGATTGTAGCTAGAGGTTTAGCTTCAATCCACTTTGAGAAATATTCCACCGCTACTACAACATATTATAAATTTTCTTGTGTTGGTGGAAGTGGGCCTAACAAATCTAGATCCCACCTTTGCAATGGCCAGGTGGGCTGGATTAGCTGAGTTAGAGAAGAAGGTTGTTTTTGGTCTTTGGCACACTTCTGGCAGTTTTCACACTTTTGAACTAGATCCGCTGCATCCGAAGCTGCATTTGGCCAACAAAATCCTTGTCTAAAAACCTTTCCCAGTAAAGGCCTAGACCCAATATGAGCTCTGCACAGTCCTGTATGTATCTCCTTCATTAGCTCTTGACCTTCGGTTCTAGACAAACAGTTCAGTAATGGAGAGCGGACTCCTTATTTATACAACTCTCCCTCTATGATTAAATAGGGCCTTGTTCTAGCTTCCATTCTTTTTTTTATAAGTTTCATCATCTGAAAGACAATTGCCTTTCAGGAAAGATATAATCTCAGTCCTCCAATCTTCACTGTGCACTGGTGAGATTGTAAGGACTGCTTGCTCCATTAGCTCGACTGATGGTGCCTTTATTGTTTCAATAAATACTTCCAAAGGTAATGGGAGCCCCTGTGCTGCTGACTTAGCTAATAGGTCTACATGTTCATTTTCTCCTCTTGGGATATTTTTTAGAGAAACCTTTGAAAGAGGCTTCCATCTTTTGGACTGTGTCCAGATACTTCTCGAGCTTCGGATCTCTTGCTCTACTGCTTTTGTCAATGTGGCCTGTAATAACTTGTAAGTCAGATTTAAGGATTGCCCTTCTTATTCCATTGCCTTAAGCTTTTGAAGCCTCAAGAGAAGGGCTTCGTACTCTGCAATGTTATTTATGCAACTGAACTCCAGTCTTGCTGCGTAGCAAGTTCTGACCTTAGATGGTGAAATTAGAATGACAGCTGCTCCTGCGCCGAAGGTTCCCCATGACCCATCACAAAACACTATCCAAGCTTCATCATCCTTTATTCTTTCTTCGTCCTGAGCCCCTAGCGTCCAATCGGTAATGAAGTCTGCTAATGCCTAAGATTGAATTGAAAATCTATGAACATAATCTATGGTGAATTCATTCAATTATGCAGCCCATTTCCCAACTCTTCATGTGGCTTCTCTGTTCCTTATTATGGCCCTGTTTGGCACAGCTGCTGCTTGTTGAAAAAGCAGCTTATCTAAGAAGCTGGTGAAAAGCAGCTTCTGCTTGTTGGCTCCTTTTAGTGTATTCTGAGAAGCAGCTAAAGTGATAAGCTGCTGCAGAAGCTGCCTGTTTGGCAGAACTTCTGCTTAAATTTGTGAAGAAGCTGAAAATAAGTTGTGCCAAACAGGACCTATGTCCTTGAGAGGTTGAGAAGAAGGTACTATGATATGGTATGAATGGAAATAGTGTTGAAGATTTCTGGAGGCCATCAATACAGCATATAGTACCTTCTCCAACTTTGTGTAATTTTTCTTTGATGGACTAAGGACTTCAGAGATGAAGTTACTGGCACTTGCTTCTTCGCTTGGCCATCTTGCTTTTCTTGCACCAACGTTGCATTAACTGCAGCGTGAGAAGGAGCTACATATAGTAGCAATGGGACTTCTGACGAAAGTGGGGTTAAAGTTGTCAGCTCTATTAAGTATTGCTTCAGCTCTTCGAAAGCTTTTTGCTGAATTGGTCCCCACTGGAAGACTTCAGCTGACTTCAAAACTTCAAAGAATGGCAAGTTCCTTTCTACCGATCTTGAAACAAATCTATACAATGAAGTCAGTCTTCCTATCAACCTTTGGGAGCCTTTTCTTGACTTTGGTGGCTCCATCCGAAGTATTTCTTCTATCTTGTTTGGGTTTGCCTCAATTCCCTTTGTTGACACGAGTCACCCAAGAAACTTCCCTTTCTTCACCTCGAAAACACATTTTTTCTGGGTTAAGCTTGAGACCTGCCTTTCTAAAATTGGCGAATGTTTCTTGTAGATCAGCTATGTGATTTTCTTGTTTAGTACTTTTGACTATGGTATCATCAACATATGTTAGGACATTCCTGCCATTTTGTGAGCAAAGGACTTTAGAGGTCATTCTGCTAAAGCTTCCTCTAGCATTCTTGAGCCCCTCGGGCATCCAAAGGTAGCAGTAGGTCCCACTAGGGATTATGAAGCTTGTCTTGGGCTCGTCTTCTTTATTCATCCAGATTTGATGATAGCCTGAATAGCAATCCAATAGACTCATGAGCTCTGAAGTAGCTGTTGCATCCACAAGAGAATTTATTCTTGGCAATGGGAACTCAAAGCACATTCTCCACTTTCCATTAGCTTTCTTCACCATCACAGTATTGGCCAGCCACTCTAGATATGTTACTTCTCTGATTACACCAGCACTCAGAAGCCTTTTGACTTCGTTTCGTGCACCTTCGGCTTTATCATCGGACATTTTTTGAAGATTATGCTTTCTTGGCCTGATAGACGAATCTACATTAAGTGAATGCTCGATAACATCCCTGTTAACACCACACAGATCGTTGGCTAACCAAGCAAAGACATCCTTATTATTGAACAGAAACCTCAACAGAGTTCTTTCTTGTTCATCATACAATTGAGATCCCAGCAATACCTTATGCTCAGCTATATCTTCACATAAAAGCATGGGCTTCGGTTGATCTGCTGAGGCAGCTTTATCTCTTTTGTGCTTACACTGTTGATGGGCTTCAGCTTCATCTATATTATGAATGGCCTTTGAATCTATCTAGTTCCCTATGGCCCTTCTAGCAGCCTCTTAACTCCCATGCACAGCTATGGGGCCTTGGTCTGATGGTATCTTCATGCATAGATATGCTGGATGAAGTATTGCTTCAAAGGTGTTTAATGTTCCTCATCCAATGATTGCATTGTAAGGATATTCCATATCAACAATGTCAAAGACAACTTGCTCTGTCCTTGTACTGTGAACATAGTTGAAGGTAATCGGCATTGTTATCTTGCCAAGTGCCACTATCTACCTTCCTCCGAAGCCACAGAGGGTATGTGTTGCATCATGTATCTTATCATCTTGCTCTTGCATCTGCCTTAAGGCTTTTGCAAAGATGATATTTGTTGCACTACCTGTGTCTACAAGGACATTGTAAACTAGAAACCCTTTGATAACACAAGATATGACCATTGCATCATTATGGGGGTAGTCCTTGAGCCGAAGGTCCTCCTGAGAAAAGGTGATTGGAATGTGTGACCATTTGGATTTTATGAATGGTCCTTGTACTCCAACATGTTGTACCCTTCTTTATGCCTCTTTTTTCTGCTTCTTGTTAGCTAGCTCAGAACTTGAACCACCCATGATCGGGAGCACCAGCTTCATAGCCGAAGGTGCTGTGGCTTGAGCTCTTCGCGAAGCCATTGTCACTGTTGTGGTCGGAAGTGAGTTCACCCACGGTGGGTGCCAATGTTGGTCACTTGTTCTCAAATGCTATGAATCAAGAACAAGGCAACACAATTGTTAATTATTAGAGACCTTCGTCTTCCAAAGCATTATCTTCCCATGGATATAATGATCATCAGACGAAGGTCATGAAGGACATACCTTCATCATTTAATATATAAACAAGAATGCAAAAGAGACAAAGACAGTAATTGTATCTCGTTAAATCATTCGTATTTGCATTCTATAAAACATGTATGAATATCAAAAGAATTCATATTACATTGATACCTTCGGCTTGCTCGAAGGTAAAGACGCGAGCGAGTGATTACAAATCAGCGTGAACTGTACGGTGTTACTGTTCATCTATTTATAGGCATGGGACGCAGCCCGGGTAAAATTACATTCATGACCCTCGACATTTATTTATAGACATAACTTAGACTACTAAGGTCTATCTAGCCTTTTTCTTTTCTGCTTGATCTGAACCGAAGCTGATGGTAGCTTCGGCATTTGGCATCGTTGCATCTATGCAAGGTCTTCATCTTGAGAACCTTCGGTAGAGGAAGGGAAGACTTCTGTATCACTTTGCCAAAGGTGTTTTTGTCTTGAGTACCTTCAGCGGGGAAGAAGACCCCCAACAATGAGGATATCATCAATGAACACTACTATGAACTTGTCGAGATAGTCCATGAACATATTATTCATCAAGTACATAAAGAAAGCCGGTGCATTTGTTAGACTGAATGACATGACGGTGAACTCATAGAGTCCATACTTAGTAATAAATGTTGTATTCGGTATATTTGAAGGTCGGATCCTGAGCTGATGGTAACTTGACCGCAGATCTATCTTCGAGAACACACTAGCTCCTCTCAACTGGTCGAACAGATCTTCAATTCTAGGCAGGGGTACTTGTTCTTGATAGTGACTTCATTCAAAGATCTGTAATCAATGCACATCCTCTTTGTCCCATCTTCCTTTTCCACGAACAAAACTAGAGCGGCCCAAGGTAAAGTACTTGGTCTGATGTAGCCTTTCTCTAACAATTCGTCGATCTGCTTCTTGAATTCCACTAATTCTAGTTCGGACACTCTGTAAGCTCTGTTAGAAATAGGAGCGGTGCCAGGGATAATATCTATGACAAACTCAACTTTACGCTCGGTGGCATGCCTGGTAAATCCTCGGTGAATACGTCGGGGAACTCCAACAGAATTCTAATTTCCCCAAGCAGGTTGACCTCCTTGCCATCTACAGACAAATGGTGATAGGCTCCTTCTTCTAGGTCGGGCATGAACATTTTAGTTACTACTTCTTTCCTAGATGGGGACACTAACTTTATTGTCCTCTTGTCACAGATGACAGTGGCTTGGTTTCTGTGCAGCCAATTCATCCCTAGGATGACATCTAACCTTGGGTACCCATTACTAATAGGTTAGCAGGAAAATTTATCCCCCTTATTTCAATCCTTAGATTCGGACACATCTTATCAGACTGAACTTTCCCCCTAACTGAATTAACTCTTAAAGGTGGAATCATTGGTTCTACGAGGATGTTATGTGCTTCTACCCATGATATAGAAACAAAACAATGTGTGGCCAGTATCAAACAGTACTTTTGCTGGATGGGATTCAACTAGATACATACCTACTTCCATGCACATCTGGTGCATCCTAGTTTTCTTTGGCCTCCAAGTGGTTCACCTTTCCACGGTTGTAGACCTGGCCATGGCCTCCTAGTGCTTGCTGTGGTGCTCCTTGTCTTGCTGAAGTGTTGAAAGCTGGCTGCTGCCATGCCACTTTATTCGGGCAATGATTCGCCCGGTGGCCTTGTTCCCCACAATGGAAACTTTTGTGGCCTCCTCCTTGCGCTAGGGCTGTTTGGTTGCTTTGATTGGTTGCTAGGGTGGGAAGGCGAGGTGCATGGTTGTTCTACTGCTTGTACTAATTTCCTCCTTGTTGGTTGCTCTGACGGTACTGCTACTACTGCTGCTGAGGGAACTGCCTCTGATACTGTTGGTGGTGCTGACGTTGGTGCTGATAGTAGTGACCTTGAGGATGACTTTGCTTGAATTGTTGAGGTTGATTGCCTGAGTAACGGGGACAACTGCTACTCCCGGCTTGAGATCCACCAATCTTGCATTTTCTGTCCTCTATCTCCCGACGCTTTCTTTTAGTCATTATGGTTCTGTCGATCAAATGTTGGAAGGTAGGGAAGGTATGGTTCATCAGCTAGTAGTGAAGTGAATCAACCGAACCTCTCAGAAAGTGGTACTGCCTCTTAGCATCTGTGTTGACATCTTCAGGTGCATAACGAGATAACTGCATAAACTTGTCCCTGTACTCACTGACAGACAGCGGACCTTGCTTCAATGCCAAAAATTCCACCTTCCTCACGATCATCAATCCTTCAGGCATGTGATAATGATAGAAGTTGTCCCTGAACTCCTCCCGGGTGATGGCTTCAGGGTCGGCATGGGTGACGAGGTAGGACTCAAACCAAGACTATCTGCTCCCCTCAGCAGATAGGGACCATACAGAACCTTCTCACGATCATTGAACTGAGCAGTGTGCAACTCACGCTCCATGGTACGCAGTCAATCCTCGACGTCCATGGGTCAGTAGAATGGGCAAAGACAGGGTGATGACCCCTCATGAATTCTGCCCGCTTATCCCTGGGCATCTGTGGCATCTGTACTTGCACCTAAGGTTGAGGTGGGGGTTGCTGCTGTTGCACCTGCTACATTGCTGCTAAGGTCTGGTTAATCACTTGAACTATTTGGGTTTGTATCAGGAACATTTGCTCAATAGTCATCGGGGGTGGCGGTGGCAACTGTTGCTGAGGTGCCTCCTCCTAGGGTGCCTGCTGCTCCTACATAGCACGCCTTGCACCTCTGCGCCTGTTATCAGACATCTGTAGAAAGCATACACACATCAAATATGACTTTGCAGTCTTTCAGCATAAGAAAAGATATATAGAAATCTTCATAGCACTGAATAATTGATCATCTTCACTGACTCTCGACATAGCTAACACAGCTTCTCAGATAAAGAGGAAAGTGGAAATAAAAGGTTGTCCAACTAAATAACTGACTTTATTAACTACACCAAGTGGCAAGGGATGCCCACACCTTGGTGACAATCATTACAAAGATCCAACTTCATCATGAGTTCATCATGACAGACAAAGAAAAACATGATAAGCCAACTAACTCTAACTAAGACTGACTAAGACTAAGACACTAAATTAAGCATTATTACATACTCTGATTCTATTGATCTATGGCTCCAAATCTATCTGGGTCCTGCAGTCAGGGGTGCCAAAAGCATAACGACCACGGGGCGGTGAGCGGTAAGGGTGCTGAATCCCGATAGGAGCGAGGGAACCACCATCCTGATAGTGGTGTGCCGCGCGCTTAGCACGCAGTTCCGTAATCTCTGCCCAAGCCTTGCCCAACTCGTCAAGGGTGTGGTCTAGCTCGGTGTTGAGCATGGTGACCATGTTGACCATGTTGTTTAGCCTGGGATTGCCCTCACCAACTGGTGAGATAATCACACCTCCAGCACTGTCGATCGAGCGGCGAGGGTAGTACTTTAGGTCGAGGCCGTCAGCTACCCCGCTAAACAACAAGCAGTACTGCGAATATGCATGTCGTGCAGCATCTTGCATGGCTGCCTCGGCAGTGTCCCTCTCAGTGATAGAATAATGCTCTGAGAATGTCTCTGTACCCTAGAGATCATCGTCCGAACGGTGCACCAAGCAAGCAGCCTCCCACTGGTCTGGGTATAACCTGCAACGATGCTGGTAGATCATACAACGGTACTCGATGGACCAAGTGTGTCGGTCGAAGGCCCGACGTAGCAAGGTGTCGAGAGCGTCATGGAAATGACAACCGCGAGCAGCATCACGAGTGATGGGTCGGGCGATCCATCCCTCTGGCTCTTGCTCCTCCGAGAGCTCCATGATGTGGCTCGAACTACCACCGTCGTCATCATCTCCATCAGGGTCTCCTCTAGCAGCCAGGATGCCCTGTGGTGGTGCAGGGGGCATCTCTTGCTGAGGTGCAGGGGAAGGCTGCCTCCGAAACTCCACGTCCTGCTGAGGCGAGGGGGAAGAGTCCTGCTGCTCCTGTTCCTAGCGTCAGCGCTCCTACTCCTCGTGCAAGCGACGATGCAGTCACTCCAGCTGGCTAGACTGACATGTCACCATGCGACGCAGTGGGCGCTCCGCAAGGCAAGAGGGCAAAAAGGGGATTAGTGACTTACGTGCAGTGCATCTAAGACGGGCCATCTACAAATAACATCATAAGCACAAGAGTGAGAATAGAACTATATGACTAGCAAGTAAACCAAAAGTAAAGTGAGATAAAAATTTTGTGAGATGAGTATATAGATAGTAATATAACATAGAATTGGTCAAGATGACCAACTTTTGAAGTGACACCAAAGGTCAAGGTAGGGTAGGGGTCTATAGTCCTTAGGGCGACCATTCTAGTCTAGGTTAGCGGTCTTACAATCAGCAAGGCTTTGATACCACTTATGTCACACCCGATTTTAGAAGGCAAACCGAATGTGAACCATGTACGTGCCAGGATCAGAAACTCACATACACATCGAATACATAATTGGACATCATCACACATTGCTCAAAGTAAATAGCAAAAATAGTACTTTATTATATCATGATGTCCAAGACATCCACGGAGTGATTAACATAACATTGTCATTAATATTATCAAAGTGCAGAAAACAAAACATAGCAGATAAGGCCTTCACAGGCAGTTGACTAGGGGTTTGCCACTAACATGACTAGAACCCGTCGTAATCGTAGAACTCCTCAAAGTCCTCCATGTTGCCTGCATCTCCTCCTGAGCACTGAATACATGGGGACAACCTGGGGTGGGGTGGTTTTTAAAGCAAGGGTGAGTACACATCAACGTACTCAGCAAATGTCCTGTTTGGCTAAAGAGGACTAGCTGTATGTGGAGTTGAGGTTAAGCAGTTGCTTTTAGTTGGTCAAGTATTTATTACTAATAGTATAGCCAAGTTTTAGTAATAAACCCAGTTATTACCCAAGTGTACTCCCTCTAAGAGAAAATACCAGAGACCAGAACTATAACCATCATCATAAAAGTATCCAGAGTTCTTCTAATCAAAGAGGAACCCAAGGCTGCTCTTAACCGTGAGCACGGCTGATATACCAGTTTCTAACACTCTACAGAGGTTGCACACTTTACCCACGAGTCATGATCCCTTTTTGCCTTGGGTCGATCAAACCCTCAAACACTACCAAGGTGAGTAGGCAAGGATTCACTATGTAACCTTTACAAAGATTCCCTAGAGGTCATAGCCACCCGTTAGGTTTCTCCAGTTTGATAAACACAGCACTTCTCCCATGGGAAGGGTGACTAACAAAACCAGATCGAAAGAACCTTGACAACTAGCCTCGTCAGAGCAAGTACTATGCCCGGACCCCATTGACGAACCTTCGGCGAAGCCGACTACACCTCAAGTTCCTCTAATTAATCAGCTAAGGACGTCCCATTCCACCCTCATGGTTGTACTTTTATCCCGGGTGGTCACTCAACGAACAGATCCTTAGGGAGAGGTACTCATGAAACAGCCTAAGTCCCCTAAAGTATCACAAGATCATCATCGGGATAACATCATCATATCATAAATATTCACATCATGTTCGTTGATTAAAGTAAAGAAATAGCATGAATCTAACCATGATAACCCAAAAGGAAAACAAGGATAAGGTAAATACAGATTAGTCAATCTTTAGGTTTCAATAAAGTAATGTAGGATGGTAAATTATAAAGTAAGTAGGACATAATAGGTCAGAGGACACTTGCCTTCACCAAGTTGCTGCTTAGGAAGATCTTTGGAAACACACTCAGGAACCACGAGTTGCTCATTATCTACGCAAAGTGATCATGCATTCAACACATTTGGACAATGACAAAGAAACAATACACCAAACATGTACAAGCAAGTGAACACTAATTCAAAAGAAAGTAACAAACTCAAAAACGAAGTCTAGGGTCTAGAGTGGACTAATACACCTAGGGGTTCATGATTCTCTAAATACTATCTATCTCGAGGATCACATAACTTAAATGCATTTATCTTAATGAGACACAAAAAATTATACCAGGGAAAGATTCTTACTTAACATATTATTAATCTCACAAAGTTAAACCTCTAATTACCACTAGGGTTTTCCCCTTTTATTTTCTTGTTAATAAATAAACCATTACCTAAACTAACCTATAGTCTAGGCATAAAATTAATATGTGTAGATAGTGAATGATTATAATTTACATAGACAGAGAATAATCTTATGAACATTTTGCAATTTGAATCACTCAATTTGAAGTTCATATGCAAAAGATATGAAATAAACAAGTTTTGGAGTTCAAAATGCAAAATTAGGTCTAAATTTGTGATTAATTAAAAGGTCAGGGGTCTGTTTGCAAGAATACAGGGGCATGCGCGCAAAACTTAGGGACGGTGGGTTGGTTTTCAGAAAACCGAGGGTTTCTTTAGCAAAACTGTCGCGCGAAGGGGTATCGACCGACCTTGACCGCGAGAGCGCATGCGCGGACGGGCGAGCGCAACTAACAGGTGGGGCAGGGGTGGCAGCGACCTAGGGTCAGCGAGGCTGATAGGCTGGGCATAGCTGCAGAGCATGAGCGAGGGCGTGGATCCTAGCGATCAGATCTAAATCAAACAGTTGAGATCAGGTCGAGTTAAATAGAAACCAGGTTGTCAGATCTGATGGCGGGCTCGGGCTAGGTGGCTGGCCTGCTCGCGGCTGTAGTGCACGTATTCGCAGCGAGGTTTCGCTGGAGGTGAGGGCATGGCCACGGCGAGAGTCTAGGGCACTAGGGAAAGGCTCAGGCGAGCTCGGGGTGACACGACGGACTCAACCATGGGCACGACACCGGCGCGAGGGCACTAGAGGGTGCGGTCAGCGGTGGAGTGGCCCAACGGCGGCGCAGACCCACTCCAGCGAGAAATTGCGCGGACGACATGGCAGTACATGGGGAATTGATGGCATGGGGAGTTGCTCACCTCGAGTGGAGACTCTAGAGCGCTTGAGCAACGGCAGGGACGCAGGGAGGCATCGGTCGACGGTGGCGGAGCTCCGGCTGCACGATGAAGAAGCCGGTGGGCGTGGACTAGGCGAACCAGAGGGGCCGAGGGCAAACCAGAAGGTATCCCACATTGCTGGCGAAAAGGCGGAGCTCACCGAGGCAATGGGCGTGGCAGAAACTCGACGGCGGCCACAGAACGAGCGGCGGACCACGGCGGAGCTTCACGGGCGTGCGCAGAGCGAGAGAGAGGGAGAGGGTGTTTGGCTGAGGGCGCAACCAAGTGGGGGCGAGTGAGTGAGTGCGGGCTTTAGAAAAGGGCTCGGGCGCGTGGGGGAGTGGCCAGGAAACGTGCGGTCGTGGGCGCATCCACGGCGAAGAGCGTGGGCGATTCATGGGGAACGGTTCGGATAGGCGGGGCCCATGGAACAGAGAGAGAGAGAGAGCGAACGGGCAGGAGAGCTAACGAGCGAGGCCCATAGGACAGAGAGAGAGAATGTGCACGTGCGCGGAGGAAACTGGCGCCGACAAGTCGGCCCCACCGGGCAGCAAAAGGGAGAGAGAGAGCGCGCGAGCTTGCGCTGACAGGCGGGGTCCGCCTATCAGGGAGGGGCGAGCAGGCGCGCGGGACTTGGGCTAAGCTGGGCCGGCTGGGCTGAATTAGGTTTATCTTTTTCCATAGAATTTCTAATGCTTTTTCTTTTTATTTTCTTTATGGATTTCAAATCAAATTCAAACCAAATACAAATTCAAACCAATTCAAACATGCACATCAAACAAAAATATAATTTAGGCTCGGCATGATGCAACATTTCATGACTCACATAAGTTTTGACAAAATAAATGATTAATCCCTCACCTAATTAACTTAATTCTAATCAAAAGGAAAAGAGAGAGTCTAGAGAGAGAGACAAGAGGTAACACCTGGATTTGGTAGGCATTTAGAGAAGAAATTTTATACCCCCAAATTCAGGGTGTTACAACTGCTATCATCACTAGAGGATGGAATACTCATTTTACCTCTTGCCATAAGGCACTTGCGTGATGACCATGATGATCGTGATGAGGACCGGTGGCTACGTGTCCTTGGAGGTTCATCTTCGCTTGAAGAATCATACCAAGTTTTGACACTTGTTAGCGCCTTATCTTTGCTCCTCCCCTTTTTGGGTTCGGCCATAGTTGGACAGTTGTCCCTGAAGTGGCCCTTCTCCCCGCATGCGAAGCATCCTCTCTTTCTTTGCTTTTTCCTGTCAATGTTAAAGAGAAGATCCTCTACCTGTTGAGGCACACCCATTAGATTGATCTTGCGGATCATCCCCATTACCTTTCCGACGCGTTAGATTGTTTCTTCATCCTCAGAGGATGATGTTGATGGTTGATTATCTTCATCATCATCACTTTCTTCTTCTTCCTCTTCTTCACTTGAGGAACTTGGAGTGGGAGCCTTCTTTTTACCCTTCCTTTCATCACATGCAAAAGCATATGGCCTTAAGGAAGTTGGCTCCTCTCCTCGACACATTTTTCGCGACATCCCAAAGGTCGCGATTTTCCTAATCACAATGGTCGGGGTTATTGTACTCAAGTCCTCCATGTTGTGAAGAATAGTGATGATGCTCCCATATATTTGTTATGGTAGTAGGGAGATAATCTTCCTCACTAGGGATGGCAATGGATAAACTATTCGCGGATAGTGTCTCTAGACATCCATATCCGCGACTTATATCCGATATCCGAACCCATACCCGTTACCCGCTTCGAATAAAAAACAGTATCCACATCTGTTACTCACGGGTAATTGATATCCACGGATATATATGTTTGCCCACTACACATACAACATATTTAAATCTAGCAAATTCAAATATGATAACATATTTGTCTAGTAAATTCAAATATGATAAAACCATACAACCATACAGAATTTGTCCAGCAAATCAAATCTGATACATGTATTAAGGCATACAACGAGCAATATAAAATTGTCTAGCAAAATCAAATCTGAATTGTTCAAATTGATAAAACTACAACAAGCCACAAGAATCAACACCAAAGACCAGCTGGTTATTCAGAACCAGCAGCCAACACACAAGATTCTTCTTTCATGTCTTCTTCATTATCTTCAAGACAAGACCAAAAACTATTGAATCTTCCATCACCAGCACCTAAAATAAAGTTGCATGCACATTAGTATCTATATACTTCAAATATAACATATTGGAAAAATGAAGAAAAGTTGACCCCACATGTCAGGTTACTTTAACGGATATTCGGGTATTCGGGTATGGATACTGATTTTTCGTACCTGTTTTAAAAATATCCACGGATATCAAATGCTACCTGTATCCGTATCCACGGGTATAGGCTCGTACCCAAAACGGGTTTTTTATCCGCGGGTACGCGGATAAATCACATCCATAGCCATCCCTATTCCTCACAGTCCGCATCACCTAGCTTATTAATGCCAATGGAATTGAGCTCATTGATAATTAGATTCAAACAAGAATACATGTCTCTAACAAGCTCATTATCGTTCATAGCAAAAGAATAATATTCATTTAATACTAGGCAATGTTTTTGCTCACAGACATTAGATGTGATGTCATGGAGCTCATGCAATTTTAGCCAAATTTCATTAGCAATTTTCAAAGTAAAAACTTGATTTAAAATATCCATGCTAAAAGATACATACAAGCAATTTTTGGCTCTAGCATTTAAATGAATTTCTTTTTCCTCACTCGTGGTGGGTTTCTTGGGATTCTTGGGGGGTTTCATCCCGTCATAAGTGACTCTCCAAACACCTAGATCAACTGCCTCTAGGTAACAAGACATTCTAGCACTATAATATGGGAAGTTAGTGTCGTCGAAGCATGGTGGCCTATGGGTATCCATCCCTTCATCAAAAAGCATCGGCTCTTTTAGCTGTGAAGCTAAAGCGTTTCAAATGAGCCAAACCAGGCTTCCAATTGAAGGAAACAGGTGACGTCTAAGAGGGGTGAATTAGGACTTCTAAAACTTCTCTTAACTAGGCCACAAATAAATCCCTAGAGCCAAACCTATGCAAATAATTAAACTAGAATGTGCAAACTAGGTTTTATCTATGTGTTGCTATCTCTATCGCAATGTCTAAGTTTCAATTCTAAACAATCTAGGTATAAAGACAAGATTGAAACTTAAATGCTTAATATAATTGTGGAAGCTAAAGAGCAAGGTATTCGGTACCACGGAAGGCTTCGACTAATCCTCGTTGGTGCCCCTATGCAAAGGGAAGCCCACGCGAGGGCCAAGCGCCTCGGTCGAGTAACTCCATAGAGAGTCGTGGGCCTTCTCCACGCGCAAGTGGTGCTTCGCTTTCGACTCCTCTCGGACGCTCCCCACCGTCTCCACTATCGAGCTTTCGGCTGAAAACGCTGCAAGCCTCGTTCCCTCCGGTACACGATGGCGGTCGTGACACAAACGTGGTTGTCACGGTCTTGTAAGACTCTCGCCCCACTTGGTACAATTACAACAGCTCGCGCAAGAGCCGAGAGGTTGTGTGGTTTATCTAAACTCACTCAACTAACTAGGATTCACCTAGAGCAAGCACAAAAGCGGTCTAACTAACCTAAGCCCTTCGCAAGGCACCTACGCTAATCACTGAGTGATTCTATTAAGCACTTGGGTGTATGAGCACTTGGGAATGTCTACTATATGCTTTGGTATGTTGCTTGGGCTCCCACACCTTGAAATGGCCCTTTGATATCCGTCTTGCCTTCTCAGTCCTCCTTCTCATCCCATAGATCTCAGGGTCCCCTCCACCGACCCTTGTACTATAGGTTTCCGGGCAAGAGCCAAACCTAGGGCTTGGATCGGTTGGGGTGGTATTTATAGACCCCAACACAAAACTAGCCGTTGGAGCAAAGTTGTTGCTCTCTGCGGCACACCGGATAGTCTGGTGTGCCTAGCCGTTGGACTGACACTGCAGGTGACCGTTGGCGCTGTAGGCTTTTACACCGGACAGTCTGCGTGTCACACCGGACAGTCTAGTGGCTTCTCTTCACCAGTGCCACCTAGAACTAGTCGTTGGGCTACTGTTCCTTGGTGCACCGGACAGTCTAGTCTCCTCGACCGGACAATCCATCTGTGGCAACACTATTCTTTGTTTCTTGGATTTTGCTTGATACTTGTTGATCTTCACTTGTGATCTTCATAATGTCTTCTTTTGAGGTGTTGCTTTCCTCATTTCCTTAGTCCAAGTAACCTTAGCATCATGTGAACTACAAACATAAACACTAGCAAACACATTAATCCATAGGTTGTGTTAATCATCAAACACCAAAACCTATTGAGCCAAATGGCTCGGGGTCCATTTTCCTTACAACTTGAATCGATTGCAAATCTAGAACTCTAAAATGTCATCTAACTTTGGATTATGAACTGCAGTAATAAAAAATGAAGCTCCTCACATTGCCCGGAGCAGGGAACGACGGTGTCGTGGCTGGAGGTGGCAGTGGAGAGGGAGAGCGCGGTGGAGAGGGAGAGCACGGTGGAGAGAGAGAGCGTGGTGGAGAGGGAGAGCATCGGCGGCGAGCGGTGGTGTGGAGAAGCGGCACGCACATAAGAAATGACTGCCCGAGCAGGCGCTCGGCACGGTTAATGTCATGTTCTTTGCTGAGTGTCCGTGATCTGGCACTCATTAAAGTATTTTTTTAATTTAAAAATATACTTTGCCGAGTGCACGTGATCTGGCACTCGGCAAAGAATGCTCTGCCAAGTGTCAGATCCAGGACACTCGACAACGATTGTTTAAATTTTAAAAATTACTTTGCCGAGCGTTGCCGGGCAGACACTCGGTAAATTGAGCTTTGCCAAGTGTCATCCATGGACACTCAGCAAAGTATATTTTTTATTTTTTTTCTTTTTTCACCCAAACTTTTTATGGTATGTTCCTACACTATTTAGACTTACATGTTCTATTTTTGTACAATTATAAAAGTGTTTGCTATAACCATTAGATTTTGTTCGTTTAATTATATTTCTCGGGTAATTTAGATTTGAATTATAAGTCACTCGAAAAATGTAAAACCATAAATGCAAAATTGGTATCCATATTATTTAACACAAGTTACAACCGATTTAAGGAGCAGACTGAAATCTTCGAGCACCGTGCTCACTAAACACGACCGTGAACTTGTCATCGATTTGTTTAAAAATTGTATAAAACACAAACAAAGTCAGAAAATCATGAAACTTGTCCACATGTCATGATATCATATATAGAGGATGTGATAAAAATTTAAGAATGTTTCAAGAAAGTTGTGACACACTGTGTGAAGAAACCTAAGTGGCCTACACATGGAAATCATAGAGTTTCAATGTAGACCGGCTAGGTTTCTACACATAGTGTGTCACAACTTTCTCGAAACATTCTTAAATTTTTATCACAACCTCTACATATGATATCATGACATATGGACAAGTTTCATGATTTTTTGACTTTGTTTGTGTTTTATACAATCTTTAAACAAATGGATAGCAAGTTCACGGTCGTGTTTAGTGAGCATGGTGCTCGAAGATTCCGATCTGGTCCTTAAATCGGTCGTAACTTGTGTTAAATCACATGAATACCAATTTTGCATTCACGGTTTTATATTTTTCTAGTGACTTACAGTTCAAATCTAAATTACCCGAGGAAATACAATTAAACGAACAAAATATAATGGTTATAACAAATACTTTATAATTGTGCAAAAATAGAACATGTAAGTCTAGATAATGTACAAACATACCACAAAAAGTTTAGGTGAGAAAAGAAAAAAAAAACTTTGTCGAGTGTCACACTCGGCAAAGCTCAATTTGCCGAGTGTTGGGCGTAGGCCACTCGGCAAAGAGGCTACTTTGCCGAGTGCTAACACTCGGCACTCGGCAAAGATAACGGTCGTCAGCTGTAGACGGCTGCTGATGGCTTTTCGCCGAGAGTCGCTCTTTGCCGAGTGTTTCTTAGCTCTCGGTAAACGTGGTCGTTAACGAGAGCAGTACTTTGTCGAGTGTCCGACAAAAAGCACTCGGTAAATCACGAAACACTCGACAAAGAGCTAGATTGACGACTCAAATCACAATATTACTATATCATGACAAAAGGCAAGTGACCGATGCATACACTCTCTCCCATCCAATCAAGCCCACGACAAGAAGAAGACGACGACGACGACGAAGACGCTAAAAAACACAAGACTTGAGTGTTCCAAAGCTTCTTGGTTAGTGTAGCTACCTCAACCGGTGCCTGGATCGGGCTGGAATGGATCTCATCGGACTTCTCTGGTTCTACTGTGTTTTGGGCATGATGCACTTCCATTCCAAACGAAATAGTATCTTGTACGCAGGCTTAGCATTTCTTGGGCTTGGCTCCCCACGGCCCAATGATGAAAGCAAAGTTTTTTTTCCTATACCCAATAAGATCGGCTCGGCTCGGCTCAAGTACCCAACCAAGATGAACACAGTTAGGACATGAGCCAATTCTAGCGTCTTTTTTTCTCTCTCTTTCTTGGCGTCTTCTTGCTTGCTTTTTTTTAGAGCCTTGAAGCGTTGGACCTGTTTGGTGTTCAATCAAGGTTTTGTGCGACAAGAAAAACTAATAAATGACTTCTTTTCATTTGACCAATAAATAATCAATCTCTGCATGTAACCCTAAATAAAGCATGAAATCTAAACACGTTTTTTAGTTCCTGTGCGTCTACTTGTCATTAGAATTCTCAAGGCTAGGTCAATCGTCCATGTCTCTCCATGACATAAACCAGCTGAGAGGTAGGGTATAGCTGCTGCTACAGTGCTACTTCTAGCTAGAACATCGTCACAGCCAGCCCTAGTGCATGATGAATAGTAGGAGACAAGGTTGGCCGACCGTGTCCACCACATGCACGTCAGAACAACAGTATCTGAAAGACGCACGAACGATCAAGAACAACAATGAAAGAAGATACAGTTCCTTCCCTCCTCCCACCCAATGCAAGAAAATATTTCGGAAAAAGGAAAAAACGCGAGCAATCAATGAAACCGGTCGTCGCCGTCGCAGCAATCTGCAGCCGATCGATCAACCAATCGCTGGAGTTCGTTCATCTTTTCCCTATGAGGATTGTATGCGGCATGCGACGGATCGGGATCGGGTCCAAGAAACCGGCACGGAGAGATGTGGCGGCGGCGGTCGATCAGGAGCTAGGACCTCCTCTCCTCGCGCTGCGACGGGCTGCGCCAGAAGCCGGCGCCCTGGAAGCTGGCCCAGACCTTCGCCTCCGCCTCGGCGAGCTCGTCGCGCCCGGCCTCCGCCCGCGCGGGCCAGTGGCAGAAGTCGAGGGCGTCGCCGTTGCGGTCCCGGGCCGCCGCCGCGGTCGGGGAGGCGGACGCGGCAGCGCCCGAGGCGCCGAGGAGCTCCGCCTCCTCCTTCTTCTTCTTGGCCGCGCGCCTGCGGCGCGCGCGGGCGCGCAGCGCGCGGCGGCACAGCGCGGCGGGCACGCGCACGGCCGCCAGCACCACCAGCTCCACCACCGCGCAGGGGAAGCAGCAGCACACCGCGGCGCACTCCGCCGCCGTCCCGCCCGCCACCTCCCCGCACCGCGGCTGCTCGCGCGCCCGACGCCGCTCGCGCTCCCGCCGCGCCTCCACGGGCGGGGACCGCCGCAGCCGCCGCTCCGCCTCCTGCGCCGCCGCCGCCGCCGCCTGGGACGGAGACGCCGACGCCGACGCAGACGCCGACCCTGATGCCCACTGCCTCGTGGACGAGGTCACGGACGCCGAAGCCGACCGCCGGTGGCTGCGCCGCTGCTGCTTCTGCTGGTGCTCGTGGCGCCGGCCGTCGCGCGCGCGCTCCATGCTGGCCTCGGCGGCCATCGCCCGCGATCGCGCGCTCGCCGCCGCCACCGCTGGCGACGTCAGTGGCAGCGGCGCGCCGCCATCACCTGGAGATTCGTGCGGGGGAGAGCGAGCGGACGAGCGGCCGGCCGAGGGAGGAGACGCATTCGCACGGGGGAGGGGAGGACGAGAGAGGCGGTTGTGGCATGCGCGGGGCGCCGCCGTATATATTAGGGAGCTTTCGTCCGGCTGACGGGTGGGGCCTCTCACATCATATATATACAGACACGAGGGCTGGGGCTCGCGTCATCCGGGGAACCCGTCAGGCCGCTCCACGGCAGGCGCGACCCGTTTCTGGTGGTGGGGAGGCTGGCACGTGGGTCCAGCTATCTATCTATCTGTTCTTTTTTTTCCTATCCCTCTCTCTTCTTTTTAGTTCCTCTTTTCTTGGCAATACTATGCAGCTGATGTTGAAATTAAACCGATCCCCATTAAGCTTTGAGGTACTCTAGTGTTCAGCGGATTAGGGTATAAATTAGTTTGATTTACACTCCAATCTATTTTAATACATGCGAATTTAGATAAATACTAGAGTATCCAAACAAAATCTTAGTTGTACTGGTCGATCGGCCTCTGCCCGCCCTTGATGGCTGAATTTCCCTTTCCTTCTTTTTTTCTTCTGCGACGTGCAGAACATCTCCCATCTAGCCTCCATGAACGACTACGTGACGACGAAGCACGGTGTTGATGTTGATTTGGTACCAAATACTAAAATGAACCATCTAGCGGTGCTTTCTACGGGACTCCTGCGGACGGTCCGCGGTTCGGCGCCGGACGGTCTGTGACCTCGCTGTAAGAGTGCTTCCTTCTCTGTGATTTAGAATGGTCCGTGTCTGGGACTCGAACGGTCCACGATGGCGTAAGGTCTTCTTCACATAAATATGAACCGCTTTCCAAAGGAGCCGCTCTCTAGGATGGAGTTGTTCCGTCCTAACCGGCTTCGGAACCTACTTAAAAGCGGAATGCGCGCCCAATCAGAACCACATGTGTGGTTGTGGCGGTGAGACGAAGTGTGTTCTAGAGGGAAGCTTCTTCTTGGCAACATGCATTGTCGGGAAGATGTGATGTATCCACCGTTGTAATAATCTCTCACAACTAACTGCAGATATATAGGGGGCATGTTTGATTCTCTTCTCAGATGAGCCAAGTTGTATCTTTACCGTTTTGTTCCCAGTACATGCACTGGATGGTGTTTGGTTATGAAACTCATGGATCGGAGCCTGGTTGTTCAAAGATCGAGTTTGTTTGTTTCCGTTTGTTTCTCATACGGCATGCAAGCACACGCGTCGATTCGCACTGAACAAGCACACCGGTGATTACAGCCCACGGAAACCGCAACGGCTTACGTACGGCAGCTGAACGTGCATGCCGCCACGTCACGCAAGCTACACAGCCATGCACCACAAGCCAGGCTGGCGCGCGGCGGTGGCGTGCTATCTTGCTCGGGTGGCCGCCGCCGCCGTCGACGCCCGCCGCCGCCGGTACTCCTCTCGGCTGGACGACGGCTCCGCCACGTCGGCCGCGAAGCGCACCTTCTTGTTCTTCTTCGTGCGGCGCCGGCCCTGGTCCGCGGCTCCGTCGCCTTCGCCGAGGATCATGACCCTGAGGTCCGCCTCCAGGCGGCGGTGGAGGCGGTAGGAGACGAGGATGACGCTCGTCGACACCACGGCGACCGCCAGCAGCCCCAGGCAGCTCCCCGCGCCGCTGCTGCTCCGCCGCTCCATCGCGATCAGCGAGGCGGGCCGCCGCCGACCTTCCGCTAGGCAGCTGGCTTCCACCGGACCACAGCCGCACAGCTTCAACGACGATATACGGATATAGATAGATCGATCGAACGAACGACCGACCGTCCGGCTGGCGATCTATCTTGGCTACCTCCTACTCCTGGCATGCTGCGAGACAAACGAGAAGGGAAAAAAGAGCGTGGCAATGGCGACTCCGGCTCCGATCGAGGTAGTCGTGACATGCATGCATGCATGCTGCACCAGCCGCTTTTGTTTTATTTTGGTTTACGAGCCAAAGTGGGTTGGGACTTGGGACAACCGCGAGCCCGGCCGGCCGGCAACTACACGTGGTTAATTCACCCGCACACACCGACCTGTGTGTTTGGTTTTGGCACGGCTTGCGTTCCAACGGCCCACTAAACAAAATTAGTGTGCCGCAAACATAGCATATAAAACGTTGTGTTTGTGTAAATGGACCACAAAACTCCTCTTTAATTAGGCAAATAGTAGTTAGGAAAAAAGATGTTATTTTTAGCTCCATTAACTCACCACCCACCTTATTATGCCAGGGAGGACTTCACTTTGTGGAGCTGTTTGAATATCAACTAGTTAGTTGCTCGTGCACAAAAAAAACACATAGTGAGAGCACCCTAGAGGAGGGGTGAATAGGTGATCCTGTAAAAAATCAAATACTAATAGCCACAAAACTTGGTTAAGTGTTAGTATGATAAAACCAAGTGGCTAAGGAGCGAGCTCTTGCGAATCACAATAATCACACAGAAAGACAACCACAAGAGACACAGTGTTTTATCCTATGGTTCGGCCAAGTACAAAACTTGGCTACTTCCACGTTGTGGCGTCTCAATGGACGAGGGTTTCACTCAACCCCTTTCAAGTGATCCAATGATCAACTTGAATACCACGGTGTTCTTCTTTCTTATACTTTCTCCCGTTTGCGAGGAATCTCCACAACTTGGAGCCTCTCGCCCTTACAATTGATGATCACAAAGAAGCACAGAAGTAAGGGAGGGGAGAGCAACGCACACAAGACTCAAAACGAGAGCACAATCACGCACACAAGTCACAACTTGAGCTCTAAGTTCAACACACGGAGTTTCTCAACTCAAGAGGAGCTCAAATTGCTAGCACAGAGAATCAAATGCGTGGGAGTGGAGTCTGAATGCTTAGAAATGATCAAAGAATGCTTGGTTAACTCCTCCATGCGCCTAGGGGTCCCTTTTATAGCCCCAAGGCAGCTAGGAGCCGTTGGAGGCAATCTTGGAAGGCTAATCTTGCCTTCTGTCGGGTGGCGCACCGGACAGTCCGGTGCGCCACCCGACAGTCACTGTAGTTGTCCGGTGCGTGATCTCCTTCCTTTTCTGGCGCATCCGACCATTGCAGATTCACGGCAGTTGGCGCACCAGACACTGTCCGGTGCACACCGGACAGTCCGATGCCCCCTGCCGACCGTTGGCGCGCCCACGCGTCGCGCGCGAATTGCGCGGCCGACCGTTGGCGCAGTCGACCATTGGCTCACCGGACAGTCTGTTGCACCACCGGACAGTCCGGTGAATTTTAGCCGTACGTCGTTGAACTTCTCCCGAGAGCGACGACTTCGCCGCGGACGACTCACCGGACAGTCCGGTGCACCACCGGACAGTCCGGTGAATTATAGCCGTACGCCGCTGTCGAGTCCCGAGAGTGGCCTATTCACCGGAGGCTGGCCTGGCGCACCGGACATAACACTGTCTGGTGCACCATCGGACAGTCCGGTGCACCCAGACCGAGCAGGAGACACAACCAACTCATTTCCAATTGCTTTTCTCCTGTTTCTAGCACTTAGACAATACATTAGTACTCAAATCAATGTACTAAGTCTAGAAACGTACCTTGTTGCATGATTTGTACTTCTTCAATCTTTGGCACAAATTAAGACTTAGAGGATATGTGTTGGACACTTAATCACCAAAACACTTTAGAAATGGCCCAAGGGCACATTTCCCTTTCAATCTCCCCCTCTTTGGTGATTTATGCCAACACATCAAAAAGCAACTAAAAGAAGTACAACATCAATGCAATTGAGAACAATAATTGTTTTTAATTCAAATTTGGCATATTTGGATCATTCTTTGCCACCACTTGGTTTGTTTTTGCAAATCAAATTCAGTTTCCTATCTCTAAGTCAAACACACTTGTTTAGGCATAAAGAGAGATATTCCAAGAGTGAAATTGATCAAAGATCCAAAAACTCCCCCTTTTTCCCATAATCATACATTCTCCCCACAAGAGGCCAAATTTTGACAATAAGAGTATATTGACAAATCAAGAGTTCTAACTCTACTATTTTCAAAATTCTCAAGTGGTAGCTGATCCATTTGCTTTGGTCTTAATTTCTCCCCCTTTGGCATTAAGCACCAAAACGGGATCATTCTTGGCCCTATAACCCCATTGCCTCACCAAAATTGTCAATTACGAACAAAAAGGCAATAAGAGCATAGATATGAACTTGGAGTTATTATCGGAGTGCAGTGGAAGTCTTTGCATGGTCCAAGTTCACCTTTCCCTTTCAATTCACTTTTGAGACTAAAACAAGTAAACTCAAACACAAGGTTAGTCTCAAAGGGTCAAGTTGTAGCATGCCTCCCTCTAAATAAGTGCATCACTTGCAAATGGACTTGTAAGGTCCGGGGATCATGTGTACAACTTGAGCACCAAAAATGAACAAAATATATTTAAATGCATAAATTAACATGATCAAAGGCATAAACCACATGTATGCTATAGATCAATCCAAGTTACGCGAATCTAAGACATTTAGCTCACTACGCAACCTGCAAAACCTTTTCTCATCTAAAGGCTTGGTGAAGATATCGGCTAGCTGGTTTTCGGTGTTAATATGGTACACCTCGATATCCCCCTTTTGCTGGTGGTCTCTCAGGAAGTGATGCCGGATGTCTGTGTGCTTAGTGCGGCTGTGTTCAACAGGATTATCCGCCATGCGGATTGCACTCTCATTGTCACATAGGAGTGGGACTTTGCTCAGATTGTAGCCAAAGTCCCGGAGGGTTTGCCTCATCCAAAGTAGTTACGCGCAACACTATCCTGCGGCAACATACTCGGCCTCAGCGGTGGATAGGGCAACGGAAGTTTATTTCTTCGAACTCTAAGACACCAGGGACCTTCCTAGGAATTGTGCACCCGGCATAATCGGAGTCTGAATATCCAATCAAGTCAAAGGTAGACCCCTTTGGATACCAGATCCCGAAGCAAGGCGTAGCAACTAAATATCTAAGAATCCGCTTAACGGCCACAAGGTGACATTCCCTTGGGTCGGATTGATATCTAGCACACATGCAAACGCTAAGCATAATATCCGGTCTACTAGCCCATAAATAAAGCAAGGAACCTATCATAGACCGGTATGCCTTTTGATCAACGGACTTACCTCCTTTGTTGAGGTCGACATGTCCGTCGGTTCCCATTGGTGTCTTTGCGGGCTTGGCGTCCTTCATCCCGAACCGCTTGAGCAAGTCTTGCGTGTACTTCGTTTGGGAGATGAAGGTGCCGTCCTTGAGTTGCTTCACTTGGAACCCAAGGAAGTAGTTCAACTCGCCCATCATTGACATCTCAAATTTCTGTGTCATCACCCTGCTAAACTCCTCATAAGACTTTTGGTTAGTAGAGCCAAATATTATGTCATCGACATAAATTTGGCACACAAATAGGTCACCATCACAAGTCTTAGTGAAAAGAGTTGGATCGGCTTTCCCAACCTTGAAAGCATTAGCAATTAGGAAATCTCTAAGGCATTCGTACCATGCTCTTGGGGCTTGCTTAAGTCCATAGAGCGCCTTAGAGAGCTTATACACATGGTCGGGGTACCGTTCATCCTCAAAGGCAGGGGTTGCTCTACGTACACCTCCTCCTTGATTGGCCCGTTGAGGAAAGCGCTCTTTACATCCATTAGGAACAACCTGAAAGAGTGGTGAGCGGCATAGGCTAATAGAATGCGAATAGACTCTAGCCTAGCCACAGGAGCAAAAGTCTCCTCGAAATCCAAACCTGCGACTTGGGTATAACCTTTTGCCACAAGTCGAGCCTTGTTTCGTGTCACCACCCCATGCTCGTCTTGCTTGTTGCGGAACACCCACTTGGTTCCCACAACATTTTGCTTGGGACGTGGCACTAGGCTCCAAACTTCATTCCTCTTGAAGTTGTTGAGCTCTTCCTGCATGGCCAACACCCAGTTCGGATTTTGCAAGGCCTCTTCTACCCTGAAAGGCTCAATAGAAGAGACAAACGAGTAATGCTCACAAAAGTTAGCTAATCTTGAGCGAGTAGTTACTCCCTTGCTTATATCACCCAGAATCTGGTCGACGGGATGATTACTTTGAACCGTCGCTCAGACTTGAGTTGGAGGGGCCTGTGGTGCTTCTTCCTCCATAGATGGGTCTTCTTGTGCTCCCCCTTGATCACACTCCTCCTCTTGAGGAACCTGTTCATCATCTTGAGTTGGGGGATTGAAAGGGAAATAGGCTTACACCTTTTCCTAATTAATTTTGGTGGTTGAATTGCCCAACACAAATATTTGGACTAACTAGTTTGCTCTAGTCTATAAGTTTTACAGGTGCCAAAGCTTCACAATAGACCAATAAAATGACCAAGAAAGGGTTCAAACAAAGTGAGCTAAAGACAACCCAAAGGCACCCTGGTCTGGCGCACCGGACTGTCCGGTGCACCACCGGACAGTGTCTGGTGCACCAGGGAACTCGACGCTGGACTCGCTACCTTCGGGAAAATGGAGGCTGCTCCGCTATAATTCACCGGACCGTCTGGTGTATGCACCGGACAGTGTCCGGTGGCGCACCGGACTGTCCGGTGTGCCAGCGGAGCAACGGCTACTTCGCGCGCAACGGTCGACTGCAACGCATTTAATGCGCGTCTGAGCGCGCAGAGGTCAGAGCACGCGCAGCAGGCGCACCGGACAGTCTACAGTACTTGTCCGGTGCACCACCGGACAGCCCAGAGGCCCCACCAGTCAGAGCTCCAACGGTCGAACCCCAACGGCTGGCTGACGTGGCTGGCGCACCGGACAGTGTCCGGTGGCGCACCGGACTGTCCGGTGCGCCATGCAACAGCAGACTTCCAACGGCCACATTTTGGTGGTTGGGGCTATAAATACCCCAACCACCCCACATTCAATAGTATCCAAGTTTTCAGTATTCACACCTCATACAAGAGCTATAGCATTCAATTCTAGACACAACCAAAGAGATCAAATCCTCCCCAAGTCCGGAATCACTCCGAATCAATTGTGACTAGAGAGAGTGACAATTGTGTTCATTTGAGCTCTTCTGCTTGGATTGCTTCTTTTCTTTCTCATTCTTTCTTGTGACAAACTCAATTGTAACCGAGGCAAGAGACACCAATTGTGTGGTGATCCTTGCGGGGACTTAGTGTCCCGTGTGATTGAGAAGAGAAGCTCACTCGGTCTAAGTGACCGTTTGAGAGAGGGAAAGGGTTGAAAGAGATCCGGTCTTTGTGACCACCTCAACGGGGAGTAGGTTTGCAAGAACCGAACCTCGGTAAAACAAATCCTTGTGTCTCACTCTTTATTTGCTTGCGATTTGTTTTTCACCCTCTCTCTCGGACTCGCTTATATTTCTAACGCTAACCCGGCTTGTAGTTGTGATTAACTTTGTAAATTTCAGTTTCGCCCTATTCACCCCCTCTAGGCGACTTTCAATTGGTATCAAAGCCCGGTGCTTCATTAGAGCCTAACCGCTCGAAGTGATGTCGGGAGATCACGCCAAGAAGGAGATGGTGACCGGCGACAAGCCCGCTACAAGCCTTGGGAAGGCTCCTTCGGGAGAGTCCCGCAACAAAGGGAAGGAGAAGGAATCCTCTTCCCACAAGTCGCATCGGAGTGGCGACAAGAAAAAAAGATGAGGAAGGTGGTCTACTACAAGACCGATTCTTCATCGCCATCTACCTCCGGCTCCGACGCGCCGTCCATTACTTCTAAGCGCCATGAGCGCAAGAAGTATAGTAAGATTTCCCTATGCTACCCTCGTATTTCAAAGCTTACTCCTTTACTCTCCGTTCCATTAGGTAAACCACCGGTTTTTTATGGTGAAGATTATAATATGTGGAGTGACAAAATGAGGCATCATCTAACCTCACTCCACACAAGCATTTGGAATGTTGTTGAGTTTGGTGTACAGGTACCATCCGTAGGGGATGAGGACTACGATTCGGACGAAGTGGCCCAAATCCACCACTTCAACTCCCAAGCCACTACTATACTCCTCGCCTCTCTAAGTCGAGAGGAGTATAATAAGGTGCAAGGGTTAAAAAGCGCAAAGGAAATTTGGGACGTGCTCAAGACCGTGTACGAAGGAGACGGGGTGACAAAAATCACCAAGCGGGAGACGATCGAGGGGGAGCTCGGTCGGTTCATGCTTCACCAAGGGGAGGATCCACAAGCGATGTACAATCGGTTGAAGACCTTGGTGAACCAAGTACGCAACCTCGGGAGTACAAAATGGGATGACCATGAGATGGTCAAGGATATTCTTAGATCCCTCGTTTTTCTTAACCCTACGCAAGTTCAATTAATTCGAGGTGATCCTAGTTACAAGCTAATGTCTCCCGAGGAGGTTATAGGAAAATTTGTGAGCTTTGAGCTAATGATTAAAGGCTCAAAGAAAATCATCGAGCAAGGCACCTCCTCCACGCCCGAGGCACAACCCGTCGCATTCAAGGCAACGGAGGAGAAGAAGGAAGAGTCTACACCAAGTAGGCTCCTCATCGACGCCTCAAAGCTCGATAATGAGAAGATGGCTTTAATCATCAAAAGCTTTCGACAAATCCTCAAGCAAAGGAGGGGGAAGGACTACAAGCCCCGCTCCAAGAAGGTCTGCTAGAAGTGTGGTAAGCCCGATCACTTTATAGCAAAATGTCCTATTTCTAGTGACAGTGACAGGGGCGACGACAAGAAGGGGAGAAGAAAGGAAAAGAAGAGGTACCACAAGAAGAAAGTGAAAGGGAAATGTGCCCTTGGGCCATTTCTAAGTATTTTGGTGATTTAGTGTCCAACACAAGTGCCTAAGTGTAAAAAGGTGGACAAAGTACAAATCAAGAATTAAGGTATGTTTCTCAGACTTAGTACATTGTTTTATGGACTAATGTATTGTGTCTAAGTGCTGGAAACAGGAAAAATCCAATTGGAAATGTCTTGGCTCGAGCAGCCAAGAATCTGCTGAGTCTGCAAGCACCGGACTGTCCGGTGGTGCACCGGACAGTGTCCGGTGCGCCAGGCTGGCTCGAGCAAAGTGGCTGCTCTCGGGAATTCACCGGCGACGTACGACTAAAATTCACCGGACTGTCCGGTGTGCACCGGACTGTCCGGTATGCACCGGACTGTCCGGTGAGCCAACGGTCGGTCGGGCCAACGGTCGGCCGCGCAATCTGCGCGGGACACGTGGCTGAGCCAACGGCTAGAAGACGGCACCGGACTGTCCGGTGTGCACCGGACATGTCCGGTGCGCCAACGGCTCTCAGGCTGCCAACGGTTGGCTTCGCTATTTAAGGAAGGAAATCGGTCACCGGACAGTGTCCGGTGTGCACCGGACTGTCCGATGCCCCCGATGACAGAAGGCAAGAATGGCTTTCCAAGTTTATGCTCAACGGCTCCTAGCTGCCTTGGGGCTATAAAAGGGACCCCTAGGCGCATGGAGGAGAATACCAAGCATCCTTTGAGCATCATTGATCACTCACACTTCATTCTTGCGCACTTGTTCGACATTTTAGTGACTTGAGCTCCGTTCTAGTGTGTTAGTCTCTTGAGCTCAAGTCTGGGTTTTGCGTGTGCGTATTCGTTGTGATCTTTGTGTCGTGTGTGAGTTGCTAATCCCTCCCTTGCTCTGTGATTCTTCGTGAACATCTTGTGTAAGGGCGAGAGGCTCCAAGCTGTGGAGATTCCTCGCAAACGGGATTAAGAGAAGCAAAGCAACACCGTGGTATTCAAGTTGGTCTTTGGACCGCTTGAGAGGGGTTGATTGCAACCCTCGTCCGTTGGGACGCCACAGCGTGGAGTAGGCAAGCGTTGGTCTTGGCCGAACCACGGGATAACCACTGTGCCATCTCTGTGATTGATATCTCTTGGTTATTGTGTTGTGTTGAGATCCTTCTCTAGCCACTTGGCAAACTACTGTGCTAACAAGTAACCAAGTTTTGTGGCGTAAGTTTTTGAAGTGTTACAGGATCACCTATTCACCCCCCCCCCTCTAGGTGCTCTCAATTGGTATCAGAGCCGTTCTCTTCAAGAAAGGGACTAACCGCCTGAAGAGATGGATCCTAAAGGCAAGGGGATGGTGATCAACGACAAGGAGAAGGAGTCCTTGGTCAACGAGCCCAATGATGACAGGCCCACCGACTCAGGCTCGGGCCACAAAAGAAAAGACGGGAGGAAGAAGAAGACAAGGCGCATCAAGGAAATTGTCTACTATGACAGCGATGAATCTTCCTCCTCCCAAAAGGACGATGACGACTACGATAGACGAAAGACGGTTAACTCAAACTTTTCTTTCGATTATTCGCGCATCCCGCATAGTTCAAATGCTCAATTGCTCCCCATTCCACTTGGCAAGCCCCCTCACTTTGATGGAGAGGATTACGGATTTTGGAGCCACAAAATGCGTACTCACATGTTTTCTCTCCATCCAAGCATTTGGGAGATTGTGGAAAGTGGAATGAAATTTGATAGCTCGGATAGCCCTGTGTTTATTAATGAACAGATTCATAAAAATGCACAAGCTACTACTGTGTTGCTAGCCTCTTTGTGCAGGGACGAGTATCACAAGGTGAGCGGCTTGGACAATGCCAAGCAGATCTGGGACACCCTCAAGATCTCTCATGAGGGAAACAACGTCACCTTGCTCACCAAAATGGAGTTGGTGGAGGGCGAGCTTGGACGGTTCGCGATGATAAGGGGCGAGGAGCCGACACAAACATACAACCGGCTCAAGACCCTTATCAACAAAATAAGGAGCTACGGGAGCACGCGATGGACGGACCACGACGTCGTCCGCCTAATGCTAAGGTCATTTACCGTTCTTGATCCTCATTTGGTGAACAATATACGTGAAAATCCCAGGTACACCAAGATGTCGCCCGAAGAAGTTCTTAGGAAGTTCGTAAGCGGGCGAATGATGATCAAGGAGGCAAGATACGTGGACGACGCGTTGAACGGTCCTAGTCATGAGCCTCAACCCATTGCTCTCAAGGCAACAAGGAGCAAGGAGGCGCTACCAAGCAAGGTGGCGCAAGTTGAGGCGGCCGGACTCAATGATGAGGAGATGGCCCTCATCATTAAGCGCTTCAAGACGGCGCTTAAAAGTCGCAAGGGGTAGCCAAGCAAGACCAAAGCCAAGGGGAAGCGCTCATGCTTCAAATGCGGTAAGCTTGGTCATTTTATTGCTAACTGTCCCGACAATGATAGTGATCAGGGCCAAGGGAACAAGAGGGAGAAAAAGAAGCATTACAAGAAGGCCAAGGGCGAGGCACATATCGGAAAGGAGTGGGATTCGGATTGTTCCTCCTCCGACTCTGACAATGAAGGACTCGCCGCCACCGCCTTCAACAAGTCATCCCTCTTCCCCAACGAGCGTCACACTTGCCTCATGGCAAGAGAGAAGAAAGTAAGCACTCATACTAGTACTTATGCTTCTTCGAGTGAAGATGAGTCTAGTGATGATGATGAGATAGATTACTCATGCTTATTCAAGGGATTAGATAGAACCAAGGTAGACAAAATTAATGAATTAATTGATGCCTTAAATGACAAGAATATGCTTTTAGAAAAACAAGAGGTTTTGTTGTATGAAGAACATGATAAATTTGTAGAAGCACAGAAATCTCTTGCTCTAGAAATTAAGAGGAATGAAATGCTCTCTAGTGAATTATCTTCTTGTCATGAAACTATTGCTAAGTTAAAAAGTTTTAATGATGATTTAAATGCTAAACTAGAAGTAGCTAGTAAATCTAATTCTTGTGTAGAAATTGTTGAAACTTGTAATAGGTGTAAAGATTTTGACATTGATGCTTGTAGTGATCATTTAGTTTCAATTTCCAAATTAAATGATGCTTTAGCTAGTCTTAATGCCCAACTTAAGACCAGCAAGAATGAATTTGACAAGCTAAAATTTGCAAGGGATGCCTACACGATTGGTAGACACCCCTCAATTAAGGATGGACTTGGCTACAAGAGGGAAGCCAAGAACTTGACAAGCCATAAGGCTCCCATCTCCGCCAAGGAGAAAGGCAAGGCCCCTATGGCTAGTAGTGTGCAAAAGAACCATGCCTTTATGTACTATGATAGAAGACAACCTAGAAATGCTTATAGGAGTTGTAATGTATATAATGCCTTTGATTCTCATGCCATGGTTGCTTCTAGTTCCTCTTATGTGCATGATAGAAATGTTGGTAGGAGAAATGTTATTCATAATATGCCTAGGAGAAATGTCGTAAATGTTCCTAGGAAAGTTAATGAACCTTCTACAATATATCATGCTTTAAATGCTTCTTTTGCTATTTGTAGAAAGGATAGGAAGATAGTTGCTAGAAAATTAGGGGCAAGATGCAAGGGAGACAAAACTTGCATTTGGGTCCCTAAGGATATTTGTGCTAACCTTGCAGGACCCAACATGAGTTGGGTACCTAAGACCCAAGCCTAAATTTGCCTTGCAGGTTTATGCATCCGGGGGTTCAAGCTGGATTATTGACAGTGGATGCACAAACCATATGACGGGGGAGAAGAAGATGTTCACCTCCTACGTCAAGAATAAAGATTCCCAAGATTCAATAATATTCGGTGATGGGAATCAAGGCAAGGTAAAAGGGTTAGGTAAAATTGCAATCTCAAATGAGCACTCTATCTCTAATGTGTTTTTAGTAGAGTCTCTTGGATATAATTTGCTATCTGTTAGTCAATTATGCAATATGGGATATAACTGTTTGTTTACAAATGTAGATGTGTCTGTCTTTAGAAGATGTGATGGTTCACTAGCTTTTAAGGGTGTACTAGACGGCAAGCTTTACTTAGTTGATTTTGCAAAAGAAGAGGCCGGTCTAGATGCATGCTTAATGGCTAAGACTTGCATGGGCTGGCTGTGGCATCGCCGCTTAGCACATGTGGGGATGAAGAACCTCCACAAGCTTCTAAAGGGAGAACACGTGATAGGTCTAACCAATGTTCATTTCGAAAAAGATAGACCTTGTGCAGCTTGTCAAGCAGGGAAACAGGTGGGAGGCTCTCATCACACCAAAAATGTGATGACAACATCAAGACCCCTGGAGCTGCTACATATGGACCTCTTCGGACCCGTCGCCTATCTGAGCATAGGAGGAAGTAAGTATGGTCTAGTTATCGTTGATGACTTTTCCCGCTTCACTTGGGTGTTCTTTTTGCAGGATAAGTCTGAAACCCAAGGGACCCTCAAGCGCTTCCTAAGGAGAGCTCAAAATGAGTTTGAGCTCAAGGTGAAGAAGATAAGGAGCGACAACGGGTCCGAATTCAAGAACCTTCAAGTGGAGGAGTTTCTTGAGGAGGAGGGGATCAAGCACGAGTTCTCCGCTCCCTACACACCTCAGCAAAATGGTGTGGTAGAGAGGAAGAACAGGACGCTCATAGATATGGCGAGGACTATGCTTGGAGAATTCAAGACCCCCGAGTGCTTTTGGTCGGAAGCCGTGAACACGGCTTGCCACGCCATCAACAGGGTCTACCTTCACCGCCTCCTCAAGAAGACATCGTATGAGCTGCTAACCGGTAACAAACCTAATGTATCGTATTTTCGTGTTTTTGGGAGTAAATGCTACATTCTAGTGAAGAAGGGTAGGAATTCCAAATTTGCTCCCAAAGCCGTAGAAGGGTTTTTATTAGGTTATGATTCAAATACAAAGGCGTATAGGGTCTTCAACAAATCATCGGGTTTGGTTGAAGTCTCTAGCGACGTTGTATTTGATGAGACTAATGGCTCTCCAAGAGAGCAAGTTGTTGATCTTGATGATGTAGATGAAGAAGACGTTCCAACGGCCGCGATACGCACCATGGCGATTGGAGATGTACGGCCTCAGGAACATTTGGAGCAAGATCAACCGTCTTCCTCAACTATGGTGCATCCCCCAACCCAAGATGACGAACAGGTACCTCAAGTGGAGGCACATGATCAAGGGGGAGCACAGGATGTTCAAGAGGAAGAAGCACCTCAGGCACCTCCAACCCAAGTTCGAGCGACGATTCAAAGGGATCATCCCGTCGACCAGATATTGGGTGATATTAGCAAGGGAGTAACTACTCGCTCAAGATTAGTTAATTTTTGTGAGCATTACTCTTTTGTCTCTTCTATTGAGCCTTTCAGGGTAGAAGAGGCCTTGCTAGATCCGGACTGGGTGTTGGCCATGCAGGAGGAACTCAACAACTTCAAGCGCAACGAAGTTTGGACACTGGTGCCTCGTCCCAAGCAAAATGTTGTGGGAACCAAGTGGGTGTTCCGCAACAAACAGGACGAGCACGGGGTGGTGACGAGGAACAAGGCTCGACTTGTGGAAAAAGGTTATGCCCAAGTCGCAGGTTTGGACTTTGAGGAGACTTTTGCTCCTGTGGCTAGGCTAGAATCAATTCGTATCTTGCTAGCATATGCCGCTCACCATTCTTTCAGGTTGTACCAAATGGATGTGAAGAGCGCTTTCCTCAACGGGCCGATCAAGGAGGAGGTGTACGTGGAGCAGCCCCCTGGCTTCGAGGATGAACGGTACCCCGACCACGTGTGTAAGCTCTCTAAGGCGCTCTATGGACTTAAGCAAGCCCCAAGAGCATGGTATGAATGCCTTAGAGACTTTTTAATTGCTAATGCTTTCAAGGTTGGGAAAGCCGATCCAACTCTTTTTACTAAGACTTGCGATGGTGATCTTTTTGTGTGCCAAATTTATGTCGACGACATAATATTTGGTTCTACTAACCAAAAGTCTTGTGAAGAGTTTAGTAGGGTGATGACGCAGAAATTCGAGATGTCGATGATGGGCGAGTTGACCTACTTCCTTGGGTTCCAAGTGAAGCAACTCAAGGATGGCACCTTCATCTCCCAAACGAAGTACACACAAGATTTGCTAAAGAGGTTTGGGATGAAGGATGCCAAGCCCGCAAAGACGCCGATGGGAACCGACGTACACACCGACCTCAACAAAGGAGGTAAGTCCGTTGATCAAAAAGCATACCGGTCCATGATAGGTTCTTTGCTTTATTTATGTGCTAGTAGACCGGATATTATGCTTAGCGTATGCATGTGTGCTAGATTTCAATCCGATCCGAAGGAGTGTCACTTAGTGGCTGTGAAGCGAATTCTTCGATATTTAGTCGCTACGCCTTGCTTCGGGATCTGGTATCCAAAGGGGTCTAACTTTGACTTGATTGGGTACTCAGATTCCGACTATGCTGGATGTAAGGTCGATAGGAAGAGTACATCGGGGACGTGCCAATTCTTAGGAAGGTCCCTGGTGTCATGGAACTCTAAGAAACAAACCTCCGTTGCCCTATCCACCGCTGAGGCCGAGTACGTTGCCGCAGGACAGTGTTGCGCGCAACTACTTTGGATGAGGCAAACCCTCAGGGACTTTGGCTACAATCTGAGAAAAGTCCCACTCCTATGTGATAATGAGAGTGCTATTCGAATAGCGGAAAATCCTGTTGAGCACAGCCGCACAAAGCACATTGACATCCGGCATCACTTTTTGAGAGACCACCAGCAAAAGGGGGATATCGAAGTGTTTCATGTTAGCACCGAGAACCAGCTAGCCGATATCTTTACCAAGCCTCTAGATGAGAAGACCTTTTGCAGGCTGCGTAGTGAGCTCAATATCTTAGATTCGTGGAACTTGGATTGAAATGTAGCATACATGTGTTTATGCTTTTGATTATGTTCATTCTGCATATTGTTGCTTATTGTGGTGCTCAAGTTGTACAAACACTCCCTGGACCTCACAAGTCCTGTTTGCATGTGATGCACATATTTAGGGGGAGCTGTGCTACAACTTGACCCTTTGTGGCTAACCATGTACTTGAGTTTGGTTGTTTTAGTCTCCAAGGAAAATTGAAAGGGAAAAGGTGGACTTGGACCATGCGAGACTTCCACTGCACTCCGATGAAAAGAGTAACTCTTCCAAGTTCATCGTTATACTCTTATTGCCTATTTGCTCTTAGTTGAAGATTTTGGTGAGGCAATGGGGTTAAAGGGCCAAGATTGATCCCGTTTTGGTGCTTGATGCCAAAGGGGGAGAAAATAAAGGCCAAAGCGATAAATGGATCAGCTACCACTTGAGAGATTTTGAAAATAGTAGAATAGAGCTTTTGGTTTGTCAAAACTCTTTTGTTGTCTCTCTTGTCAAAAGTTGGCTTCTTGTGGGGAGAAGTATTGATTATGGGAAAAAGGGGGAGTTTTTGAAATCTTAAATCAATTTCTCTTAGAATGACTCTCTTTATGTCTTAACATGTGTGTTTGACTTAGAGATAGAAATTTGAGTTTGATTTGCAAAAACAAACCAAGTGGTGGCATAGAGTGATCCATATATGTCAAAATTGAATCAAATCAATTTTGAGTTCTTATTTGATTTGATTTTGTACTTGTTCTACTTGCTTTATGTTGTGTTGGCATAAATCACCAAAAGGGGGGAGATTGAAAGGGAAATGTGCCCTTGGGCCATTTCTAAGTATTTTGGTGATTTAGTGTCCAACACAAGTGCCTAAGTGTAAAAAGGTGGACAAAGTACAAATCAAGAATTAAGGTATGTTTCTCAGACTTAGTACATTGTTTTATGGACTAATGTATTGTGTCTAAGTGCTGGAAACAGGAAAAATCCAATTGGAAATGTCTTGGCTCGAGCAGCCAAGAATCTGCTGAGTCTGCAAGCACCGGACTGTCCGGTGGTGCACCGGACAGTGTCCGGTGCGCCAGGCTGGCTCGAGCAAAGTGGCTGCTCTCGGGAATTCACCGGCGACGTACGGCTAAAATTCACCGGACTGTCTGGTGTGCACCGGACTGTCCGGTGAGCCAACGGTCGGCCGGGCCAACGGTCGGCCGCGCAATCTGCGCGGGACACGTGGCCGAGCCAACGGCTAGAAGACGGCACCGGACTGTCCGGTGTGCACCGGACATGTCCGGTGCGCCAACGGCTCTCAGGCTGCCAACGGTCGGCTTCGCTATTTAAGGAAGGAAATCGGTCACCGGACAGTGTCCGGTGTGCACCGGACTGTCCGGTGCCCCCGATGACAGAAGGCAAGAATGGCTTTCCAAGTTTATGCTCAACGGCTCCTAGCTGCCTTGGGGCTATAAAAGGGACCCCTAGGCGCATGGAGGAGAATACCAAGCATCCTTTGAGCATCATTGATCACTCACACTTCATTCTTGCGCACTTGTTCGACATTTTAGTGACTTGAGCTCCGTTCTAGTGTGTTAGTCTCTTGAGCTCAAGTCTGGGTTTTGCGTGTGCGTATTCGCTGTGATCTTTGTGTCGTGTGTGAGTTGCTAATCCCTCCCTTGCTCTGTGATTCTTCGTGAACATCTTGTGTAAGGGCGAGAGGCTCCAAGCTGTGGAGATTCCTCGCAAACGGGATTAAGAGAAGCAAAGCAACACCGTGGTATTCAAGTTGGTCTTTGGACCGCTTGAGAGGGGTTGATTGCAACCCTCGTCCGTTGGGACGCCACAACATGGAGTAGGCAAGCGTTGGTCTTGGCCGAACCACGGGATAACCACTGTGCCATCTCTGTGATTGATATCTCTTGGTTATTGTGTTGTGTTGAGATCCTTCTCTAGCCACTTGGCAAACTACTGTGCTAACAAGTAACCAAGTTTTGTGGCGTAAGTTTTTGAAGTGTTACAGGATCACCTATTCACCCCCCCCCTCTAGGTGCTCTCAGAAAGGCGGTGATGCCCATGTGTGCCGCGAGTGGGACTCCGACGAGAGCTCCACCGACTCCTCCAACATCGCCGTAAACAAGGGACTTCTCTTCCCCAACGTCGGCCATAAGTGCCTCATGGCAAAGGACGGCAAAAGGAAGAAGGTTAAATCTAAATTCTCCACTAAATATGCATCCTCTAGTGATGAAGACAATTCTAGTAATGAGGAGGATAATTTGTTTACCCTTTTTGCCAACCTTAACATGGAACAAAAAGAAAAGTTAAATGAATTGATTAGCGCTATTCATGATAAGGATGAACTCTTGGATAGCCAAGAGGACTTCCTAATTAAGGAAAATAAGAAACATGTTAAGGTTAAGAATGCTTATGCTCTAGAGATGGAAAAATGTGAAAATTTAACTAGTGAGCTAAGCACTTGTCATGATGTTATTGCCAACCTTAAAAATGAAAATGCTAGATTAATTGCTAAGGTTGATTCAAATGTTTGTGATGATTCATATGCCAATCTTAGAAATGATCATGCTATTTCTATTGCTAAGATTGAAAATTTGAATGCCTCTCTTGCTAGCCTTAGGATTGAAAATGAAAAAATTGATTGTCAAGGCTAAAGACTTAGATGTTTGCAATGCTTCCATTTTCGATCTTAGAAGTGAAAATGATATTTTACATGCTAAGATTGTTGAACTAAAAACTTGCAAACCCTCTACATCCACTATTGAGCATGTCTCTATTTGCACTAGATGTAGAGATGTTGACATTGATGCTATTCATGATCACATGATTTTAATTAAACAACAAAATGATAATATAGCAAAATTAGATGCTAAAATTACCGAGCATGAACTAGAAAATGAAAATTTTAAATTTGCTCGTAGTATGCTTTATAGTGGGAGACGCCCTGGCATCAAGGATGGCATTGGCTTCCAAAAGGGAGACAATGTCAAACTTAATGCCCCTCCTAAAAAATTATCTAACTTTGTTAAGGGCAAGGCTCCCATGCCTCAGGATAACGAGGGTTACATTTTGTACCCTGCCGGTTATCCCGAGCACAAAATTAGGAGAATTCATTCTAGGAAGTCTCACTCTGGCCCTAATCATGCTTTTATGTATAAGGGTGAGACATCTAGATCTAGGCAATCAACTCGTGCTAAATTGCCTAGAAAGAAAACTCCTATTGCATCAAATGATCACAATGTTTCATTTAAAACTTTTGATGCATCTTATGTTTTGACTAACAAATCTGGCAAAGTAGTTGCCAAGTATGTTGGGGGCAAACACAAGGGATCAAAAACTTGTGTTTGGGTGCCCAAAGTTCTTGTATCTAATGTCAAAGGACCCAAAACTGTTTGGGTACCTAAAATCAAGAACTAAACTTGTTTTGTAGGTTTATGCATCTGGGGGCTTAAGTTGGATCATCGATAGCAGGTGCACAAACCACATGACAGGGGAGAAGAAGATGTTCTCCTCTTATGAGAAAAACCAAGATCCCCAACGAGCTATCACATTCGAGGATGGAAATCAAGATTTGGTCAAAGGATTGGGTAAAATTGCTATATCACCTGACCATTCCATTTCAAATGTTTTCTTGTAGATTCTTTAGATTACAATTTGCTTTCCGTTTCTCAACTATGCAAAATGGGCTACAACTGTCTATTTACTGATGTAGGTGTCACTGTCTTTAGAAGAAGTGATGATTCAGTAGCATTTAAGGGAGTGTTAGAGGGTCAGCTATACTTAGTTGATTTCAATAGAGCTGAACTCGACACTTGCTTAATTGCTAAGACTAACATGGGCTGGCTCTAGCATCGCCGACTAGCACATGTTGGGATGAAGAATCTTCACAAACTTCTAAAGGGAGAACACATTTTAGGACTAACCAATGTTCATTTTGAGAAAGACAGGATTTGTAGCGCATGCCAAGCCGGGAAGCAAGTTGGCGCTCATCATCCACATAAGAACATCTTGACGACGGACAGGCCACTGGAACTCCTCCACATGGACCTATTCGGCCCGATCGCTTACATAAGCATCGGCGGGAGTAAGTACTGTCTTGTTATTGTGGATGACTATTCTCGCTTCACTTGGGTATTCTTTTTACAGGAAAAATCTCAAACCCAAGAGACCTTAAAGGGATTCTTAAGACGAGCTCAAAATGAGTTCGGCTTAAGGATCAAGAAAATTAGAAGCGATAATGGGACAGAGTTCAAGAATTCACAAATTGAAGGCTTCCTTGAGGAGGAGGGCATCAAGCATGAGTTCTCTTCTCCCTACACGCCACAACAAAATGGTGTAGTGGAGAGGAAGAATAGAACTCTATTGGACATGGCAAGAACCATGCTTGATGAGTACAAGACTTCGGATCGGTTTTGGGCCGAGGCGGTCAACACCGCCTGCTACGCCATCAACCGGTTGTATCTACACCGAATCCTCAAGAAGACATCATACGAACTCCTCACCGGTAAAAATCCCAATGTTTCATATTTTAGAGTCTTTGGTAGCAAATGTTTTATACTTGTTAAAAGAGGTAGAAAATCAAAATTTGCTCCTAAGGCTGTAGAAGGCTTTTTACTAGGATATGGTTCAAACACAAGGGCATATAGAGTCTTTAACAAGTCCACTGGACTAGTTGAAGTTTCTTGTGACATTGTGTTTGATGAGACTAACGGCTCTCAAGTAGAGCAAGTTGGTCTTGATGAATTAGATGATGAAGAGGCTCCATGCGTCGCGTTAAGGAACATGTCCATTGGGGATGTGTGTCCTAAGGAATCCGAAGAGCCCATTCAAGCACAAGATCAACCATCCTCCTCCATGCAAGCATCTCCACCAACTCAAGATGAGGATGAGGCTCAAGATGATGAAGAAGAAGATCAAGAAGATGAGCCACCTCAAGACGACGGCATTGATCAAGGGGGAGATGCAAATGAACAAGACAAGGAGGATGAACAAGTTCATAGGCCGCCACACCCAAGAGTCCACCAAGCAATCCAACGAGATCACCCTGTCAACACCATCCTCGGTGACATTCATAAGGGGGTAACCACTAGATCTCGTGTTGCACATTTATGTGAGCATTACCCGTTTGTTTCCTCTATTGAGCCACACAGGGTGGAGGAAGCACTCCAAGATTCAGATTGGGTGATGGCGATGCAAGAGGAGCTCAACAACTTCACGAGGAATGAGGTATGGCATTTAGTTCCACGTCCTAACCAAAATGTTGTAGGAACCAAGTGGGTCTTCCGCAACAAACAAGACGAGCATGGTGTGGTGACAAGGAACAAAGCCCGACTTGTGGCCAAGGGATATTCACAAGTCGAAGAGTGCCTTCCTCAACGGACCAATCAAGGAAGAGGTCTATGTTGAGCAACCTCCCGGCTTTGAAGACAGTGAGTATCCTAATCATGTTTATAGACTCTCTAAGGCGCTTTATGGGCTCAAGAAAGCCCCAAGAGCATGGTATGAATGCCTAAAAGATTTCCTTATTGCTAATGGCTTCAAAGTCGGAAAGGTCGATCCTACTTTATTTACTAAAATGCTTGCAAATGATTTGTTCGTATGCCAAATTTATGTTGATGATATTATATTTGGGTCTACTAACGAATCTACATGTGAAGAGTTTAGTAGGATCATGACACAAAAATTCGAGATGTCTATGATGGGGGAGTTGAAGTATTTTCTAGGATTCCAAGTCAAGCAACTCCAAGAGGGCACCTTCATTAGCCAAACAAAGTACATTCAAGACATTCTAAACAAATTTGGGATGAAGGACGCCAAGCCCATCAAGACACCCATGGGGACTAATGGGCATCTCGACCTCGACATGGGAGGTAAATCCGTAGATCAAAAGGTTTACCGGTCGATGATAGGATCTTTACTCTATTTATGTGCTTCACGACCGGATATTATGCTTTCTGTATGCATGTGTGCAAGATTCCAAGCCGATACTAAGGAAGCTCACCTTAGGGCCGTAAAACGAATCTTGAGATATTTAGTTTATACTCCTAAGTTTGGCCTTTGGTACCCCATGGGATCCACATTTGATTTAATTGGTTATTCCGATGCCGATTGGGCAGGGTGCAAAATTAATAGAAAGAGCACATCGGGGACTTGCCAGTTCTTGGGAAGATCTCTGGTGTCTTGGGCTTCAAAGAAGAAAAATTCTGTAGCTCTTTCAACCGCCGAAGCCGAGTATATTGCCGCAGGACATTGTTGCACGCAATTGCTTTGGATGAGGCAAACCCTTAGAGATTATGGTTACAAATTAACCAAAGTTCCTCTTCTATGTTATAATGAGAGTGCAATCCGCATGGCGGATAATCCCGTTGAGCATAGCCGCACTAAACACATAGCCATTCGGTATCATTTTCTAAGGGATCACCAACAAAAGGGGGATATCGAGATTGCATATGTTAGCACCAAAGAACAATTAGCCGATACCTTTACCAAGTCATTGGATGAACAAACTTTTACCAAACTTAGGCATGAGCTAAATATTCTTGATTCTAGAAACTTTTATTGATGTTTTGCACACATAGCTCACATATATACCTTTGATCATCTCTTTCATGTGCTATGACTAATGTGTTCTTTCAAGTCCATTTCATGCTAAGTCATAGATTGAAAGGGAAAAGGAGTCTTCGGTGAAGACAAGGCTTCCACTCCGCTCCATCGAATCATTTATCCTTCGCCGTCGCTCTGCACCAACTCTCCAACTTTGGTATAATCTTCACTTCTATACTTCCATCCAAAGGGGGAGAAAGTAGTTAAAAAGGGCTTATATTTCACTCAAATATCCGTTTTTGGCGATTCATGCCAAAGGGGGAGAGAGTATTAGCCCAAAGCAAAAGGACCGCACCACCACCAATTTCAAAAAATGTAGTCTTTTATTTGGTATTAAAAGAAGTTTTTCAATTGATATCTTATTTTGATATAATTTCAAATTGGTATACCCTCTTCAAAATTAATATCTAAAACCCTCTTGAACACTAAGAGGAGGATTTCATTAAGGGGGAGTTTTTGTTTAGTCAAAGGAAAAGCATTTGAACGAGGGGGAGAAAATTTCAAATTTTGAAAATGCTTCTCAAAATCTTATTCATTTACCTTTGACTATTTGCAAAAGAACTTTGAAAAGAATTTCCAAAATATTTTGCAAAACAAAACATGTGGTGCAAGCGTGGTCCAAAATGTTAATAAAAAGAAAAGACATCCATGCGCATTTAGCAAGTAATATTTATTGATTTCATTCCAAGCAACCTTTGCACTTACATTATGCAAACTAGTTCAATTCTGCACTTCCATATTTGCTTTGGTTTGTGTTGGCATCAATCACCAAAAAGGGGGAGATTGAAAGGGAAATAGGCTTACACCTTTTCCTAATTAATTTTGGTAGTTGAATTGCCCAACACAAATATTTGGACTAACTAGTTTGCTCTAGTCTATAAGTTTTACAGGTGCCAAAGGTTCACAATAGACCAATAAAATGACCAAGAAAGGGTTCAAACAAAGTGAGCTAAAGACAACCCAAAGGCACCCTGGTCTGGCGCACCGGACTGTCCGGTGTGCCATCGGACAGTGTCCGGTGCACCAGGGAACTCGACGCTGAACTCGCTACCTTCGGGAAAATGGAGGCCGCTCCGCTATAATTCACCGGACCGTCCGGTGTATGCACTGAACAGTGTCCAGTGGCGCACCGGACTGTCCGGTGTGCCAGCAGAGCAACGGCTACTTCGCGCGCAACAGTCGACTGCAACGCATTTAATGCGTGCCTACGCGCATAGAGGTCAGAGCACGCGCAGCAGGCGCACCGGACAGTCTACAGTACTTGTCCGGTGCACCACCGGACAGCCCAAAGGCCCCACCAGTCAGAGCTCCAACGGTCGAACCTCAACGGCTGGCTGACGTGGCTGGCGCACCGGACAGTGTCCGGTAGCGCACCGGACTGTCCGGTGCGCCATGCGATAGAAGACTTCCAACGGCCACATTTTGGTGGTTGGGGCTATAAATACCCCAACCACCCCACATTCAATAGTATCCAAGTTTTCAGTATTCACACCTCATACAAGAGCTATAACATTCAATTCTAGACACAACCAAAGAGATCAAATCCTCTCCCAAGTCCAGAATCACTCTGAATCAATTGTGACTAGAGAGTGACATTTGTGTTCATTTGAGCTCTTGTGCTTGGATTGCTTCTTTTCTTTCTCATTCTTTCTTGTGACAAACTCAATTGTAACCGAGGCAAAAGACACCAATTGTGTGGTGATCCTTGCGGGGACTTAGTGTCCCGTGTGATTGAGAAGAGAAGCTCACTCGGTCTAAGTGGCCGTTTGAGAGAGGGAAAGGGTTGAAAGAGATCCGGTCTTTGTGACCACCTCAACGGGGAGTAGGTTTGCAAGAACCGAACCTCGGTAAAACAAATCCTTGTGTCTCACTCTTTATTTTCTTGCGATTTGTTTTTCACCCTCTCTCTCTCGGACTCGCTTATATTTCTAACGCTAACCCGGCTTGTAGTTGTGATTAACTTTGTAAATTTTAGTTTCGCCCTATTCACCCCCCCTCTAGGCGACTTTCAGGGATGCACCATCGTTGAGGAGGAGGGTTGATCTTGCTCTTGTTGTTCCTATGGTCGCACATCTCCAATCGCCATGGTGCGAATTGCGACCGATGGAACGTCATCTTCATCTACATCATCAAGATCAACTTGCTCTCTTGGAGAGCTATTAGTTTCATCAAATACAACGTCGCTAGAGACTTTAACCAAACCCGATGATTTGTTGAAGACTCTATACGCCTTTGTATTTGAGTCATAACCTAGCAAAAACCCTTCTACAGCTTTAGGAGCAAATTTGGAATTTCTACCTTTCTTTACTAGAATTTAACATTTACTCCTAAATACACGAAAGTATGACACATTGGGTTTGTTACCAGTTAGAAGTTCATACGAGGTCTTCTTGAGGAGGCGATGAAGGTAGACCCGGTTTATGGCGTGGCAAGCTGTGTTCACAGCTTCCGACCAAAACCGCTCGGGCGTCTTAAATTCTCTAAGCATTATCCTCGCCATGTCTATAAGTGTCTTGTTATTCCTCTCTACCACACTGTTTTGCTGTGGTGTGTAGGGAGCGGAGAACTCGTGCTTGATTCCTTCCTCCTTAAGGTACTCCTCCACTTGTAGGTTCTTGAACTCGGACCCGTTGTCGCTTCTTATCTTTTTCACCTTGAGCTCAAATTCATTTTGAGCTCTCCTTAGAAAGCGCTTTAGGGTCCCTTGGGTTTCTGATTTATCCTGCAAAAAGAATACCCAAGTGAAGCGGGAAAAATCATCAACAATAATAAGACCATACTTACTTCCCCCGATGCTGAGGTAGGCGATGGGTCCGAAGAGGTCCATATGAAGTAGCTCCAGAGGTCTTGATGTAGTCATCACATTCTTGCTGTGATGAGTGCTTCCCACCTGTTTACCTGCTTGACAAGCTGCACAAGGTCTATCTTTTTCGAAAAATACATTGGTTAGACCTAACACATGTTCTCCCTTTAGAAGTTTATGAAGGTTCTTCATCCCAACATGTGCTAGACGGCAATGCCACAACCATCCCATGCTAGTCTTAGCAATTAAGCATGCATCTAGATCGACCTCCTCTTTCAAAAAATCAATTAAGTAGAGTTTGCCGTCTAGTACACCCTTAAAAGCTAATGAACCATCACTCCTTCTAAAGACAGACACATCTACATTGGTAAATAGACAATTATAACTCATGTTACATAATTGACTTACAGACAATAAGTTGTATCCGAGCGATTCTACTAGAAACACATTAGATATGGAATGCTCGGATGAAATGGCTATCTTTCCTAGTCCTTTAACCTTGCCTTGGTTTCCATCTCCAAAGATGATCGAATCTTGGGAATCTTTGTTCTTGACGTAGGAGGTGAACATCTTCTTCTCCCCCGTCATGTGGTTTGTGCATCCGCTGTCGATAATCCAGCTTGAGTCCCCGGATGCATAAACCTGCAAGGCAAATTAGGCTTGGGTTTTAGGTACCCAACTCTTGTTGGGTCCTACAAGGTTAGTTACAATAGTCTTTGGGACCCAAATGCAAGTCTTATCTCCCTTGCATTTGGACCCCATCTTTCTAGCAACCACTTTTTCATTTTTACATGAAAGAACAAACGTAGTGTTGCAAGCATGAAAGACAGTGGTAGGTTTATTACACACTTTCCTAGGAGCATGAGACACAAAATTTCTCCTAGGCCTACCATTAAAATTAGAACTTGAAGCAATCATGGCATGTGAGTCAAAAGCATTATAACTCCTATTATAATGAGACTTTCTAGAAAATTTTCTATCATTGTACATGAAAGCATGATTCTTTTGACTACCACTAGCCACAGGGGCCTTCCCTTTCTCCTTATTGGAAATGGGAGCCCTTTGACTTGTTAAGTTCTTGGCTTCCTTTCGAAAGCCAAGTCCATCCTTAATTAAGGGATGTCTACCAATGGTGTAGGCATCCCTAGCAAATTTTAACTTATCAAAGTCATTTTTGCAAGTCTTAGGTTGGGCATTAAGACTTGCCACTTCACCATTTAATTTTGTAATAGAAGTAAGGTGTTCAACACATACATCAACATCAAAATCCTTACACCTATTACAAATGACAACATACTCTACACAAAAACTAGATTTATTAACTACTTCTAGCTTAGCATTTAAATCATCATTAATACTCTTTAAGCTGGACACAGTTTCATGACAAGCAGATAATTCAGAAGACAACATTTCATTTCTTTTAATCTCTAAAGCAAGAGATTTTTGTACACTAACAAACTTATCATGCTCTTCATACAAAATATCCTCTTGCTTTTCTAAGAGTCTATTCTTTTCATTTAAAGCATCAATCAATTCATTGATTTTATCTATTTTAGTTCTATCTAAAACTTTGAACAAGCTTGAGTAATCTACTTCATCATCACTAGAGTCATCATCACTTGAAGTAGTATACTTAGGGGTATCTCGAGCGCTTACCTTTTTCTCCTTTGCCATGAGGCAAGTATGGCGCTCGTTGGGGAAGAGAGACGACTTGTCAAAGGCTGAGGCAGCGAGTCCTTCATCGTCGGAGTTGGAAGAAGAGCAATCCAAATCACATTCTTTGTCGAGGTGCGCCTTGCCCTTCGCCTTCTTGTAGGCCTTCTTCTTCTCCCTCTTCTCGCTCTTTTCTTGTTCCTAGTTATTAGCATTATCGGGACAATTTGCTATGAAATGACCAGTCTTACCGCATTTAAAACAGGAGCGCTTTCCCTTTGCTTTGCTCTTGTTGGGATGCTCCTTGCGTCCTTTTAGCGTGGTCTTGAAGCGCTTGATGATGAGGGCCATCTCATCTTCGTTTAGCCCGGTAGCCTCAACTTGTGCCACCTTGCTAGGTAGCGCCTCCCTGCTGCTGCTTGTTGCCTTGAGTGCAACGGGCTGAGGCTCATAGATGGGCATTGGGCCATTCAATGCATCATCAACATATCTTGCTTCCTTGACCATCATTCGCCCGCTCACAAACTTTCTGAGTATCTCCTCGGGCGTCATCTTTGTGTACCTAGGATTTTTGCGGATGAGGTTCACAAGATGAGGGTCAATAACAGTGAAAGACCTAAGCATAAGTCGGACGATGTCGTGGTCCGTCCATCTCGTGCTTCCATAGCTCCTGATCTTGTTGACCAGGGTCTTGAGCCTGTTGTACGTTTGCGTTGGCTCCTCTCCCCTGATCATGGCAAACCTTCCTAGCTCGCCTTCCACCAACTCCATTTTGGTGATCATGGTGGCGTCGTTCCCCTTATATGATATCTTGAGGGTGTCCCATATTTGCTTGGCATTGTCCAAGCCGCTCACCTTGTTATATTCATCCCTGCACAACGATGCTAACAAAATAGTGGTAGCTTGTGCATTCTTATGAATTTGTTCGTTAATGAATACAGGGTTATCCGTACTATCAAATTGTATTCCATTCTCAACTATCTCCCAAATACTAGGATGGAGAGAGAAAAGGTGACTACGTATTTTGTGACTCCAAAAAGCGTAGTCCTCTCCATCAAAGTGTGGAGGTTTACCAAGAGGAATAGAAAGCAAATGGGCATTGGAATTATACGGAATACGAGAATAATCAAATGAAAAATTTGAGTTAACCGGTTTCTTTTTCTCATCGTAGTCGTCGTCTCTTGGGGAAGAAGAAGACTCGTCGCTGTCGTAGTAGACGATCTTCTTGATGCGTCTCTTCTTATTCCCGTCCTTTTTCTTATGACTCGAGCCAGAGTCAGTGGGCTTGTCATCCCTTGGCTCGTTGAAGATGGACTCCTTCTCCTTATCGTTGACCACCATCCCCTTTCCCTTAGGATCTATCTCTTCAGGCGATTAGTCCCTTACGTGAAGAGAACGGCTCCGATACCAATTGAGAGCACCTAGAAGGGGGGTGAATAGGTGATCCTGTAAAAAATCAAATACTAATAGCCACAAAACTTGGTTAAGTGTTAGTATGATAAAACCAAGTGGCTAAGGAGCGAGCTCTTGCGAATCACAATAATCACACATAAAGACAATCACAAGAGACACAGTGTTTTATCCCGTAGTTCGGCCAAGTACAAAACTTGGCTACTTCCACGTTGTGGCGTCCCAATGGATGAGGGTTTCACTCAACCCCTTTCAAGTGATCCAATGATCAACTTGAATACCACGGTGTTCTTCTTTCTTATACTTCCTCCCGTTTGTGAGGAATCTCCACAACTTGGAGCATCTCGCCCTTACAATTGATGATCACAAAGAAGCACGGAAGTAAGGGAGGGGAGAGCAACGCACACAAGACTCAAAACGAGAGCACAATCACACACACAAGTCACAACTTGAGCTCTAAGTTCAACACACGGAGTTCTCAACTCAAGAGGAGCTCAAATTGCTAGCACAGAGAATCAAATGCGTGGGAGTGGAGTCTGGATGCTTAGGAATGATCAAAGAATGCTTGGTTAACTCCTCCATGCGCCTAGGGGTCCCTTTTATAGCTCCAAGGCAGCTAGGAGCCGTTGGAGGCAATCTTGGAAGGCTAATCTTGCCTTCTGTCGGGTGGCGCACCAGACAGTCCGGTGCGCCACCGGACAGTCACTGTAGCTGTCTGGTGCGCCACCGGACAATCACTGTAGCTGTTCGGTGCGCGATCTCCTTCCTTTTCTGGCGCATCCAACCGTTGCAGATTCACGGCAGTTGGAGCACCGAACAGTCCGGTGCCTCCTGTCGACCGTTGGCGCGCCCACGCGTCACGCGGATTGCGCGGCCGACCGTTGGCGCAGTCGACCGTTGGCTCACCGGACAGTCCGGCGCACCACCGGACAGTCCGATGAATTTTAGCCGTACGTCGTTGAACTTCTCCCGAGAGCGACGACTTCGCCGCGGACGACTCACCGGACAGTCCGGTGCACCACCGGACAGTCCAGTGAATTATAGCCGTACGCCGCCGTCGAGTCCCGAGAGTGGCCTGTTCACCGGAGGCTAGCCTGGCGCACCGGACACTGTCCGGTGCACCACCGAACACTATCTGGTGCACCCAGACCGAGCAGGACAGCCAACTCATTTCTAATTGCTTTTCTCCTGTTTCTAGCACTTAGACACAATACATTAGTACCCAAATCAATGTACTAAGTCTAGAAACGTACCTTGTTGCATGATTTGTACTTCTTCAATCTTTGGCACAAATTAAGACTTAGAGGATATGTGTTGGACACTTAATCACCAAAACACTTTAGAAATGGCCCAAGGGCACATTTCTTTTTCACATAGCGCAACAAAGACAATCTAATGAAAAAACAAAGAAACATTCATCACAAATTCTCAAAAGGCACGGCCTTTTAAGCTCGAAAGCTTCTTAAGAAGGTCCGGTGGCAACAGCTCCTTTAGATGGTTTGAATTGAACTCTTGTTGGGCTTACCGACAATTCCAACAATTAAATTGCTCACCTCTTTTTATCACAATTTAAATCGTGAGTGAATTGTTCACCTCATTTTACCGGCTTAAGTTGTTGTGTTAAATTGGTTGGTGCATACAATTTAATATAATATCAAAGCCAGAGATCACAAGTTTGAATCCTGTTAACACAATTAAATAAAATAATCATTACTCATTTTTATTCCACAACTGAGGCTTGAGAGAGCCTCGATGTGAGGAGTGTTAGAATACAAGTGAATTGCTCATCAGATTAAAATTAAGCTTTTAGATTGAACTAATTGGTACATGCAACTTAATATAAATAAAATAATTATTACTCGCTCTTATTCTACGTATGAGACCTGAGAGAGCTTCGATGTGAGTGGAGCATTAGAATACAAGTGAACTATCCACCTCTATTCATCAACCTTTCGGGTTAAATTGGTAGGTGCATTCAACTCAATACATATAACCAATATCGATACCTTTAGGTTAAAGAAAGTGCAATTTTTAGTAACAAGATCTTTTTATCAACGGGAGAATATCTAAAGTACAAATTAGGTGAAATATGCAAAGAAACTTTGTCAACTCATATCAATTAGTTAGTAGATCCTACAATAACTTCAAAAATATATATTTGGTTTCCTAGACTTGTGATAAGTTAGACTTGTAATAAGTTAAATATTAGATATGTATATATATGCAGCTCTCGTGTGTTCTAGAAAAAAAAAACATTCCTTGTGTCGAATCAGATGCCTGTGCCTAAAGTTGCTAGGTAAGGAAATAATAAACTTCACCAAAACTGTTTCTTACTCATTCATGTCAGTATAAATGCCAATAAGAATGCACTGTTGACAAGCCATGCAGCAGACAAGTTAATGAGTCGTGATGCACATTTCAGATGTTTGCAAAATGTTACCAACAAGGCAATACTAGTGTGAGTGACTAACATCATGTCACATACTAGAAAATTGATTTATCTCCAGGCCATAATCTCATGATCCGGGCGAAACACATGTCCCAGATCAAATTGCATCGCTAGACAGAGTACATGATCCGGGCTAAACGCATTACTTTTTTACTCTGATTTTACAACATAGACATCCCAGCATACAACCATTCAGGTGTTCAAAGCATGGCATTGAATGGCAGGAAACCATATATATCTCCTTTCCAAGGGGGGGAATTCTATACACGACGAGACAAATATTCTCCCGCCTATGTAATTTACAAAAATGTGGCAGATGCTTATGGAAGCTGGGCACAGGTCCTAAGACTGCAGTGACTGATCATTCTACATAAAATTCTCAAAAAAAATAAACATTTCTTCTGTTCTGTGGTCTATTTTCCTGCACTAACTGTTCTCTCTTCGCTTCAGACTTACACGATTCCTTCTGTTCCGCCGCTGCATTAGATGCCTTGCTTTTAATCCTGAAAAAAGAATAGAACCAATCTTGTCCAAAACATTTTCAGACGAAGCTCAAGCAGATATGTCCAAGGTTGGAACCGAAACAATAACTCCAGCTCAGCTGCTCACTTCATCAAATCCAAGAACACAAATCCATTCCACAAGCTGTGCAGCACCATCGACGCCAGCAGGTTGCGCGACCTTGCAAAGACTCCTCCCATCACCACTCCAAGAAACACTAGCGGCATCACCCTCTGTGCGTTGAAGTGAGCGAGCGCGAACGCAGCGGCGCTCGCTAGAATCGACCATGGGAGTGGCATGTACCGTGTTAGAGACGGGAGAAGGAATCCTCGGAACACGATTTCTTCCCATATAGGCGCGCATACCGTGACTACCACAGCATACAAAGCCATTGCCACTGGATCCCGGGCCACGATGGACTGTTCTACGCTGGAAACCCCGACAGCTGGACCTGGTGACGCTGGAACTAGGCTGATGTTTATGTGTGAGAGTAGATTAACTAGTGGGAATAGCAGGCACCCAAATGCTACGTCCAAGTGCCATTTGCCCTTCAGATTGAACTCGAACCACCCTGGAGGAAGGGGCCAGAATCTACCAAGGCATTGGTGAAGGATTGCGATCCCGGCAAGGCCCTCTGTTATGTCTGTCAAGAGACTGTATAGTGCCTGGCCTCTGTGCGTCAATGTTTCCTTGCTAAACCCAGCAGCATGAGCCAACAATGGCACTATCCAGGAACCCACAAACCAAAATGTGGCGATCCATAAAATCATCACCTGCATTCATAAATTACAAATGTGTCATTTCTTCTTATAGCACATTTCAAGTGTGAAGTGTTACGATCCTAAGCGATCATTAGATTCGATGAACACCTCTGATTTAACTACCACTCAAGTCAGACAATCAACAATCAATGATTCCCCATATGTGAACCTAGGCCTCAATGATGACATCCATCACTCGTTTCTATTATATGTATAGATCTTACTAGCATATATACGAGGAAGAAGATATACCATAACTAAACAGAGATGGATGTATGAAATTCTCATTTGAACTGTGACAAATAGGAAAGCATTTTAGTCCCCACAAAGTTCAGGTGGGCAAAATCCCAAAGTGCGCTGTATACAATATAAAATACAAATAGAAACATGGTGTAATAATTGCTAAAGCCTACAAAATCCTTAGCTATGTAAGGACTCGTTTAGCTGCACACTAATCCACCCTAATCCACATGGGTTGGGAGTTATTGGGATGAACAATTAGTTAATTTTCTACTGCAATCCCTCCCAACCAAGGCCTTGTTTGGATGACCACGTATCCACCCCAAACCATGTGTGTCAGGGTGGGTTGATGTGGAATTTAAACTGCATTCCACACATGGATTGAGGTGGATACATGGGCATCCAAACAGGCTTCCATGTGGATTGGGGTGGATTTATGTGCAGCCAAACAATAGATAGGTTTAAGACTACAATAGAAACTATGGATCCACATTGCCAATACATTGCATCTTCCAAATTTCAGCAGTATGCCATCAATCGATGGAAAAGTAACATAGAAAATATGTCATTCAGCCATATATGACGCTGCAACTGAGCATTAGCTTCACCTCAGAAGATGGATGGGAGAACTAACCTGAGCAATGGTTTGTCCAGTCCAAGGTACTATCCAGCGTTCTGTCTGAAATTTTAATATCCTGCCTAGTAAATTTTCTTTTATCTGAAACACAAATAGAGAATTCTCATTGACTAGACAATGAAAATACACAGACATTAATTGCTCCAAGATGCAAAATAAATAGTAGAGCAGTAAATTCATATTGGTAATATTGTATATTAACAATGCAATAATGAATGTGTTGCCTGATAAATTACTTATTCCATCTAATGTTTGATCTTTTAGTACAATTTAGATTTAGTGGTGAAAAGACATGCAAGATGCCAGACTAAAAGAGCTTGGCAGTAAAGTGTAGCATAATGCACAAATTTGTCATGCAAATTTATATCCAGCAGTACTTACTTCTGTCCTAAACATTAAAGTGATCATCCTAGATGTTCTCTAAAACCTCAGATAAATGTAACCAAACATAGCTAAGAAGAAAATTGATTTCTTACATGTATTTTAATGGTTGATACTAACAAGTAGACAACCAATAGGATAAAAGCTGTCTTTTTAAACTATTCTCTTGTTACCTCTACAAAATCGAACTTTTTTTGTTTCAAGCAAAGTAATTTTCAGGGACTGAACCACAGGCTTCATATTTTATACTCCCATATCCTTTTTAACTAGACTTCTCACTTACCAAGAAGTCAAACATACTCAACTTTGACGAAAATATATACAAAAAGTATTAATATTTATGAATTATGATATTTAATTAGTATCATTAGATAGAAAGTCGAATCTATTTTCACAATAAACTTATTTGGAGACACAAATGTTGCCAATATTTTCTATAAACCTAGTCAAGCTTAAGAAAGTTTGACTAACACGAATACCATAGCAACACTTAAAAAGGGACACAGGGGGTATGCCTTAACATCCAAGCATTTGTGCATACAATTGGCACTACAGAGATACTATTAAGCTTATATTAGGCTATATTTTTTTCTCTTTGTAAGTGCTATAAGACCTGGATAGTGAATGTCTACAATAAGTCATCATAAGTTAGATAACTGAAGTTATATATCTGTCAGGTCAGTTTAGTGTATTTTCAATTAAGTTCCATAAAACCCTATAACACTCTCATTTACCATTACAAGTATGATGTTTGGTCAGTTAAATAATTAGAACAGCAAACAACTTTTGTGTTGGGTGGCCAAATGCTGCTATCAGTGCTAATATATAAACACATACAATTTTGTAATATGTCCTGATTAATAGTTACAAATTTAACAAAGCATGCAAATTGCCATATGAAAACAGTTGTAACATATTCTATAGCTGTTTTATAATTATGACCAATAGTTTTCATTCCAGTTTCTTACATTAAATAATCAGACAATCAAGGCAAATATAAGTTGACAATCCAGTTATGCAGTAGTTTTAGCTTTAATATATCCTAAATAATGACGCGTCACTTTTTCTCTCAAACACTCCCATCCAAGTAGTACATTCCATGTCCAAATTTACTGGAGTACAAATTACAAACAATTCAAGCAAATCAGACTTGCCTTCTGCAGTTGCAGGAACCAATCGCCGTCCTTCAAATTCTGCTCCTGCTCCCCGTTTAAGCTACTCACCTCTTCCTTTTTCACCTCTGCACCACCAGAGCTCTGTGATTGGGCAACATACTTGAAGTCATCACCTTCGTCAGATGTTGTTGGCCCATCCTGACCATTTCTGAAGCATGAGACGTGCCACAATGCCCATCCCTATAAGCTCAAAGGAAAGAGAAAAGACGCTCCAGATTATTCCAAGACCAAAAGAAGACCATGAGTAATGGTCGACTAAGCATATAGCATAGTCAGTTGATAAGCAACATTGCAGTTCCTATAACAAACTGGATACACTGATCACTCCAATTCCGAACGCCAACCTGTAATCAGACATCACACGCAACAAAAATGGAAGTCTGAAGCCCAGATTTAACCAGTGAAATGCAAAATTCAACAAATCCAAGCAACGAAAGAGAGCAAATTATGTACTGTTGAATGAAGGTTTAGCTTGCGCAAACAGCTACAATCGAGTGAAGTAGTGAACAGATAGACGTACCTTCGCTGGAGCCCCACACCGAGGCCTGAAGCCAAGCAACGGCCTCGCGGCGACGGAGGAGGGGAGAGGCAGGAGCCGAACCCGGAACCTTGGAGCCGGATGGACGAGGCACGAGGCGGAGGACATGGGTGCTGTGGGGTGGAGGAGGCGCCACCACGCTGACGGCTCCAGGCCAGGCCTCTTGATCCCTCTGGCGACGCGGCTTCGCACAATGCCGTGGAGCAGTGGCAGATCCAGGAACAGATCAAAAGAGGGTCTATTAAGACAAGGATAAAACAATTAGACAAAACTAAATGATCTGATTGATGTTTAATATGACACAAATTGTTTAGAACAGTTGTCTTAGAAACATATTTCCCCTTATTCTTAATGACAAATCTATCCATCCTATCTCTATAACCATAAAAAATAATTTTATCAACTAACCCAGCAAATAATTGACCAAACCAAAATACTAAATAATTAATTTTAACATTTCATCGACTAAGTAACTATCCTACCAAATATCAGCTTGTTTATCAAGTCAACTTACCTAGCACCAGACAGGCAGGCTGCAGGCACCACGAAGCAGGGAGGCGGCGGCCAGGAGGGCGCGCATCGGCACGTGGCGCAGGCGCTTCTGAGCCTGAGCGCCTGAGGGCTGAGGCGTGAGGCCGGCCGCCGGCGGGCGCGCGTGGGGACTGAGGCAGGCGCAGCGCGCGTGGGGGCTGGGCAACCTGAGGCGGGCGCGGCGACGCGGCTGAGGCAGGCCTAAGGACGCGCGGCGCAGCTGATGGCGTCACAACGAATATGCGTTCCGCGGAGGCGGGCGCGGAGTGCGTGCCGGCGCCGGCGTGGATGAGGTCGGCGGGACGCGGATGGGCGGACGGCGAACTCGCAGGCTGTTACGGTAGCGGAGGACTCAACCACCACTAGCAGGCCACGGTGGATGATGAAGCCCAGCGTGAGGGTTAGTGGGCTGGTTTGAACCCAATAAGACTTAGTCGTTTTCTTTATTGGGAACAATTGGATCTATACCATTAAAAGATCCAAACTTTAGATATATACCATGGACCCTACATGTCATTGACTCATGTGGACCCACATGTAAGTGAGATAGTAATGGTATGGATCCAAAGTGGTGATCTTTTAATGGTATGGATTCATGATTGTAATTTCAAGAGATGGTGACCATGGGAGGAAATTGGAGCTAATTGATGATGGCAAGAATGAAGAAATGCCTCTGTCAGTTCTCCAGGTGAATGCTATGAGAAAGTTGGGGTCGGTGGAGATGCTCTGATGAAGCTCGACTTTGGCTGCCTCGTACCAAAGGTTGTGATAGCGATATAAGCAATTGGTGTAATTTCTTTTCCTGCAATATGTAAACTTTGAAAACGCGTTTTGTTGTTTTCAGGGGTCCGGTCCTCCAACCTCCCCAACCCCCGAACTCTCTATCTCCCATAATATAATCTCCCTGGTAAGGACCAATCGTCTCCCCATTTTACATAAAAATAGAAGAACTAAGAATTGATCGATACAAGTTAAGTCGAAGACCTGGAAATCAGAAATCTCTGACGAAACTATTGTGTGATTAAGACATCAATAGTACACAGTCAAGTAATGAACAACTGGAAATTAAGAATGCAGATTAAATATAGTCACCAAGCTGTTTCAGCACTTGATGTATTTCTCTGCAAATAATGAGAAATAAACTAGCTCCTACCAAGAGTACATATCCACATTCTTGTTATAGAGGTCATATTTGCACATGTATTCCCATCCTTCTTCTCAGCTATCCCCGCATGCCTTGGACTCTAGTTCAATAGGCTTCCCGCTCCGTCGACATCTTATGATTTCCCGTGACTGCTCCATCAACTCAACATACTTCTTGAACACTTCCAACATGGGGTGCGCCTCAATTGCAGTGTCTTCTCCAGCTATGTAGGCCTCTTTGAGGACAACAAAGCATGTCTTCTCCTTTAACAATAAGTAGAACACATGAGGGTGCCGCTCGAACACAAGATGAAACTTCTGTGGCAGCCCTAGGTGCTGCCGCAGGCAGCGTAACCGTCGCCTCTCAGCAGAGCATGTCACAAACAGACTAAGCAGCTCGTGGAGCACCCCGACTGCCCGCTTCTCTGAAACATCACTACCCGGATTGATGTGGCTGAAATTCTCATATGGAGATACATAAGGGAGCCTCTGGAACCCTTCCAACCAGTCCTTAATCTTTTGCTTCAACCGAAGACCCTTGGACGGGAAGAGCGGGACAGGCACCTCTTCCACCGACCCCAACTTTCTCATAGCATTTACCTGAAGAACTGACAGAGGCATTTCTTCATTCTTGCCATCGTCAATTAGCTCCAATTCCCTCCCATGGTCACCATCTCCTGAAATTACAATCCTGAATCCATCCTGTGCAATGTCATAATCCAGGTCCTTTAAGTAGTTCTCTGGAATGCCAAGATGCCAGAGCATGCCCTGCGCGATGTGGAGCGGGAGGCGGCGTCGCGGGGTCATCAAGACGACGCGGCGCAGGCGAGCACAGACATTGGCACGGCGGGCGGCGAAGACGGCCCGCTCCTCCCGCAGGAGTCGGGTGGCAGCATCAGAGAGACGGAACCAGGGGATGTTGTGCTGCCCCACGGACTCGACGAAGGCGGCGGGGAAGCGGCGGAGGAAAGCGGTGACCCGGCGGTCTGGGATCTCGAGCAAGGGGCCGAGCTTGGAGACCGCAGATACAGGGGTGGGCGATGGGGACAGGATGCGTGCGAGGGAGACGAGCGGGCGAATGTCGCGCGCGTGGGAGATCTCGGGGATGGCATCAAACGATGAGTCCTTCTTCCACCGCATCGTCACATTCACGTACGCCATGGACTGGAGGTGGACGGCGAGGGGAAGAAGAGACTCGAGCGACCGAGATTTCGCAAGGGACTGCATGGTACGGGTTTAGGTGGGTGTGGGTTTCTGAGATCTTTGAACGGAGGCAACGATGGCGGAGGAAGAAGGGTGGGGTTGTGGAGCTTTTTGGATTGCTGGTATCGCGATTAACGGGCTTCGTAAAATTAGTATGACGAAACTTATAATTGGATTCCTGTGGGCAGTGGCATGGAATGTTGCGCGCATTGAATTGGATCTGAATCCACTTTACATAACACAATCACGCTTACTCCAAATCAGTGGCGAAACCAAGCATGTGTGCGGCGTTGAGGAGATGAAGGCGCATTTGCCTCGTTCAGCAATGACAGTCGAGTCGACAAACTCCCCGGCCCGACGACCCGGCGCCGGCGCGGCAGAAGAGGGCTCAGCCGCCGCAACGGGGCTTGCGAACCGGGAGTGAAGCTAGGGTTTGGAGGGAGGCTGCTACAGTAGAAGAGGAAGGCGACGGGGCTGAGGGTGGGGGCGGGGATGCGGAGGGCGGCGGCGGATCGGGGCCGGCGGTGGCGATGCGGGTGGGGGCCGACAGCGACGGGGTGGAGGAAGAGAAGGGCGGGTGCCACGCGACCGACGAGGCACGGGACGGCGCTGACTGACCTGGCGGCGGCGCGTCGGGCGACCGAAGCTACCAGAAGCAGCCCCCCATGTAGCCCGTCTCTCCGACCGTCCACCTTCTCGAAGCTTCCGGGGGCGACGGGGCGGATTAGGGAGTTATTTGAGATTGTAATAATCTAGTCGCGCAGCTTCGCTACTTTATTACTCCGCAGCTGGACATCACCATTTTGGTATTCTGGAGCTCACAGCCGCGCCATATTGGGACAGTTAATGCCCCGCGCTCTGTTAACGTGTGTTATGTTGCTTTTTCTGCAGGTTGTATTCTCCTTCGGACTAATCTACCCCCTGCCGGACTTCCAGTCTTCTTGCGCGAGAGAACTCTTGCCAACTCCCAGAAAACCGAGAACCGAGGACGCGTCGCCGTCTGCCACCAGGGGGACTCTCCACTAGGTACGCCCCGCGCTCTCGCATTGTTCTGCCACCAGGGGGACTCGCCACCAGGTACGCCCCGCGCTCTCGCATTGTTGGCTACCACCTGATGCCCGCGACGCCGCCTGCATCCAGCTGTCAGCGCTGCCGTCTGCCAGCAGCTGCCCGTGACGCCGCCTGCATCCAGCTGCCAGCGCTGCCGTCTGCCACACATTCGTTGCCTCCCCATGGTTTCTCCTGTGGAAAGAGTGGATCTACCTGTTAGGAGCTCGGATTTGTCGGATCCCCAAGATTTTCTGTTAGGGGATGCACATAGAATGGAGGTTTGATTCAAATATTCAGCAGTATATTGTCCAGTTAATTTTTGATGCACCTGCGCCTAGTACTTGATAGCTGTCTTAATTGGATGTTTACAGGTTTTAGAAATTGATTGGGGTTCAATACAAATTGATGATAGATGGGAGGAAGAAGGAGAACAAGAGACTGCCTCTGAGTCAGTGATGTATGATCGGTTAGGATTGTTAGCTGAGGATGAACGTGAAACTACTGAAAGGCAAGAGACTGTCCGCCAAAGCGATGAATTTAATGATGAAACTGCTGAATTGCCCTGCACTGATTGCATACCACAAGAAAGGGTATTTGAGTGCAACAGATCAAATCCAATAATGAAGATTGGTAGTTTGTACAAGGACATGAAAGAATTCAGACAGGCTATCAGGCAATATGCGATTAATAATGAGTTTGAGTTAGGGATTGAGTCAAGCTCACCTTTCAGATATCGAGCTTATTGCAAAGGAGGTGATTGTCCATGGAGAATCAATGCAAGGCTACAAAATGCCGAATCTCCCACAGTCGTTGTGAGTAATGTTGTATCACACATTGTTTCTACTTTGGATCATGAATGAAACTAGGGAAGGTCACATTGAATTTTATATTGTTTGCAGGTTACAGTTATCGTGGATAAGCACACATGCACTTCTAGTGGTCGTCGAAAAACAACAACACCCACCAGCTCATGGGTTGCTTCCCTTGCAATGCCATTCCTAACGAAGGAACCACATATGGGAGCTAAAGAATTGCAAAATACCTTGCAAGAGCAGCACAATTGCACAATTTCTTATGATACAGTGTGGAAAGGTAAAGAGAAGGCCCTTAGAGAGTTGTATGGAACATGGGAGGACAGCTTCAAATTACTTTTTAGATGGAGAGAAGCTGTTTTGGAGGTTATGCCAGACTCAGTGATTGAGTTTGATCTAGTAGTTGATGATGGAAAATTATATTTCAGCAGATTCTTTTGTGCTTTTGGCCCTTGTCTTCAAGGTTTTCGTGAAGGTTGCAGGCCCTACTTAAGTGTGGATTCCACAGCTCTAAATGGTCGTTGGAATGGTCACCTTCCCTCAGCTACAAGTGTTGATGGTCATAATTGGATGTTTCCAGTGGCTTTTGGTTTCTTCGAGTCAGAGACAAAAGACAGTTGGATTTGGTTCATGCAACAACTTCGTAAGGCCATAGGCGACCCTCCTGTTTTAGCCATTTGCTCTGATGCATGCAAAGGACTGACATCAGCAGTGAACGATGTATTTCCAAATGCTGAAAAAAGAGAATGCTTCCACCACCTCATGCAAAACTACATTAAGCACTTCACTGGATCAGAGCACATGTATCCCGCAGCTAGAGCATATAGGAACACCATTTTCGAGCACCACTTCAGTAATGCCAGGGATATACCCGGTGTGAAGCAATGGATTGATGAGTGGCACCCTCTTTTATGGTACAGATGTGGTTTCAACACGGCTATAAAGTGTGACTACATAACCAACAACATTGCTGAGGTATTTAACAACTGGATTAAAGACTATAAAGACCTTCCAGTTTGTGAACTTGCAGACAAAATCAGATGTTTGGTTATGGATCTCTTTTTTAGAAGGAAAAGGATCGGCGACAAATTGGGTGGTACAATCCTTCCCATAGTCATCAATTTGTTGAAGGCTAGAACCAGGGGGTTGGGTCATTTATCTATACAAAAGGTGACTACTATCATGCTGAAATCCGTGATAACAACAACATTCACTGCAGACACGTTGTAAAAGCAGAACAGAGATATTGTTCATGTCTCGAATGGCAACACACAGGGAAACCGTGCCAGCATGGCCTAGTGGTCATTATAGCGCAACAAATGCGAGAAGTTGGAATGGAGCACTTTGTAGATGACTACTTTTCTGTTGACAAATTTAAAAAGGCTTATGCACGAAGGATTGAAAGTGTGGGTGACAAGTCCTTTTGGCCAAAAGTGTCCCTAGCCGATGAAGTGAATGCACCTATTGGTAAGAGGACTGTTGGGCGACAAAGAAAAAATCGAATTAAAAGTTGCCTAGAAGGTGGTGCTGCAAAGAAGAAACAATCCATACCTGATGAGGAAAACGAGAAGAAGCTACTCAGAGGAAAAATTAAATGCCCGAACTGTGGCCAACTCGGTCATAGGAAGGCCATCCAAAAAAAGGCTAGCCATATTTTTTAATGCACCTATTGAAGCTTTAAATCCCCTCCTAATGATTACTTTGTTGACTTCTTAATGTTATTTATTGGTGTTTTTCAGGAAAAGGAAACCTCGGAAAAATACCACAAAACAATGGTTTCCAAAAAATATGGCCGACTCAGCTCAACATCAGGATGACAACACACAAGATGTTCCCGGAAGAACTGAAGGTACTAGTGAACCACAGCTGATGTTGCTACAGGGAGGGTGAGATTGGGCAGCAGGAGTTTGAAGCTGTTCAGATTGGGCAGCAGGAGTTTGAAGCCGTTCAGATTGGGCAGCAGGAGTTTGAAGCTGTTGATGTTGGGCACTTAACCCCAACAAGGCACAAAAAAAGAGTAGTAGGAAAGAAGTTGACGCCGAAGAAGAAAAATGTTTGAGTAGTTGTGTAGCTGTGTGTTTGTGTGAACCAGCAGTAGCTGTGTAGCTGTGTGTTTGGGCAGCAGGAGTTTGAAGTTGTAGTTGTGTGTTTGTGTGAAACTGTCTTCTGTTTTCAGTGAAACCAGCTGTGTGTATGTGTGTTTTCTGGACAATTGAAACTGTATTCTGTTTTCAGTGTGAAAACAGCAGTGTGTTTGTTGTTCTGTGTTCAGTGTGAAAACAGCAGCTTCAAATCTGTTTTTAGTGAACCATCATAATCTTCTGTTTTCATAATGAAGCTGAAATTGTGGTGTCCATTTGCAAGCTGAAATCAGCATACCAAATGTCTTCTGTTACAGCAGTCCATTTGCAGGTGAATTCGTGGTGTCCATTTGCAAGCTGAAACCAAGCTGTTTCCATTTGAAGCTGAAATCTTCTGGACAACTGAAGTGCCCAGCTTATGTCCGAATGTAGTACAAATGGACAGAAAACAGCTGTCCGAATTCTGTCCAGATTATGTCAAAATTCTGTCAAAATGCTGTCCAAATCACATGAGTTGTCGGCTTCAATTGTCTTCTGTTTGGACAGAAAACAGCATACCAAATGGACTCAATTGTCTTCTGTTTGGACAGAAAACAGCATACCAAATGGACTCAATTGTCTTCTGTTTGGACAGAAAACAGCATACCAAATGCCTTCAATTGTCTGCTGTCCAAATGCTGTCCACAAGCTGAAATGCTCTCTTCTATTTTCTAGAATGCTCAGCTTCTGTCCAAATGGACTGAAAACATGAAACTGAATGGACATACACAAACAAATTCAGAATTTTGAATGGACTGAAAACATACTGAATGGAAATATTCAGATAACCTTACAAAAGCTATCGAGTGCCATTCTACACTCGACAGAATGGACAACCCAGGTTCACAGATACCTTACACAAGTTCAGTTACCTTACACAAGGTAACTACTACACAGATACCTTACACAAGCTAACTCTTACACAAATAACACATCCAGTGCCATTCAACACCACCCATATTACTCTACTTCATCTGACGATCCGAAAGCTCTTCAGAACTGACATCATCCAGTTCCCATTCCCCACCACCCATATCTTCATCTTCACCAAATTGGTTGTTGAAGCACTCAGATAATGGTGGCGACGGACCAGCTTCGAGATCTTCTAAACGCTGTGCTTCGTCCTCAAGTGACTAAGCAAGCTCATACACGTGCCACATTGCGAAGTTCACTGACACATCTTTGGCCGTGTCTGGCGAATCCATAATCTCGTCTCCGGCTAAATCTTTCAACTCCTTCCCAACTACATGCATCTTTGCAATGGCTTGGGCGAGGTCACTACGAACTGTTTCAAATCGTGTTATCTGCGAAACCACAAAAAATTCTGTTGGAATTGAACAAACTACTGCATAGTATTGAACTTAGTACAACCCTTACCGACACTGAACGAGGTGCCGAGCAGTGATTGTCGACGGCTGTGAGCTCTGTTGGACAGAAAATAGTTTACACTTAAAACAGAAGAGGTAGCAATGAAAACTATCGCCATTTCAGTGATTGCAGAGCATTTCAGCGGACGCAGCAGTCTTCTGTTTTCAGTGGTATGCTGTTGGGGGAGTGCTCTTGACGAATGAAATAGGTACCTGATGTGGCCACGCAGGTGTGCTCCTTGCCGGTGGTGTGCTCGTTGCCGGCGATGTGCTCCTTGCCGGTAGAGTGCTCCAAGCCGCAACTGTCGCCTGTACGCTTGGCAACGATTGAAACAGACAACCGGCTGAAGGCGGAAGCCACTTCGACCTCACTGTCGACCTCGACATCGACGTCGACGACCAGCCGTTTCTTCCCTCTCGCCGGAGTAGCCATCGGAGGAGGAGTGCTCTCGGAGGACGGAGCGAGCACAGAGAAGACAGAGGAGTGGCGGCGCTGTGGAAGAGGAGTAACTCGTGGAAGAGAGGATAGACGAGGAGTTAGGTTTTCACCAGACTAGTGGTTACAGCATGGGCAAAATTGACTTTTACCATACCTAATGGAAGGTAACAGAGCGTTGGGCATTAACTGTCCCAATATGGCGCGACTGTGAGCTCCAGAATACCAAAATGGCGATGTCCAGCTGCGGAGTAATAAAGTAGCGAAGCCGCGCGACGAGATTATTACAATCTCAAATAACTCGCGGATTAGGTGGCGAGGAGGGAGGGAACTGCCGAACTGGGAAGGAAGTGAACTGTGGAATGGGCGGGTATTTTAAAACCGAATCTCGATTAGATGGAATTGTCAGTGTATTCGAGAGTTTTTGAGTTCGTGTTCGGTTACTATATATTCTATATTTTAGATTATGAATTCGAGTTTGGTTTCTAACCTTTAAAATTCAGAAAACCAATAATCCGAAATACAAAAAGCTCTTAATATATGATGGTATTATTATATGATTTATGAACTTATTAGTTAAAAATAATAATATCATCTTAACTATATTCATATGTATCTTTTATAGTCACTCGTTGTAATAATAGTATTTCTAATTAATTATTAATTATATATATTTTAACAAAAGATACCAGTCTCTTTACTATTCAGATCTAGTCGATGGACCGAATAGACCGAACCGAAATTATGAGTCTATTCAGGTTTGGTTTCTAAAATTAGTTTAAAAATTTCGGTTCTCATTTTTTTAAACCCGAAATTTCACAAATCGAAATAGACCGACCGAGCAGAGGGACGAAGACAAGAAGAACACGGGGTGGCTGGACTGCAGAGACCGACCTGATTTGAGGCCAAAATTTCGGGGAGGGGGGATTCTCCGAGTGTGGGCGAGGAGGCGAGAAATAAGGGCCAGATTGGGATTCACGAAAAATAGTTTGGGATTCACGAAAAAATAGACTAGATCACTTAGAGCATCTTCAAGAGAATGCTTAAAACACCTTAAAACGAATTTATTAGTAGAATAACTCGTTTTCACCAATCCAACAGTCCCTCTATTTTCTCGTCAATTGCTTCGCATCCTGAATAAGCGCTCGTCGTCCTCACATATTTTCGCCTCAACGACTTTTCCCCAATCCAATGTGCACGCGTGAATCCTGCTAGCGCGCGAAATTTTATCCGCGCAAAGTTCCTGTTGTTGCTCGAAGGCGTGCGTCCATGGCGGCGGTGGTACCGGAGGACGAGGCGGACCCTGCAGTGGAGGTCTGGAGGACGAGGCAGACGTTATAGTGGAGGAGGCGGTGGACTTGCCGACAATTACATTCACAAAGACTTAGGCTTCTCCTACCTTTGATTTTTTTTTATTTATTGCAGCTTCTATTGTCTTTTCAGTATTTACCAATGTGGTGCCTTTATGCAGGCTAAGACTAAGAGTTGTCCAACCAACAAGATATCAGAGTTATTAAAGCTTCACCCACTTTGAGCGCCTCCCCGCACTTCGCGGGCTCTCGGCCACGCCCGCGGCGACGCGTGCCCAGGCATAATTTTTCTCAATTCAAGTCTGTCCTTCCTGTCCGACTCCGACCCATGGCCACCACTCGCCATCCATATTCCGGCGCCATCTCTCCCTCCACGCCGCTACCTCCTCCTCTCAACCTCGACGCTGTCGCCAGTGCTGGGCCGAGTTCGCGCGCACCATCGCCTCCACGTCCCCGTTGCTAGCGGTGGAGCTGCTCACCGGCGAGCGCCTCATGGTCTTCCTCTTCGCGGCCTGTGTGGCCCTCGTGCCCCGGGCACACCTCGTCGCGCATTTGTGGCCTCGGCACACCTCGCCTCGTCGCTCGTGATCCTCGTGGCGGCCGCCCTCGTCGTCGAGCTCGCCGTGGACGGCTCCGGCTCCGCCTCGCTTCGCCGCTTCGGGACCAAATGCGGGCGAGTTGCGCCCTCCCCTCTCCCTCTCTCGTTCGGTGTTGTCTCTCTCCCGTATCGCAGTTTTTCCTCCTTTTCTATTTTGGTAGATGGAAGCATTTCTTCAGATTCGCGAGATCTACCAGATTCCACAAAAGTCTTCCAAGTTCAAGTTTTTTTGGGTTTCAAAACCCATGATGGTACTGCTATTTTTGGCTCTCAGGCAACGGAAGCATCAAATTTGTGGTACAGTGATGAACATAGTAACATGAGTAACAATATCTTAGGGATCCAAGACTTGGTGTTATGTTAGATCTCCAACTAGAATCTCTAGGTTTCCTTACCATACCTCAGGCTTGGAATCCCGAAAATTCCAAAATGTGTTGCAATGTCAAGAAGTGCTTCATCCTTTGCAACGAAGATGTTTGGTTGATGGCCATATGAGAAATGATGACACGTATCAACCTGATAGTAGCTATGTACCTGAGAGCACCTAGAGGGGGGGGTGAATAGGTGATCCTGTGAAACTTTAAAACTTAAGCCACAAAAACTTGTTAAGTGTTAGTACAATAATCACCAAGTGGCTAGAGAGGAGTCTCAACAAAACACAATACCACAAGAGATCAAACACAGAGATGACACAGTGGTTTATCCCGTGGTTCGGCCAAGACCAGCGCTTGCCTACTCCACGTTGTGGCGTCCCAACGGACGAGGGTTGCAATCAACCCCTCTCAAGCGGTCCAAAGACCAACTTGAATACCACGGTGTTTTACTTTGCCTTTCAATATCCCGTTTGCAAGGAATCTCCACAAATTGGAGTCTCTTGCCCTTACAAGTATATGATCACAAAAAAGCACAGAGTAAGGGAGGGAAGCAACACACACAAATCCACAGCGAAATGCGCACACACACGGCCAAGAATCAAGCTCGAATGACTATCTCAAAGTTCTCACTAGAACGGAGCTCGAATCACTTAGAATCACAAACGAATGCGCAAAGAATGGGTGTGGATGATCAAGAATGCTCTAAGGTTGCTTGGGTGTCTCCTCCATGCGCCTAGGGGCCCCTTTTATAGCCCCAAGGCAGCTAGGAGCCGTTGAGAGCAAATCTGGAAGGCTATCCTTGCCTTCTGTCGTCGGGGGCACCGGACAGTCCGGTGCACACCGGACATTGTCCGGTGCCCGATTTCTTTCCTTAAACAGCACTGCCGACCGTTGTAGACTGTTGCAGATCTGGGAGCCGTTGGCGCACCGGACATGTCCGGTGCACACCGGACAGTCCGGTGCCGTCTTCTAGCCGTTGGCTCGGCCACGTGTCCCGCGCAGATTGCGCGGCCGACCGTTGGCCCGGCCGACCGTTGGCTCACCGGACAGTCCGGTGCACACCGGACAGTCCGGTGAATTTTAGCCGTACGCCGTCGGCGAATTCCCGAGAGCAGCCACTTCGCGCCGAGCCAGCCTGGCGCACCGGACATGTCCGGTGCACACCGGACAGTCCGGTGTACCCAGACTGGGCAGACTTTGGCTGCTCGAGCCATTTCTTCTCCAACTCAATTTTTTCTGTTTCCAGCACTTAGACACAATACATTAGTCCATAAAACAATGTACTAAGTCTGAGAAACATACCTTAATTCTTGATTTGTACTTTGTCCACCTTTTTACACTTAGGCACTTGTGTTGGACACTAAATCACCAAAATACTTAGAAATGGCCCAAGGGCACATTTCCCTTTCAATCTCCCCCTTTTTGGTGATTTATGCCAACACAACATAAGCAAGTAGAACAAGTACAAAAACACTTCAAATAAGAACTCAAATTATTTTGATTCAATTTTGACATATATGGATCACTCTATGCCACCACTTGGTTTGTTTTTGCAAATCAAACTCAAATCTCTATCTCTAAGTCAAACACACATGTTGAAACATAAAGAGAGTCATTCCAAAAGATATTGATCAAAGATTTCAAAAACTCCCCCTTCTTCCCATAATCAATACTTCTCCCCACAAGAAGCCAACTTTTGATAAGAGAGACAACAAAAGAGTTTTGACAAACCAAAAGCTCTATTCTACTATTTTCAAAACCTCTCAAGTGGTAGCTGATCCATTTATCGCTTTGGCCCTTTATTTTCTCCCCCTTTGGCATCAAACACCAAAACGGGATTAATCTTGGCCTTTTAACCCCATTGCCTCACCAAAATCTTCAATTAAGAGCAAATGGCAATAAGAGTTCATTAGATGAACTTGGAATAGGTTACCCTCTCATCGGAGTGCAGTGGAAGTCTTTCATGGTCCAAGTCCACCTTTTCCCTTTCAATTCTCCTTTGAGACTAAAACAAGCAAACTCAAGCATATGGTTAGTCTCAAAGGGTCAAGTTGTAACACATCTCCCCCTAAAACTGTGCATCACTTTGCAACGGACTTGTGAGGTCCAGGGAGTGTTTATACAACTTGAGCACCACAATAAGCAACAAAATGCAAAAAGGAACATGATCAAAAGCATAAATACATGTATGCTACATTTCAATCCAAGTTCCGTGAATCTAAGATATTGAGCTCACTACGCAACCTGCAAAAGGTCTTCTCATCTAAAGGCTTGGTAAAGATATCGGCTAGCTGGTTCTCGGTGCTAACATGAAACACTTCGATATCTCCCTTTTGCTGGTGGTCTCTCAAAAAGTGATGCCGGATGTCAATGTGCTTTGTGCGGCTGTGCTCAACAGGATTTTCCGCTATTCGGATAGCACTCTCATTGTCACATAGGAGTGGGACTTTGCTCAGATTGTAGCCAAAGTCCCTGAGGGTTTGCCTCATCCAAAGTAGTTGCGCACAACACTGTCCTGCGGCAACGTACTCGGCCTCAGCGGTGGATAGGGCAACGGAGGTTTGTTTCTTAGAGTTCCATGACACCAGGGACCTTCCTAAGAATTGGCACGTCCCCGATGTACTCTTCCTATCGACCTTACATCCAGCATAGTCGGAATCTGAGTACCCAATCAGGTCAAAGTTAGACCCCTTTGGATACCAGATCCCGAAGCAAGGCGTAGCAACCAAATATCTAAGAATTCGCTTCACTGCCACTAAGTGACACTCCTTAGGATCGGATTGAAATCTGGCACACATGCATACGCTAAGCATAATATCCGGTCTACTAGCACATAAATAAAGTAAAGACCCTATCATTGACCGGTATGCTTTTTGATCAACGGACTTACCTCCTTTGTTGAGGTCGGTGTGTCCGTCGGTTCCCATCGGCGTCTTTGCGGGCTTGGCGTCCTTCATCCCAAACCTCTTTAGCAAATCTTGTGTGTACTTCGTTTGGGAGATGAAGGTGTCGTCCTTGAGTTGCTTCACTTGGAACCCAAGGAAGTAGGTCAACTCGCCCATCATCGACATCTCGAATTTCTGCATCATAACCCTGCTAAACTCTTCACAAGACTTTTGGTTAGTAGAACCAAATATTATGTCGTCGACATAAATTTGGCACACAAAAAGATCACCATCGCAAGTCTTAGTAAAAAGAGTTGGATCGGCTTTCCCAACCTTGAAAGCATTAGCAATTAAAAAGTCTCTAAGGCATTCATACCATGCTCTTGGGGCTTGCTTAAGTCCATAGAGCGCCTTAGAGAGCTTACACACGTGGTCGGGGTACCGTTCATCCTCGAAGCCAGGGGGCTGCTCCACGTACACCTCCTCTTTGATCGGCCCGTTGAGGAAAGCGCTCTTCACATCCATTTGGTACAACCTGAAAGAATGGTGAGCGGCATATGCTAGCAAGATACGAATTGATTCTAGCCTAGCCACAGGAGCAAAAGTCTCCTCAAAGTCCAAACCTACGACTTGGGCATAACCTTTTGCCACAAGTCGAGCCTTGTTCCTCGTCACCACCCCGTGCTCGTCCTGTTTGTTGCGGAACACCCACTTGGTTCCCACAACATTTTGCTTGGGACGAGGCACCAGTGTCCAAACTTCATTGCGCTTGAAGTTGTTGAGTTCCTCCTGCATGGCCAACACCCAATCCGGATCTAGCAAGGCCTCCTCTACCCTGAAAGGCTCAATAGAAGAGACAAAAGAGTAATGTTCACAAAAATTAACTAGTCGAGACCGAGTAGTTACTCCCTTGCTAATGTCACCCAGAATTTGGTCGACGGGATGATCCCTTTGAATCACCGCTCGAACTTGGGTTGGAGGTGCCGGTTGCGCTTCTTCCATCACGTGATCATCTTGTGCTCCCCCTTGATCACACGCCTCCTTTCGATGAACCTGTTCATCGTCTTGAGTTGGGGGATGCACCGTTGTTGAGGAAGAAGATTGATCTCGTTCATCTTGTTCCTGTGGCCGCACTTCTCCAATCGCCATGGTTCGTATAGCGGCCGTCGGAACATCTTCTTCATCTACATCATCACAATCAACAACTTGCTCTCTTGGAGAGCCATTAGTCTCATCAAATACAACGTCGCTAGAGACTTCAACCAAACCCGATGATTTGTTGAAGACCCTATACGCCTTTGTATTTGAATCATAACCTAATAAAAACCCTTCTACAGCTTTGGGAGCAAATTTAGAATTTCTACCCTTCTTCACTAGAATGTAGCACTTGCTCCCAAATACACGAAAGTAAGATACATTGGGTTTGTTACCGGTTAGTAGTTCATACGACGTCTTCTTGAGGAGGCGGTGAAGGTAGACCCTGTTGATGGCGTGGCAAGCCGTGTTCACAGCTTCCGACCAAAAGCACTCGGGGGTCTTGAATTCTCCAAGCATAGTCCTCGCCATATCTACGAGCGTCCTGTTCTTCCTCTCTACCACACCATTTTGCTGAGGTGTGTAGGGAGCGGAGAACTCGTGCTTGATCCCTTCCTCCTCAAGAAACTCCTCCACTTGAAGGTTCTTGAATTCGGACCCGTTGTCGCTCCTTATCTTCTTCACCTTGAGCTCAAACTCATTTTGAGCTCTCCTGAGGAAGCGCTTGAGGGTCCCTTGGGTTTCAGATTTATCCTGCAAAAAGAACACCCAAGTGAAGCGGGAAAAGTCATCAACAATAACTAAACCATACTTACTTCCTCCTATGCTTAGATAGGCGACGGGTCCGAAGAGGTCCATATGTAGCAGCTCCAGAGGTCTTGATGTGGTCATCACATTCTTGCTGTGATGTGCTCCTCCCACCTGTTTACCTGCCTGACAAGCTGCACAAGGTCTATCTTTTTCGAATTGTACGTTAGTCAATCCTATCACGTGTTCTCCCTTTAGAAGCTTGTGGAGGTTCTTCATCCCCACATGTGCTAAGCGGCGATGCCACAGCCAGCCCATGCAAGTCTTAGCCATTAAGCATGCATCTAGACCGGCCTCTTCTTTTGCAAAATCAACTAAATAAAGCTTGCCGTCTAGTACACCCTTAAAAGCTAGTGAACCATCACATCTTCTAAAGACAGACACATCTACATTTGTAAAAAGACAATTATATCCCATATTGCATAGTTGACTAACAGATAGCAAATTGTAACCAAGAGACTCAACTAAAAACACATTGGAGATTGAGTGTTCATTAGAAATTGCAATTTTACCTAACCCTTTTACCTTGCCTTGATTCCCATCACCGAATATAATTGAATCTTGGGAATCCTTATTTTTGACGTAGGAGGTGAACATCTTCTTCTCCCCCGTCATATGGTTTGTGCATCCGCTGTCGATAATCCAGCTTGAACCCCCGGATGCATAAACCTGCAAGGCAAATTTAGGCTTGGGTCTTAGGTACCCAACTCATGTTGGGTCCTACAAGGTTAGCACATATATCCTTAGGGACCCAAATGCAAGTTTTATCTCCCTTGCATCTTGCCCCTAACTTCCTAGCAATTACCTTCTTACCCTTTCTACAAATAGCAAAGGGAGCATTGCAAGCATAATAAATGGTAGAAGGTTTGTTCACAACTTTTCTAGGAACATGAGCAAAATTTCTCCTAGGCATATGCACAACATTTCTCCTACACATATCTCTATCATGCTTATAGGAAGAACTAGAAGCAAACATGGCATGAGAATCATAAACATGTGAATCAAAATCATTATAAGCATTTCTAGCATGTCTCCTATCATTATACATAAAAGCATGGTTCTTTTTAGCGCTACTAGCCATAGGGGCCTTCCCTTTCTCCTTGGCGGGAATGGGAGCCTTATGGCTTGTTAAGTTCTTGGTCTCTCTCTTGAGGCCAAGACCATCCTTAATTGAGGGGTGTCTACCAATCGTGTAGGCATCCCTTGCAAATTTTATTTTATCAACTTCACTCTTGCTAGTCTTAAGTTGGGCATTAAGACTAGCCACTTCATCATTTAGTTTTGAAATTGAAACTAAGTGTTCACTACAAGCACTAATGTCAAAATCTTTACACCTAGTGCAAACATGTTCAACACAAGAGTTAGATTTATTTGCTACCTCTAGTTTAGCATTTAAATCATTAATTTCACCTTTTAAAGAAGAAATGGTTTCATTACAAGTAGAAAGTTCACAAGATAGCATTCCATTTCTTTTAACTTCTAGAGCAAGTGAATTTTGTGCAGTAACAAATTTATCATGCTCTTCATATAAAAGGTCTTCTTGTTTTTCTAAGATTCTATCCTTTTCATTCAAGGCATCAATCAATTCATTAATCTTAGCTATTTTAGTTCTATCCAATCCTTTGAATAAACTAGAGTAATCTATTTCTTCATCACTAGATTCATCATCACTAGAAGAATCATAAGTATTAGCATTACGAGTGATTACCTTCTTTTCCCTTGCCATGAGGCAAGTGTGGTGCTCGTTGGGGAAGAGAGCCGATTTGTTGAAGGCAGTGGCGGCGAGTCCTTCGTCGTCGGAGTCGGACGAAGAGCAATCCGAATCCCACTCCTTTCCAAGGTGTGCTTCGCCTTTGGCCTTCTTGTAAACCTTCTTGTTCTCCCTCTTCCCATTCTTCCCTTGCTCCTGGTCACTATCATTTTCGGGACAGTTAGCAATAAAATGACCAACCTTACCACATTTGAAGCATGAGCGCTTCCCCTTTGTCTTGGTCTTCCTTGGTTGCCCCTTGCGACCATTTAGCGCCGTCTTGAATCTCTTGATGATGAGAGCCATCTCTTCATCATTGAGCCCGGCCGCCTCGACTTGCGCCACCTTGCTGGGTAGCGGCTCCTTGCTCCTTGTTGCCTTGAGAGCGATGGGTTGAGACTCGTGGATTGGACCGTTCAATGCTTCGTCGACGTATCTCGCCTCCTTGATCATCATCCGCCCGCTTACGAATTTTCCGAGTACCTCCTCGGGCGTCATCATCGTGTACCTGGGATTCTCACGAATATTGTTCACGAGATGAGGATCAAGAACGGTAAAGGACCTTAGCATTAGGCGGACGACGTCGTGGTCCTTCCATCGCGTGCTTCCGTAGCTCCTTATTTTGTTGATGAGAGTCTTGAGCCGGTTGTACGTTTGGGTTGGCTCCTCTCCCCTTATCATGGCGAATCGTCCAAGCTCGCCCTCCACCAACTCCATTTTGGTGAGCATGGTGATGTCATTTCCCTCGTGAGAGATCTTGAGGGTGTCCCATATTTGCTTGGCATTGTTCAAGCCGCTCACCTTGTTGTACTCTTCCCTGCACAAAGACGCTAAGAGAACAGTAGTAGCTTGTGCATTTCTATGGATTTGTTCATTTATGAGCATAGAGTTATCCGAGCTATCAAACTTCATTCCATTCTCTACAATCTCCCAAATGCTTGGATGGAGAGAGAATAAGTGACTACGCATTTTGTGACTCCAAAATCCGTAGTCCTCCCCATCGAAGTGTGGAGGTTTGCCAAGAGGAATGGAAAGCAAATGCGAATTCGAACTATGTTGAATACGAGAATAATCAAATGAAAAGTTCGAATTGACCGTCTTTTTGTAGTCGTTGTCGTCGTCCTTTTGGGAAGAAGTAGACTCATCACTATCGTCGTAGTAGATGATCTCCTTGATGCGCCTTGTCTTCTTCTTCTTCCCTTCCTTCCGTCTATGACCCGAGCCGGAGTCGGTAGGCTTGTCGTCCTTCGGCTCGTTGACGAAGGATTCCTTCTCTTTGTCGTTGATCACGATACCCTTCCCCTTAGGATCCATCTCTTCGGGCGGTTAGTCCCTTTGCGAAGAGAACGGCTCCGATACCAATTGAGAGCACCTAGAGGGGGGGGGTGAATAGGTGATCCTGTGAAACTTTAAAACTTAAGCCACAAAAACTTGTTAAGTGTTAGTACAATAATCACCAAGTGGCTAGAGAGGAGTCTCAACAAAACACAATACCACAAGAGATCAAACACAGAGATGACACAATGGTTTATCCCGTGGTTCGGCCAAGACCAGCGCTTGCCTACTCCACGTTGTGGCGTCCCAACGGACGAGGGTTGCAATCAACCCCTCTCAAGCGTCCAAAGACCAACTTGAATACCACGGTGTTTTGCTTTGCCTTTCAATATCCCGTTTGCAAGGAATCTCCACAAATTGGAGTCTCTTGCCCTTACAAGTATATGATCACAAAAAAGCACAGAGTAAGGGAGGGAAGCAACACACACAAATCCGCAGCGAAATGCGCACACACACGGCCAAGAATCGAGCTCGAATGACTATCTCAAAGTTCTCACTAGAACGGAGCTCGAATCACTTAGAATCACAAACGAATGCGCAAAGAATGGGTGTGGATGATCAAGAATGCTCTAAGGTTGCTTGGGTGTCTCCTCCATGCGCCTAGGGGCCCCTTTTATAGCCCCAAGGCAGCTAGGAGCCGTTGAGAGCAAATCTGGAAGGCTATCCTTGCCTTCTGTCGTCGGGGGCACCGGACAGTCCGGTGCACACCGGACATTGTCCGGTGCCCGATTTCTTTCCTTAAACAGCACTGCCGACCGTTGTAGACTGTTGCAGATCTGGGAGCCGTTGGCGCACCGGACATGTCCGGTGCACACCGGACAGTCCGGTGCCGTCTTCTAGCCGTTGGCTCGGCCACGTGTCCCGCGCAGATTGCGCGGCCGACCGTTGGCCCGGCCGACCGTTGGCTCACCGGACAGTCCGGTGCACACTGGACAGTCCGGTGAATTTTAGCCGTACGCCGTCGGCGAATTCCCGAGAGCAGCCACTTCGCGCCGAGCCAGCCTGGTGCACCGGACATGTCCGGTGCACACCGGACAGTCCGGTGTACCCAGACTGGGCAGACTTTGGCTGCTCGAGCCATTTCTTCTCCAACTCAATTTTTTCTGTTTCCAGCACTTAGACACAATACATTAGTCCATAAAACAATGTATTAAGTCTGAGAAACATACCTTAATTCTTGATTTGTACTTTGTCCACCTTTTTACACTTAGGCACTTGTGTTGGACACTAAATCACCAAAATACTTAGAAATGGCCCAAGGGCACATTTCCCTTTCAGTACCTGGTACAACTTATAAATGGCCTGCACTAGAATGGTGTGACTTTCCACTGCCAGCAAAACTGTATTTCCTGTTGCAAGCATTCTCTCCATCATCCGTTCTGACCATGGCAAACTTGATAGGACTGATCGTACTCAAGACAGGGCAAAAAGCAATTAACCAGTATCTCTCTGGCCTTGAGGAACTCACCTTCAAAATGTGATATTTCAGTTATGTTGTTTAAAACTTTAATAGGCTCAGATGACATGTTGTTTTGAGTCTCTAATGTCTCTCTCACACACATTCATACTTACTGAGTATGGTAACCTTAGTTATTTTAATTCTTGGCTTAATCCTTTTCCTGAACAAGGTTTAGACAGATATACTATAGGTGCCCCAAATAGCGGCACATACAAATGGAATAAGGTTAATCTGATCCGTTAAAAATCAGAAGATTCTTTTTTAGATTTGCACTTCCATATCAACTTAAAAGTAAGTGTGCTATGGATAATAACTACAATCTTGCCTTCATATATTATTATTGAACCTATGTGGGTGTGCAACTTGCATCCGTTTCTGGTTTAATATGTCAATTTATTTTTCTTAATGCCTTATTTGTGCTAAAATGTGACCCTACTTTGTGGGTTCGTTTGTAATTTGATGTATAATAACAAGATCCTTCATTCTATTGTTTATTCTGTCTTCTTGCATATATTCAATTCCCCCCCCCAAGAAAAGGCTTTGTGAGGTAAAAATGTTTTATGCAGTAGCTTTTAGTTCCTCCTATGTTTTTATGAAGAACCATTTATTAAAGTGTGTATGGTAGTTGTGTAGAAGGGATGACCATGGCAAACATGATAGGACTGATCGTACTCAAGACAGGGCAAAAAGCAATTAACCAGTATCTCTCTGGCCTTAAGGAACTCACCTTCAAAATGTGATATTTCAGTTATGTTGTTTAAAACTTTAGTAGGCTCAGATAACATGTTGTTTTGAGTCTCTAATTATTTTAATTCTTGGCTTAATCCTTTTCCTGAACAAGGTTCAGACATATATACTATAGGTGTTCCAAATAGCGGCACACTCTTTGTTGTCACGTTGCAAATCTAATACTCAAGTTTTCTGGCAATTTACACTTTGTTCCTATTTCTATAATTCATGTTTCATGGATATGATGGTCTGATTTCAGAGGTGTCCAATATTTTTTGCAAACCTGAAATGGCAATTACCTTTTGGAGAGATATGTCAAAAAATCAAAGGTGTCCAATATTTCTTGCAAACCTGAAATGTCACTAAATTTCAAGTTTAACTGCCTAAAATCTTGTAGTTTCTTTTAGTTTTAAACTATATGTGACAAATTCTTATGATTACTTTTACATGTGCTACTGTCCTTGCCTTGGTGGCAAAAGAAATGTGGCTATAATTGCTTGATTGTCAGTATCTGTTGGCCTGATTAATGACAAATTCTATTGTAGTTATTTTTTCACTGAACAAAATTGTTTCAAATTCCTTGAGTAATGACAAATTCTATTGTAATGGTTCTTTGATTATGCACTAATCTTATGGTTTTCTTTATAGTGGAACTGTTTATTTCATATGTGTACGCACATGTAAATATTTAGGATTCATCATCATAATGGAGAGGAATAGATTTTGACTTGAATTTGTTCTTCTCACAACATGCTAAGTGCCTTCACATAAGTTAATTTTTCATCATAGGTATTACCATTTTAGGCATTATTGTGACTATCCTATGACCCGTTAATGTCACCTTAACTTTGAGAATGGTTTCATAGAAATATATCCATGCAGATCGAACTGCAGGGCAGGCAACCTTGAGCCATTGGCACAGTTGTGGATGCCGCTCCAGCAGTAGTGGCCGAGGAGGTACTTTGTATTATTCATTTACTTGAAGTTTCTGACCCCCTATATATTCAATAATTGGCTTTGATGCAAATCGCTAGGTTCTTTTGAGAATGTTCAGCATCTTAGCTTTTCATTAACAAAATATAATTGAGATTGCTAAACCCTTCAGTTTAAAGGTCATAAATTTCTAAGTTTTTAAATTTATATTACATCAACGTTTGATGCCCTTGAACCTTGCATTTTCATAATTTAATTTCAGCTAATTTTGTTTGTGCATGTGCCTTGCCTTATCTTCCTGTCTGATTCATGCTTCTTAAAATCAAATCAATCTCCACATCCTTGAGGAAATTGTGCTTCTTGCATGTTTTCATTAAAGAGAGGTCTTCATCATCTCATAAGACTTGTTCTATTCATAAACTATGGTTTGTCTTAGAAATGTGCTCTACGTGCAGGTCACCTAGAAAGTTACACTTGTATTTATTGTATCTTTAGTAATCTTTGGTTATTTGTGTCCTACCTCATAGAAGAGAACGAGCTTATAACAACTTTAAACTTAAATGAACCCATATGCTATATGGGGCAACCATGTGCGCAAAATAGATTATTTTGTTTTGTATCTGATAAAAAATCACACGTAGGTGGTCCTGGAAGTGGAAAATGCATAGAGTGTTATTTCCAATTATTTGTGCTATTCTTATTGTGATGGCTGGTCAGATATTTTTTAGAAGGTCGAGGGGATGGGGATCCCACCTGATTAGTTCATTGATATTGAACCAAAATGGTCCAATTAGATTTAACAAGAGGCTTGTTGTTGTTTTTGTTTTAACCTGACTTCAGGGAAGCCCGTACTTGTTTGTTAAGATGGACCAATGCAAGGCTAAGGTCTATGGATCGGACCTGACAAACTACTGAGGTGGTATTTTTGTCGCGAGAAGACTTACCTGAAAACAAAGTGTAGAAGCAAAGGTAAAGATTGACCTGATCCTTGCATTATTATTGCATACTTTCTTTATTATAGCACAGCACGAAGAGTCGGAGACTGTTGCTCTATCACGTCTGGACCATGTCCAAAACAATCCATTTGCTGCTGCTAGACGAAGTAGTATGCACACAAGATATGCTGCTCTTGCTGTAGATGAAGGTATAGGATTGGGACATGGGCTTTTGCTGCTGTCGACAGCCGTACCAATGGGCTTGTCTGAGTTGCTGCTGACGCCGCCCGTGACCTAGATCGTGTCCAATCCTTCGTGGTTACAGGTCCGTTTTTGATAGGGACATATTCCTCCGCGCCCTACTCGTCTAATTGGTGTGTGCTCTTGTTTGATTTGTTGTCCAGACGTCCTTTGGTCGACCTGTGTTTACTCGAAGAAACTAGATTCTCCACTGTGCATTGTATAAAAGAAGCAGACAACTAAATACAACCTATGCATATAAAAGAGATTGGTATATGACAAAACAGTTATACCTTCCACCGACTCAATTAGTTGACATACTTGTGTACTTCTAAATCATGTTATTTCAGTGTGTGCCAATGGCTAATTCTTGTGTTATGTCCATATATCGATTCTGTGACTGTGTGGCTCCCTCTGGTGTTGCTGTGTGTGTGAATGAGATTGTGAGGGCTAACTTTTTTTCAAGTAGGTAGAAATTAATGGTGTACATAAGGTCCAATAGTTTTAAAAATAAACACCACTTAAGTGGTCTAAAGAGCCTAGCTGCTCCGAACATGGTCGGAATTCCTTACTAAATCCTTCTAGCCATCCAAAGAACATGTGAGAAGCAATGTAGGGTGTAGTTGGATGGTTAACCGCTTGAATATTCAACAAATAAAACAAGTGAAATGTCATTTGATTCCCCGTGTAGGTTAACCGATTGAATATTCAACAAATATAACTGGCTAATGGGACAGGGGACGCATGGATAGACATCCACATGAACTTGTAGAATTGCAGTATCAGTTTTTTTTCTTATGCAAAATTCATTTTCCCGTTGATGTGGTGTCCTTGAATTATAGGATTGTTCTGTGTGCCTTGTGATACTTCGTGTTGTAGGGACTGTTATAGAACATTAGATCCACGTAACTACATCAATTTTCAATCATGATTATTAGCCGCTCTACGAAGAATTATAATTGGAATCATGGTAATGGAGTGTTTGTTTTCTTGTAATTTTTTCCAGGCCTATGAACTGTATTACTTGCTCACTTTGCTTTTCAGGTGACCCATAAAACTAGCTTTGTGGTACTAACTAAATTCATAGCAACAACCTATTCTAAGCAGTTTCCTTTTACACAATACACATTCTAACGCTGTCACACTACTGTCCATCTACAGGTCATCATTTTGCTCGTGGTACTCGATTGCTATAACGGGCAGGCCACCATATGACCTTTCCTCCCTTCAATTCTAGGCCTCTGCACCTTGTTCTTTGCATATCTATCAGTATCAAGTGAATAACCGCTCAGCCAGCTATCGCCTCTGCAGTTGAATGGTGTTCATGAGACGCCTTATGCCTAGGCCCTTTGCCTTCTACCTTTATGATGTATGGGTACACAATTGTGTTGTTTAAATACTTATGTAACTGAAGTCGCTTTTTGAACCAGATGTGTATTACATTCCGTAGTCACATGTTATTCTTGATTGTCTTAGTGTTCATCTCATGACACGCTACCGTTGTATGATTTTACCACTCGAGTTATATATTGTGTTACTCAATATGCAACGATGTTTTACGTATCGTCTCTGGTCTGGCGCCCGATAGGGCGCCTCCATTTTCTAGTAAACTGAAAGATGAGAGCAATTCTGATTGACTGGCTAATTGAGGTACAAAAGGCATGGACCGTACAAATAGTTCTGATCTGAAACAGCACGTTTTAATATTTTTGTTGGTCTATTTTCCAGGTTCACTACAACTGGTTGGAGTGACAGCCATGCTTCTTGCTTGCTTGCAAATACGAGGAGGTCTCTGTTCCGGTCGTTGAGGACCTTGTGCTGATTTTTGACCGTGCCTACACAGAAGGGCAAATTCTAGAAATGGTAATCCCACTAAATATAATATGCAACTCATACTGAATTCATGTATGGTTCTTTAAATACTACAGTATCTAAACGTACAATGATCATAGATTAGCTGAGCATGTGGCGTCTCCCTCTTTTTGGACAATCTACTTAGCTGAGCATCAGAACTGTAAAATGAATGCTATTGTGAAATCAGCGGGATCTGATCGCGCATAAGAACGGCAGCAGGACCTCAAGTATTCCAGCAACTGAGCAATCCAATGCTAATTATAACGACACTTGTTCGTGGGACAGTGAGCACCGCTTTCGAAATTCTCCTCTCACAAAGTTATATGAGTTAAGTCCCTCTATGCCACTGAAAATTATACCGATACTTTATGTGCCATTATAAATTGTAGCATCCCTTCTATGCCATCCATTTTAGATTTTGTTCCCTCTCTGCCATTGCCGTCAAGAAGCTGGCCAACGCCGTTTGTTGGTGTAGCTGGGCCCACATGGCATGCCCTAACCCCCTCCCATCATCTCTGTTTGCCATGACCGGCAAGGCCAAAGGTGAAGCAGCACGAGCCGCAGCCGCAGCCCCGCCGGCCTGGAGCGTGCATGACAGTCTTGTCGACCTCAGCTCGATGTCGGGGACCAGGCCGAGGCGAGCCAAGGCTGTTCGACGGCGACGGGGACCGAGCTGAGGCAGACCGGTTTTTCTTTTTCTTTGCAGGCCACCACCACCACCAAGGCTGCACGGTTAAACCAAGTGGATGACTAATGGGAGAAATTTCTTTACCAGAGTGCTTTCTGCTTGGGAGCTAACGAAAGTTTTACCTGAAGTCAAGTCGTCTGGTGGAGTTCTCGCCTTTGGGAGAAGTGTTTCAAGAGGGAAACAGGTTAGCTTTCTGAAGTTGGGTTTCTGAGTGGGGCGCGTAATTGATTTTTTAGCTCAGTGTGGTGTTCTTTGTGGACCTGTCGGGAAATGTTCTATCCACCTGTATGCTGTAAACGGCCGGTCTTTGTTAATGCTAAGATCGGAGCTCGGACCTAGAACTCCAAAAAAAAATGCAAAGTAAATAAAACTCATCAAAATAATGGTTGACACCTCAATACCTTCCGGAATGGTGCCGATGCATGACCAATTTCTTTCTTGTTCCTCCGATCCGCCTCAACGATATTCAGTATCATACACAGTTTTCACACCATCCCTGCAAGTGAGCACCTGCACCTCTAGAGCATCAGGAATTATCAAGCCACCACGAGTTAGTCTGCAAGAGGCCTTCCTGAAGTAGAAAAATGACGACACTTGCTAATTGCTGCCCCCTCTGGTGCTGTGTGTTAACTTCCCACCATCAGATCTATCTGCGTGGTGGTTCTCGCTGCACTTCCACCTCCTGAACTCATGTCACAGCAGGCTTTGGCTTCCATTCCTCACTGCCACGCTTCTTTATTATTTTTGTTAGTCCAGATTGCTAACATTCGGCGTACAAACAAGCTGCCATCTCCTCCGAACAATTTATTTGACATCCAAGATGTACTTCAAACAAGTTCTTGGGTGTATGTGTAAATGCTAAATTATGTATTATATAATCTACAGGGCCCAGGATATGTACATGCCACTTATGTAAAAGTGTGCTTAATTGGCTGGAACCATGCATCCATCTCCATTAAAGACACATGTATTTAGTGATAAAGGCCTAACTTCATCGGGAGCTTCCGCTCCATTTGATTGCTTTCATGAATTGCTGTGATCTTTCAGATCAGTCAAATTCATAGCTTTACAAGTGCTATAGATGGTAAAAAAAAGATACTACATGAAAACAATCTGGAAAATAATAGCATGGTTGAATGCATTGTAGAAACAAATGGATAAAACCTTTCTAAAAATGAAACTTGGAAAGCAGGGAAAATTTCAGTGTGATTGTATATCTCAAGTAACCTGAAGTTAAAACAGTTAAGTAACACTTTAAGGAAAAGGAGCATTTTTATTATTTGCATAAGGCAAGGGCTAACCTACATTGATCACACCCTGTAGATTAAGACAAAGAGAGAGTATAACATAAGAAAAACGTCACCAGGTGGACCGTACTTTGTTAGACAAACTCTCAACTAGTGGATGCAAGTAACCTAAGACCAAGATAGCTGCAAGCCTGTAAGCACACACTCACTTTTGAGGTTCTTAAAGTCTTGATCTTAACAGAAATGATATGTTAAACTGCTCCACAGCATGACAGCATAAGTAAAAAGACAGAAGAATGTACTTCAAGGCAACGACTAATATGCATGCAGTTATTAGGTGCAAGCATGTAAGCAGCTCTCCTGGTCCGTTGGATCTAGATCCAACCGTATATGTAATCGTAGTTTGTTAGGTGCTTTTTTATAAAGATACACGAGGTGGTGGTGGGAGGATTTAAATGCTAAATATAGCATACGGTTAAATCTAGATCTAACAGACTAAAAGAGCTGCTTGCACGCTTGCACATAATGGTTGCTTGCATATTAGTCGTTGACTTCAAAAAGAAGAAGATAGAACACTACATTCAATAGCACGACAGTTTGCACCTACTGACTGCTGAGGCAGCATCCAAGTCCGGTAACTCCGGCAGCCGCGAAGGAGTCGACGGCGCCGCGGCTTGGCTCGAACTGGAGGATGTCGTGGTGGCCCCGATGGTCTCCGGTCCGCCGCCGCGCGCCCCATGCAGCTTCAATGCTTAGCTGCAGGGACCAGGTCTCCTGCTTCCCGCCGCGTCAGGCAGCGAGAGATGGAGGCGAATACACAAGGGGCGAGGGGACGTTGCGGGAGCAAACTTCCGCTCCGTATGCCCTTCACCATGACTTGCACGGAAGGGGACTAGGGGAGGGGAGGACGGCGTGGAACAACGGCGGCGACGGCGTCTCGGGTGAACACTGAACAGCGCCGCTGCTCCTGCTAGCCTCCTACGGAGTGGGGAACTTGGGCCACGGTCCGTTGGGAGGAGGCGAGCAAGAAGCATCGGGCCGAGAGCAACGTGTGGGATTGCCAAATTGCGAGTCCAAACGGCCCAAGTAGCCAAACAGATAGCAAGCACACGCGCTGCGCTTTGCCCGTGCGGTGATGTGCGGTGCTTCAATTTAGCCAAACGGAGGAAGGCTATAAAAGGATCTAGGGCACCAGCTCAATTCATACCTTTCTCGATCTTTTGGCTAAGATTAAATATAGTATCTATTGTTATCAGTTTAATATCTGATATGTGAACCATGTGTTTAATTTGATATTAAATTTATTTTTCGTGAGGGAAGGCTCACCGCAGTGGCTTGCCGCTGGAGTCTTCACGTGTCGCACTGGCGTTGCACTACAGCCCGTGCCTGGCGCGCCCCAACAATACTGTTGTAATTTTGCTTGGGGATTTGACCTCATCCTGGTAACTTAGTATTTTGATTAATAATATTAAGTTGATTATATAAGACATCATATAAATTAGGTGTTGTTTTACTAATTAAATATAAATGTACTCCCTCCGGTGCAATAAAGGAAGTCATCCTGCGTGTGACCTAGCGTGCACAAAAGAAGTCGTAGCACGCGTGGGTCTGGGATTTGGACGTCACTGCCCCTGAGTAATTGCATCGGGAAAAAAAACTGTGCTCAAGAGGAATCGAGCTTGAGACCTCTAGTTTAGAATGTCTCAAGAGCTGCTGCAGCAACTAATCAAACTTCATTGTTTTGGTAACATTAATGCACCCATATCCCTATTTAAAACCCGCCAAACAGGGAAAACTCAATGATAATTAATCACTCCTTGGTATGCACAATCATGTCCTAAACGACTACCTTTACTGTACCGGAGGGAGTATTGAGCTAGTATTAATTAAGACCCAACATTAGCGTTTCCTAATTTGCTCCCGATAACAAGTTTTTTTTAAAAAAAATAAATTACTTTTTCTTAACTATTTAAATATACTGGGACAGTGTATAGCGTAATTTTAAAAAAAATAAGAAAGTTAATTCAGCTTTGGAGGCCCAACATTAGTGTTTTCGAATGGGTTTATCTGACTTTAGTGGTTTTCAACTGGCTCTCTATCTGACCCATATCCGTCACAGGCGTCTCTAGCGTGATTTTAGGTACCCAAGAAATGAGCAACACCTCAAACGTCTTTAGCGTGATTTTCAAAGCGTTGAGATACCCAAGAAACGAGCAACACCGTAAAAGCTGCCACTTAGCTACAAACATTTCTGGAGAAGCTTTTCTACTTTGCTGCCGACACAAACCGTTTCTTGCTCTCCTATCTGTATCGATCAAAACACTTCGCCTTTGGTGTTGCACCCGCTTGCCTCCATCGCCGGCGGCTTTCGCGTACACGCCGGAGTCAGTTCTTAGGATGATGGTGGTGGCATCCTTGGACACGGAGATCGCCTAGTTGTCCACGTACGACAGCAGGGCGGGCCTGATCAGCGACCGTGTGTCCTCCATGTCACGGTCCTCGACGTCCTCACCCTCATCCTCGTCGTCGAGGTAGGCGTACCTCGCTGCGCTCTGCGAGGGCGCCCACATGAGGCAGACGACGCAGAGCAGCGAGGAGATGAGCTGCCACACCACCGGGATGACCCACGCCGCGTGCCACCGCTCGTTGTACTCGTCCGTCGACTTGAAGTGGACCTGCCATTTTGCAGATGATCAGGCAGGCTGTTTGGTAACCGCCGAGAAGTCTCGTCATTGTCTAGGAAAGACGGAAGTGCAGGGTGATGTACAAGAGTACTTCCTTTCAGTTGCACATCGTTCACATCTAGACTATGATGGGACATTCTGGGAGTAGGGCCATTGTCTGATCACTCGCCTAGGCTAGACCACAAGCATATTCCTTCAGTCACAAAAGATGGTTCTTTCACCAAAACATTACTAATACATTGGCCGCGACATATTGGTCGATAAAAGTCACGAGAATTGTTTCTCTATCGATCCTGGATTGAACATTTAGGATAAGATGCAAAGAAAAAGTAGCAATGTTGATTGTTCAGCAGGATGGGTTAAGACCAAGGTTGTGTAGTGCTCCACTCAAACCGAGACGTGTTCAATAAAAGATTGAGGCTCGGACAGCAAGATTAGTCGAATGAATTCAGGTTCCTGCTCACAGAAAATAAGGATAGGAGGGTTTGTTTGGCACTAGCGTTTACCTCAAATGTGATCCAGCCAAGTGACACGACCACCGCAACGATCAAGGCGTTTTTCAACCTCTGGTACATCTCCAACTTCGTAGTCATTCGTTTCGCCTGCAAACATCAAAAGTTGCTTTATTTTAACGCTGAAGAAATAAAAAAAGCCAAAACGGAAGGCCAGAACAGCGTTGATCCTCACCTTGAGCTTATTCAGCGTCTTTGACAGCGAGCTAAAGATCCAGTGCACGAACACCGCGTTGAGGACCGCCACAGGGAGTGCCAGGAACAGCCTTCTCGTCAGCGACGGTGAGTGGTCGCTCACGGTGCCGACGTTCTCGCTAACCTCGAGGGCCTCAGCGGCGGCGAAGAACACGACGCCGAGGCCAGTCACTCTAGCGCTCTTGAGCTTCGCTAGCGTGGGCCGCACCACGCCATGCCCCATGGCCATGGCCAGCACCAGCACGCACGTCGCGGCGCCGCGGAGTGCGCCGGACGTGGCCGCCCCGAACGTGGCGCCGCGGGGGCGGACACTACAACAGCTACATCCATTTTCGGCGGCCAGAAGCCGCCGAAAATAAGTCATTTGCCGCCGAAAATAATCTATTTTCGGCGGCAAACGGCTTATTTTCGGCGGCTTCTGGCCGCCAAAAAAACCCGGCCGAAAATAAGGCTTTATTTTCGGCGGCCAGACCCCAGCCGCCGAAAATAACTATTTTTTATTTTCGGCGACCAGACTGCAGCCGCCGAAAATAACTAATTTTCCGCGGCCGGAGAGCGCCAGCCGCCGAAAATTAAAAGCCGCCGAAAATTAATAATTTCAGAGCAAAAAAAATTGAAAAAATATGAAAAATAACAGAAAATTTATACAAATTCATACAATAACAGAAATTTCATACAATAACAGAAATTTCATACTTAAGTTCACAACATAAAACTTGAGTCCATACAAATATAAAGTCCACAAATAGTCCATACAAACATAAAATCCATAAATAGTCCATTACAACGCACAGTGCGGCACAATTAATCACATATTTGGGTCGTTGGAGTTGTGTCCACTACCTCGGACTCGTTGAACTAGGCGAGGTCGAAGTACCAGGTGGCAGCCTCCATCATCCCAGCGCGATCACCAGTGTGGCGCAGCTCTGGAGCGGCACCACCTCCCACCAGAGCCGCACGCACTACGTGAACCAGTATGTCGCCAGCGCCGTGAACGCTAGCGACATGGCACCGTAGAAGGGCAAGAGCGGCGCCATCCGGCCCGGGAGGTAGTTGCGGCTGTTCTTCCAGATGGTCTTGACCGCTGCGACCACCTGCCCGTCGGCTAGCAACGCATCTCAGTGGACGAACAGGAGGGTGTACATGCCGGTGCGCGCCACGGCGACGGTCTCGTCCGGGAACGCCGCGTCGAGGCCACCCGGGAGGAAGGAGGTCGTGAGCACCCTAGGCCAGTCGATGCTGCCGTTCAGCGCACGGTACGTCACCGCCCCCTCGGTGCAGGCCCCGAGCCTCGCCATGTCCCGCGTGTAGCAGAGCCCGCGCCTGTCGGCGATGGAGACGTCCACGCCCCCGATGGCGTCGCGGTCGCCGGTCTCGAAGATGACCGCGGTAACCATGGTCGTGCGGTTGACGTCCTCCTCGGCCGTGGTCACCGACTCAGGCGTCCTTCTGAACGTGACCTTCTCGACTACAAACACACCGCGTCAGCACAAGTGTCAGCCACATTCCCTTCCCTCCCCGAGAAGGCGAAGAAGCAATGAATTGATCCTCCAACGTGGTTCCAAAAACGTACACACCGGATGAACGCGTCAGCCTTAGCGGAGGCGTAGATGCCCTCGCTGCCGCTGTGGAGGACGAAGGCATTGCCGTCGGTCGCGAACCGTTCGCCAGCGTAGTCGTGCACCGACACGTCGGCACAAAGGAGGGCTGACGACGTCAGCAACAACACCATTACGAGGCGGGCGAGGCTCGAGGAGGCCATTATTGGTGTCATCCGAGCGGGGGGAGACAGCGGGCTTCCTGTCCTGCGCGTGCTCGTGGTGCACTGGCACTTGACTGGAGCATCCCAGTAGAGTTGAGCAGGATAGAAATAGGAATAGAAATACGGGAGAAGCGGGATTGGGATCCTAAGGAGAGGATAGGAGAGGAGAGGAGACTTCGACGCGGGGAAGTGACGAATTGTTAGGTCCACGCCCAAGCCGACACAACAAGGGTACATTGGCCAGGATAATGAAAATCAGGCAGAAACGCATCGATGACGAGAAAACAAAAGGCGTATAGGACAAGCTAGATTAGAGCAGATTGACCGGCATGCAAGGTTTTTTGCATCGATAGTATCTATCCTCGCTATCAGTCTCATTTTCGTTACTTCGTTAGGCACTATGGAATCTGTTTATGGAGTAAATTATTAGGTTCCACGAATGAATCTTCCAAGATTGTGCAAGAGATTTATTTAGTTGAACATCTAACTCTGAGTCTTCCAAATTCCAATATGACACTAGTAGATATGCTATTTTTTGCCATTACAAAGGCTAAATAAGGTAGCAATAATAAAATAGAGATATGGGAGAAAAATATATCTTCATTATCCACGCATAAACAATCAGAAAAGAAAACTAATAAATAATGATGCCACCCATTTAGATTTGTTTTGATGATATAAGAGTCAACTACCGGTGTCGGTCCTGATATTTTGGGGTCCAAGACAAGATTTAAAATAGAGGTTCTTCTAATTTTTTTTATATATAAATATTACCAATATAAACACTTAAGACATATATATAAAAATATTTATATCAAGAAATAAGTAAATAAAAAGGTACATATTATAATATTACCTTAAAAGATTCTTTAACATGTTTAGATAAGATTGAACTGTGAACACGTCGTAACCATAAACTCTTTGGTACTTCGTTGCTAAACTATTATGTTATACACTGATAGTCTAACTACTAAATTTATATCTAGGATCTAGGGCCTGGGGTCTGGGGCGACCGCCCCTCTACCCCACCCTCAGGGCCGCCACTGTCAACTACGCTAAATGACAAGCAACTTTCAAAATGCAAATCAAATTTGAAGATATATCAAAATTAATAAGCATTTCCCTCATTGCTTCAAAGCATTTAATGGATCACCTAAAGTTGCACTTGGTTAAAAAAGAAAGACATTGGCTTAAGCTTAAATAATAAAAAACGTGTACTTTACAATCGAAGATAAAGCCATAGACATGTGGAAATGGCAATAGATGGCTCACGGTATGCTTTGGCCATGTTTGGAACATTTAGAGCTAACGATGCTAAACCATCAGCTAATACCTTAACTAATTGTTAGTTAATTCTAACAATTAGTTTAACTCGTTTAATCTAGCTAACAATTTGTTAATTGACTAACTATTAGCTCTAGAGATTTTAAATAGGAAGGACCTTAATCAACCAGCAGAAAACTATATATATACACTACATATTAAGGCTGCAAGGGTAGTCTGCCTCATCTGGTTCTGTCGTTCTCCCTGTTCTGCCTCCAGGAAATCTACACCATCCATCCATCCTGCGCCATTGTCCATCGCAACCGCCGCGCGCTCGATCTTTGCTCTCCCAAGGACCACTCGCCCGCTCAATCGTGTGCTGGAACCTCACTCTCCCGAGGCGCACCCGCCCGCTCGATCATCGCCCTCCCGAGGCCGCCATCGTCCATCGCAATCCCTCCCCCTCCTAGACCCTCACGCTTCGAGGTCGCCAGAGCTCGTCTAACCGTTGAGGGCTGCACCCCTCCGTCCGGTGCCACGACGCCCAAATCCCACGCCCCATCCCACACCCTTGATGACGACGACGAGCGTGTTGCTGCTTCTCCTCTCCCCTCTCTCCTCTCTCCACGCCGTCCTCTGCGCAATGTCTCCAGACTGCAGCAACCGCTCCCTCTTCTTTCACTCTCTCATGCGCACCGGGTTTGCATTCCCCGTCTCAGAAATGTCTCCAAGGAAACCCTCGCTCCCCTCCTTCCTCGCCACCGGTCGCCAGGTCTCCAGCCATGGACGCTGACGGTAGGGCCTCTCGGTCGCCCTCGTCGTTCTCCAACGGGGCCTTCCAAGAACACTAACCAGACCATGTGGTTGCTGCTCCTCAAGCCACGCACCGCACTGCCGGGCGCCTCGCCTCGCTAGCCTCCACCACCGTCGCACTAGCCGGTGCGGCCAGGCATAGGATGGCCATGGGGAGGACCGATGTGCGAAGCCGGTGTGGTGGTATCCACTGGCGAGAGCCCAGTGGTGCGCTCCATGTTCTACACCTTAATCAAGGCCCTCCTCGTCATCTCCTTGCTCCTCCTAGCCGTCGAGGTCGCCACATACTTCAATGGCTGGGGCCTTTGAGAGCACCTACAGGGGGGTGAATAGGTGATCCTGTAAAAACTTAAACTCAAAGCCACAAACTTGATTAAGTGTTAGCGCAATGAAGCCAAGTGGCTAGAGATGAGTTCTTGCAAAACACAATAACCACAAAGAGATCAACACAGAGAGGCACAGTGGTTTATCCCGTGGTTCGGCCAAGTCCAACACTTGCCTACTCCACGTTGTGGCGTCCCAATGGACGAGGGTTGCACTCAACCCCTTTCAAGCGGTCCAAAGACCCACTTGAATACCACAGTGTTTTGCTTTCGTTTCACTATATCCCGCTTGCGAGGAATCTCCACAACTTGGAGCCTCTCGCCCTTACAATTTGATTATCACAAAGAATCACGGAAGTAAGGATGGGATGAGCAACACACACAAGACATAAAATCAGAGCAACAATACGCACACAAGTCACAACTCGAGCTCTCAACACAACTCGAAGAGTTCTCTACTTAGATGGAGCTCTAGTTGCTATCACAAAGAATCGAATACGCGGAAATGAAGTCTTGGTGCTTAGGAATGCTCAAGGGATGCTTGGTGTACTCCTCCATGTGCCTAGGGGTCCCTTTTATAGCCCCAAGGCAGTTAGGAGCCGTTGAGAGCAATCCAGGAAGGCAATTCTTGCCTTCTGTCGACTGGCGCACCGGACAGTCCGGTGCACCACCGGACACTGTCCGGTGCAGATTTCTTTCCTATTCTGGCGCAGCCGACCGTTAGAGACTTGGAGCCGTTGGCGCACCGGACACTGTCCGGTGCACACCGGACAGTCCGGTGCTCCCATCCGACCGTTGGCTCGCCACGCGTCACGCGCAGATTGCACGGCCGACCGTTGGCCCGGCCGACCGTTGGCTCACCGGACAGTCCGGTGACTCACTGGACAGTCCGGTGAATTATATCTGTATGCTGTTGACTTGGTTCCTGAGAGCGGCGACTTCGCCGCAGCCGACTCACCGGACACTGTCCGGTGCACCACCGGACAGTCCGGTGATTTATAGCCGTACGCCGCCGTCGAGACCCGAGAGCAGCCAGTTGATCAGACGCCAGCCTGGCGCACCGGACACTGTCCGGTGCACCCAGACTGAGCAGAGTCTTGGCTGCTCGAGCCAAGTCTTTTCCAATTGTATTTTCTCTGATTCTAGCACTTAGACAAATATGTTAGTACACAAAAACCAATGTACTAAGTCTAGAATCATACCTTTGTGTTGACTTTGCACTTCTTCCACCATTTGGCATAGTTTCACATTAAACCATTTTTGTTGGCACTTTGATCACCAAAATACTTAGAAATGGCCCATGGGCACATTTCCCTTTCAACCTTGTCGCTTCCACGCTCGCCCTCCCTGTCCTCTGCCTCGAGTCATTGTACCCTCTTGGTTGCACTTCCTTGTCGGATCTCAGACCTCTTGACGTCGGAGTCGGCCATGGCGCCTGTAGGGATGAAAGTGGTAATCCAAACTGCTAGAACAAATTTAATATTTTAAAATAGATATATATATAAAATTTGATGTTGATCTTTTCTTATGTTATCTAGCACATTAGTACAAATATGAATAAATTATTACATAAAAATTTTTATGTATTATTTGCTCCCTACAACACAAAAAGTTGAAAAAATTACCGAATTTCTTTCCGAATCCATACTGAAGTTTATATCTATTATTTGAGAAAATATAGGATGAATTTGATGTTTACCTTTTATGAATCTTTACAAGCTGGATGTTAAAAACAAGAATACAATTTTGTATTATAGATTCTATATTTTATTTATTCGCAATAAAAGAAAAACGACTAAAAACTGATTACCGAATAAATACCGTTTCCGGTCGTTTTCATCCCTACATGGCGGGGTCGACCGTGAGCGAGGACACCAAGACGATGGCCCAGATGACGGTTACATTGCCGGTGTCGTGCACAAACCTGGGCACGAACGCCTCGTCCAGCGGGATGGCGTTGGCGACCGTGTGGCTCTCCTCCCGGCTCTATCAGAAGGAGCGGTCCCCCTCCCTCACTCCCTCACTCTTCTTGGCCCCGATCTGATCTGCCCTCTGTGTTAGGATATGTGTGACGGGGTGGCACTCGATCTGTCAAATTCATATATGATTTTCTTGGTGTTGTCCTATGCAGCTCGATGGCTTGTTGGCGATGGTGCAGGCTGTCCTCTCCAACGATCCCACCGTACAGCTGATGCCTTGCATCGTCTGATCCCTAGGTTGTGTCATCCATTTGACTTTGCAGATAACATGCCACTGGCACTGAACATCAACCCTAGAAAATATTTAAGTGTTGCCTTTTGGTTTATCTCAATATCACTTATTTTGCATTCTCTATGGTCTGTACTTCATAAGTTGGTCTATTTATTTAGTGTGATTGTTCAAATACTGTTCTCTGCATGCCAACATCTAGCTGATGAAGCATCCTCATTACCAAGTGAGCAAAAAGAGCCCAGGCTTTACAAGCAACATGTTGATAGTCTGCACTAATTGGCATGTAAGTTCTGGTAGTCTTCAATGAGTTGAGAACAATGGATAGCACAGACTTGACTTTCAAATGTGGCACTGTTCTTTTGATATTTTGGCTTCCAAATCTACAGTCATACAAGTACATTTGTATTTTCATATCTTAAGAATTTCAAGTTATGAAAATAAATTGAGATATTAATGTTGTCAGCTTTCGCTTTATAATTTCAGAAAAAAATATGATAGCTTGAGAAATATTCAAGTCATCTAGCTGATGAAGCATCCTCATTACCAAGGGAGCAAAAAGAGTTCAGGCTTTACAAGCAACATGTTGATAGTCTGCACCAATTGTTGGCAGGTAAGTTTTGATAGTCTTCAATGCGATCTTGACTTTCAAATGTGACACTGTTCTTTTGATATTTTGGATTCCAAATCTATAGTCGTACATGTAAATTTGTATTTGCATCTTTTAAGAATTTCAAGTTATTGAGGTATTAATGTTGTTAGCTTTCATTTTATAATTTCAGCAAAAAAATATGTCAGTCTAATAAATACTTATATACTGCTATTGGCCATACGGGGGATATATTTATACTATATTGGCCATACGGGGGAGTGAGCCAAAGAGTGTGTTATAAATTGCAGAGTGGAAACATAATCTGGTGTTACATAAAATCAATTTCCATCCCTCACCCTATGAATTTGGGATAAGCTTATGTGTGAACTTTAGAAAGTGGTGGAATATCAAATTCTAAGCCAAATAGCCTACTTGTCATCTTGCTGCTACTAGAATCAACTTCTGTTTAAATTGCTGGGTGTGGACAATTCACATGGCTCTTTGTATGCTATTGAAGCTGCAAAAGCATTGTCATTATCCACAACGTCGTTGTGGCGGTACGTGGAGTTGTTAATTTCATCACTGATGGGAAGCACCTCATCGACGTTGTCTATTGCCTCGATGAAGAAATGATCACCTCTTGAGTTGGGATTTCCTTGCGACCATGATGTGTGGATGTGTGCCATGGCTAAATTACTAGGTAAATATGGAGTTTGGCTGAGTTCACTTTTCTGAAATGTCTTTGATAACCATGATAAGGCATATCAGTGATTGTCGGTCCATGAAAATCATATAGACACTATTGTGACCTTCACCACTTGACGAAATACCTAGGTGTTATGCCTAAATTGCCACTTTTCCACTTGTAGAAATTTAGTATAATGCAGTAAAATGGGCAACATTGTTGATCAGTCTAGACCAAAGACATGGAGGTCATCAGTAGATGTGTATTCTATGTGTGCTCGTTGAGTTGACAAAGACATGTAGTCACCATGGTACGTGATAATGAGGGCTACCGTCAAGTGAAAGTCATCCACATAACACATAACATTAAAAGTTGAGATGGATGAGTTGGTCAAGGTGCCAAAATAAGGTTTTTGTTCGGAAGGGTGTGGGGTTCAATCCCACTTTTCATCATTATTTTAAAAAAATGTTTATGTTGGGCTCTCATCTTTCTTCACCTTATCCTTTTAAAAATATTTCTGCGGGCCTTCCCACTTTCTTCTCATTATTCTTCAAATTCACATTTTATTATTATGACATTGTTTTTAAAAAATACTTCTGCTGGCCTCCCAACTTTCTTCGTCTTATTCTTTTAAAAATATTTCTACTGGCCTCCCAGCTTTCTTCACCTTATTCTTCAAATTTACCTGATGTTGTTATGTATGGGTTCAAATCCCACTCTCAACAATTCAACTTTATTCACCTTATTCTTTATTTTTTGTTGTTACTTATGGGTTCTAATCCCACTCCAAGAATAGCTTCACGTATTGTACCGACATCTGTTGCATTGTGTGTCTTGTGACGCTTAACAAGCTACTGACTCTATCTCCATTCTCAAGTTGCTATTCTTGGAGTGGGCATAGGTGACTAGGTGTCAACCAAAATTTATCTCTCTCATCATGCCTTGACATGACATGCCTCAGTTTGCTATTGATGAAGTAGGTGGCAACCCAAAATTGTTTTTCATCATGCCTTGATAGGTTCACATGCCACACCTCTGATGAAATGTACATAAAATTGTTGATGCTAGCAAGACAACCTCTTGTACCTTATCTTTTTGGAGACATTTTGGTTTGACTTTTTATCTATTTTCTGTAGCCACCTTTGCGTCAAACCCATAACTGAATTTAAAGAGTGGACACCGCACATTCTTACATATCCTCCGAGTTAACAGTGTTGCACACAATATATTGCTTCAGTATTAAGTAGTGATATCAAAATAGACCATTTGGTTGTGATGCAGTTTAGGCAATCCTGACGATGAAACTTTGCTCAAATCTGCAAACTGTGCACAATTATCAATTACCTAAAAGGCTAAAACAATCATCAGGAGCATGTTTGTATTGTTTGTTACTCTTTTCAATCTCTGACTAGCCTCATCTCTTTTTGACTCATTATCCATGATGTTTCCAAAAAGTTGTCCGGACCTAATAGGATTTCGGTTAATTGATCGAGAGATCTACTAGATCAAATTGTAATAAGGATCATGCTATCAAATCAAAAGCAACACTTAAGGGTGCTTTGTATTTAATTTAACTAAACAATGACACCTTTAAAGTAGAGGTAAGTATTAGGAGAGTACAAACAGCGAGACATTGCTGTCATCCATCGTGTTGTAGTCAGTCGTGTTTCAGAACCTCGTACTCCCAAAAGGCATCAATTGAAGGACTTGTCCCGGAGATCAAAGGTAACTTGCTAACTGTAACCTCTTATTTTTCCTACATTTTAGGATTTGGTGTCTACAACTCTTCATTTTTCATATTTGAAAATTAGTCGAGGAGTCTCAAGGGCTTGTCGTGCCTAGAGTGATAAGGATCCCAGTTGGTATTTTTGCATTTCCGAGAAAATCCATTCATATTGGACACCTATTTCCAAACCACAAGCATGTAACTGTTTCATGTGCATGCGTGTAGCCTGTCATATATATATTTTTAGAGTCGTAGTAGGTTTATTCTATTTCTAGAGTCATTTTCTTAATGTTGCTTTAGTTGCTTCAGTCTTTGGATATTGCAGGGACTGGAGGAGCCAGAGACACTCGGAGTGGCACTATGTTGAGGAAGAGGAGATGGTGACAGGTGAGGTAGCTATCAGATACCCTGCACCAATGTTGGATCCCAATTGGTATTTGGCATTTCCCTAAAATCCTGTCATATTGGACATCTGTTTCTGAACCGCATGCATCTAGATCATGTAGCGTTTCTGGTTCACGCGTATAGATTGTCACATTTGTTTTGCAATAACAGTAGGTTCATTCTATAGTAATTTGCTTAATGTTGCTTTAGTTGCCTCGGTCTTTGAATATTGTAGGTATATTTATTTAGGAGCGCAAATTCATTGCCTATGTGAGCATACAATAGACAAATAGTTGCAAAGATATTTCTTATCATACTTGCCACCTAGGATCCACACCTGAAAGTATGTATATTTAGTATCTAATCTAAAATTTTGATAACATGGAGCACTACACAACCATGCAGAAAGGTGTGAGATAGAGTCAAAAGCATGTGTCATTGATCCTCATCCACCTCCATGGCTCCCCGTAGCTATCCAATCCAAGCGTTGGTGTTCGTGTTGGAGGTGGTGGCAAGAATGCAGTGGAGGAAGCTCCTCCTCGAAATGACGTAGAGAGGATCCATATCGGGTCAGAGAATAGCAGTGAGGATGATGGATACAGGGTTCATGTGGGACTCAATAAGAGCAGAGTGCAAACTTAGGGTGCCATGGGTTCAGAGAAGTCTGGTGGGGAGGATACTGAGGAGCGGAGTGCTGCGCATTCAGAGAAGACTGATGGAAATGATGTACATGACCAGGTGAAAGGGAAATGTGCCCTTGGGCCATTTCTAAGTATTTTGGTGATCAAGTGCCAACACAAATGGTTTAAGTGTGAAACTATGTCAAATGGTGGAAGAAGTGCAAAGTCAACACAAAGGTATGATTCTAGACTTAGTACATTGGTTTTTGTGTACTAACATATTTGTGTAAGTGCTAGAATCAGACAAAAATACAATTGGAAAAGACTTGGCTCGAGCAGCCAAGACTCTGCTCAGTTTGGGTGCACCGGACAGTGTCCGGTGGTGCACCAAACAGTGTCCGGTGTGCCAGGCTGGCGTCTGGTCAATTGGCTGCTCTCGAGTCTCGACGGCGACGTACGACTATAAATCACCGGACTGTCCGGTGGTGCACCGGACAGTGTCCGGTGAGTCGGCTGTGGCGAAGTTGCCGCTCTCGGGAACCAAGTCAACAGCATACGACTATAATTCACTGGACTGTCCGGTGAGGCACCGGACTGTCCGGTGAGCCAACGGTCGGGCGCGCCAACGGTCGGCCGCGCAATCCGCGCGTGACGCGTGGCCGAGCCAACGATCAGATGGGAGCACCGGACTGTCCGGTGTGCACCGGACAGTGTCTGGTGCACCAACGGCTCCAAGTCTCCAACGGTCGGCTGCGCCAGAATAGGAAAGAAATCCGCACCGGACTGTCCGGTGCGCCAGTCGACAGAAGGCAAGAATTGCCTTTTTGGATTGCTCTCAACGGCTCCTAGCTGCCTTGGGGCTATAAAAGGGACCCCTAGGCGCATGGAGGAGTACACCAAGCATACTTTGAGCATTCTTGATCATTCACACTCCGTCTTTGCGCACTTGTTTGTCATTCTTAGTGATTTGAGCTCCGTTTTAGTGAGAACCTTATGATATTCATTTGAGCTCAAGTCTTGGCCGTGTGTGTGCGTAATTCTGTGGATTTGTGTGTGTTGCTTCCCTCCCTTACTCTAGTGCTTTCACTTTGATTCTCATTGTAAGGGCGAGAGACTCCAAGTTGTGGAGATTCCTCGCAAACGGGAAAGAGTAAAGAAAGAAGAACACCGTGGTATTCAAGTCGATCATCGGATCACTTGAGAGGGGTTGAGTGCAACCCTCGTCTGTTGGGACGCCACAACGTGGAGTAGGCAAGTGTTGTACTTGGCCGAACCACGGGATAAATCCTCGTGTCTCTTGTGATTGTTCTCACTGTGTCTATTGTGCTTCACAAGAGCTCTCCTTAGCCACTTGATTTTATTGTGCTAACTCCTAATCAAGTTTTGTGGCTTTAAGTTTCAAGTTTTTACAGTATCACCTATTCACCCCCCCTCTAGGTGCTCTCAATTGGTATCGGAGCCATTCTCTTCAAGAAAGGGACTAATCGCCCGAAGGGATGGATCTTAAAGGAAAGGGGATGGTGATCAACGACAAGGAGAAGGAGTCCTTCATCAATGAGCCAAAAGACGACAAGCCCACCGACTCGGGCTCAAGTCATAAGAAGAAGGATGGGAAGAAGAAGAGGTGTATCAAGAAGATCGTCTACTACGACGACAGCGACGAATCTTCTTCTTCCCAAAAGGACAACGACGACAACGACTACGAGAAAAAGAAGACGGTTAACTCGAACTTTTCTTTTGATTACTCTCATATTCCGCAAAGTTCCAATGCTCATTTGCTTTCCATTACCCTCGGTAAACCTCCTCACTTTGATGGAGAGGACTACGGATTTTGGAGTCACAAAATGCGTAGCCACTTGTTCTCTCTCTCCATCCAAGTATATGGGAGATAGTAGAAAATGGAATGCAATTTGATAGTACGGATAGTCCCATGTTCATCAATGAACAAATTCATAAAAATGCACAAGCTACTACTGTTCTTTTAGCATCATTGTGCAGGGATGAGTACCATAAGGTGAGCGGCTTGGATAACGCCAAGCAGATTTGGGACACCCTCAGGATCTCTCATGAGGAAAATGACGTCACCATGCTCACCAAGATGGAGTTGGTGGAGGGCGAACTTGGGAGGTTCGCAATGATCAGGGGGAGGAGCCAACCCAAACGTACAACAGGCTCAAGACCCTCGTCAACAAAATAAGGAGCTATAGAAGCACGCGATGGATGGACCACGACGTCGTCCGCCTAATGCTAAGGTCTTTCACTGTCCTTGATCCACATCTGGTAAACTCTATTCGTGAGAATCCTAGGTACACCAAGATGTCGCCCGAGGAAATACTTGGGAAATTTGTAAGCGGGCTGTCACACCCGGGCTTTAAGGGACAAAGCCGGGTGCATCTCATACATGCGCCAAAGAAGACAACATATATAATAACAGAGTGTATAGAGATAAATGTCACAAAACATCAGAGTATTTATTACATAGCGGAAGACTTAATACAAAATAAAAGAATAAACATAAAACAAACTAAGGATCGTCGGTGCCAATGTCAACTGAGCAACGCCACCTAGATCAGATCATACTCCTCACCTTGTGGCTCCTCCTGAACCACCTGCTCTTCTCCTATGGGGGGGTGTGAGACAGCAAGAGTGAGCTCACATACGTTCATAGCTCAACAAGTCATGGGGAATAATGTGGCATGAACTCACCAAAGGTGGGAGTTCATGAAGTGTAAGGCTGATCAATGAAATAAAGGTTGAGGCTGAGCATTGCTTTTATAAGTTGGTCAAAATTTTATTAGCAGTTACTAAGTGTAAGTAAATACCAAACCTTAGAAATAATAAGTAAAAGTAATAATAAAATAATCCCAAATGCAATGAAATGACAAATTGAGTTTAAGTTCCATAAATTAATCATGTGAGTGTCCGAGCCGCTCATGACCGTGAGCACGGCTAGTATATCAGTTTTACACTCTGCAAAGGTTGCACATCTTTACCCACAAGTCGTGTTACCCATTTGCCACGGAGTTGATCAGACCCCATACACCTCTACCAAGGAAGCGAGGCAGGGTACCACTACGAGGCCTTTACAAAGTTCCACTAGCTTCAGACTACCCGCTACAGTTTATAGGAAGCTCCAGTGCAGGAATCCCTCGCCTGACCGCCATCGCAGCAAAATCAACCCAAGGACCTCCCTACACTGACCACTCCCCTACTGCCCTTGCCCCTTTTGGGTAAGGTAGCCCTCCACTAGCTTTCCTAGTTAATCAGCCAAGGGCGTCCCATTAAACCCTTGTGGTAGCACTGTTTTCCCGGGTGGTTCTCCATGTTCCTATTAACATAATGATCTTATCATGAACATAAAATAATGAACAGATAATAACAAGTGTAATAATGAGTAATAAGTATCTCTATACCCAAATCCACATAAAGCAATAGCATGTACTCCCTCCAGTGCAGTAAAGGTAGTCGTTTAGGACATGATTGTGCATACCAAGGAGTGATTAATTATCATAGAGTTTTCCCTGTTTGCCCCTATTAAATAGAGATATGGGTGCATTAACGTCACTAAAACAATCAGGCTTGATTGGTTGCTGCAGCAGCTCCAAGGCATTCTAGACTGGAGGTCTCAAGTTCAATTCCTCTTAAATGCATCTTTTTTTGTGCAATTACTAGGGGCAACAACGTCCAAATCCCAGACTCACGCGCGCTATGACTTCTTTTTGTGCACGCTCGGTCACGCGCAGAATGACTTCTTTTACTGCACCGGAGGGAGTACTACCCAAAAATTTAGTAGTAAAACCAGTGGTAAAGCAAGGTATAAAGATAGTCAAAATCTAGGGTAACCTATTGGGTCCCATCAAAATTAACCTATGCAGATCATTATGAATAATAAGAACATGAATGGGTAAAAGAAGTGTTCAAGGGCACAACTTGCCTTCCACGAGCTCCTGCTCAGCAGTCTCTACCAGCTGAACCCCGGAATCCTCTGTAGCTTGCTCGTCTACTCGCATCAACACAATACATACATAGTATAGCAAGAATTAACATTACACCAATCATGTAAACAAAATACACAGTAATAATATAGACATGAAAATAAGATCATAGGGACTGGAATTATTAATTTTGGAGTTATATATTGTAAGATATGAATTTTCCAAGGTTTTATGCATTTAATATAGGGTTAAGTGAGAAATAAATTTTAATTTGTATTTCATGTAAAAACAGTGGTATTATTTGATAGAGAATAATATTACAAAATTATAGGAACTGGAATGGTCCAATTTGGAGTTCATATGCATTTTCTATGAATTATACAAATTCTATGAATTGTTTTTATATTAAAAACTCATTTTCAAATTCATTTTCCTGATTTTATAACTCTCTGGGCTGGGCCACAAGTACCAAAAAGCGCAGGGGCTCATCTAGGAAAATTCCCCAGACACAGGCAGCTACGAGGACGGAGCGCGGGTTGATTCATCAATACTACGAGGGCTCTTTTGCAAGATGAGCTATGCGAAAGGGTATGGTGAGTTCTGGGCCATCGGATGTAAAATACACGGCCCAGATTAGATTTTTATAACTTCAAACCGGTACGCAATCGTACCCGTTGGATCTTCATCCAACAATTTAGATTTTTAAGTCGCGTGCTCTGCTCTACACCGCTCATCCACCGATCGACGGTTGAGATGGCCCGAGATCGAAACGGTACACTCTTCTAATCCTAACCGTTTATTTTACGATCGACGACCACAAACCCTTCTTTTTCCCCCAGCTATAGGGGTACGGCGGCGCTGCCCCAGCACGCGGCGGAGGCCCCGCCGGAAAACCCAGAGAGCTGCATTGGTGAAGTAATCGCGACTAGGAACAGAGCGAAACGTAATTCATTCAAGCGCGAACATCAGAGAATGCATTTTACCACGTATCAGGGTGACGGCGATGCAGCCCATAGGACACGGCGGCTCCATGGTGACCGGAGTGCTCGTGTGAGCCATCCTGTATTCTATGGTCCTCATGCACACACCAAGACTCCTTGAACACTCTTCTTGTACCACGGTGAAGTCTCCAGCACGGATTCCGATGTCGAGCGCCGGTGTAGGGGAACCCCGATGCGGCGGCCACCATGACTCCCAATCATGGAGGCAACCCCAGACTCACGGTTGGTCATCCCCCGCACCGGAGTAATGGCAACCCATACCACACCATGGCGAAGTTCCTAGGACGATTCTCAGAAACTGGACGACGCACGCTGCTTCTACGGCAGCGAGCTTCGTCACTCTGTTATCTCCCCTCTCTCGGTCGCTCGGGTCGGCGGTCTCAGGTGGCCAGTCTAGAGCAAATTCAACGGAGCAAAGGGCGTAGGAAAGATGAGGGCGACCGGTTTTATCACCTTGTAGGGTCGGTTGATAGGCACCCGCGAGGATCTCGTCATTTCTGTTGCCGCCGCGCGTGAAGTCCGCCCAGGCTGTTGAAGACGATGGGGCTTCGGTCTGGGCCCCACCTGACAGGGAGATTACAGGGCAGGCGCGCGCGAGTCCAGCCGTGGTCCAGGTGAGAGCAGTGGGTGCGCGCGGGAGTGGAGGGAGTTGGGCCGCCAGGGGCAGATTCGGCCCAGCCAGGGTTTTGGTCTCTCTTTTTTTATTTTTCTTTTCATTTTCTATTTTCTGTTTTTTTATTTTTCAATTCCCAATTTGAACTTCAAATATGAGGGTGAATCTAGTTCCCAAATTAAAGGTAAACTTCAGTCATGCCTGAATGGTTGGGTTTATATTTTTATAGACGTTGTTTTATATTTTATAATATCTCTATCTTCCTTTTCTATTTTCAAATCAATTTTTTTTTGATTTAGGTTTTGCTTTAAATCCTCATCCCATTATCATTACATTTTATTCATATTATTATTGCTTTTAATGCACAAACAAAAATCCCAAAATGATGCAATGGTTTATTTGTGTCGTAGTGAAGTTTTACTCATTTTTAAACATGACCAGTCACATGGGATGATAAATGGAGATGCACATACATTCAAAGGAGACAATTCCTCCTTTTATTCTCCCTTACAATTTGAGTATTACACGGGCGAATGATGATCAAGGAGGCGAGATACATTGATGAGGCGTTGAATGGCCCAATCCACGAGCCTCAAACCGTTGCTCTCAAAGCAACAAGTAGCAGGGAGGCGCTACCTAGCAAGGTGGCGCAAGTTGAGGCGGCGGGGCTCAACAAGGAAGAAATGGCCCTCATCATCAAGCGCTTCAAGACGGCGCTAAAGGGTCGCAAGGAGCATCCCAAAAAGAACAAGACAAAGGGAAAGCGCTCCTGCTTCAAGTGTGGTAAGGTTGGTCACTTTATTGCTAATTGTCCCGATAATGATAGTGACCAGGATCAAGAAAAGAAGAGGGAAAAGAAGAAGACTTACAAGAAGGCTAAAGGCGAGGCACACCTTGGCAAAGAGTGGGACTCGGATTGTTCTTCGTTCGACTCCGACGACGAAGGACTCGCCGCCACCGCCTTCAACAAATCATCCCTCTTCCCCAACGAGCATCACACCTGCCTCATGGCAAGGGAAAAGAAGGTAAGCACTCGTAATACTGTTACTTACGCTTCTTCAAGTGATGATGAATCTAGTGATGATGAAGTAGACTATGCTAGTCTATTCAAAGGTTTAGATAGAACCAAAATTGATAAAATCAATGAATTAATTGATGCTTTGAATGAGAAGAATAGATTGTTAGAAAAGCAAGAGGACCTTTTATATGAAGAGCATGATAAATTTGTTAGTGCACAAAATTCTCTTGCTCTAGAAGTTAAAAGAAATGAAGTGCTTTCATGTGAATTGTCTTCATGCCATGAATCTATCTCAAGCTTAAAAAGTATCAATGATGACTTGAGTGCTAAGTTAGAAATAGCTAATAAATCAACCTCTTGTGTAGAACATGTTGTGATTTGCAATAGGTGTAAAGATTTTAATGTTGATGCTTGTAGTGAACACCTAGTTTCCATTTCTAAATTAAGTGATGAAGTGGCTAGTCTTAATGCTTAACTTAAGACTAGCAAAAATGAATTTGATAAATTAAAATTTGCAAGGGATGCCTACACTATTGGTAGACACCCCTCAATTAATGATGGGCTTGGCTTTAAGAAGGAAGCCAAGCACTTAACAAGTCATAAGGCTCCCATCTCCACCAAGGAGAAAGGGAAGGCTCCAATGACTAATAGTGCTAAAAAGAACCATGCTTTCATGTATCATGATAGGAGATATTCTAGGAATGTTCATTATGATAGAAGTTATAATGCTTTTGATTCACATACCATGATTGCTTCAAGTTCTTCTATTATGCATGGTAGAAATTTGGCTAGGAAAAATGTTATTCATCATATGCCTAGAAGAAATGTTGTTCATGTACCTAGGAATGTAAATAATGAACACTCTACAATTTACCATGCTTGCAATGCTTCCTTTGCAATTTGTAGAAAGGATAAGAAAGTGATTGCTAGGAAATTAGGGGCAAAATGCAAGGGAGATAAGACTTGCATTTGGGTCCCTAAGGCTATTATTACTAACCTTGTAGGACCCAACAAGAGTTGGGTACCTAAGACCCAAGCCTAATTTGCCTTGCAGGTTTATGCATCCGGGGGATCAAGCTGGATTATCGACAGCGGATGCACAAACCACATGACGGGGGAGAAGAAGATGTTCACCTCCTACGTCAAGAATAAAGATTCCCAAGATTCAATCATATTCGGTGACGAGAATCAAGGCAAGGTTAAAGGCTTAGGCAAGATAGCCATCTCAAATGAGCACTCTATCTCGAATGTATTTTTAGTAGAGTCGCTAGGTTATAATCTTCTATCGGTTAGTCAATTATGTAATATGGGATACAATTGCTTATTCACAAATGTAGATGTGTCTGTCTTTAGAAGGAGTGATGGTTGATTAGCTTTTAAGGGTGTACTAGACGGCAAACTCTATTTAGTTGATTTTGCAAAGGAGGAGGTCGGTCTAGATGCATGCTTAATTGCTAAGACTAGGATGGGCTGGCTGTGGCATCGCCGTCTAGCACATGTGGGGATGAAGAACCTTCACAAACTTCTAAAGGGAGAACATGTGTTAGGTCTAACAAATGTGCATTTCGAAAAATATAGACCTTGTGCAGCTTGTCAAACAGGTAAACAAGTGGGAAGTGCGCATCACAGCAAGAATGTGATGACCACATCAAGACCCCTGGAGCTACTGCATATGGACCTCTTCGGACCCATCGCCTACCTTAGCATCGGGGGAAGTAAGTATGGTTTAGTAATTGTTGATGAATTTTCCCGCTTCACTTGGGTATTCTTTTTGCAGGATAAATCTGAAACCCAAGGGACCCTCAAGTGCTTCCTAAGGAGAGCTCAAAAATGAGTCTGAGCTCAAGGTGAAGAAGATAAGGAGCGACAACGGATCCGAGTTCAAGAACCTTCAAGTGGAGGAGTACCTTGAGGAGGAAGGAATCAAGCACGAGTTCTCCGCTCCCTACACACCACAGCAAAATGGTGTGGTAGAGAGGAAGAACAGGACGCTCATAGACATGGCGAGGACGATGCTTGGAGAATTCAAGACGCCCGAGCGGTTTTAGTCGGAAGCTGTGAACACGGCTTGCCATGCCATAAACTGAGTCTACCTTCATCGCCTCCTCAAGAAGACGTCATACGAGCTACTAACCGGTAACAAACCCAACGTTTCGTATTTTCGAGTTTTTGAGAGTAAATGCTACATTCTAGTGAAGAAAGGTAGAAATTCAAAATTTGCTCCCAAAGCTGTAGAAGGGTTTTTGTTAGGTTATGACTCAAATACAAAGGCATATAGAGTCTTCAACAAATCATCGGGTTTGGTTGAAGTCTCTAGCGACGTTGTATTTGATGAGACTAATGGCTCTCCAAGAGAGCAAGTTGAGCTTGATGATGTAGATGAGGATGATGTTCCAACGAACGCGATTCGTACCATGGCAATTGGAGACGTGCGGCCGCAGGAACATAAGGAACAAGATCAGCCTTCTTCCTCAACAGTGGTGCAACCCCCAACTCAAGATGATGAACAGGTTCCTCAAGAAGAGGCGTGTGATCAAGGGGGAGCACAAGATGTCCAAGTTGAAGAGGAAGAAGCACCACAGGCCCCTCCAACTCAAGTTCGAGCGATGATTCAAAGGAACCTTCCCGTCGACCAAATTTTGGGTGACATTAGCAAGGGAGTAACCACTCGCTCTAGATTAGCTAATTTCTATGAGCATTACTCTTTTGTCTCTTCTATTGAGCCTTTTAGGGTAGAAGAGGCCTTGTTAGATCCGGACTGAGTGTTGGCCATGCAGGAAGAGCTCAACAACTTCAAGCGAAATGAAGTTTGGACACTGGTGTCGTGTCCCAAGCAAAATGTTGTGGGAACCAAGTGGGTGTTCCGCAATAAACAGGACGAGCACGAGGTGGTGACAAGGAACAAGGATCGACTTGTGGCAAAAGGTTATGCCCAAGTCACAGGTTTGGACTTTGAGGAGACTTTCGCTCATGTGGCTAGGCTAGAGTCGATTCGTATTTTGTTAGCCTATGTCGCTCACCATTCTTTCAGGTTGTTCCAAATGGACGTGAAGAGCGCTTTCCTCAACGGGCCAACCAAGGAGGAGGTGTACGTGGAGCAACCCCCTGGCTTTGAGGATGAACGGTACCCCGACCACGTGTGTAAGCTCTCTAAGGCGCTCTATGGACTTAAGCAAACCCCAAGAGCATGGTATGAATGCCTTAGAGACTTTTTAATTGCTAATGCTTTTAAGGTTGGGAAAGCCGATCCAACTCTTTTCACTAAGACATGTGATGGTGACTTATTTGTGTGCCAAATTTATGTCGATGACATAATATTTGGTTCTACTAACCAAAAGTCTTATGAAGAGTTTAGCAGGGTGATGACTCAAAAATTTGAGATGTCGATGATGGGCGAGTTGAACTACTTCCTTGGGTTCCAAGTGAAGCAACTCAAGGACGACACTTTCATCTCCCGAACGAAGTATACGCAAGACTTGCTCAAGCGGTTTGGGATGAAGGATGCCAAGCCCGCGAAGACTCCAATGGGAACTGACGGACACGTCGACCTCAACAAAGGAGGTAAGTACGTTGATCAAAAAGCATACCGGTCCATGATAGGTTCCTTGCTCTACTTATGTGCTAGTAGACCGGATATTATGCTTAGTGTATGCATGTGTGCTAGATTTCAATCCGATCCAAGGGAGTGTCATTTAGTGGCCGTGAAGCGAATTCTTAGATATTTAGTCGCTACGCCTTGCTTCGGGATCTGGTATCCAAAGGGGTCTACCTTTGACTTAATTGGATATTCAGACTCCGATTATGCTGGATGTAAGGTCGATAGGAAGAGTACATCAGGGACGTGCCAATTCCTAGGAAGGTCCCTGGTGTCATGGAGTTCTAAGAAACAAACCTCCGTTGCCCTATCCACCGCTGAGGCCAAGTACGTTGCCGTAGGACAGTGTTGCGCGCAACTACTTTGGATGAGGCAAACCCTCAGGGACTGTGGCTACAATCTGAGCAAAGTCCCACTCCTATGTGACAATGAGAGTGCTATCCGCATGGCGGACAATCCTGTTGAGCATAGCCGCACAAAGCACATTGACATCCGGCATCACTTTTTGAGAGACCACCAGCAAAAGGGAGATATTGAAGTGTTTTATGTTAGCACCGAGAACCAGCTAGCCGATATCTTTACCAAGCCTTTAGATGAAAAGACCTTTTGCAGGCTGCGTAGTGAGCTAAATGTCTTAGATTCGTGGAACTTGGATTGATGTGTAGCATACATGTGTATTATGCCTTGATCATGTTCCCTTATGCATATCGTTGTTTATTTATGGTGCTCAAGTTGTACAAGCACTCCCCGAACCTCATAAGTCCATTTGCGAGTGATGCACATATTTAGGGGGAGATGTGCTACAACTTGACCCTTTGAGACTAACCATGTGTTTGAGCTTGCTTGATTTAGTCTCAAAGGTGGATTGAAAGGGAAAGGTGAACTTGGATCATGCAAGACTTCCACTGCACTCCGATGAGAGGGTAACTTACTCCAAGTTCATCTCAATACCCTTATTGCCTTTTTACTCTTATTTGAAGATTTTGGTGAGGCAATGGGGTTTAAGCGCCAAGATTGATCCCGTTTTGGTGCTTGATGCCAAAGTGGGAGAAAATAAGGCCAAAGCAAGAAATGGATCAGCTACCACTTGAGAATGCTGCACCGGACAGTGTCCGGTGTGCCAGGCTGGCGTCTGGTCAACTGGCTACTCTCGGGTCTCGACGGCGACGTACGGCTATAAATCACCGGACTATCCGGTGGTGCACCGGACAGTGTCCGGTGAGTCGGCTGTGGCGAAGTCGCCGCTCTCAGGAACCAAGTCAACAGCGTACGGCTACAATTCACCGGACTGTCCGGTGAGCCAACGGTCGGGCGCGCCAACGGTCGGCCGCGCAATCCGCGCGTGACGTGTGGCTGAGCCAACGGTCGGATGGGAGCACTGGACTGTCCGGTGTGCACCGGACTGTCCAGTGTGCACCAGACAGTGTCCGGTGCGCCAACAGCTCCAAGTCTCCAACGGTCGGCTGCGCCAGAATAGGAAAGAAATCCGCATCGGATAGTGTCCGGTGGTGCACCGGACTGTCCGGTGCGCCAGTCGACAGAAGGCAAGAATTGCCTTCCTGGATTGCTCTCAACGGCTCCTAGCTGTCTTGGGGCTATAAAAGGGACCCCTAGGCGCATGGAGGAGTACACCAAGCATACTTTGAGCATTCTTGATCATTCACACTCCGTCTTTGCGCACTTGTTTGTCATTCTTAGTGATTTGAGCTCCGTTCTAGTGAGAACCTTGTGATATTCATTTGAACTCAAGTCTTGGCCGTGTGTGTGCGTATTGCTGTGGATTTATGTGTGTTGCTTCCCTCCCTTACTCTAGTGCTTTCACTTTGATTCTCATTGTAAGGGCAAGAGACTCCAAGTTGTGGAGATCCCTCGCAAACAGGAAAGGGTAAAGAAAGAAGAACATCGTGGTATTCAAGTCGATCATCGGATCACTTGAGAGGGGTTGAGTGCAACCCTCGTCCTTTGGGACGCCACAACGTGGAGTAGGCAAGTGTTGTACTTGGCCGAACCACGGGATAAATCCTCGTGTCTCTTGTGATTGTTCTCACTGTGTCTATTGTGCTTCACAAGAGCTCTCCTTAGCCACTTGATTTTATTGTGCTAACTCCTAATCAAGTTTTGTGGCTTTAAGTTTCAAGTTTTTACAGGATCACCTATTCACCCCCCTCTAGGTGCTCTCACCAGGATGTTGTTGTTGGTGTCTTGGAGAAGACTGACATGCACAATAAAGAGAAGCAATAGGGTGCTATTGCGGATGAGCAGGATGTCGTTGTTGGTGTTTTAGGGAAGACTGGTGTGCACATTGCAGAGAAACAACAGGGTGCTGTGGGTTCTAAGAAGCCAGGTGAGCACCACACAGAGATGGTCGATTCAATAATAGAGGGGAATGGATAATGGTGAGGATGAGGTTAGTCTCGCGACGCTTCGTCATGGTGTAGATTGATGGGGGAGATGAACAAGTAGCTTAGTTATTGTTGGTGTACATGCTCCTCAATGGACGGAAGGGATGTGAGCAACATGGAATGGACTTGCCTTTGAGATGACATGTTGTGTAACACGAACTGTGATATTGACAATATAATATGTTTCTTGTCATGTTTTCATTTTGTTTATTTTTTGTTGCGACTTGTTATGATAATGTAAAAGTGTCAGTCATGGATGAAATAGCTGAGATGATGGTTATGATGTGTATTCCTGAATCTGAATTTATCGTCCGTGTTTATGGTGTGTATACCTGAATCTGAATGTATCGTTCATGTTTATGTTTGGATTGTAAAAGGCAACTGAATCTAAATGTATCGCCTCTGCTTATGTTTGGATTGTAAAAGCTAGCAGCATATTTATACTCAAATCATGTAATAATGTGAATGTGAAACATGACGTTCTACCAAAGCACGTATAAATTGATGCTTTATAATAGTGTTCTACCAAAGCACATGTAAGTTGATGCTTTATAATAGTAGAGATAAGTTGTTGGCAAAAGAATTTATGAGATATTATAATAATATATGTTTGTTTATTTTTAATTTAATTGTTGTGCACTAATACTTATCAAATAACTTGTGTGTCGTTACAATGCACGACCACCTAATTATCTCTACTACTTATTAAGGCTGCAAGGGTAGCCTGTCATTCCGTGTTCTGCCACCATTCCCTGTTCTGCCATTCCAAGTCACTGTTCTCCCTTTCCCATTCCCTCATCCCCTCCCCCTACATAGCCCATTCCCATGTTCTGTTCTTCTTTTCCCATTCCCTCTTCCCCGCAAAGCCCATTCCCATTCTCATTCCCACGTACAGCCCACGTCTAGCTAAAATTAAAAAACACAAATGACCCCAAAGGGATTCAAGCCCGTGACATCTCAAGCAAAAGCGAGCAATAGCTACCGCTACACCACACGTGTGTTTATGTCTACATCTATGACATGAAAAACATCTACTACATCTCTCCCCAAGCCCACTGCTACCCTTGCACAATGCGTAGTAGTAGATAAGTATCACCGAGATTATTGAATTATATTTTTGGATGGAGGGAGTAGTATTTAAAGAAGAGCATTGCATGCAATTTCTTTTGTTTGAATAATGTTTTCAACTTAAATTCCTTTTTTTTGCATGCGTGACATTAATTCTCTGTAATATTTTCTCCATAGATCTGACTTGTGAGTCATTTTCATAAACCAACGCCAAGGATGAATCCATGTTTCTTGCTTGGAAACCCGAATAGACACCACTAGCAGGAGACACTCGCGTTGGCGTCGCTCATCGACGACGAGAAGAAGCTTGACGACTGACAGTTCGACCTCTGGAAGCAGTCCTACGTGGCCGCATGAGCCACTATGTATGACAAGCTCCGACGTAGCCGCTGCTTGGACACAGTCCAGCGCAGCTGCACCGCGTTGTCCATCGTCAAGCAGGGGGACCTCATGGTTGTAGCCAACGTCGGTGACTCTCGGGTTGTTTTGGGCACCACATCCAACAACGGTGTCATCACGTCGTCCAGCTCATCGTCCATCTGAAGCCCAACCTGCCATGTAAGTCGCTACTGACCGGCCATGAATTCTTATGCGCTGGGACGGCGGTCGTTGCTGACGTTGTGTGAGTGTCCTCGAACATGATGTATGTAGAGGAGTAGCGTATCCGGTGGTGCAACGGCTAGGTGTACTACATTGCTGATGGGCCCGAGGTGCACTTCGTCTGGCAGTCTAGCCAAGAGTCATCGGTACTCACCATGTCGCGCACGTTGGACGACTACTATATCATGGACTGTGACGTCATCTTGGCGCCGGAGTGACGCAGAGGAGGACCGACAGTAATGATCAGTTTGTCATCCTCGCCACCGTCACGGTAGCTTTTGTGCTGGTCTATCTTTAATTCTCTTCGCGAACACACACACTTGCTTTTTTGTTTGAGCAAGCGTGTATGGTAGTGCGTTCTGATGACTGACGATGTACGAGGGAACTTCTTCTGGCAGCCGTGGGACGTGCTCTCTAATGATGAGACCATAAAAATCGTGGTATATATCGAAGTCTGCATAATACTGATGGTTTCAATATAGTGGTGAAACAGCTAGATTAAAATAAAAATTTTATGTATGGTCAGGATCACAAATCTATACTATACTTAAAGTACCAGTTTCAACGGTCGTCCCGCATCATCTTTTTATAAATAATCCTTCACAGCTATTTCTAATTAATTCATTGCACGCCTATAGATGGCCAAACGACGGTCCGGCACGGGCCAGACGCCCGCGGGCCAGCTCGTCTGGCCATTTGATTAAATCAGCGTAAAATGTTAAAAAACAATGCAAGAGGTGGGGTTTGAACCCATGCCCTGATGGAAGAAGGACGGGAGACACTGAGTAAAGCTGTCTGACCAGTAGAACATCATGCTCAGATGTTTTTAATATTGAATATAAATTATATATATATTGTCGGTGTTCCAAGACCGGGGGGTCCCTGGGCCGATGAGTGAATGTCGCCGCGTGCCCCAGCCCAGATGGGTCGAGCGCGAGGGCGAGCGCGAAGGGGGGAGAGCGAGGCGGCCGGAGACCGGCGTGAGAGAGGTGGGAATCCCGCGGCCCTTGTGTTCGTCCCGCGCCCAGGTCGGGTGCGCTTGCAGTAGGGGGTTACAAGCGTCCACGCGGGAGAGGGAGCGAGCGGCTCCAAGCGAGCGCCTGTTCTCGTCCTCGTCCCCGCGCGGCTAACCCTCTCTAAGAGGGCCCTGGTCCTCCCTTTTATAGGCGTAAGGAGAGGATCCAGGTGTACAATGGGGGGTGTAGCAAGGTGCTACGTGTCTAGCGGAGGTGAGCTAGCGCCCTAGGTACATGCCGTTGTGGCAGCCGGAGAGATCTTGGCACCTAGCTGGTGTGATGTCGTGGCCGTCGAAGGAGCGATGGAGCTTGGCGGAGGGACAGCTGTCGGAGCGGTTGAGTCCTTGCTGACGTCCTCTTGCTTCCGTAAGGGGGCTAAGAGCCGCCGCCGTCACAGAGCATGCGCGGCGCCATCATTGCCTATCTGGCGGAGCGAGCCAGATGGGACGCCGGTCTTGTTCCCTGCGGCCCGAGTCAGCTTGGGGTAGGGTGATGATGGCGCCTCCTGTTGACGTGGCTGGTCTACGCCCTAGGTTGGGCGATGTGGAAGCTCCTCCGAAGCCGAGGTCGAGTCCGAGCCCCCGGGTTGGGCGAGGCGGAGATCGTCGTCTTCTGGGGCCGAGCCCAAGTCCGAGCCCTGGGTCGGGCGAGGCGGAGATCGTCGTCTTCTGGGGCCGAGCCCAAGTCCGAGCCCTGGGTCGGGCGAGGCGGAGATCGTCGTCTTCTGGGGCCGAGCCCAAGTCCGAGCCCTGGGTCGGGCGGAGTTCGCCGTCTTCCGGGACTTAGCCCGAGTCCGAGCCCTGGGTCAGGCGGAGTTCGCCGTCTTCCGGGACTTAGCCCGAGTCCGAGCCCTGGGTCGGGCGGAGTTCGCCGTCTTCCGGGACTTAGCCTGAGTCCGAGCCCTGGGTCGGGCGGAGATCGTCGTCTTCTGGGGCCTAGCCCGAGTCCGAGCCCTGGGTCGGGCGGAGTTCGCCGTCTTCCGGGACTTGGCCCGAGTCCGAGCCCTTGGTCAGGCGAAGCGGAGCTTCCTATGGTGCCTCTGGTAGGGCCTGACTGCTCGTCAGTCTTACTCTATCCAGTGGCACTGCAGTCGGTGTGGCGTAGGCGGCGCTGTCCTTCTGTCAGGCCGGTCAGTGGAGCGGCGAAGTGACGGCGGTCACTTCGGCTTTGCCGGCGGGGGGCGCGCGCCATGATAAGGGTGTCAGGCCACCTTTGCATTAAATGCTCCTGCGACTTGGTCGGTCGGTGCGGCGATTTGGTCAGGGTTGCTTCTTAGCGAAGGCAGGGCCTCGGGCGAGCCGGGAATATGTTCGCCGCTGAAGGGGGGCCTCGGGCGAGACGGAAATCCTCCGGGGTCGGCTGCCCTTGTCCGAGGCTAGGCTCGGGTGAGGCGTGATCGTGTCCCTCGAATGGACTGATCCCTGACTTAATCGCACCCATCAGGCCTTTGCAGCTTCATGCTGATGGGGGTTACCAGCTGAGAATTAGGAGCCTTGAGGGTACCCCTAATTATGGTCCCCGACAGTAGCCCCCGAGCCTCGAAGGGAGTGTTTGCACTCGCTTGGAGGCTTTCGTCGCACCTTTTTGCAAGGGGACCAGCCTTTCTCGGTTGCGTTTTGTTCCGGTGGGTGCGCGCGAGCGCACCCGCCGGGTGTAGCCCCCGAGGCCTCGGAGGAGTGGTTTCACTCCTTCGAGGTCTTACTGCCTCACGTAGTGCTTCGACTGGTCTGGTCGTTCCCTCATGCGAACTGGCCGTAGCCCAGGTGTACGGTCGGGTCCCAAGTTCTCGGGCTGGTATGTTGACGCTGTCAACGGTTCGGCCGGAGCCGGGTTTGCGAGAGCAGCCCCCAAGCCTCTGCACAGAGCGAGAGGGCAGTCAGGGGTAGACTCGGCTTTTTTACATACGCCCCTGCGTCGCCTTTCTGCAAGGAGGAGGGGGGGAAAGCGCCATGTTGCCCTCGATGGGCGCCGAACATGGTGTCTCCGACGAGCTGCAAGCGGGTAATCCGAGTGGACGTCCGTGCCCCGTTCGTTAGGGGTCGGCTAGGGGCCCAGAGGCACGCCCAAAAGTACCTGCGGGTGATCTGCCAGACCCGGTCCCCTGGCGACGGGGTCCGAGGGCTCGATGCCTCCCTCTGGTGGGATTCTGTTACAAGATCGTTCCCGCCGGTCTCGGAAATGTCCTAGGGTACCTCGGGAGCGCAGCCCGAGCCTTGGTTATGTATCGAACGTACCCATGGTCATCCCTCGCTCGGCGTCTGAGGCGGCTATGAACCCTTCGGGGGCCAGCCTTCGAACCCCTGATCAGTATTGGGCGTGGAGCCCGAGTAGCCTGAGGCGGTCGTTGAACCCTTTCGAGGGGCCAGCCTTTGAACCTCTGACCAGTAGTGGGTGTAGGGCCCACGCGATCTGAGGCGTCTGTTGAACCCTTCCGGGGGGCCAGCCTTCGAACCTCTGATCAGTAGGGGGGCTCGGAGCCTGGTTCCTTCTCGGGGAAGGATCCTTTTCGGGGTATCCCCCTTTCTCGGTCCCTGTTGCAAGAGAGAGAAAGAGGAAAAACGGAAAAGGATACGAAATCGAACGACGCGGCGTACCTTTTCGGATGCGTTCATTTTGGCGAAGGGGAAGCGTCGCCCGCTTCTCCTGCTAGAGGCGTCGCGTGTCCCGTCGTGGAGTTAATGCGACGGGGCGAGTGGTTGGAGGGGCGACCATTGCGCGTGCGCGAGCCGTTCGAGGAACGGATCACGGGCGCGTCATCTTCACGCCATGGGAGAGGGCTCTCTCGCTGCCCCCGGATGGGACGTAAGCCTGGCTGACGACGCGACCGCTGCGCCTGCTCGCCTGTCACCGCCATTACTGCTGGCCCGCTTTTGGCCGTGTTGACCGTCGCGCCAGGCTGGTGCTGCTGGGTCGCGCGCCGGGTCGCCTCGAGTCGCGTTATTGGTTCCACAGTCGAGGAGGTGCGGTGGTGGCGCGGGTGGCGATGCAGTTACTCACACGTAGCAACCGGCGCACCGGTCGCATGACGCGTGGGCCTGGGCCTCCATGCCGGGCGTGTTGGGAGTCGGAGGAGCGCGCCCACTTGGCGCGATTGCATGCCGCCTGCATGGCTGCCCACCCTTTCGCCCGTTGGTCTGGGCAAAAGTGGAGGGTCGCTTGTAACCGCTGGGCGGTTGTATGCACCGCGCGCGGCGGTTTGGCTTCTTCTGCCCTGAGTTGGCTTGCATGACGTGTGGGGCCCAGCCCCCGCGCCGTGGGGGAGGACCTTGGAGTGTGTCGGAGAAGACTCAGCCCGTGACGACTGGGGACGCGAGTAGGGAGAACCGCCCTTAAAAGGAGGGTGACCCCCTTGGAGGGCGACCATGTCTTCGCGCTCCCTTATGCATCCTGTCTTTCCACCTTCCAGGCCCCCGGATGGAGGAGATCCGCCGTCTTGCCGCCTCGTCGTTGTGGGGAACGCAACTCCGCGGGAGTTGGTACCTTTCAGCCATCGTTCGGCTTCAAGGATTTTCATCATGCAGCCCGGCTGCACCCCTCCACCGGCGGTCACCCAAGATGGTGACCTCCAGTTTGATGGTGGGGGAAAGCGAGCCGGGCTGCGGCCTCCGCCCCTCCCTCAGCCTTAAGGATTTTCATCACTAGTGCTGGGGAGGGGAGTGTGCCGAGTTGGGGTCGACCTCTACGTGGGCAGTGGCCCGCTCCTTCCCTTAGTGATCGGGGGGAAGGGCGGGAGTCGTCCGTGGCGCTGACAGCTGCACCGTGCCCGGCTCGCTGGGCCGAGCGGCTTCGGAGCCGCTCCCGGTGCCGCCTCCCGCCACGGCAGCTGGAAAAGGTTCCGCCGCCGACGAGTTTGCCGGCGCCACCCGCGGACCGACCTCCAACTCTACGGCCTTCTGCCCGTCCTTGCCTCTCGAGTTTGGGCACGGGCGGGGGCCTCCTGGCAGCAGCATCCGCCCTGAGGTCATCGCTGCTGCTGTTCGGCCCCCCAGGACAGAAGTCGTCGTCGTCGCCGCGGCTGGGGCGGGCGACGACAAGCCGTTCGTCGATCTTCTGTTGCTCCGCAGGCCTCTCCCCCGTCGAGTGGGGTTGTTCGTACCTGCGGAGGTGGAACCAGAGTTCCGTTTGTAACGGCACCTTGAGTGCCAGTGTTTTTGTTCATTGTGGCTGTCGGGGCCTGAACATGTATGTGATTTTGGCACGGAGCCGTGTATTTTCCTCCTTTCCGAGCATTGAGACTCGCCTGTTGGTTGTCTGAACCGCTTCACCAAGCGTGAGTCGCCCCGTGTACAGGTGACGAGTGAGGTATCCATATCCCGGAGGCGTAGGAGTTCCTCGGCTCGGTCGGCCTTGTTGTCCGAGGCTTCTCTAACTTAGTTAAAGGAACCCCTCGGCCGCTCTTCGATAAGCCGAGGCCAGGGGTAGCGGCGTCAACATGGACAGAGGCAGAGTTGGCTCGAAAAGGAAACCTGGTTGGCCGGAGCCTGGTCGGGTCGTCCGTTAGCGGGACCGGCGCTGGAATTGACCAGCCGAGGCCTCGGGTCGGGCTGACGTCCTCGGAGGGCAGCTGGCCGAGGCCTCGGGGTGACCGACCGAGCCGCCTGCTCGGGCCGGATCGACGTCCTCGGAAGGTAACTGGCCGAGGCCCCGGGGTGACCGGCCGAGCCGCCTGCTCGGGCCGGATTCCCGGAGAAGACCCTAGCGGCGATGGCCCGGGCGTGGTGATGGCGTCGTCCTCCAGAGTGGAGATCCTCGGACCGCGTCGCCGTCCGAGGCTAGGTTGGCCCTTGCCGAAGGTGTCGTCGATGCCAAGGGTGCTGCTGCTCCCTTCAGCCATCAAGATCCGAGCCTGCAGGATCGGATTGTCTAGTAGCGTGTGTTTCCTGCGGCCGCCGAGGCCTAAACACACCCTTGCCGTGTTGTAAAGCTGCGTCTTTTTTCCTTTTATTTCGAGCATCTGGACTGTTTTGTTGGTAACAGAAATGTTTGTGCGAGCAAGAGTTGCTTCTCGCGGAAGGTGATGAGTGAGGTATCCGTATCCCGGAGGCGTAGGAGTCCCTCGGCTCGGTCGGCCTTGCCACTTACGCGCACTCTTACCCGTCCTTGGGGCTCTGTCACCGACGCAGTCGAAAAGGCTCGAAGGATCGCTTCGGCAGAAGAGCTTTCGAGCGTGAAGTCTTGTCCGGTCCGCAGAATCACTTATCTGAACGTGAGTTACTTATCGCAGAAGGTGATGAGTGAGGTATCCGTATCCCAGAGGCGTAGGAGTCCCTCGGCTCGGTCAGCCTTGGCTGCTTACGTGTACTCCGTCGTTTTCAGGATCCACTTTTCGAAGTAGCCAAAAAGCGCGAAAGACATTCTGGCAGAAAAGATCTCTTTTTTTCGAGGAAAATTTCGACGCAGAGGTGGTTCCCCCCCCTTTTAGCCCCCGAGGGAGGGTCGGGCTTTGCCGAGGCGAGGCCGACCCTTCCTTGATGACTAAACTTTGCGCGGGTGCGAGGTATATGATCAACTTGAAAACATCTTAAGGGTAGAAGCGACGTAGCTGTTGGATGTTCCAGGCGTTGTCGTAGACCTCGCCTTGGCTGTTGGCCAGCTTGTATGTTCTGGGCTTCAGAACCTTGGCGATGACGAATGGCCCCTCCCAGGGAGGCGTGAGCTTGTGCCGCCCTCGGGCGTCTTGTCGCAGTCGAAGCACCAGGTCGCCCACCTGGAGGTCTCGGGACCGGACCCCTCAGGCGTGGTAGCGTCGCAGGGACTGCTGGTACCGCGCCGAGTGTAGCAAGGTCTGGTCCCGAGCCTCCTCCAGCTGGTCCAGCGAGTTTTATCGGCTGACTTGGTTGCTTTGGTCGGTGTAGGCCCTCGTCCTCGGGGAGCCGTATTCTAAGTCCGTGGGCAAGATGGCTTCGGCCCCATAGACTAGAAAGAACGGCGTGAAGCCTGTGGCTCGGCTCGGCGTTGTCCTCAGACTCCAGACCACCGAGGGGAGTTCCTTCATCCATCGCTTGCCGAACTTGTTGAGGTCGTTGTAGATCTGTGGCTTGAGCCCTTGTTGAATCATGCCGTTGGCACGCTCCACCTGCCCATTCGTCATGGGATGAGCCACGGCGGCCCAGTCCACCCGGATGTGGTGATCCTCGCAGAAGTCCAGGAACTTTCTGCCGGTGAACTGGGTGCCGTTGTCGGTGATGATGGAGTTCAGGACCCCGAAGCGATGGATGATGTTGGTGAAGAACGCCACTGCCTGCTCGGACCTGATGCTGTTCAGGGGTCGGACCTCGATCCACTTGGAGAATTTGTCGATGGCGACCAGCAGGTGCGTGTAGCCCCCGGGTGCCTTCTGCAAGGGGCCGACGAGGTCTAGACCCCACACCGCAAAAGGCCAGGTGATGGGTATCGTCTGCAGAGCCTGAGCGGGCAGATGGGTCTGCCTCGCGTAGAATTGGCACCCTTCGCAGGTGCGGACGATTCGGGTAGCGTCGGCCACCGCCGTCGGCCAGTAGAAGCCTTGCCGGAAAGCGTTCCCGACAAGGGCTCGAGGTGCTGTGTGATGGCCGCAAGCCCCCGAGTGTATCTCTCCAGGAGTTCCTGACCTTCGGCGATGGAGATGCATCGCTGGAGGATGCCTGAGGGGCTGCGGTGGTAGAGCTCCTTCTCATCTCCCAGCAAGACGAACGACTTGGCGCGCCGCGCCACCCGCCGAGCCTCGGCTCGGTCGAGGGGTAGCTCTCCTCGGTGGAGATATTGCAGGTACGGGGTCTGCCAGTTTCGATTAGGCGCGACCCCGCTTCGCACCACCTCGACGCGCAGTGCCTCACCCTTGGGGGCCGAGGGTACCTTAGACTGAACCGAGGGTGCCTCGGGTCGAGCCTAGGGTGCCTCGGGTTGAGCCGTGGGTGCCTCGGACTGGGCCGAGGGTACCTCGGGCTCGGACGTGTCGTCGATCTTGACGGAGGGTTGATGCAGGTCTCGGAAGAAGACGTCCGGGGGAACCGTCGTTCGCCCCGAGGCTATTTTAGCCAGCTCGTCCGCAGTCTCGTTGTAGCGCCAAGCGATGTGGTTGAGCTCGAGCCCATAGAACTTGTCTTCCAGGCGCCGAACTTCATCGCAGTAGGCCTCCATCTTCGGGTCGCGGCAATGGGAGTTCTTCATGACTTGGTCGATGACGAGCTGCGAGTCACCACGAGCGTCGAGGCGTCGGACCCCTAGCTCGATGGCGATCCGCAACCCGTTGACCAGAGCCTCATATTCGACCACATTGTTGGACGCCGGGAAGTGGAGGCGTAGCACGTAGCGTAGATGCTTTCCGAGGGGTGAGATGAAGAGTAGGCCTGCGCCGGCCCCTGTCTTCATCAGTGACCCGTCGAAGAACATGGTCCAGAGCTCCGGTTGGATCGGAGCCGTCGGTAGCTGGGTGTCGACCCATTCAGCCACGAAGTCCGCCAAGACCTAGGACTTAATGGCTTTCCGAGGAGCGAACGAGATTGTCTCGCCCATGATCTCCACCGCCCACTTTGCAATCCTACCCGAGGCCTCTCGGCACTGGATGATCTCTCCCAGGGGGAAGGATGACACCACAGTTACCGAATGAGACTCGAAGTAGTGTCGCAGCTTCCATCGCGTTAGGATCACCGTGTACAGCAGCTTCTGAACTTGTGGGTAGCGGATCTTGGTTTTGGACAGTACCTCGCTGACGAAGTAGACTGGCCTCTAAACGGGCAATGCATGCCCCTCTTCTTGCCTCTCGACCACAATCGCGGCGCTAACCACCTGGGTGGTCGCGGCGATGTAGACCAGGAGGGCTTCTCCGGCAGCTGGGGGCACCAAGATAGGCGCCTTTGTGAGGAGCGCCTTCAGGTTCCCGAGGGCTTCCTCGGCCTTAGGGGTCCAAGTGAAGCACTCGGCGTTCCTTAAGAGGCGGTACAGAGGTAGACCTCTTTCGCCGAGGCGTGAGATGAAGCGGCTCAGAGCCGCGAGGCATCCCATGACCCTCTGTACGCCTTTCAAGTCCTTGATGGGCCCCATGCTGGTAATGGCTGCGATCTTTTCCGGGTTGGCTTCGATGCCCCGCTCGGAGACGATGAACCCCAAGAGCATGCCTCGGGTCACCCCGAAGACACACTTTTCGGGATTGAGCTTGACACCTTTCGCCTTGAGACATCGGAATGTCGTTTCAAGGTCGGAAAGGAGGTCGGAGGCTTTCCTCGTCTTGACTACGATGTCATCGACGTAGGCCTCGACTGTGCGGCCAATGTGTTCGCCGAACACATGGTTCATGCACCGTTGGTACGTTGTGCCCGCATTCCTCAAACCGAACGGCATGGTGACATAGCAGTACATGCCGAAGGGTGTGATGAAAGAAGTCGTGAGCTGGTCGGACTCTTTCATCTTGATTTGATGATACCCTGAGTAGGCATCGAGGAAAGACAGGGTTTCGCACCCAGCAGTGGAATCCACGATTTGGTCGATGCGAGGCAGAGGGTAGGGAACCTTCGGACATGCTTTGTTGAGACCAGTGTAGTCTACACACATCCGCCATTTCCCCCCTTTCTTTCTCACAAGCACAGGGTTGGCAAGCCATTCGGGATGGAATACCTCTTTGATGAACCCTGCCGCCATTAGCTTGTGAATCTCCTCGCCTATGGCTCGGCGCTTCTCCTCGTCGAATCGGCGCAGCGGCTGCTTAACGGGTCGGGCTCCGGCTCGGATGTCCAGCGAGTGCTCGGCGACATCCCTCGGTACGCCGGGCATGTCCGAGGGGCTCCACGCGAAGACGTCGGCGTTCGCGCGGAGAAAGTCGACGAGCACTGCTTCCTATTTGGGATCGAACCCGGAGCCGATCCGGATCTGCTTGGAGGTGTCGCCGCTGGGGTCGAGGGGAACGGACTTAACCGTCTCCGCTGGCTCAAAGTTGTCGGCGTGACGCTTCACGTCTGGCACCTCCTTAGAGAGGCTCTCCAGGTCGGCGATGAGGGCCTCGGACTCGGCTAGGGCCTCGGCGTACTCCACGCACTCCATGTCGCATTCGAACGCATGTTTGTACGTAGGGCCGATGGTGATGACCCCGTTGGGGCCCGACATCTTGAGCTTCAGGTAGGTGTAGTTGGGGACGGCCATGAACTTCGCGTAGCATGGCCTCCCCAGTACCGCGTGGTAGGTTCCTCGGAACCCGACCACCTCGAACGTCAGGGTCTCCCTTCGGAAGTTGGAGGGTGTTCTGAAGCAGACGGGAAGGTCGAGCTGTCCGAGGGGTTGGACGCGCTTCCCGGGGATGATCCCATGGAAGGGCGCAGCGCCTGCCCGGACAGAGGACAGATCAACACGCAGGAGCCCGAGGGTCTCGGCGTAGATGATGTTGAGGCTGCTGCCTCCATCCATGAGGACCTTGGTGAGCCTGACGTCGCCGATGACGGGGTCGACGACGAGCGGGTATTTCCCCGGGCTCGGCACATGGTCGGGGTGATCGTCTCGGTCGAAGGTGATGGGCTTGTTAGACCAGTCTAGATAGACTGGCGCCGCCACCTTGACCGAGCAGACCTCCCGGCGCTCTTGCTTGCGGTGCTGAGCCGAGGCGTTCGCCGCTTGCCCACCATAGATCATGAAGCAGTCGCGGACCTCGGGGAATTCTCCTGCCTGGTGATCTTCCTTCTTGTCGTCGTCGCGGGCCTTGCCACCCTCCGCGGGTGGCCCGGCCCTGTGGAAGTGGCGCCGAAGCATGACGCACTCCTCAAGGGTGTGCTTGACCGGTCCCTGGTGATAGGGGCACGGCTCCTTGAGCATCTTGTCGAAGAGGTTGGCACCTCCGGGGGGCTTCCGAGGGTTCTTGTACTCGGCGGCGGCGACGAGGTCCGCGTCGGCGACGTCGCGTTTCGTTTGCAACTTCTTCTTGCCCTTCTTCTTGGCGCCACGCTGAGTTGACGCCTTGGGAGTACCTTCCGATGGGCGGCCCTGGGGCTGCTTGTCCTTTCAGAAGATAGCCTCGACCGCCTCCTGGCCGGAGGCGAACTTGGTGGCGATGTCCATCAGCTCGCTCGCCCTGGTTGGGGTCTTGCGGCCCAGCTTGCTCACCAGGTCGCGGCATGTAACACCCGGATTTCAGGGATCCAAAACCCGGGGTTAACATAAACACCAGGTATGCTGGGACCAAGTCTCATACATATGATGTATAGTGGCACAGGATCGAATGTCACATCTTTATATATAACAGGAATTCTATACAAAATAAATAATTACATTATAAGGAGACAACGGTCCAGCAACCTAAAGTTGACTGGGAGACGACGGCCTAGACCTCTCACGAACTCATCACAGCATCCTCCATGAGCATCATCCTGCAGTACCTGATCTTGACCTGTGGTGTATGTGAGACAGCAAGGGTGAGCTCACATACGTTCATCGCTCAACAAGTTGTGGGGAATAATGTGCATGAACTCGCCAAAGGTGGGAGCTCACGTGAAGTGTAAGGCTTACCAAAGAAGATGGTTAGAGCTGAGCATTGCTTTTAAAGTTGGTCAAAATTTTATTAGCAGTTACTAAGTATAAGTAAATACCAACCCAATTAAATAGTAGAACAAAAGTAATAACATCACCTGCGATGCAATGCATATGACAAATTGAATTTAGTTCCATAAATTAATCATGTGAGGGTCCGAGCTGCTCATGACCGTGAGCACGGCTAGTATACCAGTTTTACACTCTGCAGAGGTTGCGCATCTTTACCCACAAGTCATGTTACCCATCTGCCAAGGGATCGCGACTTCCCATACACCTCTACCGAGGAGGCGAGGCAGGGTAACACTACGAGGCCTTTACAAAGTTCCACTAGCTTCAGAAAACCCGCTACAGTTTATAGGAAGATCCAGTGCAGGAATCCCTTGCAGGACCGCCATCGCAGCAAAATCCTCCCGAGGGCCTCCCTACACTGACCTCTCCCTTACTGCCCTTGCCCCTTTCGGGTAAGGTAGTCTTCCACTAGCTTTCCTAATTAATCAGCCAAGGGCGTCCCATTCCACCCTTGTGGTAGCACTGTTTTCCCGGGTGGTCGCTCCATGTTCCAATTAACATAATGATCTTATCATGAAAAATAAATAACAACTGATACCCAAAAGTGTAATCATGAATAGTGTATCTCCATACCCAAAACCACATATAGCACTAGCAAGTACTACCCGGAAAGTTCAGTGGTAATCAAGGTATAAAGATAGACAAACTAGGGTAACCTATTGGGTCCCATCAAAATTAACCTATGCAGATCATTATAATTAATCAGAACATGGCTGGGTAAAAAGAAGTGATCAAGGGCACAACTTGCCTGGGCCTTGAGATTCCAGGTACCAGGATGATTCTTCAGATCCCCGTGACCTCACTGCTAGTCGTAGCAATACAAACATACATGGTATAGGCAAAATTAACATTACACCAAACATATATGCAAAATACATATTAATAATCTACACATTAAAATAAAACCACAGGAACTGGAATCACTAAATTTGGAGTTGTAGATTTTAAGTTATGATTTTCCAAAGATTATATGTGCTTATTACAAGATTAGTTAAGATAACAATTTTAATGTGACTTTTATGTAAAACCAGTGGCACTAATTGATAAACAATAATATTACAAAATTATAGGAAGTGGAATGGATTAATTTGGAGTTCATATGCATTTTCTATGAATTATATAAATTCTAGGAATTATTTTTATATTAAAAACTCATTTTCTAATTCATTTTCCTGATTTTATAACTCTCTGGACTGGGCCTCAATTAAACAGAAGCACAGGGGGCTCGGCGCAAGAAACCCGAGACTCAGTCAACAGTGAACGTGGACGGCGGGTTGATTCACTGAAACCCGAGGGGCTCTTTAACAAAAATAACCCGCGAAGGGGGTATCGGGACACTACGGCCATCCGATTAGAATTCTACGGCGTAGATTAAATCTAACACACCCCGAAACGGTACGCAGCGCCCGACGTTGGATTGGAGATCTACGGACCAGATTTAATGTAGCTCGGGCCACCCAGGACCGACCGATCTGATCCAACGGTCCACAGCTATCCCTCCCCCAGATCTAATCCTAGCCGTCAATTCAACATCCTACGGCCCCGGTCTTACCCCCTTCCCAGCCGGTCGACCATGGTGGCGCAGTGCACACCGCGGCGGCGGACTTCGCCGGCGCTAAGCGATTAAGCGCCCCCCCGGTCCCAACCTTGAATTAAACAGGTGCTACACGAAGAGGAGAGCTAGGCGATCGAGGCTAGGGGTTTCTTACCGGCGATTGAGGAGGTTTGCGAGCTCGCCCACGCTGCGCGGCGGCACGCGGCGGAGCTCCAAGTACGGTGAGGAATTCCGGAGTTCCCGAGGCCACGCAGTTCAAATCGATGGCGCGGACAGCTTCGCGGGTCCCAGGCGAACGCCCCTCCCCACACGCTTGAAACCGTGCGCGAGCGCAGAGGAGAGTCACCGACGGCGGCGGAGTCTGTATCCGCGACGGCGTCGGGTGCACGATTATGGCTTCGAGAGGGGAAAGGCAGCACGGGTTTTATACCCAGGGTAGCGGTCTTCGCGCAGTGGGCCCACGCAACAACCAGCCGTGGAGTTCGGCGTCGGTTGCGGCGAACGCGATGCAGCAGGAGGACTCCGTGCACGCGCCGGAATCGCCAACAGATCGAAGAAGACGAGCCTGACGAGACGGGCCCACGAGTCAGCGACGAGCTGTGCAATGGGATCGGAGGCGCACGGCTGACGAGGGTGGCCCGCAGAGCAGCGAGGGATGGCGCGCGCGCGGCGTGAGAGGCTTACGGGCGGGGCCCACACGTCAGCCGCAGGATGAGAGGGCGCGGGAGGAGAATTGGGTCGCGCGGTGTTAAGTGGAGATGGGCCGAATTCCAGTTCTGTGGCCCAGATCAGGTTTTTATTATTTTTCTTTTTATTTTCTATTTTCTTTTCTCCATTTTCAAATCCAATTTGAGTTCAAATTTCAAAATCAAATTCTTGGGTAAATTCTCCTCAGATTAAAAGTATATCTTGTAAACTCTAGTCTTACTTTTATTTATACTTTTTATTTTGTATATACTTTCCTTTTCTTCTTATTTTCAAAACCCAAATTCCAATTCAAATCAAACCAGGTTTTAAATTCTAGATTTCAAATTTATGCACAAGTTAAACTTTCACATGATGCACAATTACTACATAGTGTTTCTTTATTTATTTTATTATGATTATTTACCTTTAAAAAGGGTGAATTATAAAGTTTAATTATTTATCAATGGTATTTTGCTCAGATTTCTTCTATCAATCCCAAATTCAGAATTTTGGGTGTTACAAATCCTACCCCCCTTAAAAATAATCTCGTCCTCGAGATTTGTAAGGAAAAAGGGTGCATGTTCATATTGATTCAACACATATGCATAAACAAAATCTCGGCATGATGCATATCTTATTAGCAAAACACAGGGTCAAATGGACCTTATTATTATTACTAAAATAGTAAAATATTACTACTGGCTAAACTAATATTTAGGTCTTACAAATAGTAAAATATAGATATATATATATATATGTATCTATATCTATGTTTATCTCTTTATTCTTGTTGCTCGTTGACTTCTTCACCGACTACTTCATCTCCAACTGGCTCTTCTTCTTGAATTTCAAGTTCACCGGGTTCAGCTTCTACTTCTGCATGATGGGCATATCCCCGGTTGATAGATAGGGGCTGACTCTTTCCTGCCGAGGCTTGTCCTTGTTTCATCGGAGCCGGTGTAGTGTAGGCAGCTCTGTTGGGACAGTAGTTGGCGTAGTGTCCCGGTTGTCCACACTTGAAGCATGTTCTGATGGCGGTTGTGTTGGGAGCAACGGTTCCTCCTGGAGTGCTTGCTTTTGGAGGAGCAGTTGGTGTCTGTTGAGTTTGTTGTCCAGAACTGCCACTAGCTGGTGTATTGGGAGTGGTAGTATAGCGAGGACGGGAACTACTTCCAGCCGGCCCTTGGTTGATAGCCTTTCTTTTCTCTCCAAATATACTCCTCTTGTTTTCCACAGCAATAGCTTTGTCAAGTAGCCTTTGGAAGGATGGAAATGTGTGCGATACCAGTTGATATTGCAAGGGTCCAATTAATCCGTCCAGAAAGAGCTCCTGCTTTTGCTCATCATCTTCAACATCTCTGGGAGCATATCGAGATAACTGAATGAATTTGTCCCTATATTCACTCACGGACATACTTCCTTGCTTGAGAGATAGAAACTCCTTCCTCTTAATCTTCATGAGTCCAGCAGGAATATGGTAATTCCTGAATTGTGTGGAGAATTCTTCCCAGGTAATGGTATCGGCAGCAGCATGAGCTGCACAGTACGCATCCCACCAATCCGCAGCGGGACCAGCAAGACGACCCGATGCATAAAGTACTTTCTCTCGGTCCGAGCACTGGGCTATGTTGAGCATCTTCTCTATGGACTTTAACCAGTCATCTGCTTGCAGTGGATCTGCGGAGTTGGAGAAGGTTGGTGGTTTGTGGCTCATGAATTCCCGGTGCTTGTCCCGGGGTGGAACTGGTGGTGGAGGTGGAGGCAATGGCATTTGTTGTTGTTGCTGCTGTTGTTGAAGTTGTTGCTGCAGCTGCTGTTGTTGTACTCTTCTCTCCTGTCGTATCTCTTCCCGCTCTTGGCGCATTTCCCGACGTGCATCCTCTCTTTCCTGATGCATTTCTTGGCGTTCTTGCTGCATTTGGGTGCGCATATCTGCCATAGTGTCCGCCATTTGCTGCATCATTCTCATTTGAGCTGCGACTAGTGGATCAACTCCGCCTTGTGGAGGATTAGGAGGATTCATCTCTGCTGACTGTGGTTGAGGTTGTTGATTAGCAGGTAAATCAATTCCACCACCCCGCCTGGTATTGACCATCTAAGTTAGAAGCATATGGTAAGACAGCTTTGCAAGGGAATCATTTAGTAGACAGAATGAATAAGCTAATAGTTGGTTATGTACTGGAATTTCTTTGGCAGGGCTGGGCCAGATATTCCATGTCAAGACTAGGGTAATTAGTTGTACGAGGTGAATGTCCAAAGGTAAGATAGAATATGTTAAGATGAGATAGATACGGAATACTACATATATTTTCTAAGGGGATAATCTAGTTTGTCTAGCTATCTTACAAATGCTATCCTTTATACCTAGATGTATATGCAGATGTAATTGTGGACATTACTCCAAAACCCATCACACTCAATCAAAGATCCAAATCAAACAAGTATCATAAGAACAAACATTCAAGTTCATAGATATCTATAAAAATAGTTTTGTTTTTGTTCCTAAGAATAGGTCTCCTATTCCTAGAGGTCACTTTAGGCATGGGATTTCAAAGTGTAAAATCCACATTTGTCTTTTAGAAAGAAAAGATAAGAATAATCAGAGTAAGCGGAAATAGATGAGAAAAAGATTAAGATAAGTTTTAGAAAAGAATCAGAGTAGCAAAGGTAAGTAAAGAATGGTTGTCCAGTTCTATCTAGGTTTCGTCCTACAGTCAACATTCCTCTGATACCACTTCTGTAACACCCGGATTTCAGGGATCCAAAACCCGGGGTTAACATAAACACTAGGTATGCTGGGACCAAGTCTCATACATATGATGTATAGTGGCACAGGATCGAATGTCACATCTTTATATATAACAGGAATTCTATACAAAATAAATAATTACATTATAAGGAGACAACGGTCCAGCAACCTAAAGTTGACTGGGAGACGATGGCCTAGACCTCTCACGAACTCATCACAGCATCCTCCATGAGCATCATCCTGCAGTACCTGATCTTGACCTGTGGTGTATGTGAGACAGCAAGGGTGAGCTCACATACGTTCATCGCTCAACAAGTTGTGGGGAATAATGTGCATGAACTCGCCAAAGGTGGGAGCTCACGTGAAGTGTAAGGCTTACCAAAGAAGATGGTTAGAGCTGAGCATTGCTTTTAAAGTTGGTCAAAATTTTATTAGCAGTTACTAAGTATAAGTAAATACCAACCCAATTAAATAGTAGAACAAAAGTAATAACATCACCTGCGATGCAATGCATATGACAAATTGAATTTAGTTCCATAAATTAATCATGTGAGGGTCCGAGCTGCTCATGACCGTGAGCACGGCTAGTATACCAGTTTTACACTCTGCAGAGGTTGCGCATCTTTACCCACAAGTCATGTTACCCATCTGCCAAGGGATCGCGACTTCCCATACACCTCTACCGAGGAGGCGAGGCAGGGTAACACTACGAGGCCTTTACAAAGTTCCACTAGCTTCAGAAAACCCGCTACAGTTTATAGGAAGATCCAGTGCAGGAATCCCTTGCAGGACCGCCATCGCAGCAAAATCCTCCCGAGGGCCTCCCTACACTGACCTCTCCCTTACTGCCCTTGCCCCTTTCGGGTAAGGTAGTCTTCCACTAGCTTTCCTAATTAATCAGCCAAGGGCGTCCCATTCCACCCTTGTGGTAGCACTGTTTTCCCGGGTGGTCCCTCCATGTTCCAATTAACATAATGATCTTATCATGAAAAATAAATAACAACTGATACCCAAAAGTGTAATCATGAATAGTGTATCTCCATACCCAAAACCACATATAGCACTAGCAAGTACTACCCGGAAAGTTCAGTGGTAATCAAGGTATAAAGATAGACAAACTAGGGTAACCTATTGGGTCCCATCAAAATTAACCTATGCAGATCATTATAATTAATCAGAACATGGCTGGGTAAAAAGAAGTGATCAAGGGCACAACTTGCCTGGGCCTTGAGATTCCAGGTACCAGGATGATTCTTCAGATCCCCGTGACCTCACTGCTAGTCGTAGCAATACAAACATACATGGTATAGGCAAAATTAACATTACACCAAACATATATGCAAAATACATATTAATAATCTACACATTAAAATAAAACCACAGGAACTGGAATCACTAAATTTGGAGTTGTAGATTTTAAGTTATGATTTTCCAAAGATTATATGTGCTTATTACAAGATTAGTTAAGATAACAATTTTAATGTGACTTTTATGTAAAACCAGTGGCACTAATTGATAAACAATAATATTACAAAATTATAGGAAGTGGAATGGATTAATTTGGAGTTCATATGCATTTTCTATGAATTATATAAATTCTAGGAATTATTTTTATATTAAAAACTCATTTTCTAATTCATTTTCCTGATTTTATAACTCTCTGGACTGGGCCTCAATTAAACAGAAGCACAGGGGGCTCGGCGCAAGAAACCCGAGACTCAGTCAACAGTGAACGTGGACGGCGGGTTGATTCACTGAAACCCGAGGGGCTCTTTAACAAAAATAACCCGCGAAGGGGGTATCGGGACACTACGGCCATCCGATTAGAATTCTACGGCGTAGATTAAATCTAACACACCCCGAAACGGTACGCAGCGCCCGACGTTGGATTGGAGATCTACGGACCAGATTTAATGTAGCTCGGGCCACCCAGGACCGACCGATCCGATCCAACGGTCCACAGCTATCCCTCCCCCAGATCTAATCCTAGCCGTCAATTCAACATCCTACGGCCCCGGTCTTACCCCCTTCCCAGCCGGTCGACCATGGTGGCGCAGTGCACACCGCGGCGGCGGACTTCGCCGGCGCTAAGCGATTAAGCGCCCCCCCGGTCCCAACCTTGAATTAAACAGGTGCTACACGAAGAGGAGAGCTAGGCGATCGAGGCTAGGGGTTTCTTACCGGCGATTGAGGAGGTTTGCGAGCTCGCCCACGCTGCGCGGCGGCACGCGGCGGAGCTCCAAGTACGGTGAGGAATTCCGGAGTTCCCGAGGCCACGCAGTTCAAATCGATGGCGCGGACAGCTTCGCGGGTCCCAGGCGAACGCCCCTCCCCACACGCTTGAAACCATGCGCGAGCGCAGAGGAGAGTCACCGACGGCGGCGGAGTCTGTATCCGCGACGGCGTCGGGTGCACGATTATGGCTTCGAGAGGGGAAAGGCAGCACGGGTTTTATACCCAGGGTAGCGGTCTTCGCGCAGTGGGCCCACGCAACAACCAGCCGTGGAGTTCGGCGTCGGTTGCGGCGAACGCGATGCAGCAGGAGGACTCCGTGCACGCGCCGGAATCGCCAACAGATCGAAGAAGACGAGCCTGACGAGACGGGCCCACGAGTCAGCGACGAGCTGTGCAATGGGATCGGAGGCGCACGGCTGACGAGGGTGGCCCGCAGAGCAGCGAGGGATGGCGCGCGCGCGGCGTGAGAGGCTTACGGGCGGGGCCCACACGTCAGCCGCAGGATGAGAGGGCGCGGGAGGAGAATTGGGCCGCGCGGTGTTAAGTGGAGATGGGCCGAATTCCAGTTCTGTGGCCCAGATCAGGTTTTTATTATTTTTCTTTTTATTTTCTATTTTCTTTTCTCCATTTTCAAATCCAATTTGAGTTCAAATTTCAAAATCAAATTCTTGGGTAAATTCTCCTCAGATTAAAAGTATATCTTGTAAACTCTAGTCTTACTTTTATTTATACTTTTTATTTTGTATATACTTTCCTTTTCTTCTTATTTTCAAAACCCAAATTCCAATTCAAATCAAACCAGGTTTTAAATTCTAGATTTCAAATTTATGCACAAGTTAAACTTTCACATGATGCACAATTACTACATAGTGTTTCTTTATTTATTTTATTATGATTATTTACCTTTAAAAAGGGTGAATTATAAAGTTTAATTATTTATCAATGGTATTTTGCTCAGATTTCTTCTATCAATCCCAAATTCAGAATTTTGGGTGTTACACGGCAGGTGGTGCCAGCGAGGAACGCGCCGATGACATCCGAGTCGGTGATGTTGGGCAGCTCGGTGCGCTGCTTCGAGAATCGCCGGATGTAGTCTCGGAGAGACTCTCCCGGCTGCTGTCGGCAGCTTCGGAGGTCCTAGGAATTCCCGGGGCGCACATACGTGCCCTAGAAATTGCCGGCGAAAGCTTGGACTAGGTCGTCCCAGTTGGAGATCTGCCCCGGAGGCAGGTGCTCCAACCAGGCGCGAGCGGAGTCAGAGAGGAATAGGGGGAGGTTGCGGATGATGAGGTTGTCATCGTCCGTTCCACCTAGTTGGCAGGCCAGACGGTAGTCCGCGAGCCACAGTTCCGGTCTCGTCTCCCCCGAGTACTTTGTAATAGTAGCCGGGGGCCGGAACCGGGTCGGGAACGGCGCCCGTCGGATGGCTCGGCTGAAGGCTTGCGGACCGGGTGGTTCGGGCGAGGGACTCCGATCCTCCCCGCTGTCGTAGCGTCCCCCACGCCCGGGGTGGTAGCCTCGGCGCACCCTCTCGTCGAGGTGGGCCCGTCGGTCGCGGTGGTGGTGCTCGTTGCCGAGGCGACCCGAGGCCGCAGGCGCGGTGTTGCGCGTGTGCCCGGTGTAGACCGAGGCTTCCCGCATGGATCGAGAAGTCACAGCATGAGGTTCCGAGGGGTACCCCTGCCTTCGGGAGGCAGAGCTCTCGGCCCGTCGGACCGTGGCGCCTTCCAGGAGATTCTTGAGTTCTCCCTGGATTCGCCGCCCCTCGGTGGTTGATGGCTCTGGCATCGCGCGAAGAAGCATTGCTGCTGCCGCCAGGTTCTGGCCGACCCCACTGGATGTGGGTGGTGGCCTGAGCCTGACGTCGTCGGCGATGCGGTGCTGGAAACCCTGGGGTAGATGACGTATTTCTCCGGCCGGAGGTTGGCCCGCCCATGCCTGCCCGACGTCCCGACGGATCGGCTCCAGCGCTCCTGCTCCCTCGTCGAGCCTGGCCTGCACCCCGCGGATTTGCTCGAGCTGTGGGTCATGACCCCCCGCCTGAACGGGGACCACAGCTAGCTCCCGTGGGATGTCAACGCGAGGCACCGGCCTAGGGAGGTCACCGTCCTCCGGCATGCCGAAATGGCTGCCTTCGGGGGGACCCCCTAGATCGACGTGGAAGCATTCGCGACTTGGGCCGCGATCCTTGTCGCCGAGGCTTCGGCTACCGTCGGAACAGTCGGAAAGGCAGTAGTCGCATGCGGTCATGAAGTCCCGCATGGCACTGGGGTTACCAAGTCCAGAGAAATCCCAACAGATGCTGGGTTCGTCGTCTTCCTCGGACCCAGAGGGCTCGTAGGTCGAGACGTCCGTCAGCCGGTCCCAAGGTGACCGCACACGAAACCCCAGAGGGTCTGGATTTGCCTCTTTTGGTCGACGGGCGGCGATAAGGTCGCGTCGGGGACTGACTGCGCCGTCGTCTCAGGTACGAGGGTGACGTCCAGCAAGCTTTTCGCGAGCGTGCTGGCGTCGCCCGCTTGCTCGGGATTGGCGTGTCGCGGGGAGACGGCGCTCGCCTTCGTCTTAAACGCGAGGTCGACGCCTGGTGCGCCCCCCGTTGGGGTGCCGGGACCGTCGACTCGCTCGACAGCCGACGAGGCGCTGCCTCCTGCTTGGCCTTGGTTGCCCCGCCTCCTCCTCCGTCGACGGGGGAGAGGACGGGGTGAGCTCGAAGGTTGTTCTTCCACCATGCGGGGAAGACGTCGCCGATTCCGCCGCCGGCAGGCGGGTTGTCGGCCGCCACCGTTGTTGTCGCACGGCGGTGGAAGGAGTATCATGTCGTAGCTGCCGTCGAGGGATATGAACTCGAGACTCTCGAAACGGAGCACCGTCCCGGGTTGGAGAGGTTGCTGGAGACTGCCCATCTGGAGCTTGACGGGAAGCTGTTCGTCAACACGCAGCAGGCCCCTACCTGGCGCGCCAACTGTCGGCGTTCCGAGACCGGGGGGTCCCTGGGCCGATGAGTGAATGTCGCCGCGTGCCCCAGCCCAGATGGGTCGAGCGTGAGGGCGAGCGCGAAGGGAGGAGAGCGAGACGGCCGGAGACCGACGTGAGAGAGGTGGGAATCCCGCGGCCCTCATGTTCGTCCCATGCCCAGGTCGGGTGCGCTTGCAGTAGGGGGTTACAAGCGTCCACGCGGGAGAGGGAGCGAGCGGCTCCAAGCGAGCGCCTGTTCTCGTCCTCGTCCCCGCGCGGCCAACCTTCTCTAAGAGGGCCCTGGTCCTCCCTTTTATAGGCGTAAGGAGAGGATCCAGGTGTACAATGGGGGGTGTAGCAAGGTGCTACGTGTCTAGCGGAGGTGAGCTAGCGCCCTAGGTACATGCCGTTGTGGCAGCCGGAGAGATCTTGGCACCCAGCTGGTGTGATGTTGTGGCCGTCGAAGGAGCGATGGAGCTTGGCGGAGGGACAGCTGTCGGTGCGGTTGAGTCCTTGCTGACGTCCTCTTGCTTCCGTAAGGGGGCTGAGAGCCGCCGCCGTCACAGAGCATGCGCCGCACCATCATTGCCTATCTGGCGGAGCGAGCCAGATGGGACGCCGGTCTTGTTCCCTGCGACCCAAGTCAGCTCGGGGTAGGGTGATGATGGCGCCTCCTGTTGACGTGGCTGGTCTACGCCCTAGGTTGGGCGATGTGGAAGCTCCTCCGAAGCCGAGGTTGAGTCCGAGCCCCCGGGTTGGGCGAGGCGGAGATCGTCGTCTTCTGGGGCCGAGCCCAAGTCCGAGCCCTGGGTCGGGCGAGGCGGAGATCGTCGTCTTCTGGGGCCGAGCCCAAGTCCGAGCCCTGGGTCGGGCGAGGCAGAGATCGTCGTCTTCTGGGGCCGAGCCCAAGTTCGAGCCCTGGGTCGGGCGGAGTTCGCCGTCTTCCGGGACTTAGCCCGAGTCTGAGCCCTGGGTCGAGCGGAGTTCGCCGTCTTCCGGGACTTAGCCCGAGTCCGAGCCCTGGGTCGGGCGGAGTTCGCCGTCTTCCGGGACTTAGCCCGAGTCCGAGCCCTGGGTCGGGCGGAGATCGTCGTCTTCTGGGGCCTAGCCCGAGTCCGAGCCCTGGGTCTAGCGGAGTTCGCCGTCTTCCGGGACTTGGCCCGAGTCCGAGCCCTTGGTCAGGCGAAGCGGAGCTTCCTATGGTGCCTCCGGCAGGGCCTGACTGCTCGTCAGTCTTACTCTGTCCAGTGGCACTGCAGTCGGTGTGGCGTAGGCGGCGCTGTCCTTCTGTCAGGCCGGTCAGTGGAGCGGCGAAGTGACGGCGGTCACTTCGGCTTTGCCGGCGGGGGGCGCGCGCCAGGATAAGGGTGTCAGGCCACCTTTGCATTAAATGCTCCTGCGACTTGGTCGGTCGGTGCGGCGATTTGGTCAGGGTTGCTTCTTAGCGAAGGTAGGGCCTCGGGCGAGCCGGGAATATGTTCGCCGCTGAAGGGGGGCCTCGGGCGAGACGGAAATCCTCCGGGGTCGGCTGCCCTTGTCCGAGGCTAGGCTCGGGTGAGGCGTGATCGTGTCCCTCGAATGGACTGATCCCTGACTTAATCGCACCCATCAGGCCTTTGCAGCTTCATGCTGATGGGGGTTACCAGCTGAGAATTAGGAGCCTTGAGGGTACCCCTAATTATGGTCCCCGACATATATGTATATACGTTTTTTATAAAATAAAAAATATAATCGTGTTGGGCCGGACCAGCACTACGGACCGAGTCTACAGCCCAAGCACAGCACAACGTTCTTGGCTCTTGCAAGCATCAGGTCGTTTCTGAGACCACATTAGCGTAATAGACTTCATGGTGTTTGAGGTTGCTGAATTGGACGAAGCAACAATGATTTGTCACACTAATAGTAAAATGAAAGGTTATTTGTTGGTTTTCAACGTTAGTAATTGCTACGAAGTAGCATAATTTATATGGAGCGTATCCAGTTTTTATTAATGACTGACTTTAGCAATCACTACATATTTTGATCTATCTTTTTATAAGTTTGAGTTCATGTGACTTATTTTAGAAACTTGAGCTCACAAACTTTCTCTTATTTGGTCTCTGTATGGTGGAATTATGTCATTTTATAATCTCTATTCGTTCAGTCAGTTGTTGTGAACTCTCTTCTCATCGCTCACTTCATTGGTGGTGTTGTACCAAGACATATTGAATGGAGTAAATAATAACATCAATTAGCCAAATTAAAAAAATATTACACGGAGAGCGGAGATAATCAATAAAAAACTTTAGATTTTTTTTGGTGGATAGTTTACATGGGTATTGTTGTAAGTCGTCGCAACGCACGAGCAACCGGCGAGAAGAATATATATATATATATATATATATATATATATATATATATATATATATATATATACTTCGACACTGTTTGGAACCTATAGAGCTAACAGTTTGCTGCTAAAATTAGTTGTAAAGGTTCTAAACACCTCTAACTAATTGTTAGTAAACTTACCAATTAGTTTATTAGCTGGATCAACCTAACTAACAATTTGTTAGCTGGCTAACAATTTATTCTTGATCGATTACAAGGATATTCTAGAAAAATAATATGCTGCAAGAATCAACGATGTGTGACGCAACAAAACGACAGACTGGTACCATGTATAAAAAATGTGAAGCAAACACATGAAAATAAAAGATAACAAGACATTTTTCAGATCTCCAAGCGGGCTGCGGGCATAATGAGATGGATAATCTCATCTTTGGCCCAGGGCCACGTACACGCGTACACTCCAACTGTCCAACCCCTATGATCCGCCTGTCCTACGACGACTACGAGGCAACAAAAACGGCCGGATTGTGGACGATGTGCTTTGTGTACCTCGAGCGAATAGCCGCCGAGGAGACCTTGGAGAATGCGAGTTTTGTCAATGTGGCCTCAGCAAGCGTGCTTAACTGCACTCCTGCACTGCATCTTGGCAAGCGCAGAGCTGAAACTGAGGGTACTTGACGCGCTATCAGGACGACCACATGTCCGTCACTTCTTCCGGTGTCTTTGATACCAATTAAAAGTCACAAGGAGAATAGGCGAAACCTGAAATTTATAAACTTTGTTATAAATAAATTCAAAATACAAAAGATTGTTCCACTTGCTATGAGTTGCTCAATCAATGCGGATAACCTTAGAAGCAAACTCAAAACAATATAAGCATGAGAACTTTAGAGAGATGAGAGGGGATAAACAAATCAAGTGGAGATCAACACAAATGAACATGGCGATTTGTTTACCGAGATTCGGTTCCAAATAACCTAGTCCCCGTTGAGGAGGCTACAAAGGCCGGGTCTATTCCAACCCTTTCCCTCTCAATCGGTCACTTAGACCGGTTGAGTGCTTCTCCTTAATCACCCGGATCACTAAGACCCCGCAAGGATCACCACACAAATAGGTGTCTCTCGCTAGCTTTACAAGACACTTAAAAAATTAGAGTGAGAAGAAGAAAGCAATCCAAGCAACAAGAGCAACGAAGAAAACACAAAACACCCTTTTTCGAGTCACTAAGCACTTGAGTTGATTTTGAAGGTTGAAGGGGATTTGATCTTTTGATTGTGTCTTGGAGTGTATGATTTTGCTCTTGTATTAAATGAGACTTGTAGGAGGCTTGGATGGCTTGAATGGTTGTGGTTAGGGGTATTTATAGCTCCAACCACTATTCCAGTCGTTGCTGTCGATGAGCACACCGGACAGTCCGATGGTACACCGGACATGGCACGTTCACTGTCCGGTGCGTTCCACGTAAGCCGACCGTTGGGGTTTGGAGCGGTTGATCGTTGAAGACCTTTGTCCTCTTGCGGCACCGGACAGTCCGGTGGCGCACTTGATAGTCCGGTGCGTTCTGACTTTGCAGTTCTGACTTCTGACTTTTGCACTGTTCACTGTTCCTCCCGTCAGCGCAATCGACCGTTGGCGAAGTTGACCGTTGCTCCGTTGGCTCACCGGACAGTCCGGTAAATTATAGCAGAGTGGCTCTGAGAAAAATCCGAGAGCAGCCAGTTCGCGAGGTGCCTCGGCCTGGGCACTGGACAGTTAGGCAAACTAGTTAGTCCACGTGGTTTGTGATGGACGTCAAACACCAAAATCGATTTTAGGAAATGTTTAAGCCCATTTCCCTTTCAATCTCCCCCTTTTTGGTGATTGATGCCAACATAAACCAAAGCAAATATAAAGTGTAGGAATGTAACTAGTTTGTAATTTCGACAGATGTGCATAAGTTACTTCGAATTAAACCAATTGAAAGTACTTCTAAGTATAAATGGTTGCTTTGTTCTAGTTTGACATTTTGGACCATATTTGCACCACTTTGCTTGTTTTTGCGAATCTTTTAAAAACGTCTTTTAAAATTCTTTGGTAAATAGCCAATAGTATAAGAATATGATTTCAAAAAGCATTTTGCAAGATATTGAAAATTCTCCCCCTGTTTCAAATGATTTTCCTTTGGTTAAATAAAAGCTGCCCCTGAAGAAGTTCTCCCCTTGGTTGTCAATAGGGATTTTGTAATTTGAATAAATTTCTCCCCTTTGTGAAACCATTTTTTAAAAACAGAGTGGTGGTGCGGTCCTTTTGCGTTGGGCCTATTAATTCTCTCCCTGTGGCATTAATCGCAAAAAACAAAGAAACTTGAGAGGCCTTATATTTTCTCCTTCTTTGAAAGAATGTGAGTGAAAGTTTAGGAGTAGGGCAAAGGATAAATGATACCGACAGAGTTGTAGTGGAAGCATTGCCTTTGCCGAATACTCCATTTCCCTTTCAATCTAAAACTAATCATAGAGATACTCATGAAAGCACATTAGTCTTAGCCTTGGCACAAGAAGAATAAGAAACATGCATTTATATCAAATGAAAGAGACATGATCAAAGGTATATAAATGAGCAATGTGTGCAAGATTTTAATCAAAGGATCGAGAATCAAGAATATTGAGCTCATTACTAAGTTTGCTAAAAGTCTTTTCATCCAGGGGTTTGGTAAAGATATCGGCTAATTGGTTGTGGGTGCTAACATAAGCAATTTCGATATTCCCCTTTTATTGGTGATCTCTGAAAAAGTGATACCGGATGTCTATGTGCTTAGTACGGCTGTGTTCAACGGGATTATCCGCCATGCGGATTGCACTCTCATTATCACATAGGAGAGGGACTTTGCTCAACTTGTAGCCATAGTCCCTAAGAGTTTGCCTCATCCAGAGTAATTGTGCACAACAATGGCCTGCAACAATATACTCGGCTTCAGCAGTGGATAGAGCTACTGAGTTTTGTTTCTTTGAAGCCCAAGACATCATGAATCTTCTCAGAAACTGACAAATCCCTCATGTGCTCTTCCTATCAATTTTACATCCGGACCCAAACCGAACAGCCTTGGGCACGAATTTAGTTCGTAAACCCCCCTAGAGACCTATCCACGGCCACGTCGGGGTGTCGGGTCCGTGGCGCTCGTTCATACGACATTCGCCCTAGAAAGTCCAAATTAAGGAAACAAAGAGCACCAGTGGGTTACGCAAGACATGGTGCTCACAAGAACTAGCGTTGAACCAACAGAATTCTAGTTGGTCGACACAGGCGCCGTTTATGGGTTAGCACGCGGCGTCGAGCTCGCGTTCCAACCTAAAACTTTTTCCTTACCGCTTTTATTTAGATATGGAGTTGAGGGGAGGGGATTTAGCCTTTATTTCACAAACGGATATAGCGGATTCTGTATCCGTGTATACAGTATACAGAGATATATTAAAAGTGGACTTGCATCTGAGATGAGTTAGTAAATCATTTCATATAGCTATGTTCTATTTGTAGGAATAAAATAGGGATTGAGCTGTGGAGAGATGGCTGAGTGGTTGATAGCTCCGGTCTTGAAAACCGGTATAGTTCTAGGAACTATCGAGGGTTTGAATCCCTCTCTCTCCTTTTGTATATTGAATACATTTGCTTCTTTCTATCTATGTTTTTCTTTTTGCAGCCCCCCTTATATCATCTTTCATAAAAAAGCATGAATGGCTCGGCTAGATGGAATAACCAAGCCAAAACATAAAAAAACTAGAACGGGTATAAATAAAAAATCTTAGTTAAGAGGGGTCATGTAAAGAACAGGTTCCAAATCATGATCAATTCCCTTTTCAAAGCCTGCAGCAGCAGCTCGGGCTCTTCCTGCATGCCACAAATGGCCCACAAAAAAGAAGAATCCTAGAACAAAATGGGAGGTCGCTAACCAACTTCTAGGGGAGACATAATTAACAACATTGATCTCGGTAGCTACGCCACCCACGGAATTTAAAGAGCCTAAAGAAGCATGGGTTATATATTCTGCTGAACGTCGTTCTTGCCAAGGTTGGATGTCTTTTTTCAACCTGCTCAAGTCCAAACCGTTAGGGCCCCTTAGAGGTTCTAACCACGAAGCACGAAGGTCCCAAAAACGCATAGTTTCCCCTCCAAAAATAACCTCTCCCGTTGGGAAATGCATTAGATATTTACCTAAACCCGTCGGTCCTTAGGCAGACCCTACATTAGCTCCAAGACACTGGTCCCTAACTAGAAAAGTAAATGCTTGAGCTTGAGAAGCTTCTGGTCCAGTGGGCCCGTAAAACTCACTTGGATAAGCCGTATTATTGAACCAAACTTAGGAGTGTAAACTAAATATCTCATTATTCTTTTCACGGCCCTAAGGTGAACTTCCTTAAGATTTGCCTGAAACCTTGCACACATGCATACTGAAAGCATAACATCCGGTCGTGAAGCACATAAATAGAGTAAAGAACCTATCATTGACCGGTATACCTTTTGATCTACGGATTTACCTCCCGTGTCGAGGTCGAGATGCCCATTTGTTCCCATGGGAGTCTTGATGGGTTTGGCATTCTTGATTCCAAACTTCTTGAGTATGTCTTGAATGTACTTAGTTTGGCAGATGAAGGTGCTCTCTTGGAGTTGCTTGATTTGAAATCCAAGAAAATACTTCAACTCCCCCATCATAGACATCTCGAATTTATGTATCATAATCCTACTAAACTCTTCACAAGATGACTTGTTAGTAGACCCAAATATAATATCATCAACATAAATTTGGCATATAAACAAGTCTTTAGCAATTGTTTTAGTGAAGAGAGTAGGGTCAGCTTTACCAACTTTGAAGCCATTAGTGATAAGAAAGTCTCTTAGGCATTCATACCATGCTCTTGGGGCTTGCTTGAGCCCATAAAGCGCCTTTGAGAGCTTATAAACATGTGTAGGGTACTCACTATCTTCAAAGAAGGTTGCTCAACATATACCTCTTACTTGATAGGGCCATTGAGGAAGGCACTCTTCACGTCCGTTTGATATAACTTAAAGCCATGGTAAGTAGCATAGGCAAGTAATATACGAATTAACACAAGCCTAGCTACGGGTGCATAGGTTTCATAAAAATCTAAACCTTCGACTTGTGAATATCCTTTGGCAACAAGTCGGGCTTTATTCCTAGTCACCACATCATGCTCATCTTGTTTGTTGCAGAACACCCACTTGGTACCTACAACATTTTGGTTAGGACGTGGAACTAAATGACATACCTCATTACTCGTGAAGTTGTTGAGCTCCTCTTGCATTGTCACCACCTAGTCCGGATCTCTAAGTGCATCCTCTATCCTGTAGGGCTCAATAGAAGACACAAAAGAGTAATGTTCACAAAAATGAGCAACTCGAGATCTTGTGGTTACCCCCTTGTAAATGTCACCAAGAATGGAGTTGACGGGGTGATCTCTTTGAATTGCTTGGTGGACTCTTGGGTGTGGTGGTCTTTGATCCCGAATCTCTTGATCATCTTCCTTATCTTCGTTATCTTTATCTCCCCTTGATCAATGTCCTCCTCTTGAGGTGGCTCAACGTCTTGATCTCGATCCTCGTCCCCTTGAGCCATTTCCTCATCTTGAGTTGGTGGAGATGCTTGTATGGAAGATGATGGTTGATCTTGTGCTTGTGAAGACTCTTCGGATTCTTTTGGACACACATCTCCAATGGACATGCTCCTTAGCGCGATGCACAGAGCCTCTTCATCATCTAGTTCATCAAGATCAACTTGCTCCACTTAGGAGCCATTAGTCTCATCAAACACAATGTCATAAGAAACTTCAACTAATCCAGTGGATTTGTTGAAGACTCTATATGCCCTTGTGTTTGAGTCATAACCAAGTAAAAAGCCTTCTACTGCTTTAGGAGCAAATTTAGAATTCATACCTCTCTTAATAATAATAAAGCATTTGCTCCCAAAAACTCTAAAATAGGAAACATTGGGTTTTTACTAGTGAGGAGTTCATACGATGTTTTCTTGAGGATTCGGTGAAGGTAGAGTCGGTTGATGGAGTAGCAAGCAGTGTTAATCGCCTCCGCGCAAAACCGATCCGGTGTCTTGTACTCATCAAGCATGGTCCTCGCCATGTCCAATAGAGTTCTATTCTTCCTATCCACAACACCATTTTGTTGAGGTGTGTAGGGAGAAGAGAACTCATGCCTGATGCCCTCCTCCTCAAGAAATCCTTCAATTTGAGAGTTCTTGAACTCCGTTCCATAGTCGCTTCTAATCTTTTTGATTCTCAATCCGAACTCAGTTTGAGCCCGTCTTAAGAATCTCTTCAAGGTCTCTTGGGTTTGAAATTTTTCCTGTAAAAGGAATACCCAAGTGAAGCGAGAATAATCATCCATAATAACAAGACAATACTTACTCCCGCCAATGCTTATGTAAGCGATTAGGCCGAATAGATCCATGTGCAGTAGCTCAAGCGGCCTGTCGGTCGTCATGACGTTCTTGTGTGGATGATGAGCCCAACTTGCTTCCCTGCTTGACATGCGCTACAAATCATGTCTTTCTCAAAATGAATAATTATTAGTCCTAAAATGTGTTCTCCCTTTAGAAGCTTGTGAAGATTCTTCATCCCAACATGAGTAAGTTGGCGGTGCTAGAGCCAACCCATATTAGTCTTAGCAACTAAGCAAGTGTCTAGTTCAGCATTGTTATCATTAAAATCAACTAAATATAGATGACCATCTAACACTCCCTTAAAGCTATCGAATAATCACTTCTTCTAAAGACAGTAACACCATAACATCAGTAAAAAGACAGTTGAAGCCCATTTTACATAATTGAGAAATTGAAAGCAAGTTGTAATCTAAAGAATCTACAAGAAAAACATTAGAAATGGAATGGTCAAGAGATATAGCAATTTTACCCAAACCTTGATTTCCATCCCCTAATGTAATTGCTCTTTGGGGATCTTCATTTTTCTCATATGAGGAGAACATTCTTTTCTCCCCTGTCATGTGGTTTGTGCACCCGCTATCGATTATCCAACTTGTCCCGTCGATGCATAAACCTACAAAACAAATTTAGGCCTTGTTCTTAGGTATCCAAATGGTCTTGGGTCCTTTCACATTAGAAACAAGCACCTTGGGTACCCAAACACAAGTCTTGGGACTCTTATGTTTGCCCCCAACATATTTGGCAACTACCTTGCCTGATTTGTTAGTAAGCACAAAAGATGCATCAAAAGTCTTAAATGAAATGCTATGTTCATTTGATGCACCGACAATTTTCTTTTTAGGCATTTTGTTATGAGTTGAATGCCTAGAGCTAGAAGCCTCATTACTATACATATAAGCATAATGAGAAATAGTATGAGTTTTTCTAGCATGAATTTTCTTAATTTTGTGCTCAAGATAGTTCTCAGGATATAAAATGTAACCCTCTCTATCTTGACAAAATTAGAGAGTCTGTTCTTTGGGGCATTAAGTTTGATGTTGCTTTGGCTCCCTTGTTGGAAGATAATGCCATCCTTAATGCCAGGTCGTCTCCCATTATAAAGCATGCTACGAGCAAATTTAAAATTTTCATTTTCTAACTCATGCTCGACAATTTTAGCATTCAATTTAGCTATGTGACCATTTTGTTCTTTAATTATGGCAAGGTGATCATTAATAGCATCAATATTAACATCTCTACATCTAGTGCAAATGGTGACATGCTCAACAGTAGATGTAGAAACATTGCAAGCACTCAATTCTTCTATCTTAGCATTTAAACTATCATTTTCAGTTCTAAGATAGGAAATTGAGTCATTGCAAACAATAAGCTCTTTAGAGAATTTTTCACAATTTTCTACTTCAAGAGCATAAGCATTTTTTAGTTTGACAAACTTCTTATTTTCCGTAACGAGCAAGTCCTCTTGACATTCCAAGAGATCATACTTCTCGTTAATGGTTTCTATCAATTCATTTATCTTTTTCTTATGATCCTTGGTAAGGTTTGCAAAAAGAAAAGTTAAATCATCTTTATTATCATCACTAGAGCTACCCTCATCATCAGAAGTGGTGTATTTAGGGGTATCTCTAGAGTGTACCTTCTTCTTTTTGTCGTCCTTAGCCATGAGGCATTTGTGGCCGACGTTGGGGGAAGATAAGGCCTTGTTGATGGCGATGTTGGTGGTGTCCTCATCGGAGGAGTTGTTAGTGGAGCTCTCGTCGGAGTCCTATTCCCGCCCCATGCGCGCCTCGCCACCCTTCTTCTTGTAATATCTTTTCTTCTTGTTGGGAACCTTTCCGTCCGGGCAGGTTAATCCAACGGGGAAACAGAAAGAGCGTTTATAAGGTTTAGTATGGAATGCCAAAAGCTTTCTTCCTCGCTGTTGCGGGTACTGTACCGAGGTATTTATAGGCACTCAAGTGGCCGCTTGTCCCTTGTCCAAGACGTTTATGCCCTCGAGTACCTGGTTTATCCCCAGAATATACCCACGAGGGGAGGTTACAGACAGTCATTATGGTAAAGGTTATTACAGATGCGGCTCGTAACGCGCTTATCCTTGCGGGGCCCGTTACCATGGGCCAAATCCCACATGGGACTCCTGGGGTGGTGACGACGTGGGAGACCCGTAGACTTCGACAAAGCCTTCGTCTGGCGATAGCAAGGGCAAAGGGGACCGCGTTGGTCTCCATCTAGTCGGCGCCTTCGGCTTGTTCAGGCGCGTTCTGTGGATGTAGCCTTCGTCGGAGTGATGAGGAGACGAAAGCAACGAGCGAAGGGTAGCGTGTTCGCCTTCGCCCCAACATTTGCCCTCCAAGGGACCAGTTCAACTAAGTCATCTGGTGCCGAAGACGTCGCTAGATGGTGAAGACACTGCCCTCGCTCGAAGTGGTCCCGTGGGGGGTTTTTGAAATGTGACCGTTGATGGACGTGTTACTATTGGACTGCGTGTATCCCGAAGCGTCGCGTCCTATCTATAAAAAGGCGACCATGGCTGGGACTGTTTCCTACCTTTGCTTGCGCTGTAGAAAACCCTAGCTTTTGCAAATCGCTCGCCTGCCCTCCTTGCTCTCCTGCTTCGGAAATTTGGCTCGTGTCAAGTAGACCGCGCGCCGCCACCGACGGTACGTAGCTATCGGGGACCATAATTAGGGGTACCCTCAAGGCTCCTAATTCTCAGCTGGTAACCCCCATCAGCACAAAGCTGCAAAGGCCTGATGGGTACGATTAAGTCAGGGATCGGTCCATACGAGGGACTCGATCACGCCTCGCCCGAGCCTAGCCTCGGACAAGGGCAGCCGACCCCGGAGGATCTCCGTCTCGCCCGAGGCCCCCCTTCAGCGGCGAACATATTCCCGGCTCGCCCGAGGCCCTGCCTTCGCTAAGAAGCAACCCTGACCAAATCGCCGCACCGACTGACCAAGTTGCAGGAGCATTTAATGCAAAGGTGGCCTGACACCTTTATCCTGATGTGCGCCCCCCAGCCGGCAGAGCCGAAGTGACCGCCGTCACTTCGCCGCTCCACTGACCGGCCTGACAGAAGGACAGCGCCGCCTGCGCCACTCCGACTGCGGTGCCACTTGACAGAGTGAGACTGACAGGCAGTCAGGCCCTGCCGAAGGTACCATAGGAAGCTCCGCTTCGCCCGACCCCAGGGCTCGGACTCGGGCTAAGTCCCGGAAGACGGCGAACTCTGCTCCGCCCGACCCAGGGCTCGGACTTGGGCTAAGTCCCGGAAGACGGCGAACTCTGCTCCGCCCGACCCAGGGCTCGGACTCGGGCTAAGTCCCGGAAGACGGCGAACTCCGCTTCGCCCGACCCAGGGCTCGGACTCGGGCTAAGTCCCGGAAGACGACGAACTCCGCCCGACCCAGGGCTCGGACTCGGGCTGAGTCCTGGAAGACGGCGAACTCCGCCCGACCCAGGGCTCGGACTCGGGCTAAGTCCCAGAAGACGACGAACCTCGCCCGACCCAGGGCTCGGACTCGGGCTCGGCCCGAGAAGATGACGAACTCCGCTTCGCCCGACCCTAGGGTTCGGACTACGCCCTGGCCTCAGCCGATGGTCTCCGCCTCGCCCGACCCGGGGGCTCGGACTCGACCTCGGCCACGGAAGACAGACTCGACCTCGGCTTCGGAGGAGCTTCCACATCGCCCAACCTAGGGCGCAGACCAGCCACGTCAACAGGAGGCGCCATCATCACCCTACCCCGAACTGACTCGGGCCGCAGGGAACAAGACCGGCGTCCCATCTGGCTCGCTCCGCCAGATAGGCAATGATGGCGCCCCGCATACTCTGTGACGACGGCGGCTCTCAGCCCCCTTACGGAAGCAAGAGGACGTCAGCAAGGACTCAACCGCTCCGACAGCTGTCCCTCCGCCAGGCTCCATCGCTCCTTCGACGGCCACGACATCACACCAGCTGGGTGCCAAGATCTCTCCGGCTGCCACAATGGCATGTACTTAGGGCGCTAGCTCTCCACCGCTAGACACGTAGCCCTCTGCTACACCCCCCATTGTACAACTGGTTCCTCTCCTTGCGCCTATAAAAGGGAGGACCAGGGCCCTCTTAGAGAGGGTTGGCCGCGCGGGGACGAAGACGAGACACGCGCTCGCTCGGAGCCGCTCGCTCCCTCTCCCGCGTGGACGCTTGTAACCCCCTACTGCAAGCGCACCCGACCTGGGCGCGGGACGAACACGAAGGCCGCGGGATTCCCACCTCTCTAACGCCGGTCTCCGGCCGCCTCGCTCTCCCCCCTTCGCGCTCGCCCTCGCGCTCGACCCATCTGGGCTGGGGCACGCGGCGACATTCACTCGTCGGCTCAGGGACCCCCCGGTCTCGGGACACCGACAGTTGGCGCGCCAGGTAGGGGCCTGCTGCGTGTTGACGAACAGCTTCCCGTCAAGCTCCAGATGGGCAGTCTCCAGCAACCTCTCCAACCCGGGATGGTGCTCCGTTTCGGGAGTCTTGAGTTCATGTCCCTCAACGGCAGCTACGATGTGATACTCCTTCCACCGCCATGCGACAACGACAGTGGCGGCCGACAACCCGCCCTCCAGCGACGGAATCGGCGACGTCTTCCCCGCATGGTGGAAGAACAACCTTCGAGCTCACCTCGTCCTCACCCCCGCCGACGGAGGAGGAGGCGGGGCAACCAAGGCCAAGCAGGAGACAGCGCCTCGTCGGCTGTCGAGCGAGTCGACGGCCCCAGCGCCCCAACGGGGGGTGCACCGGGCGTCGACCTCGCGTTTGAGACGAAGGCGAGCGCCGTCTCCCCGCGACACGCCAATCCTGAGCAAGCGGACGACGCCAGCACGCTCGCGAAAAGCTTGCTGGACGTCACCCTCGTACCTGAGACGACGGTGCAGTCAGCCCCCGACGTGACATTATCGCCGCTCATCGACCAAAAGGTACCGACCGATTCCCATCCCACGCCTTTCGGATTCAGCCTCGACCCGCCTAGCGGCTTCGCTTTGGCGGGTGCTCTCGTAGAGGCAAGTCCAAACCCTCTGGGGTTTCGTACGCGGTCACCTTGGGACCGGCTGACGGACGTCTCGACCTACGGGCCCTCTGGGTCCGAGGAAGACGGCGAACCCAGCATCTGTTGGGATTTCTCCGGACTTGGCAACCCCAGTGCCATGCGGGACTTCATGACCGCATGCGACTACTGCCTTTCCGACTATTCCGACGGTAGTCGTAGCCTCGGCGACGAGGACTGCGGCCCAAGTCGCGAATGCTTCCACGTCGATCTAGGGGGTCCCTCCGAAGGCAACCATCTCGGCATGCCGGAGGACGGTGACCTCCCTAGGCCGGTGCCTCGCGTTGACATCCCACGGGAGCTAGCTGTGGTCCCCGTTCAGGCGGGGGGCCATGACCCACAGCTCGAGCAAATCCGCGGGGTGCAGGCCAGGCTCGACGGGGGAGCAGGAGCGCTTGAGCCGATCCGCCGGGACGTCAGGCAGGCATGGGCGGGCCAACCTCCGGCCGGAGAAATACGTCATCTACCCCAGGGCTTCCAGCACCGCATCACCGACAACGTCAGGGTCAGGCCACCACCCGCATCCAGTGGGGTTGGCCAGAACCTGGCGGCAGCAGCAATGCTTCTTCGCGCGATGCCGGAGCCATCAACCACCGAGGGGCGGCGAATCCAGGGAGAGCTCAAGAATCTCCTGGAAGGCACCGCGGTCCGATCGGCCGAGAGCTCCGCCTCCCGAAGGCAGGGGTACCCCTCGGAACCTCATGCCGCGACTTCCCGATTCATGCGGGAAGCCTCGGTCTACACCGGGCGCACGCGCAACGCCGTGCCTACGGCCCCAGGTCGCCTCGGCAACGAGCACCATCACCGCGACCGTCGGGCCCACCTCGATGAGAGGGTTCACCGAGGCTACCACCCTAGGCGTGGGGGACGCTACGATAGTGGGGAGGATCGGAGTCCCTCGCCCGAACCACCCGGTCCGCAAGCCTTCAGCCGAGCCATCCGACGGGCGCCGTTCCCGACCCGGTTCCGACCCCCGACTACTATCACAAAGTACTCGGGGGAGACAAGACCGGAACTGTGGCTCGCGGACTACCGTCTGGCCTGCCAACTGGGTGGAACGGACGATGACAACCTCATCATCTGCAACCTCCCCCAGTTCCTCTCCGACACCTCTCGCGCCTGGTTGGAGCACCTGCCTCCAGGGCAGATCTCCAACTGGGACGACCTAGTCCAAGCTTTCACCGACAATTTCCAGGGCACGTACGTGCGGCCTGAGAATTCCTGGGACCTCCGAAGCTGCCGACAGCAGCCGGGAGAGTCTCTCCGAGACTACATCTGGTGATTCTCAAAGCAGCGCACCGAGCTGCCCAACATCGCCGACTCAGATGTCATCGACGCGTTCCTCGCTGGCACCACCTGCCGCGACCTGGTGAGCAAGCTGGGTCGCAAGACCCCCACCAGGGCGAGCGAGCTGATGAACATCGCCACCAAGTTCACCTCCGGCCAGGAGGCGGTCGAGGCTATCTTCCGAAAGGACAAGCAGCCCCAGGGCCGCCCATCGGAAGATACTCCCGAGGCGTCAACTCAGCACGGCGCCAAGAAGAAGGGCAAGAAGAAGTCGCAAGCGAAACGCGACACTGCCGACGCGGACCTTGTTGCCGCCGCCGAAGTACAAGAACCCTCGGAAGCCCCCCGGAGGTGCCAACCTCTTCGACAAGATGCTCAAGGAGCCGTGCCCCTATCACCAGGGGCCCGTCAAGCACACCCTTGAGGAGTGCGTCATGCTTCGGCGCCACTTCCATAGGGTTGGGCCACCCGCGGAGGGTGGCAAGGCCCGCGACGACGACAAGAAGGAAGATCACCAGGCAGGAGAGTTCCCCGAGGTCCGCGACTGCTTCATGATCTATGGTGGGCAAGCGGCGAACGCCTCGGCTCGGCACCGCAAGCAAGAGCGCCGGGAGGTCTGCTCGGTGAAGGTGGCGGCGTCAGTCTATCTAGACTGGTCCGACAAGCCCATCACCTTCGACCGAGACGATCACCCCGACCATGTGCTGAGCTCGGGGAAATACCCGCTCGTCGTCGACTCCGTCATCGGCGACATCAGGCTCACCAAGGTCCTCATGGACAGAGGCAGCAGCCTCAACATCATCTACGCCGAGACCCTCGGGCTCCTGCGTGTCGATCTGTCCTCCATCCGGGCAGGCGCTACGCCCTTCCATGGGATCATTCCCGGGAAGCGCGTCCAGCCCCTCGGACGGCTCGACCTTCCCGTCTGCTTCGGAACGCCCTCCAACTTCCGAAGGGAGACCCTGACGTTCGAGGTGGTTGGGTTCCGAGGAACCTACCACGCGGTACTAAGGAGGCCATGCTACGCGAAGTTCATGGCCGTCCCCAACTACACCTACCTGAAGCTCAAGATGCCGGGCCCCAATGGGGTCATCATCGTCGGCCCCACGTACAAACACGCGTTCGAATGCGACGTGGAGTGCGTGGAGTACGCCGAGGCCCTCGCCGAGTCCGAGGCCTTCATCGCCGACCTAGAGAGCCTCTCTAAGGAGGTGCCAGACATGAAGCATCATGCCGGCAACTTTGAGCCAGCGGAGACGGTTAAGTCCGTCCCCCTCGACCCCAGCGGCGACGCCTCCAAGCAGATCCGGATCGGCTCCGGGCTCGATCCCAAATAGGAAGCAGTGCTCGTCGACTTTCTCCGCGCGAACGCCGACGTCTTCGCGTGGAGTCCCTCGGACATGCCCGGCATACCGAGGGATGTCGCCGAGCACTCGCTGGACACCCGAGCCAGAGCCCGACCCGTCAAGCAGCCACTGCGCCGATTCGACGAGGAGAAGCGCAGAGCCATAGGCGAGGAGATCCACAAGCTAATGGCGGCAGGGGTTCATCAAAGAGGCGAAAAGCGTCAAGCTCAATCCCGAAAGGTGGGTCTTCGGGGAGCCCCAGGGCATGTTCTTGGGGTTCACCGTCTCCAAGCGGGGCATCGAAGCCAACCCAGAGAAGATCGCAACCATCGCGCAGCACCCCGAGCCCTTGCAGAAGGCACCTGGGGGCTACACGCACCTGCTGGTCGCCATCGACAAATTCTCCAAGTGGATCGAGGTCCGACCCCTGAACAGCATCAGGTCCGAGTAGGCGGTGGCGTTCTTCACCAACATCATCCATCGCTTCGGGGTCCCGAACTCCATCATCACCGACAACGGCACCCAGTTCACCGGCAGAAAGTTCCTGGACTTCTGCGAGGATCACCACATCCGGGTGGACTGGGCCGCCGTGGCTCATCCCATGACGAATGGGCAGGTGGAGCGTGCCAACGGCATGATTCTACAAGGGCTCAAGCCTCGGATCTACAACGACCTCAACAAGTTCGGCAAGCGGTGGATGAAGGAACTCCCCTCGGTGGTCTGGAGTCTGAGGACAACGCCGAGCCGAGCCACGGGCTTCACGCCGTTCTTTCTAGTCTATGGGGCCGAAGCCATCTTGCCCACAGACTTAGAATACGGTTCCCCGAGGACGAGGGCCTACACCGACCAAAGCAACCAAGTTAGCCGAGAAGACTCGCTGGACCAGCTGGAGGAGGCTCGGGACAAGGCCTTGCTACACTCGGTGCGGTACCAGCAGTCCCTGCGACGCTACCACGCCCGAGGGGTCCGGTCTCGAGACCTCCAGGTGGGCGACCTGGTACTTCGGCTGCGACAAGACGCCCGTGGGCGGCACAAGCTCACGCCCCCCTGGGAGGGGCCATTCGTCGTCGCCAAGGTTCTGAAGCCCGGAACGTACAAGCTGGCCAACAGTCAAGGCGAGGTCTACGGCAACGCCTGGAACATCCAACAGCTACGTCGCTTCTACCCTTAAGATGTTTTCAAGTTGATCATATATCTCGCACCCACGCAAAGTTTAGTCATCAAGGAAGGGTCGGCCTCGCCTCGGCAAAGCCCGACCCTCCCTCGGGGGCTAAAAGGGGGGGAACCCCCTCTGCGTTGAAATTTTCCTCGAAAAAAGATCTTTTCTGCCAGAATGTCTTTCGCGCTTTTTGGCTACTTCGAAAGTGGATCCTGAAAACGATGGAGTACACGTAAGCAGCCAAGGCTGACCGAGCCGAGGGACTCCTACGCCTCCGGGATACGGATACCTCACTCATCACCTTCCGCGAGAAGCAACTCTCGCTCGCACAAACATTTTTGTTACTGACAAGAAAGTCCAGATACTCAAAACAAGAGGAAAGGAGACGCGGCTTTACAACACGGCGAGGGTGTGTTTTGGCCTCGGCGGCCGCAGGAAACACACGCTACAAGACAATCCGACCCTGCAGGCTCGGGTCTTGACGCTGGAATGGAGCAGCAGCACCCTCGGCATCGACAACACTTTCGGCGAGGTCTGACCTAGCCTCGGACGGCGACGCGGTCTGAAGATCTCCACTCCGAAGGACGACGTCATCGCCACGCCCGGGCCATCGCTGCCAGGGTCTTCTCGGGAATCCGGCCCGAGCAGGCGGCTCGGCCGGTCACCCTGGGGCCTCGGCCAGCTGCCCTCCAAGGACGTCAGCCCGACCCGAGGCCTCGGCTGGTCAGTTCCGGCGTCGGTCCCGCTAACGGACGACCCGGCCAGGCTCAGGCCAACTAGGTTTTCTTTACGAGCCAACTCTGCCTCTGTTCATGTTGACGCCGCTACCCCTGGCCTCGGCTCATCGGAGAGCGACCGAGGGGTTCCTCTGACTAAGCAAGGGAAGCCTCGGACAACAAGGCTGACCGAGCCGAGGGACTCCTACACCTCCGGGATACGGATACCTCACTCGTCACCTTTACACGGGGCGACTCACGCTTGGTGAGGCGGTTCAGACAACCAACAGGCGAGTCTTAGTGCTCGAAAATGAGGAAAAAACACGGCTCCGTGCCGAAAATACATACATGTTCAGGCCTCGACAGCCACAATGAACACTGGCATTCAAAGTGCCATTACAAACGGAACTCCGGTTCCGTCCCCGCGGGTATGGGCGACCTCCACGTCGGGGAAGCCCGTGGAGCGACAAGCTCTAGGCGAATCACCAGCAAATGCGGGTCGCTCCAAAGCGCATCGGCAGGTCCTCACTCCTGTCCTCGCCACGCAAGCGAGGAAGAGGACGGAATGTTGCATCCTAGCTGGACAGCAACAGCCCGCCTCCCCCAGCATGGCTGGAGGACGTCTCCTCCGCAGAACTGGAGGATGGTCTCCACCACCAGAAGCTGGAAGAGGAGGCGGTCGGCCGACCCACGCGGGGGGCAGAGCACCGGCTCAGCCCGGGCCCCGCCCCAGCGAGGATGATGAAGACCAGCTGGGGGCGGGACCAAGATCACAGCCCAGCTTGCTCCTCCCCATCCAGGGGCTGGTGGTCACCGTCCTGGGTGACCCCCGCCGAGGGGGAGCAGCTGGGCTGGCTGATGAAAATCCTTGAAGCCGAACGATGGCTGAAAGGTACCAACTCCCGCAGAGTTGCGTTCCTCCAACGACGAGGCGGAAAGACGGCGGATATCCCCCATCCGGGGGCTTGGAAGGCGGAAAGACGCGATGCATAAGGGAGCGCGAAGACATGGTCGCCTTCCAAGGGGGTCGCCCTCCTTTTAAAGGCAGCTCTCCCTACTTGCGTCCCCAGCTGTCATGGGCTGAGTCTTCTCCAACACACTCCAAGGTCCTCCCCTACGGCGCAGGGGCTGGGTCCCACACGTCATGCAAGCCGACTCAGAGCAGAAGAAGCCAAACCGCCGCGCGCGGTGCGTACAACCGCCCAGCGGTTACAAGCGACCTTCCACTTTTGCCCAGACCAGCGGGCGAAAGGGTGGGCAGCCGTGCAGGCGGCATGCAACCGCGCCAAGTGGGCGCACTTCTCCGACTCCCAACACGCCCAGCATGGGGGCCCAGGCCCACGCGTCATGCAACCGGCGCGCCGAATGCTTCGTGCATGCAACTGCACCGCCACTTGCGCCACTACCGCGCCTCCTCGACTGCGGAACCAATACCGCGACTCGAGGCGACCCAGCGCGCGACCCAGCAGCGCCAGCCTGGCGCGACGGTCAATGCGGTCGAAGACGGGCCGGCAGTAATGGCGGTGGCAGGCGGGCAGGAGCAGCGGCCACGTCGTCAGCCAAGCTCACGTCCCATCCAGGGACAGCGAGGGAGCCCTCTCTCACGGCGGGAAGACAACGCGCCCGTGATCCGTCCCTCGAACGGCTCGCGCGCGCGCAACGGTCGCCCCGCGAACCACTCGCCCCGTCGCATTAACTCCGCGGCGGGACGGGCGGCGCCTCTGGCAGGAGAAGCGGGCGACGCTTCGCCTCCGCCATAATGACCGCGTCAAAAAAGGTACGCCGCGCCGTTCGATTTCGTATCCTTTTCCTTTTTTCCTCTTTCTCTCTCTTGCAACAGGGACCGGGAAAGGGGGATACCCCGAAAAGGATCCTTCCCCGTGAAGGAACCAGGCCCCGAGCCTCCCTACTGATCAGGGGTTCGAAGGCTGGCCCCTCGGAAGGGTTCGACAGCCGCCTCAGATCACGTGGGCCCTACACCCACTATTGGTCAGAGGTTCGAAGGCCGGCCCCTCGGAAGGGTTCAACGACAGCCTCAGGCTACTCGGGCTCCGCGCCCACTACTGATCAGGGGTTTGAAGGCTGGCCCCCGAAGGGTTCACAGCCGCCTCAGACGCCGAGAGAGGGATGACCATGGGTACGTTCGATACATAACCAAGGCTCGGGCTACGCTCCCGAGGTACCCTAGGACATTTCCGAGACCGGCGGGAACGATCTTGTAACGGAATCCCATCAAAGGGAGGCATCGAGCCCTCGGACCCCGTCGCCAGGGGACCGGGTCCGGCAGATCACCCGCAGGTACTTTTGGGCGTGCCTCTGGGCCCCTAGCCGACCCCTAACGAACGGGGCACGGACGTCCACTCGGATCACCCGCTTGCAGCTCACCGGAGACACCATGTTCGGCGCCCATCGAGGGCAACATGGTGCTTTCCCCCCTCCTCCTTGCGGAAAGGCGACGCAGGGGCGTATGTAAAAAAGCCGAGTCTGTCCCTGATCGCCCTCTCGCCCTGTGCGGAGGCTCGGGGGCTACTCTCGCAAACCCGGCTCCGGCCGAACCGTTGACAGCGTCAACATACCAGCCCAAGAACTTGGGACCCGACCGTACACCTGGGCTACGGCCAGCTCGCATGTGGGAACGACCAGACCAGCCGAAGCATTACGCGAGGCATTAAGACCTCGAAGGAGTGAAACCACTCCTCCGAGGCCTCGGGGGCTACACCCGGCGGGTGCGCTCGCGCGCACCCACCGGAACAAAACGCAACCGAGAAAGGCTAGTCCCCTTGCAAAAAAGTGCGACGAAAGCCTCCAAGCGAGTGCAAACACTCCCTTCGAGGCTCGGGGGCTACTGTCGGGGACCATAATTAGGGGTACCCTCAAGGCTCCTAATTCTTAGCTGGTAACCCCCATCAGCACAAAGCTGCAAAGGCCTGATGGGTACGATTAAGTCAGGGATCGGTCCATATGAGGGACTCGATCACGCCTCGCCCGAGCCGAGCCTCGGACAAGGGCAGCCGACCCCGGAGGATCTCCGTCTCGCCCGAGGCCCCCCTTCAGCGGCGAACATATTCCCGGCTCGCCCGAGGCCCTGCCTTCGCTAAGAAGAAACCCTGACCAAATCGCCGCACCGACCGACCAAGTCGCAGGAGCATTTAATGCAAAGGTGGCCTGACACCTTTATCCTGACGCGCGCCCCCCAGCCGGCAGAGCCGAAGTGACCGCCGTCACTTCGCCGCTCCACTGACCGGCCTGACAGAAGGACAGCGCCGCCTGCGCCACTCCGACTGCGGTGCCACTTGACAGAGTGAGACTGACAGGCAGTCAGGCCCTGCCGAAGGTACCATAGGAAGCTCCGCTTCGCCCGACCCTAGGGCTCGGACTCGGGCTAAGTCCCGGAAGACGGCGAACTCCGCTCCGCCCGACCCAGGGCTCGGACTCGGGCTAAGTCCCGGAAGACGGCGAACTCTGCTCCGCCCGACCCAGGGCTCGGACTCGGGCTAAGTCCCGGAAGACGGCGAACTCCGCTCCGCCCGACCCAGGGCTCGGACTCGGGCTAAGTCCCGGAAGACGACGAACTCCGCCCGACCCAGGGCTCGGACTCGGGCTGAGTCCCGGAAGACGGCGAACTCCGCCCGACCCAGGGCTCGGACTCGGGCTAAGTCCCAGAAGACGGCGAACCTCGCCCGACCCAGGGCTCGGACTCGGGCTCGACCCCAGAAGACGACGAACTCCGCTTCGCCCGACCCCAGGGTTCGGACTACGCCCTGGCCTCAGCCGACGGTCTCCGCCTCGCCCGACTCGGGGGCTCGGACTCGACCTTGGCCACGGAAGACAGACTCGACCTCGGCTTCGGAGGAGCTTCCACATCGCCCAACCTAGGGCACAGACCAGCCACATCAACAGGAGGCGCCATCATCACCCTACCCCGAACTGACTCGGGCCGCAGGGAACAAGACCGGCGTCCCATCTGGCTCGCTCCGCCAGATAGGCAATGATGGCGCCCCGCATACTCTGTGACGACAGCGGCTCTCAGCCCCCTTACGGAAGCAAGAGGACGTCAGCAAGGACTCAACCGCTCCGACAGTTGTCCCTCCGCCAGGCTCCATCGCTCCTCCGACGGCCACGACATCACACCAGCTGGGTGCCAAGATCTCTCCGGCTGCCACAATGGCATGTACTTAGGGCGCTAGCTCTCCACCGCTAGACACGTAGCACTCTGCTACACCCCTCATTGTACACCTGGTTCCTCTCCTTGCGCCTATAAAAGGGAGGACCAGGGCCCTCTTAGAGAGGGTTGGCCGCGCGGGGACGAGGACGAGAAACGCGCTCGCTCGGAGCCGCTCGCTCCCTCTCCCGCGTGGACGCTTGTAACCCCCTACTGCAAGCGCACCCGACCTGGGCGTGGGACGAACACGAAGGCCGCGGGATTCCCACCTCTCTCACGCCGGTCTCCGGCCGCCTCGCTCTCCCCCCTTCGCGCTCGCCCTCGCGCTCGACCCATCTGGGCTGGGGCACGCGGCGACATTCACTCGTAGGCTCAGGGACCCCCCGGTCTCGGGACGCCGACAGTAGCAATGTCCTCTTCCTCGTCTGCTACGAGTGCATCATCGGTTGACCCATCGTCCGAGGATACTTTGAGTGATTTAGCGTTGATGGAGTTGCAACCGGGCCACACCGTGGAGTTCGACACTTCAAGGATTTCCTTGGTCCACGTGCTGGAGATGCAGTGGCTTGGATACTTTAGTGACAGTGTCGGGCGGGTTCTAGGCACAGAGGAGATCCCTGAGCCTGAGGGCGAATTGGTTGTGTTTGAGGCATTTTTCATTGCTGGCCTGTGTCTCTCAGCGCATCGCTTCGTGGAAGAGGTTTTGCGGAGGTTCAAAGTGCAGGTCCACCAGTTGACGCCTAACGCCATGGTTGCGCCGGCGAAGTATGTTTGGGCCGTTGCTTCTTATGGCGGGCAGCCGTCTGTGGAGGTCTTCGCCAAGAATTATTGCTTGCATTGGCAAAAAAGGAAAATATGAAATAAGATTGCACAATTTGGATTGTGCACCTTCACGCCAAGGACTGGAAAGACTTCGGCGGAAGTCGTGGAGATAGTCCCTTGCGCCAGGAACAAGTGGGGCAACTGGTGGGATTTTTGGTTTTATGTTTCTTGCAGGGAAGTCGAAGATCTGCCTGGGCTCCCTCCGGCCATTCTGTGCTCTCACTGCTATGTGGCATTCCCTCGATTCGAGGTGGCAGAGGATGACAAGGACGAAGGGACCCTTTGGTACGCTGCCCGCCTGAGTAGCGGGCGTGATTTGGTTGAGGAATTTATCGGCTATGGAATGTGGCCCTTGGCACACGACTGGGTACTTGGTGAGGTGTGCCCTCGCCGGATGCCGACCCTGGGTGATCGGTTGGTGCGAAGTCCTTCCTTCGCTGTGGATTTACGGGGGCCAGAACCCGGCAGCGTTTGTGCCCGAAGTGGAGGCCGAGGCCTCAAAGATTGTAGGGCGATATGTGTCGAAGACTGAGACCCTGTGGAGTTGGGATATCCGCGATTCGAATGTTCGATTGAACCGTGTTTTTGAGTTGAACCGTCTGCCATATGCTGGCTACCCGGGGACGACGATGCCGATGTTGGTGACCGCCGGGGAAAAAGGGTGGTGGAAGCGATTGACGAAGGCCCTTCACTGGGAGCAGTGCTGGCTGTGGCCACCAAAAAGAGGAAACTAGGTACAACAGCTGAGGGGTTGGGGGCTTCTGATCATTTTGCTGTGGATTTGTTGGGAACTTGTGCGGCTCCTGAGGAGACTATGTCTTCGCCCGAGCTCCGGAAATCTTCCGCGCGAATGCTGAAGGTTATGTGGGGTCACTGGCCTAGGAGTGTTTCAATCCCCCGGGCGGCCGGCGAGGACATTTGTACATCTCGATTAGCTCGTGAGATGAAGATTTTTCCTTACGGACGGAATGTTGCTGTTGTTGTTTCGGCAGTGATGGAAAAGGATAGCCAAGACACGTTGAGGAAACACCGGGCGTTCGCGAGAGTCGGGGACCCACGCTGCGAGGTCAAGATGGCACGAGGGAGCGCAAAGTCTGCCACCCCCGGTACCATCAAGCCTCCGCTGGGCGCGAAGTCCGCCGCCCCCGGCCCCAGCAAGCCGCTCCCTGTCGTGCCCGCATAGGAGCGAAGGCCTCCATCCCCGCCGCGTACTGCTGAGATGGAGGTGGGTGGGGCCGAGGTCTCCATGGATATTTCCGTGGAGGACTATCTTGTGGGCGGGGTCACGATTTTCGACGTTCATACAGGGCGGGGACCTGTCGGTGAGTTTTTTACGGGGTCTGGGTGTTTGACGAACTATGGTGCAGGGTCGGAGGCTGGGCAACTGGATGTTGTCCTAGCGCCGGTGGTGGCTGGGTCGGTCGCCGTGGCGACTAGGGTGAAGGGGTCTTTGTAGGACCCATGGTCCAGGTTTTGCGCCAGCGGCGAGATAGCTTCGGCCGCCACCGCTAAGGACGTGGCAGGCTCAGTTGCGCAGCAGCTGAAGCATGTAAGTAGTCCTTGACTTCGGCAATTTACTCTTCTTATACGACTTTGAATTTGACGGATTTTTATGTCAGGCGGCCGCCTTCGCCGAACATATTACGTTGGGGGCCCTGACCTTGGAGTTTGCTGCCGAAAGGCGACGACTCGAGGGGAGGATTGAGCGCCTCCGGACGCAGCACACTAAGGTTGTGTGGGACAAATCGGCCGCGGAGAACAAGAGCCGCAACCTGATGGAGAAGTTGTCGGCTGCAGAGTCCAAAAAAGAGGACCTCACCCACCGGCTAGCGGCGGAAAAGGAGGATGCGGACAGGGCCTGCGTGGAGGCCCAGGCTGAGCGTGCCAAGGCCAACCTCGCTCTCCAACGTGCTGCGGAGGCGGAGTCGAGCCACAGGAGCCTGCGCGGCTATTTGGACAAAGCGGAGGCCTCTACCCACACATAGGTGGATCGAGCACACGCGTTGCTCGTGGACGCGTACCGACAGCTTGGTGTGCGTACCGCCCCCTTTGATGCATCCGGTAAAGAGGTGGGCCTCCGTTTCCTCGGGTGGCTTTAGGATGAACTAGAGATGCTTCCGGCAATCGTGATGGGTCTCATGTCCTTCACTTCGCTCATCACCTGTGAAGGGACCGCGAATGCCTTGTCCCGTGAGGGATGCAGGCACTTCAAAGTTTTTGACTGATCCGACGAAGACTTCAACCGTGGAATTTTCCAGGTCGAAGGCGAGGTGCTAAAGCGGTCTGCTGGGGCGCTTTATGATAGGATGTGGGGCCCTCATGGCTGTGATACTGTCAGGGAAAGGTCTGACCGGGCGATGGAGCAAGTACGGATTGCTGTTTTTTTGGAATTTGTATTTATATTTGGTGTTATTTCTATAGGTGGCGAATGATGAGGAGGTCGACGACTTCGGAGTCCTTGAGAGCATGGTGCCACTAGCGGAGGATGCGAGGGCGGGGATTAGGGAGCAACCGGCGCCGCCGACTGGTGCTGGCGAGGACCCTGTGGCAGCTGCCGCGCCGCCTGGTGAAGACACTTCGGTGGCAGCCACGTCGGCTGCCGAACACCCTGCAGCATCAGTCAGCCCCTCACAGGTGGCGAGATAGAGCTAGGGGTGTTGGATGTAGGGCTTTACTTTTGTGATATTGAAAATCGATTGCTGCGCAGATTCCGACGTCTAGGCCTGCGCAAGCAACCCCTACTGATGATACTGATTTTGTGGCAGTCGCAACCGCAATGCCTGCTAATGATAGTTTGTCTGGTTTTGAAACTGGGTCTTGGTCATCTGATGGTGGTGAGTTTGGTAGCCCATTTTCCTGGACTGAGTCGTCACATGAAGATTTGGATTATTTTGCTACGTTAGATGTGGCTGCGACGGAGTCCTCGCCGCGGCTGGAGGTGGGCGAAGTGTCTGATCCCCCGGCTGGTGCGGGGACAGAGCATCGTCGACGAAAAGTGGTGTCGAAGCATAGCGTTGGCGAGATGTCGCGAAGTGGTAGGCACCGTCAGATGGGGATAAACGAACCCGCCTTCAAGTGAATCGGGGTGGCCAACGAGATTTGCTGGCGTCGATCGGGACAAGTATTGGTGAGGGGGATCTGCGGAACCTTTTTGAGGGTGAAGAGTTGACAATGATGTTGTTTAATTATCAGGAGGCGGGCCTTATCCCGAAGGCTGAGCCGATGTAGCATGTTTGCTGCCCTCGCTCTTGTCTTGCGGTTGAGTAAAAACGCTGCCCTCCCTTGGCTCGCAATCAAGAGGGAGGGGCAACAAAATGCGGTTTGTACTTGTGGTGGATGGTGACCCTTTGCTGTGTGTATGTGACGACATTGTTGTTGAATGAGATGGGGACTTTGTCCTTGTTGTGACTGTCCGGCTGCGTCCTTTGGCGACTTGCATGGATGTCTTTTAACGAAGACTTCGTATCGTGCCCTTATTGTGCTTGTCCGGCTGCACCCTTAGGCGACTTTTGCACGGCTATCAACGAAGACTTCGTATCGTGCACTTATTGTGCTTGTCCGGCTGCACCCTTAGGCAACTTTTGCGTGGCTATCAACGAAGACTTCGTATCATGCACTTATTGTGCTTATCCGGCTGCACCCTTAGGCGACTTTTGCACGGATTTGTCTTTCAATGAAGACTTCGTATCGTGCACTTATTGTGCTTATCCGGCTGCACCCTTAGGCGACTTTTGCACGGATTTGTCTTTCAACAAAGACTTCGTATTCTGCACTTATTGTGCTTATCCGGCTGCACCCTTAGGCGACTTTTGCACGGATTTTGTCGCACGCGAGGGTAGTCTGCGCTACCTGTCGTGGTGACTTCGTATTGGTCGAATGCCGAAGACCCTCAGGGTGGTCTTTTTTGATATGGTGATGATGCTTGGAATTTTTGCGGGGGCTTTTTCACTGGTATATTACATGGCGCCGCCTCGTTAAAAACCTCACCCCCCAGGAGGAAAAGAGTGCGGGCCTGAATAGCATTGTTTGCAGAATTACAAAGGCACGTAGATCTTGGAACTTAAACAAAAAATTTCTGGAGATTATCGATGTTCCAGGAATGTTCTAAGTCTTTGCCGGATGATGTTGTCAACCTGTAAGCGCTGGGGGACGCCTTTGTCTTGACTATGTATGGTCCCTCCCACTTCGGCTCGAGCTTGCCCTGGGACTCTGTCCGGGTGGTTCTTACGAGTACGAGGTCCCCTTCGTTGAATTCTCTTGGGACGACTTTGCTGTCGCGCCATGCTTTGGTCTGGACCTGGTACTTGTTGAGGACCTGCAGAGTGAGAACGTGGTCTCCGTCGATGAGATCCTTGGAGGTTGGTTCATCGATGTCGGGGACAACTAGCTCGTTTGTTCGAGGGGACCCGTGCTTTAATTCTTGCGGCATCATTGCTTCAGATCCATACATCAAGCGGAAGGGTGTGAACCCGGTTGCTCGGCACTCTGTCGTATTCAGGGCCCAGACGACTTCAGGTAGTTGGTCGGCCCATTTGCCCTTTTTGTCATCAAGGAGCCTTTTCTTGATGGCACTGAAGATCTTGTCGTTGGCGCGTTCAACGACACCATTGGATTGTGGGTGGTACATAGAGGCAAAGATAGGCTTGGTGCTGATGGAACTGCAGAATTCCCTGAAGTCTTGGCTGTCAAACTATTTGTCGTTGTCGACAGTGAGTTCGGACGGGACTCCGAAGCGACAGACAATGTTTTGCCAGAATAATTTTTGGGCGGTCTTCGATGTTATCGTGCAGACGACCCTGGCCTCAATCCACTTTGTGAAATATTCAACGGCGATGAAGGTGAACTTGAGGTTCCCTTGAGCTGTGGGCAGTGGTTCGATGATGTCCAGCCCCCATCGTTGAAGTGGCCATGTGTGTGCGATGAGCTTGGTGAGTTGCAAAGGGTTGCCTGATCGAGGAGAGAACATCTAACATGCTTCGCATGACCTGGTGACTCCATGCAGATTATCGCAGGCAAGTAAAATCCCTAACAGATCACCCTGGCTGCGAGGGCTCTTGGTCCGGAGTGTGAACCGCAGGTTCCGCTGTGGACTTCGTGGAGGATTTCTATGCCTTCGGTTTTGGTTATGCATTTGAGCATAGGCTGGCTGATTCCCTTTTTGTATAGCTGACCCTCGACTATTGCGAAGTCTCTGCTCCTGTGCTTCAGTCGTTTGGTCTCATTGCGGTCGGCTGGATGATAGTGGCCTTGTAGGTATAGTGTTATTGGGGCGCGCTAGTCTTCGGCCATGATGAGGTTGACAATTCAGTGGCCCTCGGCGTCCTGTGTTAATTGCAAACTTTTGGGGCTGTGGACGGCTGGCGTGCCGATGACGTGGTAGAAAACGTCCGAAGGCAGGCCTTTGCCCTTGGCCGCCGCTTTAGCCAGCGCGTCGGCCTCTATGTTCTTGTTGCGGTCGACATGTTGTAGTGTGAAACCCTTGAACTGTTTCTCAAGGCTACGGATGACGGTGAGATATTGCATGAGCACGAGCTCCTTTGCAGAGTACTCTTTTTCAATCTGACCGGCGACGACCTTGGAGTCTGTCCTGATTATGCACGTGGTGACACTGAGGGCTCGTAACTTGCGAAGTCCTAGGATGACGGCTTCGTACTCTGCTATGATGTTAGTGCATCTGTCGGACTCTAAGGCAAAGATGAGGCGCACTGCATATTTGTACTTGACACCTACGGGTGATGTGATGATCGCCGCGGTGCCTGCCCCCGCATGGCACCATGCGTCATCACGGTGGATGGTCCAAACTCTCTCCGGGGACTCTTCTTGTGGCCATGCTGGTCCTGTCTAGTCGACGATGAAGTCTGCCAGGACTTGTGATTTGATCGTTGTTCGGGGTTCGAAGGTGATGTGGTACCCGGATAGTTCGGCCGCCCAATTGGCGATTCTGGTGGATGCCTCCGGGTTCTTGAACAATTCTCCCAGACCCCTGTTCGAAGTGATTCATACTTTGAATGCCTCAAAGTAGTGTCACAGTTTGCGTGATGCCATGACAACTGTGTATGAAATTTTTTTTCTAGTTTAGTCATGTTGCACTTAGAAGCCGTGAGGACTTCGGAGACATAATACACTGGGCACTGCCGGCTTTTGCCCTCTTGTAACACCCCTGGTGTTACTGCCGCTAAAACTTGAGCATGACATCATAAGCATTGGCATATCATGTGTTTGTCACACCTAGAATGCATTCACTAGGCAAAAATTTCAAACAAAGTTGTATTGATGGGACATGCCATAAGTGAAACCCTAGGGTACAATGCTTAACCCTAGACTGGGCTTAAAAGAGTAAACAAAGCCTAATAAGAGAAAACTTCAAAACTTAGTTGAAATGATCATAAAATATCACCATGGATGGACTTAAGTAGCATCCAAACCCTAGAAGCACCAAAAACCCTAAATAGACCCCTGGAAAACCCTGGACTGAAACCCTAAGGGGTTATATGCAAAATGTGCACATTTTTGGACCTAAGTGCAAAAACCATGAAATTAGGGTACCTTAACCCATATGATTCACATGTATGTGGATTTGCAAATTAAACCTTGACATTTGGACTTATTTGTAAAAAAGCCCCACTTAAACTCTATTGAGTTAAGTCTGAATTTCAGTGGAATAGGATCAACTTTGAATCCCTATATCTTCCAAATTATGAAGATTTTGCCCCATGTCAACACATCAAGTTTGTAGAGCTATGTAAGGAGAACAATTTTGGATAAGTAACTAAGCACTGGTGCTGAATAGAAATTGGAGATAAATAAGTGTGAAGTTGCGTTGTCAGAAGCCAATTGGGCAATTCTGAACACTGGATTCAGAAAAGAATGGTTCCAGTGAAATGCAGTCACTTTGAGAGCACCAAATCTGAGAATTTATACAAAATTGATCCACCTATAACAAACTTAAAGACTATTGTTTGGGGAACAAATTTTATTAAGGGAGGTTACCCTGTCCTTAACAAGAATTAGGAGATAGAGAGGATGAAAGGTGGTCGGTTCAGTAAAACGCTGAAGATCAAAGCACTGTAAATATCCGAAGAACACGGATAAGATCTGAGGCACTGTTGAACCGGATGTGCTTAAGTGATCCAGTGAAGGCAGTCGACCGCGAAGAGATAACTTCGGACGTGGCACCATCCCACGAACCCAGCCAGGCGTGGCCGGAGGTATCCCACCGGCAGTCACCGTGGCTTGGTCATTTCCGTCGCGGTGTCACCCATGCCTTGTTTTCCCCTTACTATGCCTCTTCTCTACATGGTTGCCATGCGTGAACAATGCAATCCGCAGCCGCTGATCGTTAGCCGGACCGCCGTGGCTATAAATAGTGCCATGAACCACGGCGAGGCACTCACAGCTTCACCAGCGAGCTTGGGAAAAGCCAAAATTCGCACTGCCCTATCCACCTCTCCCTAAATTAAGTGTGCATGGTGAATCGATAGCACTTTGCGACCGTGTAGTCCCAATCTCACCTCCCAATTTCACCAGAGACCGTCGCGACGCCATTTTCCCCTTCTCAGTCTCCGGCAAGTGGAAATTCTCCACGCTCCGTGGCCGGACCATTCTGGTATGGTTCTGCGCTTCTCGCGTATTGTTTTAGCAGCTCTGCGTACCCATGAAGCTCATCGTGGCAACCATTTGACCAATTCGGGCGTGATTGAATGGGAACGTGGGCTCGACGTCGCGGTTTTCCGCCGTGCGCGTGGGTAGAACATTCCGAAAGTCGCCTAGAGGGGGGTGAATAGGCGGAATCTGAAAATTACAAACTTAAGCACAACTACAAGCCGGGGTTAGCGTTAGAAATATAAGCGAGTCCGAAAGAGAGGGCAAAAACAAATCACAAGCAAATGAAGAGTGAGACGCGGTGATTTGTTTTACCGAGGTTCGGTTCTTGCAAACCTACTCCCCATTGAGGTGGTCACAAAGACTGGGTCTCTTTCAACCCTTCCCTCTCTCAAACGGTCACTTAGACCGAGTGAGCTTCCTTCCTTGATTTCCCGGGTCACTTAGACCTCGCAAGGACCACCACACAATTGGTGTCTCTTGCTTCGCTTACAAGGTTTTGAGAGTAAGAATGAGAGAAAGAAGAAAGTCAACCAAGCAACAAGAGCAACAAAAGAACACAAGTTGATCTCCTCACAAGTCCTAAGAACTAAAATTGAATTGGGGACTTTGATTCGATCGGAGGCTTTTATTTGTGTTTTGGAGTGTTGTGTATTGCTCTTGTATTGAATGAGATGTAGTGAATGCTTGGATGCCTTGAAGAGTGGTGGTTGGGGGGTATTTATAGCCCCAACCACCAATATGGTCGTTGGGGATGGCTTCTGTCGACGGGCGCACCGGACAGTCCGGTGCGCCACCGGACACTGTCCGGTGCGCCAGCCACGTCACCCAACCGTTAGGGTTCGACCGTTGGAGCTCTGACAGATGGGGCCACCGGACAGTCCGGTGGTGCACCAGACAGTCACTGTACATTGTTCGGTGCGCCTTTTGGCGCCTGCTCTGACTTCTGCGCGTGTAGGCGCACACTGTTCACTTTTACTGTTCCTTGCAGACGACCGTTGGCGTGAAGTAGCCGTTGCTCCGCTGGCACACCGGACAGTCCGGTGTTACACCGGACAGTCCGGTGAATTATAGCGGAGCGGCCTCCCGAATTCCTGAAGACCAGGGCTGCCTTTGGTATACCTTGCTCCTTTGTTTTGAACCCTATCTTTTGAATTTGTATTGGTTTATTGTGAACCTTTGGCACCTGTAGAACTCATAATCTAGAGCAAACTAGTTAGTCCAATAATTTGTGTTGGGCAATTTAACCACCAAAATTCATATAGAAAAAGGTTTGACCCTATTTCCCTTTCACATTCTCTGAGTATGCAAGCCAAATTAAAGCTTGTTCTGGGTTTGCCTCGGGTCGGTGATGCTTGTCCATCAGTTAATTTGGGCAGCCAACACCGGTCATGGCCAGTCCGAGCCGCGTGGTGATCGACGGCGAGCGTGTCGTGGCCATGGGTCTGTTTGGAGAAGAAACAGAAGTCGGGGGACCTCTGTGTAACTGTCAGAGAGACTATGAATAGTGGCTAGGGGTTCTTAACGAGTTATCCAAGCCGTTGGGGGCCTCTGTGCAAATCCGTTAATGCGGGCGCGCGCGTGCGCGGGTGCGTCCCCGTTTTCTGTTTCGAGTTGGGCCGGTTGGGTCAGTTTTGGCCCAACACTATTGAAAGATTTTTTTCTTTTTCCGAGAAGCTTTAGAAATCCATAAAAATTGTAGAAAAACGCTAAAAACACCAGACCAATTTTGCTAGGCTTCTAATTTCTTATATTATTTAATAAAAATAGTTTCCTGATTTTTAGTTCCAATAGGGAACTTTGGGACATTTAAAATAGCCAAAATCCAAACTTCTGGAATTTTAGAGAATAGTTAATAATTCCAAAATTCACCAAAATTTTTAAATAAGCTTTAAATATTATTTAGAAGCCTTGGGTAAAGTTTGGTATAATTTGGACCATGTTTGATACTTAGAACCCAAAACCCTAGCCCCCCTGGCCTATGAACTTCACTATAGACTCCGAAAACCCTAATTTCCCGAAGATCCGTGAAGGAAAGTTATATTCAATACATTAGATAATATACTTTTATTATCTTTGCATCTTCATGAGCATTACATGAGCATTCATGATTATATATGGTTATATCTAGAAAACGAAGAAGATATAGAGGTTGAAGAGGCAAGGACTACACCACCACCACCACCTGAAGAACCTCAGGCAGGAAACTACTTTTACTTTGATATATGTGGAGCAGAGCCTGATTCACCTATCACACAAGGCAAGCCCTGGTGCATTTGCCACCTCCTTGTGTTTTAAAATCTTTATCACCTTGTTTGATGCATTAGGTGATAGGAGTTGTGTGCTAAACCAGTTGTTGCATTTCCTTCCTTGGGTTGGATTACTTCTCCTTAATCCCTGATTTACAAAAAGGTCTTTCTTATTCTTAGCTTTGCTCTAGAAAACAAAATGTTTTGTTTTCACAAAAGATGATGCTTCAAAGTGGGTGGGATGTTTTTGAAAATAAAACTTGATGATGGATCCATCATGGCCATGATGGGTTCAACATCGGAAAAGATGTACCTCTGCCAGGTACCCAACTTTGGGTTTGAAATGATAAAGCTGAGTCCAGACGGGTGACTTGCACGAGAAGAGAGTCTCGGTGTAGTGTCTCCGTCTGAGTCGATTAAGGACCTTCTCGATGTAGGCTTGCTGATCGAGGACCCTTTAACTGGTCACATGCCTCATCATGGGTAAGCTTTGCCTCAGGCAGACTAATACCAGAATAAGATAACACACAATGGGAGTGGAGAGATGGCAAGAGCAGCGTGTACCCTCTGTGGCAAGAGGCTGGACGGTGGTGTATCTGTGCTCTCGGTTGGCGTGAACCTGATCTGGTCTTAAGAACCCCGGTGGTGAGTTGACATATGCAAGGGTTAAGTGCTACATATGTCGTGTGATCGGAGATCCTCAGCTGAGTATAATCGATTCGGATCGCCGTAACTTCGCGGATATGAAGACTTGGTCACTGCCCTACACGTAGCATTCCAATGAATAAGAAGGGTTGTTAAGAAATTGGCTAGTATAGGTCAAGTGATTGAACTAGGGTAGAAAGAACTCTAGAGGTGGGTAACTTTACTTAACCTGATAATTAAAATTGGATTTTAAGGATCCACTATTAGTAAGCATTTCTGCAAACAGAGTCTTTGACTATTGATAAGCCTTACCTTGACTCCCTTAAAAACCAGCATATCCTTGAGAGTCTTTTATTTTGACGGATAAGACTTGTGAAAGTACACTTCATACTCAGGACTTTGTCCAATGTTGTTTTAGGTGAAGAAGTAGCAAACTTTTGTTGCTTCTATTCCAAGGTGGTGCCCAAAGAAGAAAATCAAGACTAAAGCTGCGGGAGGAAGGGTCCTCCGTTAAGAAAAACTTTTTACTGTTTATCGGGAGGGGTTTTTGCCTCCCAGGTTATGTAATAATAATACTCAACACTCTTATTTTTGTTTTGGTCTGTAATATATACTACTCTCTCTTACTTTTAAATAAAGTAAGTTATTGTAACTGCTTCCACATTTTCATACCTCCGATGGATTGTAATGTCTGCGTGACGGGTGAAACGCTCTTGGGAAAGGTAAGGAATACAGATACCGAAATTGTCAAGTGACCGGGGGCACCTACAGGGTTGTCTGAGGTCTGTTGGACAAGGACAACTGTAGGTGGGCCTAATGACTTGGAAGGTTTCGTCACACCTCTCTGTCCTGCTCTTGGACTAACGCTACGCTGATTGCACACAATGAAGCCGTGTAAGGAAAATGGACCCCGGGCCATTTGGCTAATTGAGTTTTGGTGTTTGATGAACAACACAATCCGTGAACTAATAAGTTTTCTAGTGTTTGTGTTTGTAGTTCACAGGATGCGAAGAGAATTGGACCAAGGCAATGAGGATGCAACACCTCAAAAGAAGACATAAAAAGATACATAGGAGTCCAATACTCAAGAACAAAGAAGCCCGAAGAAATCAGCGAAGAAATCCAAGATAAGGGCTGTCAGCCAGCGCCTGGTGGCGCACCGGACATTGGTGTCCGGTGTGCACCGGACTGTCCGGTGAGGCACCAGACAGTCTGCGCAGAGAGGCCGCAGACAGGCGCTCTCTGGCTGTAGCACCGGACTGTCCGGTGCGCCAATGGGCAGACGGCAACGGTCGGATCCAACGGTCGACTGCTACAGGCGCCAACGGTCGGCTGACGTGGCGTGCACCGGACATCTACTGTGCAGTGTCCGGTGGTGCACCGGACTGTCCGGTGCACCCGACGACAGAAAGCTGCTGCTTTCTGTCCAACGGCTAGTTGGGGGTGTGGAGGCTATAAATACCACCCCAACCGGCCATTCTCAAGTGTGAGAGCCCAAGCAACATACTAAGGCATATAGTGCACATTTCCAAGAGCTCAAACACCCAAGTGCTTAATAGAATCACTCGGTGATTAGCGTAGGTGCTTTGCGAAGTGCTTAGGTTAGTTAGACCGCTTTAGCGCTTGCTCTAGGTGAACCCTAGATTGTTGAGTGAGTTTAGATAAACCTCACAACCCCTCGGCTCTTGCGTGAGTCGTTGTAATTGTACCGAGTGGGGCGAGAGTCTTGCGAGACTGTGACAACCGCGTTTGTGTCACAGCCGCCACCGTGTACCGGAGGGAACGAGGCCCGCGGCGTTTCGGCCGGAAGCTCGATAGTGGAGACGGCGGGGAGCGTCGCTAGAGGAGCCGGAAGCGGAGCACCACTTGCGCGTGGAGAAGGCCTGTGGCTCTCTACGGAGTTACTCGACCGTGGTGCTTGGCCCTCGCGTGGGCTTCCCTTTGCGTAGGGGCACCAACGAGGATTAGTCGGGACCTTGCGTGGTTCCGGATACCTCGGTAAAAATACCGGCGTCATCCACGAGAGTTTGCTTCTCTACTTAGCTCTTTACATTCCGCATTTATATTAAGCATTTAAGTTTCAATCTTATTGTCATACTTATTTAGTGTAGATTGAAACTTAGCCTTTGCGGTAGAGATAGCAACACTTAGACAAAACCTAGTTTGCACATTCTAGTTTTGATTATTTGCATAGGTTTTGCTCTAGGGATTTAATTGTGGCCTAGTTTAGTAAAAGTTTTAGAAGTCCTAATTCACCCCCCCCCCCCCCTCTTAGGCGTCACCTGTTTCCTACAAGTGGTATCAGAGCCCGGTTTGGCTCATTTGAAACGCTTTAGCTTCGCCGCTAAAAGAGCTGACGCTTTTTAGAGGAAGGGATGGATACCCATAGGCCACCACACTTTGACGGCACTAACTTCCCATATTATAATGCTAGAATGGCTTGTTACCTAGAGGCCGTTGATCTAGGTGTTTGGAGAGTCACTCGTGACGGGATGAAACCTCTCAAGAATCCCGAGAAACCCACCACGAGTGAGGAAAAAGAAATCCATTTAAATGCTAGAGCCAAAAATTGCTTGTATGAATCTCTTAGCATGGATATTTTCAATCAAGTATTTACCCTGAAAACTGCTAATGAGATTTGGCTAAAATTGCATGAGCTCCATGACGGCACATCCAATGTCCGTGAGCAAAAACATTGCCTAGTCTTAAATGAGTATAATTCTTTTGCTATGAAAGATGATGAGCTTGTTAGAGACATGTATTCTCGTTTGAATCTAATTATCAATGAGCTCAATTCTATTGGCATTAATAAGCTAGGTGATGCGGACATTGTGAGGAAGATTATCTCCGTGCTACCACAACAAAGATATGGGAGCATCATCACCATCCTTCACAACATGGAGGATTTGAGCAACATGACCCCGACCATTGTGATTGGGAAAATCGCGGCCTTTGAGATGTCACGAAAAATGAGTCGGGGAGAGGAGCCAACTTCCTCAAGGCCATATGCTTTTGCATGTGATGAAAGGAAGGGCAAAAAGAAGGCTCCCACTCCAAGTTCCTCAAGTGAAGAAGAGGAAGAAGAAGAAAGTGATGATGATGAAGATAATCAACCATGCACATCATCCTCCGAGGACGAAGAAACAATCCGACGCGTCGGAAAGGTAATGAGGATGATCCGCAAGATTAATCTAATGGGTGTGCCCCTGCAGGTCGAGGATCTTCTCTTTAACATTGACAGGAAAAAGCAAAGGAAGAGAGGATGCTTCGCATGTGGGGAGAAGGGCCACTTCAGGGACAACTGTCCAAATATGGCCAAACCCAAAAAGGAGAGGAGCAAAGGCAAGGCGCTAACAAGTGTTAGAACTTGGGATGATTCTTCAAGTGAAGATGAACCTCCAAGGACACGCAGCCACCGGTCCTCGTCACGATCATCACGGTCATCACACAAATGCCTTATGGCAAGAGGTAACAAAAGCATTCCATCCTCTAGTGATGAAAGTAGTAGTGATGATGAAGGGGAGGGAAAGCCCTCTCTAGATGAGCTTGCGGAAGCCGTAGAATTTTTCCAGGATGTTTGCACTAAGCAAAAAGCTCAGCTTAAAACTTTGAAAAATAAGTTGGTTAGCTCTCAAAATGATTACAAAGGTTTGCTAGAAAAATTTGAAACTTTTGCAAACTTAAATAGTGAGCTAACAACTAAAATTGAGCTATTAGAATCTAGTGCTCCATCCGCTGCTACCGATGACAACCTTATTAAGAAGAATGAAAAACTTAAGGCTAAGTTAGCTAGCTCCCAAGAAGCTATTGAAAATTTGCTAGAGAAAATGGAAATTCTTAGCATACACAATAATGAGCTAACTACTAAGCTAGAAAACATTGGTAGCACCCCAGCAGCATCTTTAGTTGAAATACCTGAAATAATTAAGAAAGATGCTTCTACTTCCTGCTTTGATTTAATTGACGATTCTAACCCCTGCAACCAAGTCGTTGTTGAGAATATTGTTGTAGAGACATGTTCGGATGAGGTTGCAAAGGAAAATGAACAATTAAAGCAAGAAGTGGCTCGCCTTGGCAAGGCTTTGTATGACAAGAAAGGCAAAGCCAAATAAATCCGACCTCCACAGGATAACACCAATGCGGGAGTGAACAAGCCTGTAGAGGGAGAAACTGTGATTTGTAGGCTATGCCACATGGAAGGCCATAAGTCTTTCCAATGCAAGGCGATGACCAGGAATAAACAAAGGCAAAAGCTCAAGCAAAAGCCATCAAGCAAAATCTCCAACACCTACATCAAAAAGGTGAACAAAAAGGATGCTACACCATATTTGATCAAGAAGAAAAAGAACGGAAAGGTGATAGCAATCAAGGCCAACAAGCAAGCCAACAAAGGAAAGGGGGCCAAACGCATCTGGGTGCCAAAGGAGATAATTTCAACCATGAAAAGCACCAAGAAAGTTTGGATCCCGAAAGGGAAGTGAGTGGACCAAAGGCTGCGGGAAATTTGGAGACTTGGCAAATTTGGGATGTATATCATGGGATACATCATATTGGATCAAGTTAATTGCCAAGTGTGTTAGTGAAAATTTTGGACCCAAATTTTCCACCCATGACTAAGGTAACTAGCTTTATTGTATTCTTCGTCTTTAGATATGCGTATCTATTTATCTTTTATCTAGTTTACCTCTCTTGCCTAGTATTACATTTGTTATGTACTTTTGTTTAAAATCATGCATACTAGGTAAATCATATGGTAGGATTGCTTGGTTTTAATTCATATACTTAAGCAAACCTACATGGCTTAAAATGTTTATTTAAGCACGGCACATAGCTTCTATATCATTCCATAGTAAATGATGCATCAATTGAAAATTTTGATTTCTACAAATTGTATCATTTAACTTATATGTGCCAAAGTTTGGATTATGGATAATTTGCCCCTCTTGATATCAAATCAAAGTGTGTGTCTCCTACAAGTATTCAAAACTTGTATGCACACCTTTAGGGGGAGGTTACTCTATAATCTAACACTTTGAGACTAACACCTTTTCAAGTCTATTTCATGTGATAGTCTCATTGTAAGGAAAATGAAGTCCCCGGAGAAAGACAACAATCTTCCACTGCAAAATCTCCAAGAACTCTCATGTCTCTCAAGCTCGCCATTGATCTCCAATTGGTATCTTTTGAGACTACATTCAGTATCATTTACATGTCTTCTCCAATATTTGATTAGACTATATTTCATATCATATGCTTCCGTGTTGCCAAAAATGCATAAGTAGTTAACTCATATTCTGTTACCTATGCATAAGGGAAGTCAGTCTTTTCAAATCATGTCTTGCACCTCTAATTTTCACATGCTTTTTCCTAAGTAGAGGATCTCTGTCAGGGGGAGTATTTCTTCATCTCTAAAAAGGGGGAGAAACTTCTTTCTAAAGAGAACACTCATTTAGGGGGAGTAATCCTTTCAACTGATATCATTCATATGGTTTAATTTAATATCCTTCTAGTGGTATCATTTGATAAAATTCTTGTTGAGGGCAAGCTGTTATTTACTTCCTACATGCTTTTAATGTCTTCCTTTTCGGTGGTTGATGCCAAAGGGGGAGAAGTTTAGGGACCAAAGCAATGAAAACTTTATCAAACACCAAACACCACCAATTTAAAATTTTATATCTACAAATGGCTTTTCAAGTGGTTTTGGTTATTTGGTCCAAAAATAGGAAGTAAGTGAATTATGGAGTTAGGGGGAGGCTTAAGTCCATAATATCACATTGTGGGGACAATCATGCATCTTAGCAAGTAAAATGCATATTTTCATTCAAATACTTGTATTATTTGCTTGCTTTGGTTGTGTTGTCATCAATCACCAAAAAGGGGGAGATTGTAAGGAAAATGGACCCCGAGCCATTTGGCTAATTGAGTTTTGGTGTTTGATGAACAACACAATCCGTGAACTAATAAGTTTTCTAGTGTTTGTGTTTGTAGTTCACAGGATGCGAAGAGAATTGGACCAAGGCAATGAGGATGCAACACCTCAAAAGAAGACATAAAAAGATACATAGGAGTCCAATACTCAAGAACAAAGAAGCCCGAAGAAATCAGCGAAGAAATCCAAGATAAGGGTTGTCAGCCAGCGCCTGGTGGCGCACCGGACATTGATGTCCGGTGTGCACCGGACTGTCCGGCAGTCTGCGCAGAGAGGCCGCAGACAGGCGCTCTCTGGCTGTAGCACCGGACTGTCCGGTGTGCCAACGGGCAGACGGCAACGGTCGGATCCAACGGTCGACTGCTACAGGCGCCAACGGTCGGCTGACGTGGCGTGCACCGGACATCTACTGTGCAGTGTCCGGTGGTGCACCGGACTGTCCGGTGCGCTCGACGACAGAAAGCTGCTGCTTTCTGTCCAACGGCTAGTTGGGGGTGTGGAGGCTATAAATACCACCCCAACCGGCCATTCTCAAGTGTGAGAGCCCAAGCAACATACTAAGGCATATAGTGCACATTTCCAAGAGCTCAAACACCCAAGTGCTTAATAGAATCACTCGGTGATTAGCGTAGGTGCTTTGCGAAGTGCTTAGGTTAGTTAGACCGCTTTAGCGCTTGCTCTAGGTGAACCCTAGATTGTTGAGTGAGTTTAGATAAACCTCACAACCCCTCGGCTCTTGCGTGAGTCATTGTAATTGTACCGAGTGGGGCGAGAGTCTTGCGAGACCGTGACAACCGCGTTTGTGTCACGGCCGCCACCGTGTACCGGAGGGAACGAGGCCCGCGGCGTTTCGGTCGGAAGCTCGATAGTGGAGACGGCGGGGAGCGTCCGAGAGGAGCCGGAAGCGGAGCACCACTTGCGCGTGGAGAAGGCCCGTGGCTCTCTACGGAGTTACTCGACCGTGGTGCTTGGCCCTCGCGTGGGCTTCCCTTTGCGTAGGGGCACCAACGAGGATTAGTCGGGACCTTGCGTGGTTCCGGATACCTCGGTAAAAATACCGGCGTCATCCACGAGAGTTTGCTTCTCTACTTAGCTCTTTACATTCCGCATTTATATTAAGCATTTAAGTTTCAATCTTATTGTCATACTTATTTAGTGTAGATTGAAACTTAGCCTTTGCGGTAGAGATAGCAACACTTAGACAAAACCTAGTTTGCACATTCTAGTTTTGATTATTTGCATAGGTTTTGCTCTAGGGATTTAATTGTGGCCTAGTTTAGTAAAAGTTTTAGAAGTCCTAATTCACCCCCCCCCTCTTAGGCGTCACCTGTTTCCTACAAGCCGCAATGTATAGAAGAAGAGGCAGCGAAGGGTCAGGACTTGTGAGGGTTGCTAGGTCGGACAAGTGTTGTTTGAGCGACTCGAAGGTCGCTGCTTGCTCTAGTCCCCAAGCGAAGTCATTTGCACCATGCAATGTCTTGAGGAAAGGTAGACTACGCTCTACGGATTTGGAGATGAATCTGTTCAGGGCGGCCAATCTGCCTGTCAGCCGCTGGACATCCCTGGTGGACTGCGGAGGTGCCATGGTAATGATCGCTTGGATCTTTGTTGGGTTGGCCTTGATCCCTCGGTGCGATACTAGGTATCCAAGTATTTTTCCCTGGCGAACTCCGAAGACACACTTCTCAGGGTTGAGCCGAAGTCGTGCATCACGCATGTTGGCGAATGTTTCTGCGAGGTCGGCTAGGTGATCCTCCTTGTTTTTGCTTGCGACGACGATGTCGTCTACATAGGTGAAGATGTTGCGGCCTACTTGTTCTTCGAGGACCTTCTTGGTGAGGCGAGAAAAGGTCAATCCGGTGTTTTTTAGTCCTTCTGGCATTCGGACGAAACAGTACGTGCCGAAGGGGGCGATAAAGCTTGTGCTTGCCTTGTCCTCCTCTTTCATGTAAATCTGGTGGTACCCGGAGAAGCAGTCAAGGAGAGACATGACCTCGCAGCCTGCTGCGCTATCAACTATTTTATCGATCCGTGGCTAGGGGAAGTTATCCTTGGGACAAGCCTTGTTGAGGCTAGTGAAGCCTGTGCACATGCGCCACTTACCACTCTTCTTTTGCAACATGACCACATTAGCGAGCCATGTGGGATAAGCGATTGGTTCGATGAATCTAGCTTCCAATAGGCAGTGCACCTTGGCCTTGGCTGCTTTAGTTTTCTCATTTGACATTTTCCGCAGTCATTGCTTTTTCGGGCGCACCGAAGGGTCGATGCCTAGGCTATGCGTGATGATGGAGCGGCTGACCCCAACCAGATTGAGGGCAGACCAAGCGAAGACGTCCTTGTTTCGGGAGAGACAGGAAAGGAGTTTTTCCTCGTCTCGCGAGGTCAGGTCTTCGCTTATTACTACTGTCTGCCTAGACATTGCCGGATCGAGGGGTACCGCCTTCATTCCGTCGTTGCTCTAGAGCTGTGCTTTGGCTTTTTCTTTGATCGGGCGACTGTTTTCAAAGCCTTCACGTTCTGCTGTTAGGCAGTGGACGTTCTGTTGCCCTGGAACAAAGTCCCTTTCAATATTGTGTGTTGTCTGCTGGTCGCCGTAGACGTTAATCATGCCTTGAGGGCCTGGTACTTTCATGCAGAGGTAGAGTCCATGAATGGCCGCCTCAAACTTGTTGATCGAGCCCCAACCTATTATAGCATTATACGGGTAAACCATATCGACGATGTCGAAGGTGACCTGCTCACTTCGCGCATTGGGTGCTGTACCAAATGATAGGGGGAGTTCTCTCTTGCCGATGGGGAAGGTGCCCTTGCCGCTGAAGCCGTATAGTGGATTGTCTGTAGGTTTGAGTAGGCTGTGGCTTATTCCCATGCGGTCGAAGGCGTGTAGAAAGATGATGTCAGCTTGACTGTCGTTGTCAACCAGCACCTTGTGTAGGTCCCAACCTACCACCCTGCAGGTGATCACCATGGCGTCTACGTGAGGGGCGTTGCGCAAGTTGACGTCTCTGGCATCGAAGGTGAGCGATACATGGGACCACTTTGTTTGCACTACTGGGCCAGTGAGAGTGACATGGTTCATGCTTCGGTAGTGGTCCCTTTTCTGCCGTTTTGTCTCGAAGTCGACGCTGGACCCTCCGGTGATCATGTGGATGACTCCGTGATATGGTGGTTCGACGAAGTCTTCCTGCTTGGGTGCTTGGGGGTGGTTATGGTGTGGTGGATTTGGGTGATGCGGAGGCGGTGGTGGTAGAACCTGCACCTCTTGATGGTGCTGGTAGGCGTGGTTGGGTGGATGTTGGATGTGTTCATTGTGGTAGGGTTGCTGGTGATGGTATGTGTGCGCGACGACCCTCTGGTTGTCGGCTGGTTGTGTCCTGGACATTCTTTTCCTGGTGGCCTTGGTTTCTGGACAATCCCTTGTTGGGAACGCACAGTCCTTGCAGTGAAACAAGCAGTAAAATCGGCGCGGCTGCTGTGTCCGTCCTTGGCCACTCCCTCTGATGTCGTTGTAGCGGCCTTGGGGGGTATTCGTGATGACGGGCGGTCTCTCTGGCTGGGTGCTGATTGGCGATGTTGTGCACCTGTTGGTGATTGCGGTTGTCCCGGCCGGAGTCTGGCTGTTGTGGCCTGGTCCAGGTTCTGCTGGACTGCGGAGGGTCATTAGGCTTCCTCTGAGATTCAACCTTGTGTTGATGGAGCTCCTCAGACCTGGCGTACTTCTCGAATAATTGGTCTAGCTCCTGTAGGTTCTTAGGTGGGTCCCTGATGCAATGACTGTACAAGACGCCAGTCGGAAGACCGCTGATGGCGTAATGGATCGTGATGTGGTCGTCAACTGATAACAGTTGTGATTTGAGGGTCAGGAATTTCCTGTAGTACCCGTGAAGGGTTTCTTTCTCTTGCTGCTTGCAGAGGGATAACTCGGCCAGGGCGTCGATGTCAGGTCGGTACCCTTGAAAGTTGAGCAGGAACTTGTCGCGAAGCCCCTTCCAGGAATCAATGGACAGTGGCGGTAACCTGGTGTACCAAGTCAAGGCCGAGCCTTCGAGCGTGATGATGAAGGACTTGGCCATTGTGGCGTTGTCCCCTCCGGACGATGCGACGGCAACCTGGTAGCTCATGATGTATTGAGCTAGGTCGGTACTGCCATTATATTTGGTGTAGGCACCTGCCCTGAAGTTGGCGAGCCAAGGCGATGCTTGGAGTTGCGGAGCCAAGGGGCTTCGCTCGTCAAGGTAGTTGATCCCCTGCAAAGTTGCGGCGGGTGGAATGAAGGGGCCACGCTATGGTATGAATACGTATCCGGCTTGGACACGCTGCTAGATAGGCGCTAGCGGTGCGGGCGGTCCGCGTTGCAGGTTGTACTGGCCCTCGCCCTGCATGAGCGTGATCTCGTGCTCTAGATCTCGAGCTCTCTGCTCCTAATCTTCTATCATGTGACACACATTCGCTTGCATGGTGACTCGTTAGCGCTTGGCCTCGAGGATGTCTTTTTGCTTCTGAAGGTTGTGGTTCTTGATGCGCAGGGCTCGCAGCTGTAGCTGGTCTTCGGCTGAAATGCCAATGACTTCTCTGTCCTCTATTGTGTCTTCGCCCTCTAGTAGAGCGAAGCCTGGTGGTGGTGCTTGTGGTGCGCCTTCAGAACTGCAGGTGCGTACGGTGCCTTCGGGGGTGGGGTGGTCTTGGTGTTGTCTTTTGCTGACAACGTCATCTTCGAAGACCTCTTGGGGGTGTCCGCGAGGGCCTTGCCTTTTTTTCTCCGTCAGTAGCGTTGTCTTCGCCGCTTCGTCGATGGATGGGGTAGCCTTTGAGCTAGCTCGCTTGGGGGCCATCGCGGGTTGTTTTTCGTAGCACGAACGGTGGGCGCCAAATGTTGGGAACCTTTCCATCCGGACAGGTTAATCCAATAGGGAAACAAAAATAGCGTTTATAAGGTTTAGTATGGAATGTCAAAAGCTTTCTTCCTCGCTATTGCGGACACTGTACGGGGGTATTTATAGGCACTCGAGTGGCCACCTGTCCCTTGTCAAAGATGTTTATGCCATCGAGTACCCAGTTTATCCCCAGAATATTCCCACGAGGGGAGGTTACAGACAGTCATTATGGTAAAGGCTATTACAGACGCGGCACATAACACGCTTATCCTCGCGGGGCCCATTATCATGGGCTGAATCCCACATGGGCCTCCTGGGGTGGTGACGACGTGGGAGACCCATAGACTTCGACAAAGCCTTCGTCTAGCGACAGCGAGGGCGAAGGGGACCGCATCGGTCTCCGTCTAGTTGGTGCCTTCGGCTTGTTCGGGCGTGTTCTGTGGATGTAGCTTTCGTCGGAGTGATGAGGAGACGAAGGCAACGAGTGAAGGGTAGCGTGTTCGCCTTCGCCCCAACACTTCTCCATCTTCTTCTTCTCTTTCTTGTCGTCGTCCCTGTCATTGTTACTTGTATATGGACATTTTGCAATAAAGTGACTGAACTTACCACACTTGTAGCACACCCTCTTGGAACGGGGTTTGTAGTCCTTCCCCTTCCTTTGCTTGAGGATTTGTCGAAAGCTCTCGATGATAAGAGCCATCTCCTCGTTGTTAAGCTTGGAGGCGTCAATTGGGAGTCTACTTGGTGTAGTCTCTTCCTTCTGTTCTTCTGTTGCTTTGAATGCAACGGGTTGCACCTCAGGTGTGGAGGTGGCGCCTTGCTCCAAATTGACAATGTGTTTGGAGTGTTTCATCATAAGTTCAAAGCTCACAAACTTTCCAATTACTTCCTTGGAAGACATCTGTTTATATCTTGGATCTCCACGAATTAATTGAACTTGAGTGGGATTACGAAAAACAAGAGATCTTAGAATAACATTCACCATCTCAAGGTCATCCCATTTGGTGCTCCCGAGGTTGCGCACTTGGTTGACAATCGTCTTGAGTCGGTTGTACATTGATTGTGGTTCCTCTCCTTTGTTGAGGACGAATCGATCGAGCTCTCCCTTGATCGTTTCACGCTTGGTGATCTTGGTCACCTCGTCCCCTTCATGCACCGTCTTGAGGACGTCCCAAATTTCTTTGGCATTTTTCAACCCTTGCACCTTATTATACTCCTCTTGACACAAGGAAGCGAGGAGTATAGAGATTGCTTAGGAATTAAAATGCCTTATTTGGGCAGCCTCATCGGAGTCGTAATCCTCGTCCCTGACCTCTGGTGCCTGCGCTCCAAACTCAACAATATCTCATATGCTTTTGTGGAGTGAGGTTAGATGATGCCTCATTTTATCACTCCATATACAATAATCTTCACCATCAAAATATGGTGGTTTTCCTAGGGGTACGGAAAGTAGAGGAGCGCGTTTGGGAATGCGAGGATAGCAAAGAGGCATCTTACTATACTTCTTACGCTCTTGGCGTTTCGAAGTGGTAGACTCGACGCCAGATGTGGAAGGTGATGAAGAGTCGGTCTCGTAGTAGACCACCTTCTTCATTTTCTTTTTCTTCTTGTCACCCTTCCTATCTGACTTGATGGAGCCGGTGGATTCTTCCTTGTGCTTGTCGCTGGCCTCCTTTGACAGAGTCTGTTCATCGTTCTTCCTTCCTAAGGCTTCAGGCTTTTCACCGGTAATCATCTCCCTCTTGGCGTGTTCTCTCGACATCACTTCGAGTTGTTAGACTCTAATAAAGCACCAGACTTTGATACCAATTAAAAGTCACCTAGAGGGGGTGAATAGGCAAAACCTAAAAATTATGAACTTTGAACACACACTACACTCAGGGTTAGGGTTAGAAATAAATTCGGAGTGCGGAAGATTGTTCCACTTGCTATGAGTTGCTCAATCAATGCAGATAACCTTGAGTTGCTTCTCCTTAATCACCGGGTCACTAAGACCCTGCAAGGATCACCACACAAATAGGTGTCTCTTGCTAGCTTTACAAGGCACTTAGAAGAATTAGTGTGAGAAGAAGAAAGCAATCCAAGCAACAAGAGCAACGAAGAAAACACAAAACACCCTCTCTCAAGTCACTAAACACTTGAGTTCATTTTGAAGCTTGGACATGATTTGATCTTTTGATTATGTCTTGGAGTGTATGCTTTTGCTCTTGTATTGAATGAGAAGTATAGGAGGCTTGGATGGATTGAATGGTGGTGGTTGGGGGGTATTTATAGCCCCAACCACTATTCCAGTCGTTGCTGTCGATGGGCACATCGGACAGTCCGGTGGTGCACCTTACATGGCACTGTTCTTTGTCCGGTGCATGCCACGTCAGCCAACCGTTGGGGTTTGGAGCGGTTGACCGTTGAAGTCCATTGTCCTCTTACGACACTAGACAGTCCGGTGCATTCTGACTTTGCAGTTCTGACTTCTGATTTCTGACTGTTCACTGTTCCTCCTGTCAACGCAGTCGACCTTTGGCGAAGTTGACCGTTGCTCCATTGGCTCACTGGACAGTCCGGTGGCACACCGGATAGTCTGGTCAATTATAGCGGAGTGGCTATGAGAAAAACTCGAGAGCAGCTAGTTCGCGAGGTGCCTCGGCCTGGGCACCGGATAGTGTCCGGTGCGCCACTGGCTGCACCAATACTTGTTTTTGCTCCAAACTTTGAAGAGTTCCCCCAACTCACTTTCTTTGTTGGTTTATGTTTAACTTTATGCACCTAAGATAAATGACAACTAGGCAAACTAGTTAGTCCACGTGGTTTGTGATGGACGTCAAACACCAAAATCGATTATAGGAAATGTTTAACTAGTTCAATGGGAAAAGAGAAATAAACTGAATTGATCTCTAAAATCACCTAATAAACTTTAAGTGTGTGATGTCCTTGATGTTCCTTAGGGTTGTAGGAAGTAGATCTATCAAAACCTACACACCGTAAATTTATGGACAAATCTTACACAAGGTAATATAAGTATCAAGAACAAGAACACAAGATTTATCTAGAGGATCAGTCACGCCACTAAGGTGCCCTACTTCCCATTTAAGGCACCCATAAAGAGCCAGGTTTTTTCCAACCCTGATCCTCCCCTCATCGACCACAGAGCTCAAGATGAGGTCACTTACTAGAGCTTGCTCAAAAGAGCGGGTAATACAAACTTCTTTTGGTATTCCACAAGCTTTGTAGACTCGCAATCAACGCCTAGTCGTCTAGGAGCTTGGAGTTCTAAGATAAATGAATCCATAAAGATCTTGTTGTTGCACCAAAGCTCGAATTGAGAAGATTAGGCTAGATTTGGATATGAATCATGAATACCCGCAACTCTCAATCTCACTCCAAGATTTCTCTCCAAAGATTTGAAATAGGAGAGAAACAAGATGTGAGAGGCAGAGTGGGGAGGAATATCTAGGGCTTTCTTAGGTTAGAAATAGAGTTGAATGTGTTCTCTTATGTGTAGGAGAAATGTATGAGTGAGTATATATAGGTGGGGCTCCAAATCTAGTCGTTTGTACTATTCTACGAGAATTGTGGTTCAACCGCATGCAACCCCTCGGTTGAACCGGTTTCGACTAGAGAGAAATCTGATTGAGCTTGCAGTTGAACCGCCCACCTCAATTGGTGTTGAACCACCTGAATCGCCCTTCGGGCTGGTTCAACCGCCATTTACTAGAGGAGAACCCTGTTGAAGTTGGCTAGGGACCAGTTGAACTGCCCACTTCAATCGCATTTGAGCACAGACAAAAGAGAGGTTTTGTAGCAAGAACTTTGAACTTTAGTGCAAGTACTAATACTCATTTGTGGATCCCTCTTGATAGTACGGTGATTCTTAAACTCAATAATTCAAATAAAGTTCAAACTTATTCTCTAATAAACACTTGGAGCTCAAAACTCCAAATCGGAGCAATCATCTTTTTCCATTAAGTTCCAGTATGGTGCAATAGTCATCAAGAACATATTCAAACACCGGAATGACCCAAAATCTTATTATTTCTTAATTTCTCATTTTTAGTCATTTCTATCAAAGTCTACACATCTATGAGCTCTTTCTAGGTTCTTTTCTTGATACCTTATTCCTTAGACTTGTGACCATGTTTCTTCACCTGTTTTGATCTAGCAACCCTCTTGTCTTATGATTTGAATCATCTCATCACATATGAGTTAAATCAATGACTTTAAATCACATGTTCTAATGTTATGATCTTTGGCACTATATGACTCTTCGCAATCTGATAAGTTTGTCGACATAACATATAAGTAAAATGTTATTTATTCTAGTCACATGGTCGTTGTTGCGTGGCGCTCATCATACTCTGTCTCCTCATCCTACTCATCGTGTTGCTGGTGCTGAATCCCCATAAGCATCGATTCAACTTGCAGGACCGACGTTGTGCTTGGATGTGACATCGTCGGTGTACCTCTGCACAACCATGCAGGCGCGCGGCGGTAGGCTGGCAGCACCGAACCTCAACAAGTATGTGGCCGCAAAAGCAGATCCATAGGGGCCAAAGCCATGGTCCCTTAATTTTGTAATACTTCTATACATAATGTTCATTTAAGTTAAGTATAGAAAAAATGAATTTTTAGGTGGAGTAAATCATCCCTATCCTTGACCTTCTCATTGGATCGACATTGTTGGGGGGGTCTTCTTCTTCGCCGAAGGCCCTCAAGACAAAAACACCTTCGTCTAAGTAATACCGAAGTCTTCTCTCCTTCTGCCGAAGGTTCTCAAGACGAAGACCTCGCTTAGAAGCAACGACGCCAAGTGTCGAAGCTACCATTAGCTTCGGTTTAAATTGAGCAAAGGATGAAAAGACTAGATAGACCCTAGTAATCTAAGTTATGCCAATAAACAGAAGTTGAGGTCATGAATGTAATTTTACCCGGGTTGCGTCCCGTGCTTATAGATAGATGAACAGTAGCACCATACTGTTCACGCTGGTCTGTAATCTCCCTGGTATCAACACCTTCGAGCAAGCCGAAGGTATCATTGTAATATGAATCTTGTTAATATTCATGTATGTTATGTGAAATGCAAATACGAATGAATCAATGAGATACACTTGTTTTTTTCGTCTCTTTGCATTCTCGTTTATCTATAAGATGACGAAGGCGTGTCCTTCATGACCTTCATCTGATGATCATTATGTCCTTCATGACCTTGTTCTTGATCCACATCATTTAAGAACAAGTGACCAACATTGGCGCCCACCTCCGGTGAACTCGCTTCCACGACAGTGACAATGGCTTCGCAAGGAGCTCAAGCCATGGCACCTTCAGCTATGAAGCTGGTGCTTCCAATCATGGGCGGTTAAAGTTCTGAGCTAGCTAACAAGAAGCAGAAGAAAGAGGCACAAACAAGGGTACAACATGTTGGAGTACAAGGACCCTTCATCAAGTCCAAGTGGTCACATATACCAATCACCTTCTCCTAGGAGAACCTTCAACTCAAGGATTATCCTCATAATGATGCAATGGTCATATCTTGTGTCATCAAGGGGTTTCTAGTACACAATGTCCTTGTAGACACAAGTAGTGCAGCAGATATTATCTTTGCAAAAGCTTTTAGGCAGATGGAAGAGCAGGATGATAAGATACATGATGCAACTCATCCGCTCTGTGTCTTCGGAGGAAGGCAGATAGTGGCACTTGGCAAGATAACAATGTCAATTACCTTCGGCTATGTTCACAATACAAGGACAGAGCAAGTTGTTTTTGACATTGTTGATATGGAATATCCTTACAATGCAATCATTGGTCAAGGAACATTAAATGATTTTGAAGCAATACTTCATCCAGCATATCTATGCATGAACATACCATCAGACCAAGGTCCCATAGCTGTACATGGGAGTCAAGAGGCTGCTAGAAGGGCCGAAGGGAACTAGATAGATTCAAAGGCCATCCATAATATAGATGAAGCTGAAGACCATCAATAGTATAAGCATAAAAGAGATAAGGCTACCTAAAAGGGAAATGTGCCCTTGGGCCATTTCTAAGTATTTTGGTGATCAAGTGCCAACATAAATGGTTTAAGTGTGAAACTATGCCAAATGGTGGAAGAAGTGCAAAGTCAACACAAAGGTATGATTCTAGACTTAGTACATTGGCTTTTGTGTACTAACATATTTGTCTAAGTGCTAGAATCAGAGAAAATACAATTGGAAAAGACTTGGCTCGAGCAGCCAAGACTCTGCTCAGTCTGGGTGCACCGGACTGTCCGGTGCGCCAGGCTGGAGTCTGGTCAACTGTCTGCTCTCGGGTCTCGACGGCGGCGTACGGCTATAAATCACCGGACTGTCCGGTGGTGCACCGGACAGTGTTCGGTGAGTCAGCTGCGGCGAAGTCACCGCTCTCGGGAACCAAGTCAACAGCGTACGGTTATAATTCACTGGACTGTCCGGTGAGGCACCAGACTGTCCGGTGAGCCAACGGTTGGGCGCGCCAACGGTCGGGCGCGCAATCCACGCGTGACGCGTGGCCGAGCCAACGGTCGGATGGGAGCACCGGACTGTCCGGTGTGTACCGGACAGTGTCCGGTGCGCCAACGGCTCCAAGTCTCCAACGGTCAACTGCGCCAGAATAGGAAATAAATCCGCACCGGACAGTGTCCGGTGGTGCACCAGACTGTCCGGTGCGCCAGTCGACAGAAGGCAAGAATTGCCTTCCTGGATTACTCTCAACGGCTCCTAGCTGCCTTGGGGCTATAAAAGGGACCCCTAGGCACATGGAGGAGAACAACAAGCATACTTTGAGCATTCTTGATCATTCACACTCCGTCTTTGCGCACTTGTTTGACATTCTTAGTGATTTGAGCTCCGTTCTAGTGAGAACCTTGTGATATTCATTTGAGCTCGAGTCTTGGCCGTGTGTGTGCGTATTTGCTGGGGATTTGTGTGTGTTGCTTCCCTCCCTTACTCTTGTGCTTTCACTTTGATCCTCATTGTAAGGGCGAGAGACTCCAAGTTGTGGAGATTCCTCGCAAACGGGAAAGAGTAAAGAAAAGAAGAACACCGTGGTATTCAAGTTGATCATTGGATCACTTGAAAGGAGTTGAGTGCAACTCTCGTCCATTGGGACGCCACAACGTGGAGTAGGCAAGTGTTGTACTTGGCCGAACCACGGGATAAATCCTCGTGTCTCTTGTGCTTGTTCTCACTGTATCTATTGTGCTTCACACAAGCTCTCCTTAGCCACTTGATTTCGTTGTGCTAACTCCTAATCAAGTTTTGTGGCTTTAAGTTTCAAGTGTTTACAGGATCACCTATTCACCCCTCTCTAGGTGCTCTCACTACCTCAATAGACCAACCAAAGCCCATGCTTCTATGCGAAGACATAGCTGAGCAGAAGGTGTTGCTGGGATCTCAATTGACTGATGAACAAGAAAAAACTATGTTGAGATTTTTGTTCAACAATAAGGATGTCTTTGCTTGGTCAGCCAATGATCTATGTGGTGTTAATAGAGATGTTATCAAGCATTCACTTAATGTAGATCCGACTATTAGGCCAAGAAAGCAAAAGCTTCGGAAGATGTCCGATGATAAAGCTGAAGGTGCACGAAACGAAGTCAAAAGGCTTCTGAGTGTCGGTGTAATCAGAGAGGTAACATATCTAGAGTGGCTGGCCAATACCGTGATGGTGAAGAAAGCTAATGGAAAGTGGAGAATGTGCATTGATTTTACAGATCTCAATAAGGCATGTCCGAAGGATGAGTTCCCATTGCCAAGAATAGACTCTCTTGTGGATGCAACAGTTACTTCAGAGCTCATGAGTCTATTGGATTGCTATTCAGGTTATCATCAAATTTGGATGAAGAAAGAAGATGAGCCCAAGACAAGCTTCATAACCCCTAGTGGAACCTACTGCTACCTTTGGATGCCTGAGGGGCTCAAGAATGCTGGAGGAAACTTCAGCACAATGACTGCTAAAGTCCTTTGCTCACAGATTGGTAGAAATGTTCTAACATATGTTGATGATATCATATTCAAAAGTACCTGAAAGCTCTCTTGTGAGTTTTGGTGTTTGGATGACAACTCAATTAAAGGACTAACAAGTGTACTAAGTGTTGAACAGGTGCTTAAGGTAAAGCCTACAGGGTTCAACACAAGTGAACAAATGTGATGGTCCAAGAACTGGATTATGGATACATAATGGACATCACAAGTAAGTTGGACATTGCAAAAGTGATACTCGGGTGCGTAGCTCGGAGACAACTGATCAAGCCAAGGACGGAGGCAAGAAAAGCTTCGAGGTACCAAGTGCACGGGAGAAGGTCAAGGAGGCTGAGGAACCCAAAGCCAAGGGTGAAGAAGAAGGCTTGCAAAGTCAAGGGTGATCGAGTTGAGAACAGCTACAGCACTTCAAGGATCACTACATAAGGACGTGACTTACAACCAATGAGGTAACAGCTACAGTTATGTGGTGTAAGTCATAAGGCTCAAGACCAAGCCCTAAGAAGGAGATCAAGGTCACTAGAAGGAGAACAAGTGTCAAAACCAGAACTGGAAGCAGCCCAAAAGAGCTAAGTTCACCTTGATCTTTAGTTTGGGTTGTTCCTATGTTTGGAGATGTTCTATGTGATCTTTGCAGGATGTTGGAGCCAAGAAATGTCAATCTAGATCAAGTCAAGCAGACTTGATGATTTATGAGTCCAACATCGAAACTCAAGCATGTGAAATGCTATAGATGTAATAATTAAGAGAAGGTATGTTTCTAGACTTAGTGCATTGGTTTTAGTGTACTAATATACTTGTCTAAGTGTTAGAAACAGAAAGAAGAAGAAAAGGAAAGAGGTGCGAAAGGCTTGGCTGTGTACAGCCAAGATTCAGCTCAGTCTGGCACACCGGACTGTCCGGTGGTGCACCAGACAGTGTCTGGTGCGTCAGGCTGGCTCGAGCGAACTGGCCGCTCTCGGGAATTCACCGGCGACGTACGACTATAATTCACCAGACTGTCCGGTGTGCACCGGACTGTCCGGTGAGCCAACGGTCGGCCGGGCCAACGGTCGGCCGCGCGATCTGCGCGGGACACGTGGCCGAGCCAACGGCTAGATGGAGGCACCGGACATGTCCGGTACGCCAACGGCTCCAAGACTGCCAATGGTCGGCTTCGCCATAGAAGGAAAGAAATCGGGCACCGGACAGTGTCCGGTGTGCACCGGACTGTCCGGTGCGCCAACCGACAAAAGGCAAGATTTGCCTTCCTGGATTGCTTCCAACGGCTCCTAGGCCCCTTGTGCCTATAAAAGGGACCCCTAGGCGCCTCAAGCAACATACAAGCGCAGCCAACAAGTGTAGACTCCACTGGAATCAATTCTCGCTCTCCCTCTTGTGTGTAACTCTATAGATTGTGTAGAAGGCACAGCTATAAGCCTTTAGAGAGAGGAGTAGTGCTGCTAAGAGCTAGGGCAAGGTCTTGAGCGTATCGTTACTCTGCTGGGGTGCTGCCAAGAAGTTTGTAAGCAGCTGCGGTTTTGTTGTAACCCCACTCAATAGTGAAAGGCTCTATCTGTCATACTGACAGATCTGAGCAAACGGAGGAAGGAGTTGAAATAGACTCCAAGCCCAGGTGTGGCTAACTCCAACGAGGACTAGGCAAGCATTTCAGGCTTGGCCGAACCTCGGGATAAATCCTTGCGTCTGTGTGCTCTATTCTGTATTGTATCATGACTCTCTGTCTTACTCGCCTTTATATCTGCACTTCAATACTTATCTGTGGTATAAGCTTGATTTGAAGTGCAGGACATTTTGAGACAGGATCTTCCATTCCGCTGCAACCTACTCGAAGAGTCTTCTCATTCCACTACGTATTAAGTCTTCGAGTAGAGTAAGAATTTAAGTTTTAAAGTAATAAGTTTTATTCGCCTATTCACCCCCCTCTAGGTGACATCTAGATCCGGTTCCCGGGTCAAAGGGAACTTTCAATTGGTATCGGAGCTAGGCCTCTCCAGTGTGGGCTTAGCCGTCCGGAGATAACGATGTCGTCACAAGAGGTAACTGTAGAACTTCTTTTAGGCGATGGCTCTAATTACAAATCTTGGTCTGTCTCTATTTATAATGCTTTCATGAGTGTTGATTCTGATTTGAGACAGATCTTTAGTAGAAGTATTTTTCCATCTGATATTAGTAAAAATCCCTCTAATGATGAACTAAGATGTTTATCTCTCAATCACCGTGCTTGCAACATCTTAGTTGATTCTATTTCTAGAGGTGCTTATTTTGCCATCATGAGTAGTGATAATGATTTATTTGTTGATGCTCATTATTTATGGAATAGAATTAAAGTAAAATATTGTGTGGCAAATTGTACTGCTTCTACTCCCTATATTGCTTGTGATACTAACCTTTCAAAGGGAGAAGATCAAGAACGATGGGCACCCAACGATGAATCCACCTCGTCGACAGGTTTGGTCTCCACTAATAATAAGTGTTTTATTGCTAACAATGACGGTGGAGACAAAAGCCATGATGAGGAGGAATATGAGGATGATAGCGAGGATGAATCTTCATCACCTCAAGGTACATTTTCCTGTTTGGCTTCCACTGACATTAATGACAGGGAAAATAATACCAATGATGTGGAAGAAGAGAAGATTCGCCGTTTCTACATCCATCTCAACAAAGAGGACAAGGCACTCTTGGTTAAGCTGTTGAGAAGGAACAAGGAACAAGGCGAGACGCTTCTCAGGCTAGAGGAGTCCCTCATCAAAACCAACAACAGCCTGGAAAAGATGACCAAAGAACATGAGGAGCTAAAGTGCTCTCATGACGATTTGGTCCAACGGTATGAATCTATTTTATTTGAGCAAAGAAATAATGATGATGCTTTATCCTGTGTTGCTCAACTTAAAATGGAAAACGCCATGCTTAAGAGACAAGTAGAAATTCTAAATTTAGAAAAACTTGCTCTAGGTGAAGAGTATAATATGTTGTCATATTCTCATAATAAACTAGTTGATGACCATATCATGCTTAATGTTGCTCATGAGGTTATAATTGCAAACTTAAATTCATGTGAACCTCATTCTCGCACGTGTGCGCATTTGAATTGTATATCATCATGTGCTAACCCCTGTTGCTGAAAAGAAAGCCAATCATTGATTGAGCAACAAGTTTTAGGGTCACAAAAGAAATTCTGTGGGAATAAGAAGCAACGACAACTGAGGAGAAGACACTTTGCTCAACTCTCTCAAGATATCCACGGGCGCGTGGTGAAGAAGCTTGAGAAAGGAAAAACTGCAGCAAGTGTCAAGCTCAATAAGAAAAATGTTCCTAAAGAGGAAGAAATCAACATGAGCTTGGAAAAAGGTAAAGATTCAATTAATCATGTTGTTTGCACTGACCCTCTCTCCATGTCATTCAAGTACACAAAGGGAAAAGGAAAAAGAAAGTGTTTCAAGTGCAAGAAGTTAGGCCACCTCATCGCGTCTTGTCCGTACAAAGACAAAAATGAAGGGACAAGGAGTTGTTTTGGATGCAACAATAAGGACCACACGATCACTTCATGTCCGGTCATGAAGAATCAAGGATGTGCATCCTCCAAAGTGACCCTCACCAAGGAAAATGACACACAGCAAGCGTCATGTCAAGTTGAGCGACGTTTCTGCTACAAGTGTGGTGAGCAGGGTCATCTATCCAAGGTATGTTACAAAGGTAAGATTCCTAAACAAGTGAATTTGTGTCAATCTTATTCGCGTAGGAGACCCAAATCATACACTTGGGCTAGATCTATAACGAGATCACCTAGAACTAGCACAAAGGCAATTTGGGTACCAAAGGCACATTTACATGATCATTATGTACCCATCCCGAGATGGGTACCAAACTGTGCTAACTAGACCATGCAGGTGCCTTGAGATGGACTAGAGACCATGGGAAAAGCTTAAGACAGTTATCTAAAACTCTATGCTTAAGCTGTTAATTGTTTTGGTGTTTATTGACCCAAGGTTGAATTATTGTAAAACACTAATCCCATGTTTATCTCAAGTAAAATAAGGTGTATAGGTCCTTAATCATTATTGGTGAATCAAGTAAAAGGACTTTGATGAGAATCTACAACTAGCTCTCCAAAGGACGGTACCCCATGTATTTTAAGTACATAATTGCAATTTAGTATTGCTCTTAAGTTGGCTTGTTGTGCTACCTGTCTTTGGAGTAGTTATGCTTTATGATTGCCTGTGTTAAATGAATCATAATGATGGTTGCTTAATCATGATATATCTTTTGAATCATTCATGGGTAGCTCTTTCATCTGTTATATCCACAACGATTAACTCTCTTGGTGTATATGGATAAACCTGTAACTTTTTGTAAGTAATGCTATGTGCAAATATGACATTTTGTTTAGTCCATGTTCACATGATTACCCTAGTTTGGTACTGTGTGAATTTCAAATCCATGTCGTGCCCTTTTGAGCTATGAGGTGCGTAAGCAAAAGGAGCCCTGAATTGGTGATAACAAGTGCTCTCATAAAGGCAAAGGTATGGAAAATGGAGCTATGCAATTTCATTAAATATTCTTGAAATTCCATTCATTGTGATCATAGCTATGTTCTTGTCTTTCAATTGGTAATATCTTGGCTTAGGTAATTTATGCTTTTAAAATGTTGTTTCTTTTGTGCACCTAAGAAACCTTCTTAATTGTGACATGCTTAGATATTTCGCTTTATATACATGATTGTGTTGATCTTCAATTGGTACATGTGGTACAATGATTGTCATGTATGAAGCATGTCTAGATTGCGTGTAAATGTTATACTTCCTGTGAGTATTCAATTGGCTTAGGTGCCACTAAGGCATGCATTGTTGTATTTAGTCAACCTTTCATTTAGCCTTCAACTGGTGTTAAGTGGCTTTTCATTTGATATTCAAAGTGGCATCTTTGTGTGATGAAAGTGGTAGAATATGCCTTGACCAAGGTATGTTGTGATCCCCTCTAGTTCTAAGGAAGCTAGAATGTGCAAAGTGCAAGTCATTCAAATACTTGATGCACAACTTGAGGGGGAGCACACATAACTTGTGTCTTTTGAGACTAACTGTTTCTTGAGCAATCTTGTATAGTCTCTAGGTGGAAAAGAGAAGATAAGCAAGAAATGGAGCAATCAGGACTTGGGTACCTCTGTAAGTCAAGAAATTGGTATCTCAAGTCGTGAGTAAGTGCATATTTTTAGATTGCTCATGCTCTATAATATCTGGTGATAATAGATGCTTATTCTTAAATATCATGGAGCTATGATAATAAATGAACTTTTGCAATTGGTATCTTTCAATTAGTAGCCGTGATAGTCTACTTCAATTGACATCTTTTGATAATCATTAGAATGGAAGTTTCTTCTTGTGCCAAATACTATAACTTGTTCTAAGTTTGGTGTCTTAGCAACAAGAAAAAGTAAGGATAAAGAATCAGGCACAAGTGTGAAGAAGCTCTTGAGAGATTAGATACTTTCAAGATGGGAAGTACACTACAACATGGTAAAGGTACAAAGGGAGTATTAATCTTTTTGCATATATGTATCTTACCTAAATGTTGATAGTGCATATGTTCAATAAGTAAGGGGGAGTTTTTGATAGTCGTTTTTCCTCCTTAACACCCTGCTGTCCCTTGACATCATCCTATGTTCTTGCTTGAGTATGGTTTTTGGTGTTTGATGTCAAAGGGGGAGAATTTGTGTATTAAAGCTTATCTCAACCTGAGAGGAAAGCTTATCCTAATGGGTGATGTGTTAGTTTGAGCTTTGCCAAGTGTGATATTCATATGTTTCTTGAGTTTTCCAAGTGTGATATTCATATGTTTCTTGTGTTGCTCATATGGACTAGTGTTTCCGCTGCGATGAATTATTTGGCTTCTATAGTGTAATAGATAGTCATGTGGTTAATGGTGCTTTAAGATTGTCTTAAATTAGTGTCTCTGCGATGAATTATCTGGCTTCTATAGTGTAATAGATAGTCATGTGGTTAAAGGTGCTTTAAGATTGCTTTAAATTAGTATCTTAGTTTAAATTGGTATCTTAATGGTGAATAGTGGTAGGTTGATATTCCTGTGACATATCCACTAAATTGAATGATGTTTAACTCTGATTACATGCATTTGTGTGGTATAGCATCATGGTTTGATTCTTGACACAATGCATACTAAAAAGTGCTAAGGTGTAGAAATGTTTCGATTTGCCTAAGTATGTGCAAATTGGCGTCTGAGGCCAAAATTATGTTTTTGAAGTAAGCACTTATTTAGGGGGAGCATTCTATAATCTTAGAATTCAAATTTGTGCTTCAAATCTTATTCTTATGTAAGCTTTAATTGTGTTGCCATCAATCACCAAAAGGGGGAGATTGAAAGCTCTCTTGTGAGTTTTGGTGTTTGGATGACAACTCAATTAAAGGACTAACAAGTGTACTAAGTGTTGAACAGGTGCTTAAGGTAAAGCCTACAGGGTTCAACACAAGTGAACAAATGTGATGGTCCAAGAACTAGATTATGGATACATAATGGACATCACAAGTAAGTTGGACATTGCAAAAGTGATACTCGGGTGCGTAGCTCGGAGACAACTGATCAAGCCAAGGACGGAGGCAAGAAAAGCTTCGAGGTACCAAGTGCACGGGAGAAGGTCAAGGAGGCTGAGGAACCCAAAGCCAAGGGTGAAGAAGAAGGCTTGCAAAGTCAAGGGTGATCGAGTTGAGAACAGCTAAGCACTTCAAGGATCACTACATAAGGACGTGACTTACAACCAATGAGGTAACAGCTACAGTTATGTGGTGTAAGTCATAAGGCTCAAGACCAAGCCCTAAGAAGGAGATCAAGGTCACTAGAAGGAGAACAAGTGTCAAAACCAGAACTGGAAGCAGCCCAAAAGAGCTAAGTTCACCTTGATCTTTAGTTTGGGTTGTTCCTATGTTTGGAGATGTTCTATGTGATCTTTCCAGGATGTTGGAGCCAAGAAATGTCAATCTAGATCAAGTCAAGCAGACTTGATGATTTATGAGTCCAACATCGAAACTCAAGCATGTGAAATGCTATAGATGTAATAATTAAGAGAAGGTATGTTTCTAGACTTAGTGCATTGGTTTTAGTGTACTAATATACTTGTCTAAGTGTTAGAAACAGAAAGAAGAAGAAAAGGAAAGAGGTGCGAAAGGCTTGGCTGTGTACAGCCAAGATTCAGCTCAGTCTGGCACACCGGACTGTCCGGTGGTGCATCGGACAGTGTCTGGTGGTGCACCAGACAGTGTCCGGTGCGCTAGGCTGGCTCGAGCGAACTGGCCGCTCTCGGGAATTCACCGGCGACGTACGACTATAATTCACCGGACTGTCCGGTGTGCACCGGACTGTCCGGTGAGCCAACGGTCGGCCGGGCCAACGGTCGGCCGCGCGATCTGCGCGGGACACGTGGCCGAGCCAACGGCTAGATGGAGGCACCGGACATGTCCGGTGCGCCAACGGCTCCAAGACTGCCAACGGTCGGCTTCGCCATAGAAGGAAAGAAATCGGGCACCGGACAGTGTCCGGTGTGCACCGGACTGTCCGGTGCGCCAACCGACAGAAGGCAAGATTTGCCTTCCTGGATTGCTTCCAACGGCTCCTAGGCCCCTTGTGCCTATAAAAGGGACCCCTAGGCGCCTCAAGCAACATACAAGCGCAGCCAACAAGTGTAGACTCCACTGGAATCAATTCTCGCTCTCCCTCTTGTGTGTAACTCTATAGTTTGTGTAGAAGGCACAGCTATAAGCCTTTAGAGAGAGGAGTAGTGCTGCTAAGAGCTAGAGCAAGGTCTTGAGCGTATCGTTACTCTGCCGGGGTGCTGCCAAGAAGTTTGTAAGCAGCCGCGGTTCTGTTGTAACCCCACTCAGTAGTGAAAGGCTCTATCTGTCATACTGACAGATCTGAGCAAACGGAGGAAGGAGTTGAAATAGACTCCAAGCCCAGGTGTGGCTAACTCCAACGAGGACTAGGCAAGCATTTCAGGCTTGGCCAAACCTCGGGATAAATCCTTGCGTCTGTGTGCTCTATTTTGTATTGTATCCTGACTCTCTGTCTTACTCGCCTTTATATCTGCACTTCAATACTTATCTGTGGTATAAGCTTGATTTGAAGTGCAGGACATTTTGAGACAGGATCTTCCATTCCGCTGCAACCTACTCGAAGAGTCTTCTCATTCCACTGCGTATTAAGTCTTCGAGTAGAGTAAGAATTTAAGTTTTAAAGTAATAAGTTTTATTCGCTTATTCACCCCCCCCCCCCTCTAGGCGACATCCAGATCCTGTTCCCGGGTCAAAGGGAACTTTCAGTACCAAACAAGAAAATCACATCGCTGATCTGCAAGAAACATTTGCCAATTTTAGAAAGACAGGCCTTAAGCTCAACCCAGAAAAATGTGTTTTCAGAGTGAAGAAGGGGACATTCCTTGGGTGTCTTGTGTTAACAAAAGGAATTGAGGCTAACCTAAACAAGATAGAAGCTATACTTCGGATGGAGCCACCGAAGTCAAGAAAAGGTGCCCAAGGCTAACAGGAAGGCTAGCCTCATTGAATAGATTTATTTCAAGATCGATAGAAAGAAACTTGTCATTCTTTGAAGTATTGAAGTCAGTCAAAGTCTTCCAGTTGGGACCAACTCAGCAAAAGGCTTTCGAAGAGCTGAAACAATACTTGATAGAACTGACAACTTTAACCCCACCTTCATTAGGAGCCCCATTGCTGTTGTATGTAGCTACTTCCCATGCTACAGTTAGTGCAGCGTTGGTGCAAGAGAAGAAAGATGACCAAGCGAAGAGGCAAGTGCCAGTGTATTTTGTCTCTGAAGTACTCAGCCCATCGAAGAAAAAATACACATAGTTGGAGAAGGTACTATATGTTGTACTAATGGTTTCCAGAAAGCTTCGACATTATTTCCAGTCATACCATATCATAGTACCGTCTTCTCAACTTCCTAAGGATATAATAAGGAATAGAGAAGCCACATGAAGAGTTGGGAAATGGGCCACAGAGCTGAATGAATTCACCATAGATTATGTTCATTGGTCTTCAATCCAATCTCAGGCATTAGCAGACTTCGTTGCTGATTGGACGCCAGGGGCTCAGGATAAAGAAAGAATAAAAAGATGACAAAGCTTGGACGGTGTTCTGTGATGTGTCATGGGGAACCTTCGGTGCAGAGGCAGCTGCCATTCTAATTTCACCATCTAAAATCAGAACCTGCTACACAGCAAGGCTGGAGTTCAACTACACAAATAACATTGCAGAGTACGAAGCCCTTCTCTTGGGGCTTCGAAAGCTTAAGGCAATGGGAATAAGAAGGGCAATCCTTAAATCTGACTCACAAATTATTATTGTCCACATTGACAAAAGCAGCAAAGCAAGAGATCCAAAGCTTGAGAAATATCTCGATACAGTCCGAACAATGGAAACCTCTTTCGAAGGTTTCTCTGTAAAGAATATCCCAAGAGGAGAAAATGAACATGCAGATCTATTAGCCAAGTCAGCGGCACAGGGGCTCCCATTACCTTTGGAACTATTTTTTGAAACAAAATGCACCTTCGGTCGAGCTCATGGAGCAAGCAGTGCTTACAATCTCACCAGTGCACGGTGAAGATTGGAGGACTGAGATTGTATCTTTTTTGCAAGGCAATTACCTTTCGAATGATGAAGCTTACATCAAAAGAATGGAAGCTAGGACAAGGTCGTACGTAATAATAGAAGGGGAATTGTATAAACAAGGAGTTTGATCTCTGTTCCTGAAATGTTTGTCTAGAACCGAAGGTCAGAAGCTAATGAAAGAGATACATACATGACTGTGCGGAGCTCATATTGGGTCCAAGCCTTTACTTGGAAAAGTTTCTAGACAAGGATTTTATTGGCTGAAGGCAGCTTCGGATGCAGCAAATTTAGTTCAAAAATATGAAAACTGCCAGAAGTGTGCCAGAGACCAAAAACAACCTTCGTCTCTAACTCAGCTAATCTAGCCCACCTGGCCATTGCAAAGGTGGGGTCTAGATTTATTAGGCCCACTTTCACCAGCCCAGAGAAATTTAAAATACGTTGTGGTAGCGGTGGAGTACTTTTCAAAGTGGATTGAAGCTAAACCTCTAGCTACAATAACTTTGGCCATGATTCAAAAGTTTTTTCGGCAGAATATTGTCTGTCACTTCAGTGTGTCGAAGGCCATTACAGTTGATAACAGAACTCAATTTTATGCTGAAATGTTCAAAGTTTTTTGTGACCAAATTGGTACAAAAATACATTTCGCATTAGTGAGACATCCAGAATCAAATGGGCTGGTAGAACGAGCTAATGGAATCATAATAACAGGAATAATGAAGTTAATTTTCAATCAGCCAAAAGGAAAGTGGCCAAACGAGTTAATAAAAGTGGTATGGAACCACAACACTATTGTCTCAAGGTCAACAGGATTTACCCCATTCAAGCTCTTGTTCGGCGACGAAGCAATAACACCGGAAGAAGCAAGAACGGGTTCAATAAAGACCTTAGCTTCGGCAGAAAACGAGGAGGATTGTAAAATAACAAAAGACACCATAGAAGGGACCAGACTTTAGGCAATAGATCACATCAATAAATATCAAGCTAAAACAGTCAAATGGCGTGATCGGAAGGTAAGACTAAAAAACATCAAGCCAGGACACTTGGTACTTCGGAGAGTGGCTAACCCGGATGTAGTGCGAAAACTTCAGCGCAAATGGGAAGGTCCTTTCTTGGTGGTATCTTCGTCAAGACCTGTATCGTACATGTTGAAAGACATGGATGGAAACGACATTCGAAGATCGTGGAATGCAGATGAACTCTGGAGATATTATGTGTAAATCATGTAATTTTCTTATTTTTTTCCCTATGACACCCTTTTTCTTTCAAGAGGGGAGAAAGGTTTTTAACGGGACCATAGGTTGTAATTTTTATTTTTGAGCATCCCTATGCAATACAAGGGCTAAATTCCCCAACATATAAAATGAAAGGATCTGGGATTACACCATCGAGTGTAAAAAAGTATGAAGAAGCTCCAATGTCACACCCGGTTTTAAGGGACAAAGCCGAGTGCATCTCATACATGCGCCAAAGAAAACAACATATATAATAACAGATTGTATAGAGATAAATGTCACAATAATCAGAGTATTTATTACATAGCGGAAGTCTTACAAAATAAAAGATAAATATAAAACGAACTAAGGATCGTCCTTGGCGCCAAAAGTCAACTGGGAGACGCCACCTAGATCGAATTGAACTCCTCGATGGTGTGGCTCCTCTTGAACCACCTGTTCTTTTCCTGTGGGGGTGTGAGACAGCAAGGGTGAGCTCACACATGTTCATTGCTCAACAAGTTGTAGGGAATAACGTGCATGAACTCACCAAAGGTGGGAGTTCATGTGATGTGTAAAGCTGATCAATAATAGGGGTTAAAGCTGAGCATTGCTTTTAATAAGTTGGTCAAATTTTATTAGCAATTACTAAGTGTAAGTAAATACCAAACCATAATAAATAATAGAACAAAATTAATAAATAATCCCGTGCAAATGCAAATGACAAATTGAATTTAAGTTACATAAATTAATCATGTGAGTGTCCGAGCTGCTCATGACCATGAGCACAGCTAGTATACCAGTTTTACACTCTGCAGAGGTTACGCATCTTTACCCACAAGTCATGTTACCCATCTTCCAAGGGGTCATGAATCCCATACACCTCTACCAAGGAGGCGAGGCAGGGTAACACTACGAGGCCTTTACAAAGTTCCACTAGCTTCAGAAAACCCGCTACAGTTTATAGGAAGCTCTAGTGCAGGAATCCCTCGCCTGACCGCCATCGCAGAAAAATTAACCCGAGGACCTCCCTACACTGACCACTCCCCTACTGCCCTTGCCCCTTTCGGGTAAGGTAGTCATCCACTAGCTTTCCTAATTAATCAGCCAAGGGCGTCCCATTAAACCCTTGTGGTAGCACTGTTTTCCCAGATGGTTCTCCATGTTCCCATTAACATAATGATCTTATCATGAACATATATAACATAACAGAATAATAGGAACATGGATATAATGAAATATTAACCTAAAACCGTGTAAAGCAATAGCATAACTACCCAATGATTCAGGGGTAAACAAGGTAAAAAGATAAACAGTCTAGTGTGACCTATTGGGTCCCATCAAAATTAAACCTATGCATGAATAAGTGATGATAAAGAACATTATTGGGTAACAAAAGTGGATCAAGGGCACAACTTGCCTGGCACTTGAGATTCTAGTTACCAGGGTGATTCTTCAGATCCTCATGACCTCACTGCTAGTCGTAGCAATACAAACAAACATGGTATAGGCAAAATTAACATCACACCAAACATAAGAACAAACTGAATAATAATGATCTACGCGTCGCTACGAGATCACGGGAAAGAGAACCACTAGAATCAGAGTTATGATTAAGGAGTTATGATTTTATAGAAGATCTGTGTAATTACAATATTAAACTATATTATAAATTGGTTACTATAAATCATATGAGAGGTTATTCTATAAATAATTATCTCAACTTTAATCTAAGTTATAAATTGAACCTAGATTATATTCTAGTAGATTATAATGATAAGTAGTTTAACGAGATTAACCAACATAAGTTAAATAAAGATCTAATTATAAAAGAACAAGACATGGTATAATAAATGTTGTTATTGTATAGTAAATATTCATACGAGACCAACTCAACTTGAACGAGTCAAATCGGATTTAAAACGGAGGAGATATGAATTTCCTAAGGTTTTATGTATTTCATATAAGATTAATTAGGAAATAAATTTTAAAGTGGCTTTCATGTCAAATCAGTGGCACTATTTGATAAAGAATGATATTATAAAATTATAGAAACTGAAAATGGTCAATTTGGACAAAATATGAATTTTCTAAGGATTAAATAAGATTCTGGGATTGTTTTTATATAAGAAATTCATCTTATAAATCATTTTGTCTGATTTTCCTAACTCCTTATACTGCGCGCCAAATACCAGGAAAGGCAGGGGCTAACTCGCAAGGATTCCCAAGACTCAGGCTCCTGTATACTGGACGGCGGGTTGATTATGAAGAACCCCGAGGGCCATTCTGCAATTTCACCCGGCCAAACGGGCACCATGCACTCAGAGCCGTTGGATTCACAGCCGAGGGCACGGATTATATCGCTACTTCAACCGAAGCGGTACCCAACCGGATACCTCAGATCGCTAATCTACGGCTCAGATCAACCCGGATGTGCAATGTGCCCCCACCCTTGGATTAAAGTTGTACGGTCCCGATGTCAAATGTGCGGAAGGGGTACTCGCGACCTAATCTAGGTTGTCCGTGAGCCGATCCATGGCTCTAAACACACCACCGCTCCTCCGTCGAGACCGGGCACGGCGGCGAGCATTGCCATGGCCGCACGCCTCACCGGTGGCGACAACCCGGCGATTCCTACCCCAATCTTAACCCCCGTCTAGTGCCGAGCGTATAGAAGATCACGACGAACCAGGTGGGGCAATTCTTACCTCAGATCGTTGCACCGGTGGTTGCGGCTACGGCGGGACGCTAGCTCGACGGAAAACGCGACTCCGATGAGCAATTTAGGCAGCGCTGGTGACGAATTCCAGGTGGCACAACCACCACCTCCCATCTGCGGGGTTGCATAAGGCATTGGGCGCGGTACCGAAGGCCTGGGCACTGACAACTCGAAGTTTCCCCCCGCGGCGGTCCCTCTCTCCTTCTCTGTCACTTTCTGGCCGCGAGGTGTCTAGCTGGGTAGAGAAGGGTAATGAGGATACGGCATCCTTTATCTCCCCTCGACGTTTGGTAGATCGATTCCGTGAGACCCGCGGTCAGCTGGTCCGAGGATCTTGCGCGATCCGGTGCGCTGTCAGCGCCATATGCGGCGAGTGGAAAGGAAGAACTACAGTGGTACCGGGGCCACTTGACATCGGCCCAAGGAGGAGAACCGGTACGCGCCCGCAGAGACCGACAAGGGGCCCCGGATGGCAGTGCGCGATACCGCTGCGGATGACGCGTGGGCCCGGCACAGGTGGGCTGCCTGCGCGCGTGCTTTGAGAAGGGAAGAATGGGCCGCGGTATGACTTGGTGGGCCGAGTCAGTGAATTCAGCCCAACACCTGTTTTCCATTTTCTTTATTCTTTTCTTTTCTGGTTTGTTTTCCCTTTTTATTTCAAACCTAAAATTTGAATTCAAATATCATGGAGAATTTGTACTCGAATTTTGAGTATGGTTTGAACGTATTATTATGAAATAAATTTATTTTGTTTATAAATTTATTTTGTATTAAATGGTCTTTTCTCTCTTCCTTCCCTATTTTTAAATCCAATTTCAAATTTGGTTTTACTTCAAATCTGTGCCATCAAAAAGTACTGCAACATGAGTACAAAATATACTTTATTAATAATTAATTAATTATTTGTCCTCTTGCTTTCCTTCTCTTTTAATTTCTAGAATGCAAATTTGAATCCAATTTAAATGTGAATTTATATTCATTTTAGATGTACAATTTGAGCCTGATAATTTGGAAGGTCCCATTATTTTTATACATATTTCTTTATTTTGTATAGCATTTTCCTCTTTTCTTTAAACTCTAATTCTAGAATTCCAAATTTAGAACTAAATTCCAAATTTGAACATTGATGTCTTTCTATAGATTTCTTTATTATTAATTTATGCACACATAACTACACTCTAACATGATGCACTAGATATATATCTACTTTAATTACTTTATTTGTTTGGTAAATGTTTGAAGTATGAAACACACTCAAATTGTTTTCTCCCTTTTTAGGCAAAATAGTATTTTGAATGTGAAATAAGAAATAAAAGTTATTCCCAAATTAAATATTCATGTAAATAAAGGCTTATGGTGCGTCATTTAATGATATGCATAATTATTTAGTTGAATAGAAACCTTTTTCTATTACTTCTTTTCTAAAATAAATTTTTGGGTTTTCAAAATTCAGTCCTCAATCTTCATCACTCAGGTATAATTTGAGATATCTGAATTTGCTATTTTATTTCTTCATATATTTATTTTATTATTTATATATATTTATATTTTTTCTTATACACATTTTGGGTCTTATATCCAAAGTCGTCCCTAAGGGGATCCAGAGCTTAAATGCCACCTAAGTAAAAGGTGAAGAAGCTCCAAAGTCGTTCCTAAGGGGATGCAGAGCTTAAATGCCACCTAAATAAAAGGTGGAGAAGTCCTAAAGTCGTTCCTAAGGGGATGCAGAGCTTAAATGTCACCTAAGTAAAAGGTGAAGAGACTCCAAAGTCGTTCCTAAGGGAATGCAGAGTCTAGGTGTGTATTCGCGTGAGTTTTTTACCTTCGGCATGCATTTGCATACTTCATCGCATCATCTTTTGCATTCATACAAACATGCATTAGGCATCTGTAGATTCATCATCATGAGACAAAGCATAAAGCACTAACGGGAAAAGCGAGGGTTTCCGCCTTCAATAAGAAAACGCTTCGTATATATGGAGATACTTCGTTTTAAATGAACTTTCGTTTAATATGAGAACCAATCTTTGATTTTGCTCAAGAGGTGTTTCGATGTGAATGAAAAGAAGGGAAGGCTACGAGCATTGGTTTCGTCCACAGCAAAGCAGACGACACACGAATGAAAGGTAAAATAGCATTACAAAGCATTTACAAATATTTACAATTCCGTCCACATTCAATTACAATCCTTCGTCAGATAATACACTTCTTGCACAAAGAGTTTCCAAAAAGTGTTTCTACAGATATCAACAAGGGGAAGCCTCTAAAGTCCTCTTCAAAGGTTCAGACCTAACTTTGGTTCACTAACCTTCGGCACCGTCACCCTGAAGAATGACGGAGGAAAGTATAATGAGGAATCTGGTAAGGAAAAAGGTAAAATGAAAGAATAGAGGTAAAGAGCTATACCTTGTTGAGCAGATTTTGAGCTTCATTTCCAGCTAACTCTCAGCCACCCTTTGCCAAATTTTGGTGATAAACCTGTTGCCTATGCTTCGAGCTTCGGCTGGAATATCAACTAGGTTCGATGCCGAAAGGTTGAAATTTGGCCTGTTAATGGCCCTTGCGTGGTTAGACCTGACTTTTATGAAAGCGGCGGCTGTACCGCGAGGAGACACTAGCACATAGAAGTCACCATGGCCAATTATGACTTCATCGAGGACGTCAACCACTTTCTCGACGCATTCGAGTGCTCCGGGGACATCTTCAGCGGAGAGGCTAGCTTCCTCAAATGTGGCTCCAACTGAATAGAATATACTCTTTAATTGAGCAGTGCATTGGCTTGCAAAGTTAAAACATTTCTCCTTAAGGGTTCTCACTGCTTCATTGAGCTTCATGTTCTTCTCAACCTCAACCTTGAGTGTCATGTTCAAAGCTTCGGTTTCACAGTTGAATCGGCTGGAGTTTTCTTCCAAAAGCGTCTAAGCCTCTTTCAACTCCTTGCTCAATTTCTTATTTTGAGTTTGCGCTTCGGCAGGTGATCCTTCGGCTGAATGCAGCAAATCGTTTTTCTCTTTAGAGAATCTTCAAGTTTCTTGATTTTATCTTCCAAACCCTTGACAACAATTTTGTTCTTTCTGTCCTCATCATCTTGTTGCATTTTTAAAGCTTTGCTTAATAATAACTCTATAAAAATGAACTAAAAGTTAGAATGCCTAAGTCAACACGAAGATATCAACGATAACTTGCAAAAGGGATCTTACTTTGAAGTTCGAGTAAAATAAGTTGTGTATGATGTGCTGACGTCTGTAGCAGCTGATGTCTTTTTTAAGCTTCGGAAAACCAATACTCTTGGACAAGGTGTTTATAATTTTAGCACCAGCGCGGTTGCGGATGCATCCCACAACTTCTTCATCGACCCCGCTGAAGAGCATTGACCCCGGCTAGTAGCCACAGGAAATTGCAAATTCTTTTAGCTCTAATATGTCCTCTTCGGAGAGCTGTTGCCATAGGTCGAAAGTCACTCCTTCTAAAGAGGTTGTTTCAATTTCCTTCCCCTTATCAAAAACTGTTGTGGCTACCTCTTTCTCCACAACCACGTCTAATATAAGTCTGTCAATTTCAGATAGAGTGGTTGAGAGATTTTCGTCTTTGGCTACAACAGTACCTTCGGCATCAGTTGGTTTAGCAGCTTTGTCTACTGAGGCTGAGGGTAGAGTCTGTTCAATGGCTTCCAGTATATTCATCATACATCGTTTCTTCTAGCCCCCGTCTCTCCCCTCGACAACCGAAGAGATTTCCTTTGTCTGTAAGAGGCTAGTCAGTTCCAACCCCAGAGGACTTAGCGATGCAAATGGGAAAGACTCAGTCATTACCTTCAATATTTTCGAGACCTCCACAGCAGAATACAAAGGGCTTGTAGTCTGCTTCGGCACATCTTGCATCTTTGTTTTCTCGGAGGATTTCTCGGCAAGCTTCCATTTTTTAGGAGCCGATACTTTCGGCTCCAGCATAATTTTTCTCTTCTTCAAACTCTCTTGGTCTTCTTTGACAGACCAGATAGCCTGCCTACTTAGAATACTGACAATCCTTTTCCTCTTAACTCCTCTGGTCCCTTCATCAAGCCTTTCGTAGTTAGGGTACTCAAAGTTAAGAACATCCATTACACGATTCAGCCTTTGCTTTGGCCAGGTGCCGACTACCGAAGGTAGCAGTCATTAGCCGATCTTCTTTTCTTTTATAGTTTCGACGAATTTCATTGCACATGGTTTCTATCAGTTCTAACCATTCAGTGCATGGTTCTTTAAACCTTTTCTAAAACTTGAAGCGATACGACAGATAGACAAGCTCATATTTCTTCCCTTCTTCTTTCTTCTTCGGTGTTCCCCATCCGCTAGAAGTTGGGAATGTCCAGTTTGCCACATATTCTAGTACCAAATCTCTTGTGATGATATGCTCAACTACGACCCTAAATTCCACTTCGGCTAGCTGCCAAGGAGAACCCAGCTGCATGTGGCACAGGGCCCGAGTCATGCCAAAGTTTAGTCGCAGTGGACTCATCACCATGCTCATAAGATTTTCCCTTTTCTTCTCATCTGCCTTAACGTAGAACCATTAACTTGCATTGTCCAACCAGTGGGCCACTTGGTCCGATAGCCGATCATGAGGGCCTTCGTATCCTTTTGATATGCAAAGTTGTAGCATTCGAAATGCAGACCGCTAGCCCTTGCCTTTGTCTGTTAATGAAGCTCATGAACCTGGCAAAACCCTTCGGCATTAGCACTCTTTCATTGGCTTCAGAGAGCCCAGATGTAAACACTCAGTCTGACAATAGCATTTGGGGTCAGCTGATGAAGATAGATCTCAAACTTCTTTAAAACTTCACCAACCATCTCGTAAAGGAGAAACTGAAGCCCCGCCCTGAAGAAGCTCTTGAATACCATGACTTCAACTTCCTTTAGCTCTGGAATTATTTCCTCTCCAGCGAAGCGAACCAATTCATCTTCATTCTCTCCAAAATATCCTAGTTTCTTCTTCACAACCAGATCCTTTGCTTTTACTTTGGATTTTCCAAATTCAACATGACTAGGCTTGGTCGGGCACAGAATACTATCGTCCTCTTCACTTTCGTTATCACTCTCAACTTCGGCCACAGCTTGTTCAGCTCCGGCGTTAGAGGTACCTTCGGCAACAGCTTCCTCTTGCACAACCAGTCCTGACCGCCTCATCATTTCAGATATGGGTGCTGTCTCAGTTACTTCAGTTTCATCTCCCTCACGGGACACCCTAGCAGTGGATCTTACTCTGGCCTTTTCAATGTTCACCTTCTTTCAGATGAAGTTGATCATAAGTGATGAAGGGCTTTTTTTGAAAGCACAATGCAGAGAGCTTCGGCTTCGGTTAGAATTTTCAACAGCACAACGGCGCAATAGCAATGAATGTTGTGGTAACTTCTCACCAACCTGTCTGTTCATATAGCCCTGCAGGAGAAGAAGGTGAACCACCAAAGCATGTATACTGGCTGAACGGTGGACCAGGCAGCGCTCGGATATTTTAATCGTTTTTTGATAACAAGCTCGGGGAAGGTGTTTTCGGACCTTCGGCATTCCGAAGCCTTCGTGTTTTCACGCATCGAGCTCGTTATGAAAAAACAATCTAGCATCGCGAAGGGGCTATTGTTGGGGGTCTTCTTCTCCGCTTAAGGCCCTCAAGACAAAAACACCTTCGGCTAAGTAATACCGAAGTCTTCTGTCCTTCTGTCGAAGGTTCTCAAGATGAAGACCTCGCTTAGAAGCAATAACGCCAAGTGCCGAAGCTACCATTAGCTTCGGTTTAAATCGAGCAAAGCATGAAAAGACTAGATAGACCCTAGTAATCTAAGTTATGCCAATAAACAAATGTTGAGGTCATGAATGTAATTTTACCCGGGCTGCGTCTCGTGCCTATAAATAGATGAACAGTAGCACCGTACTGTTCATGCTGATTTGTAATCTCCCTAGCATCAACACCTTCGAGCAAGCAGAATGTATCATTGTAATACGAATCTTGTTAATATTCATGCATGTTCTGTGAGATGCAAATACGAATGAATCAATGAGATACACTTGTTGTTTTCGTCTCTTTGCTTTCTCGTTTATCTATAAGATGATGAAGGTGTGTCCTTCATGACCTTCGTATGATGATCATTATGTCCATGAGGGGATAATGCTTCAGAAGACGAAGGTCTTTAATACTTAACAATCGTGTTGCCTTGTTCTTGATCCACAACATTTAAGAACAAGTGACCTACAGACATAGTCCTCCCGACTTCCGTTATCCTCCATTCCTCCTTGGCCCAGTCCTCGTATCTATATGTTTGGCCCTATTCTATCCAATACGGTCTGAGCCAGTTTGCCCTAATACCGCTTGCCAGCGCCTCCTTCCTGATGCACACCGCCGCCTGAACCAAACCACTTCTCAATGTCCTCACCCCGCTTGTCATTGTCACGATGCTAGCCTGCCTAGCAAGCCCGATCTTGCTCATTGTAATGATGTGACCCATCCTCGACAGTCATTGGGCTTGGTGAACCAGCGAGTCCTGCGTCTCTACTGGAGAGCCATCCTAACACTGCCCCTTCTTGGTGCCCCACCTTTCGAGGAGATCGACATTTTGGTAAGATACACATGTATTGGATTCGGTCAGCAAGAACTTTGCAGCATGTTTGCTTCTTTTGTTTATATAGTGTCAGGTACCATAATTCAGGGTACCCAGATTATGTCCCTAAACGTACCAAGACACTCGAGTACTAGGGAATCATAGGGCAAAACACGCTCACCGACCTCGAAGGTCATGCAGGACCAAATCACGATCCGCCCGAGGCTCCACGTGCCAGTCGCACAACTACGCTTCGCCCGAGCCCAACCTCGAGAGAACACTACGCCTGCATGGGTCCGCGACTCACCCGAAGGCACCCTTGGACAGAAAATGCATATCCGCCTCGCCCGAGGGCATCTCGGGCGAAGGTACAACCATGAGACCGACCTTGGCCAAAATTCTCAGAACCTCAGGACATGCACATTTAATGCACATTGTATGAACACCTGCCCCACCAAAGACGCCAAAGCCAATAAAGAACGATGTGATCGCGGTCAAATCTACTTTCATCGCCCACAACGACGCACGGACGCAAATACCGGGCACTATTCCCCATTCAGGTTACTGTTTAAACAACTCCGAGTGGGACATGCGACGTCTAGTCAAGACCTCGGGAGAAAACTTGCCTCATCTGAGCTTAGCGTTGACCAACTATCCTAGAAAGGGCGCATTAAATGCCACCAACTCTCTCGTTAATCCAGCAGGGGACCACTCCCACTGCTATTACAACCACTCCAGGCATGATTGTGTACCCATTCGCCAACCCGACCTCGGCCATAGGAGAAGTCTCCATCTCGCTCAAGCCTAGCCTCGACCAACAACACCAACAGATAAACACACGAGGCCACCTACCCTCCCGCGAACACTGCTGAAGATAGGATGGCTACAAATGTCGCAAGGCTGGTGTTCCATCTGCTTTCCGCCATCCCAGATGATGGATGGGCCAGATTACCACACACTTTTCACCATGTCGAGCGCTATTTCAACCACTATGACTCGACACACTTCTAAATGTATCGTCTGAGCCCCTCATAGGATAGGCTTGGGTACGCATCTGAGCCCCCGATCCCGCTCTCGGCTCTCTACCTAGTCAAAGCACAGGTTACAAGGACCAGACATCCCTCTGACCAAAAGCAACATTTAGGACAAGGGCCATCCCGCTGACCATACTGCTACAAGGGCTCAGATTCATCTCCCTTAAACATTACAGCAGCACGACGACCCTTGTACTCCTGGGCTTCCCCTTGCGGCTATAAAAGGAGGAGTCTAGGGTCCCCAGGGGGAGGAGAAATACACTACACTTCATCGTTTGCTCTTCACTCCCGACACTGACACTTGCCTCAATCACTCCTAGAGACTTGGGACACATTCTCTCTCTCGAACAACTTGTAACCCCTGCTATGAGCACCTAGCTTGTAATCCCTTCGCTGGAAGTAGGGCCTTCTGTTGACCAAACTAGGATAAATCATGTGTCTTCTTGCATCACCCATCTAGACTGGGGCACGCAACACAAATTCACTTGTTGGTTAGGATCCTTGGTTCAAAACACCAATAGTTGGTGGGCGAGGTAGGGGCTCTACGTGTTGACAACACATTCCCATTAAGGCTCTATATGGCCAATCCTAAACACTCTTTGAAGCCTGGCACGATGATCTAGTTTAGGAGTCTTGAGTTCATGTCCCTTGGCTTCAGTTATGATATGGTGCTCCTTCCACCTAGACACCACGCCGACGCCTACTACGTCTCTCCTAGCTAGGGGGAGCATGACCACGCTTGCTCCCCTAGCTAGAGGAGGGTCACCTAGACCTCTGTCGCCGTCCTTCTTGCCGGAGGATACGGAGACAGAACAACCACAACCGCACTAAGAGCAGCGATCCTCGCCCAGCTAACGCTTTTAGGCAAGCCGACGACATAGACTCCCTTATGAGGGACCTGTCGGGTGTTAGCCTCGCGCTCGGAACGATAATGTCAATGCACAATGCTCCCATGCGACTCCACCGGCTCCCCCTCCCGCAGTTCGAGAGGTAGGGAAGGTGTTCCACTCTATCCCCTTCCCGATGAGCTTCGATCCTCCAAGCTAACCCTCTTCGATAAGTACCTACACGAGTACATATGCCAAACTTCTAGGTCATCATCTATGGTCAACATTGGACCTGCTTGCAACCTCACAAACCTTGGAGCACATGGGCTTTGAAGCAGAGGATGATCTGGATCCTGGCCTAGACTTCTTCGGGCTCCGCGATCTCGGTTCCATGCGACACTTCTTGTCCGCATGCGACACTACCTCTCCGATGTTGAGGGTTATGACCAGACTCGAGAGTGCTTCTGTGATGAGCACGAGGAGCACAGAGAAGGAAATCAGCGTGGCATACCTAAAGACGCCAATGCCCTGACACCAGCACTACACGCCGGGGAACCAAGGGAACGAGATGTGATTCAGACCCCCACGCAGAGTTAGGCCACACACCTTAAGCAACTTCATGAACTACACACCTACCTTGGAGAAGAGCAAGAACAATTACAACAGCTTCGGCACGTTCTTGAGTAGGAAGCAGGAGGTCGGGCCCTCGATGAGGGGGCACGTGCCAAATCACGCAATGTCTACCGACGCATCGTTGAGGTCATGGGGGTCGAGCCCCTCCAACCTTTAACAGGGCTAGCTAGAACCTTGTCGCGGTGGCAATCTTACTTTGAACGATGTCAGAACCATCAACCACCGAGGGACGCTTGAAAGCATCTAGGCCCCTGGTTGGTTTTAGTGATTAATGACAACATAAGATTATGAGACTAACGTGTGTTTTGCAGAGTAAATGGTAAGTTAGGTCGCATTACAGGAAGTTGCGTTGCAACGGTGAAAACAATCCATGAGATGAGAACTTGAAGCGACGGCTGAAAAAGGCGAATCAAAAGATGAAGCTCTTCATATTCCGAGTGTCGAAGGAGCTGCAGACACTTGGTATAGAATTAGGACTTCTATTTTTATTTTAGCCGTGCTATAAAGAGGGGTTATGGATGAGTAGTTTGACCAAGAGATTTTTAGTGTAGTGTTGGCGCATATTCACACTCACATCTAGTGCTAGGTGTCACTTTATAACACTCTCACAAGTTAGAACAAAAAGCAGTTTAGAAAAACCAAAGGAAAAGAAGATAGCGTTGCTGTCTTAGGGGCACCGGACTGTCCCGTGTGCACTGGACTATCCGATGCACCCTCTGACAGTGGGGCCAGCCAGCCCCGGGGGCAACGCCTCTGCCCCCGAGAAACCCAAGAGCAACGAGTTCACGAGTTGAATTTTAGCGGCCACATCGAACTGTCCGGTGTGCACCGGACAGCTATTGTTCACTATCCGGTGCACTGTTAGCCCAACAACTAGCAGTGAGAACTAGCCTTTGGAGCCAACTGTTGGCGCACCAGACTGTCCGGTGCGCGCATTCTTAGGGAGCTTCAACAACGGCTAGTTTAGTGGGTGGGGCTATTTATACCCCCTCCACCTACCCCATTGAGTGTCTTGCTGCCCACATTCAAGCCCATTCATTGCTAAAGCATTGCAAGCACCACAAAACCTAGTGAGGTGATTAGAAAATCATAATCCCGTGTTAGGACCTCATTAGTGCAAGTGAGAGCCACCTAGAGTACACACCACATGCATTAGACTTCTCTTGCTCAAGTAAAAGTATATGGCTTGTTACTCTTGGTGATCGACATCACCTAGATAGCTTGGTGGCGATTGGAGCGTGGTGATCATCCCAAAGGATTTGTTGGTGACCCGGCTCAAGTTTGTACATGGTTGTGAGGGATCCACTGCGCCCGAGTGGCAAAGGATCACCTCATAATGAGCACTTGGTTCTTGCGAGGACCAAAGGGGAGCGATACCCTTGCACGGGTGCTCCAACGGGAACTAGGGAAGAGTGCCGACTCTTCGATACCTCGGCAAAAAATTGGAGGAGTCTTCTTAACCTTGCTTTACATTCCGCATTTATTTGAGCAAGGGTCTGTGTGTTGACAACACATTCCCATTAAGGCTCTATATGGCCAATCCTAAACACTCTTTGAAGCTTGGCACGATGATCTAGTTTGGGAGTCTCGAGTTCATGTCCCTTGGCTTCAGTTATGATATGGTGCTCCTTTCACCTAGACACCACGCCGACGCCTACTACGTCTCTCCTAGCTAGGGGGAGCATGACCACGCTTGCTCCCCTAGCTAGAGGAGGGTCACCTAGACCTCCGTTGCCATCCTTCTTGCCGGAGGATACAGAGACAGAACAACCACAACCGCACTAAGAGCAGCGCTCCTCGCCTAGCTAACGCTTCTAGGTAAGCCGACGACATAGACTCCCTTACGAGGGACCTGTCGGGTGTTAGCCTCGCTCCCGGAACGACAATGTCAATGCACAATGCTCCCATGCCGACTCCACCAGCTCCCCCTCCCGTAGTTCGAGAGGTAGGGACGGTGTTCCATTATATCCCCTTCCCGATGAGCTTCGATCCTCAAAGCTACCCCTCTTCGGTAAGTACCTACACGAGTACATATGCCAAACTTCTAGGTCATCATCTATGGTCAACATTGGACCCGCTTGCAACCTCACAAACCTTGGAGCACATGGGCTTTGAAGTAGAGGATGATCTGGATCCTGGCCTGGACTTCTCTGGGATCCGCGATCTCGGTTCCATGCGGCACTACCTCTCCGATGTTGAGGGTTACGACCAGACTCGAGAGTACTTCTGTGCTGAGCATGAGGAGCACGGAGAAGGAAATCAGCTTGCCATACCTAAAGACGCCAACGCCCTGACACTAGCACTACATGCCGGGGAACCAAGGGAACGAGATGTGATTCAGACCCCCACACAGAGTTAGGCCACACACCTTAAGCAACTTCATGAACTACACACCTATCTTGGAGAAGAGCAAGAACAATTACAACGACTTTGGCACGTTCTTGAGCAGGAAGCAGGAGGTCGGGCTGTGACGGAACCTCCCAAGTCATTGGGCCCATCTACAGTTGTCCTTGTCCAACAGACATCACACAACCCTGTAGATGTTCCTAAATTACTTGACAAGTTCGGTATCTTCTTTCTTACCTTTCCAGGAACATTTCACCCGTCTTGCAGACATTACAGAACATCGGAGATATAGAAATGCGGAAGTGATTACATAAACTTACATTTATTTAGAAAGTAAGATCAAGTTACTTATTACAGACCAGAGTTATAAAAGAGTGCTGAGAAGTATTATTACAATACCAAGGGAGGCAAAAACTCCTCCCGATAAGTTCTTACATAAAAGTTTCTTATGGAGGACCATGTCCTCCCGCAGCTTCACTCTTGTTTTTCTTCATTTGGAACCACCTTGGTACAAAAACAACAAAAAATTGCTGCTTCCTCACCTAAAAACAACGGGGAATAAACCCTGAGTATGAAATTACTCAGCAAGTCTTACCCGACTAAAGGAAAGACTCTCAAGGGTATGCTGGTTATAAGGGAGTCAAGGTAAGGTATCTCAAGATCAAAGACTCTGTTTTGCATAAATGCTTACTAAGAGTGGATCCTTAAAAATCCATTTTTAATGTCAGGTTAAGTAAAATTACCTGCATCTAGAGTTCTGTCTACCCTAGTTCAAGCACTTGACCTGCACTAGCCAATTTCTTATCAACCCTTCATCTTCACTGGATTGCTACGTGTAAGTCAGTGACCAAGTCTTCATAACCGCGAAGGTACGGCGATCCAAATCGATTATACTCAGCTGAGGATCTCCAATCACACGACATATGTAGCACTTAACCCTTGCATATGTCAACCCGCCACCGGGGTTCTTAAGACCAGATCAGGTTCACGCAAACCGAGAGCACAGATACACCACCGTCCAGCCTCTTGCTACGGAGGGTACACGCTACTCTCGCCACCGCTCCACGCCCATTTCGTGTTATCTTATTCTGGCCTTAGTCTGCCCGAGGCAAGGCTTACCCATGACGAGGCATGTGACCAGTTAAAGGGTCCTCGGTCATTAGGCCTACATCGAGACGGTCCTTAATCGACTCAGACGAAGACACTACACTGAAACTCTCTTCTTGTGCAAGTCACCCGCCCGGTCTCAGCTTAATCATTTAAAACCCAAAGTTTGGTACCTGGCAGAGGTACATCTTTTCTGATGTTGAATCCATCAACGCCCTGATGGATCCACCATCAAGTTTTATTTTCGAAAACATCCCACCCACTTTTGCCACATCAACTTTTGTAAAAACAAAACATTTTGTTTTTCTAAAGCAATGCTAAGCATCAAAAATCTTTTGTAAAACAGGTGATCAAGGAAGGTAATCAAGTTCAAGGAAGGTAATGCAGGAATTGTTTTAGCAATCAACTCCTATCACTTAATGCAGCAAGCAAGTGAGAAAGATTTAAAAACATCAAGGGAGGTGGCAAATGCACCGGGGCTTGCCTTCGTTAGTAGGTGAGTCAGGCTCAGGCCCGCAGATGTCAAAGTAGAGACAAGTCCCTGCCTGAGATTCCAAAGGTGGTGGTGCCTTCTCTTCAGTCACTTCGATTTCTTCTTCGTTTTCTAACATAATCATATATATGTATATAAGAATGAATGCCATGTAATGCTCATGAGAGTGCAAAGATAATAAGAATTTATTATCTAAGATCTTGAATACAATTTTCCTTTACGAAACTCCGAGAACTTAGGGTTTCCAGAGTCAGTAAAGGAGTTCATAGGGCAGGGGGTGGGGGTTTTGGGTTCTAGTTATCAAACTAGGTCCAAATCAAACCAAATTCTACCCAAGGCTTCTAAATAATGTATAGAACTAATATAAAAAGTTTGGACATTTTTGGAATTACCATATGTTTTCTTAAAATCCAGAACTAATGCTTTAGACTACTTTAAAAGCCTTATAATTCCTTATTTAACCTAAAAATCATGAAACTATTTTTATTAAATACTATAAAAAACAAGAAGTCTAGGAAAATTGGTTTGACAATTTTAGGATTTTTCTATAATTTCCTAAAATTTATTTGGCTCTGGGAGAAAAAGAAAAGGAAAAACCTAGTAACAGTACTGGGCCGGTTTCAAACCAGGCGGCCCAGGTCCAGGCGAAAACGTGCGCGCGCCCGCGCCCGCGAAAGAGACTTTACGCAGAGGTCCTTAGGGTTTTGGCTAATCAGGACTGGATTCTATCACTATTACCCTGCGTCGCTGACAGGTTGCAGAAAAGCCTCGGTCTTCTATTTCTTCGCGAGGCGAGGTCCCCGACGGCGTCGCGCGCAACCGAACTCCGGCGAGCTCCTAGACCGGTCGATTGGGGCAACGACTAGGGTCTCCGAGCGACTGACACGAAATTGGATCCATCCCAAACCTTTCCCCCAACCCAATTTCATCCATGGCCAGAGTGACCGTGAGCATTACGGCTAGACCGTCGTGTTCCCGGCGACCAGAGGGTTCCTAGCCCAATTGTGTAGGTCGGCAAGCATCATAGACATAAGAGGAAGCTTAAACGAGGGAGAGGGGAGGATGAACTGACCGGAATGGGGCTGGCCGCGGTGAGGTTGGTTTCGGGGTGGCGGAAGCTTGATTTGGGGAAAACCGAAATTCAAGCTTGATTCTCGGTGGCTGGGTGGGTGATGATGTTGCGAAGCTAGCCGCGGGCTCAATTTATAGGAGGCTTCGACGGTGGCGCTTAATTTGGCCGGGCAGTGCGGGTGGCCGGAGATAAGGAAAAACATCGTCGTCGCGGTTTCGTGTCCACTATCGTGGCAACCTCACCGGCGACGATGAGACAGCGATAGGGAGTCACGATGATGCGACGGGGGTGCTCAGACACGTGGCACAAGGCCGTGCGACGGTGGTTCACCGGCGAGTCTTATCTACTCTAGCCACCGAGCAGGGGGGTTACGACGGAAGTCATCGGAGTGGAGTCTAGCTCACCGGTGGCGAAGATTCACTCACCCCGCGATGTTATCCATCTACCCCCCCCCCCCCCCCCGAGTGCGAATCCTTACGCCGGCAACACGAATCGCGGCGGAGGGGCGATCGCCGACGGTGAAACACTCTGAACCCGTGCGGTTACTGTACCATGGAGAACTGGTTCAGAACGCCTGATAGACCATTTTTGAGCTTGGGTTTCTCTTAATTTTTAATGACAACTCAATTCAAGCTCTGCAGCAAAATTGTAGAGCAATATACCATCTACAACATTGCTATATGGTGTTGCCACAAAAAGCCAATAGATCATGCTTTAAATTGGGCTTGAAGTTGATGTCAGTCCACTGTCAGTCTGATTTCAGACTTTAAGTAGCCTGATAGCCCAACTTTAGGCTTAATTATCTCTAAATTATTCTTAACAACTATGCTTACACTCTTAAGCAAAGTTGTTCTCCTATGATTGAGCTACAAACTTGATGTGGTGACCTAGGGCAAAAACCCTAGAGTTTGAAAGTTACAAGGCTCCAAAGTTGAGCCCACCACACTGAAGTTCAGACTTAGAATGAAATAGAGGTCAAGTGGTACTTTTTGCAAATTAGTCCAAAACTTGGGTTTGGCTTGTAAATCTTCCCAAATGTGAACCATGTGACTTTATATGATTTAACATAGTAGTTTTTACACTTTAGTCCAAATGTGCACAATTTTTGCACATAGGCCCCTAGGGTTTGGACTTAGGGTTTTCTAGGGTTCAAATGGGGTTTTTGGTATCTCAGGGGTATAAATGTGATTCAAGTTCATTCTTGGGAACATTTTATGACTATTCCCCTAAAGCTTTTAGGTTTTCTCCACTTGGGTTAGGTTTTACCCCCTTTAACCCCTACTTAGGGTTAAGTTCCCTATCCAGGGTTCTATTTGCAAAATGCTATAACAATACAACTTGTTTGAAATTTTTACCTAGTGAATGCATTCTAGGTGTGTCAAACATATGCAATGCCAATGTTTATGATGATCAAGTTTTAGTTGCAGTAACACCAGGGGTGTTACATCCTTCCCCCCATAAAAGAATCTCGTCCCGAGATTAAAAGTCCTAGGGTAAGTAATGGAAAAGGAAATGTGTCACATTTTTATTTCCTTATTTTTGGTACAAAGCAGGGGTGGTGTGGGGTTCACTCCTTTATTACAACAACTATACACACTTTACAAATTACAGGAGGCTAAAAAGCTCGGGAAATTTTTATCTAAAAAGTCTTGAGTTTCCCATGTAGCCTCATCTTCAGAATGTTGGTTCCACTGTATCTTATAGAACTTGAGAGTTTTTCTTCAGGTAACCCTGTCTTTTTGATCCAAGACCCGAATGGGATGTTCGGAATATGTCAGGTCTGGTTCAAGGACAACATCTGTCACCTCAATGGTTCGATCTGGTACCCGAAGACATTTCTTCAATTGTGACACATGGAACACATTGTGTACAGCAGACAAGGTTTCGGGTAGTTGAAGTCGATACGCCACTGGCCCATATCTTTCAAGTATAGGGAATGGACCAATGTACCTGGGTGCAAGCTTCCCTTTTATCCCGAAACGCGATACACCCTTCATTGGTGAAACCTTGAGGTAGACATAGTCCCCTTCAAGAAAATACAAGGGCATTCGTCGTTTGTCTACATAACTCTTTTGACGAGCTTGGGCTTTCTTCATATTATGAATTATTTTCTGAACCTTATCTTCGGTCTCTTTCACCATATCAGGCTTGAAGAAGTATCTTTCACCAGGTTCAGACCAATTTAGCGGAGTACGACATCGTCGTCCATATAAGGCTTCGAAGGGTGCCATCTTGATACTTTCTTGATAGCTATTATTATATGAAAACTCCGCTAAGGGCAAACATTCATCCCATTTCTGTGAGAAGTCCAGAACACATGCCCGCAGCATATCTTCAAGTATTTGATTAACCCTCTCAGTCTGTCCACTTGTTTGAGGATGATAGGCCGAACTGTGGAGCAATTTAGTACCTAGGGCTTTATGAAGTTCTTCCCAAAATTTGGATACGAATTGAGGTCCACGATCCGACACCATAGTCTTTGGAACATCGTGCAAACTGAGAATGCGAGCAATGTATAATTCTACATAGGTAAGAACCGGGTAAGATGTCTTGACTGGCAAAAAGTGAGCAACTTTTGTGAACCGATCAACAATAACCCAGATAGAGTCATATCCCTTTGCGGTTCTGGGCAATCCCACAATAAAGTCCATACTAATGTCTTCCCATTTCCATGTGGGTATTAGTAGAGACTGTAATGGACCGACAACTTTCAGATGTATGGCCTTGACACGTCTGCAGGTGTCACATCTAGCCACATAGCGTGCAATCTCGATCTTCATCTTTGTCCACCAATAATGTTGCTTCAGATCTTGATACATCTTAGTGCTTCCGGGATGAATAGAATAGCGACTAAGATGTGCTTCATCAAGAATTTGCTGGCGGACCTCTTCATTCTTCGGCACCACTATGCGGTTATTAAACCATACAATACCTTGATCATCTTCTTTGAAACATTTGGCTTTTCCAGCCCTTATTTTCTCACGAATGTGTTTCATACCCTCATTATCCCTTTGAGCATCAATTATCCTTTGCAAGAGGACTGACTCAAGCTTTAGCTGACTTAGGGTTCCTTGTTGGACCATTCCTAGGTTTAGCTTCTCCATCTCCTGACATAATGTATTATCAGAGGTCTTCATCGTAAGACAGTGACAGGAAACCTTGCGGCTAAGTGCATCTGCCACTACATTGTCTTTGCTTGGGTGGTAATGAATTTCCAGTTCATAATCCTTAATAAGCTCAAGCCATCACCTTTGTCTCATGTTCAACTCTGACTGGGTGAAGATATACTTCAAGCTTTTATGATCTGTATAAATGTGACAAATATTACCCAGCAGATAATGACGCCAAATCTTCAGGGCATGAACCACAGCAGCTAGCTCCAGATCATGAGGTGGGTAATGCTCCTCATGTCGGCGCAACTGCCTTGAAGCATATGCAATTACTCGGCCTTCTTGCATTAATACACAGCCGAGACCACTGCCCGATGCATCACAATACACATCAAAGGGCTTAGTGATATCCGGCTGAGCCAATACCGGAGCGGTGGTTAATAATGTCTTCAATTGTTCAAAAGCTTCATTACACTTGGAAGACCAATTGAATTTAATATCATTCTTCAATAAACTTGTGATTGGCTTCACAAGCTTAGAAAAATCTGGTATAAATCGGCGGTAATATCCAGCCAGTCCAAGGAAACTTCGGACTTGATGAACAGTGGTTGGGGGTTTCCACTCCAAAATGTCCTTGACTTTGCTGGGATCTATCGCAATCCCCCAGGCAGATAAAATGTGTCCCAAAAACTGAATTTCCTCCAGCCAAAACGCGCATTTACTGAACTTGGCATACAACTGATGTTCTCTCAGGCGCGTTAACACGATCCGTAAATGTTGAGCATGCTCCTCTTCATTCTTGGAATATATTAGAATATCGTCAATGAAGACCACCACAAACTTGTCCAACTCGGGCATGAATACCGAGTTCATCAAATACGTGAAGTGGGCAGGAGCATTTGTCAATCCGAAAGACATTACTAGGTATTCAAATAACCCATACCGCGTAGTGAAGGCGGTCTATGGTATATCCTCGGGCCGAATACGGATCTGATGATAGCCCGATCTGAGATCAATTTTGGAGAATACCCTCGCCCTGGTCAGTTGATCAAAAAAAATGTCAATCCTCGGAAGAGGGTACTTGTTCTTGATAGTGACCTCATTCAGGGGTCGATAATCCACACACATCCGTAAAGTTTGATCCTTCTTTTGACGAATATGGCTGGACAACCCCATGGTGACGAGCTTGGCCGGATGAATCCTTTCTCAAGTAGATCTTGTAATTGAATCTTCAATTCTGCCAACTCATTTGGAGGCATACGATACGATCTTCGAGAAATGGGAGCTGTACCGGGCTTCAACTCAATTACAAACTCTACATCCCTTTCAGGTGGCAATCCAGGCAAATCCTCTGGAAAGACATCGGGAAACTCGCATACTACCGGAATATCCTTGATTTCCGGTATAATGGCTTCATAAACTCTGCCAGTAGCTTTGGTTGGAATGGGGATAGACAAGAGAATTTCTTCTTGATTATGACTCAACCTGATAGTTCTTTGACCAGTGTTGAGGGTTGCTTTATGTTTGGCCAACCAATTCATGCCCAAAATGACATCTATGTCCTGGCCTTTCAGAACGATCATATTGGTAGGAAAGTCCCGTCCGGCCAATGATACGAGCACTTGATAGGCCACTTCTCTAGTAAAGATTTGTCCCCCAGGGGAGTGAATTTAAACCCTTCTTTTGATTCATAGCATGAAATGCAATGTTGCTCCACAAATTTCTTGCTGATAAATTTATGCGAAGCACCAGAATCAAAGAGAATAACTGCGGGATGATTGGCCACAAGGAACGTACCCATCATTATCGGCTCCCCGTCCGGTGTAGTGGCCACTTGCGTATAATATATACGTCCCGTCTTCTTGGTATTTTTGCCCAAAGTATTTCCCTTGACTTGAGATGAATTCCCAGATCCTTGCTGATTATTTGACTGGTTCTTCTTTGGATAAGGGCAATCCTTGATGAAATGCCCAGATTTGCCACAATTGAAACATCCAGTCGATGAACTGGGCAGAGCAGGGAATCGAGTGCCTGGGGCACCCGGCTGACTTGATGCAGTGGGGGCATTATTGGGACAAATAATTATTGCTGCTTAAAAGGGAAGGAGGGTGGACGAGAGAAAGAGCGATTCTGGTTGGAAGGCCGATGAACAAACCGTTGTCTTTTCACCGGGCCCTGACTAGGCCTGTCTCCTCCAAAACCCTTGGATTTTCCGACACCTGCATACTTCGCTTCCACTGCCAATGTTGTACTGACAGCTCTTCCATAAGTAAGATCTATGCAGGTTGCCATCTTTCTTTGCAGTCGATCATTTAAACCTCTCATAAAACAATTCTTCTTCTTCAGATCGGTGTTCACTTGATCGATTGCATACTGCGACAGATGATTGAACTTATTGAGATACTGATTAACAGTATCCCCTCCTTGCTTCAGCTTCATAAATTCTTCTTGCTTCATGTGAAGAACACCTTCTGGTATATAATGTTCGCGGAAGGCCACCTTGAATTCTTCCCATGTTATCTGATGATTGGCCGGTTGAACGGCCACGAAATTTCCCCACCAGGTGCTGGCAGGGCCGCGCAGTTGCTGGGCTGCGAATAAAGGCTTCTGGGTTTCAGAATAGCGCAGAAGTCCGAATTTTTGCTCGATAACACGAATCCATTCGTCGGCTTCTAATGGGTCTTTGGCTTTGACAAACAGGGGTGGACGTGTCTCTGAGAAGTCCAAGTAAGAGGTTTCACGGGGCCCTGTTGATAGCCCCGCCCGCCTTGTTGCTGAAACTGTTGACCCGCCATCTCTCTCAGAAAGCGGGTATTATCCGCGGTTGCATTTACCAAGGCGGCAATCGCCTCGGCAAGTGTGGGAGGGACAGGAGGTGGATTTGGGGTAGACTCCCTCCCACTGGAGGTTCCAGCTGCATCCTGTGATCGGGTCTTGGATGACATCTGTGGCAACAACATTTGAAAGCAAATATAATATGCCAAAGACAAAACCATCCAATTTACATTACCAAAAAGAGTAATGTTATAGACTCGATTTTATAGGAGTACAATACCCATTATACAACAGTACAGCCTATTATATAATACACTACTTCTATCTCTTCTACTACACCACTATTCCTCCTTCTGGTTGCTCCTGGCAGCCTCATCGTCGGGTGTGGGAGACCATTCATCGACCAGCCTCATAGAAGGAGGGGGCCTAAAAAGGTCTAACTCACCACCATGTGCTTCTCCCGTAACGTGCGAGGGTCCGGCTTCCGACCCGACAGGATCCGTAGGTGCACTGGGATGTAGTTGCGAATACAGTACATGGACTTCCTCATGTAGGGTATTGCAATATGCCTGCAGGTTGTCAATGGCAGAGCTAAGTTCTTTGACTCGGGCTCGAGCCTTTGCTTCCTTAGCCTAAGCCACTGAACGAGACTGCACCGCCCAGTCAAGCGCTAAGTCTCGATCAGCAAGCTGATCCTGCAGACGGCGGATGTGACTTCTTAATTCGTTTATTCTGTCGCCATCCGCGACCCATATGTTCGTCCTGCGTTGAAGCTCCGCTTGAAGCTGATTTACTCGGGCTTCAAGATCCCCAATCGGATCGTTGCTTCCGCTACTACTATCCTCATCCCATGGGGCAAGTTGATGACGAGGTACTCCAATTGGGCCAGTTGACTTGCGCGCGATCTTCCTCGTGCGCGGCGGCATTTCTCTAGGGGGGGAAATTTTATTAGTATAATTCTTAGCATGATGCATGTGTAATTACAGAACCAACTTTAGTTGATTCATACCGTCTATACATTGCACTATTCCTATCTGGTATTTCATGTAGATTCTTCAGATAAAAGGGATAAGAATGGAAGAAATCTTTCTAGGTAAGTTTTTAAAATCCTTTTGAAGATGCCTCATAATATCTGCAGAGAAGGGCTTCGCTCCGATACCAGCTGTGACGGAACCTCCCAAGTCATTAGGCCCATCTACAGTTGTCCTTGTCCAACAGACATCAGACAACCCTGTAGATGTTCCTGAATTACTTGACAAGTTCGGTATCTTCTTTCTTACCTTTCCAGGAACGTTTCACCCGTCTTGCAGACATTACAGAACATCGGAGATATAGAAATGCGGAAGTGATTATATAAACTTACATTTATTTAGAAAGTAAGATCAGGTTACTTATTACAGACCAGAGTTATAAAAGAGTGTTGAGAAGTATTATTACAATACCAAGGGAGGCAAAAACTCCTCCCGATAAGTTCTTACATAAAAGTTTCTTATGGAGGACCATGTCCTCCCGCAGCTTCACTCTTGTTTTTCTTCATTTGGAACCACCTTGGTACAAAAACAACAAAAATTTGCTGCTTCCTCACCTAAAAACAACGGGGGAATAAACCCTGAGTATGAAATTACTCAGCAAGTCTTACCCGACTAAAGGAAAGACTCTCAAGGGTATGCTGGTTATAAGGGAGTCAAGGTAAGGTATCTCAAGATCAAAGACTCTGTTTTGCATAAATGCTTACTAAGAGTGGATCCTTAAAAATCCATTTTTAATGTCAGGTTAAGTAAAATTACCTGCATCTAGAGTTCTGTCTACCCTAGTTCAAGCACTTCACCTGCACTAGCCAATTTCTTATCAACTCTTCAACTTCACTGGATTGCTACGTGTAAGTCAGTGACCAAGTCTTCATAACCGCGAAGGTACGGCGATCCGAATCGATTATACTCAGCTGAGGATCTCCAATCACATGACATATGTAGCACTTAACCCTTGCATATGTCAACCCGCCACCGGGGTTCTTAAGACCAGATCAGGTTCACGCAAACTGAGAGCACAGATACACCACCGTCCAGCCTCTTGCTACGGAGGGTACACGCTACTCTCGCCACCGCTCCACGCCCATTTCGTGTCATCTTATTCTGGCCTTAATCTGCCCGAGGCAAGGCTTACCCATGACGAGGCATGTGACCAGTTAAAGGGTCCTCGGTCATCAGGCCTACATCGAGACGGTCCTTAATCGACTCAGACGGAGACACTACACCGAGACTCTCTTCTCGTGCAAGTCACCCGCCTGGTCTCAGCTTAATCATTTAAAACCCAAAGTTTGGTACCTGGCAGAGGTACATCTTTTCCGATGTTGAATCCATCAAGGCCCTGATGGATCCACCATCAAGTTTTATTTTCGAAAACATCCCACCCACTTTTGCCACATCAACTTTTGTAAAAACAAAACATTTTGTTTTTCTAAAGCAATGCTAAGCATCAAAAATCTTTTGTAAAACAGGTGATCAAGGAAGGTAATCAAGTTCAAGGAAGGTAATGCAGGAATTGTTTTAGCAATCAACTCCTATCACTTAATGCAGCAAGCAAGTGAGGACGATTTAAAAACATCAAGGGAGGTGGCAAATGCACCAGGGCTTGCCTTCGTTAGTAGGTGAGTCAGGCTCAGGCCCGCAGATGTCAAAGTAGAGACAAGTCCCTGCCTGAGATTCCAAAGGTGGTGGTGCCTTCTCTTCAGTCACTTCGATTTCTTCTTCGTTTTCTAACATAATCATATATATGTATATAAGAATGAATGACATGTAATGCTCATGAGAGTGGAAAGATAATAAGAATTTATTATCTAAGATCTTGAATACAATTTTCCTTCACGGAACTCCGAGAACTTAGGGTTTCCGGAGTCAGTAAAGGAGTTCATAGGGCAGGGGGTGGGGGTTTTGGGTTCTAATTATCAAACAAGGTCCAAATCAAACCAAATTCTACCCAAGGCTTCTAAATAATGTATAGAACTCATATAAAAAGTTTGGACATTTTTGGAATTACCATATGTTTTCTAAAAATCCAGAACTAATGCTTTAGACTACTTTAAATGCCTTAAAATTCCTTATTTAACCTAAAAATCATGAAACTATTTTTATTAAATACTATGAAAATCAAGAAGTCTAGGAAAATTGGTTTGACAATTTTAGGATTTTTCTATAATTTCCTACAATTTATTTGGCTCTAGGAGAAAAAGAAAAGGAAAAACCTAGTAACAGTACTGGGCCGGTTTCAAACCAGGCGGTCCAGGTCCAGGCGAAAACGTGCGCGCGCCCGCGCCCGTGAAAGAGACTTTACGCAGAGGTCCTTAGGGTTTTGGCTAATCAGGACTGGATTCTATCACTATTACCCTGCGTCGCTGACAGGTTGCAGAAAAGCCCTCGATCTTCTATTTCTTCGCGAGGCGAGGTCCCCGACGGCGTCGCGCGCAACCAAACTCCAACGAGCTCCTGGACCGGCCGATTGGGGCAACGACTAGGGTCTCCGAGCGACTGACACGAAATTGGATCCATCCCAAACCTTTTCCCCAACCCAATTTCATCCATGGCCAAGTGGTTTGCTCTGGCCACAGTGACCGTGAGCATTACAGCTAGACCGTCGTGTTCCCAACGACGAGAGGATTCCTAGCCCAATTGTGTAGGTCGGCAAGCATCGTAGACATAAGAGGAAGCTTAAACGAGGGAGAGGGGAGGATGAACTAACCGGAATGGGGCTGGCCGCGGTGAGGTTGGTTTCGGGGTGGCGGAAGCTTGATTTGGGGGAAAACCGAAATTCAAGCTTGATTCTCGGTGGCTGGGTGGGTGATGATGTTGCAAAGCTAGCCGCGGGCTCAATTTATAGGAGGCTTCGACGTTGGCGCTTAATTTGGCCGGGCAGTGCGGGTGGCTGGAGATAAGGAAGAACATCGTCGTCGCGGTTTCGTGTCCACTATCGTGGCAACCCCACCGGCGACGATGAGACAGCGATAGGGAGTCACGATGATGCGACGGGGGTGCTCAGACACGTGGCACAAGGCCGTGCGACGGCGGTTCACCGGTGAGTCTTATCTACTCTAGCCGCCGAGCAGGGGGGTTACGACGGAAGTCATCGGAGTGGAGTCCAGCTCACCGGCGGCGAAGATTCACTCATCCCGCGATGTTATCCATCTACCCCCCCCCCCTCGAGTGCGAATCCTTACGCCGGCGACACGAATCGCGGCGGAGGGGCGATCGCCGACGGTGAAACGCTCTGAACCCGTGCAGTTACTGTACCATGGAGAACTGGTTCAGAACGCCTGACAAACCATTTTTGAGCTTGGTTTTCTCTTAATTTTTAATGACAACTCAATTCGAGCTCTGCAGCAAAATTGTAGAGCAATATACCATCTACAACATTGCTATATGGTGTTGCCACAAAAAGCCAATAGATCATGCTTTAAATTGGGCTTGAAGTTGATGTCAGTCCACTGTCAGTCTGATTTCAGACTTTAAGTAGCCTGATAGCCCAACTTTGGGCTTAATTATCTCTAAATTATTCTTAACAACTATGCTTACACTCTTAAGCAAAGTTGTTCTCCTATGATTGAGCTACAAACTTGATGTGGTGACCTAGGGCAAAAACCCTAGAGTTTGAAAGTTACAAGGCTCCAAAGTTGAGCCCACCACACTGAAGTTCAGACTTAGAATGAAATAGAGGTCAAGTGGTACTTTTTGCAAATTAGTCCAAAACTTGGGTTTGGCTTGTAAATCTTCCCAAATGTGAACCATGTGACTTTATATGATTTAACATAGTAGTTTTTACACTTTAGTCCAAATGTGCACAATTTTTGCACATAGGCCCCTAGGGTTTGGACTTAGGGTTTTCCAGGGTTCAAATGGGGTTTTTGGTATCTCAGGGGTATAAATGTGATTCAAGTTCATTATTGGGAACATTTTATGACTATTCCCCTAAAGCTTTTAGGCTTTCTCCACTTGGGTTAGGTTTTACCCCCTTTAACCCCTACTTAGGGTTAAGTTCCCTATCCAGGGTTCTATTTGCAAAATGCTATAACAATACAACTTGTTTGAAATTTTTACCTAGTGAATGCATTCTAGGTGTGTCAAACATATGCAATGCCAATGTTTATGATGCCATGCTCAAGTTTTAGTTGCAGTAACACCAGGGGTGTTACACGGGCCCCCGATGGGGGGCACGTTCCAAATCACGCAACGTCTACCGATGCATCATTGAGGTCATGGGGGTCGAGCCCCTCCAACCTTTAACAGGGCTAGCTAGAACCTCGCCGCGGTGGCAATCTTACTTCGAACGATGTCAGAACCATCAACCACCGAGGGACGCTTGAAAGCATCTAGGCCCCTGGTTGGTTTTAGTGATTAATGACAACATAAGATTATGTGACTAACGTGTGTTTGTAGAGTAAATGGTAAGTTAGGTCGCATTACAGGAAGTTGCGTTGCAACGGTGAAAACAATCCATGAGATGAGAACTTGAAGTGGCGGCTAAAAAAGGCGAATCAAAAGATGAAGCTCTTCATATTCCGAGTCTCGAAGGAGCTGCGGACACTTGGTATAGAATTAGGACTTCTATTTTTATTTTGTCCATGCTATAAAGAGGGGTTAAGGATGAGTAGTTTGACCAAGAGATTTTTAGTGTAATGTTGGCACATATTCACACTCACATCTAGTGTTAGGTGTCACTTTATAGCACTCTCACAAGTTAGAACAAAAAGCAGTTTAGAAAAACCAAAGGAAAAGAAGATAGGGTTGTTGTCTTAGGGGCACCGGACTGTCCCATGTGCACTGGACTATCTGATGCACCCTCTGACAATGGGGCCAGCCAGCCCCGGGGGCAACGCCTCTGCCCCCGAGAAACCTGAGAGCAACGAGTTCATGAGTTGAATTTTAGCGGCCACATCGAACTGTCCGATGTGCACCAGACAGCTATTGTTCACTATCCGGTGCACTGTCAGCCCAACAACTAGCAGTCAGAACTAGCCGTTGGAGCCGACTGTTGGCGCACCGGACTGTCCGGTGTGCGCATTCTTAGGGAGCTTCAACAACAGCTAGTTTAGTGGGTGGGGCTATTTATACCCCCTCCACCTACCCCATTGAGTGTCTTGCTGCCCACATTCAAGCCCATTCATTGCTAAAGCATTGCAAGCACCACAAAACCTAGTGAGGTGATTAGAAAATCATAATCCCATGTTAGGACCTCATTAGTGCAAGTGAGAGCCACCTAGAGTACACACCACATGCATTAGGCTTCTCTTGCTCAAGTAAAAGTCTATGGCTTGTTACTCTTGGTGATCGACATCACCTAGATAGCTTGGTGGCGATTGGAGCGTGGTGATCACCCCGAAGGATTTGTTGGTGACCCGGCTCAAGTTTGTACGTGGTCGTGAGGGATCCACCGTGCCCGAGTGGCAAAGGATCACCTCATAGTGAGCACTTGGTTCTTGCGAGAACCAAAGGGGAGCGATACCCTTGCTCGGGTGCTCCAACGGGAACTAGGGAAGAGTGACGACTCTTCGATACCTCGGCAAAAAAATTGGAGGAGTCTTCTTAACCTTGCTTTACATTCCGCATTTATTTGAGCATTGCACTTTGTTCAATTGTTTAGCAAGTATTTGAAGTGATGGCTAAGGGTTGTTGTTTTTCTAGTAGTATTTATTTATCGCTAGTAGTTGGGTGAAGTTGGGCTCTTGCTTAGGGTTTAATATTTGTGGAATTTTTAGAAAAAGCCCAATTCACTCCCCTCTTGGGCATCGTGATCCTTTCAATTGATATCAGAGCCTTGTTGCTCCAAGTTTAGCTTAACCGCTAGAGTAGTGATGTCCGGCGGGGATGGACCTCCTCTCATTTTTTTATGGTGATGATTTTCCTTATTGGAAAATTCATATGGAAACTTACTTAGAGGCTATAGACATTGGTTCCTATAAAGCCGCCACTCAAGGGTTCCCCGAACCAAGAGATCCCACAAATCTTGTAGGTAATGAGTATAATTATGAAAAATGGAATGCTAAGGCCAAAAACACTCTCTTTAGGGGCCTTTGCAAATATGTTTTTAATACAACAAGAAATCATAGAAATGCTCATGATTTGTGGTTGGATATTTGTGCTCTACATGATGGAACTAAAAGTGAGCGTGAGGAGAGATATCATATTGCAATGAAAAAATAAATTCCTTTGAAATGCTCGCAAATGAGAATGCTAATGATATGTACTCATGACGTAACATTCTTGTAGAGGAAGTCAATGGCATGGGGCTCACCAAATTTCACAACCAGATGTTGTGAGAAAAATTCTCAGTGTCCTCCCAATTGACAAATATGGACACATTATCACTGTGCTACATCAAATGAATCTTTCTATTACTACTCCAACTCAAATATTGGGAAAGATCAATGCTCATGAAATGTATATGCACATAAATGACAAGGATGGGTCTTCTTCCAAAAGAAAAGACTTAGCTCTCAAAGCTAGCCAAGAAAAGAAAGGGAAGACCAAAATGCAAGTTGAGGAAGAATCCTCAAGTGATGATGATCTTGATGCAAACATTGCATTGGTGGTGAGAAAGACCACCAAAAATGTCAAAGAAACTCAATCGAGAAGGTACCAGGTTTGATTCAAGAAAGAAGAAGTTTTTCTCTAACAAAAGAAAGCCCATTTCTAAGATGGACTGCTATAATTGTGGAGAACTCGGTCATCTTGCTCATCAATGCAACAAGCCCAAGAAAAATCAAGTTCAAGGGCAAGAAAGATGATGACAGTGACGATGAGAAGAAGGAAAAGGAATTTTTCAAGAGGAAGGAACGCAAGCATAAGAGATTTCATAAAAAGAAAAATGGAAAAGCATATATTGTTGATGACTCGCTCACTAACATTGAATCTCAAGCGGGTCTTCTTCAAGTGAAGAAGATAATGATGAAAAGGTTGCCGCCATCGCTAGGGATTTCTCTTCACCACCACCATCACCTTCATCCACTTCACACCTATGCTTCATAGCTAAAGGTGAACGGAAGGTACAACCTGAAAATGATATTATTGATGATTGTGATAGTGATGACGAGTATGCTTCTCCTTCCTATGATGAATTAGTTGACTTACTTAAAGAATATACTCAAATCATTAGAAAGTCAAAGCTAAATGAGACAAGTTAAAGGATGAAAGTGAGTTCTTAACTGCCAAGTATAACATAGTTGTTAAAGCTAGTGAAGAAATGAAGAAAATAAAACTATGTCATCCACCAAAAATGAGCTCAAAACCTCCCTTAAAGATGCCAAAGATAAATGTGAAAAATTAAGTGAAGCAAATAGGGAGCTGAAAGATAGACTTGTCAAAGTAAGAAGATTATACAAAAATTAAAATTGACTATGATAATCTTCTTATTGCAAATGAGCTTTTATCTTGTAATACACATGAGGCTATTAACCCTGTTGTTAAGATTGATGTAACAACCTCATGTGATGATTTGAGCCAAGTTGATCAGTCTAGTCTTCATGATGAATTGATTGAAAAGTTTGAAGTCATGACACTAGAGAACTAGAAATTGAAGAAGTACTTGACAGATGCAAGTACTAGAGGAAAATTTGCCATAGAAAGCAATGATATTAATAATTAGTTGGCAGTGGACAATGAAAAGCTTAGAGATGAAGTCAAGAAACTTAAGATTGAGAAAGAACATCTTGGCACAAGTGTACAAAAGTTCAACAAAGGCCAATACCTTCAAAATGAGTTACTCATGAACACTGTTATGAAAAAATAATAAGAGTGGTATTGGATACAATTCTTTTGTGCAAAAGAAAGTAACAAGTCAATACAAGGAAAAACAGGCTCCTAAGCCAATCAAGTGCTTTGAGTGTGGAAAAGGACATTTTGCCCACAACTGCAAAGCCACACCACCAACTCCCTTGCCAAAGCACTCAAGACTATTTGCTTTCAATGCTCATTATGTTCTAAGAAAAGTAGCAAATGGTAAAGTCAAAGTAACATTCCTAGGTCCACCAAGCAAGAGTAGACCTAGACAAATTTAGGTTGCAAAGTCCTTGATTCAGAAAGTTATTGGCCCTATGCAAAATAGGGCCCTCAAGATTGAAGCTTGATTTATTTGTTCATGTAGGTAAACTATAAGACCGGCATAAGCCATTGGGTAATTGACAGTGGATGCACTCAACATATGATGGCAACCCATGGATGTTCACCTCACTTGACGAAGATGTTGATGAATAGGATAAAATCACTTTAGGGATAATTTAAAAGGAAAAGTTCAAGGGCTTGGCAAGGTGGCAATTTCAAATGTTCTCTTGGTTGCACCATTAAGCTTCAACTTGCTATCAATGGGTCAACTTTGTGATCTTGGCCTTCAATGCTTATTCACTCCTATAGAGGTTGTTGTGTCTAAAATGGATGATGAGTCAGTAATATTCAAAGGATTTAGATACAGCAACCTATACTTAGTGGATTTCTCCATTGAAGATGCAAACCTAAGGACTTGCCTCTTTACCAAAGCATCTCTTGGATGGCTATGGCATAGAAGGCTTGCACATGTTGGAATGAGCACACTCAAGAAGATTATAAAGAAAGACATGGTTAGAGGATTGAAGGATGTTGTGTTTGAAAATGACAAGCTTTGTAGTGCATGTCAGGCTGTAAAGCAAGTTGCTAACACTCATCCTACAAAAGATTTTATGTCAACATCAAGGCCACTAGAGTTACTTCATATGGATCTATTTGGATCGACAACTTATGCTAGTGTCGATGGCAACCTCTATTGTCTAGTTATTGTTGATGACTTTTCAAGATATACTTGGGTGTTCTTTATTCATGACAAGTCTGAGGTTGCATCAATATCCAAGAAGTTTGCCAAGAAGGCTCAAAATGAATTTGACTGCATAATCAAGAAAATAAGGAGTGATAATGGAAAGGAATTTGACAACACCAATATTCATGAGTACTGTGATGAAATTGGGATCAAGCATGAAGTTTCTGCAACATATACACCTCAACTAAATGGAGTTGTTGGAAGAAAGAACATGACCTTGATCACTCTTGCAAGAAAATGATTGATGAGTGTAACACACCGGAGAGGTTTTGGGCTGAAGCTGTCAACACTGCATGCTATGCATCAAACAGACTATTTCCTCATCGGCTACTTGAGAAGACTCCCTATGAACTGCTAAATGGGAAAAAGCCAGATGTCTCATTCTTTCGGGTGTTTGGATGCAAATGTTACATCTACAAGAAACACCATCACCTAGGGAAGTTTCAAAGGCATTGTAATATTGGTTTCTTACATGGTTTTTCATCAAAATCCAAAGCATATCGGGTATTCAGTCATGCCACTGGCGTGGTGGAAGAAGCATATGATGTGGAATTTGATGAGACTAATGGCTCCTAAAGAGCACTTGAAAATCTTGATGATGTAGGTGATGAACCACTTAGGGAAGCCATGAAGAACATGCCAATTGGAGCCATCAAACCAAAAGAAGATGAAGAAGAGGTGCAAAATATCGACAGGCCTTCATCAAATGTACCCCATGATGATGAAAAAGAGGAGAGGCATGCAAATGAAGATATATTTGTATCTCATGAACAAGCAATGGTACAAGCTGAAGATGTTGATGCTCCAAGATCTTCTTCCCAAGTGGTTGACAAGAGGAACTCATCACTACTACAAGCACATCCACAAGATATAATCATTGGGAGTCCTTCACAAGGGGTTATTACTCGTTCTCAAAGATATGTTTCATTTATTGAACATCATTCTTTTGTTTCTTGTGTTGAGCCTACATGTATAGATGAGGCGCTACAGGATCCAGACTGGGTGAATGCCATGCATGAAGAATTAAACAACTTCACCCAGAATCAAGTTTGGACCCTGTAGAAGCCTCCACAAGATGCAAGGGTCATTGGAACAAAATGGGTGTTCCAAAACAAACAAGATGATCAAGGCGTAATTGTGCGGTACAAGGCAAGGCTTGTTGCAAAGGGCTTCTCTCAAGTTGAAGGTTTAGATTTTGGAGAGACCTTTGCATCGGTCGCTCGACTTGAAGCCATCTGTATCCTTCTTGCATATGCATCCTGCTATGACATAAAACTTTATCAAATGGATATAAAAAGTGCATTTTTAAATGGCTTCATAAATGAACTAGTATATGTTGAGCAACCACCTCGGTTTGAAGACCCTAGATATCCTAATCATGCTTACAAGTTGTCCAAGGCGCTATATGGTCTAAAGCAAGCTCCAAGGGCTTGGTATGAGCGTCTTCACGACTTCCTCATTGAGAAGGGCTTCAAGACCAGGACCGTCAACACAACTCTATTCACAGAGAAACATAACATTCGTATCTTCATTTGTCAAGTTTATGTTGATGATATAATCTTCGGCTCGACAAATGATTGTCATTGCAAGAAATTTGGTGAGTTGATGTCGAAGGAGTTCGAGATGTCAGTGATTGATGAGCTAACCTTCTTCCTCGGCTTTCAAGTCAAGCAAATGAAAGATGGGAACTTCCTCTCACAAGATAAGTACACCAAAGACTTGCTGAAGAGATTCAATATGGAGAAGTGCAAACCAATCAAGACACCCATGCCTACTAATGGACATCTCGACCTAGATGAGGGAGGTAACCCGGTTGATCAAACTCTCTACCATTCTATGATTGGTAGTTTATTGTATCTTATCACATCTAGGCCCGATATCATGTTTAGTGTTTGTATGTGTGCTCGATTTCAAGCAAATCCTAAGAAAGCTCATCTTCCCGTGGTTAAAAGAATTCTTAGGTATCTTAAGCACACCCCAGGCGTTGGCCTTTGGTATCCCAAAGGAGCTACTTTTGATTTGATTGGCTATTCTGATTTGGATTACGCCGGTTGCAAAATTGATAGGAAAAGTACATCCAGAGGATGCCATTTGCTTGGGAGATCACTAGTTTCATGGACCTCTAAAAAGCAAAACTGTGTGCCTTGTCAATCGCCGAAGCGGAATATATTGTCGCGGGTGCTTGTTGCACATTCTTTATATGAAACAAACTCCTCTATACTATGTAGTTCTAGAAAAGGTACATTTGTTGTGTGATAATGAGAGTGCTGTTAAAACTGCTAATAATATTGTACAACACTCTCGCACCAAGCACATTGATATCTGTCATCACTTCCTTAGAGATCATGTTGCTAAAGGAGATATTATTTTATAAGGAGTGAGATCGGAAGATCAATTAGCGGATATTTTCACAAAGCCTTTAGACAAAACCTGCTTTTGTATGTTGAGGAATGAGCTAAATATTATTGATCTCAGAAATTTTACTTAAATCATAAAATGGTGATGTCAAGCTTGCATTGCATATTTAAGTTTCTTATATTGCATCTAGTGCTTGTCTAACCTAGTTAAGATAACCACCAACAAAGCGAGTGAAAAAGCTTAACTCAGGCTCAAACCTGACAAGTTCTAGCTTTTAAGCTTTTGGTACTTAAATTTCATTTACCTTGCAATTGTTAGTTTTTGAGATATGCATGTGGTACTGCACTTAGGGGGAGTATTTACAACTCAATTCTTTCACGAGACCTTTAGTGCAATACCCAAATGCAAAATCTAACCATTTGCGTATTTTCTCTAAAAACTATCTAGCCTATGGCACAATATTTTGAAAATATGAGAGAATATGCGAGGGAACCAATACCTGTCCCAACAGGTGTTCTTTTGTGTGCTTATAAGTTGGGATTTGGTTTGGTTCAAAATTTCCTAGAAAAATTCAAAATTCCCTCTATCTAGGCTCACCGGAGAGTCCGGTGCACTAGCTGGGCACATGTAGATCTGCTACTGTGCTACCCTATCTGGTGGGTCATCAGACAGCTACTGTGCGTTGTCCGCACCGGACATGCATTGTACACTGTTTGGTGTGCCCATGAAGTGTTTTAAAAAAACTCTTCCCCTGACCGAGCTCGAGGCCAGGCCACTCTCGCGCGTAGCCCAGTCTCCTTTGCTCTCTGCCCTCGCGCCGCCCTGCTTCTTGACACCGGCGATCGCCATCGTCCAAGCTCCAACGAGCTTTCCCTGCCTAGGCTCGGCCTCTCTCTTCTCTCTGGTGAGTAGATCTCAGACTCTTCCCTCCTCTCCCTCTAGTTTATCTCCTTTGAAGCTCATCTCCCACCTTTTTGAATTTCTCTCAAATCCTGTGAAATCTTGTGAATCCCTGTGTGCATATGTGGTCCTAGAGCTTCCCTGCAGGTTGCCCTCTCCCTTTAGGAGGTTTCACATCTACAAATAGCCATTTCACCGTTGTTCCAAAAACCCGCACACCACGTATCAGTGAAATGCCCAAACCAGTCAAAAAAGCTCAAATCGATCCCAATTTTCTAGCACGCTCCAGCTACTTCCAGTACCTCTCACGCTAGATTTCATGCCTATCCGATATCCCAGACACCTGTTACACCACCTCTTTACCTTTATAGTGATCCTTTTTTAGCCGAGTACCAAAACTATTCTTCCTCCGCCAAACTTCAAACCAAGCACCCACTTCACTCATTTTCATACATATATACCTATCCATGAAGTATCGACTCAATTCACAGTCATTTCATGCCTCATTTTGAATTTCAAACTCTCTATGGCACAATTCACCGTTCAAACATCGTTCTCGCGCCATTTGATCTCTGTTTCTCCAAATCACTCTATTTTTGTGTCATAACTCTCTGTGTATGTATTTATTCACATTTCATATACTTATGACTATGTGACTAATACATGCTCACCTCTTCTGTCATTTTAGTGACTTCGCCTACCCGCTTCCACGTCTCCTGTCCTACCTGGTTCTTTTCTCTATCGAGAAGTTCCCAGGTAGCTATCACTCTATTTGTGGCCTTATCTACTGCTCTCTACTCTCGCTTATCTTTTCACTCCATCTTGCAGCAGTCAGTTTAGGATGGTGAGGACAAAGAACGTCACACCGTTAGGGGAGGAGATGACGAGGACCTCCTCACCCCTTTAGACAGGTCAACGGCAAGACTGTCTATCTTGAGCAACAAGAGGGCATAAAGAAGAGGCGTCTGGATAGAGCCGCTCGTGCAGCACTTGCAGTGCCAGCAGCAGTAGATCAGGCTAAGCAGAGAGGGCAGTTGATGATCTCCTATGATCAGATCGCCTACCACGTTCGTCGTCTCAGGTCTCGGCCTCGCTCCTCCACTGCTCGCTCCACTCCTTTCGACCTAGTCTCCACTCCATCTCCCACTTCGCCAGCTCTTGTCGCTCACGAGTCATCTACCACACTCGCTTTGTCCACCACCTCCACCACTCCAGCTTCTAATACTCTCGCTCCCGTTTCCGCTCTGCCTATTCCTCCACCTCGCTTCAGAGAGCGTGACGAGATCGAGGTGAGACCGCTTGCTGTTGATCCTTGTCTGCTTGATCTTCAACGAGCCATAGCTGCCCGGGTACGTCGGTTCAGACGCGTACCCGTGGATTCTTGGTTGCCAGCTTAGAGGGACCCAACAGATGTGCCACTCTTCAGCACTAGGACTCAGGAGTCCTTCTTCAGGGCGCAGTTGTCTGCTCAGATTGCCCTAAGAGCACACCGGCTTTTGGATCTACCTACTTTTCTATTAGCAGTAGGTGCAGAGTTAGAGGGTCATCTCTCCTATCTGTTAGGTTTACTTTCTCTTATGACCTTCGGTGGTAGATACATTGAAGAGTGGGTCAGAGTATTCTATCCCACAATATGGATAGACCCTGATCATCAGTGGCTGAGGTTTAGGTTTGAGCGAGAGGATGTGACTTTGCATGCTACTCAGATCAGAGAGCTATTTGGATTTCCTGAGTCATCGATGAGGCTCCACAGCTTGTGCTATGGCACGTCAAATCCTCCTCGTTGCCCTCACGGCGGAGTTGCTCCAGCCACTGCTCATGTCGTTACCCTGTTCAGACCTCCATTCATAGGTGGGTTGCGGCGTTCTCCAGCCGACTTCACTCCAGCAGCGAAGTTTCTCTATGAGCTGATGAGGCGGACTTTGTTACCCAGGATGGGATATAGGGAGGCCACCACGCATATTCAGCTCTGGCTACCTGGTGCCTTGATCTCTCACTCGAAGTTTGATGTGGTTGATTTTTTGATGTGTGAGATCGAGGATACAATGTTGGATGGTCTCCATGCTCGCCGTTAGCTGTCGTGTGCTCATTATCTCTGTCACATATTTGCACAGCTGATCCAGCCTCCTTAGTTCTAGGCCACCCTCGAGGCCTCTCGACTTCAGTTCGGCATCTATCACCCAGCTCCTAAGGACATAGTTCCAGTGCCAGCTCCAGTATCAGATATCAGGGTTGCGGATGAGGCCATCAGATAGTTCGAGGATCAGGGTGCCATTACAGATACTTCTTTTGATGATGATGAGGATCTGGGGATTCCGCCACCACCTCATGTGCCACCTCATTCCCACGATCACAAGGCTGGTAGCTCCAGTGCTGCTCCAGCTGCCCCTCCAGCTATTGACCATGCTTTGGCTGCTATTCTTTAGTCGCTCACTCGCCAACAGGCTCATTTGGTCGTAGAGCAACCCAGACATGCAACCATCCAGCAGCAGATGTCCGAGCGGATGCTATCGATGTTTCAGACTATTCAAGACCACTAAGACACCCTACAGCAGCAGCTCCTAGCATACAGGGCTGAGCACCGGGCGTTCATGACTCATATTCTCCAGCATACCGGTGTTCAGGTCCCTCTAGTGCAGTCTGCTCCTCCTCCTGCTCTTCAGGCTATTGTTGTACTAGCTCTTCAGTCATGATCCCCGCTCCACTCTTTTGGTCCTTATATCTCTCCGCTCGGACCGATCACCTTGGATTTCTCGACCCAGGTCGTTGGACTTGTCAGTGCTCAGCCACCAGTGGCACCAACCTCTGCTGTTACCACTACCGTTGTGGTTGTTTCTGTGACTGCTCTAGATCCGTCAGATCCTACACCGCAGCCAGCGTTAGAGTCAGCACCAGCTCCAGCCTCTACTGCAGATCTTGGATCCGAGACTGTCTCTGATACTCAGCTCGTGTTTGCACTTATGCCTCAACTGTGACCTGATGTGCCTTCACTTCCTCTGTCTTCTTTTGGTCTGTAGGTTCGGGTCACCCTTTTGGTGTTTGACGCCAAAGGGGGAGAGATGTGAGTTGCGAGAGCTAGGGGGAGTTAGGGAGTTAGTTGAGAGAGCTTTTGATCTTTTGATGTAATATATATGCTTGATATTCTCTGTACTAGTTCCACTTTTGTATGATGCTTAACTCACGAACTCTATGATATGCTCTCGATGGTTGTTAATGACTGTGTGTGTATTATTTTTTCACATATGTTGTTGTCACCAGTCGTTCAGTTCTTGTTCATGGATTTCATTTCATACTTATATGAACAAGAAACTTATGTTGTGTATGCGCTGATACTTACTATTTTATTACACGACTTTTTCTATCAAAATTGTTTAGTATAACTAACCATCTTCTCCATTGACAGAAAATCAAACAAACTACTCTCACACTCTTGTAGGGTTGTCATCAATCACCAAAAAAGGGAGATTGAAAGCATCTAGGCCCCTGGTTGGTTTTACTGATTAATGACAACATAAGATTATATGTGACTAACGTGTGTGTTTTGCATAGTAAATGGTAAGTTAGGTCACATTACAGGAAGTTGCGTTGCAACGGTGAAAACAATCCCTGAGATGAGAACTTGAAGCGACAGTTGAAAAAGGTGAATCAAAAGACGAAGCTCTTCATATTCCGAGTGTCGAAGGATTTGCAGACACTTGGTATAGTCGTATATAATTAGGACTTCTATTTTTAGTTTAGGTTTTAGCCGTACTATAAAGAGGGATTGTGGATGAGTAGTTTGACCAAGAGATTTCTAATGTAGTGTTGGTGCATATTCACACTCACGTCTAGTGCTAGGTGTCACTCTATAACACTCTCACAAGTTAGAACGAAAAGCGATTTAGAAAAACTAAAGCAAAAGAAGATAGAGTTGCTGTCTTAGGGGCACTAGACTGTTCCGTGTGCACCGGACTTTCCGGTGCACCCTCTGACAGTGGGGCCAGCCAGCCCCGGGGGCAGCGCCTCTGCCCCCAAGAAACCCGAGAGCAACGAGTTAACGGGTTGAATTTTAGCGGCCACACCTGACTGTCTTCTTAACCTTGCTTTACATTCCATATTTAATTTGAGCATTTCACTTTGTTCAATTGCTTAGCAAGTATTTGAAGTGATGACTTAGGGTTGTTGTTTTTCTAGTAGCATTTATTTATTGCTAGTAGTTGGGTGGAGTTGGGCTCTTGCTTAGGGTTTAATGTTTGTGGAATTTTTAGAAAAGCCCAATTCACCCCTCTCTTGGGCATCGTGATCCTTTCAACGCCGAATCCACGGTGAGATCAGGGTCTCCTGGAATGCGCTATAGTCTAGCAGGCCGACAGTTCTGCTTCCTGACTTCAAGAGCCTGCCTCGGAACACCGAGCGGGGCCATCCCGATAAGAGAGATTATACTCGGTTCATCTCGAGCTCGCAAGAGAAAAAGGCCCTGCGGTCCAAGACCACCTCCTCGACAACCATCAGAACCATAATATCCGGGACTGCCTTGGTGAGTAGCCACGACGACCGGTGCCACGCCATGCGTGGCTACCACCCTCGGTGGGGTGGTCGCTACAATAGTAGGGAAGATCGAAGCCCCTCGCTCGAGCCACTAGGTCCTCAAGTCTTTAACCGAGCAAAATTAAACATGGACACTCTTCCACAGTGTCTTAAAAAGTAGCATTATCAAAGTACAACAGAATTAAACATGGACACTCTTCCATAGGAAGGTGACTGGCACATCGTTAGACTTAGTACTCATCGACATCATCTGCAAAGTTTTCTTCATCACCCTCTGATCAAAATATTAGCAAGGGGTGAGCTCACTTATGGTCGGGGCTCAGCAAGTGGGAGGAATAATGCAAGTTTAACATTGTAGGCTTTGGTTAAGCGGTAGACAATCTAGTTGGTCAATATTTTATTAACAACGCCTGACTTACTAATTGTAAGTGTATCATAATTAAACATAAGCATATGATTATATCAAAAATACTTAAGTGAAACCACTTAAGCAAACCATTTATGGATCATCGGATCACAATTTATTTTTCATCTTCTAGAATAGAATCTAATTTGTAACTATAATATGAGTTTATTCACATCGATGTCCATCTCATTTGTTATGACTCAATATACTAATTTTCTTTCGAGAATTCGTTAGTGAAAACTATATGGTAAATAAACTATAGAAACACATTTAAAATAATATAGTTACGACACTACATCAAATTCTAAAGAACTATTTTTATAACTAACTAATTGTTCCTATACTAAAACACAGTCACCATTTTAATTTTATTCTTTATTTCCAAACAGAATTTATACGTATGGTTACAATGTTATTTATACATCACATAATGCTTAATATTTTAAGAATTAATTTAAACTACTAATTTGGACTATAGTAACATAATCATGGTTATTTCGACATAAATATATATTTTACTAATTCTTAGTGAATAAGCGATTTACATATAAACATATATATCATGACTAGAAAAACTCTAAATTTTAACCTGACCAAAAGATGCGGCCTAATACTTATTTCAATTTCTTATATCATTAAACTATACTTAAACAATTACTAACATACTATTATTTTATGTGCTAAAATGAGAAGTTAATTGCAAACGTTTCTAGTATTAAATCATAAAATTAAAGAATCGTGCATAACTTATTTATTTTCGAAATATAAAAATACCCATATCCAAAATATTGTTGCAGGGCTGATTCATAATTAAACATATATAACAGGGATCTCTTTTTAATAGTTTCTGAACCGGATATTTCGGAATTAATTTTACACAAGCACAAGGGATAAAATGTAAAAGGTTCATCTTCTACCTTGGGCCTTCGCGCATAAGGAAAGTTCGGCGAGCAGGGGAGTGGGACGGATCGTCAACAGCGAACTCCGGCGAATGACGAGGCGAGACGGGCAGGGCACGGCTTCGGCGAGGTTCGACTGGTAGGGCTCGATGGGACTGGGGCACAGCGTGGCACGACGAGCTCCGAGTGAGCAAGGAAAGAGAGCACGAGGAGGGAGAGAGGGGCGAGCTCGGCAAGGGGAGAGTGAGCTCCGATCGGCGGGTTTTATAGAGGGAGAGGGGAGGAGAAGAGGCGCCGGGGTGAGAGGTGGCGGACCATCAATGGCCATAACGACGGCGGCGGGTTCCTTCATGAATGGAGAGAAGAAGTGGGGGAGGGAGAAGAGGAAACAACAACCGGGTTGAATGCTCCATGCAAAGAGGAGACGAGGGGGGCGGTCGCGGCTAGGCCGGGTGCGCCTGCGCGCAAGCGTGCCGTGATGGCGGCGCGACGGCGGCGCGACGCCGAACATCCGCGCGGCACGGAGAAGAAGAGGCCACGGGGCCAAGGAGGGCCCACACACCATAGAGAGAGGGGGAGGGGCGCGCCAATGGGCCTAACTAGGCCAATGTGGCGAGCCGGCTACAGGGTTAGTTTTTTTCTTTATCACTATTTCCCAAAAATATAAATAAATATATTTTAAAAAATTTCTAAAAAATCATAATAACTATATCAACCATATTTATTATAAAAATATTTATTTTTGGACTAAAGTTTTCATATTAAATTAATTGGGTTTTCAATATAAAAGAAATTCCAAAAAAACAACCATCAAACACATATGAGCAAACAAAAACTATTCTAAAGGCAAATAAGATTAAACATTTGAAGAAAAATTCTTTACTATAATTACCACTAATAATATAAATGCATTATTTTTAATTTATGGTTTTGAGGTGTTTCAAGGAGGCGCGGATTGCTGCACGGTGGAAATGAGCCCTGGCGTGGAGGGAGATGATTTCAAGGAGCGGAGGGACATGAATGAGCCCTGGCATGCGATGGGAAGCGGAGGGAGAGGATTTTGGGACAGAATATGGCATATGGTTGTGGATACCTACCGTAAAGATTTATAAAGTAGCAGAGAAGTATAGATATAGTTTTGATGTATTATTATTGTAATTCCTCACCTTCTCGGCACGGGTAGCAGCAAAATTTTGGCTGGGAAAATCCTCCCGCCCCGCCCTGAAATTTTGGCCTGAAATCGGGTCGGGTCGGGTCGGCGCCCCCGCAGTCCAGCCACCCGTGTTCTGCTTGTCTTCGTCCCTGTGCTCCGCTCCCTTCCCCGTTCTCCCCCAAACCAGACAGCACCCGATCCGCACCGAGGCGGCGCGAGCAGGCGCGTCTCTGCCTTTTCAAATCCCGCCTTCCACAGTTCCACCACTTCCTCCCCAGTTCGGCAGTTCCCTCCCTCCCTCCTCGCCACCTAATCCGCCCCGTCGCCCCAGCTCCCGGAAGCTTCAAGAAGGTGGACGGTCGGAGGGACGGGCTACATGGGGGGCTGCTTCTGGTAGCTTCGGTCGCCCGCCGCGCCGCCGCCAGGTCAGTCAGCGCCGTCCCGTGCCTCGTCGGTCGCGTGGCACCCGCCCATCTCTTACTCCTCCACCCGTCGCTGTAGGCCCCCACCCGCATCGCCACCGCCTGCCTCGATCCGCCGCCGCCGCCCTCCGCATCCCCGCCCCCACCCTCAGCCCCGTCGCCCTCCTCTTCCTTCTACTGTAGCAGCCTCCCTCCAAACCCTAGCTTCACTCCCGGTTCGCAAGCCCCGTTGCGGCGGCTGAGCCCTCTTCCGCCGCGCCGGCGCCGGGTCGTCGGGTCAGGGAGTTTGTCGACTCGACTGGCATTGCTGAACGAGGCAAATGCGCCTTCATCTCCTCAACGCCGCGCTCATTCTTGGTTTCGCCACTGATTTGGCGTAAGCGTGATTGTGTTATGTAAAGTGGATTCAGATCCAATGCGCGCGGCATTCCATGCTGGCCCACTGCTAACCGAGAGCTGAACATCTGCGGAAAATTTGCTTTTTTAGGTCGCTTATAGTTGCCACTCGCTAAAATACCCTGTGCGTGGGGTTCATGTTCCGTGTGCCTCAATCTCTCCAGATCAGTTGATACAATGGCAAGCAGATGAAGTGATATCCTTGTTCATGGGTTTCCTCCCTTTTTTTGCTCCTGTGTTGGTGTAGGCTGAGTGGAAGGTAGGGGGAAGCAAGGAACCAGAGGGTGGGATGTGGATGTAGAGGATTGGATGCTATAATGGCGCAAGCTGCTGTCGAGCCCGCTCTGAATGGTGGCTCTTTGATTGGGAGGCAGCCGGTGGTTCCAAGGATGAAGAGGAAGACACCGTCTGAACTGAGGGTAATGATGCCTCTCTTCCCTTTGCATTTTAGGTTCAGAGAATGGTTACTGTGTTGCCACTGCAAACATGCAGTAGGATGAAATGCTTAATCGAATGTAGGGATCGTCTCAATATATTCCCAGACAGATGGCTGTATCACAACTTATTCAGTTGTTCATTGCAGTCCACAACTTTAACAGTCTATGAGTTTAATGTGATCGAAATGCTCTGCTTAGTTTGAATTTAAGCCTTATCCTTGTTACAATGCTCTACACTTTCTGTTTTATTTTTTGCTGCGATATTAGTCAGTTAGGTTTGTTTTCACATCGACCCTGACTAGCTCAAAAACCAGCTTAACCACTGGTTACTGTGATTTGAACACATTCTGATGTAAGTATTGCACGCCACAGAGTTGCATGTTAACAACGGATGAACGGAAACATTCACATCCTGTTGTGAGCATCATATATGGATGGATATACATGGAAACTGAATTATCTTAACATCGTGTACTTAGAGTAAAATTCATCACTTGACTTTTTTTATGTTTGATAGAATGCTTTCTACTGTCTTTGCCCCACTGTTAATGAATTAACTTTGTTATTCGCAATGGCCTAGCCTAGTTCAATGATGTCCATAATGCACAAGCACGTAGCTTGCAACTTTTAAAATGATATTCATCCTTCTTTGTTGATAGCTGGGTTTTTTCTAGGACAGTTTGCTTATAAAAGTCTAAACTAGAAACACTGCTGCTTGAACACATGCTGATGCAAGCATCACATATCACATAGCTGCACATGGACATTGAACATATTCACACCCTGTTATAAGCTTCATGTATACATGGACTCAATAACTCTGAGAAGAGCTTACAATGTATTCCAAGCACAGCATTACACAAAGGGCAGATAAACACAAAAAATATGTCAATAATTATTTGTTGCAGGGTGAGCAACTGAAGCGGCGTACCTCTGAAAAGCTTGGAGATGATCTGTTACCTTCTGCCACATTGGATAGGTAGTTTTCTTAACCTTGTCATGTTCCTCGTATGCTCTCTTTTTGTGTGTGTGACTATTATCTTGTATTGTAGGTCAAACAATGGACTTCGGAACACAGAGCAACAAAAGATTTCCAAGTACATCAACACACGTGTTACAGAGGTGTTCCCTGTGAGAAAAGCAAGAAACCTTGGGAAGGAAAATTGCAAGGTTAGAGTTAGAGGTCTTTATCCATTTTGTTGAACTGATTGATGCTGAGTCAGTCTTTTATGCAGTTGGATATTTGGTTTGGTGCTAAGTGTAAAATACCCTGCAGGATGTCTTACAGAATAATGAGAAGGTTTCTAAGTTTGTTAATGGTACACCAGCCTCAAATTTTGCATCATCTTCACTTCTATGGTAATGATCTGAATGCAGAACTTTAGATTCAATCTTTTCATTGTTTATTAAGCTCTTACTTGGCTTCTTTATCCTAATTCAGTGGTCATGGTGACACTGCTAAGTTGGACACTTTAGTTCCAATCATGGAGGCTGCAAAGCCAGGTTTCAAGAAAGTTGAGAAATGCAGTGAAAATGCTCTGCGGAGTGTATCTGAGCTTCATGTTGGCGATGAGAAGCAGACTGATTCTAACAAATTTGATATGGTAATAATCATTCTTCCTCTTGTAACTTATCATCTGTTATAAACTTATAACACCAGCTAAGATTTCTATTGCTCTTTATTAGGAAAAGGTACTGAAAGGGTTTGGAGCTCGTGATGCTTTTGTGGCTTCTGGGCTCAACGGCCCTAATGGACAAGTTGGTGGTACTGTGTCGAAGCCTTCAGACATCTGCCCTTCTAAGATCACTGTTTCTGGGAAAAAAGCTCCTCTGGATTTTACCTTAAAGACTAGTTTGCAGTTTGTTTCATCGTCATCTGTGAAGTGGTGGGTGTGCACTAGCTTCCCTTGCTTTTCTGTATTGAAATTTTTTTGCCAGTTAGAAACTGTATTAACATGGTCTCTATGTTGCTTGAATCTATAACATTTCCTGAGTTGGCATTCTTAAAGTTATAGCCCTTTTGGATGCAATACCGATTGCAAAGTACTACTGATCGTCAGAGTGTGTACCGCTTGTAACAGGTGTCACAAGCTCAATACAAGTTTTGGCAGAAGTAGCATCACTGGAGCCATTGGTCAGAGCTGTCCTCGTGGGTGTCAAAATTTAGAGTGCTCAAAGCTTGAGAGCAAAAAGGAATTTCTATTCTCAAAGGCTTTACAGTCATGGGTATATCCACAATCGCTGTTGCCTTCCTCTATCATATCTGCTATGCTCTCATCAACTGCAGGAGGTGGTAATCACTAGACCTTAATTTCTCCTTTCTGTGAATGTAATTCCATAAAAGTGACATTCTCTTTGCCTTGTAGAAAGTGATTTTCTTCTCAAAAGACATCAGGACTGGGAAGATTCATTTCAGAATCTTTACTACATGCTCCGGAAGAACATGTTGAATATATTCTATGGTACCTTCTTACTCACAGAGCACATATTGTTTGCACAAAGGATAGTGTCACGTTCTTTTTGTAACAAAAAGTCAAAGAAGTAGCTCATCATAATATATGCAAACACCTATAACCTTGTCTATGGCAAGCAATAAGCAGTTAACTACATTTCAGTTTTCTACATGCTGATGAGTGGCATTTGCACCTGTACTTCTACAAAGTGTTATTTATTGTGCTTTCACTTTATTCAAAACATGAACGATAGCACATAGCGATACATTTTACTCAAGGTCATCTTCATGTGTAGTTCCATTTTGTGTTCCTTATCAGTTTGGAATTTGTGATTCTATATCGCATTATTAATCTGTCTAATGTCATCTACAGCAGTGGCTGAACTTTGCTTTGTTGTTATAGTTTATACAACACAATTTGTTGCTCTCTTCATTAGTGGAAGCTGTTTGGAGAAAAAGCAGTCTAGTAATGCCTACTTATCACAATCTACACGTGGCCTACGCTCATTACTACGGAAACATGTGAGTTCATTCTGATATATTTGTCAGTAATGTTTCCACAGCATTAATTTTTTATGCTTCACATCTTACGTAGTCCATGGCACACTGGACTTGTTTGGTTTGGTTTCTTTCCGACGAGCTTTTCTGAGAATCTGGATTTCTGGAGAAGCTGACTATGGGGAGAATCGGCTGTTTCTAGAATCTACGCATGTGGAGGAAATGCGAGGAAGCCGAAGGGGCACGGGAGTGATTTGGCCGACAAGCTGCTCGGCTTCTCGAGGCCGTGGCCCCTCGGCCGATACCCACGGACCGTTGAAAACACGATTCTCGGAGAAGCGCTTCAAATAAAATCTGTTCCAAAATCTATGTTTGGGGATTAGAAGCAACTTCTGGCAGCCAGAAGTTCCCCCCCATAGGCTGAAACAAACGGGTCCATAGATTCTTACTAACTAACCATTAAGGCACTAGTAAATGATACTGATGTGTAGACTGTAGATACATGTTGGCCGTTTTTCAACTGTCAACTATATTTGTTGGATGAAGTCCTTTGCCTACCATTGCCTGGTATGATAATGGGACTGATACAGTAATTTAGGTTTTGGTCTCTAAAGGCGTAAGAAGTTCAAAATACCAGAGACAATTCAAGCTTATTTAACCTTTTTTTTTGTATCTCTATACCACATTAAAATCATTTTATCTGCATGGATCACCTTGTAACCACATCAGTTTGCACTGTTGCCAGGGCGTTTGCTTTTCTATGCCTCTTTGCAGCACTGAAGTGGAGCAGGCTACTGAAGACGACCTTATTGAACTTTCAGAAATCGAAAGGCGCAATGTCGGACAGGTTTTGGTTTCCTCCCTGTTTCGCCTGGTTTGAATTTAGCCACTCTGCAGCTACCAACTGGATGTAAAAACAAAAGATAACTGAACCTGCAGGCACTCCATTTGGATGCTTTATCTGACGTGGATAACACCACACAGTCGCTGCTTTCGTTTACTGGCAACGAGAACGTTCATGGCCTATACGACGTTCTATTGAATTACAAGTACGGCGCATCTCATTTTGTCGTTCCATCCTTGTTTTGCCTCGAAAATTCTGTTGTATAAGCTCATCCTGTGATTCTCCAGGTCCTTGCTGAATTCATTATCTGCTGTGGATGTCCCAGTCTTGTATTCACCCCAGCCATTTCAAAATGGCTGTCTACACATCCCAGAGGTAATTTTTTTCTTCTTCTGTCAATTCTATCTATATGGTTTTATCTCTTTTGTTTGTCTGTGCCTTTTTTTGTTACCTTTTTTTTGGTTACTAGGAAACTTGGTGACTTGGACTCTTTTATTTAGGAAGAAAGAGAACCATGTTAGTGCGACATGTTGTTAGAAATGCAAAGTGGTGCATGTGGAAGCCCTGATTTTGCTAATGCATAATAATTAGATCTGAAGCTGCTACACCATCACCATGCTTTAAATGTTTTGTTTCTGTATTAGTGCAGTGGAAAGGAGGTTACATTGAACTGCGCACCATCCTTTAGACTGAATTGCGTAATTGCAAAGTTTGGTTTTTTTATATATATATATAAAATATGATCCTCTGAACCTACTATGCATCTCTCAGGTGAAGTGTAGGGAGATGAGGAGAGCAGACATGTCATCCGGCGGGTTCGACACAGAACAGGGATCCGCGTTTGCGTCGACGGCAGGCAACATATGCTACAGCATGGAAGTAAAGGACGCGGTTCTGCCGCCATGGGTGGTCTCTGGGCTGTGCGCCGCCATGAGCTTGGACGCGACCAGCTTTGATCTGACGTACGTACGCGCAACCACTCCCCCGCCGGACACTGACTCTAGTTCTGCGCTGAGCTTTTGTCGTGGGTTCTCTCGCAGGATCGCTACGGAGCCGTCGTCGATGGGCTTGAACGTGGCTCTCGACTCCATGGGCACCACCACCACGGATGTCCAGCCTGAAGGATCCTCCCCCTCCAGCTGCTCTGCGCCCACGACGCCCTTGGTGGGTGCCGTTCCTGACGCGGTCCTCGTCCCTGCCCTGCACTCCGCCTCGCTGCGCCGCCTCAGCTACACGGACGGCGGCGGGTACGTTGCGCACACAACCGTGTGAGCGCAGCGCAGGCTTGTTCTTTTGAGAATTTGGAGCCTGCCCTGGCCTTTGTCGTACAAGGACGACGTGTCGTTAAACGCTTGGTTGGGTTGGATGGTAACTAAACTATGAGGCCAGCCTTCTTCTGGTGGTCTGGAAAAGGAACACTTATGCTTGAACTCGGTGTGTGTGTGCGCTTTTGGCATCCCTTTTGCCTGGTCGTACTGTCGTTCAAAGTTGGGACCGTTCTTACCTTGCCGTGACACCGCCTGTTGGTGTGTTCTCCTGCTGTTTGAATTCTGAAGACAACCATCGTCGTTCTGCTGTTGACAGCGGACGGTTTCTTGATTCTTTTTTTCTTTCGTGTGCATTGTATTTGTATTGCACCCTGCAATTGCTGGCTGTCCCGGTCGGTCTAGCACATCCTGATGAGTTCCCGACTCCTGAGCCAGGACCGACCGTCCAACCAGTTGAAGAACGGACGGAGTGGCGGCGAAAGGCTGAGATGGCAATACAAAAAATCACGTGGCAGAGAAAACAAAACGAGACGGGAATAGGATGAGGTAGACTAGACGACCAGGTGGTTGCGGGCCACCACGCCAAGTGCCGTCTGTCGCATGATTCTGAGACAGGAGATTAGCGCGAGGCCCGAGGCAGAAAGTCTTCTCCGGGCGGGCCCCGCAGATCCCTCCCACTCCTTCCCTGAGTTCCCTCCAGGCACCACGAGGCCGCTCATCACCCCCCGCAACGCGACGAACGGGCGAAACGGCAAAAGCAGCTGCCCCTGCGGCCTGCGCCCGCCCTGCAGCTGCTCTGTTTTTTTTTGAAGTCCTCCGCTTCTTCCTTCTGCTTCTCCTCGAGGATCGAGGCTCTGCCGCTCTGCTACTGCTGCTGCCGCCACTCGCTCGGAAAAAAGCTTCGTCCTTTCCTCTCGCTCGCTCGCTCGCTCCCTCCCCTCACATTCGTTCCTCGCATCCTTCCACTGCGCTCGGCCGCCCATGAGCGCCTGCGGGGGCACCATCCCCGCGTCGCGCTTCCTGCGCCGCCGCGCCGCCGTGCGGGACCTGGGCGGGGACGCGGCCGCCGGCGACACCGACGCCTTCTGGGCCGCCCCGCCCCGCCTCTACGACTTCTCCCAGCAGCAGCACACGGCCCAGGCCGCGCGGCGATCGCCCTCGCCGGCGCCGACCAGCCTGTGCCTCCTCGCCCGGAAGCGGCACCAGCAGTCCCCGTCGCCTCCTCCATCCCCGCGGCGCTCGCCTTCGTCGCCCGGGACCTGCCTGCTCTCCGCCCTGCACCGCACCTGCGTGGGCTGGGGCGTCACCAGGCGCGCCGACTACCCCAGACGGCACCGCCCGGTTTCTCCCGCCGCTTCTGGGCAGGGTACGGGGATGCACACGCACGGGCGGGCGGCGGCTCGGTGCGTGGACGAGGATGAGGACGAGGAGAGCACCAGCAAGAACAGCAAGTGCCTGTTGGCCGTGGGCAAGAACGAGCAGGAGGAGGAGGTGGGTCAAGATCACGAGAGCGGCCTGCGCCGCCGCCGCCGCGCCGCCGCCAGGCGCGCCAAGAAGGCTCCGTGGGCCGTCAAGGAGGAGCAGGAAACGTCAGGTGAGGCGGCGGAGGAGGGCGCCAAGCGCGCCAAGAGGACCCCACTGAAGCATGAGGCGGCGGCGGCGGCGGCGGCGGAGAGCAAGCCCGCCGGCGCCGCCACCGTTACTCCTGACTCCGGCTCGCCTCGCGGCAACGGCAAGGTCGACCGGTGGGCGGCGTGGCGGTACGCGGCGGGCGAGGCGGCGCTGGCCAACATCCTGCGCGAGCGCGGCGCCACCGCCGGCAATCCCACGCCGCGGGCCGTCCTGCGGGCGCAGGCGCGCCGCTTCATCGGCGACACCGGCCTGCTCGACCACCTCCTCCGCTACGTCGCCGACAAGGTCCCCGCCGGCACCGCTGACCGCGTCCGCCGCCGGTATAACCCGGCCGGAGGCATGGAGTACTGGATCGAGCCGGCCTGGCTGGCGGCCGCGCGGCGGGAGGCCGGCGTCGAGGACACGTACTGGGTGCCGCCGCCCGGGTGGAAGCCCGGAGACCCCGTGTCGCCGGAGGCCCGCACGCTCGAGGTGCAGAAGCAGGTGGAGGTGCTCGCCGGGGAGCTTGCCGTCGTAAAGAGGTCTCCTTTCCCGTCTTCTACGTCCCTTGTTGTAGCCTCATGGATTGCAACTCCTCCTTGCAGTTGTCATGAGTTTCGATGATACTCTGATTAGATTCTTGAATGCATCAAGTGCCAATACTTGTTTCTTTGCTGAAGTTGACTTGTGATTTCTACGAACTTAAGGCAAATGGAGCAGCTCGACTCCAATCTGGTGCAAATGAGCAAGGAAGCCTACATCTCATGGAAGGTGATCATACATCATACCTTGTTGATATGAATCTCATTCCTGTCTTTCGCTGTTCATATTTTCATTAAACTTCTAGCGCAGAACTGAAAAATAGGGTATCCATGTGTGACACTCTCACACATAGCTGTGACTATGCTCTGCACCTGTAAATTGTAATGTTGTGCACATATCTAGTTCTCGCTGGATATTGGTGTTTGATTTCATTTGGTTAGCTACATTTGTACTGTGCATAAAAAATGGTAGAACAGCACCATATTTTGCTTAGCTTTGATCCACTTGTTACTGTCACTTCTCTGAAGTTGTGAAACCATCATTTATGTGCTTTACTTGTCACATCTCTTCATCTTGGTTAAAGTAGACCTTTTAATCTGCAATTCTGCACACACACTGGAACTACACTTATGCCTACATAATGTTATGCTGCATGTCTGTTTCCATCAGTGCTTAATGAACCTGATGAAGAATGAGAAGTTCACAGTTTTTGTTCATTGTAGCATTTTAATTTAGATAGGTAGCTACTCTCTTTGTTGTCAGGGGTATGACTGCATGGTCAAGGCCAATGGCAAGCTGGAAAAGGAGGTGCTGTCCTTGGAGGTATGCTTCACCCTTACTGCTTCCGAAGTTATTAATCTAATTTGACGTAATATATATTTCTGGTCCCATTACTTACCCAGTGTACCCCAACTTGCTTGGGAGTAAGAGGTTTATGTTTGGCTTATTGTGGGTTCTCATTTTCAGGAGAAGTATGAGAATGCGGCACAGGTGAATGGGGAGCTGAAAGGGCTGCTGCTGCTACTGAAGGTACACCACTGCATTCGATCAATATTCACAAGACGCATCTTTCTGGTAACATGTGTGTTGACGCCTTTTTGGAGCGCCAAACACTCAACAAGAACCGTGGCGGTGCCCTCTGCACAGGGGCGGACGGTCCGCGCGCAGGGGCCGGACGGTCCGCGGCCTGGTGCGAGGCTAGGGCTCCTGCCTGACGGCCGGACGGTCCGCGCCCTGGGGCCGGACGGTCCGCGCGTACGCAGGGACGGCGGAAGATCGCCGACGGCGCCTGGATCTCGCTCCCGGGAGGGACCCCGTCGGGGAGTAGAGATCCTAGGTTGTGTCTAGGCTCGGGCTGGCCGACCTAGACTCCTCTAATCGACGTAGAGCCGAAGAGAGACGAAGAATTTGGGGATTGGAAGACTAAACCTAAACTAGACTAGAACTACTCCTAAGATAAATGCGAAATAGAAGTTATATTGATTCGATTGTTGATGATTACAAATCGGCCGTAGACCTCTCTATTTATAGAGGAGGGGGGCTGGACCCTTTACAAACTAATTTCCGAGCTTTTCCCGTGATTTTAGCTAACAACCGTAACACAAAACTCGGAACCCTAATCTGTTCTGCGCACGCGCGGACCGTCCGGCCCCCAGGCGCGGACTGTCCGGACCGCGGACCGTCCGGCCTCAGGGCCGGACCGTCCGCAGGCTCAATTCCGGTTCGAACATATGCCCCCCTGCCTTTTGGTGGAGCTGGGCGGACCAAAAGCAACTAACTCGATGTGCTCACATCGGTTCTCTTAGGCATCTTGCCACATACTAGGATGGTACTGTTTGAGGAAACGCCCATTCAAAGCCTTAGGCAAATCTTTGTCTTGTAATGTTTGTAGCAAATAGGCGTTGCCAGACATCACCTGTTTTACTTTATAAGGACCCTCCCAGCTTGGCGACCATTTTCCAAACTTCCGGTCTTTATTCCTTAGAGGTAAGATGGTCTTCCACACCAGATCCCCTACTTGAAATGATTTTGCTTTGACCTTTTTGTTGTAGGCCCTGGCTACCATAATCTTGTCCTTTTCTATTGCTCCCAATGCTATCATCCTCTTGTCGGTCACCTCATCAATATTATCCATCATTGAATTATAATAATCAGTGACAGTTAAATCATTTTGTCTGGCGAACCTGACAGCATTCAAACTTATTTCCACAGGCAATACTGCTTCCTGCCCATAGACAAGCTCAAAAGGAGATACTTTAGTAGCACTATGTTTAGATATTCTATGAGCCCATAAAGCTTCGGACAAAATCTTATGCCAATGTTTAGGATTATCAGATATCTTCTTTTTTATCAAATTAATCAATGTCCTATTACTAGACTCGGCCTGTCCATTGGCCTGAGCATAATATGGAGATGAATTAAGCAGCTTAATTCTGTACAATTCAGCAAATTCACGTACCTCCTTTGACATAAAAGAAGTCCCTTGATCTGTAGTCAAGGTCTGGGGAATGCCGAATCTATGAATAATATGCTCAGTTATGAACTCAATTACCTCCTTGTGTGTCATGTTTTTCAGAGCAACGGCTTCAGTCCATTTGGTGAAATAGTCCGTGGCAACTAACACAAACCGATGCCCCTTTGATGATGAAGGATGAATTTCTCCAATAAAGTCTAATCCCCATCCTCTGAACGGCCAAGGCTTGATGGTAGGATGCAACTCGGCTGCAGGGACCAACTGTAGGTCGCCGAATTTTTGACACACTTGGCATCCCTTGTAGTACTTGAAACAATCAGCTATCATACTAGGCCAATAAAAACCAGACCTTCGCAACAACCACTTCATCTTTGGAGCCGATTGATGAGTACCACAAATTCCTTCATGTACTTCGGCCATGGCTAATATAGCATCATCTGGGCCCAAGCACTTCAGCAGGACATCACTGACTGTTCGGCGGTAAAGTTCATCACTCATCAAAACATACTTGAAAGCTGTTCGCCGAATGTTCTTATCTGTCCTAATATTGAGATTTCGTAAATAATTAAGTATAGGTGTCCTCCAATCACTTACATCGGCTTCATTGTCAGCCGAATCGATTAAGAGAACATTTCTGGAAACCCCGGACGGTCCGGCGTCGTCACGCGGGCGGTCCGCGACCTGGGAATTTGGCTCTGCACTGGTTATCAGAATTTCAGTTTTGTGAAATTTCCCTCTCTTTATCCGATAACCTGATGCATCTTGTGCCAAATCGTTAGCTCTATGATTCTCAACTCTAGAGATATGTCGAATACTGAATTCGTCAAAAGAATGGATTATGCTCCAACATTTCTCAAGGTAACTATTTAGAGTACTATCAAAACACTGATATTCTTCTAACACCTGTTGGACAACCAGCTGAGAATCACCAAATACTTTCACATGTTTTACTCCCATACCATTTAAAAGTTCTAAGCCGAATAGGAGGGCCTCATATTCGGCTTGATTATTAGTGCAATAAGTTTTCAATCGGCTAGAGAAGTCAAAGGAGACATTACTTGGTGAAACAAGCACAATGCCAATTCCTTGCCCTTCATTGCAAACCGATCCATCAAAATATAAAGTCCAAGGAGTAATAGTGAGGTATGACATGTCTAGTTCATGAATATCATTAACCCGATGTTCTACAATAAAATCCGCTACGACTTGGCCTTTCATAGATTTCAATGGTTCATAGGCCAAGTCATATTCTATGAGTGCATAAGCCCACTTACCAATTCTACCACTCATAATTGGGTTATGCAACATGTATTTGATTACATCAGCTTGACCAGAAACAGTGCAATGACTAGACAGTAAATAACATCTACATTTGGTGCATGCATAAAACAAGCATAAACATAACTTTTCAATAAAAGTGTACCTTGTTTCAGCATCCACCAATCTTCGGCTTAGATATGTCACCACATGCTCCTTCCCCTCAGTTTCTTGTGTCAGAACAGCCCCAATAACCTTGTCTTCAGCTGCAATGTATAATCTGAATGGTGCTCCTACTTGTGGTGCTTTTAACACGGGAGCCGAAGACAAGTATTTTTTAATGAGATCAAATGCTTCCTGCTGCTCTGCCCCCCAAGTGAATTCAGCATCATTCTTAAGCCGAAGGATAGGGGTGAAGGCATCAATCTTCCCGGCTAGGTTAGAAATAAACCTTCGTAAATAATTCACCTTGCCGAGAAACCTCTGCACTTCGACCTTACAAGTCGGAGGCCCCACATTCCGAATAGACTTGATTCGGTCAGGGTCTATTTCTATACCATGCTCATGGATGACAAATCCTAAAAACTTACCAGCCGACACTCCAAAAGCACATTTACGTGGGTTCATTTTTAAACCATACCGACGCATTTTATCAAAGGCTTTGCGCAAATCAGCTATATGAGAACTAAACTTAGCCGATTTGACTACAATATCATCAATGTAGACTTCCACAGTATTTCCTAACAACTCATGGAAGATCAGATTCATAGCCCTCTGATAAGTAGCACCAGCATTTTTAAGACCGAATGTCATGACAACCCATTCAAATAAACCAATGAAGCCTGGACATATAAAGGCCGTTTTAGACGCATCTTCTTCGGCCATGAAAATCTGATTATATCCGGCATTACCATCAAGAAAGCTAATAATTCTATTCCCTGATGCATTATTGATTAATGTGTCGGCTATGGGCATGGGATATTCGTCTTTAGGAGTTGCTTTATTTAGATTACGAAAATCAATGCATACTCTAAGTTTACCTGACTCCTTCTTCTCCACTGGCACAATATTGGAGACCCACTCTGCGTATCTGCAAGGTCTAATAAAATTAGCTTCTAGCAGCCGGTGGATTTCGTCCTTGATTCGTGGGAGAAGATCTGGACGAAACGTTCTAGCTTTCTGCTTGAAAGGTCTGAAACCAGACTTAATGGGCAGCCGATGTTCGACAATCTCTCGGCTTAGTCCAGGCATTTCAGTGTAATTCCAAGCAAAACAATCTGAATACTCCTTCAATAGACCGATCATCTCATCTCTAGGATCGGCCTCCAGGGTCTTGTTTACAAAAGTTGGCCTTGGAGTTTTACCATCTCCTATGTCAATCTCCTCCAATGGATCGGCCGATGTAAACCCCTGTCCTAGTTTATCAAGATCTCTGAATTCCTCTATCATGTCCCCCACAGAGGAATTAGATGATCTTTGTGTGATGGCGGACTTTCCGGTCTCGGGGACCGGATCATCCGTAATACTGTCTTTTCGCTGTGGTAGATGTTCGGTCTTAAAGCCCGAACTGTTTTGTGGAAGACCAGACCATCCGGCTTTGAGAGCCGAATTGTCCGTGATCAACGACTCATGAATTTCATGTGTATTCATCATTTAAACTTTATTTAGGATTTAGCCGATTCTCCATCGGCTCTAGCATTACAGGAATGAAACCTTTCTTATCTATACTTATGAACTGATAATCAGAAAAATCTACTCCTGTGAGACATGTAGCAGTCTCATAAGTCCAGAGTACAGGGGCATCGGCCACAGCGATGCAGGCCGATACATCAGCATGTACTTGTTCTACCTCATCGCCTACCCATTGTATTAGCATTTGATGTAATGTAGAAGGTATACATTGATTGGCATGAATCCAATCTCTGCCTAGAATTAAACTGTAATTCCCTTCTACATCAGCGACGAAGAATGCAGCAGCAAGGGTCTTAGTCCCGATGGTTAATTCAACGGACGTGACTCCCCTGGCTTTAATCGAACTATCCCCAACACCACTGAGGGTCATGTTGGTTTTGACAAGTTCGTCATCTTGTTTACCTAATTTTCTGTATAATGAATAAGGCATTAGATTTACAGCCGCCCCTCCATCCACCAACATCTTAGCAATCGGTATTCCATCAATGTGACCGCGCACGAAGAGCGGCTTTAAATGATTTACCGATTCCTTTGGTTTAGTAAAGGCGGCTTCTTTAGGACCAAAATCAAACTGGGCAGCAACGGGTTCATCGTCGCTAATGATAGTGCAATCGGAAGAAAATGTAATAATATTTACATCCATACCTGGGCGTTCTGGAGAAGCCTCGTAGTCGACCAGGTCTTCTCCTAGCAGGTCGTCCTCTTCCATGGATGTTGTCGTGTTGTTGGAGGCTTCCTGATGAACGGCGGACGGTCCGCACGCGGGGGCCGGACGGTCCGCGCCTGGTGCAGGTTGTCCAGAGCCTTCCTGGTGAACGGCGGACGGTCCGCACGCGGGGGCCGGACGGTCTGCGCCTGGTGCAGGTTGACTTCCTATTTCCGTGGCCGTTTGTTTTTCCTCAACGGCCTTTGGTCTCCATTTCTTTTGTGGTGGCGGGTATAGTGGATGTGTGTCATTAAATGTCTTTTCCGCCTCCTTCTCCTGGCTCTCCTTTGCTCTTAGGCGCTGTAATTTTCTCTTTTGGGATCGCGTCAATCCCGCTGGGCACCATCGAGGCATGGAGTATTTTGGATCGGCTGTTTTGATGGTAGCAGTATTCTTTTCGGTCGTGTTGGCCGATTCGCCGAAAATCATCGGCCCTTTATTGTCTCCCTGTATGACGACATCCGCAGTGCCTATTTTGATGATATCCTTTTTTGTTCTTTGAGTTGCTACAGGCATATGCCCCCCTGCCGGATTGGTCGGCCTAGGAGGCCGAGTAGTCTGGCAACCTTGTTGGGCCTGTGCCTGGTGACCGGATTCAGCAGTGCTCAATCGGTCTTGCACTGGCGGTGCCAACCTATCAAAAACGGATGTTTGGGGTGCCCCCCAGGCGGGGTACTGTGGCATCCCAAATGGATATGGTGGCATGCCCCACATTTGATTTGGGACATATGGTGGAGGTAAGTATGTGTATGGATATGGCATAGATGGATAAGGAGGTGGAGGAGTCCATGTCGGCATGTTAGGTCTCAATTGTACAATAGGACCTTTCATTTCTTCCGATTGGTGATGTGGTCCAATCGGCCTGACCTGACGTTGCTCATGAATGGGTGAGCGGGGTCGCTTCGGTGGCCGGTCACTGGGGCCGGCCTTCTTTTTCACATATTTAGACAACAATTGATCGAAAGTCGGGCCAGGCTTGATCAACCGACCAGCTGCTTTAAATGTATTTGTTTTCCACGTACCTATCTCCGGTCGTCGTGGTTTGAAGGTACGTGGTCGCTGCGAGTCCTGAGCATGGCCGGACCGTCCGCCAGAGCTCTCCGGACCGTCCGGTGGGGTCCCGGACCGTCCGCGCCTACGTGCCGGACCGTCCGGGATACGCAACACGGGTTCCTGTATCTGTCTCCCTGTCTGCGCTTGCCCCCAGTACTGGAGGCTGTGATGGTCACCTTTAGAGTCTCCCCTCCATCGGGAGTCTTCTCAGCTACCACTTTTCTGCAAGAAATTTTATGATCCTCATCGGCCTTTTTTGCATTGCCGATGACTATTTCTTTGCCTTTGCCTTCATCAGCTGTGTTTGGCCGAGTCAGGACTTTCTTGCCCTCAAAGTCGATCATGTTCATTGGAAAGGGCTCCGTGTCCACCTGCATTTCCTGAAATTTCAATCGTCCTTCGTTAATGGCCGATTGAATCTGTCGACGGAATACATTACAATCATTAGTGGCATGAGAAAATGAGTTATGCCACTTGCAATATGCACGACGTTTTAGCTCGTCGGCGGATGGAATAGTGTGATTTATTTTAATATTGCCATTTTTGAGTAGTTCGTCAAATATTTTATCACATTTACCAACATTAAATGTAAACTTAACCTCCTCTTGCCGTTTCTTTTGAACCGGCTGCAAGGAGGAACAAACCGAAGATTTGGCCTGTTTTGGCCAAACCATTTCAGCAGCATACACTTCTGCTGATTCGTCATCTGAGCTACTTTGGTCGTATTCTACTATATGTACGTTGTGACGCATTGTTTTAGCAGTTTCTTTGCTCCGGCTTTCGCAAGCCGAAGCTCTCTGGTGTAATTGTGATAGTGTAAAGAATTGGATGCCTTCTAATCTTTCTTTTAAATAATATCGCAGACCATTAAAAGCTAATCCTACTAGCTGTTTCTCTGCTAAATGAATTTGAAAGCATCGGTTTCTTGTATCTCGGAATCTCCGGATGTAATCATTAACCGATTCATCTTTTGTCTGTCGCAACGACGCTAAATCTACCAAATCCAATTCATAGTCACCGGAGAAAAAATGATCATGAAATTTTTGTTCTAAATCCCCCCATGATGAAATGGAATTAGGAGGTAAAGTGGCGTACCATGCAAACGCAGTTCCTGTTAAAGATAATGAAAACAATCGTATGCGAAATGCCTCTATGTCGGCCAACTCTCCTAATTGTGCTAAAAATTGGCCTATGTGTTCACGTGTGTTCTTTCCTTGATCACCCGAAAATTTTGTGAATTCGGGTATCCTGGTTCCCTGTGGGTATGGGTGATGATCAAATCGGCTGTCATAAGGTTTCCGATATGATTGCCCCCCAGGGATCATGCTTACTCCGAGCTTATCTCGGAATGCCCCGGCTATTTCTTCCCTTACTATATCAATGGCAGCCGGTGCGAGACCACCGGCTCTCTGGTCAAACATAGATGGGGTTGGCTGGATATTAGTATGCTGTCTTTCCCTCCATTGGTTTGAGTTACGTGGTGCATTTTCATTTGCCCTATATGGGTCATAGGTTTGATCGTTTCTTTCCGGCCTCCTGGGTGGGGCCGGAAAGCTTTCCTGGGCTCTGGATCTTGAATTAATGGGTTGATGCATTGTATAGTGCGATGGGAAGTGTTGCTGGGACGGGCGAGGATTCATGTAATATTCCTCCTCAAAAGACTCATGCGCGGACTGTCCGGATACGTACCCGAACCGTCCGGCTGGGTAGTTTGGGTTCTGTGTCGTGTGTGGTGGCTCGGGCGCATATCTAGGTAACTCATTAAAAATAGGCCCGACTGTTGCTGGCCCGGACGGTCCGCGCTCACGTGCGGACGGTCCGGGCATGTGCAGATCGGCTGGTTTGCTGCCGATTTGCGGTTGCTTAGGGTACGTGTCCATCGGCATCCCATAAAGGGGTTGTGACTGGTCGTGACAACCTGTAGCCGATGTGTTACGCGCGTTATCCCCCAACTCAACCTCGTGCGAAGGAAAATTTGCGGTGCTAGATTTATCGAATGCACGTACTAGTCTCTTAAGATCGCTTTGCATACCCCCTATGATGTTCTGCATTTGTTCACGCTGATCTTCTACATAATTTCTAAGAGATTGCAGATCGTTGGTATTACTTACATTGGGGATATCTGGCGTGGGTTGGAGCGAAGCCGGATCCGTCGCCCGATGTCGGACGACCTTGTTGTTCCTGTCCACTTTGAAGTTGGCCAAGAACTTTGCTTTCGCCTCCTGGATCATCCGCTCCTTGTGCTCCTCAAACTGGAGCTGCTCGTCAGCCGGCAAGGTTTCCCAAGTCGGCTCTATGATGTTGCTTAGAGAAATATCAGAGCTATCCTTTGAACCGGCCATTGAGGGCCGATCTGATGAGCTTAGATGTGTTTTCCCCAGCGGAGTCGCCAAAAAGTATGTTGACGCCTTTTTGGAGCGCCAAACACTCAACAAGAACCGTGGCGGTGCCCTCTGCACAGGGGCGGACGGTCCGCGCGTAGGGGCCGGACGGTCCGCGGCCTGGTGCGAGGCTAGGGCTCCTGCCTGACGGCCGGACGGTCCGCGCCCTGGGGCCGGACGGTCCGCGCGTACGCAGGGACGGCGGAAGATCGCCGACGGCGCCTGGATCTCGCTCCCGGGAGGGACCCCGTCGGGGAGTAGAGATCCTAGGTTGTGTCTAGGCTCGGGCTGGCCGACCTAGACTCCTCTAATCGACGTAGAGCCGAAGAGAGACGAAGAATTTGGGGATTGGAAGACTAAACCTAAACTAGACTAGAACTACTCCTAAGATAAATGCGAAATAGAAGTTATATTGATTCGATTGTTGATGATTACAAATCGGCCGTAGACCTCTCTATTTATAGAGGAGGGGGGCTGGACCCTTTACAAACTAATTTCCGAGCTTTTCCCGTGATTTTAGCTAACAACCGTAACACAAAACTCGGAACCCTAATCTGTTCTGCGCACGCGCGGACCGTCCGGCCCCCAGGCGCGGACTGTCCGGACCGCGGACCGTCCGGCCTCAGGGCCGGACCGTCCGCAGGCTCAATTCCGGTTCGAACAATGTGGTACCTTTGTACGATGAAGTATTGATCTGAGACTCTGGATCTGTTTTTCAGGATAAATATGATACTGTGCTTGAGAAGAATGAGAAACTGGAGGGCCAGATGGTTGCTCTGTCCACTTCTTTCCAGTCCATGAAGGTAAACTCACTATTTAATGGCAATTCTGCTGCACAGATATTTAGCGAGCCGCTGCTCTGTAATTTCTTAGTTTTGCCTCACTTTGAGAGACGTCCATGATTGTGTATTTAGCAGTAGCAACCATCGGTGTACTGAAAGAACACTGCTTGTGCATTGGACTGTATGTGCAGGAAGAGTTGCTCCTGCAGAGAATGGAAGAACACCCTCTGCTGATGCTAGCGCAAGAGCCTTGGGAAGGTGACAAGCAAGAAGCCGGTGGTGCGAAGAAGGCTTTGGTGGTGTGTGCAGGCGACCAGCTGGCCGGCGCTGATGGCGTCGATGGCAGCTTCAGCAGCAACCACAGTGCCTCTGGTGACGAGAAGATGGTGCTGAGGAAACGTATCTGCGTGCGGGAGGGAGCATGCCAGTGGCCTAGGTCTGCTACTTCCAGTGGCGCCACGGCTGGCAGCCCTGGGGACCTGCCGGAGCCGCTGACACCGGGTGCGGATCTGATCGTCACTGACTTCGACACCATGATCGATAGCCTCGCGCTACCGTCCATGGAGGAGTACCTACAGGTCGACGGTCTCCCCACGCCGACGTCTGCCTCGTCCACCACCGCATCTCCCAAGCTCCAGCTCCTCCCCTCACCAGCCTCGCCGATCCAGGTCCAGCCTCTGCCGTCAACAACCATGGTCGTGGGCGACTTCAACATGCAGCTCCGGCACATGGTGAGCTTGTCCTCCTTAGCGCCGTGCTTCCTGTTAAAAAAAATACCCAGTCTTGCCAATTGACATCGCTAGCTCGTGCCACGGATAAAATGAACAATGGCACACATGATCGTTAAGATGACTGACCTGTGCCTGGCCATTGTTGCTGCCACAGGACACGTCGTCGTCGTCATCAGGACCGTGCGGTGCCAAGGCGCTGAAGCTCGACGCCGGAGCTGGAGGTGGCGAGGTTGGCACTGAGCTGGTCCTGGCGACCCCCACCTACTGACGAGCTCTGATGAATGGACAGATGACCACTGAAGTTTTGCCTCACCTCATCGCCATTAACCCATCGTCGCCTCACATCTGAGAACATAGCACACAGGACAGGATAGCTGCAGATTACCTACCCTTTTACCTTTGCTTTAATTGTCAGTCAGTAGCTGTCACTAGTCTCAGTTGGAACTTACTTGCAGGTGGGTTTACTTACAGCTGAGCACCATGTTGCTGCTGCTTAATTCCTACAGTAGTTTGTACTTTTGGTTGGAGACATTTGTCTGCCACTCTGTTGAAGCCAAATGCTCATCAGGAGCTGGCATCTGTAGTGCCGCCGCCACTTTTTGTCTTGCCTTTGTTTGCTTGATGGTTTCTTGACCCAGCTATGACTGTATGCTTGATTTTGCCATCCTCATATTCCTCAACCTAAACCTTTCATTCTGAAACCTTCTTCATTTTCGGTGCTTCTTGTGGATCAGCGATAATTACATTCTTACCAACAGTTGTATCTGCTCGCTTCAGACAGATCAAAACAGTAGATTTCCCCTTTTTAATCACATCGACTGAAAAAATGAGCCTTGTCAACTTGAATCTCCTTGCTGTTTGAATGAACGGAGGCTTATCGGGCCTAGAGCTCAGCTTACTGATGCAGAATTCACCGGTAGTAGGGGGCTTGTCATGGACAGCGCACAGCCATCAGCAGCAGCAAATACAAATAGAAGGTGTTTGGTTTTTTAGACTAATTTTTAGTTCCTTCATTTTATTCTATTTTAATCTTTAAATTAAAAAATATGGAGTTTTAGTTTATGTATTTGGTAATTTTTAGTTCCCTTTTCAACCACCTGGGTTTCTCATCATTATCTAATGGGCCTATAACAATCCTATAAACCGTCCTCATTCCTTCTCATTATGCTTGGCAGTTAGTTGGTAAATGGGACGAGGCTTGTCGACCTGGGCCGGCCTTCATCTGCGCAGTGCCTATTGGGCTTTCAATCGGTTAGGCCACCATATTGTTAACAAACGCTGAGCAAGGGTTATATGGACAATTACCGGTTTTATTTTTGAAGGGTTTCACGTCTCTATATAAAGAACTAGTACATTCCCTTATAATACAGAGAAGAAAGAGGCTAAGAGCCTAACCTTACATCATATGTCTGTTTATCTGTCGTGCTTCTAAAAAGGGAATCAAGGATCACACGTTCTTCATGCCTAATCTGCCGACGAGAGGAAATAGAGCGGATCTAGTGATCCACAGTAACGTAATTTGTCAACACATATGACAAAGCCCTTGTGACAACAATACATTCATAAGGAGCAACTTCCCGATATGCATCAAGTTGTATGGTATTACATCGTCATGCCTTCTATATGTTGAAATAGATTGTGTATCATATCATGCAATACATAGAATAACCGAGCTTGTCACTATATATTATGTGGATTCTACACTTGTGAGCAGGGCCGTGCCTGAGATTTCGGGGGCCAGGATGAAATCTTATATGGGACCCTTTTGACCCATATATATATATATATATATATATATATATATATATATATATATATATATATATATATATATATATATATATATATATATATATATATATATATATATATAGGGAAGAGGTAATAGAAGCCTGTAACACCCACTTTGTAAATTGCTAGGAATAATATCAATAGAGAAACATTTTCTCTTTATGTGAGTTTGATCTTTATGCACCATCATATGAGAACACCATGTCCAAGAACAATTAATAAAAGATATGCTACCAAATTGTTGCATCATGCTGGATATTTTATTTGTGTGTGCATTTGGTGACAACATAGAAATAAAATGACAATGAGAAGAGGATTAGAGGAAAAAGGAGAAAGAAAGAAAGAAATAATATAAAATATAATACAAAATTTATAAATACCCAAACTTAACCATACTGGTATGATTAAAATTTATCTATAATTTGAGTACAAATTCAAAGTCATACTTGGAATTCAAATTGGGAATTGAAAAATAAAGAGAAAAGAAAACAGAAAACAGAAAATATAAAAAGAAAAGGATAAGAGGAGCTTACCTGGGCCTCAGTCGCGCGTTTCGGCCCACTTAAGGAATCATCGCCGCGCAGCCCACTCTTCAGCCAACCCGCGCCGACAGGCGGGACCCGCTGATCAGCCACTCCGCGCAAGCCCCTCTCGCCAATCACTGGATCTGCGGACCCACATGTCATCGTCCATCGCCCTTATCTCACTGTCGCGTGGGCCCCTTTGGTCAGCGCTTTCGCCTCCACGTTCCGAATCCGCCGCGAGCTTCGCGCGCCGTTGTAACAGCCGCCGCGTCGACCGGAGGATGTGGTTGAGATCTTCCCCCTCAACCTGGGTACAAAGACCTCGGGTGCGTCCTCTCTCCTTACTCACCCTTGCCAATCTCCCCGGGAGCCACCACCGCCGTAGAAATCGCGTGCGCGGAGGAGCTGAGTGCCGCCGCCGTGGACCGGCGTGAAGACGTCAAATCGGGCACCGTGGGGCATCCAGCCGCTGCGCCGTGCACTCTGGGAGCTTCGACCGTCACCAATTTTGCCATCGACGTCGCCGTGACCGCGCAATTGCTCATCGGCGTGGCAAGCTTCGCCTGGATCCGCGCTTCACCGTGGAGGGTCGTCTCTGCGCCATTATCGACGGTGAGTTTTCCTCCATACGGTTCGCATTGCCCTCTAGATCGTGCGGCGCCTTTCAATTTTGGGTTTGGCGCTCGGGGGGGACCGGATTTCGTGGGCGCCGGTGACTCCGCCGCCGTGCGCAGGGGAGAGTTGGGTGGCTCGGGTTGGAATGGTGACGAAGCCTCCGCGGCCGTTGGATCGGGCACGTACGGGTACGATTAGATCCAGGGTTAGGGTAATCAAGACCGTCGGATGGCGCTCGGACGGTTCCGATTAGATCAGGGCGTACCCTTTCGCGTGATCGATCGGGACCGTTAGATCGGATCGGTCGGTTCTGGGTGGCCCGAGCTACATTAAATCTGGACCGTAGATCTCCAATCCAACGTTGGGCGCTGCGTACCGCTTCGTGGTAAGTTAGATTTAATCCGCGCCCTAGAATTCTAATCGGGCGGCCCAGATTGCACCGTACCCCTTCGCTCTGGCAGTCTTTTAAAAGAGCCCCTGTAGTTTTACAGAATTAACCCGCGGTCCACTGTGCGGGTGATCTGAGTCTTAGAAGATTTTACCCAGTGCCCCCTGCTGTTCTCAGATTTTGAGGCCCAGTCCAGTCAACACGAAAACCAGAGAAAATAAATAGAAAATGAATTTTTAATATGAAAATAATTGCTAGAACTTTATAAATTCATAGAAAATTCATACTAACTCCAAATTCATCCATTCCAGTTCCTAAAATTTTGTAATTTTATTCTCTAGCACTTAGTGTCTCTGTTTTGGCATAAAAACAGTAAGAAATTTATTTATCACTTAATCCTATTTAAAGCACATAAAACCTTTGAAAATGCATAACTTAAAATCTATAACTCAGAAAATTATGATTCCTGTTCCTAGGATTTTATTTTATTGAGTAGAATATTTCTGTGTATTTTGTTTATATGTTTGGTGTAATGTTAATTTCTCTATATGCACTGTGCTTGTTTGTATTGTGGCGAGTAGAAGAGCCCGTTGCTGAGGATCCTGGTGAGCAGCAGGTTGAAGTAGCTGAGCAGGAGCTCATTGAAGGCAAGTTGTGCCCTTGACCACTTTTTACCCAATAATGTTCTTTAATATCACATACTCATGCATAGGTTAATTTTGATGGGACCCAATAGGTCACCCTAGATTGTTTATCTCATTACCTTGTTTACCCCTGAATCACTTGGGTAGTTTGCTATTGCTTTATATGGTTTTGGGATAATCATTTATTACCTCTATGTTCCAATTCTTGTTGTTATTCTGTTTATGTTCATGTTGTTATCATTAATGTTAATTGGAACATAGAGCTTAACTTGAGAACCACATGCCACCACAAGGGAGGAATGGGACCCCTTGGCTGACTAATTAGGAAAGCTAGTGGAAGACTACCTTACCCGAAAGGGGCAAGGGCAGTAGGGGAGTGGTCAGTGTAGGGAGGTCCCTGGTTGGTTTTGCTGGGATGGCAGTCAGCCAGGAACCCTGCATTGGAACTTCCTATAAACTGTAGCGGGTTTTCGGAAGCTAGTGGAACTTTGTAAAGGCCTCGTAGTGTTGCCCTGCCGTGCTTCCTAGGTAGAGGTGTATGGGATTCATGACCCCTTGGCAGATGGGTAACATGACTTGTGGGTAAAGGGTACAACCTCTGCAGAGTGTAAAACTGGTATACTAGCCGTGCTCGCGGTCATGAGCAGCTCAGGACTCTCTGATGTTTAATTATGGAACTTAAATTCAATTTTGTCATTTGCATTGCATGGGTTTGTTATTAATTTGTTCTATTACTTTACTTATGGTTTGGTATTTACTTACACTTAGTAACTGCTAATAAAATTTTGACCAACTACTTAAAAGCAATGCTCAGCTTTAACCCCTGTCATTGATTAAGCCTTACACATCACATGAACTCACACCTTTGTGAGTTTATGTCCACTGGTTCCCCACAACTTGTTGAGCTATGATCATGTGTGAGCTCACCCTTGCTGTCTCACACCCCCCCCCCCCACAAGAGATGATCAGGTGGTTCAGGAGGAGCCGCCTAACACTGAGGAGTTCGATCTGATCTAGGTGGCGTTTCCCAGTCGACATTGGCGCCGACGATCCTTAGTTCGTTTCATCTTTATTATTTTATTTTGTAATAAGTCTTCCGCTATGTAATAAATACTCTGATGTTAATGACATTTATCTCTATGCACTCTGTTATTATATATGTTGTCTTCTTGGCGCATGTATGAGATGCACCTGGCTTTGTTCCTTAAAGCCGGGTGTTACAGAAGTGGTATCAGAGGAAATGTTGACTATAGGACGAGACCTAGATAGAAATGGACAAACCCTCTCCTACTTACCTTACTCTGACTCATTTTATACTCATCTCATCTAGATCTTGTCTCACCTTCTACTGTTCTACTCTGATCATTCTTATCTTTTCTACTCTTAGACAAGATGGATTTCACACCTTGGAATCCCTACCCCTATGACAATTTTAAGAGATAGGAGGCCTAAAACAAAATTAAAACTATTTTCTCTATTTAAAAATGTTGTTTGATTGTGCTGATGCTAAATGCCTGATTTGCTTCTTTGATTGATTGAAACATTATTATAGATGGACATCTTAGTATGTACCACCATAAGGTATTGAATTAGCTAGGATATGTAAAATATTAATCTGCTTAGCTAAAAAGTCCCCCAAAGTAACCTGATTTGTAAATACCTGCCTTGTCTATTATCTTCTTACCATATGTATCTAACTCAGATGGTCAATACCAGGCGAGGTGGTGGAATTGATTTGCCTCCTAATCGACACACTCGAAGAATATACAGACAACCTCAGCCACAACCTGCAGAGATGAATCCTCCCAATCCTCCACCAGGCGGAGTTGACCCACTGGTTGCTGCTCAGATGGCGGTGATGCAGCAAATGGCAGACACTATGGCTGATATGCGTGCTCAGATGCAACAAGAACGCCAGGAGATGCGTCAGGAAAGAGAAGATATACGACAGGAGTTGCGCCAGGAGCGAGATGAGATACGCCAAGAAAGGAGGGCGCAACAACAGCAGCTGCAACAGCAAATGCAACAACAGCAACAGCAGCAACAAGTACCACTGCCTCCACCACCACCACCAGTTCCACCTCGCGATAAGCACCGGGAGTTTATGAGTCATAAGCCACCGACCTTCGCCAGTTCGCCAGATCCACTTGATACAGATGATTGGCTGAAAGCAATTGAGAAGATGCTGAATATTGCACAATGCACTGACCGGGAGAAGGTTTTATATGCTTCTGGACGTCTGATTGGTCCTGCTGCTGACTGGTGGGATTCTTATACTGCTGCCCACGATGCTGCTGATACTATTACCTGGGCAGAGTTCAGTACGCAGTTCAGGAACTACCATATTCCAGCTGGGATGATAAAGATCAAGAAGAAGGAATTTCTGTCGCTGAAGCAAGGAAGTATGTCAGTCAGCGAGTACCGCGACAAGTTTATCCAGTTATCCAGATATGCCCCTGAAGAAGTTGCTGAAGACGAGAGGAAGCAGGAGCATTTTATTGAAGGACTTAATGGACCACTGCAGTATGCTCTAGTGGCACACACATTTCCATCATTTCAGAGGCTGCTTGATAAGGCACTGGCTATTGAACACAAGCGTGTTCAACTGGGAGATTTGAAGAGAAAGGCCATATCTCAAGGACAAGGAAGTAGCAGTGTTCGTCCTCGCTACAGTTCACCACAGGGTACACCGACTCGACCAGGAGGACCACGCCCAGTTCAGCAATCTCCACTGAGGACTCCACCTCCTCGACAGGCTACCCCCACTGGCACCCCAACGAAGTTTTCAGGACAGAGTCCGGGCACTCAATGTTTCAAGTGTGGGAAGATTGGTCATTATGCAAATGTCTGCCCACAGAGGATTGCTGCTACTCCAGTTCAGAACAAGCAACAGACCCCTAGCAAGGGATATTCTATTGCCAAGGTTAATCAAGTCAGCGTTGATGCTACTCCGGATGGAGGGGACCTCGTAATTGGTATGTTTTATGTTAATGCAATTCCTGCAACCATATTATTTGATTCTGGTGCTACACATTCATTCATGTCTGCTAGATATGCCAACACAAATGAAATACCACTGCTAAATATGAGAAAACCCCTGATAGTAATTACACCTAAAGGGCCTGTTGAGGCGAATCAAATGACACGTAGATTGACATTAACCATTATGGGTAGAGAATTTGGAGCTACTGCTATAATATTGGAGTCAAGCAGTATAGATTTAATCCTTGGTATGTCATGGCTAAGAAAGGCAAAGGCCGTTATAGCATGTGGTAGAGGTACCGTAGAACTCACTACTACTAAAGGAGAAAGGTTTCAAGTTAACATTGCAGTAACCTCCTCATCCATGCGTGCAATGTTCTTTATGCCTGAGGAGTTTGTTGGTGACAATATCCGGGTGGTTAGAGATTTTCCGGATGTCTTTCCAGAGGAGTTACCAGGAATGCCACCTGATAGAGAAGTTGAGTTTGTTATTGACCTCTTACCTGGAACCGCCCCTATTTCTAAACGGCCATATAGGATGTCCGTAGAGGAGTTGAAGGAACTTAAGAAGCAGTTAACTGAGTTACAAGAGGCTGGGTACATTCGTCCGAGTTCCTCACCTTGGGGAGCACCGGTCTTGTTTGTAAGAAGAAGGATGGATCGCAGCGGATGTGTGTGGATTATAGATCTCTTAATGATGTTACAGTGAAGAACAAGTATCCGTTGCCCCGTATTGAAGATTTATTTGATCAGATGAGAGGTGCTAGAGTATTCTCGAAGATTGATCTCCGATCCGGTTACCATCAGATGAGGATTAGACCATCGGATATTCCCAAAACGGCTTTCTCGACTAGATATGGATTATATGAGTTTACTGTTATGTCGTTTGGATTAACCAATGCACCAGCTTATTTTATGAACTTAATGAACAAGGTGTTTATGGAGTATTTAGACAGATTCGTCGTGGTATTCATCGACGATATTCTTATTTATTCTCAGAGTGAGAGTGATCACGAGGAACATCTGAGGATGGTGCTACAGAAGCTATGAGATAATCAACTCTATGCCAAGTTCAGCAAGTGCGAGTTTTGGATTGGCGAAGTGCCATTTCTTGGTCATATTATTTCTAATGGAGGAATAGCAGTGGATCCTGCTAAAGTTAAGGAGATAGTGGAGTGGAGAGTACCCACTACAGTTACCGAGATTCAGAGTTTCTTGGGATTAGCAGGCTATTATCGGAGATTTATTGAAGGATTCTCTAAGATTGCTAAGCCTATGACCTCAGTTTTGGAGAAAGGAAAAGAATTTAAGTGGGACGAGAAGTGTCAAGACAGCTTTGATCTATTGAAGAAGAGGTTGATGTCGCCACCAGTATTGGTTATGCCAGACCTACAGAAAGGATTTGATATCTATTGTGATGCATGTGGCCAAGGCTTAGGAAGTGTACTCATGCAGGAAGGACATGTGATTGCATATGCTTCTCGTCAGTTGCGGAAACATGAATTGAACTACCCCACACACGACTTGGAATTGGCAGCCGTTGTGCATGCGCTTAAGATTTGGAGACATATCATGGGAACCAAGTGCCAAGTATATACGGATCATAAGAGTCTGAAGTATATATTCACTCAGAAGGATCTCAACCTTAGGCAACGCCGTTGGTTAGAGCTTATTAAGGATTACGATTTGGAGATTCACTATCACCCGGGCAAGGCAAATTTGGTTGCAGATGCCTTGAGTCGCAAGGAGCATGTTCATTCAGCTATTGTTGCCCAGCTACCCGATGAGATTGTTGAGGACTTCAGGAGACTTAACCTGGGGATAGTTGCTCATACTGAAGGAGTTACTATTGATGTGGAACCTACTTTGGAGCAAGAGATCCGCAGAGGACAAATTGGTGATGCTAAGATAAAAGAGATTAAGGATCTGATTACTGAAGGTCGAGTTCCGGAATTCACGGAAGATGAGCAGGGCACTGTATGGTTCAAGGACAGGATGTGTGTTCCTGATGTTAAAAGCCTGCGAGAGACTATTTTAAAGGAGGCCCATGATTCAGATTATTCTATTCATCCTGGTAGTACCAAGATGTATCAGGATTTGAAACAGAAGTATTGGTGGTATGGATTGAAAAGAGATGTAGCTGCACATGTGGCTATGTGCGATGTATGTCAAAGAGTTAAGGCTGAACACCAGAGGCCAGCTGGATTATTGCATCCACTGAAGATACCCGAGTGGAAGTGGGAAGAGATTGGTATGGATTTCATTACTGGATTGCCTCGCACCCAGAAAGGATATGATGCTATATGGGTGATTGTGGATAGATTGACTAAAGTGGCTCACTTTATTCCTGTGAAGACTACTTATAAAGGTTCTCAGCTAGCAGAGTTATATATGGCTCGGATTGTGTGTTTACATGGAGTACCAAAGAAGATCGTGTCTGATCGAGGTTCACAGTTTACCTCGAGATTTTGGAGAAGCTTTCATGAGAACATGAGTACGAAGTTGAATTTTAGTACAGCTTATCACCCTCAGACTGATGGACAGACTGAAAGGACTAATCAAGTATTGGAGGATATGTTGAGAGCATGTGCCCTTCAGCATGGAGGAAGTTGGGAGAAGAGTCTACCTTATGCTGAGTTCTCGTACAATAATAGTTACCAGGCCAGTCTGAAGATGTCACCTTTTGAAGCTTTATATGGGAGAAAGTGCAGGACTCCTCTATATTGGGATCAGACTGGAGAGAGACAGTTCTTCGGGCCTGAATTGATTCAAGAAGCAGAAGAACAAGTTCGTATAATTCGAGAAAATTTGAGAGTAGCTCAAACCAGGCAAAAGAGCTATGCTGATAATAGAAGAAGGCCACTGGAATTTGAAGAAGGAGATTATGTGTACCTCAAGGTGTCACCACTGCGTGGAATGAGGAGATTTAAAGTTAAGGGCAAATTGTCCCCTCGCTATATTGGACCATTCTTGATCTTTAGAAGAGTTGGGGAGATGGCATACCAACTCGAGTTACCTGCTACTTTATCGGATATGCATAATGTGTTCCATGTGTCTCAACTTAAGAAGTGTCTCCGTGTCCCTGAGGAACAGTTACCCATGGAAGAGCTCAGTGTTCAAGGTGATTTGACTTACACGGAGTACCCGATCAAGATTTTGGATACATTGACTCGAGTTACAAGAAATAAGGTGATAAAGATGTGTAAAGTTCAATGGAGTCACCACAGTGAAGATGAAGCAACTTGGGAAAGAGAAGAAGAGCTTCGTATAGATTTTCCCCACCTTTTCTCTAGTTCTTCTTAAATCTCGAGGACGAGATTATTTTTAAGGGGGGTAGGATTTGTAACACCCACTTTGTAAATTGCTAGGAATAATATCAATAGAGAAACATTTTCTCTTTATGTGAGTTTGATCTTTATGCACCATCATATGAGAACACCATGTCCAAGAACAATTAATAAAAGATATGCTACTAAATTGTTGCATCATGCTGGATATTTTATTTGTGTGTGCATTTGGTGACAACATAGAAATAAAATGACAATGAGAAGAGGATTAGAGGAAAAAGGAGAAAGAAAGAAAGAAATAATATAAAATATAATACAAAATTTATAAATACCCAAACTTAACCATACTGGTATGATTAAAATTTATCTATAATTTGAGTACAAATTCAAAGTCATACTTGGAATTCAAATTGGGAATTGAAAAATAAAGAGAAAAGAAAACAGAAAACAGAAAATATAAAAAGAAAAGGATAAGAGGAGCTTACCTGGGCCTCAGTCGCGCGTTTCGGCCCACTTAAGGAATCATCGCCGCGCAGCCCACTCTTCAGCCAACCCGCGCCGACAGGCGGGACCCGCTGATCAGCCACTCCGCGCAAGCCCCTCTCGCCAATCACTGGATCTGCGGACCCACATGTCATCGTCCATCGCCCTTATCTCACTGTCGCGTGGGCCCCTTTGGTCAGCGCTTTCGCCTCCACGTTCCGAATCCGCCGCGAGCTTCGCGCGCCGTTGTAACAGCCGCCGCGTCGACCGGAGGATGTGGTTGAGATCTTCCCCCTCAACCTGGGTACAAAGACCTCGGGTGCGTCCTCTCTCCTTACTCACCCTTGCCAATCTCCCCGGGAGCCACCACCGCCGTAGAAATCGCGTGCGCGGAGGAGCTGAGTGCCGCCGCCGTGGACCGGCGTGAAGACGTCAAATCGGGCACCGTGGGGCATCCAGCCGCTGCGCCGTGCACTCTGGGAGCTTCGACCGTCACCAATTTTGCCATCGACGTCGCCGTGACCGCGCAATTGCTCATCGGCGTGGCAAGCTTCGCCTGGATCCGCGCTTCACCGTGGAGGGTCGTCTCTGCGCCATTATCGACGGTGAGTTTTCCTCCATACGGTTCGCATTGCCCTCTAGATCGTGCGGCGCCTTTCAATTTTGGGTTTGGCGCTCGGGGGGGACCGGATTTCGTGGGCGCCGGTGACTCCGCCGCCGTGCGCAGGGGAGAGTTGGGTGGCTCGGGTTGGAATGGTGACGAAGCCTCCGCGGCCGTTGGATCGGGCACGTACGGGTACGATTAGATCCAGGGTTAGGGTAATCGAGACCGTCGGATGGCGCTCGGACGGTTCCGATTAGATCAGGGCGTACCCTTTCGCGTGATCGATCGGGACCGTTAGATCGGATCGGTCGGTTCTGGGTGGCCCGAGCTACATTAAATCTGGACCGTAGATCTCCAATCCAACGTTGGGCGCTGCGTACCGCTTCGTGGTAAGTTAGATTTAATCCGCGCCCTAGAATTCTAATCGGGCGGCCCAGATTGCACCGTACCCCTTCGCTCTGGCAGTCTTTTAAAAGAGCCCCTGTAGTTTTACAGAATTAACCCGCGGTCCACTGTGCGGGTGATCTGAGTCTTAGAAGATTTTACCCAGTGCCCCCTGCTGTTCTCAGATTTTGAGGCCCAGTCCAGTCAACACGAAAACCAGAGAAAATAAATAGAAAATGAATTTTTAATATGAAAATAATTGCTAGAACTTTATAAATTCATAGAAAATTCATACTAACTCCAAATTCATCCATTCCAGTTCCTAAAATTTTGTAATTTTATTCTCTAGCACTTAGTGTCTCTGTTTTGGCATAAAAACAGTAAGAAATTTATTTATCACTTAATCCTATTTAAAGCACATAAAACCTTTGAAAATGCATAACTTAAAATCTATAACTCAGAAAATTATGATTCCTGTTCCTAGGATTTTATTTTATTGAGTAGAATATTTCTGTGTATTTTGTTTATATGTTTGGTGTAATGTTAATTTCTCTATATGCACTGTGCTTGTTTGTATTGTGGCGAGTAGAAGAGCCCGTTGCTGAGGATCCTGGTGAGCAGCAGGTTGAAGTAGCTGAGCAGGAGCTCATTGAAGGCAAGTTGTGCCCTTGACCACTTTTTACCCAATAATGTTCTTTAATATCACATACTCATGCATAGGTTAATTTTGATGGGACCCAATAGGTCACCCTAGATTGTTTATCTCATTACCTTGTTTACCCCTGAATCACTTGGGTAGTTTGCTATTGCTTTATATGGTTTTGGGATAATCATTTATTACCTCTATGTTCCAATTCTTGTTGTTATTCTGTTTATGTTCATGTTGTTATCATTAATGTTAATTGGAACATAGAGCTTAACTTGAGAACCACGTGCCACCACAAGGGAGGAATGGGACCCCTTGGCTGACTAATTAGGAAAGCTAGTGGAAGACTACCTTACCCGAAAGGGGCAAGGGCAGTAGGGGAGTGGTCAGTGTAGGGAGGTCCCTGGTTGGTTTTGCTGGGATGGCAGTCAGCCAGGAACCCTGCATTGGAACTTCCTATAAACTGTAGCGGGTTTTCGGAAGCTAGTGGAACTTTGTAAAGGCCTCGTAGTGTTGCCCTGCCGTGCTTCCTAGGTAGAGGTGTATGGGATTCATGACCCCTTGGCAGATGGGTAACATGACTTGTGGGTAAAGGGTACAACCTCTGCAGAGTGTAAAACTGGTATGCTAGCCGTGCTCGCGGTCATGAGCAGCTCAGGACTCTCTGATGTTTAATTATGGAACTTAAATTCAATTTTGTCATTTGCATTGCATGGGTTTGTTATTAATTTGTTCTATTACTTTACTTATGGTTTGGTATTTACTTACACTTAGTAACTGCTAATAAAATTTTGACCAACTACTTAAAAGCAATGCTCAGCTTTAACCCCTGTCATTGATTAAGCCTTACACATCACATGAACTCACACCTTTGTGAGTTTATGTCCACTGGTTCCCCACAACTTGTTGAGCTATGATCATGTGTGAGCTCACCCTTGCTGTCTCACACCCCCCCACAGGAGATGATCAGGTGGTTCAGGAGGAGCCGCCTAACACTGAGGAGTTCGATCTGATCTAGGTGGCATTTCCCAGTCGACATTGGCGCCGACGATCCTTAGTTCGTTTCATCTTTATTGTTTTATTTTGTAATAAGTCTTCCGCTATGTAATAAATACTCTGATGTTAATGACATTTATCTCTATGCACTCTGTTATTATATATGTTGTCTTCTTGGCGCATGTATGAGATGCACCTGGCTTTGTTCCTTAAAGCCGGGTGTTACAAAGCCCTGGGCTTCCGTTAGTGGGCGAAGCCCCAGCCAGGAGGCCGATCAGGTCACGTTCAGCCCACTGGACGTCAGCTTGCGTCAGCCATGCATAGGATAGCCACGTATCCCGGCTGAGACGCGACATGCGATATACGCACGCATAAATATATGTACAAATGTGCATAACTCATGCATAAATGGAATCTTTTATGCCACGAATCACGGGAACGAATATTTGCATGTGCTTGCCGGTTACGACTGCATAACGCTGTGATACATGATAGCGTAAACCATGCAAACATTTAAAATCTCCCACCGGTTTTGAGATAAGGAAAGACGTGCTCTTCGTGCGCGTAAATAAAGGCGCAGTTACGGGAGAAAACAAATACGCACACATAAATATATGTAGTAATGTGCATAAATCATGCATAGAAGGGATATTTTGTACCTTGACTCACGGAAACGAACATTACCATGTGCACACCGTTTACGACTGCATAACGATGTGTAACATGATAGCATAAACCATGCATTATATAAATCTTGACCAGTTTGATATAAGGAAATACGTGCTGCATAATCGCGTAAATAAAGGGACAGTTACGGTTCGAGGAGCATTAGTAGAAGGAAATAAATTTTAATTTACAGCCGCAGTTCGCGGGTTCTGCTCGGGCGGATTCCAGCGTAAAACGTGAGCTAAAACATCGTAAATGAGTACGAAATTTAGCGTAAATCATATATCTGTTTTGTAACAGCAAACGAAGCCCAAAATTACGGCGTGAAAATCGCGTGCACCCAATCGTGCGCGGGTTCTGGCTAGGGCAGATTCCGGCGTAAAACGTGAGCTAAAACATCGTAAATAAATACAAAATTTAGCGTAAATCCTATATTAGCTAAAACAGCGTAGATTGATCACGTTCGATCGTGCACGGATTTTGGCTTGGTCAAATTTCAGCGTAAAACGTGAACCAAACAGCGTAAATGGGTACAAATTTTATCGTACATCATCAATCTATTTCGTAACAACGAATGTGGCCTAAATTACGACGTCAAAATCGTGCTTCCATCGCGTCCGGGCCTCCCCATCCACCCGGAACGGCACCACGCCGTCGCGGAGCGCGGCCTCCATGGCGGCGCTGCCGGCGTCGCCCAGCGGGGCGCCCTGCGCGCGCGCCACGTACGCCAGCGGGAGGACGCCCCTGGCGGGCACGCGGAACGGGTAGGCGCAGAGCACCGCCAGCCCGCCCGCATCGCCACGTACGACACGCGGGGCTGCAGCAGCAGCACCACCACAAGGACGGCCACGGCGCCCAGCAGCACCACGACCGCAAGCACCATGAACAGCACCACCGCCGCCCACTCCGCCGCGCCCGACCGGTGCCTCCTGAAGCTGTACCGCCGCGGACGCTGAGGCTCCTCCTCGCGCCCCCTCCACGACCGCCAATCCGCCGGCTCGAGAGCGCCGCGGCGGCCGGGGCTCTCCTGCTCACGGGCGCCTCCTCGCACGCCCGAGGGAACCGCCGCCGCCGCTAAAACCTAATCTCTGGCGGCGTGGGGGGTGTTTTTATAGTGACGGCGTGGGCCCGATTCACATAATATGCGCAGACTATATTTGCATAAACTGATACACACATCAGCATAACTCGTATTATAATTTAGCGTAAGCACAGGTAGGTACAATAAGCCCAGGGCTCCGGTGCGGTCTGCACACCTGGTCAGGGCTTCCTGTAGTTAAATAGAGCCCAGGGCTCTAAATACTATATATATATATATATATAGTATTTAGAGCCCTGGGCTCTCTCTAACTAATGGAAGCCCCCACCAGACCCCGACCAGGTGCTCTGACCGGCGCACACGCTTTTCTGGTTGACTGTAATACATAGTTACGCCAATTATAAATACGAGTTATGCTCAATTTTGTTACCGTTTACACTCTTTTGGTGTGCGCACGACTCGCGGCATCCGGGCCCACGAAAAGATCGTGTCCCCGCAATCTGGGCAGCTTACGTCTACCGGGCCCACGAATCAAGGATACGAGCTTTCATTTTCTCAGCTCATCTCTCTCGTAACTATCGCTGCCGCCGAACCCTAGCCAAATCCGCCGCCGTATGCTGCTTCTCCTCCGCGCCCGGCGAACCCTAGACTAATCGCCGCCGTGAGCATTAAGATTCTCCCCCGCAGTTCCCCCGCCGTCGCATTCTCCTTCACCACCGCAGAGACCCGCACTCGCCTTCTCCGCGCGCATACACGCCGTGGCCTTGTTCTTCGTCTCCGGCAAGGGACCCGGAATCGCGGAGGCGGTTGTGCCGCCCCTGCGTTCTTCTACTCGGCAGAGACCGAGGCCTCGATCTTCTCCACCGTGGCGGCCGAACGCCGAGTCCCCTACGCCGTCGCGAGCTCCATCCCCAACGTCGAGTCCCCAACGCATTTGACACAGCCCCGCGTCGCATTGGGTTGTCCTCTACAGAGGTGTCTCGAATTCAGCCGCCCTCCAGGCCCATCCACATTCCGGTAAGCCATCAACATTTAACTCTTACAATCTGAATCGTAAATAGAGTTCACATTATTATTTTGCCAATTGCTTGATTTATCAAAAACCAATTCATTATAAATTTATAGTTAAATGGAGACACAAATGTATACTATGCAATCTATCACACGTTTATGCAGTTTACAATACTTTGTTTATGCTGATTTGTTGACAGAAGTATGATACATACATCAATACATTATGCCATAAAACATATTGCTGTTCAATTTGGGCCAGCTCACACGAAATAACCAGGTTATACATTAATTGGATGTCGCATATGAGCAGATTTTTTTGATCAAGTAAGTCTCACAAGTTTATGCAATTTACAATATTGTGTTATGCTGCTTTGTCGATAGATCTATGCAATTTACAATTTAGTAGTGATGCTGCACGATATGTTGGGATCTAATGGAATGCATGGTCATGAACTGAACTGAATTGGCTTGCGCTTATCTTTTTTTTGATCCTTTACGTATTTTATGTATATGTGTTGTTTCATTTGGCAGGAACATCAGACATGAAGAACGTAGACCGACCTCCTTCCAATCCAAAACGGATCATAATCCAGTCTACTCAGGAGTGCTTCAGCGTTGACATACCCCGTGCTCCGGCGGGGACTGTTAGACCCGAAACAAGGCAGACTGCTGATGAGGATGATGACTTTATGCCATTATCCAAGAAGCGTAACTTGGACGACAGTCCTGGGAAAGTTTTGAAGAAGGTAGTCACTAAACGGAGGAAAGCAGTGCCCCCCCGACAGGTTAGAGATTTATGTCTATGGCAATATATCATTTTATGCGTGAAATCATGTTGTCTTGATGTCTGAGTTAAACATTGTGTTGCGATTAAGCAGATGTAAATGTTTACAATATTCATTTTATATATTTTTTCAGCAGAGGCTTAACGTCAGATGCAACCCCCAAGATGTGTTAGTAAGCATACAGATATTAAATGACAGACAGCAACAAGCAATTGCACGTAGGGGATTTTCTAGTATTCTTGATATGAGACTGGACGCACTCGGCAGCAGATCACACTTAGCTTGGCTGATGGAAAAGCTCGACCACAATGACATGACTATTCGAGCTGGCCCTGGAAAGGAGCTGAAAATTACAAAGGATACAGTGCACCTAATTTTGGGGTTACCGAATGCTGGGGGAGGAACTGCATTGGGCATCGATGAAGCTGTTGCTGCCAACAATTTAAGAGCTGAACTTGGTCTATAGAAAGAAGATTTTAGGGTTACAGCTCTTCAAGATCGTTTGAGGAAAGGTTCTGACGATGATTTAAGCATCAGATGCTTTTTCTTGATATTGTTCAATAGGTTGTTGTTCCCTACTGCCAGCTGGGGAATAACAAACCATGAGGTTCTTTTAACCGAGGAGATGGATCGTTTCCACCAGATGGACTAGTGCCAGCTTATTTTCAATGATTTATGCCAAGCTGCCAAGAAGTGGCATACTAGGAGCGTTACAAACGTTTCTACAACCATCTATGGATGTTCCATCGTTATTCTTGTAAGCATACTCTTTTTTTGTCTGTTATATGTACCCATAATCTTGTATGCAAAATCCATATACACGTAGATTATGCTTTTGTTATGTCTTATAATGACTCATGTTATGCTTTTTGCAGCTGTATTATTTGGATCATCTTCATGACTCAGCGGCACCCCAGAACAAACGTGGAACACCACGAATCAAATACTTTGATAGGAATATTATTCAAGCCTTGACAAGAGCTGACAAGGGCAAGATACGCAAAGGAGAAGAAGCATTTGGACATTGCTCGATATTTTTTTATGTGTCAATCATTTTTTTACATGCATATGATAACGTTCACATATGCCCTTTTGTAAGCATATTTGTCATGTTTTTTGCATTTTCCATTAAACATATGAATCTCATTTATCAATTTAATATGTTTGTATAAGTTTTACTCCATCTTTCACGCCTTTTTTTAGTTCTGGAGCTCCTCAGAGACCTGCTACACAGCTGTACCACCCATTGAAGCACAATTCAAGGCATGATTCTATTTATATATTTGTTTGTCATAGAATTTCAACATAATATTCAGTGATATGCTATATATTTACTTAATAATTTTCAATTTACAACAGCATAAGACCAGGACCAACACTTTTGATGTACCTCGTCCTGACCCATCTGGACAACACTCAATTCACATCGAACTCCCGCTCATCAGGGATTTGATATCAAGCAAGCTGAATCAGCTTCCATCCCGCCACCGCCTGGGTTTCATAGAGAAGCTGTCACATTTTGATGCGGAGGTTGGTAAGGCGTGTTCAGTTATTAAACAGACTCTTCAGCAGATTGTTGAGAAACAATACAATCTATCTGATGTTTTTGGCGAGTTAATTGATGAGGTCCTCCGTGCTGAGGCAGGTGACAACGAAGATGCTTATGGTGTGCAGAAAACCACTTCAAAATCAGATGATATTCTTCCCCAGACAGCTGGTTAGTCAGTTTAATGTCTTTACGTCAATATAAAAAGTTATGCAATCATTTATCGATATCGTTTTGATGCCATTATTTTAAACAATGTTTTTTTGTTTACATGACACGTACAGAAGGATGTACGTGTCCTGTAACACCCGGATTTTAGGGGTCCAAAACCCGGGGTTAACATAAACACCAGGTATGCTGGGACCAAGTCTCATACATATGATGTATAGTGGCACAGGATCGAATGTCACATCTTTATATATAACAGGAGTTCTATACAAAATAAATAATTACATTATAGGGAGACAACGGTCCAGCAACCCAAAGTTGACTGGGAGACGACGACCTAGACCTCTCACGAACTCATCGCAGCATCCTCCAAGCGCCTCATCCTGTGGTACCTGTTCTTGACCTGTGGTGTATGTGAGACAGCAAGAGTGAGCTCACATACGTTCATCGCTCAACAAGTTGTGGGGAATAATGTGTATGAACTCACCAAAGGTGGGAGCTCATAAAGTGTAAGGCTTACCAAAGAAGATGGTTAGAGCTGAGCATTGCTTTTAAAGTTGGTCAAAATTTTATTAGCAGTTACTAAATATAAGTAAATACCAAACCCAATTAAGAAGTAGAACAAAAGTAATAACCACATCACCTGCAATGCAATGCATATGACCAATTGAATTTAGTTCCATAAATTAATCATGTGAGGGTCCGAGCTGCTCATGACCGTGAGCACGGCTAGTATACCAGTTTTACACTCTGCAGAGGTTGCGCATCTTTACCCACAAGTCGTGTATCCCATGTCGCCAGGGTTTGCAAAGCCCTTAGACACTTCCGAGGTGAATGGCTAGGGATCCACTACGAGGCCTTTACAAAGTTCCACTAGCTTCCGAAAACCCGCTACAGTTTATAGGAAGATCCAGTGCAGGAATCCCTTGCAGGACCGCCATCGCAGCAAAATCCTCCCGAGGGCCTCCCTACACTGACCTCTCCCCTACTGCCCTTGCCCCTTTCGGGTAAGGTAGTCTTCCACTAGCTTTCCTAATTAATCAGCCAAGGGCATCCCATACTACCCTTGTGGTAGCACTGTTTTCCCGGGTGGTCGCTCCATGTTCCAATTAACATAATGATCTTAACATGAACATTAAATAACAACTGATAACAAAAAGTGTAATCATGAATAATGTATCTCCATACCCAAAACCACATATAGCACTAGCAAGTACTACCCAGAAAGATCAGTGGTAAACAAGGTATAAAGATAGACAAACTAGGGTAACCTATTGGGTCCCATCAAAATTAACCTATGCAGATCATTATGATTAATCAGAACATGGCTGGGTAAAAAGAAGTGATCAAGGGCACAACTTGCCTGGGCCTTGAGAATCCAGGTACCAGGATGATCTTCAGGTGACACGTGACCTCACTGCTAGTCGTAGTAATACAAACAAACAGTGTAGGCAAAATTTAACATCACACCAAACAAGTAAACAAAATACATAATAATAATCTACACATTAAAATAAGATTCTAGGAACAGAAATCATTAATTTTGGAGTTATAGATTTTAAGTTATGGATTTCCAAAGATTCTATGTGCTTAGTACAAGATTAATTAAGTTAACAATTTTAATGTGACTTTTATGTAAAACCAGTGGCACTAATTGATAAACAATAATATTACAAAATTATAGGAAGTGGAATGAATTAATTTGGAGTTCATATGCATTTTCTATGAATTATATAAATTCTAGGAATTATTTTTATATTAAAAACTCATTTTCTAATTAATTTTCATGATTTTATAACTCTCTGGACTGGGCACATTATTACAGAGAAGTGCAGGGGGTTCGGTGCAAGAAGTCCCAAGACTCAGTGCACAGCAGATCGGGACGGCGGGTTGATTTCAAAATTTCATAGGGTCTCTTTAGAAAAAAAATGCCCCGCGAAGGGGTATCTAGGGTTTTCGGCCGTAGGATTAGATATGGACGGCACGGATTTGCTCTGGTAAAAATCAAAACCGGTACGAGGCTATTAATCTGAGCCACCCACACCCGATCCGACGGCCCCGATTGCATTCATCCGCTCGGCACCAAGATCCGATCCCGATCACTCAATAAAAATCCTACGGCAGAGAAGCACCCTGGCCGATCTGTTAGTTGGCCACCAGATATAAGCCGCTCGTTCCCCGATCAACGCATTGGATTAAAAAGAATCACGATCGCACAACCCGAAATCTACGGCGCCCAGTCCATCTTCAACCTCCCTCGCCAATCCTCTCGCCTCGCAAGGCAGTCCAGGGAGCGTCCGAGGGCCACCATGGCGCAGCGAGCTCCCAGAACAGCAGCGCCCACTAAACATTATCACCAGCCCACGACGCACCAGTCGTCAGAGCCCTGAAATCCTAGCCTACAGAGTACTGCAAGCATGGATAAATTAAACAGAAGCGGCTAAGGGTTCTCACCCGAGGTCCATGCGTCGTGGTCAGTTCGTAGGTGAAGTTCCTGCCTGGGGAAAATCGGCCACGCCCGCACGGTTCGCCGGCGATGCCTGATGCAGACATCTCTCCCTCCGGCAAGCGCTACACCACCGGCGAGTATCGCAGTGACGATTGGCACGAGCTCCTCACTCTCTCTCTCACGGGTAATCGGCGTGTCTCCCTCTCTCTCTTATGGCGATGGTGGAACGTTTGATGCTCGTGGATGAGGAGCCGAGAGGCATGGTGTATGGCTTTATACCCAGAGCGATCGAGGAACCGGTCACGTGGATTGTGCGCACAGCTGTTACGGCGTTGTGTTTGTTACCGAGAAAACAGGGAAGACGACGGAGCTGGAAGGAGCCCCCCCCTCCCGATCCTGCAGCATCAGCCCCACAGGCAGTGGCACAGGGCGAGATCGCGCCTGGACGAGCAGGGTCAGCAGTGCGGAATCAAGGAAATGGGCCGACCAACGGGGATTTCGGCCCAGGTAGGTATAGGTGAGCCATTTTTCTTTTTCTTTTATGAATTTTCTGCTTTATTTTCAAATTCCAAATTTTATGTATTCAAACCAAAGTCATTTTGTTTTTATTTTGGGTTTCAGTTCTCCAAAAATCAATCATAACCCTAATGGACATATAAACTCTACTGTTTATCATATTATTATTTGTTTTATTTAGATGAATACTTCAATAATGGAATATACACATGGTATTCATTTATTTACTTAGAAAACATAATTTTGAATGCACACTTAGAAAATATAATCTTCATTACATATCTACTTAGGGGAAGTTAATACATAATGTCCTATGAATTATTTTTTTAGTTTAACTATATTTTTAAGGGGCGTATTATTTGTATAGTTTATAAAGGAAAGGGGCAAGTAGTTTGAAAGTTTCTCATTCAATTGTTGCTCCAACCTTTTAGTTTTAAGTTTTAGAGATAAACCTTGAATACCAAATTATGTGTTTACTTTAGAGAGATATATTCTATAAAGGGATAAAAATTGTTATTGGAAGTCATTTCCCAAGATAGAATTTTTAGGTGCTACAAATCCTACCCCCCTTAAAAATAATCTCGCCCTCGAGATTAGTAAGAAAGAGGATATAGGAAAAGTGGTTTGCAATTTAGCTTTTAGTTTCTAATTAGTTCAAAATCAAGAGTCTCCTTTTTTTTGTTAGTTATTAGGAGAGCACAGGTATATATGGTTATAGACACTTTATTATGCAGGATAAATGATATCTTTTTAAAGCCTATATAGGTTTGAGCAAGAAAGAGTGGGGTAACGAAAGACTCCATCCAGGATTGTGGATCTTGACTCATCTTGGTGACCACACTTAATCCTTGATGACTTGAGTTGGTGCTCATCCTCCCCTTGATGAAGTTGATCATCTTCTTCGGTCTTGTCTCATTAATTAGGAGTTAGTGTATGTTATTGGGCTGGGGAATATGGTTAATATAGGTATGGATGAGATAGACTACATGATGTAGGTCAAAATTTGGTTTGATGTCAGGTGGTGGTTGATAGATTATGCAATCCATTAAGACTTTATTGATTGGGTAAGTTATGTAACTTGTTATATAGGTTGAGTTGTTGTGTATGGCCAAGTTGATATAAGTCTCCAAATTAGGCTTAAGTGATTTAGGAGTATGGCCTTATCCTTTCTACCAGCATTAAGTAACTCACACTAGATTAGACCATATTAAATTAGATATGATCTAGATTAGACTAGGTTAAGTTAGATAGATTTATCAGGGTAAGATATATCTTGTTAGGATATGTTAGAATCTTTTGAAATAGGATGGGGTATATAGTGTAGGTAGGTCAGAAGCTCTATTAGGTTAACATAGAGGGATTATGCATCTGTAGGATGGGTAAGGTAGTTGCATAAGGCCGAGTTGGTCTATCATTCTTAATTTAGTGCAGAGTGAATTAAGTTAAACACATTTTATAGGAGTAGAGTCTAATCCATTTTATCAGTATTAACTAGCATGTTTGATAAGTCACTTTAGATTAGATCATATTAGGTTAGATGAGATAACCAGTTTAACTAGATATGATCTAATTAATTTGCATTAGATTATGGTTGTTAATCTAGGGTGGTTAAGTATGCTTATTAGGATAACATCAATCCATAATGATAAGATAGAATCTTTTAAGGCCAGTTAGATCTTTATTAGGATGACATAAAAATCTCTTCAAGATAAGATGAGTATCTTTTTAGGATAAGATGGATCTATATACATTAGGATAAGTTAAGTCCTTTTGAGATAAGATAGATTTATGAGTGTAGGGTAGAATCTCTTGAGATGAGATGAATCTATTAAGATAAGGGAGAATCTTTTAAGATAAGATGAATTGGTTAGAATGAGATCTTTTAGGATAAGTTAAATCTCTTAAGCTAGATATGTTCCAATGGGGACAATCTAGGTTGTCTAGTTATTTTATAAATATATTTTTATACCCATGTGTATATGCAGATGTAATTGTGGACATTACTCCACAACCCATCACACTCAATCAAAGATCCAAATCAGACAGATATCATAAGAACAAACATTCAAATATATAGACACTTATAAAAATAGCTTTGTTTTTGTTCCTAAGAGTAGGTCTCCTATTCCTAAAGTCACTTTAGGTTAAGGATTTCAAAGTGTGAAATCCACATTTGTCTTTAGAAGGAAAAAAAGGTAAGAATAATCAGAGTATAGCGGAAATAGATGAGAAAAGATTGAGATAAGTTTAGAAAAGAATCAGAGTAAGATAAGTATTTAATGGTTGTCCAGTTCTATCTAGGTTTCGTCCTACAGTCAACATTCCTCTGATACCACTTCTGTAACACCCGGATTTTAGGGGTCCAAAACCCGGGGTTAACATAAACACCAGGTATGCTGGGACCAAGTCTCATACATATGATGTATAGTGGCACAGGATCGAATGTCACATCTTTGTATATAACAGGAGTTCTATACAAAATAAATAATTACATTATAGGGAGACAACGGTCCAGCAACCCAAAGTTGACTGGGAGACGACGACCTAGACCTCTCACGAACTCATCGCAGCATCCTCCAAGCGCCTCATCCTGTGGTACCTGTTCTTGACCTGTGGTGTATGTGAGACAGCAAGAGTGAGCTCACATACGTTCATCGCTCAACAAGTTGTGGGGAATAATGTGTATGAACTCACCAAAGGTGGGAGCTCATAAAGTGTAAGGCTTACCAAAGAAGATGGTTAGAGCTGAGCATTGCTTTTAAAGTTGGTCAAAATTTTATTAGCAGTTACTAAATATAAGTAAATACCAAACCCAATTAAGAAGTAGAACAAAAGTAATAACCACATCACCTGCAATGCAATGCATATGACCAATTGAATTTAGTTCCATAAATTAATCATGTGAGGGTCCGAGCTGCTCATGACCGTGAGCACGGCTAGTATACCAGTTTTACACTCTGCAGAGGTTGCGCATCTTTACCCACAAGTCGTGTATCCCATGTCGCCAGGGTTTGCAAAGCCCTTAGACACTTCCGAGGTGAATGGCTAGGGATCCACTACGAGGCCTTTACAAAGTTCCACTAGCTTCCGAAAACCCGCTACAGTTTATAGGAAGATCCAGTGCAGGAATCCCTTGCAGGACCGCCATCGCAGCAAAATCCTCCCGAGGGCCTCCCTACACTGACCTCTCCCCTACTGCCCTTGCCCCTTTCGGGTAAGGTAGTCTTCCACTAGCTTTCCTAATTAATCAGCCAAGGGCATCCCATACTACCCTTGTGGTAGCACTGTTTTCCCGGGTGGTCGCTCCATGTTCCAATTAACATAATGATCTTAACATGAACATTAAATAACAACTGATAACAAAAAGTGTAATCATGAATAATGTATCTCCATACCCAAAACCACATATAGCACTAGCAAGTACTACCCAGAAAGATCAGTGGTAAACAAGGTATAAAGATAGACAAACTAGGGTAACCTATTGGGTCCCATCAAAATTAACCTATGCAGATCATTATGATTAATCAGAACATGGCTGGGTAAAAAGAAGTGATCAAGGGCACAACTTGCCTGGGCCTTGAGAATCCAGGTACCAGGATGATCTTCAGGTGACACGTGACCTCACTGCTAGTCGTAGTAATACAAACAAACAGTGTAGGCAAAATTTAACATCACACCAAACAAGTAAACAAAATACATAATAATAATCTACACATTAAAATAAGATTCTAGGAACAGAAATCATTAATTTTGGAGTTATAGATTTTAAGTTATGGATTTCCAAAGATTCTATGTGCTTAGTACAAGATTAATTAAGTTAACAATTTTAATGTGACTTTTATGTAAAACCAGTGGCACTAATTGATAAACAATAATATTACAAAATTATAGGAAGTGGAATGAATTAATTTGGAGTTCATATGCATTTTCTATGAATTATATAAATTCTAGGAATTATTTTTATATTAAAAACTCATTTTCTAATTAATTTTCATGATTTTATAACTCTCTGGACTGGGCACATTATTACAGAGAAGTGCAGGGGGTTCGGTGCAAGAAGTCCCAAGACTCAGTGCACAGCAGATCGGGACGGCGGGTTGATTTCAAAATTTCATAGGGTCTCTTTAGAAAAAAAATGCCCCGCGAAGGGGTATCTAGGGTTTTCGGCCGTAGGATTAGATATGGACGGCACGGATTTGCTCTGGTAAAAATCAAAACCGGTACGAGGCTATTAATCTGAGCCACCCACACCCGATCCGACGGCCCCGATTGCATTCATCCGCTCGGCACCAAGATCCGATCCCGATCACTCAATAAAAATCCTACGGCAGAGAAGCACCCTGGCCGATCTGTTAGTTGGCCACCAGATATAAGCCGCTCGTTCCCCGATCAACGCATTGGATTAAAAAGAATCACGATCGCACAACCCGAAATCTACGGCGCCCAGTCCATCTTCAACCTCCCTCGCCAATCCTCTCGCCTCGCAAGGCAGTCCAGGGAGCGTCCGAGGGCCACCATGGCGCAGCGAGCTCCCAGAACAGCAGCGCCCACTAAACATTATCACCAGCCCACGACGCACCAGTCGTCAGAGCCCTGAAATCCTAGCCTACAGAGTACTGCAAGCATGGATAAATTAAACAGAAGCGGCTAAGGGTTCTCACCCGAGGTCCATGCGTCGTGGTCAGTTCGTAGGTGAAGTTCCTGCCTGGGGAAAATCGGCCACGCCCGCACGGTTCGCCGGCGATGCCTGATGCAGACATCTCTCCCTCCGGCAAGCGCTACACCACCGGCGAGTATCGCAGTGACGATTGGCACGAGCTCCTCACTCTCTCTCTCACGGGTAATCGGCGTGTCTCCCTCTCTCTCTTATGGCGATGGTGGAACGTTTGATGCTCGTGGATGAGGAGCCGAGAGGCATGGTGTATGGCTTTATACCCAGAGCGATCGAGGAACCGGTCACGTGGATTGTGCGCACAGCTGTTACGGCGTTGTGTTTGTTACCGAGAAAACAGGGAAGACGACGGAGCTGGAAGGAGCCCCCCCCTCCCGATCCTGCAGCATCAGCCCCACAGGCAGTGGCACAGGGCGAGATCGCGCCTGGACGAGCAGGGTCAGCAGTGCGGAATCAAGGAAATGGGCCGACCAACGGGGATTTCGGCCCAGGTAGGTATAGGTGAGCCATTTTTCTTTTTCTTTTATGAATTTTCTGCTTTATTTTCAAATTCCAAATTTTATGTATTCAAACCAAAGTCATTTTGTTTTTATTTTGGGTTTCAGTTCTCCAAAAATCAATCATAACCCTAATGGACATATAAACTCTACTGTTTATCATATTATTATTTGTTTTATTTAGATGAATACTTCAATAATGGAATATACACATGGTATTCATTTATTTACTTAGAAAACATAATTTTGAATGCACACTTAGAAAATATAATCTTCATTACATATCTACTTAGGGGAAGTTAATACATAATGTCCTATGAATTATTTTTTTAGTTTAACTATATTTTTAAGGGGCGTATTATTTGTATAGTTTATAAAGGAAAGGGGCAAGTAGTTTGAAAGTTTCTCATTCAATTGTTGCTCCAACCTTTTAGTTTTAAGTTTTAGAGATAAACCTTGAATACCAAATTATGTGTTTACTTTAGAGAGATATATTCTATAAAGGGATAAAAATTGTTATTGGAAGTCATTTCCCAAGATAGAATTTTTAGGTGCTACATGTCCGGCCCCCCCAACTGTACCCGATATGTCTACTCCAGTTTCTCAGCAGGATACGCAGTTTACAGACACACAGGTACATGAATTACTGTTAAGGCAACAACATATTCGTGTACTATTAGAAAGTTGCCCCAATGAAGCTGATATTGATCCACTGGTTCATACAAATATAACGAAACAGAACAAAACACCTACAACCTCAGTGGTAATGTTTTTCTTATTAATTGTATTTTTTCATTATAGGGTTGTATTCATCGTTTTATTTAAATAGCATATAACCATTACAATTTTTTCAGGGTAAACATGGTGACGGTGGCAAGAACATGCCGACCAATACAAACGTCACTCCTAAAGCAACACCACATATGGATCCTGACGCGCCGATATTTGATGCGACTCCGCAAATCAAGGTATGAGTAAACCCCCTCGTGGTTTTTCTATATTCTCATTAGCAGTTTTCTAAATTTGTAATCCATTTATACCATCATTGTTAGTCTACTGGCGGCGTACAACAAGCGGCAGAAACAGACTTGCCTGACAGTGGTCCATGTTTTGATCGGACTCCATCTGAACATGTCAGCTCAGTAATTTACATTTTCTTTGTAGTTTTCAAATGTTCACAGATTTTGTACAGTCATGCTTCACAGTCTAAATAGGTTATGCATCATACAAATCAGTGTTATGCATATTTGCACATACATGTATGCTAAGTAGATGTGCATTCAGTTTTTATATAACTGTTGGCTGCCTATGATAAATTACACATACATTTATGCAGTTTGCAAGAATAATTCTGTCGCTTGATCTGTATCAGTAATGTCAGCTCATTAATTTTATGCCAGTTTATGACACTTCATTCCACATACGTATATTCCACTTTATGTCAGCTCAGTAATTTTCATTTTCTTTATAGTTGTCAAAATTGTTCACAGAGTTTTATGTATATTTTCATATATATTTTTAGGTTTCTGTTGAAACCGATCCAGCTATAAACACTCCACAGGTTGGCCAGGCTTCTCTTGATTCGCAGATGCAAACTATGTTAGCTCTACGCGAATATTTGTGTGGTCTGCAATCTGACACCGGCAGGTATGAAGTTCATACTAAATCAAAATCTGTTTATATGCTGGTAGTTTTACGCGACCTATCTAATTAATATAAAAAATTCCCCAGGACCATAATAGATTATGGTGAATATTCAGCGACATGTTCTGACATATATGAATCTTTTGCCGATGGGAAGTGTCTCGACAATGTATTCATGCAGTGTTTCATCCAATGTGTTATTGATGATGCAAAAAATCAGCAGACTTCCATGAGTTCGAACAGTTTGGTTCTTGATGTTAATGTTGGGGTAAACTATCGTAACTTACATACACCATTTTCATATACAAATTAGATGAACCCAAGTACACTCACTCCATTTATATCGTTTATTGCAGTCACTACTCAACTTTGAGGAACAGGAACGACATAGTCGCAACCCTCAACCTTTTGATGAATCTGTACTCCACACACTTCTAGACAATTCATTGCCTGAGACAGATGAATTGGACCAATGCAAAGCGATAACAATCGTATTTCATAATCCAAACATAATTTCTTTTAAATGGAAAATATCACATTGTTATGCTTTTGTAATTTACACTGTTCATTTTATGCTTTTTTTACACGGTCAGATCATGGTCCCCATGGTAAGCAGGGGGCATTGGACATTGTATGTTGTCAACAAGGTCAAGAAGTGCATTCATATTTTAGATTCCAACCCATATGGACCAACACTTGGTGGAACTACATGGAAGGACTATCATTTTGCACATTTGGGCTCAGGTGGCAGAAAGTTACCATGGGCTAAGGTTATTATGAGCAGATTAAACAAAGCAATACAACATGTACGGCCTAGGACATGCTTTCCCAAGTTTGGTAACTTCACAATTGACTTGTGCCCAAATTGTCCTAACATGGCAGCTGGATCCAATGACTGTGGGTTTTATGTCATGGGTTACATTCTATTTTATCAATGCGACGAAGGAACTTTGCGGTCAGACATAGAAGCAGTACGTACAAATTTACCAGTTAATTCTATAGTTGGCACAAGGCAACATATGGAACAGAGGTATAACTAACTCAGTGTTTTTGTATTGCAGGGCAACACCAGTGAGATATGGTCTCTTGCGCTGCATTATATCACATTCCACCTGAAGAACAAAGCATTATCGCTGCTCCAAGACATCCAAAGATTCAAGGTCTAAAGGATGTAGTTCAGTTTGGTCATGTAATATATTTTGTATACAATGGTTCCCTAAATTTCAGATCAGTCATGTGTGTATATTATGGGCAAAGTCCGTAGACGTTTCTTAGTTTATGTCAATGACAACTTAGGTGATCAGCTAACCTCTAAACTGGAATATTGTACCAAACTGTGTTTGATAGTAATGTGTGTTTCTTGCATTTGATTTTGCCAGGTTCCTGTACAATATTGTTATGTCAATAACCTCGAATTATGCATGTTTTTTGTCCGAAGTTTACGATATAATTATTGCGGGTCTTATGCATGTTTGTCCATACACTTATGATACAATAGTCACCATTCTATGCCAATACATTATTATATACATTATCAGAGTTATATATTGCAAACAGGGTCATTTTTTGTACAGTCATGGTTCACAGGCAAACCATCTTATGCATTACACAACGCAGAGTTATGCATTTTTTCACATACATGTATGCTAAGTCTATGTACACTCAGTTTGCTGCATACCTGTTAATAGGTTATGACAAATTACACATACGTTTATGCCAGTTTGCAAGTATATTTATGATACTTTCTAGAATTTGTCAAATGAACACAGAATCACATTTACATAAGGAAATATTTGTATCTTATGGTCTTCTACTCTCTACCAGATGAATCATCATCTCCGACATCCATCGTTCGTTTTTTCGACGTTGATGTCTCATTCCATTGTGGGGCTGCAGCTATGATTTTGTTCCTTGAACCAGGAGGCCGTCCTCGCTTACGTCCAGATAGGTTAGCCAATCGAACCCTATTATCCTCGACAGTTAAACACGTACGGCTGTTGTGACCATCAGCTATGCCACATTTCTGGCATTTCCTGCTCATCTTCTTAGCTCCTTTCGCACCCAATTTTAAAACTTGTTGCTCACTACTTTTGATTGTTCTTCCCTTAGGCTTGGCCTTATCTGGTCTTGCTAAGTTTACACCTTCCATATGAAATTCCAGTTTCTACAAAACAAAGATATCAAGTCAGATTTTATATTCACGTATGTCATCATATATTGTAGCAATGTTTTCACCTTTATAGCTTCCACATCCATAGAACTATTATCAACCAGCCGAATGTCAGTGTTATGTTCCAATGTTAATATCGGCATATTACATTGATCATCCTTAGTATTGCATTCATTTGTATTAGACCCCATTAAAATTTCCTGTGAAATAAAACAAAGTCCAGTGAAGACACAAATCTTATAGAGCAGCATATGTAATACATTATAAAGATTTGTTCCATACCTCGTTCCCATCATCTAATTTGCGTAAGTTGTCTATAGCCATTTCATCTGTTTCATACGCTTCGACCTATAGCATCATTACAAACATGGATCATTATCGACAAGTAATTATGCAAAATTCATAACATCACTAGGTGCGTACCTGGATGTCATCGCAAACACTTGTGCCACAACTCTCACCAGTACCTATATCAGGCTCCACACGCATCAATAACCCTAATAATTCGTCCATCATCTCTAGGGCTTTATCATTCCCAGCTTTAGACAGACTCGCATGGTGTACTACTTTCATTGCTTTTTTAAGCAACATCTTCTATCTATATGATCTAGTTTCTCCATCTTTTCCTTTCAAATTCCTATCGTCTCTTAAAAAGCCACATCTTGATGCGCGGAGTATGTGTATCGTTGCAAAATATACTCACTCGGGATCCTTTCAATTTGTAGATGCATGAAAGCGCGTACAAGATGAACACAAAATAGACCTATAATTGATTAAACATACATTATGTCATATATTAATCGCAAACAACTATGTATTCGTAATAATTTATAATTTTATATAGAAAAAATCCTTTAGTATAACATACCTGTATGCTCCCAATGCTTGCACTCACATGAATACTTTCCGGCATCCACATCAGCCCTTATCTTGAATTGATGTTGACCCCAAACAATTTTATTTGATCTTGTAGTATGTTTCACCACCCAATCATGTTCCTCACCCTCTGAATCACGGTCTATTCGGTATGCAGTTGCATATTTTACTGTCTCCTGAAACCTTGTCATCACAGCTCTAGTGTATGCCCTTGCAACTCTTATTTCAAACATATACAATGTAGTTGTATCCTTTTGACCCTGCAAATTACACAATATAGTATTATTACTGTTTTGTTTTTAATAGCATAAAACATATGTTTATTATTATTTTTCACTTACTATGCATCCTAGTGCCTCTTTGGCCTCTTTCATCTTCCTACTATGCAGGAGCTTCGTCATTTGCTTTGCAAATTGATGAAGCGGTGTGTTTGCATCCACGTGGGCACTCTTCACCAACTTGTTCATGCTCTCGCTTCGTTGTGTAGAGACCATAAGACCACAATAGTCTCCTTTAAAAAATGCAGGTACCCGATCTTTGCGTATTTCATATAATCTGGCAAGGGTGTTGTTCTCGTGTAGCTAGAAATCATCAAGCATCATTTGCCAGGCAGCCTCGAACTCCATTTCATTCAATGGATGATGTATTATAGATTGGAACCTTGTTTTGAAATCCATGTCCTCAAATCTTGCATATAATTCATTCAAGTGGGGCATATATTTGTTTTGCACATGCCACAAACACAATCGATGTATTGTGTTTGGGAATACTCTGCCAAGTGCGATCGGCATGGCAGAGTCTTGATCTGAAATAGATAAATTTACATAACATCATGCAAGCCAATATGATATCATATAGTACGTGCCATAATAATTACGAGCCATTTTATTACAACATACCTGTCAACATCACTCGGGGTCCGTCACATCCCATGCATGTTTTGAAGTATTGAAGACCCACTCGAATGTATCAACTGTCTCGTCTCCTAGTAAAGCAAACCCAAATATTGTGCATTGTAGGTGGTGGTTCGAGCCAACAAACATGCCTAATGGCTTATCGTACATATTAGTCTTATGTGTAGTATCAAATGTAACTGCATCACCAAAATCAATGTACTCGGCTTGCTGGCTAGCATGGGACCAAAATATGCTTAAAATTTTCCCTTCTTTGTCCAGTTGAAAGTCTGAAAAAAATTGTGGATTATCTTTCTTGCATAATGAAAAAAAAGATAACAGCTTTGACACATCATTTGCATTTCTTTCCTTTTGCCATGCTTTTTTCCTGTCAAAAAATGTAATGATTATGCACTATATGTAACTCAACACATTACGATTGTTTATGTAATATAAAATACAATTATTGTCAATGCATATTACACTTACAGGTTACTCATGTCCTGTACGGTTATTGGAATGTTTTCTGGGCCACCATGCATTTCTGTAACAAAATCCATAATGCAATGTTGTGGAATCCTGCTTTCTTGCATCGCACTAAGGAACTCCATATATTCACGATCATGTGTTTTGTTGCATTGCAATTGCCCTTTTTCTGTATCTTTCTTCAAAAATTCATGATTATGCTCATAGTTTACCAGATCAATCCGAACGGAAATAACATTCTCTTTAGCATCATCGTAGATTTTTTTAAGTTTCATGCCAGCCTTGCACTGTGTTCGTTTCGAACATGTGTTACGTATCCTTGGATTTCCAGCTACCCTTTCAGCATTCTTTCCTTCCATTGAACAGTTCAACCATTTACAATTCTTCCGCTCCCTATATTTCTTCAACGGAAATCCTACCTCGTATGCATATTGACTATAAAAATTATACGCCTCATCCACGTTACTAAATGTCATACCGACTTTAGGTATCAATCTTATATCAATATTGTCCGGCTGCGCACAGAAATTTAACATTTACGATTCAATAGTGACTAAATTTAACGTAATATGGGAGAACTTACGTGGCTTTGAAGAATATGAGGTGTGTCCTGTTCATGCGGCCCAATATGTCTCATGGGGATGTGCTTCTCTGCGCCGACCACGTCTACCGTTTTTGTGTGCTCTTCGATATGTCCAGGTGCCCTCAATGCCGCCGGAGGAGTAACAGAGACACCCTCTGTGTATGGGGCGATTGCAGACGCTACAGGATGCATGTCCATTGAGACAGACGTACCTGCTGGCTTATGCACAGATGTTACAGGCAGACTGTCATCGTCAGCGCCGGTGGTGGACATCTTCTCGCCGCCCATCGCCGGCCAGACCTCTCACTGCCGCCGCCGCTAACCGCCGCCAATATTTCAGATGGACGAGCGAACGTGGACGCGGCTGTAAAGTTGTATTAGTTTCCTCCCGTAACTGCGCCTTTATTTACGCGCACGAAGATCACGTCTTGCCTTATCTCAAATCCGGTGGTAGATTTTTAAACGTTTGCATGGTTTACGCTATCATGTATCACAACGTTATGCAGTCGTAACCGGCAAGCACATGCAAATATTCGTTCCCGCGATTCCTGGCATGCAAAGATTCCATTTATGCATGAGTTATGCACATTTGTACACATATTTTTGGATGCGTATTTGCATGTCGCGTGTAAGCCGGGATACGTGGCTATCCCTATGCATAAATGGCGCAGGCTGGCGTCCAGTGGGCCGAACGCGACCCGGTCGGTCTCCTGGCTGGGGCTTCGCCCACTAACGGAAGCCCAGGGCTTCCATTACCTCTTCCCTATATATATATATATATAGCGACAAAACAAATTTAGTAAATCTAATTAATCAATGATTAGCAAATGTTTACTGTAGTATCATATGAGCAAATCATGAACTAATTAGGTTTAATAGGTCTGTCTTATCGTTTAGTTCTATATCTGCAATTACTTTTATAATTAGACTATATTTAATACTTCTTATTGACATCCAAATATCCGATGTGACACGGACTAAAATTTAGTTCTATGAACGAAACATGGCCTATATATGTGCATTTGTATAACTATAAACACATATTTTGATGGACCTAATGGCAAACGCATTTAGCTAGCTCTTGTCTATGCTGTACACATATGTGTATATGCGAAGGTCAATCATTGACGGGACATATTTGTAGGCCTGTCCAGATTGTCTAGTCCTTTGGCGACATGATGGCTGTACCGCCGCATAAATTATGTTTTCTAGATGTTAGCAAAACATCATAGGCTGAGCTGCTTGCTTAGCATTGAACGATTGAATCAATCGAACGAACACTATTTAGACAAATTAAATAACCAAATACTATACTTAAAGTATATACATGAGAGGGCTCTAATATTTTTGGGGCCCTGGGCGGCCGCTCAGCTGAACCCCTCAGGTACGGCCCTGCTTGTAAGTACCTTCAACATTAGCTATATGGAGTTTATGAACGGACAAACTGGTAGCATAAGAGATGGATCACCAGTATGTACATAACAAGAACCACAACAAACATATGTGGATTTGTCATGCACAAATGCATGCATCAAAACGGAAACTTCTTCAACCATGAAAGTGACTTTGTACGGGACGAGAAGTATGAGAAGATTATAGAGACATTGACAATTTTGCCATTATCATTTGTGGGCTTCGCCAGTATATCATCGGGCCTATAAATCATAAACACAGATGGTCCCACTAGTCATAGACACGGGATGACATAATAACAGACAACCAATATTGAGATTGGCAAAATCACAAATTTCTCGAAGATTATAAAGTGAGGTCAACTAAAATTAGGGGATTATAAGATGGAGAATTTTCATGAATATAGACTAGAAAATATTTGAAATCTTAGTTTCATATATATATATAACTTGCATACTGTTCATGCTACTATGATACCAAGGCACGAATATGATATATATAAAACATATTTTCTAGATGTGTATGGTCGGAGCTTTTAATTTTGATATCTATTTGTCTGTTTAAATCGTGGGAGCTTTTAATTTTATAAAAGATTTGCATGATTAAAATATTAAACTATATTATAAATTGGTTAATATATATCAGATGAGAGATCATTCTATAAATAAATATCTCAACTTTAATCTAAGGCATTATTTGATTAAATATTATCTAGTTAAATTATAACCATAAAATTAGAATACTATATTAATATTAAAGAAGTTAATCCAATAGGTATAGATTAACCCAATTATAAAAGTATGGGATATCATATAATAAATGTTGCTATTGTGTAATAGATATTTATACGAAGCTAACGCAACTAGAACGAGTCAAATCAGATTTAAAACGGTGGAGATATAAATTTCCTAAGGTTTTATGTATTTTGTACTAGAATAAATAGAATACAAATTTTGATGTGACTTTCATATCAAAACATAGGTACTATGTGATAAACAATAATATTACCAAATTATAGAATTTGAATGACTCAATTTGGAATTAGTATGAATTTTTCTATGATTTATACAAGTTCTACCAATTATTTTTGTTTTAAAATCAATTTCTAAATTAAATAACTGAATTCTTAGAGCTGCGGACTAGGCGCATGAATTCTAGAAAGCGCAGGGGCTCACGCGTAAGTTTCCAGAGACTCAGTCTACTCCCGCAGTGGACGGCGGGTTAGTTTTTATAAAACAGAGGGTCTTATTCGCAAATTAAGCGGGCGAAGGGGTATTGCGCGATCCTGGCCGTTGGATTAACGTCCGATGGTTCAGATTAGATTTCTCTTCATAATCAACCGGTATGCTAGGGCTGCCACAGGATCGGGATTCGACGGACCAGAATTTTATGAAACCTGGACTACCCATAACCCTCCGATCCTCGATCTTCGGTTCGGATCAAATAGGCCGAATCCGCTACGCTGTTCTAAACTGCGTCGTACATCAGGAAGCCGACGACACAGATTACCCACACGAATCGCTACTCTAGAATCTAATCCGCGCCGTAGATTTTGGATCTAGCGTCTCTGCTCCTTTCTTCCTTTGCTCACCCGAGAACGACGGTATGACACGAGCACGACGGCACCCCCGCCGGAGTAGCTCAATACGGGTGATCCCGCCCCTACTCACTGCTATACTTGGTGCTACGCAATCCCTACGACACGACAATAGCTTTGGCAGAGAGCTTACCAGGAATGACGCCGCGATGAAGCCTGTCCACACGGCATGGAGGATCCGCGGCGGAGCCCTATCACCGGTGAGAAATTCCGGGACTCAGCGCCGCCCTACACTTTCGAAGGCAGCCCGATTCGCCCTAGCGTGGACCGACGAAGCTCCACGACCTAATCCCCATGGTAAAGATGACCGCGAAGAGGATGTTCCATGGTGAGGGCGATCCGCCCACACTGGTGAGCGCGGCTAGCAGCATCGGGGGTGTTTTCTTCCGCCCGACAACACGCTGGGTGCCCCCGCGCGGCACAGGACCTCACGCAAGCACGAAACGCAAGCGTAGATCGAAACACGACAGTGCCAATCTCCCATGGTCCGAGGCTCTTCTCTCTCTCTCTCGATGCACTCGGAACGTTAGGCAAGCGTGGTAGCCGTAAGAAACTTTCCCATGCAACGGCGGCCGGGTTTATAGAGGTAGGCGAGGGGTAAGACGGGCTGGCTTCTCGCAGAACTCGGCGGCAGGTTCGTGGAATTCGGTGATGGCTGGAGTGGTGGACGCGACCAGGGGCTCCAGCGCGCGCGGCGTAGAAGTCGCGTTCGGTTGAGGGAGAAGACCGAGCTCCACGCGGCAGCCACAGAGATAGCCCGCATCGGCCGGGTCCGCGGCTTTTGTTACGCGATGGAGGAGATGCTACGGTTCTATGGATGAGGATGAAGCTGTTGGCGCGGACCCACCCGTCAGTGGCTTGGGGAGGAGACACCCACACGATGCAAGGGATGCGCTCAGGCAATCGGGCCCGCACAACAGCGACCCACCGCGCGTGGTGCTGCATTCTGGGCCGAGCAGGTGATGGGCCGAGTTGAGGAGAATTGCCCCAGGCGCTTAGCTTCTTATTTTGGATTTCTTTCCTATTCTTGTATCATTTCATTTTCAAACTTCAAATTCAATTCTAGTGTTTCATTTGAGATTCAAATGTTGGGATGCACAAATAAAAATACAGATTGATTCAAAGTTATTTTATTATTGTTGTTCTATTCTTTTTCTTTCACTGAAATGAATAATCATTTAGTTAAATAGAAAAGCTTTCTATTATTTCTTTTCTAAATTAATTCTTGGTTTCAAAATTCAGAGCCCAAGTATAATTTGAGATATCCGAATTTACTATTTTATTTATTTATTTCTTTATTTAATTTATTATTATTATTATTATTATTATTATTATTTTCTTATACACATTTTGGGCCTTACAAATCCTACCCCCCTTAACAGAAATCTCATCCTCGAGATTTTAGGAGGAATGAGGGAAAAGATGGGGAAAATCTATGCGAAGCTCTTCTTCTCTTTCCCATGTGGCTTTATCTTCTCCATGGTGTCTCCATTGTACTTTACACATCTTTATCACCTTATTTCTTGTAACCCCAGTCGATGTATCAAGAATCTTAGTAGGGTATTCCGTATAAGTCAAATCTCCTTGAACACAGAGTTCTTCATTTGGTAATTGTTCCTCAGGGACACGAAGATACTTCTTTAGTTGAGACACATGGAATACATTATACACATCAGCTAGATTATCAGGTAACTCGAGTTGATAGGCCATCTCTCCAACTCGCCTAAAAACTCTGAATAGTCCAATAAAGCGAGGGGACATTTGCCCTTGACTTTAAATTTCCTCATTCCACAAAGTGGTGACACCTTAAGGTACACATAATCTCCTTCCTCAAATTCCAGTGGTCTTCTTCTATTATTAGCATAGCTCTTTTGCCTGGTTTGAGCTACCCTCAAGTTCTCCCGGATTATACGGACTTGTTCTTCTGCCTCTTGAATAAGTTCAGGTCCAAAGAACTGTCTTCCCCTAGTCTGATCCAATATAGGAGTCCTACATTTCCTGCCATACAGAGCCTCGAATGGTGACATCTTCAGACTGACCTGGTAACTATTATTACATGAGAGCTCAACATAAGGTAGGTTCTTGTCCCAGCTACTACCATGCTGAAGGACACAAGCTCTCAACATATCTTCCAATACTTGGTTAGTCCTTTCGGTCAGTCCATCAGTCTGAGGTAGGCTGAACTAAAATTCAACTTCACATCTGTATTCTCATGAAAACTTTTCCAAAATCTGGGGGTAAACTGTGATCCTCTATCCAAAATGATCTTCTTCGGTACACCGTGTAGAGACACAATCTGAGCCATATATAACTCTGCCAATTAAGATACCTTATAAGTAGTCTTGACCGGAATGAAATGAACCACTTTGGCTAGTCTATCCACAATAACCCATATAGAACCATATCCTTTCGAGGTGCGAGGCAATCCAGTAATGAAATCCATACCAATCTCTTCCCACTTCCATTCGGGTATCTTTAATGGGTACAATAGTCCAGTTGGTCTCTGGTGTTCAGCCTTAACTCTTTGACACACATCGCACATAGCCACATGTGTAGCCACATCTCTCTTCAGTCCATACCACCAGAACTTCTGCTTCAAATCCTGATACATCTTGGTGCTCCCAGGATGAATAGAATAATCCGAGTCATGGGCCTCCTTTAAAATAGTCTCATGAAGGCTATCAATCTCAGGGACACATATCTTGTCCTTGAACCATACAGTGCCTTGCTCACCCTCCGTGAATTCTGGACCTTGTCCTTCAGTAATCAGATCCCTAATCTCTTGTATCTTAGCATCACCAATCTGTCCTTCTGCGGATTTCTTGCTCCAAGGTAGGTTCCACATCAATAATAACTTCTTTAGTGTGAGCAACTATCCCCAGGTTAAGTCTCCTGAAATCCTCAACAATCTCATCGGGTAGCTAGGCAACAACAGCTGAATGAACATGATCCTTTCGACTCAAGGCATCTGCAACCAAATTTGCCTTGCCTGGGTGATAGTGAATCTCCAAATCATAATCCTTAATAAGCTCCAACCAACGTCATTGCCTAAGGTTGAGATCCTTCTGAGTGAATATATACTTCAAACTTCTTATGATTCATGTATACTTGACACTTGGTTCCCATAATATAATGTCTCCAAATCTTAAGCGCATGCACAACGACTGCCAGTTCTAATTCATGAGTGGGGTAGTTCAACTCGCGTTTCTGCAACTAACGAGACGCGTAGGCAAACACATGTCCTTCTTGCATGAGCACACATCCCAAGCCTTGGCCACATGCATCACAATAAATATCAAATCCCTTCTGTAGATCTGGCATAACCAACATTGGTGGCGACATCAACCTCTTCTTTAATTGATCAAAGCTATCTTGGCACTTCTCATCCCACTTAAATTCTCTTCCCTTCTCCAGAAGTGAGGTCATACGCTTAGCGATCTTAGAAAATCCTTCGATAAATTTCCGATAATATCCTGCAAGTCCCCAAAACTCCGAATCTCCGTAACTGTAGTGGGTATGCTCCACACCACTATCTCCTTGACTTTAGCTGGATCCACTGATATCCCTCCATTAGAAATAATATGTCTAAGGAATGACACCTCGTCAATCTAGAACTCGCATTTACTGTACTTGGCGTAGAGTTGATTATCTCGTAGCTACTGTAGCACCAATATCAGATGTTCCTCATGATCACTATCTCTCTTGGAATAAAAAATATCGTCAATGAAAACCACGACAAATCTGTCCAGATCATGGACACCTTATTCTTCAGATCCATAAAATAGGCTGGTGCATTAGTTATTCCAAATGACATAACGGTGAACCCATATAAACCATATCGGGTCGAGAAATCCATCTTGGGAATATCCGATGGCCTAATTCTTCATTTGACGGTAACTCGATCGGAGATCAATCTTCAAGAATACCCTTGCACCTCTCCTCTGATCAAATAAATCCTCAACACGGGGCAACAGATACTTGTTCTTCATGATAACATCATTAAGGGACCTATAATCCATGCACATCCCTTGCGATCCTTCTTTCTTCTGTACAAACATAACTGGCGCTACCTAAGGTGAAGAATTCGAACGAATGTACCTAGCCTCTTGTAACTCTGTTAATTTCTTTTTAAATTCCTTTAGTTCTTCTACGGACATCTTGTATGGCCGTTTAGAAATAGGAGCAGTCTCAGGCAAGAGATCAATGACAAACTCAACTTTCCTATCTGGTGGCATCCCTAGTAACTCCTCTAGAAAGACATCTGGAAAATCCCTAACTGCACGGATGTTGCCACCCATAAACTTCTCATCTACTAAGAATGCCGCTAATCTGATGGTGGTAGTTACTGCAATTTGAACTTCAAATATTTCTTCTTTGGAACTGGTGAGTTCTACGGTTCCCTTAGCATAGTGCATATACTGCCTTTGCCTTTCTTAACCATGACATACCAAGGATCACATCTATACTGCTCTCTTCTAACACTATAGGTGTAGCCCATCTGGGTTAGAAACACAGGGTAATAAAGAAAGAATTGTAGACAAGGCGAGTAATTACGAGGAATGTTACTATGGGGGATTTATTAGCTAAGTAGATTAGTGTGTTATCCACTAAAGCTAATACATTACCTTATGGTGGTACATGCTAAGATGCCCATATATAATATTTCAATCAATCAAAGAAGCAAATCAAACATTTATCCTCAGGACAACCAACCAACATTTTTAAATAGAGAAAATAGTTTTGATTTTGTCTTAGGCCTCCTATCTCCTAAGAAGGTCATAAATGTAGGATTCCAAGGTGTGAAATCCATCTTGTTTCAGAGTAGAAAAGATAAGAGTAATCAGAATATGACAACAAAAGGTGAGACAGGATCAAGATAAGTATAGAATGAATTAGAGTAAGGTAAGTAGGTAAAGGTTTTGTCCATTTCTATCTAGGTTTCGTCCTACAGTCAACATTTCCTCTGATACCACTTCTGTAACACCCCAGGCTTTAAGGGACAAAGCCGGGTGCATCTCATACATGCGCCAAAGAAGACAACATATATAATAACAGAGTGTATAGAGATAAATGTCACAAAATAATCAGAGTACTCATTACATAGCGGAAGTCTTACAAAATAAAAGATAAATATAAAAGGATCTAAAATCCATCCTTGACGCCAGAAAGTCAACTGGGAGACGATGACCTAGATCTCTCACGAACACAGCGCAACACCCACCATGCGCCTCATCCAGTGGTACCTGTTCTTACCTGTGGGGGTGTGAGACAGCAAGAGTGAGCTCACACATGTTCATCGCTCAACAAGTTGTGGGGAATGATGTGGCATGAACTCACCAAAGGTGGGAGTTCATGTGATGTGAAAGGCTTATCAAAGAGAATGGTTAAAGCTGAGCACTGCTTTTAAAGTTGGTCAAAATTTTATTAGTAGTTACTAAGTGTAAGTAAATACCAAACCATAATAAAATAATAGAACAAAATTAATAATAAACCCATGCAAATGCAAATGACAATTTGAATTTAAGTTCCATAAATTAATCATGCGAGAGTCCTGAGCTGCTCTTGACCGTGAGCTCGACTAGTATACCAGTTTTACACCCTACAGAGGTTGTACCCTTTACCCACAAGTTGTGTTTCCCATATCGCCAGGGCTAGCTAGACCCTTAGACACTACCGAGGTGAATGGCTAGGGATCCACTATGAGGCCTTTACAAAGTTCCACTAGCTTCCGAAAACCCGCTACAGTTTATGGGAAGAGCACTTGCAAGAATCCCTCGTCTGACCGCTATCGCAACAAAATCAACCCGAGAACCACCTTGCATGCAACTCCCCTACTGCCCTTGCCCCTTTCGGGTAAGGTAGCTGTGAATCATCTAGGCCCATTAGTGATGTTTTGGTAAATAATGACAACTGTTTGTGGACTAACGATTCTTAGAGAAATAAGAATGCAGGGTTGGACCACATAGAACAGGAATCTTGGAGATTTATAAGCTATGGTTGTGGATCAAGTGAAGGCAAAGGTATAACATAGGTTTTGTTTTTGCCGGTCTTCAGGAGTTTAGAGAAGATACTTGACCGGATTAGTAGGTTATATAGCTGTACTATTAAGAGGGGACAATGACTTTGATCTGTGTAAAGCTTAGTTCCTCATAGAGCATCTAGTGGTTGCATTTGCATGAGGACTAACAACGTTTCAGATTTCATGAGTTAAAAATCCTTTCAAAAGCTTGTTTGAAAAATGCAAAGTCTTGGGATCACGGACCGTCCGAGCCTTGAGGGCGGACCGTCCGCGATCCTCCAGTGGGGTCCGAAGTTTGTTCACTTCAGGCAAGTCTTGTTCTTTTGTACTACGGACCATCCGGGCCTTGGGGCCGGACCGTCCACAGTCCTGACCAGAAGAGGCTGCTCTCGGCACAGTCCCTGAATTATAGTGCGGACCGTCCGGCCTTGATGGGCGGACCGTCCGTAGGTGCCAAATATGGTTTGGACAGGGACTATGTGGTGTTTGGGTTTTGTACTATGGACTGTCCGAAGGATAAGCCCGGACACTACTGCTCCCAGGTCTCAGACCGTCCGGCCTTGTTGGCGGACGGTCCGCTTGTGCTAAATTCCACTTGGTCAGAGCTCTGGTGCTCCATGTTCCTAGGTCACGAATGGTCCGGCCCAGGTGGGCGGACTGTCCAGACCTTACTTTTCTGACAGCTCTGACAGATTTCAAACGGGAAAAATAGCCGTTATGTGTACGACGGACCGTCTGGCCCTAGGGCGCAGACCGTCCGCGTGTGCGCATAATTTGTGTCTTTTGCTCATAACGGTTGGATTTGAGTGGGGGACTATAAATAGAAGGGGAGCTCATGTTTGAGATCTCCCTTGGCCATTCCTTGCACACATTGAGCTCATTTGTGATCCTCCAACTCACTCTCTCACACTCTTTGCTTGAGATTGCATTCTAGCGAGAGATTGAGTGTTCCTAGTGCATTTGCATCCCTTGGTGATCTTTGAGGCACTAGGTGGTACATCAAGCATGCATCATCAACTTATTACTCTTGGAGGTTTCCGCCTCCTAGACGGCTTGGGTGATTGTCTCCGTCGAGCTCTCCAAGAAGATTGTGGAGAAGCCGCAGTGTTGATTGTGAGGGGTTCGCGCCTACCTCGCCGGAGTGGCAAAGGTGACATTAGTGGAATCGAGGTATTGAGTGATTTCTTGTCCACTTGGCTCAAAGATCAAGCCATGTATTGATAGAGGAGCAAGTGAGTGCTTGAAGTCCACCTCAACGTGGATTAGGGGTGATCGGCAAATCACCGATACCATGGGATGAAATTCGGTGTCTTTACTTTCTTATATTACTTATTGTCGTGCAAGTGATTATTATTTTTGCACATTGTTCATCAAGTATTCAATCACCCTAGTTGATTCTCATAGATTGTTTACTTGTTATCACTAAAGAATTTATACCTTTTGTTATATTGATTAAATTTCCCTAGTGTTTTTGATTTTAGTCAAAACCGTCTATTCACCCCCTCTAGCCGGTGTCCTAGATCCTACAAGTGGTATCAGAGCCAAGGACTCCATTGTTTGTGGATCTAATCATCCCGAAGTGGGACAAAATGGCTAGTAACAACAATGTGCACATTGGGAAGCCACCACATTTTGATGGGAATAACTACGACTATTGGAAAATAAGAATGTCAATGCATCTTAGAGCAATGGGTGGAAAAATTTGGCCAATTGTTAGGGATGGATTTGTTGTATTGAAAGAAGATGAACCATCCGTTAGTGACAATGAGAATATCCTTACAAATGATCAAGCCATGAATGTATTCTATGATGCTCTTGATATAAATGAGTTCAATTGTATCAAGAATCTCACAACCGCTCATGAGATTTGGATTAAGCTAATGGAAATTCATGAAGGAACTACAATTATGAAGAGTGCCAAGCTATATGTGTGCAAAGGGAAGTTTGAGCAATTTATTATGAAAGAAGATGAGAGTGTATCCGATATGTTCAACCGGTTAAATGAGATAGCGAATGAACTCAAGGGACTTGGTTTTAATGTACCGGATGTGGATTTCACTCATAAGTTCCTTAGATCACTTTCAGAGAAATATGAGACCATTGTGACAATGTTAGTAAGAAGTGATCTATGTACAACTTCTCCAACCGAAGTATTGGGGGAAATTCTTACTCAAGATATATTCAAGAAATCTCAAGCCGATGCTATAAGTTTGGCAAAGAAAGTGAAGAATGAATCAATTGCTCTCAAAGCTAAAGCCTCTAAGGAAATTGAAAAAGAAGATAGTAATGATGAAGAAAATGAAAGTGAGAGTAATGGTGATATGGCTCTATTTGTAAGGAAATCCAACAAATTCATGAAGATGAAGAGAGGTCAACCTAGAAGAGGTCAAACATCAAGAAGAAATGCTTTCAATGATAGAAAATGTTTTGAGTGTGGGGAACCCGGTTACATTGCCATGAATTACCCTAACAAGAAGAAGGGCAAAGATGAAAGTGATAAGAAGAAAAAGAAATTCTACAACAAGAAGAAAGATGGCAAAGCCTACCTAGTTGAATGGGACTCGGATGATAGCTCGGATGATGATGATGATGACACCTCATCCAAGCTTAATGCCGGAATTGCCATCAAGGAAGCTCCCTCACTTTTCTCATCCCCCCATTGTCTCATGGCAAAGGGAGATGCTAAGGTAAAAATCATCACCGATTTAAATGATATAAATGATGATGATGATGATGGCTATTCATATGATGATCTTGTTAGAATGTTAGGTGAGGCCGATGACTACATGCATAAAGAAAAAGAAAAATTTAAGACCTTGAAGGAATTGTATAAAAACCTCCAAGTGTCTTTTGAGGAGCTCAAGACCTCTCACAATGATCTAAAAGAAAATTGTGAGAAGCTTGCGGATGCTCAAAAATCATCTATTGTGCATGAAGTTGTGGTGGTCACCGAGGATGTTGGAGTCACTTGTGAGTTACTTGATAGTCTTACAAGTGAACCACTACCTACTAACTCTATTTGTGATAAATGCAAAATTTCTCTCATGAATGATAATATTGCTCTTGATGAATCAAAAATCATTGTTGAGAATGAAGTGTTAGTAGATAGAGTAAATGCTCTAACTCATGACCTAGAGAAGGCATATGGTGGAAAGGCTAAATTGGATTTCATATTGGGAAGTCAACGGTGCTCACATAACCGTGAGGGTCTTGGATATGTTCCCAAGAAAGGAAAGAATGCTTTTATAAAGCAAAAGACATTGTTTGTGAAAGAATGTGACTGTATGTCACAAGTGTCACAAGAAGGGACATATTAAGAAAAATTGTCCTAAGCTCAAGAATCTATCCTCCACTTGTTTTGAGCATTGTTATGTTCTTTCTCATAATGCAAAAGGTGTTCATGCTAAATTTGTTGGTACTTCAATTGTTGGCAACAAAAAGAAAGCTATTTGGGTGCCAAAGACCTTGGTCACTAACATCCAAGGACCCAAGCAAGTTTGGGTACCTAAAAGAGATTGATCTCCTTTTGTAGGTGAACTACAAGGTGGGAGGGAATCATTGGGTGTTAGATAGTGGATGCACTCAACACATGACCGGAGATATGAAAATGTTCACCCAAATGAGTGAGGAAGATTGCTCAAATTATGATAGTATCACATTTGGAGATAATCGCAAAGGAAAGGTTAAAGGATTGGGTAAAATTGCTATTTCAAATGATCATTCCATATCAAATGTGCTCTTGGTTGAGTCTTTGAATTTTAATTTACTATCCGTAGCTCAATTATGTGATTTAGGATTTAGTTGCAATTTCACGGTTGATGATGTTATTATCTCTAGTGTTGATGGTAGCAATCTTAAGTTTAAAGGTTTTAGACATTAAAATCTTTACCTTGTTGATTTCTCATCTAGTGAGGCAAAGCTCACAACTTGCTTATTCTCAAAGGCTTCACTAGGTTGGTTATGGCATAGAAGACTTGGTCATGTTGGAATGAAGCAACTCAATCGGTTAACCAAGCATGACTTAGTCCGTGGCTTGAAAGATGTGAAATTTGAGAAGAACAAATTGTGTAGCTCTTGTCAAGCCGGGAAGCAAGTGGCAAATACTCATCCAAATAAAAGTCAAATGTCCACTCATTGACCTTTGGAATTACTTCATATGGATTTATTTGGGCCCACATCGTTTGTGAGTATTGGTGGTAATTCCTATTGTCTTGTGATTGTGGATGATTATTCTAGATTCACTTGGGTTTATTTTCTTCGGGATAAATCTAATGTGTTTGAAACATTCAAGTCATTTGCTATATTGGCTCAAAATCAATTTGATTTTGATATCAAGAAAGTTAGAAGTGATAATGGGTCGGAATTCAAAAATGCAAGAATTGATGAATATTGTGATGACAAGGGTATTAGACATGAATTTGTAGGATTACGGGGAGGCTACGCTAGCGCAAAACAAAATTTTCATCCCCATAATACCAAGAACTACTGCGGTTATAGGTCATGGAATTACCACTAGACGCGCAGAGCAGCGGAAGACGTCTCGATGTAGACGAACGCGTCGAGCAGTGCCGTGTAGTCGCCGGCGTTCTTCACGTCCTCGCACGGTTCGTCCAAGTGCTCCAGATGCAGCACCTCCGAGGTATCCACACGTATAGGGAGGAAGCGCCGCGTACCGAACTGCTAGGTTCGTGACGGCGGCTTGGCGAGGGCGAGAGGCGAGCGGCGGCTGCTGGTTTGCAGGTGGCGAATTAGGTTATCTCTTAACCGCGCCCCCGCCCCTCATTATATAGGCGTTATGGTGGGCTTCTGACGCCGAGGCCCATCATTAACCCTAAAGCCCAGTCTAATTTCGGATCTAATCCGAATTAGGCTTCCTTCCCCTTAAGTGTGTGACCCTATAGGTTCACGTACAAATAGACATAGCCCGAGTACTCTTACTTGGCCCAATAATTGACAGCGGCCTCTAGCAAGACATGTCAACTCCTATGTGTACGTAAAGATCATATCAGACGAACCATTGCGACATTAAGTACATGCTGTTCCCTTTGTCTCACGATATGTGGTCTGGCTCTAAGCTGACCTCTCTTTCTCGATACTGTGAATTGGAATCCTTTCAATGGTTAACTCTTAACCCTAGCACGACCATGCATTTCTTGATCCAATCACTCGAGGGGCCCAGAGATATCTCTCTCACAAAGAGAGGGACAAATTCCATCTTGACTGACCATGCCTCATAGCATGCTTCCTGACAAACCCAAAACTACCTTTATAACTACCCAGTTACGGGATAGCGTTTGATAGTCCCTAAGTAAGTCAATTCACATCTTGAGAACATGCGACAATCTCAGGTCTAAGGATACAGTATTCATGTTGCAAGAAGAGAACTATATTACAATATCTCACGTTGGGTCGGTCCAGCCTCATGTCATACATGCGCCCACATTATTAATTTAACATCTCCATGTTCATGACTTGTGAAATGTAGTCATCAACTAATACATGTGCTAGTCATCGACTCTGACTAGGGACATCATTTAGAATAACCATATAAGTAAAGAATCTCACAAACAATTCACATAATTGCTAATCAATACAAGGTGCCTTCCATGGATATTCAATTAAGCAACATATATATCATGGATACAAAGAAATATGCTCATCTCTATGATTATCTCTAGGGCATATTTCTAACAGAATTCTCTTCCAAATATACCCTAGAACAAAATGATATTATTGAAAGAAAGAATAGAACTCCAATTGATATGGCTAGGTCTATGTTAGCGGAATATAATGTGTCGGATTCTTATTGGGCCGAGGCAATAAACACCGCTTGCCATTCATCAAATAGGCTATATTGTCACAAGCTTTTAAAGAAAACTCCCTATGAATTACTCATTGGTAGAAAGCCAAATATCTCATATTTTAGGGTATTCGGTTGCAAATGCTATATTTTGAGAAAGGGAAGCCGGCTTTCTAAATTTGAAAAGAAATGTGATGAGGGTTTTCTTCTTGGATATTCATCAAATAGTAAGGCTTATAAAGTTTTCAACAAAACTCATGGTATTATTGAAGAAGCATATGATGTTGAGTTTTATGAAACAAATGGGTCTCAAGATGAAAGTGATAATCTTGATGATGTTGGTGGAACTCAATTGAAAAATGCTATGAAAATAATGGCCATTGGTGAAATAAAGCCAAAGGAAGATGATGATGAAAATAGTGTGGTTGTCATTCCTTCCTCTTCAACTCTAAATGAAGAAGATCACCAAAGCCAACAAAATGATGAAATTATGGATACTCATGATCAAGGTACTTCAAGTCATTCGGTTCCTCCTAATGCTTCAACTAGCAATTATCAAACGGTATCAAGAATTCATCATTCTATTGTGAAGGATTACCCGGTTGATCAAATTGTAGGTGATATTAGTAAGGGTGTTCAAACTCGCTCTCGCATAGCTTCATTTTGTGAACATTTCTCTTTTGTATCTTGTATGGAACCTAACCGTGTAGATGAAGCTCTACTTGATGTTGATTGGGTGAATGCAATGCATGAAGAATTAAATAACTTCACTCGAAATGAAGTTTAGGAGCTTGTTGAGAGACCAAAGAACCACAATGTCATTGGTACAAAATGGGTGTTTCGCAATAAGCACAATGAAGATGGGGTAGTAGTAAGAAACAAGGCAAGATTAGTTGCACAAGGATATACTCAAATAGAGGGATTGGATTTTGGGGAGACATTTGCTCCCGTGGCAAGATTGGAAGCAATCCAGATTCTTCTTGCATATGCTTGTGCTCATAATATCAATCTTTACCAAATGGATGTAAAGAGTGTCTTTCTAAATGGTAAGATTAGTGAACTAGTGTATGTTGAACAACCTCCCGGTTTTGAGGACCCCAAAAGACCTAACCACGTGTTCAAGCTTTCTAAAGCTCTTTATGGGCTTAAGCAAGCTCCACGTGCTTGGTATGAAAGGCTTAGGGATTTCTTGCTTTCCAAAGACTTTAAAATTGGGAAGGTTAACACTACCCTATTCACTAAAAGAATTGGCAAAGACTTATTTGTTTGTCAAATTTATGTTGATGATATTATCTTTGGATCTACTAATGAATTGTTTTATGAGAAATTTGGAAAAATGATGTCAAAGGAATTTGAAATGTCTATGATAGGAGAATTGAGCTTCTTTCTTGGTCTTCAAATCAAACAATTGAAAGATGGAATTTTTATAAGCCAATCAAAATATTTGAAGGACATGCTCAAGAAGTTTGGCTTAGAGAATGCAAAGCCTATCAAGACTCCTATGGCAACAAATGGACATCTAGACTTAGATGAGGGAGGTACTATGGTTGATCAAAAACTTTATCGATCAATAATTGATAGTTTACTTTATATTACCGCATCTAGGCCCGATGTTATGTTTAGTGTTTGCATGTGTGCTCGATTTCAAGCTTCACCTCGAGAGATTCACTTGAAGGTCGCAAAAAGAATTCTAAGATATTTGAAGTATACTCCCAATATTGGTCTATGGTATCCCAAAGGTGCTCAATTTGAATTAACTAGATATTCGGATTCGAACTATGCGGGGTGCAAAGTTGATATAAAAAGCACCTCCGGTTGTTGCCAATTTCTTGGTAGATCTCTTGTTTCATGGTCTTCTAAAAAGCAAAATTCCGTTGCTCTCTCTACCACCGAGGCGGAATATATATCGGCCAGAAATTGTTGTGCTCAACTATTATGGATGAAACAAACTCTATTGGATTATGGGATTATTTTCAAGAATGTGCCTCTCATGTGTGATAATGAAAGTGCGGTAAAATTGGCTACAAATCCAGCCCAACACTCATTAACTAAGCATATTGATATACGACATCACTTCTTAAGGGATCATGTTGGAAAGGGAGATATCTCTATTTATTCCATTCGCACGGATGATCAATTAGCCGATATTTTTACAAAGACATTGGATGAAACGAGATTTTGTACTCTAAGAAGTGAAATGAATGTGATCGATCTCTCAAATGTGGCTTGAGGTTGAACGCACATGTGTAGTATTGCATTTCGGTTCTAAATATGCTCTCTACGCTATTTATTGGGTATTTTTGATGAATTTTTCATTTTAAATTGATCTAAGTAGTTTGATATGAAAATTTGCATTTCTCAAATCCATAATGTGTATATGCATGCATACTAACCCTTGGATTGGTCGAAATGTCCATATATGAGCATCAAATTAGATTTAAAATTCAAAATCAAAAAGTGGACAGAATTTGAAAAATTGAGTATCAGGCCGCGAACCGTCCGCCCATGGACCGTAGATCGTCCGCAGTATCAGGATCTGGACAGTACGGTCAGAAGCACAGACAGTCTGAAGTTATCAGGGCGTGGACCGTCCGCCGCCCTTGCGCGGACCGTCTGCGACAGGCAGTAAAGATGGGCAGAGGCAGCCAACTTGTCATTTCTACTCATTTCGCGACAGGCAGTAAAGATGGACAGAGGCAGCCAACTTGTCATTTCTACTCATTGCCTCTCTTGTCACGCTCTCCACTCGCCAAAAGGTCACTTTCGTCGATTGTGCACGGACGGTGAAAAGAAGTTGCGCACGGACAGTCCGACAACTTGTGGAAAGTTCAACCAACATGTCTTCATCCCGGTATTTCATAATCTCATGGATTTCATCAAATTTCTTCAAATTTGGGTTTATTCGGATTTTCTCTCTGATCTAGAATTGAGCAATAGATTCACAAATCTGATTGGTGGAATTATTAGTGCTACTCATTGTGAATGTTGTGTAAAAAATTGAATAAGTTTGGATGGATATTTTCTGCGGAATCGTCATTTGAATGATTGAGGCGACTAGGGTTCTAGGGAGTCACCCCTGGACGGTCGCGGACCGTCCGCCAGGTGGGCATGGACCGTCTGGACCTGTGGCGCGGACAGTCCGACCCTCTAGCACGGATAGTCCGGACCCTGACAGAGAATTGCACTTCCTTTCTCTATGATTTTGACGTTATCAACCTTTCACCTATGGATGTTTCTCACATTTATTGTAGTGGTCTGGGTGGTCTTCAAAAGAAGCTTGTCGGTCGCTTCAAATCAAAGCACCCTCGTGCAGACAATCAGTTATGGAGGACCTGATTCCAAAGTTTGAGACATGTGGTCTGTATCACTTTATGCGTTAGAGGACTGATTACAATGAGATGGCAGTAAAGCAATTCCTGGCCATAGGCTGAGATTGATATAGAAGAGGAATCCATCACTTGGATGACTGGGTTCAAGAGATATTCTACAACATTTGCTGAATTTGCAGCTGCTAACAATTTTAATTATGGTACCATTTCAGCTGGGATTGATCTATACACTGAAGATAATTTTGAAGACTTTGTGCAATTTTATGAGCCAGCGAGGCTGGGAATACCTAGGAGGTTTGGAGAGACAACAGGCCTGAGGCATCATCCTGCTGCGATCAACAAAATTGCAAGAGTCACAATTCTTCCCAAGAGTGGGGACAAGAGCAAAATTCGAGACAAATTCTGGAAATCCACCATGTCATGAATGGTGAGGTAATGAATATTGTGCTTTTCATGATGAGACAGTTAAATGATCTAAAAATGGACAAAAACCAGAATTTAGCCTATGCTCCTTACATTATGGCTCTCATCAAAGCAAAGACAAGATTTGAGGGGCCCTGTGAGATAGTTCATACACCCTTTAGACCCTTCAAGAATGAAATTGGGTTCCTTACCAGGCCATTCACTCCCTTCCCTGATGATGAGGAAGATCCTAGTTATGATGCAAGAGAAGCTCCTGAAGCTGAGGCAGAGCAGATGCCTCCTCCTCCACCTCCTCCTCAGCCTCAGTAGTACTGGCAGCCTGGTCCAGGCTATTTTGACCCATATTTTCAAAACATGCAGCAAGGGCTTTAGACCCACATGGATAGCCGCTTTCAGGGAATGATGACACATATGGACCAGCGCATGGATGCCATGCAATCTAGTTTTGATAATAACTGGGATGCGCTAAACACTGAGTTCTCTGAATTTCAAAGTCACATTCAAACTCATGTCACTGATCCTATCATGAACAGACTCAACAACATGCAGTAGAGTTTTCAGGACAACATGGGAGCTCTGTCTAGTCAATTTGACAATCTCTCTACCAATGATAGCATGCAAGAGATCAGTCAGAGGCAGCAACAGCTCCAGCAAGACTTTGGCCAGTTCTCCTCTCTCTTTGACACCTTTACCACTCACTACTATAGCATGCATCCTCCACCAGGTGATCAGTGAAGCCCCTCCTTTGTGGCAATTGATGCCAAAGGGGGAGAGAAGAGAAGAAAGAGAAGTTATCATTTTCAAGGGGAGCTTGCTTATATGGACATTGAGACCATGCATGTGCATGTTTACCATTTTATATGTCGTATGCACTATTTTATGTCTTATGCACTTGGTATTGGCTACTATTTGAACTCTATGTCTTATGCCTATGGACAACTATGTATAATATTCTGTGGGTTGAACTATGTTTAGTTCAAATCACTCTATGAATGGTTAATCGAGGAGTGATTATAATTGCTGCGCCTTCTTTACATATTATCTCTTGTATGCCTCGATAACCATGAATGTAGGAAGATCTCCATCAAACTTCAATCAATTATGTGTGGTGTATCTTCAGCTTGAAATATCATGCACACACATAGGGGGAGTTTTTCTTACATTTTTTGAGTTTTATTGGGATTTATCTATCTCTCGGACAGAACTTCAAATCAAGATAAGTCCTATGAAACTCATCTCCAAAATCCCTCTTATACCTAATGTATGAGGGAGATTTGGAAAAACAAAACTTCTCTTAAATATATTGTGTAGTGTTTTCATCAATTACCAAAAAGGGGGAGATTGTGAATCATCTAGGCCCCTTAGTGATGTTTTGGTAATTAATGACAACTATTTGTGGACTAACGGTTCTTGGAGAAATAAGAATACAGGGTTGGACCACATAGAACAGGAATCTTGGAGATTTATAAGCTGTGGTTGTGGATCAAGTGAAGGCAAAGGTATAACATAGGTTTTGTTTTTACCGGTCTTTAGGAGTTTAGAGAAGATACTTGACCAGATTAGTAGGTTATATAGCCGTACTATTAAGAGGGGTCAATGACTTTGATCTGTGTAAAGCTTAGTGCCTCATAGAGCATCTAGTGGTTGCATTTGCATGAGGACTAACAGCGTTTCAGATTTCATGAGTTAAAAATCCTTTCAAAAGCTTGTTTGAAAAATGCGAAGTCTTGGGATGCGCGGACCGTCCAGGCCTTGAGGGCGGACCGTCCGCGATCCTCCAGTGGGGTCTGAAGTTTGTACACTTCAGGCAAGTCCTGTTCTTTTGTACTGCGGACCGTTCGGGCCTTGGGGCCGGACCGTCCGCAGTCTTGACTAGAAGAGGCTGCTCTCGGCACAGTCCCTGAATTATAGTGCAGACCGTTTGGCCTTGATGGGCAGACCGTCCGCAGGTGCCAAATATGGTTTGGACAGGGACTGTGTGGTGTTTGGGTTTTGTACTACGGACTGTCCGGAGGATAAGCCCAGACAGTACTGCTCCCAGGTCTCGGACCGTCCGACCTTGTTGGCGGACGGTCCGCTTGTGTTAAATTCCACTTGGTTAGAGCTCTGGTGCTCCATGTTGCCAGGTTGCGGATGGTCCGACCCAGGTGGGCGGACTGTCCGGACCTTACTTTTCTGACAGCTCTGATAGATTTCAAACGGGAAAAATAGCCGTTATGTGTACAGCGGACCGTCCGGCCCTAGGGCGCGGACCGTCCGTGTGTGCGCAGAATTTGTCTTTTGCTCATAACGGGTTGATTTGAGTGGGGGACTATAAATAGAAGGGGAGCTCGTGTGTGAGACCTCCCTTGGCCATTCCTTGCACACATTGAGCTCATTTGTGATCCTCCAACTCACTCTCTCACACTCTTTGCTTGAGATTGCATTCTAGCGAGAGATTGAGTGTTCCTAGTGCATTTGCATTCCTTAGTGATCTTTGAGGCACTAGGTGGTACATCGAGCAAGCGTCATCAACTTATTACTCTTGGAGGTTGCCGCCTCCTAGACGGCTCGGGTGATTGTCTCCGTCGAGCTCTCCAAGAAGATTGTGGAGAAGCGGCGGTGTTGATTGTGAGGGGTTCGCGCCTACCTTGCCGGAGCGGCAAAGGTGACATTAGTGGAATCGAAGTATTGAGTGATTTCTTGTCCACTTGGCTCAAAGATCAAGCCATGTCTTGATAGAGAAGCAAGTGAGAGCTTGAAGTCCACCTCAACGTGGATTAGGGGTGATCGGCAAATCACCAGTACCACGGGATGAAATTCAGTGTCTTTACTTTCTTGTATTACTTATTGTCGTGCAAGTGATTATTATTTTTGCACATTGCTCATCAAGTATTCAGTCACCCTAGTTGATTCTTATAGATTGTTTACTTGTTATCACTAGAGAATTTATACCTTTTGTTATATTGATTAAATTTCCCTAGTGTTTTTGATTTTAGTCAAAACCGTCTATTCACCCCCCTCTAGCCGGTGTCCTAGATCCTAAGTAGTCTTCCACTAGCTTTCCTAATTAGTTAGCCAAGGGGTCCCATTCCTCCCTTGTGGTGGCACGTGTTTCTCAAGTTAAGCTCCATGTTCCAATTAACAATAATATAATTATCTTGACACGAACATGAATAAAATAACATAATAATTGGAACATGAACATAAAGTAGTATTAATCCCAAAACCATATAAAGCAATAGCAAAAACTACCCATGTGATTCAGGGGTAAACAAGGTAAAAAGGATAACAGACTAGGGTGACCTATTGGGTCCCATCAAAATTAAACCTATGCATGGTAAATGATTATAAAGAATATTATTGGGTAACAAAAGTGAATCAAGGGCACAACTTGCCTGGCACTTGAGATTCCAGGTACCAACTTGCTTTTAGATGACACGTGTCCTCGCTCTAGTCGTAGCAATACAAACAAACATGGTATAGATAAAATTAACATCACACCAAACATAAGAACAAACTGAATAATAATGATCTACGCATTGCTACGAGATCGCGGGATCGAGAACTACTAAGATCGGAGTTACGATTAAGGAGTTATGATTTTATAAAAGATTTGTGTGATTAAAATATTAAACTATATTATAAATTGGTTAATATAAATCATATGAGAGATTATTCTATAAATAAATATCTCAACTTTAATCTAAGGCATTATTTGATTAAAGATTATCTAGTTAAATTATAACCATAAAATTAGAATACTATATTAATATTAAAGAAGTTAATCCAATAGGTATATATTAACCCAATTATAAAAGTATGGGATATCATATAATAAATGTTTCTATTGTGTAATAGATATTTATATGAAGCTAACGCAACTGGAATGAATCAAATCGGATTTAAAACGGTGGAGATATGAATTTCCTAAGGTTTTATCTATTTTCTACTAGATTAAATAGAATATAAATTTTGATGTGACTTTCATATCAAAACAAAGGTACTATGTGATAAACAATAACATTACCAAATTATAGAATTTAAATGACTCAATTTGGAATTAGTATGAGTTTTCTATGATTTATACAAGTTCTAGCAATTATTTTTGTTTTAAAATCAATTTCTAAATTAAATAACTGAATTCTTAGAGCTGCGGACTGGGCGCATGAATTCTAGAAAGCGCAGGGCTCACACGTAAGTTTCTAGAGACTCAGTCTACTCCCGCAGTGGACGGCGGGTTGGTTTTTATAAAATAGAGGGTCTTATTCGCAAATTAAGCGGACGAAGGGGAATTGCACGATCCTAGCCGTTGGATCAACGTCCGATGGTTCAGATTAGATTTCTATTCATAATCAACCGGTATGCTAGGGCCACCACAGGATCGGGATTTGACGGACCAGATTTTTATGAAGGACTACCCACAATCCTTCGATCCTCGATCTTCGATTCGGATCAAATAGGTCGAATCCGCCACACTGTTCTAATCCATGTCGTACATCAAGAAGCCAACGACACGGGTTACCCACACGAATCGCTACTCTAGAATCTAATCCGCGCCGTAGATTTTGGATCTAGCGTCTCTGCTCCTTTCTTCCTTTGCTCACTCGAGAACGGCGGCGCGACACGAGCATGGCGGCACCCTCGCCGGAGTAGCTCAATACGGGTGATCCCGCCCCTACTCACTGCTATACTTGGTGCTACGCAATCCCTACGACATGACAATAGCTTTGGCAGAGAGCTTACCAGGAATGACGTCGCGATGAAGCCTGTCCACACGGCATGGAGGATCCACGACGGAGCCCTATCACCGGTGAGAAATTTCGGGACTCAGCCGCCCTACACTTTCGAAGGCAGCACGATTCACCCTAGCGTGGCCCGATGAAGCTCCATGGCCTGATCCCCATGGTAAAGATGGCCACGAAGAGGATGTTCCATGGCGAGGGTGATCCGCCCGCACTGGTGAGCGCGGCTAGCAGCACCGGGGGTGTTTTCTTCCGCACGACAACACGCTGGGAGCCCCCGCGCGGCACAGGACCTCACGCAAGCACGAAACACGAGCGTAGATCGAAACGCGACGGTGCCAATCTCCCATGGTCCGAGGATCTTCTCTCTCTCGGTGCACTGGGAACGTTAGGCAAGCGCGGTAGCTGTAAGAAGCTTTCCCATGCAACGACGACCGGGTTTATAGAGGTGGGCAAGGGGTAAGACGGGCTGGCTTCTCACAGAACTCGGCGGCAGGTTCGAGGAATTCGGCGATGGCTAGAGTGGTGGACGCGGCCAGGGGCTCCAGCGCGCGCGTAGAAGTCGCGTTCGGTTGAGGGAGAAGACCGAGCTCCACGCGACAGCCACAGAGATAACCCGCATCGGTCGGGTCCGCGGCGTTTGTCACGCGATGGAGGAGATGCTACGGTTCTACGGATGAGGATGAAGTTGTTGGCGCGGACCCACCTGTTAGTGGCTTGGGGAGGAGACACCCACACGATGCAAGGGATGCGCTCAGGCAATCGGGCCCGTGCAACAACGACTTACCGCGCGTGGTGCTGTATTCTGGGCCAAGCAGGTGATGGGCCGAGTTGAGGAGAATTGCCCCAGGCGCTTAGCTTCTTATTTTGGATTTCTTTCCTATTCTTGTATCATTTCATTTTCAAACTTCAAATTCAACTCTAGTGTTTTATTTGAGATTCAAATGTTGGGATGCACAAATAAAAATACAGCATGATTCAAAGTCTATATTATTATTATTGTTCTATTCTTTTTCTTTCACTGAAATGGATAATCATTTAGTTAAATAGAAAAGCTTTCTATTATTTCTTTTCTAAATTAATTCTTGGTTTCAAAATTCAGAGCCCAAGTATAATTTGAGATATCCGAATTTACTATTTTATTTATTTATTTCTTTATTTAATTTTTTTATTATTATTATTATTATTATTATTATTATTATTATTATTATTATTATTATTATTATTATTATTATTATTATTATTATTATTATTATTATTATTATTATACACATTTTGGGCCTTACAGCGGTCACCTTAAAGCGACCATTTAGGTTAATCTCTGTATAAAGTGCATACATAATACAATACTTAATGTAAGGAGTACGAGTGATAACCACTTCGTACTAAACAGGATCAAGTACGTATAAAGTGCATACATGATACATGCATAACACTTTATGTTGTCCTAGTTGTTAGATTCTCTGGTGCTTAGGATCGTTTCCTAAGTCCCTAGAATACCAATCCGTGTCTAAAATACCTCGATGATGAGTAGATCTATTCTACTGAGGGGTACAGGTTAACATACCGTCGTTGCTGTTCCTAGCCATCATTGTGGCGGCGTCTTGCAACGTAGACCCGCCTCCTCTTCCTTCTCGATCTCCCTGCTGGTGTTGAGGAGATTGGTTCCTGTCGTTGATCGACGTGGATCAACTCCTCCAATGTTGCCTGCAGGGGGAATCTCAGATCCCGATGAGATAACGGGGATTTGAGACGTAGCCACAGCGATTCCAGTCACTCCGAGCGCCTAGAGGATTGGTTCCTCTCAAAGTGTCGATTAGGGTTTTCTGGTCGAGTGATTAGCGTTGGCTAAACCCGTTGGCCCCCTTAATATATTTATATGGCATCGTGTGACCGGGGGCTGCAACCAACGGTTAGGATAGCCCCCCGATCAGGGGCGTGGTTAGACGGTTAGGATTAACCCTACCCCAGTTGCTGTTAACCGGCTAGTGTAGAGGACACATCCTAACAATCTCCCCTTTGTTCTCTACATAACTCACACTCAAACTTTTATTAATTCCATCCTTTAACAAGTTTACACATAGAGACCATGCGTGACAATGATCTGTTAAGTATCAGCGCACTCATTGACTACGACATGCTCCCCTGCTTCAGAACGAAAGATTTTACTAGGTTGCAATCTGTAGCCCCTGTGATTCAGGATCATAGGTACTCCCTTAATCCCATGTCGGCTGCGTGCTTACTAAACACGCTGGGTGGAAGACCTTTTGTGAGCGGATCCACAAGCATCTGATGGGTTCTTATATGCTCAACTTGAATGGTGTGATCCAGAATCTTCTCCTTAACAATGTAACACTTAATGTCAATATACTTGGCAGAGCCACTTGACTTATTGTTATGGGAGAAAAATACCGCTGGCTCATTGTCGCAGTAAATTCTTAGTGGTCACTCTATGCTATCAACCACTCTTAATCCGGGTACGAATTTCTTTATCCATATCACCTGTCCAGTTGCCTCATACGTAGCTACAAACTCAGCGTGCATTGTCGATGATGCTCTTGTTGTCTGTTTGCATCTCTTCCAAGAAATAGCTCCCCTAGAGAGCATAAAGACATACCCTGAAGTGGACTTCAGTGTATCTCTACACCCTCCCTAGTCGGCATCTGCATAGCCAACTATTTGTAGGGAATTAGATCTTCTGTATGTAAGCATGAGACCTTTACTTTAGTACCTTGAAGGTACCTTAGAGCCTTCTTGACTGCTTTCCAGTGATCTATGCCTGGATTCTTCTGATAGCGTCCAAGCATCCCAGTGGTAAAAGCTAAGTCAGGGCGAGTACATACTTGAGCATAAATAATGCTTCCAATAGCTGAAGCATATGGTACTGACTTCATCTTGTTTTTCTCATACTGATTCTTGGGACATTGATATTCCCCAAACTTATCACCCTTGACTGTTGGACCAGGCGAGGCATTACACTTGTGCATATTATACCTCTTTAGTACATTTTCTATATATGACTTCTATGAGAGTCTTAATACTCCCTTTTGTCTGTCTCTGTGAATTTCTATTTCAAGAACATAATAGGCTTCTCCCATGTCTTTCATATCAAAATTCGAGGAAAGAAACCCTTTTGTTTCCGCTAGTAGATCCTTATCACTACTAGCTAAGAGTATGTCATCGACATACAGAACAAGGAAGATATACTTTCCTTTCCTAATTTTTGCATAAATGCAATTGTCTTCCTTGTTTTCCTCGAAACCAAACTTTCTTATAGTCTGATCAAACTTGATTACCACTGTCTGGAGGCCTGTTTTAATCCATAAATGGACCTCCTCAAGTGAAATCCCATGTGTTCTTTACCGCTCACAACAAAACCCTTTGGTTGTGCCATGAACATCCATCTGATGGAGCTCTAGATCAAAATGAGCAACAAGTGCCATGATGATCCTGAATGAATCTTTTGTTGAGACAGGTGAGAAGGTTTCATGGTAGTTAATGCATTCTCTCTATGTGAACCCTTTGGCCACAAGTCTAGCCTTGTATCTTTCTATGTTCCCTCTAGAGTCACGCTTTGTCTTGTAGACCCATTTACAGCCTACTGTTTTGGCTCCATGGGGAATGACTTCTAAGTCCCAAACTTTGTTCATTCTCATGGATTCTAATTCATCTTCCTTGGCTGATAACCATTTGGATGAATTTGCACTTCTCATAGCAGCTTCATATGTAGTGGGATCACCTTCTGTATCAATGTCCTCACTCATATAAATATCATCACATTCTATGTTTTCTGCTGCATAGACTTCATAGTCATCAGGAACCGCAGATTTTCTGAGTCTTTGTGACCTCCTGAGACTTGGTTCTAGTTCTGGTTCAGATTCTACCTGGGGCTCCTGCAATGGTGCGTCACTTGGCGCAACACTATCATCATCTTCTGAACTATCCTATGCAACTGGCTCAAGGCCAATACGCGCAGAAGGTGAAGCTACATGCTCTGTAGTAGTTGCACTAGATGATGCCACATTTGCAGCAGGGGTTTCTTCCACAATCGTTGTGATTGTTGGTGGAACCACAGTGGGTATCGAGAAGTATGGTTCTTCAACCATCGGAAACGGGACATATATCCTCTTTTCCTGAAGGTCAACCTCTCTGAGTACCTTACTCCCCTTGATCATGTCATCCTCTAAGAAAATGGCATGTCTGGTTTCTATGAACTTGGTTTGTCTGTCAGGGCAGTAGAATCTGTAACCCTTCGACCTATTAGGGTAGCCAATAAAATTGTAGCTAGTGGTTCTCTCATCTAGCTTTCCCTATCCAGGATTAAATATTCTAGCTTCTGCTAGACAACCCCATATGTGGAAGTAGTTGAGTGTGGGTTTTCTGCCAGTCCACAACTCATATGGAGTTCTAGCCACTAATTTACTAGGAACTCTATTGAGTATATGTATAACGGTTTTTAAAGCCTCCATCCATAGACCCAATGGCAGGTTAGAGTAACTTAGCATACTCCTTACCATATCCATTAGCGTTCTGTTACGCCTTTCGGCAACCCCATTCTGTTGTGGTTCGCTAGGTGTTAAATACTGAGCAACAATACCATTTTCTCTTAGGAACCTCGCGAAAGGTCCTGGGACCTGGCCATACTCGGTATGACGCCCATAGTACTCCCCCACGATCTGATCGGACAATCTTTATCTTCAAATCGTGTTGATTCTCTACTTTAGCCTTGAACTGTTTAAACTTGTCTAAAGCATCTGATCTTTCCTTAATGGGATAAATATAACCATAGCAAGAGTAGTCATCTGTGAAGGTTATGAACGAGTTAAACCCATCTACTGTCCTAACTGGAAAAAGACCACATATATCTGTATGAATAATTTCTAACACTCTCATACTATGCTTAGCATTTTTCTTAATGTGCTTCGCAAATTTACCCTTAATGCAATCTCTGCATTGCTCTAAATCTGTGAAGTCTAGGGGATGGAGAATTTGTTCCTTAACAAGACTTTCTATTCTCCCTCTCGAAATATGGCCCAAACGATAGTGCCATAATTTCGACGAGGTTTCTCCATCACTCGTTTTCTTTTCTTGCCACTACTGGCTGGATCGTTTTCTGGTGTATCTAATACATTAACAACATCACTTTGCGTAAGTAAATAAAGCATATCTCGTCGGATGGCGATACCAACATCTTTATTATCAAACTGAATGACACACTGTCTATCACCAAAATGGCAATGAATGTGCTGATCATCTAATCTAGAAACCAAAATAAGGTTCCTTCGTAAGGAAGGTACATAAAGTACGTCTCTCAACAACAGTACAAAACCATTAGGTAATTTAAGATGTAGATCTCCAATGGCCTCGACTGCTGCTTCAACTCCATTTGCCACTCTAATTGTTCTTCCGCCCTTTGGGAGCCTTTGGCTTGTACGGAGTCCCTGTAGAGAGTTTGCAACATGAACAGTTGCACCTGAGTCAATCAACCAAGAATAACTGGGATATTCTAAGTATAAAGACTCATTTACAAAAGTAACTTGGTCCTTACCACTCTCTAGTAGATACTACAGGATTTTAGGGCACTTTCTCTTGTAATGACTTGTCTTCTTGCAATAGAGGCAGGTATCAGGGGGAACTGAAAAACTATCTCCTTGTCTTGGCTGATTATTGTTGCTTGAGGAAGCCTGATTATTCTGTTTACCCTCCTTCTTGAGCTTCTTCTTGGAGTTCTTGTTCTGTCTGGGGACATTGCCTTTTACGAGGTTGACAGAGTCTCCAGTCTGCTTTAACCTCTCTTCTTCCTAGACACACTGTGCCAATAGTTGGTCTATGTTCCACTTATCAGTGACACTGGTGTTATACTGTATGTAGAATGTCTAAAACTCTTTGGGCAGAGACTTCATTATCCTAAACACTACAAATTCCTCGTGTAAAGGAGACCCGAGGTACTTGTTTATCTTAGCCACGATGGATATCATTTTCTGAATGAATGGTCTGACACCATTTCCATCTTATTTTGCATTGACAAATTCTGTCATTAGAGAGCAAGCATAAGCCTTAGATGACCCTTTATGATGAGAGGCTACCCTGTCAAGGTACTCTTTGGCAGTCTCGCACTCTGGTATGGAACTCTTAAGAGGCTCCTTGATGCTCCTCTTAGAATAATCATACATTTGTCATTTGACCTTTCCCACTTGACCTTGTCGATGTTGTATTGCATCCACCCGTGGTCATAGTTGGGAGTGACCACTGTGGGCTCTACTAGTTTATCAACCTCAGTGCTTAATCTATCTCACCCACTGTGGTTATCATATCAATATCCTCTTGCCAAGAATGGTAATTACTACCATCTAGCGGTTTCATCTGTGCAATCTGGCTAATCAGCATGGCGGTATGAGCACCTTTGCAAAATTAAAACAGAAAATATTTAGGACATTTGAAATAAATACTGAATACTGAATCATAGAATATGCATGAATTAAATATTCAACATTGGTTAAATAATAACCATGCCATATCTATGAAAATTTCTGGTCACAAAATTCTAAATCATCGTTGGATGATCTAGAAAACAAAAAACTTGTATAAAATTGTGGTAACTATATTCAACGTTGGTTAAAATATTCAATCACCACAAAATTTTCCGAATTCTATGCAATTTAAACAATAATCCATCCACGTTGGTTTCATAATTAACTAAAAAATTGCATAAAATATAAATAAAAAGTACCAAAGTACGCAACGGAATAAAATAGTCCGTAAATATCTCTGAAATTTTCTATAACTGGAAAAACTATTTCTGAATTTTCTGTACTATTTTTTCAATTTATATTCTGGTTTTCTAATCCCAGGAATTAAAAAAAATGAGTCGCTGAAAAAATGAAAAAGAATAAAGAAGCCATCTGGTCCGGCCCACTTGGGTCGTTTGGCTTACTCGGCCTCTGTTTCTGTCCATATGCTCTCGCACTTGGAAAATTCTTTTTAACTCGATCCCTCTATCTGTGACGAATGTATGTATGAAATGGATATGATGTAATATTTGGGATCGAGTTCTTGCGATTTGTTGCGTGTGGATCCGGATCTTTGCGATTTATTTCTATTATTTATGCCCAGATCCGGTCACTGAACCTAATCGAATGGTGCACTGTGCACTTTGACCGATCTGGTTTTTTGGGGTTAACCCGATCTACGTTTATATTTCTTCTTTACTTTATTTCTTGGTCGTGGATCGTTGGATCCCGAGCCAGTGTGATCTCTGTTGACCTAGTTTAAAACCGATTAGGATTAGGTTATCAAACCCTAACCCTAAAACGTTGATCTGTTTTTACTATCTCGGATTTCCTGGGTTTGGCCAAGATCAAGTCTCTGACAGTGGCCACAACCCTAGATTTAGGGTTAGGTAAACCCTAACCCGAGAGATCTAAAACTCTTTCTGTCTATTCTAATCTTTCTGTTCTCGGGTGTTGAACAATGATAAAAATAATAATGAGTTCAATCACATTGATCCGAGACCTTTCTGTGATCTCATAAAACCGATGCGGATTAGGAGATCTAAGGTTCTTAGGATGGCTCCGATACCATTGTTAGATTCTCTGGTGCTTAGGATCGTTTCCTAAGTCCCTAGAATACCAATCCATGTCTAAAATACCTCGATGATGAGTAGATTTATTCTACTGAGGAGTATAGGTTAACATATCGTCGTTGTTGTTCCTAGCCATCATTGCGGCGGCGTCTTGCAGTGTAGACCCACCGCCTCCTCCTTCTCGATCTCCCTGTTGGTGTCAAGGAGATTGGTTCCATTGCTGATCGGTGGTGGATCAGCTCCTCCAATGTTGTCTGCAGGGGGAATCTCAGATCCCGATGGGATAACGGGGATCTGAGACATAGCTACAGCGATTCCAGTCACTCCGAGTGCCTAGGGGATCGGTTCCTCTCAAAGTGTCGATTAGGGTTTTGTGGTCGAGCGATTAGCGTTGGCTAAACCCGTCGCCCCCTTAATCTATTTATATGGCGTCGTGTGACCGAGGGCTGCAACCAACGGTTAGGATAGCCTCTCGATTAGGAGCGCGGTTAGACGGTTAGGATTAACCTTACTCCGGTTACTGTTAACCGGCTAGTGTAGAGGACACATCCTAACACTAGTCACTCAAACTTGTATGTAGCACATGTCTAGTCAATGTAGACTAACTATAACAGATACTGTTAGCAAAACGCTAAAAAAATTAAATGCACATGTCCACCAGTACATGCATAATATTTTGATAGATGTTTAATTTTTACATCTATAATATTTTGTATGACATTAGGAAAAAAATCTAAATCTAGATCATATTTTGGAGCTAAAATAAACTTTTATATGATTTTTGTATGATGAGATAAAACTAATTTCATGTCTATTTGGTATTATGGATTTTGCATACATAATAATTTTGAATCGGATTTGGTATTATTAACTACATAACTTTTCCAGGAAAAAAATATATTTAGATATTTTATGAAAAACATTAGTATGTTTTTTATACAGTCTATTTGACCTAATTAAACTATTAACACAGTTCAGTTTACACAAATATTGGTGGGTGGCCAAAGAGAATTACAGATTCCCGGGAGACTACTTCCTGTGAGAGTTCAGCCAAAAGGTGAAAAAGGCATTCAGGATCAACTTGACGTGCGGAAACCTCCACTTGGTCTTCTTTCTATACGATGTCGCCACAACTACAATTGAGAGGGGTCTTTTTAGGAATGTAAATTACGAAAATAAACATCTTTGCATAATGGTATGAGTACTCAATATATGAGTAATAGTTCTAATTTATTATATGGAGAAAGAAAAAAAATGCATGGGTGATTAGTACATGAGTGCAGTAAAATGACTCATGGAGGATCCAAATTTAATACACATTTTACCGCGTGGACCATGTTTTTTTGGTTTTTAGTTGTATTAATTACCAACAACTCGAGTTTTTTCGTTTTGGTAAGCATTCCTACAATTCTACATTATATAGATGTACTGCTATGTATTGACTATAAAGTTTTTTTTATTGTATATAAAAATATTTGTATGTTTCATATGTATGATTATCGTAACAAAGACACCAGAGTACCAAAGTTACATGTGGAAGGATACTAAGGGAGCAAGGAGTGAGTCCTAACACCATAGAGTATGTCTAGAAGCTCATGACATCATGATCCTAATATACAAGGATATTTATAGAAGTTCAGGCCACAATATGCATAATACCCTACGTTCTCTTACTGATTATGGATGATGGATCACTGTATGTAGAAGATCTACAAGATTACACGCCAACATTCAGAAAGGACAACACCTCCCTATAGAGGAGCGTAATAATACATGCTATTGTTGTCTTGATCGGATTGCCTTTAACTCAGTTGACTTGGCTTTGATGGATCTTACTTAGGATTCTTGCGGGGAGTTGGATGATTTCGACGTTAAGTGAAAGTTGCTCTCTATTTTTATAGTTCAAAGAAGTGGTAGTATTATATGTATATACCTCCTGTGGTCTCTATCTTTCACAGGGCCAACTGGTCACTGGATTGCGGTCTTCGTATCCCGCAGTAGGTGTGCACTGGCACAATCATTCCGTGAGTCATGTAAATGTTGGCATGCTCTTGGCGTATTAATGGTTTCTTGCACCTGTTATCACAAGCATGAATCCCCGTATTATCCTACATTGTCAACAAGGACTCTCTAAATCCTCTAGCAGACATAATCACCTTCCCGAGTGTGGTGATATAGCATATCACGTTCCACGATCTCGTGCCTCAACCATGTCTGTAGGAAACGGGTGACGCCTAAGAGGGGGATGAATTAGGACTTCTAAAACTTTTACTAAACTAGGCCACAATCAAATCCCTAGAGCAAAACTTATGCAAGTAATTAAACTAGAAAGTGCAATCTAGGTTTTGTCTAAGTGTTGCTATCTCTACCACAATGGCTAAGTTTCAATCTACACTAAATAAGTATGTATACAAGATTGAAACTTAAATGATTAATGTAAATGCGGAAACTTAAAGAGCAAAGTAGAGAAGCAAACTCTCATGGATGACGCCGGTATTTTTACCGAGGTATCCGGAACCACGCAAGGTTCCGACTAATCCTCGTTGGTGCCCCTACGCAAAGGGAAGCCCACGCGAGGGCCAAGCACCACGGTCGAGTAACTCCGTAGAGAGCCACGGGCCTTCTCCACGCGCAAGTGGTGCTCCGCTTCCGGCTCCTCTCGGATGCTCCCCGCTGTCTCCACTATCGAGCTTCCGGCCGAAACGCCGCGGGCCTCGTTCCCTCCGGTACACGGTGGCGGCCGTGACACAAACGCGGTTGTCATGGTCTCGCAAGACTCTCACCCCACTCGGTACAATTACAACAACTCACGCAAGAGCCGAGGGGTTGTGTGGTTTTACAAAACTCACTCAACTAACTAGGGTTTACCTAGAGCAAGCGCTAAAGCGGTCTAACTAACCTAAGCACTTCACAAAGCACCTACGCTAATCATCGAGTGATTCTATTAAGCACTTGGGTGTTTGAGCTCTTGGAAATGTGCACTATATGCCTTGGTATGTTGCTTGAGCTCCCACACTTTCAAATGGCCGGTTGGGTGAAGTATATATAGGCCCCAACTCCAAAATAGCCGTTGGAGAAAAGATGCAGTTCTCTGCGGCACACCGGACAGTCCGGTGGTGCACCGGACAGCGCACTGTAGCATGTCCGGTGCGCCTAACCGTTGCTCTGTCAGAGCAGGTGACTGTTGGCGCCGCAGGCTTTTCCACACCGGACAGTCTGGTGCTCACACCGGACAGTCCGGTGGTCTTCTCTCCGAGTGCCACCTGGAACTAGCCGTTGGGCTTGAGTTCCTTGGTGCACCGGACGGTCCGGCGTGTGGGCACCGGACAGTCCGGTGTGCCACCGGACAGTCCGGTGCGCCTTCGCACAGACAGTCCGTAGCAGCACACTTGGACTTTTCTTGGATCTTCTTAATGTCTTCTTTTGAGGTGTTGCTTTCCTCAATTCCTTAGTCCAAGTACATCTTGCATCTTGTGAACTACAAACACAAACACTAGAAAACTTATTAGTTCACGGATTGTGTCGTTCATCAAACACCAAAACTCAATTAGCCAAATGGCCCGGGGTCCATTTTCCTTACAATCTCCTCCTTTTTGGTGATTGATGACAACACAACCAAAGCAAGCAAATAATACAAGTATTTGAATGAAAATATGCAATCTACTTGCTAGGATGCATGTTTGTCCCCCACAATGTGATATTATGGACTTAAGCCTCCCCCTAACTCCATAATTCACTTACTTCCTATTTTAGGACCAAATAACCAAAACCACTTGAAAAACCATTTGTAGATATAAAATTTTAAATTGGTGGTGTTTGGTGTTTGATATAGTTTTCATGATATAGTTTTCATTGCTTTGGTCCCTAAACTTCTCCCCCTTTGGCATCAACCACCGAAAAGGAAGACATTAAAAGCATGTAGGAAGTAAATAAAGGCTTGCCCTCATTAAGAATTTTATCAGATGATACCACTTGAAGAATACTAAATTAATCCACATGAATGATATCAGTTGAAAGAATTACTCCCCCTAAACGAGTGTTCTCTTTAGAAAGAATTTTCTCCCCCTTTTTAGAGATGAAGAAATACTCCCCCTGACAGAGATCCTCTACTTAGGAAAAATCATGTGAAAATTAGAGGTGCAAGACATGATTTGAAAAGACTAACTTCCCTTATGCATAGGTAACAGAATATGAGTTAAGTACTTATGCATTTTTAGCAGCATGGAAGTATATGATATGAAATATAGTCTAATCAAATGTTGGAGAAGACATGTAAATGATACTAGATGTAGTCTCAAAAGATACCAATTGAAAGTTAATGGCGAGCTTGAGAGACATGAGAGTTCTTGGAGATTTTGCAGTGGAAGATTGTTGTCTTTCTCTGGGGACTTCATTTTCCTTACAATGAGACTATCACATAAAATAGACTTGAAAAGGTGTTAGTCTCAAAGTATTAGATTATAGAGTAACCTCCCCCTGAAGGTGTGCATACAAGTTTTGAATACTTGTAGGAGACTTGCACTTTGATTTGATATCAAGAGGGGCAAATTATCTATAATCCGAACTTTGGCACATATAAGTTAAATGATACAACTTGTAGAAATCAAAATTTTCAATTGATGCATCATTTACTATGGAGTGATATAGAAGCTATGTGCCGTGCTTAACTATAAATTTTAAACCATGTAGGTTTGCTTAAGTATATGAATTGAAAGCAAGCAATCCTACCATGTGATTTACCTAGTATGCATGATTTTAAACAAAAGTAAATGACAAATGTAATCCTAGGCAAGAAAGGTAAACTAGATACAAAGTAAATAGATACGCATATCTAAAAACAAGAGATACAATAAATCTAGTTACCTTAGTCATGGGTGGGAAATTTGGGTCCAAAGTTTTCACTAACCCACTTGGCAATAAACTTGATCCAATATGATGTATCCCATGATATACATCCCAACTTTGCCAAGTCTCCAAATTTTCCGAAGACCTTAGGTCCACTCACTTCCCTTTCGGGGTCCAAACCTTCTTGGTGCTTTTCATGGTTGAAATTATTTCCTTTGGCACCCAGATGCATTTGGCCCCCTTTCCTTTGTTGGCTTGCTTGTTGGCCTTGATTGCTATAACCTTTCCATTCTTTTTCTTCTTGATTAAGTATGGTGTAGCAGTCTTTTTGTCCACCTTTTTGATGTAGGTGTTGGAGATTTTGCTTGTTGGCTTTTGCTTGAGCTTTTGCCTTTGTTTATCCCCGGTCATCGCCTTGCATTGGAAAGACTTGTGGCCTTCCATGTGGCATAGCCTACAAATCACAGTTTCTCTCTCCATAGGCTTGTTCACTCCCGCAGTGGTGTTATCCTGTGGAGGTCGGATTTGTTTGGCTTTGACTTTCTTGTTGTTGGGGGCCTTCGTCCTCCGAAGGTCCTCAAAAACATGATTTGACAATATTTTCCAAGTGAATTATATGAACAGGTATCTTCGGACTCGGATCATGAACATGGAGTACAGTCAGAACGAAGTCCAAGCTGTACGAAGCTGATTACCAAGCTGTACGAAGAATGGTGCACAGCCGAAGCTATGCGCAGAAAGCTTCGTCGCGATAGCAGAAAGGGGAACCGACTTAAAGATGAAAAGACTACTTAGGCCTTAATAGATTCCCATAAGTCATTAGCAAATGTAATGGACATGAATGTAATTTTTCATGGGCTACGTCCCACGCCTATAAATAGATGAACAGTACCCCCGTACTGTTCACGCTGACTTGGCATTTGCTTTCCGTCATCCTTGTACCTTTGCCTTCCTGCAATCCGAAGGTACACTTGTAATTTGAACTCATTTCTATTTTTACATGATAATAAAATAGAAATGACGTTGTGATAATATTTAAATGTTTATATTACTCTTTATGTTGCATGTAAGTTCTTCGTCATAGTTTATTGTGCTTACGAAGATATGTTGTTTGTGGCCTTCGTCCGGAACACATTATATCTCGAAGGGAAATAATGTTTCAAAGGACGAAGGGCTTTATCATTTGACACTTTTTATGTTGCCTTGTTCTTAATCCGAAGCATTTGAGAACAAGTCCCCAACATTGGCGCCCACCTCCGGTGAACTCACTTCCACTTTGAGTTTTTGAACACCTTCGGAAGCCATAAACCTTCGCTATGGCGCCGAAGAAAGCTTCAGCAACTGGGGCTGCAGCCCTGCAACCGCTGGACCACAATCAGGAGACTGTCTCTCTTCGGGAGGCCCGAAGCCAGAAGAGGAAGGCCGTCAGCCCGACGCTTCAGGAGGATGAGCTAGACCAAGAGATCAGGGATATGGAGATGCTTCATCAACAGGTGCAGAGTAAGAAGGAAAAGATGGCCAGGCTAGTTGAACTGCAAAGGCAGATAGACGAAGCTTCTGAAGAAGTTCGCCATCTTACTCAGGATGAGCAGAACCGAAGGCCTCAGCACAAGGATCTTCATCAGGAGGGTTTCTTCAACGAAGATGACTGGTATGAGAATTTCCACCATGGAAATTTTGCTTTTGATGATACTTCTCCTCTGTCCGCTGAGCTGCAGGCTACACCTTGGCCTTCATCCTACAAGCCGCCCCAGCTTCCCATGTTCGACGGCCACTCAGACCCGAAGCAGTTTTTGATGAGCTACGAAACAACAGTATCTTCGTATGGTGGCAATACGGCAGTCATGGCAAAGTCTTTTGTTATGGCTGTCAGGAGTGTTGCTCAAACCTGGTATTCCTCCCTTCGACCAGGAACGATCACTTCATGGCAAAAGCTGAAGGACATGTTGTTAACCAGCTTCCAAGGGTTTCAGACGAAGCCGGTCACTGCTCAGGCCCTGTTCCAATGCACTCAGGATCATGAAGAATACCTTCAGGCGTATGTCAGAAGGTTCTTGCGTTTGAGGGCGCAGGCACCAACGGTGCCCAATGAAATTGTCATCGAGGCCATGATCAAGGGGCTTCATCCTGGACCTTCAGCTCAATTCTTTGCTAGGAAGCCTCCTCAAACTTTGGAGAAGCTGCTCCAGAAGATGGACGAGTACATTCGTGCCGACAATGATTTTCGCCAAAGAAGGGAGGAGGCTTTCAGATTTTCTGAAATGACCAGGGGCTTCGGAGGAAGATTCTATCCAAGGCATGTCAGGTCCATCCACAACTCTACTCAAAATGATGATAAGGGGAGTCAGCAGAACAGGCCGCAGTGCTCCTCACAGGCTTCGGGGCAACAGCAAAGTTTCTTCCGGCCACCAGCTCCAAGAGGCAGAGGCGCCAGGGGCTTCGGCAGAAGATTTGGAGATCAACCAAGGAGAGTATTTTGCTTATTCTGTGGTGAAAACAAGGGCCATACCACCAGGATGTGCCATGTTACCATCCAGAAGCAAAAGGAGATAGCCGAAGCTGCAGCGCAACAAGCTCAGCCGAAGCAGGTCATGCATACTGCTTCGTACCATCCGCCTTACATCCCAGAATACATAGGCAACCACCCTGCAGTTTCTGTTGCTTCGGCGAGTCAACCTCAAGCTTCCTGGCAACAGCCTCCGCCTCCACCACCGTTGCAACAAGGCCAACAGCCAGAAGGGAGCCAATATGCTCCACACCAAAGGGATCTCAGAGAACAATCCGAAGCTCGCACAGTCAATAGCACTGTGCCAGAGTCGAAGCACATCTATTGACAAATATCCTACCAGTTTTTTCCATTCAGTTCTATTTTCTGTGTAATAAAGGACATTTTTTAGTTTTCATGAAAAAGTTTACGATAACAAGGAGGACCTTCGAATTATTGAAAATCCTTTGAAGCAACAAAAAGTCGTTCTAAGGAACGCAGAATAAGTTTGCTGAAATCAGAAAAAGTCGTTCCAAAAGGAACGCAGTGTAAGTTTTCTGCTCCAAAGTCGTTCCAAAGGGAATGCAGAGCATACAGCGAAAAGTCAACGCTGATACCGCCTAAGTAAAAGGCGAAGAAGCTCCAAAGTCGTTCCTAAGGGAATGCAGAGCTTACAGCGAAAAGTCAACGCTGATACCGCCTAAGTAAAAGGCGAAGAAGCTCCAAAGTCGTTCCTAAGGGAATGCAGAGCTTACAGCGAAAAGTCAGCGCTGGTACAAAAATATTTTGTGGGATATGTGTGTATCTTCGGAACAAATGTCATCTACATAACATAACATCATCACATCATTTTGCATAGCATAAGCATCATACATCATGCTGCATATGGCACAAGAAGGGGATCCAATATCGATCTTCAGAGAATGTTTTGAAAAAGTGAAAATTGTGCTAAGGCAGAAAAAGGAAATACGATATTGACCTTCGAAGTACATCTTCGGAAAAAAATTTTACGAAGCATAGATATGCTTCATCAGAGCAGTATCGAAGTTGTCGGGATACATAAAAGTTTTTCTTCACGAAGCATGAAAAGAAGGGAAGGTGTTTTTTCGCCGAAGGCTCAAAAACGGTATGTATGTTAAATTTCATGCATCGTAAAGAATTGAATCTTAAAAAGAAATTTGTATATTACATTCAAAGTTACAAAATATTACATAGATCACATTTCAAATGTTTTTACAATAACATCTAGTCTTCCCTAAGTACTACTTCTGCAGCCTCATTTAGTAGTTGTTCAACAACTTTATCCATGATAGCTTCGGCCATTTGTCTAATTTCGTCATCCCCCTTCGTGTGGGGGCCAGCCGATGATCCAGCAGGTTCTGAGGGAGGAGTGGATGCGGACTTATTATTATTACAAGTCGTCGTCAAGTTTGAAATAAAAAATTACAACAAAGAGATAAAAAACACTAGTTAATACCTATTTGCCCTTCGGGCTCTGTGCTTTTTTCAGCAGCTTCTGCTACTTTCCTAGCATCATGAATGCCTTTTTCGCTTTTTTGGATAATTTCTCGGGCCATTTCTCGGCCACCATTGTCCCAGACATCGGTGAAAAATTTTCCACCAGCCTGGCTAGCTTCGGCCGAGGGGTCTTTAATATCTTCAGGGGATAAGCTGGCTTCGGATTGTGTAAGAACCTTAACATGATCGCAGCCTTTTTTCTCCAGTATAGAAGCAATCCCCCTGGCACCCGAGAAGGCGCAAATGTCACCTCGACTGTTTAGAATTTCTTCGAAGGCTTCAGCTTCGTGGCAGATCCATTCTATCGGCCCTTCTGGGTTACCTCTCACAAAATCTTCTTCACTCGAAAATGCGCCAATACTGGCGAAGCTGGTTTTTATTTTCTTTATACAATCCATGGATTTTTCGTAGCACCTTTTCTTAGAAGACCGAAGCTCTTCAACGGTTCCTTCCAAATGATTAGCCCATTGGTCGCTACATTCCCGCCTTGTCTCTTCAAGTATGCGTTCTTCTTTCGCCCGGGACAATTGCTTCTGAAGATCTTTAATTTCGCGTCTGTGAGCTTCGGCCTGAACCTTTGCAGCAGCTTCGTCCTTTTTTATCTTGTCTACCAATGTAAGCAGAATTTTATCTTTTTCTAGAGCTTCGTTTCTCAGTTTAATAACTTCTGATCGTAAATTGTTGAATGCAATTTCATAGCTCTCGTCTTCGGCACTCTTTTGTGCTCTTAATGCGTTGCTTAGAATTAAACCCTATACGAAAAAGAATCCATATAAGAATAAAAGAATGAGTTACGAATTATAAAATTTTTCAAACGTCTAATTCCCATACCTTCAGGCTATTATACGCAAGACTATCCGCGAGATCTTCTTTCGTCATAGCACATAAGCCAGCTTCGAGCTTCGGGAACCCCATACTTCTAGCTATCTCCCAGCAGACAGATAATTCTTTGTTGTCAGGGAGACAGTATAGGAAGTCATCTTCGTTTGTCCCATTGAACACTAGTGCCCCCTTCGGATATTTTAATTCTTTCGCATAGTGTTTGGCTTCATAAATCTCTTCTTCAGATAGTTTCTTCCCCGAAGCATGTCGCACAATGTAATCGCATATGGTGGAAGGAGCTTCGGGGGCGACACTGTCAATTTCTTCAACCAAAATTGGCTCTGGCACTTTTATTTTTTCTTCGGCTTCCAGAGGTTGTTCCTTGCTGGGCTCTGAAGGCCCAGCTTCAGCCTCAGGTTGTTGCTTCGAAGCTTCAGCAACTAAGGCTTCAGTAGACACTCCAGAAAGTTCAACAGTCTTCTTTGGAGTTATGCTTGAAGACTTAATTGTCTCCAAAACGTCTAAAACGTTCGCCATTCTTTTTCTTTTTGGGGTCACAGATGGGCCCTTTTGATTTTTTATTGTCTCAGCACTTGCTGAAGGACTTAAGATTTCCAATATTTTTGGTCCTTCAATTCTCGGTTTTTCTGTCTTCTCCGCTGAAGGTGCTTCAGTTTTTTCTTCGATCTTCGGCACTGGAGCTGGCTCTGTAGTTTCAGTGGCCAAAGAGACTTCACCGATAAATTCAGGCACTGTGGCCGGCTCAATAAAACGTGCCCGGTGGGTGAGCACCTTCATCTTTTTTCTTTGCGGCGCTGGCTCACTAGAAGCACTTGTGGCAACTTCTGTTGCAGGAGAAGTATTTTTTCTTTTGCGGCCCGGCACCGGATAATGGTAGTCAGGGTAGACAAACCCGATTGCATCAAATACCCGGTTGAGCCTCTTCTTCTTTCGGCCTCCGAAGGCTGCCGATAATGCAGTGTTTTCGGCCTTCGAATATACCCCAAGCAGTTCGTCACTTAATGTTTCAATGCTTTTTAACCAGTCGTCATCAGGTTCAACAAACTTATCCCCGTATTTGAATGTGTATTTTAGTCTGACTAGTCCACCTTCGTCAGACCCTTTGATGGTCTCCTTCGGCATTTCCCACTTTCCTGCAAGTGGCCACACCCTGAAGGCAATATGCTCTTGGACCAGATCCCTTGTCCCAATAAAAGAGCAGATTGCGCCGAAAGCTCTTTGGCATTCTTCGGCCGCTTCATCCATTTCAACCTTCGGCTTTCGGAGTCCGAAGCGTTGCCAGATGGGGCGCATAATGATACTCTTAACATCTTCTTGCGCTGTCAAGTCATTCTTTACATAGAACCATTCTGTCATCCAGGCCCCGGGCCACCTCTTCCGAAAGGTTGGCACAGGGCAGCTTGACCCGGAGCGAGCACCGAAGCTGTAACAACCAAAGTTGTTGTGATATTGTTCTTTCCCCCAAGGCTTCGTCTCATATACCAATTCATGAATTTTGCAAAAGCTTTTAGCATTTGGTTCAAAACCTTGGCTTTTCACAGCCCAAACAAAGATTCCCATTCTTATGATAGCTTCAGGAGTAATTTGATGAAGGTAGATTTGAAATGTATTCAGGACTTCGACAACAAAGCTGCTTAGGGGAACCGAAGCCCAGCCTTGAGAAAGCTTCGGAAGATCACGACCTCATCTTCTTCGGGGGTGGGAGAAGTCTTTTCTCCAGCATCAGCCCTCACAATAGATATATCTCGAAAATATCTCCCCCTCATATTGTCAATATGACTTTGCTTAATAGTGGTTTTCCCGAAAACCGTGTGACTTGGCCGCCATGGTCGATCTTCAGACTCTCCCCCGCCGCTTTCTACATCATAACTGTCGCTGTCACCAGTATCTTCAGATAAACCTTCTAAAATCTCTTTGGTGATCTTTTCTGTATTGGTCTTCGACATTGCCTCAAGAAACCCCAGGTTCTTCTCTTCAGAAAGACTTAGCTTCATCTCGACAACAGCCTTCTTCTCCTCAGACATCTCTTCGGAGATCCTACTTCTCGCTTCCGAAGCTTAAAACTACGAAAGAAAACAAATATTTTTTGGGCAGAAAGTTTTATAAGCAGGAAAAACAGATGGCAAAGAGAGCGTGCCAAATCAAATATGGCGGGCTCCTATTTATACACTCGATATGACGGAAACTGTGTGGTCCCAGGTGTCAGTGACTTTTGCTATTCTAGCAAAGGGAAGGTGTTTTTTCGGACCTTCGGCTTAAGGCCTTCGTCCATATCGCAATCTGAATTTATCGCTAACAAATTAATATTGCGAGGGGCTACTGTTGGGGGCCTTCGTCCTCCGAAGGTCCTCAAAAACATGATTTGACAATATTTTCCAAGTGAATTATATGAACAGGTATCTTCGGACTCGGATCATGAACATGGAGTACAGTCAGAACGAAGCCCAAGCTGTACGAAGCTGATTACCAAGCTGTACGAAGAATGGTGCACAGCCGAAGCTATGCGCAGAAAGCTTCGTCGCGATAGCAGAAAGGGGAACCGACTTAAAGATGAAAAGACTACTTAGGCCTTAATAGATTCCCATAAGTCATTAGCAAATGTAATGGACATGAATGTAATTTTTCATGGGCTACGTCCCACGCCTATAAATAGATGAACAGTACCCCCGTACTGTTCACGCTGACTTGGCATTTGCTTTCCGTCATCCTTGTACCTTTGCCTTCCTGCAATCCGAAGGTACACTTGTAATTTGAACTCATTTCTATTTTTACATGATAATAAAATAGAAATGACGTTGTGATAATATTTAAATGTTTATATTACTCTTTATGTTGCATGTAAGTTCTTCGTCATAGTTTATTGTGCTTACGAAGATATGTTGTTTGTGGCCTTCGTCCGGAACACATTATATCTCGAAGGGAAATAATGTTTCAAAGGACGAAGGGCTTTATCATTTGACACTTTTTATGTTGCCTTGTTCTTAATCCGAAGCATTTGAGAACAAGTCCCCAACACTTGTCATACAAAGCATTGCCAAGGCGAGCCACTTCTTGCTTTAATTGTTCATTTTCCTTTGCAACCTCGTTCGAACATGTTTCTACAACAATATTCTCAACAACAACTTGGTTGCAGGGGTTAGAATCATCAATTAAGTCAAAGCAGGAAGTAGAAACATCTTTCTTAATTATTTCAGGTATTTCAACTAAAGATGTTGCTGGGGTGCTACCAATGTTTTCTAGCTTAGTAGTTAGCTCATTGTTGTGTATGCTAAGAATTTCCATTTTCTCTAGCAAATTTTCAATAGCTTCTTGGGAGCTAGCTAACTTAGCCTTAAGTTTTTCATTCTTTTTAATGAGACTATCATCGGTAGCGGTGGATAGAGCACTAGATTCTAATAGCTCAATTTTAGTTGATAGCTCACTATTTAAGTTTGCAAAAGTTTCAAATTTTTCTAGCAAACCTTTATAATCATTTTGAGAGCTAGCCAGCTTATTTTTCAAGGTTTTAAGTTGAGCTTTTTGTTTAGTGCAAACATCCTAAAAAATTCTACGGCTTCCGCAAGCTCATCTACAGAGGGCTTTCCCTCACCTTCATCATCACTACTACTTTCATCACTAGAGGATGGAATGCTTGTGTTACCTCTTGCCATAAGGCATTTGTGTGATGAGCGTGATGAGTGTGATGAGGACCGGTGGCTGCGCGTCCTTGGAGGTTCGTCTTCACTTGAAGAGTCATCCCAAGTTCTAACACTTGTTAGTGCCTTGCCTTTGCACCTCTCCTTTTTTGGTTCGGCCATAGTTGGACAACTGTCCCTGAAGTGGCCCTTCTCCCCACATGCGAAGCATTCTCTCTTTCTTTGCTTTTTTCTGTCAATGTTAAAGAGAAGATCTTCTACCTGCAGGGGCACACCCATTAAATTAATCTTGCGGATCATCCTCATTACCATTCCGACGCGTCGGATTGTTTCTTCGTCCTCGGAGGATGATGTGCATGGTTGATTATCTTCATCATCATCACTTTCTTCTTCTTCCTCTTCTTCACTTGAAGAACTTGGTGTGGGAGCCTTCTTTTTGCCCTTCCTTTCATCACATGCAAAAGTATATGGTCTTGAGGAAGTTGGCTCCTCTCCCTGACATTTTTCGCGACATCTCAAAAGTCGCGATTTTCCCAATCACAATGGTCGGGGTCATGTTGCTCAAGTCCTCCATGTTGTGAAGGATGGTGATGATGCTCCCATATCTTCGTTGTGGTAGCAGGGAGATAATCTTCCTCACAATGTCTGCATCACCTAGCTTGTTTATGCCAATAGAATTGAGCTCATTGATAATTAGATTCAAACAAGATACATATCTCTAACAAGCTCATCATCTTTCATAGCAAAAGAATTATACTCATTTAAGACTAGGCAATGTTTTTGCTCACGGACATTGGATGTGCCGTCATGGAGCTCATGCAATTTTAGCCAAATCTCATTAGCAGTTTTCAAGGTAAATACTTGATTAGAAATATCCATGCTAAGAGATTCATACAAGCAATTTTTGGCTCTAGCATTTAAATGAATTTCTTTTTCCTCACTCGTGGTGGGTTTCTCGGGATTCTTGATGGGTTTCATCCCATCACGAGTGACTCTCCAAACACCTAGATCAACGACCTCTAGGTAACAAGCCATTCTAGCACTATAATAGGGAAAGTTAGTGCCGTCGAAGTGTGGTGGCCTATGGGTATCCACCCCTTCCTCTAAAAAGCATCGACTCTTTTAGCGGTGAAGCTAAAGCGTTTCAAATGAGCCAAACCGGGCTCTGATACCACTTGTAGGAAACGGGTGACGCCTAAGAGGGGGGGGTGAATTAGGACTTCTAAAACTTTTACTAAACTAGGCCACAATCAAATCCCTAGAGCAAAACCTATGCAAGTAATTAAACTAGAAAGTGCAATCTAGGTTTTGTCTAAGTGTTGCTATCTCTACCGCAATGGCTAAGTTTCAATATACACTAAATAAGTATGTATACAAGATTGAAACTTAAATGCTTAATGTAAATGCGGAAACTTAAAGAGCAAAGTAGAGAAGCAAACTCTCGTGGATGACGCCGGTATTTTTACCGAGGTATTCGGAACCACGCAAGGTCCCGACTAATCCTCGTTGGTGCCCCTACGCAAAGGGAAGCCCACGCGAGGGCCAAGCACCACGGTCGAGTAACTCCGTAGAGAGCCACGGGCCTTCTCCACGCGCAAGTGGTGCTCCGCTTCCGGCTCCTCTCGGACGCTCCTCGCCGTCTCCACTATCGAGCTTCCGGCCGAAATGCCGCGGGCCTCATTCCCTCCGGTACACGGTGGCGGCCGTGACACAAACGCAGTTGTCACGGTCTCGCAAGACTCTCGCCCCACTCAGTACAATTACAACGACTCACGCAAGAGCCGAGGGGTTGTGTGGTTTTACAAAACTCACTCAACTAACTAGGGTTTACCTAGAGCAAGCACTAAAGCGGTCTAACTAACCTAAGCACTTCGCAAAGCACCTACGCTAATCACCGAGTGATTCTATTAAGCACTTGGGTGTTTGAGCTCTTGGAAATGTGCACTATATGCCTTGGTATGTTGCTTGGGCTCCCACACTTTCAAATGGACGGTTGGGTGAAGTATATATAGGCCCCAACTCCAAAATAGCCGTTGGAGAAAAGCTGCAGTTCTCTATGGCACACCGGACAGTTTGGTGGTGCACTGTCCGGTGTGTCTAACCGTTGCTCTGTCAGAGCAGCTGACTGTTGGCGCCGCAGGCTTTTCCACACCAGACAGTCTGGTGCTCACACCGGACAGTCCGGTGGTCTTCTCTCCGAGTGCCACTTGGAACTAGCCGTTGGGCTGGAGTTCCTTGGTGCACCGGACGGTCCGGCGTGTGGGCACCGGACAGTCCGGTGTGCCACCGGACAGTCCGGTGCGCCTTTGCACAGACAGTCCGCAGCAGCACACTTGGACTTTTCTTGGATCTTCTTAATGTCTTCTTTTGAGGTGTTGCTTTCCTCAATTCCTTAGTCCAAGTACATCTTGCATCTTGTGAACTACAAACACAAACACTAGAAAACTTATTAGTTCACGGATTGTGTCGTTCATCAAACACCAAAACTCAATTAGCCAAATGGCCCGGGGTCCATTTTCCTTACAATCTCCCCCTTTTTGGTGATTGATGACAACACAACCAAAGCAAGCAAATAATACAAGTATTTGAATGAAAATATGCAATCTACTTGCTAGGATGCATGTTTGTCCCCACAATGTGATATTATGGACTTAAGCCTCCCCCTAACTCCATAATTCACTTACTTCCTATTTTAGGACCAAATAACCAAAACCACTTGAAAAACCATTTGTAGATATAAAATTTTAAATTAGTGGTGTTTGGTGTTTGATATAGTTTTCATGATATAGTTTTCATTGCTTTGGTCCCTAAACTTCTCCCCCTTTGGCATCAACCACCGAAAAGGAAGACATTAAAAGCATGTAGGAAGTAAATAAAGGCTTGCCCTCATTAAGAATTTTATCAGATGATACCACTTGAAGAATACTAAATTAATCCACATGAATGATATCAGTTGAAAGAATTACTCCCCCTAAACGAGTGTTCTCTTTAGAAAGAATTTTCTCCCCCCTTTTAGAGATGAAGAAATACTCCCCCTGACAGAGATCCTCTGAAAGGGAATTAGGCTTTCACCTAGTCCCTAATTAATTTTGGTGGTTGAATTGCCCAACACAAATATTGGACTAACTAGTTTGCTCTAAGTGTATAAGTTATACAGGTGCCAAAGGTTCACACTTAGCCAATAAAAAGACCAAGTATTGGGTTCAACAAAAGAGCAAAGGGACAACCGAAGGCACCTCTGGTCTGGCGCACCGGACTGTCCGGTGTGCCACCGGACATGTCCGGTGCACCAGAGGACTCCAAACTCAAACTCGTCACCTTCGGGAAGTTCCAGAGGCGACTCCGCTATAATTCACCGGACTGTCCCGTGTACACCGGACATGTCCGGTGCTCGAAGGAAGGGTGGCCTCCGCAACTCGCCAGCCTCGGGAATTCACTTCAGCTGCTCCGCTATAATTCACCGGACTGTCCGGTGTAACAGCGGGGCAACGACTATTTCGGCGCCAACGGCTACCTGCGACGCATTAAATGCGCGCCAGCGCGCGCAGAGGTCAGGCACGCCCATACTGGCGCACCAGACAATCTACAGTGCATGTCCGGTGCGCCACCGGACATCCAGGCGGGCCCAGAAGACAGAGCTCCAACGGTCGAACCCAACGGCTTTTGGTGACGTGGCTGTCGCACCGGACATGTCCGGTGCACACCGGACTGTCCGGTGCACCATCGAACAGACAGCCTCACCAAACAGCTAGTTTGGTGGTTGGGGCTATAAATACCCCCAACCACCCCACATTCAAGACATCCAAGTTTTCACACTTCCAACCACTTACAAGAGCTCTAGCATTCAATTCTAGACACACCCAAGTGATCAAATCCTCTCCAAACTCCACACAACGCCCTAGTGATTAGTGAGAGAGATTTGCTTGTGTTCTTTCGAGCTCTTGCGCTTGGATTGCTTTCTTCTTTCTTGATTCCTTCTTGCGATCAAACTCACTTGTAATTGAGGCAAGAGACACCAATCTTGTGGTGGTCCTTGTGGGAACTTTGTGTTCCAAGTGATTGAGAAGAGAAAGCTCACTCGGTCCGAGGGACCGTTTGAGAGAGGGTAAGGGTTGAAAGAGACCCGGCCTTTGTGGCCTCCTCAACGGGGAGTAGGTTTGAGAGAACCAAACCTCGGTAAAACAAATCCGCGTGTCTCACTTCATTATTCGCTTGCGATTTGTTTTGCACCCTCTCTCGTGGACTCTATTATATTTCTAACGCTAACCCGGCTTGTAGTTGTGATTATTTTTTTGAGAATTTCAGTTTCGCCCTATTCACCCCCCCTCTAGGCGACTTTCAATTGGTATCAGAGCCCGGTGCTTCATTAGAGCCTAACCGCTCGAAGTGATGTCGGGAGATCACACCAAGAGGGAGATGGAGACCGGCGACAAGCCCACTACGAGCCAAGGGAGCACTTCATCGGAAGAGTCCCGCACCAAGAGGAAGGAGAAGAAGAAGGACTCCTCCAAACGGAAGGAGAAAAGATCTTCTTCCTCACACCACAAAGAGAAGAAGGAAAAATCTTCTTCCCACAAGTCGCATCGGAAAGGCGACAAGCACAAGAGGATGAGGAAGGTGGTCTACTATGAGACCGACACTTCATCAACATCGACCTCCGACTCCGATGCGTCGTCCGTAACTTCTAAGCGCCAAGAGCGCAAGAAGTTTAGTAAGATCCCCTTACACTATCCCCGTACATCTAGACATACTCCATTACTTTCCGTTCCATTAGGCAAACCGCCAACCTTTGATGGCGAGGATTATGCTAGGTGGAGTGATTTAATGAAATTTCATCTAACCTCACTCCACAAAAGTATATGGAATGTTGTTGAGTTTGGAGCACAGGTACCATCCATAGGGGATGAGGATTATGATACGGACGAAGTGGCCCAAATCGAGCACTTCAACTCCCAAGCTACAACCATACTCCTCGCCTCTCTAAGCAAGGAGGAATACAACAAGGTGCAAGGGTTGAAGAATGCAAAGGAAATTTGGGACCTTCTCAAGACCGCGCACGAGGGTGACGAACTCACCAAGATCACCAAGCGGGAAACGATCGAGGGGGAGCTCGGTCGCTTTCGTCTTTGCCAAGGGGAGGAGCCACAAGATATGTACAACCGGCTCAAAACCTTGGTGAACCAAGTGCGCAACCTCGGGAGTAAGAAGTGGGACGACCACGAGGTGGTTAAGGTTATTCTAAGATCTCTTATTTTCCTTAACCCCACTCAAGTTCAATTAATTCGTGGTAATCCTAGATACACACTAATGACTCCCGAGGAAGTAATCGGGAATTTTGTGAGCTTTGAATGTATGATCAAGGGCTCAAAGAAGATCAACGAGCTTGATGAACCCTCCACGTCCGAAGCACAACCGGTGGCATTCAAGGCGACGGAGGAGAAGAAGGAGGAGTCTACACCGAGTAGACAACCAATTGACGCCTCCAAGCTCGACAATGAGGAGATGGCTTTAATCATCAAAAGCTTTCGCCAAATCCTCAAGCAACGGAAGGGGAAGGACTACAAATCCCGTTCCAAGAAGGTTTGCTACAAGTGTGGTAAGCCCGATCACTTTATTGCTAAATGTCCATTATCAAGTGACAGTGATAGGGATAACGACAAGAAGGGCAAGAGGAGAGAAAAGAAGAGGTACCACAAGAAGAGGGGCGGCGATGCCCACATGTGCCGCGAGTGGAACTTCGACGAGAGCTCCACCGACTCCTCCTCCTCCGACGAGGACGCCGCCAACATCGCCGTCACCAAGGGCCTCCTCTTCCCCAACGTCGGCCACAAATGCCTCATGGCAAAGGATGGCAAAAGGAAGAAGGTTAAATCTCAATCCTCCACTAAATATGAGTCCTCTAGTGATGATAATGCTAATGGTGAGGAAAATAATTTGCGTACCCTTTTTGCCAACCTTAACATGGAACAAAAGGAAAAGTTAAATGAATTGATTAGTGCCATTCATGAAAAAGATGACCTTTTGGATTCCCAAGAGGATTTTCTAATTAAAGAAAACAAGAAACATGTTAAGGTCAAGAATGCTTATGCTCTAGAGGTAGAAAAATGTGAAAAATTATCTAGTGAGCTAAGCACATGTCATGACACCATTGATAACCTTAGAAATGAAAATGCTAGTTTAATTGCTAAGGTTGATTCTCATGTTTGTGATGTTTCAATTCCAAATCTTAGAAATAATAATGATGATTTGCTTGCTAAGATTGAAGAATTAAACATCTCTCTTGCTAGCCTTAGGACTGAAAATGAAAAATTAATTGCTAAGGCTAAAGATTTTGATGTTTGCAATGTTACTATTTCTAACCTTAGAAATGAGAATGATATACTACATGCTAAGGTTGTGGAATTAAAATCTTGCAAACCCTCTACATCTACCGTTGAGCATGTTTCCATTTGTGCTAGATGTAGAGATATTGATATTAATGCTATTCATGATCACATGGCTTTAATTAAACAACAAAATGATCATATAGCATTATTAGATGCTAAAATTGCCGAGCATAACCTAGAGAATGAAAAATTTAAATTTGCTAGAAGTATGCTCTACAATGGGAGACGCCCTGGCATCAAGGATGGCATTGGCTTTCAAAGGGGAGACAATGTCAAACTTAATGTCCCTCCAAAGATTTTGTCAACTTTGTTAAGGGCAAGGCTCCCATGCCTCAAGATAACGAGGGTTACATTTTATACCCTGCCGGTTATCCTGAGAGCAAAATTAGGAAAATTCATTCTAGAAAGTCTCACTCTGGCCCTAATCATGCTTTTATGTATAAGGGTGAGACATCTAGCTCTAGGCAACCAACCCGTGCCAAGTTGCCTAAGAAGAAAACTCCTATTGCATCAAATGATCATAGTATTTCATTTAAAACTTTTGATGCATCTTATGTGCTTACTAACAAATCCGGCAAGGTAGTTGCCAAGTTTGTTGGGGGCAAACACAAGGGCTCCAAGAATTGTGTTTGGGTACCCAAAGTTCTTGTTTCTAATGCCAAAGGACCCAAAACCGTTTGGGTACCTAAAGTCAAGAACTAAAATTGTTTTGTAGGTTTATGCATCCGGGGGCTCAAGTTGGATACTCGACAGCGGGTGCACAAACCACATGACAGGGGAGAAAAAGATGTTCTCCTCATATGAGAAAAACCAAGATCCCCAACGAGCTATCACATTCGGGGATGGAAATCAAGGTTTGGTCAAAGGTTTGGGTAAAATTGCTATATCACCTGACCATACTATTTCCAATGTTTTTCTTGTAGATTCTTTAGATTACAATTTGCTTTCCGTATCCCAATTATGCCAAATGGGCTACAACTGTCTATTTACTGATATAGGTGTCACTGTCTTTAGAAGGAGTGATGATTCAATAGCATTTAAGGGAGTGTTAGAGGGTCAGCTATACTTGGTAGATTTTGATAGAGCTGAACTCGACACTTGCTTGGTTGCTAAGACTAACTTGGGTTGGCTCTGGCACCGCCGACTAGCCCATGTTGGAATGAAGAATCTTCATAAGCTTCTAAAGGGAGAGCACATTTTAGGACTAACAAATGTTCATTTTGAGAAAGACAGGATTTGTAGCGCATGCCAAGCCGGGAAGCAAGTTGGCACTCATCATCCACACAAGAACATCATGACTAGTGACAGGCCACTGGAGCTCCTACACATGGACCTATTCGGCCCGATTGCTTACATAAGCATCAGCGGGAGTAAGTATTGTCTAGTTATTGTGGATGATTATTCTCGCTTCACTTGGGTGTTCTTTTTGCAGGAAAAATCCCATACCCAAGAAACCTTAAAGGGATTCTTGAGACGGGCTCAAAATGAGTTCGGCCTAAGGATCAAGAAAATTAGAAGCGACAACGGGACGGAGTTCAAGAACTCACAAATAGAAGGCTTCCTTGAGGAGGAGGGCATCAAGCATGAGTTCTCTTCTCCCTACACTCCACAACAAAATGGTGTAGTGGAGAGGAAGAATCGAACTCTATTGGACATGGCAAGAACCATGCTTGATGAATACAAGACACCGGATCGGTTTTGGGCCGAGGCGGTCAACACCGCCTGCTACGCCATCAACCGGTTATATCTACACCGAATTCTCAAGAAGACATCCTATGAACTCCTAACCGGTAAAAAGCCAAATATTTCATATTTTAGAGTTTTTGGTAGCAAATGCTTTATTCTTATTAAGAGAGGTAGAAAATCTAAATTTGCTCCTAAAACTGTAGAAGGCTTTTTACTAGGATATGACTCAAACACAAGGGCATATAGAGTCTTTAACAAGTCCTCAGGACTTGTTGAAGTTTCTTGTGACGTTGTGTTTGATGAGACTAACGGCTCTCAAGTAGAGCAAGTTGATCTTGATGAGATAGGTGAAGAACAGGCTCCGTGCATCGCGCTAAGGAACATGTCCATTGGGAATGTGTGTCCAAAGGAATCCGAAGAGCCTCCACATGCACAAGATCAACCATCCTCCTCCACGCAAGCATCTCCACCAACTCAAAATGAGGACGAAGCTTAAGTTGATGAAAGACAAAGAGATGAGCCACCTCAAGATGACGGCAACGATCAAGGGGGAGATGCAAATGATCAAGACAAGGAGGATGAAGAGCCAAGGCCGCCACACCCAAGAGTCCACCAAGCAATCCAACGAGATCACCCCGTCGACACCATCCTCGACGACATTCATAAGGGGGTAACTACTCGATCTCGTGTTGCACATTTTTGTGAGCATTACTCTTTTGTTTCCTCTATTGAGCCACACAGGGTAGAGGAAGCACTACAAGATTCGGATTGGGTGATGGCGATGCAAGAGGAGCTCAACAATTTCACGAGGAACGAGGTATGGCATTTAGTTCCACGTCCTAATCAAAATGTTGTAGGAACCAAGTGGGTCTTCCGCAACAAGCAAGACGAGCATGGTGTGGTGACAAGGAACAAAGCTCGACTCGTGGCCAAGGGGTATTCACAAGTCGAAGGTTTGGATTTTGGTGAAACCTATGCACCCGTAGCTAGGCTTGAGTCAATTCGTATATTATTGGCCTATGCTACTTACCATGGCTTCAAGCTTTACCAAATGGACGTGAAGAGTGCCTTCCTCAACGGACCGATCATGGAGGAGGTCTATGTTGAGCAACCTCCCGGCTTTGAAGATAGTGAGTACCCTAACCATGTCTATAGGCTCTCTAAGGCGCTTTATGGGCTCAAGCAAGCCCCAAGAGCATGGTATGAATGCCTTAGAGATTTCCTTATTGCTAATGGCTTCAAAGTCGGAAAAGCCGATCCTACTTTATTCACTAAAACTCTTAACAATGATTTGTTTGTATGCCAAATTTATGTTGATGATATTATATTTGGGTCTACTAACGAATCTACATGTGAAGAATTTAGTAGGATCATGACACAGAAATTCGAGATGTCTATGATGGGGGAGTTGAAATATTTTCTAGGATTCCAAGTCAAGCAACTCCAAGAGGGCACCTTCATTAGCCAAACCAAGTATACTCAAGACATTCTAAGCAAGTTTGGAATGACGGATGCCAAGCCCATCAAGACACCCATGGGAACAAATGGGCATCTCGACCTCGACACGGGAGGTAAATCCGTCGATCAAAAGGTATACCGGTCGATGATTGGTTCATTACTCTATTTATGTGCATCTCGACCGGACATTATGCTTTCCGTTTGCATGTGTGCAAGATTCCAAGCCGACCCTAAGGAATCACACCTTACGGCCGTAAAACGAATCTTGAGATATTTGGCTTATACTCCTAAGTTTGGGCTTTGGTACCCTCGGGGATCCACATTTGATTTGATTGGTTATTCGGATGCCGATTGGGCAGGGTGTAAGATTAATAGGAAGAGCACATCGGGGACTTGCCAGTTCTTGGGAAGATCCTTGGTGTCTTGGGCTTCAAAGAAGCAAAATTCGGTCGCTCTTTCTACCGCCGAAGCAGAGTATATTGCCGCAGGCCACTGTTGCGCGCAATTGCTTTGGATGAGGCAAACCCTGCGGGACTACGGTTACAAACTAACCAAAGTTCCTCTTCTATGTGATAATGGGAGTGCAATCCGCATGGCGGATAATCCTATTGAGCATAGCCGCACTAAGCACATAGCCATTCGGTATCATTTTCTTCGGGATCACCAACAAAAGGGGGATATCGAGATTGCATACATTAACACTAAAGATCAATTAGCCGATATCTTTAACAAGCCACTTGATGAACAATCTTTTACCAAACTTAGGCATGAGCTCAATATTCTTGATTCTAGGAATTTCTTTGGCTAAACTTGCACACATAGCTCATAAGTATACTTTTGATCATGTCTCTTTGATATATGCTATGACTAATGTGTTTTCAAGTGCATTTCAAACCAAGTCATAGGTATATTGAAAGGGAATTGGAGTCTTCGGCGAAGACAAGGCTTCCACTCCACTCTACTACTCATCCTTCGCCGTCGCTCCGCATCACTCTCCGTCTGTGGTATAATCTTCACACTTATGTTTTATTTGCCAAAGGGGAGAACATAGTTAGGTAAGGGCTCATATCTCACTCAAAGTATCCGTTTTTGGCGATTCATGCCAAAGGGGGAGAAAGTGTGAGCCCAAAGCAAAAGGACCGCACCACCACCCTAATTTTAAAATTAATGGTTTTCAATTGAAAATTTCAAATGGGTATCTCTTTGTGTTCTAAAGGGGGAGCAAGTAGTATTTTCAAAACTTGATATCTTAAAACCCTCTTGAACACTAAGAGGAGAATTTATTTGAAGGGGAGTTTTGTTTAATCAAAGAAAAAGCATTTGAAACAAGGGGAGAGAATTTCAAATCTTGAAAATGCTTCTCAAATCTTATTAATTTACCTTTGACTATCTGAGAGCACCTAGAGGGGGGGGGGGGTGAATAGGTGATCCTGTGAAACTTAAAAACTTAAGCCACAAAACTTGGTTAACCGTTAGCACAATAATTGCCAAGTGGCTAAAGAGGAATCCTCAACAAAACACAATAACCAACAAGGATCAATCACAGAGATGGCACGGTGGTTATCCCGTGGTTCGGCCAAGACCAACGCTTGCCTACTCCACGTTGTGGCGTCCCAACGGACGAGGGTTGCAATCAACCCCTCTCAAGTGGTCCAAAGACCCACTTGAATACCACGGTGTTTTGTTTGCTTTACTCAATCTCGTTTGCGAGGAATCTCCACAAATTTGGAGCCTCTTGCCCTTGCACTTGAAATTCACAAAGAACACGGAGCAAGGGAGGGATTAGCAACGCACTCAAGACAAGAAATCACAGCAACACCACGCACACAAGTCGCAACGAGAGCTCACAACACAACTCAATGAGTTCACCACTCAACTAGAGCTCTAATCGCTATTGCAAAGAATCAAAGGCGCGGAATCGATGTCTTGGTGCTTAGGAGTGCTTAGGAGATGCTTGGTGTTCTCCTCCATGCGCCTAGGGGTCCCTTTTATAGCCCCAAGGCAGCTAGGAGCCGTTGAGAGCAATCTTGGAAGGCTGATCTTGCCTTCTGTCGACTGGCGCACCGGACAGTCCGGTGCACACCGGACATGTCCGGTGCTCGATTTCTTTCCATAAACAGCGCAGTCGACCGTTGGCAGCATGGGAGCCGTTGGTGCACTTGACATGTCCGGTGCACACCGGACAGTCCGGTGCCTTCTTCTAGCTGTTGGCTCGGCCACGTGTCCCGCGCAGATTGCGCGGCCGACCGTTGGCCCGGCCGACCGTTGGCTCACCGGACAGTCCGGTGCACACCGGACAGTCCGGTGAATTTTAGCCGTACGCCGTTGATGGTTTCCCGAGAGCGACGAGTTCGCCTGTGAGCGGCCTATCGGACAGTCCGGTGCACACCGGACAGTCCGGTGAATTTTAGCCGTACACCGCCGTCGAAGTCCTGAGAACAGCCTTTTCCCTCGAGCCAGCCCTGCGCACCACCGGACAGTCCGGTGCACCTAGACTGAGCAGACTTTGGCTGCTCGAGCCATCTCTTCTCCAACTCGATTTTTTCTGTTTCCAGCACTTAGACACAATACATTAGTCCATAAAACAATGTACTAAGTCTGAGAAACATACCTTTATCCTTGATTTGTACTTTGTCCACCTTTTTACACTTAGGCACTTGTGTTGGACACTAAACCACCAAAATACTTAGAAATGGCCCAAGGGCACATTTCCCTTTCAATCTCCCCCTTTTTGGTGATTTATGCCAACACAACATAAAGCTAGTAGAACAAGTACAAAATCAATTCAAATAAGAACTCAAATTGTTTTGATTCAAATTTGACATATATGGATCACTCTTTGCCACCAATTGGTTTGTTTTTGCAAATCAAACTCAAATTCCTATCTTTAAGTCAAAACCACTTGTAGAGACATAAAGAGAGGTTTTCCAAAGAAATTTGATCAAGGATTTCAAAAACTCCCCCTTTTTCCCACAATCAACACTTCTCCCCACAAGAGGCCAACTTTTGACATAAGAGGCAATAAAAGAGTTTTGACAACCCAAAAACTCTAATATACTATTTTCAAAATTTCTCAAGTGGTAGCTGATCCATCTATTGCTTTGGCCTTTATTTTCTCCCCCTTTGGCATCAAGCACTAAAACGGGATCAATCTTGGCCCTTTAACCCCATTGCCTCACCAAAATCATCAAATGAGAACACAAAGGCAATAAGAGTATGAAGATGAACTTGGAAAGTTACTCTTTGCATCGGAGTGCAGTGGAAGTCTTGCATGGTCCAAGTCCACCTTTTCCCTTTCAATCCTCCTTGAAGACTAAAACAACCAAACTCAAGTACATGGTTAGTCTCAAAGGGTCAAGTTGTAGCACAGCTCCCCCTAAATATGTGCATCACTTGCAAAACGGACTTGTGAGGTCCAGGGAGTGTTTGTACAACTTGAGCACCACAATAAGCAACAAAATGCAGAATGAACATGATCAAAGGCATAAATACATGTATGCTATAATTCAATCCAAGTTCCGCGAATCTAAGATATTGAGCTCACTACTCAGCCTGCAAAAGGTCTTCTCATCTAGAGGCTTGGTAAAGATATCGGCTAGCTGGTTCTCGGTGCTAACATGAAACACTTCGATATCCCCCTTTTGCTGGTGGTCTCTCAAAAAGTGATGCCGGATGTCAATGTGCTTTGTGCGGCTGTGCTCAACAGGATTTTCCGCTATTCGGATAGCACTCTCATTATCACATAGGAGTGGGACTTTGCTCAGATTGTAGCCAAAGTCCCGGAGGGTTTGCCTCATCCAAAGTAGTTGCGCGCAACACTGTCCTGCGGCAACGTACTCGGCCTCAGCGGTGGATAGGGCAACGGAAGTTTGTTTCTTAGAATTCCATGACACCAGGGACCTTCCTAAGAATTGGCACGTCCCCGATGTACTCTTCCTATCGACCTTACATCCAGCATAGTCGGAATCTGAGTACCCAATCAAGTCAAAGTTAGACCCCTTTGGATACCAGATCCCGAAGCAAGGCGTAGCGACTAAATATCGAAGAATTCGCTTCACAGCCACTAAGTGACACTCCTTAGGATCGGATTGAAATCTAGCACACATGCATACGCTAAGCATAATATCCGGTCTACTAGCACATAAATAAAGCAAAGAACCTATCATGGACCGGTATCTTTTTGATCAACGGACTTACCTCCTTTGTTGAGGTCGGTGTGTCCGTCAGTTCCCATCGGCGTCTTTGCGGGCTTGGCATCCTTCATCCCAAACCGCTTTAGCAAGTCTTGCATGTACTTCGTTTGGGAGATGAAAGTGCCGTCCTTGAGTTGCTTCACTTGGAACCCAAGGAAGTAGTTCAACTCGCCCATCATCGACATCTCGAATTTCTGCGTCATCACCCTGCTAAACTCTTCACAAGACTTTTGATTAGTAGAACCAAATATTATGTCATCGACATAAATTTGGCATACAAAAAGATCACCATCGCAAGTCTTAGTAAAAAGAGTTGGATCGGCTTTCCCAACCTTGAAAGCATTAGCAATTAAAAAGTCTCTAAGGCATTCATACCATGCTCTTGGGGCTTGCTTAAGTCCATAGAGCGCCTTAGAGAGCTTACACACGTGGTCGGGGTACCGTTCATCCTCGAAGCCAGGGGGTTGCTCCACGTACACCTCCTCTTTGATCGGCCCGTTGAGGAAAGCGCTCTTCACATCCATTTGGTACAACCTGAAAGAATGGTGAGCGGCATATGCTAGCAAGATACGAATTGATTCTAGCCTAGCCACAGGAGCGAATGTCTCCTCAAAGTCCAAACCTGCGACTTGGGCATAACCTTTTGCCACAAGCCGAGCCTTGTTCCTTGTCACCACCCCGTGCTCGTCCTGTTTGTTGCGGAACACCCACTTGGTTCCCACAACATTTTGCTTGGGGCGAGGCACCAGTGTCCAAACTTCATTGCGCTTGAAATTGTTGAGTTCCTCCTGCATGGCCAACACCCAGTTCGGATCTAGCAAGGCCTCTTCTACCCTGAAAGGCTCAATAGAAGAGACAAAAGAGTAATGCTCACAAAAATTTACTAATCTTGAATGAGTAGTTACTCCCTTGCTAATATCACCCAATATCTGGTCGACGTGATGATCCCTTTGAATCGTCGCTCGAACTTGGGTTGGAGGTGCCTGAGGTGCTTCTTCCTCTTCAACTTGAACATCCTGTGCTCCCCCTTGATCATGCGCCTCCACTTGAGGTACCTGTTCATCATCTTGGGTTGGGGGATGCACCATAGTTGAGGAAGACGGTTGATCTTGCTCCAAATGTTCCTGAGGCCGTACATCTCCAATCGCCATGGTGCGTATCGCGGCCGTTGGAACGTCTTCTTCATCTACATCATCAAGATCAACAACTTGCTCTCTTGGAGAGCCATTAGTCTCATCAAATACAACATCGCTAGAGACTTCAACCAAACCCGATGATTTGTTGAAGACCCTATACGCCTTTGTATTTGAATCATAACCTAATAAAAACCCTTCTATGACTTTGGGAGCAAATTTGGAATTCCTACCCTTCTTCACTAGAATGTAGCATTTACTCCCAAATACACGAAAGTACGATGCATTGGGTTTGTTACCAGTTAGCAGCTCATATGAAGTCTTCTTGAGAAGGCGGTGAAGGTAGACCCTGTTGATGGCGTGGCAAGCCATGTTCACGGCTTCCGACCAAAAGCACTCAGGGGCCTTGAACTCTCCAAGCATAGTCCTCGCCATATCTATGAGTGTCCTGTTCTTCCTCTCTACCACGCCATTTTGCTGAGGTGTGTAGGGAGCGGAGAACTCGTGCTTGATCCCCTCCTCCTCAAGGAACTCCTCCACTTGAAGATTCTTGAATTCGGACCCGTTGTCGCTCCTTATCTTCTTCACCTTGAGCTCAAACTCATTTTGAGCTCTCCTTAGGAAGCGCTTGAGGGTCCCTTGGGTTTCAGACTTATCCTGCAAAAAGAACACCCAAGTGAAGCGGGAAAAGTCATCAACAATAACTAGACCATACTTACTTCCTCCTATGCTCAGATAGGCGACGGGTCCGAAGAGGTCCATATGCAGCAGCTCCAGAGGTCTTGACGTGGTCATCACATTCTTGCTGTGATGATCTCCCCCCACTTGTTTACCTGCTTGACAAGCTGCACAAGGTCTATCTTTTTCGAAATGAACATTGGTTAGACCTATTACGTGTTCTCCCTTTAGAAGCTTGTGGAGGTTCTTCATCCCCACATGTGCTAAGCGGCGATGCCACAACCAGCCCATGCAAGTCTTAGCCATTAAGCATGCATCTAGACCGGCCTCTTCTTTTGCAAAATCAACTAAGTAAAGTTTGCCGTCTAGTACACCCTTAAAAGCTAGTGAACCATCACATCTTCTAAAGACAGACACATCTACATTTGTAAATAAACAGTTATATCCCATATTACATAATTGACTAACAGATAGTAAATTATATCCAAGACTCTCCACTAAAAACACATTAGAGATAGAATGCTCATTTGATATTGCAATCTTGCCTAGACCTTTCACCTTGCCTTGGTTCCCATCACCGAAAATGATTGAATCTTGGGAATCCTTATTCTTGACGTAGGAGGTGAACATCTTCTTCTCCCCTGTCATATGGTTTGTGCATCCGCTGTCGATAATCCAGCTTGAACCCCCGGATGCATAAACCTGCAAGGCAAATTTAGGCTTGGGTCTTAGGTACCCAACTCTTGTTGGGTCCTACAAGGTTAGTCACAATTTCCTTAGGGACCCAAATGCAAGTTTTATCGCCCTTGCATTTTGCCCCTAATTTCCTAGCAACTATCTTCCTATCCTTTCTACAAATAGCAAAGGAAGCATTCAAAGCATGATAAATTGTAGAGGGACCATTCATAACTTTCCTAGGAGCATGAGCAAAATTCTTTCTAGGCACATGATGAATATTTTTCCTAGGCATATCTCTACAGTGCATATAGGAAGAACTAGAAGCATATATAGCATAAGAATCATAGGCATGCGAGTCAAAAGCATTACAATTCCTATGAGACTGTCTTCTATCATTGTACATAAAAGCATGGTTCTTTTTAGTACTACTTGCCATAGGGACCTTCCCTTTCTCCTTGGCGGAGATGGGAGCCTTATGGCTTGTTAAGTTCTTGGCTTCCCTCTTGAAGCCAAGTCCATCCTTAATTGAGGGGTGTCTACCAATCGTATAGGCATCCCTTGCAAATTTTAGCTTATCGAAATCACTTTTGCTAGTCTTAAGTTGGACATTAAGACTAGCTACTTCATCATTTAATCTCGAAATTGAAACTAGGTGTCCATTACAGGCATCAATATCAAAGTCCTTACACCTAGTGCAAATCATAACATGTTCTATACAAGAATTAGATTTATTTGCTACTTCTAATTTAGCATTTAAATCATTGTTAACACTTTGTAAAGTAGAAATGGTTTCATGACACGTAGATAGTTCATAAGAGAGCATTTCATTTCTTTTAACTTCTAAAGCATAGGATTTTTGTGCCTCAACAAATTTGTCATGTTCATCATACAACAAATCCTCTTGCTTTTCTAAAAGCCTATCCTTTTCATTCAAGGCATCAATCAATTCATTGATTTTATCAATTTTATTTCTATCCAATCCCTTAAACAAGCTAGAGTAATCTATTTCCTCATCACTAGATTCGTCTTCACTTGAAGAAGCATAAATAGAGTCTCGAGTACATACCTTCTTCTCCCTTGCCATGAGGCATGTGTGACGCTCGTTGGGGAAGAGGGATGACTTGTTGAAGGCGGTGGCGGCGAGTCCTTCATTGTCGGAGTCGGACGAGGAGCAATCCGAATCCCACTCCTTGCCAAGATGTGCCTCGCCCTTTGCCTTCTTATAGTTTTTCTTCTTCTCCCTCTTGTTCCCTTGATCCTGATCACTATCATTGTCGGGACAGTTAGCAATAAAATGACTAAGCTTACCGCATTTGAAGCATGAGCGCTTCCCCTTGGCTTTGGTCTTGCTTGGCTGTCCCTTGCGACCCTTAAGCGCCGTCTTGAATCTTTTGATGATGAGGGCCATCTCTTCATCATTAAGTCCGGCTGCCTCAATTTGTGCCACCTTGCTAGGTAGCGCCTCCTTGCTTCTTGTTGCCTTGAGAGCAAGGGTTTGCGGCTCGTTGATCGGACCATTCAAGGCGTCGTCCACGTACCTCGCCTCCTTGATCATCATTCGCCCGCTAACGAATTTTCCAAGGACTTCTTCGGGCGACATTTTGGTATACCTAGGATTCTCACGAATATTATTCACCAAATGAGGATCAAGAACGGTAAAGGACCTTAGCATCAGTCGGACGGCGTCGTGGTCTGTCCATCGCGTGCTTCCGTAGCTCCTTATTTTGTTGATAAGGGTCTTGAGCCGGTTGTATGTTTGAGTTGGCTCCTCGCCCCTTATCATCGCGAACCGTCCAAGCTCGCCCTCCACCAACTCCATTTTGGTGAGCAAGGTGACGTCGTTCCCCTCGTGAGAAATCTTGAGGGTGTCCCATATTTGCTTGGCGTTATCCAAGCCGCTCACTTTGTGGTATTCATCCCTGCACAATGAAGCTAGAAGAACAGTAGTAGCTTGTGCATTCTTATGAATTTGTTCATTAATGAACATGGGACTATCCGAACTATCAAAGTGCATTCCACTCTCTACAATCTCCCATATACTAGGATGGAGAGAGAATAGGTGACTGCACATTTTGTGGCTCCAAAATCCGTAGTCCTCCCCATCGAAGTGTGGGGGCTTGCCGAGTGGGATGGAGAGCAAATGTGAATTTGAACTTTGCGGAATACAAGAGTAGTCAAAAGAAAAGTTCGAATTAACCGGTTTCCTTCTCTCGTAGTCATTGTGGTCGTCATCCTTTTGGGAAGAAGTAGACTCATCACTGTCGTCGTAATATACGATCTCCTTGATGCGCCTCGTCTTCTTCTTCTTCCCTTCCTTCCGTCTATGGCCCGAGCCGGAGTTGGTAGGCTTATCGTCCTTCGGCTCGTTGACGAAGGATTCCTTCTCTTTGTTGTTGATCACGATTCCCTTCCCCTTAGGATCCATCTCTTCGGGCGGTTAGTCCCTTTGTGAAGAGAACGGCTCCGATACCAATTGAGAGCACCTAGAGGGGGGGGGTGAATAGGTGATCCTGTGAAACTTAAAAACTTAAGCCACAAAACTTGGTTAACCGTTAGCACAATAATTGCCAAGTGGCTAAAGAGGAATCCTCAACAAAACACAATAACCAACAAGGATCAATCACAGAGATGGCACGGTGGTTATCCCGTGGTTCGGCCAAGACCAACGCTTGCCTACTCCACGTTGTGGCGTCCCAACGGACGAGGGTTGCAATCAACCCCTCTCAAGTGGTCCAAAGACCCACTTGAATACCACGGTGTTTTGTTTGCTTTACTCAATCCCGTTTGCGAGGAATCTCCACAAATTTGGAGCCTCTCGCCCTTACACTTGAAATTCACAAAGAACACGAAGCAAGGGAGGGATTAGCAACGCACTCAAGACAAGAAATCATAGCAACACCACACACACAAGTCGCAACGAGAGCTCACAACACAACTCAATGAGTTCACCACTCAACTAGAGCTCTAATCGCTATTGCAAAGAATCAAAGGCGCGGAATCGATGTCTTGGTGCTTAGGAGTGCTTAGGAGATGCTTGGTGTTCTCCTCCATGCGCCTAGGGGTCCCTTTTATAGCCCCAAGGCAGCTAGGAGCCGTTGAGAGCAATCTTGGAAGGCTGATCTTGCCTTCTGTCGACTGGCGCACCGGACATGTCCGGTGCCCGATTTCTTTCCATAAACAGCGCAGTCGACCGTTGGCAGCATGGGAGCCGTTGGTGCACTTGACATGTCCGGTGCACACCGGACAGTCCGGTGCCTTCTTCTAGCTGTTGGCTCGGCCACGTGTCCCGCGCAGATTGCGCGGCCGACCGTTGGCCCGGCCGACCGTTGGCTCATCGGACAGTCCGGTGCACACCGGATAGTCCGGTGCACACCGGACAGTCCGGTGAATTTTAGCCGTACGCCGTTGATGGTTTCCCGAGAGCGACGAGTTTGCCTGTGAGCGGCCCACCGGACAGTCCGGTGCACACCGGACAGTCCGGTGAATTTTAGCCGTACACCGCCGTCGAAGTCCCGAGAACAGCCTTTTCCCTCGAGTCAGCCTGGCGCACCGGACACTGTCCGGTGCACCACCGGACAGTCCGGTGCACCCAGACTGAGCAGACTTTGGCTGCTCGAGCCATCTCTTCTCCAACTCAATTTTTTCTGTTTCCAGCACTTAGACACAATACATTAGTCCATAAAACAATGTACTAAGTCTGAGAAACATACCTTTATCCTTGATTTGTACTTTGTCCACCTTTTTACACTTAGGCACTTGTGTTGGACACTAAACCACCAAAATACTTAGAAATGGCACAAGGGCACATTTCCCTTTCAATCTCCCCCTTTTTGGTGATTTATGCCAACACAACATAAAGCTAGTAGAACAAGTACAAAATCAAATCCGCGTGTCTCACTTCATTATTCGCTTGCGATTTGTTTTGCACCCTCTCTCGTGGACTCTATTATATTTCTAACGCTAACCCGGCTTGTAGTTGTGGTTATTTTTTTGAGAATTTCAGTTTCGCCCTATTCACCCCCCTCTAGGCGACTTTCATCCTCTACTTAGGAAAAATCATGTGAAAATTAGAGGTGCAAGACATGATTTGAAAAGACTAACTTCCCTTATGCATAGGTAACAGAATATGAGTTAAGTACTTATGCCTTTTTAGCAGCATGGAAGTATATGATATGAAATGTAGTCTAATCAAATGTTGGAGAAGACATGTAAATGATACTAGATGTAGTCTCAAAAGATACCAATTGAAAGTTAATGGCGAGCTTGAGAGACATGAGAGTTCTTGGAGATTTTGCAGTGGAAGATTGTTGTCTTTCTCTGGGGACTTCATTTTCCTTACAATGAGACTATCACATAAAATAGACTTGAAAAGGTGTTAGTCTCAAAGTATTAGATTATAGAGTAACCTCCCCCTGAAGGTGTGCATACAAGTTTTGAATACTTGTAGGAGACTTGCACTTTGATTTGATATCAAGAGGGGCAAATTATCTATAATCCGAACTTTGGCACATATAAGTTAAATGATACAACTTGTAGAAATCAAAATTTTCAATTGATGCATCATTTACTATGGAGTGATATAGAAGCTATGTGCCGTGCTTAACTATATATTTTAAACCATGTAGGTTTGCTTAAGTATATGAATTGAAAGCAAGCAATCCTACCATGTGATTTACCTAGTATACATGATTTTAAACAAAAGTAAATGACAAATGTAACCCTAGGCAAGAAAGGTAAACTAGATACAAAGTAAATAGATATGCATATCTAAAAACAAGAGATACAATAAATATAGTTACCTTAGTCATGGGTGGGAAATTTGGGTCCAAAGTTTTCACTAACCCACTTGGCAATAAACTTGATCCAATATGATGTATCCCATGATATACATCCCAACTTTGCCAAGTCTCCAAATTTCCCGAAGACCTTAGGTCCACTCACTTCCCTTTCGGGGTCCAAACCTTCTTGGTGCTTTTCATGGTTGAAATTATTTCCTTTGGCACCCAGATGCATTTGGCCCCCTTTCCTTTGTTGGCTTGCTTGTTGGCCTTGATTGCTATAACCTTTCCATTCTTTTTCTTCTTGATTAAGTATGGTGTACCAGTCTTTTTGTCCACCTTTTTGATGTAGGTGTTGGAGATTTTGCTTGTTGGCTTTTGCTTGAGCTTTTGCCTTTGTTTATCCCCGGTCATCGCCTTGCATTGGAAAGACTTGTGGCCTTCCATGTGGCATAGCCTACAAATCACAGTTTCTCTCTCCATAGGCTTGTTCACTCCCGCAGTGGTGTTATCCTGTGGAGGTCGGATTTGTTTGGCTTTGCCTTTCTTGTCATACAAAGCCTTGCCAAGGCGAGCCACTTCTTGCTTAAATTGTTCATTTTCCTTTGCAACCTCGTTCGAACATGTTTCTACAACAATATTCTCAACAACAACTTGGTTGCAGGGGTTAGAATCATCAATTAAGTCAAAGCAGGAAGTAGAAACATCTTTCTTAATTATTTCAGGTATTTCAACTAAAGATGTTGCTGGGGTGCTACCAATGTTTTCTAGCTTAGTAGTTAGCTCATTGTTGTGTATGCTAAGAATTTCCATTTTCTCTAGCAAATTTTCAATAGCTTCTTGGGAGCTAGCTAACTTAGCCTTAAGTTTTTCATTCTTTTTAATGAGACTATCAACGGTAGCGGTGGATGGAGCACTAGATTCTAATAGCTCAATTTTAGTTGATAGCTCACTATTTAAGTTTGCAAAAGTTTCAAATTTTTCTAGCAAACCTTTATAATCATTTTGAGAGCTAGCCAGCTTATTTTTCAAGGTTTTAAGTTGAGCTTTTTGTTTAGTGCAAACATCCTGAAAAATTCTACGGCTTCCGCAAGCTCATCTACAGAGGGCTTTCCCTCACCTTCATCATCACTACTACTTTCATCACTAGAGGATGAAATGCTTGTGTTACCTCTTGCCATAAGGCATTTGTGTGATGAGCGTGATGAGTGTGATGAGGACCGGTGGCTGCGCGTCCTTGGAGGTTCGTCTTCACTTGAAGAGTCATCCCAAGTTCTAACACTTGTTAGTGCCTTGCCTTTGCACCTCTCCTTTTTGGGTTCGGCCATAGTTGGACAACTGTCCCTGAAGTGGCCCTTCTCCCCACATGCGAAGCATCCTCTCTTTCTTTGCTTTTTTCTATCAATGTTAAAGAGAAGATCTTCTACCTGCAGGGGCACACCCATTAAATTAATCTTGCGGATCATCCTCATTACCATTCCGACACGTCGGATTGTTTCTTCGTCCTCGGAGGATGATGTGCATGGTTGATTATCTTCATCATCATCACTTTCTTCTTCTTCCTCTTCTTCACTTGAAGAACTTGGTGTGGGAGCCTTCTTTTTGCCCTTCCTTTCATCACATGCAAAAGTATATGGTCTTGAGGAAGTTGGCTCCTCTCCCTGACATTTTCGCGACATCTCAAAAGTCGCGATTTTCCCAATCACAATGGTCGGGGTCATGTTGCTCAAGTCCTCCATGTTGTGAAGGATGGTGATGATGCTCCCATATCTTCGTTGTGGTAGCAGGGAGATAATCTTCCTCACAATGTCTGCATCACCTAGCTTGTTTATGCCAATAGAATTGAGCTCATTGATAATTAGATTCAAACAAGATACATATCTCTAACAAGCTCATCATCTTTCATAGCAAAAGAATTATACTCATTTAAGACTAGGCAATGTTTTTGCTCACGGACATTGGATGTGCCGTCATGGAGCTCATGCAATTTTAGCCAAATCTCATTAGCAGTTTTCAAGGTAAATACTTGATTAGAAATATCCATGCTAAGAGATTCATACAAGCAATTTTTGGCTCTAGCATTTAAATGAATTTCTTTTTCCTCACTCGTGGTGGGTTTCTCGGGATTCTTGATGGGTTTCATCCCGTCACGAGTGACTCTCCAAACACCTAGATAAACGGCCTCTAGGTAACAAGCCATTCTAGCACTATAATAGGGAAAGTTAGTGCCGTCGAAGTGTGGTGGCCTATGGGTATCCACCCCTTCCTCTAAAAAGCGTCGGCTCTTTTAGCGGTGAAGCTAAAGCGTTTCAAATGAGCCAAACCGGGCTCTGATACCACTTGTAGGAAACGGGTGACGCCTAAGAGGGGGGGGTGAATTAGGACTTCTAAAACTTTTACTAAACTAGGCCACAATCAAATCCCTAGAGCAAAACCTATGCAAGTAATTAAACTAGAAAGTGCAATCTAGGTTTTGTCTAAGTGTTGCTATCTCTACCGCAATGGCTAAGTTTCAATATACACTAAATAAGTATGTATACAAGATTGAAACTTAAATGCTTAATGTAAATGCGGAAACTTAAAGAGCAAAGTAGAGAAGCAAACTCTCGTGGATGACGCCGGTATTTTTACCGAGGTATTCGGAACCACGCAAGGTCCCGACTAATCCTCGTTGGTGCCCCTACGCAAAGGGAAGCCCACGCGAGGGCCAAGCACCACGGTCGAGTAACTCCATAGAGAGCCACGGGCCTTCTCCACGCGCAAGTGGTGCTCCGCTTCCGGCTCCTCTCGGACGCTCCTCGCCGTCTCCACTATTGAGCTTCCGGCCGAAATGCCGCGGGCCTCGTTCCCTCCGGTACACGGTGGCGGCCGTGACACAAACGCAGTTGTCACGGTCTCGCAAGACTCTCGCCCCACTCGGTACAATTACAACGACTCACGCAAGAGCCGAGGGGTTGTGTGGTTTTACAAAACTCACTCAACTAACTAGGGTTTACCTAGAGCAAGCGCTAAAGCGGTCTAACTAACCTAAGCACTTCGTAAAGCACCTACGCTAATCACCGAGTGATTCTATTAAGCACTTGGGTGTTTGAGCTCTTGGAAATGTGCACTATATGCCTTGGTATGTTGCTTGGGCTCCCACACTTTCAAATGGACGGTTGGGTGAAGTATATATAGGCCCCAACTCCAAAATAGCCGTTGGAGAAAAGCTGCAGTTCTCTGCGGCACACCGGACAGTTTGGTGGTGCACCGGACAGTCCGGTGGTGCACCGGACAACGCACTGTAGTATGTCCGGTGCGCCTAGCCATTGCTTTGTCAGAGCAGGTGACCGTTGGCGCCGCAGGCTTTTCCACACCGGACAGTCTGGTGCTCACACCGGACAGTCCGGTGGTCTTCTCTCCGAGTGCCACCTGGAACTAGCCGTTGGGCTGGAGTTCCTTGGTGCACCGGACGGTCCGGCGTGTGGGCACCGGACTGTCCGATGTGCCACCGGACAGTCCGGTGCGCCTTCGCACAGACAGTCCGCAACAGCACACTTGGACTTTTCTTGGATCTTCTTAATGTCTTCTTTTGAGGTGTTGCTTTCCTCAATTCCTTAGTCCAAGTACATCTTGCATCTTGTGAACTACAAACACAAACACTAGAAAACTTATTAGTTCACGGATTGTGTCGTTCATCAAACACCAAAACTCAATTAGCCAAATGGCCCGGGGTCCATTTTCCTTACACATGTCAATTTGAAAACTTTGTGACTATGATTCACTCGGATTTATTAGAAAGCTTAACTAAAGCCAATCATCCAGAATTCTGGATACTAGTTTACAATGTAAAGAACTAGAAACAAAGTTACTACATCCATGATAAATAAAGATCCTCCCTTCTGCTCTTACAAGGCCTCACAAAAGAGCTAAAACCAACAACTCAAGCACCCAACAAAAACTCTAATTGGTCCATTGTCAATCTTAGAGGATTTCATCTATCTAGTCCATCATCTTGGGTGTGATCAGTAAAGCGCGACACACTAGTAGAAAAGAGCTCTAAGCCCACAGTGAGATTTAATTTTTATAGGCAATTTTGATTATCAAACGCCAGTGGTATTTCTAGTGGCGGTTTCTTAAGAAACCGCATGTAGAAATCATATTTGTACAGATGGTTCCTTAAAATCACACGACTTTCTTACGAAACGACCTTTAAAAATCGATTTCTACATGCGATTTTTTAAGAAACAGCTACTAAAAATAATTTTTATCCTAATTTTTTGAGCTTTTCAAATGACCTCGTATGAAAAACAACCAACATAAAAGTTGTAGATCTCTAAACGTTATGAAACTATGTAGTTGACAACTCGTTTATTTGAAATCATTTCGGCTCTCAAAAATTGTATCTAAAATTGTCAAATTTAAATGCATTTTTTGTAAACGATCTTGGATGGAAAAAGTACCAAAATAAAGTTGTAGAACTTCAAAAGTTATGAAACTTTGTATTTGACATCTTTTTCGTTTAAATTCGTTTACAGCCTCAAATAGTCAATTTATACTCAAATTCTTATAATATATGGGCAACAAAACTGCAATATAGACACAAAATAAGTGATAGGTGGAGTGGTAGAGGGGGCTACGTGTGAGGGTGAGGTCAAGGGGTTTGATTCCCATTGGCCACATAGCACGCGAAAAATGCTGCGACTTGCGACTTCGACGGAGACAGACAGGCGAGGCCTTCGCTAATTAAATTATTACTTTTTGCTATTTTTAAAATCCATTTCATGTTTCCTGGAAAAGATTTTCACTAGCGGTTGATGGTTTTGAAAAAACACCAGTACAAATATGTTACAACCACCTTTATAGAGCTTTTCTATACTAGTGCCAAGTCTTCACAACATTATTGTCTTGTTGATGATTGTCATTGGTGTTGCAAGGAACTTGTTGTTGAAGACAACATCGTTCCAGATGGTCCACAGGGCCCTCACTACCGAAATCCGGCTCTTTGCCAAGTGCTTTTTGTCAGACACTCGACAAGGAATTCTTTGCCGAGCGTCGCACTCGGCAAAGTCCTAGTTTCAGTAACGACCAAGTTTACCGAGAGTAGGACACTCGGTAGAGAAAGACACTCGGCGAACGGCGACGCTCGGTAAAGGTCCGTTAGCAGCCGTCTATAGCTGATGGCCGTTACCTTTATCGAGCATCGGGCTTTGGCACTCGACAAAGAAGCTACTTTGCCGAGTGTCTATCGTGGACACTCGACAAAGTATATTTTTATTTTTTGCTTTTCCAAACCAAACTTTTTGTGATTTGTTCCTACACTATGTAGACTTACATGTTCCATTTTGGCACAATTATAAAAGTGTTTGCTATACCTATTAGATTTTATTCATTTAATTGAATTTCCTCGGATAATTCAAATTTGTACTGCAAGTCACTCGAAAAATGTAAAACTGTGAATGCAAAAATGATATCCATGTTATTTTTAGCACAAGTTACAACCGATTTAAGGAGCAGACCAGAATTTTCGAGCACCATGCTCACTAAACATGACCATGATCTTGCCATCCAGTTGTTAAAAATTGTATAAAACACAAACAAAATCAGAAAATCATGAAACTTGTCTACATGTCATGATATCATATGTAGATGCTGTCATGAAATCATGAAACTTGCCCATATATTTGAGACACTCGGTAAAGCAGCTGTTTCCTGTAGTGCCTGGCACATAAGAATAAGATCATTTGTCGCTTTTTTCCTCGACAATCTTTCAACGTCTCAACAATCTTTCAAGGCTATCACAAATCTTGCAATAATACTATCATGTGAAGCCATCCAAAAGAAAATTTGAACTTTGCGAGGAATAGTGCATCTCCAAACTTCCAACATATAATGGTCTATGTATTACTTCTCCTGATAAAAGAGGAGTAAAATACAGTGTAGTTCATATACCAATATCCCTCGTCAACCGATGATCTAATGTTTGTTCTTCTGAGGTTACCCCATGCACAGTGGCGGACGCAGAACAAAATTTTAGGTGGGGCCGATAGTGCAAGAGACAAATAACCAGACTGGACCACTAGGTAAATGTAGATTGATGATAATAACATGAATGTTAAATGATAATATCTAGTGTTTCCAAAATGATATGAATACCAAAAAACCTTTATGGCTACCTAAAGCAGAGCTAGAGAGAGAAAAAACAGGTGGACTGGCTGAGGACGAGACGAGGCGTTGGGGTGGAGGAGCCACATCGGCGCGTCGTTGTGGCGAGTCATCGAATTTGTCGTGAGATGGCATCGATGAGACGATGACAGGTGGGAGGAGCGAGTGCAGGAGGCGAGGTAGCGATAGATGACGGTGACGACCAGGGACAGCCATTGCCGTGTTGCGACAGTGTGGTGGGACCCTAATGAGTTAGCGAGGGACAAGTGACGTCACGACCCCACCAACAGCTTGACCATCTGCTGGTGCAGACTAGGAGGCAAAGTATCAGCGTTGTGTGCAGGATCCCGATGAGGCGACGAGTTGACGAGTGATGAGAAGGCAAGGTGGCGCTGCAACGGATGGGTTAGGTCACCGACTTACTGGTATGTCAATGGCTCAGGTGGAGAGTGAACTGAGTGAAGCGTCAAGAGAAAAATAGATCAAAACCTAGTTTTCTTAGATTTGTCCACACTTACTATACAAAAGTTTGTTTATATTGTTGTGTATCTAAACCTAGGTATAAGAGGTTAAAAAAATTGAGATGTGACCATGGCCCACCTTGCCCACCCGTTGTATCCGCCCCTGCCCAGGCATGCCTTGGCTACATCTGCGTCAGGTTCGGATGTGATTTAGAATAAAGAGCTAAAAGTGACTTTTAGCGTGCAATCCATGCATTCTTCACTATTACACCCTATGCATGCCTTTGCTACATCTATGTCAGGTTCGGACGTGATTTGGAGTGTCACGGATTGGAGGGAGCTGCATGCATGCTGAGAGCCTGAGAGGTCGCCGGCGAGAGGCAAAGCTCGCTGGACGTACTACTGCCGGAGATTTGCGCAGGCGACGTTGGTGGAGTGTCGCTTGGACCAGCCACGGCCACAAGACGCCGACATGGGGGTGGCCGCCGCCGGCGCAGCTGCGTGCATGCATGGCAGAACATACTCCTCTGATCCACATTATTGTGACAAGGCGATCCAGGGAAGCGCTCTAGTTCTGCCTGCGCTCCTCCGATCCCTGCCGCCGGCTGCCGCACTGCAGTGGCCAGAGTCAGAGGTTGCTCTATATCATGCATGGATCGGGATCCCCTGCAGTACTGCATGGGCCACTACCGCGTGGGCTCCGCGTGCGACAGGGCTCACGCGCAGTGACCCAACTGCACGGTGCAGTACGTCAGAGAATCCGTGTCCATCATCCATGGCCACAGCAGGGGAAGACTTCCTTACTGGCTTGGCCAAGTCAACTCTTCACTGACCAATCAGGGGTGTTATTGAAAAAGTAGACAATTTTTAGATTAAAGGGGTGTTTGGTTCCACCAACTAAATTTTAATCCTTGTTATAGGGAATGTTTGAATGATAATTATGGATATTTGATATAATCTAATTATAAAACTAATTACAAAGATCAAACCACGAAATGAATTTATTAAACCTATATTTAATATTTATAATTGATATTCAAATATTTAATGTGTGACACGAACTAAACTTTAGTCAGGGAAGCCAAACACCCCTTAAAACTAGAACATAAATCATGACGATATGACGAGGTACTGGCATGTGAAGTTCTAACATTCTAGTTACATTAAACATCATAAACAACAACACAATGAACAACATCATGATCAAGACACTAGGAATAATACTACAATAATAGATTGGATTATGGACCATGTAGTGGTACGAAGTTATTGATGAATGGCGGAGACGAGCTGGGAATTACAAATACAATGAGAGACTAGCATCACCTAGATATAAAATGACCCATCATGGAGGTCGAGAGCAGTCACACAAAAGCCACTTTCCAAAAACCTTAGGCCATGTTTAGTTCTACCTCAATCCCATATGGATTGTGGCTCAATCCCATATAGATTGTGGGGGATTAAGTGGGTTTCAATCCCTAGTAATATTAATCCCCTCCAATCCATATGAATTATTGGTATAGAATCACAAGGATGAGGGTTCTAGATAATTGCTCTCCCGAATTGCGGTGTAATAGATACTACCGGAATCAGTCGCTTTGCCGAGTGCCTGAAGCACTCGGCGAAGCGTTCAAAACACTCGGCAAAGGCTTTGCTGAGTGTTACACTCGGCAAAGAAGGCTCGGCGAACAGTGCATCGGCAAAGCCTTCTTTGCCGAGAGCTTTTTATCGGGCACTCGGCAAAGATCTTTGCCGAGTGCCAGAGAGCACTCGACAAAGAAAAGCAGCCGTTACGGCGTCGAGTGACGGAGACGGCGGCTTTGCCGAGTGTCCCCTGTGACACTCGGCAAAGAAGTTAGTTTTGCCGAGTGTCTTCCCTGCAGCACTCGGCAAAGAATCCATCTTTGCCGAGTGCCACTTGGGACACTCGGCAAAGAACCCGCCAGGGAGGGTCCCCATGCCAGGTTCTTTGCCGAGTGTCCCGAGTGGCACTCGGCAAAGCGACCTCTTTGCCGAGTGCCAGGGACGTAACACTCGGCAAAGAACCTAAGCCGGTGCCCAGGTCTGTGCTCTTTGCCGAGTGTTATGACCCGGACACTCGGCAAAGTGACCAATATATACCTTTTTTATTTGTTTTTTGTATTCCATCCACACAAACAGAAGATATCACATATATATCACATATATACATCACAAATATCATCACAGACATAAATAGCCAACACAAACATAAAACCGTCACCACAAACATAAATATCCATCACAAACATAAGTGTTCAACATAAGTATCAAACACAAACATAAGTCTCTAACGTCGCAAGCTCTCACATAAGTATCAAACACAGACATAAGTATTATACACAAGTACAGAAGTCTAAAACAATGAAAACACAACACTCATGGAGGTGGGCGGCTTGACCGGGGCTGCGTTGGGCTGAACCCTTCCGGAGGGTTGTTGGATGCCGCCCCAGATTGGCCCTGCACAGAGAAGAGATTGCATGTGTTATACCAGATGCATTACAAACATCTAACTACAATTTTGATACTCACAGGAGTGTGGAAGAGAGCAGGGTCAACTGGAGGGAACAATGGAGGTGGCGGAGCGATGCCCTGTGCGGCGCCAAGGCTCTACATGTACTGGAACATCTCCGCCATCCTCTGATGATCTGCCCGGCGCTCCGCCTCCCGCTCCGCCATCATCCTCGCCTCCATCTCGCGACGTTCCCTCCTCTCTTCTTCTAGTTGGGTCTGTAATATTACAAGCCAACGTTATAGTAACTCAAAGAGTAGGTATATAACTCAAGGAAGGACGAGTTACACTAACCTCGAGTTGCTGTATGCGATGCTGTGAGCTGTCGTGCCGAGGTCGATGGCTGGACTCGAGCCCGTGCTCCTTGCTCTCACCTGAGACAGAGTGGGAGTGGAGGACGAGTCGATTGCCCCGTCGGCAATCCAGTACCGTCCATGTCTCTTGCCTCCTCCGACCCTCATGAGCACATCGGTGTCGATCGGCTGGGTGCTCGGATCATAGTCTGGGCCATGGACCTCCTGCGCCATGGCGGTGTAGTCATGGAGGCGGCTGTAGACGGCGGGGTTGGTGTAGGCCTCGGGCCCGTCATCCGGGTTGTAGGTGACGTCGGACGTCGCCTTACCCTTATGGGCCATAGCATAGGCCGAGAAGGTGGAGCAAGGCCTTCCACCATGTGACGCCGACTGCAACGAAAACCAACGAGATAGTTAGAAATAATATCTAACTTAGTGCTATATATCTAAATAAAAAAGGTGGCGTACCCATGCTTCGGCATATTGGCCCAGGCTCCGGCTGCCTTGGTGGTGGGAGGGGCCTTGCATCATCAAACGCCGTTCCCGGCTAGCTGTGTGCGCCTCGTCCCACTCAGCCGAACACCACCTATCCACCATCTGCTCCCAGCACAGAGGATGTGCGGCGCACCAATGTGGAATCATGTGCAAAGTAAACACGTAAAGTGCATATCAGAAGATAAAATAAAATTCATGTATGGAGTACTGGTACCAAACATGCATGACTTTACCTGCAGGTACTGCTCCCTGGTCAACGACATGGTTCGGGCTTGAGTTTTGGTCACCTTCTCCCCAAGGACGGAGCCGTGGTAGGTGATGATGGCCTGGATGCGGGCCTCATAGTGCATGTCCACGACGAGCTTCTTACAGCTCGTGGTGGCCACCACATCCGCCCTAGCCTCGTATCCAGCATCGCATCTGAAGAAATCCTGCATACAAAAACGATGTATCCATACATTATTTCAAGAATTTGCAACGAATGCGACATATTTTACATTATACTAAGACTTACCCACAGCTCTTGCTTCACCCGCTCCGCCTTGTTATTGAATTCCCTGCCGTCCCGGTCTACTGCATCGGGGGCGACGGCGTAGTGGTCAAAGGTGAAGGCTGGGCCCGTCACTCCGGCGTACTCCACAAGTCCAGGGAAGTGTTCCCTGCACAGCAGGTCGAGGATGCCATTGGGGGGGCGACGATGACCCCCAGCATAATCCAAAACCGTCCAAGACCTGTCCAAGTGATAAATAAAAAGTATTAGTTTATATTATGATTTTGAACACATAATATGAACAAGAATGAAGAACATAAAGTTACATACCTCTCCCCTTCCGGCCGAATCAGCGGCCGTCTGTCCCGAAGTATGGGACGCTGAGGGAGACTCGCGGGGCCTCGCAGGTAGATGCTCCTCGAACTAGAGCCGCCTGAACCTGAGGCGTCCTGCTGCTGGTCGTCGTCGTCCTGCTGCTGGTCGTTGTCGTCCTGAGGCGCCGCCTGCTGCTGCGCTGCCTGCTCTGCCTCGTCCTGTTGCACTGCCTGCTCTGCATCGTCCGCCGTCCTACTCCTCCTCCCCCTCCTCCTCCTCAGGAAACTGCCCACCATATTTGTCCAACAACCTGCAATTAAGAGTAAACAAATAAGCACATATAAAAAGATGTATTTAAAAACAGGTGCGAAATAAAAAGTCATATAGCATTACATCGATTAAAAATAATCTTCATATGTGTCGGGGTTAGCCGGATCATAACTCTCATCATCACTATCAAGCATTTCAATCTCCACACCATCGGAAGACGCAAGTTCGTCAGTAATGTCATTGCCTTCAAGGATTACTAAGTCATTATCATTTTGCACCTCATCCTCCTCCTCATCAACAACCATTTCAATATCTACGTCCATTCCGATAGCTTCGGTTAAGTCTATCTCAAATCGCCCTTCTAGCCCATCTTCTTGGAAGAACTCTCCATCATATGTGTCCGGGTCTAAGTTGTAATCTTCATCGTTAGGAACAGGTAACCTCCCGTGCGGCGATACCTTATACACAACATCCCAACCCTTAAGATGTTCTTTCGTTTGACACGCATATGGGAGATAATACACTTGTGTGGCCTGTTGGGCAACGATATAGACATCGTCTCCTGCTAAGGTGGAATCTTGTCGAATTTCGACTATCCCAAGATTAGAATGTGTCCGTCTCGTCACTTGAGGGTCAAACCAATGACATTTGAATATCACTGGAGTAAGAGGTTTGGAACCATAAAAATTGAGCTCATATATTTCTTCGATTCGTCCAAAATAATCGACATTGTCAAGGCCCGGCGTAAAGACCCCAGAACACGTTGTTTTCCGATTGGGCCGACTTTTGTCGTAGTGTGTTGTGCGAAAACGGTATCCATTGACGTCATACCCAGAATATTTCTTGACCCTATAAGCAAAGCCGTTGGCTACTTGTCTCAATTCGGCACTCATAGACGGATCTCTTTGGCCCTGCAAGTATTCGCAAGTTAAAAGACGCTAAATTGAGTTTAAAGACGTATCTCTTTTACAAACTAAGCACGTACCTTATGTTTGAACCAGGAAATGAAATCGGGCAACCCATTTCTCGCACCCTTTCTAAGAAGAGCGTCATATTCCTGTGGAGTGGGGTCCCTTGATCGACGCCAGAATTCATGAAGAAATTGTTCCATGTATGGCGTCACCTCTTCAAGGTTGGTCAATACGTATAGCATGATATGCCGCCACTCTTCATGTGTCAGGGTCTTGGTGGTCGAGCCACTTGCGCTTCCGAGTTGGCCTCGAAATATGCTAAGGTTCGATTCATTGTCGCCATCATTGTAACGAGGGGGTGGATTTTGCACGCTCGGCAGTTTGTCACCATAATAAGTTGTTGTGAAGTTTGAGACCTCCTCTAGAATGTATGCCTCTGCAATGGAAGCCTCGATTTTGCATTTATTTCTACATTTCTTTCGAATAGTCTTTAGACATCTCTCGATTGGATAGCACCAACGTCCCTGCACGGGGCCCCCCATTCGTGCCTCATAGGGGAGATGAAGAATCAAATGCTGCATTGGATTGAAGAAGCCAGGTGGTAATATCTTCTCAAGCTTACACAGTAACACGGGGGCCAATCTTTCCAAGTCTGCAACCACGGTCCGAGATAACTCTTTTGCACAAAGCTGACGGAAGAAATAGCTCAACTCTGAAAGCGCTAGCCAGACATGCTCAGGGACATAGCCTCGAACCATCGCAGGAAGAATCCGTTCAATCCATATGTGGAAGTCATGACTCTTCATCCCTAAGACTCGCATAGTAGATAAGTTCACCCCCCTACTCAGGTTAGCTGCATATCCATCAGGGAACATCAACATCTTTATCCACTGAAGTACTTCCTTCCTCTGGGCCCTGCTTAGGACGAAATCGGCCTTAGGCCTTCTCCACGTCTTTCCGCCACTTGGCGGCTTTATCTCTAGTTTTGGTCTATCACATAACGCTGCCAGATCCACTCTTGCCTTCACATTATCCTTTGACTTATCAGGAATGTCCATAATTGTTGCCCACAGTGCCTCGGCAACATTCTTTTCAGTGTGCATCACGTCAATGTTGTGTGGAAGGAGCAGGTCATCATAATAGGGGAGCCGAGTCAAGCCAGACTTATGTGTCCACATATGCTGCTCACCATATCCCACAAAACCACCTTCTGTATTGGCCACGAGCCCATCTATCTGTTGACGAATTTCGGCACCAGTCATCGTTGCAGGTGGGCGGTCTGTCACTACGACACCTTTCGTAAAGTTCTTGATGTCTAGGCGGAATGGATGGTCAGCAGGAAGAAATTGTCGATGTTTATCGAAGGACGAATATTTGCCACCCTTTTTCAACCAAATGAACCTGAGAGCTTCCTTGCAAACTGGGCATGGGAATTTACCGTGAACACACCAGGCACAGAATAGCCCATACGCCGGTAAGTCATGCATGGAGTACTGGTACCAAACATGCATTCTGAAGTTTGTCTTCGTAGCTCGGTCATATGTCCATACCCCTTCCTCCCAGGCACGTACCAATTCATCGATCAAAGGCTCCATGTACACGCCCATTTTGTTCCCCGGGTGTCCGGGAATTATCAACGACACGAATATATTCTGCCTTTGAAAGCACACACCAGGGGGGAGATTGATTGGGATAACAAACACGGGCCAACATGTGTACGGGGCAGCGCTCATTCCATAGGGATTGAACCCATCTGTGGCCAACGCAACACGTACATTACGAGCCTCTTCGGCTTTCTCACGGTGAATGTCATCAAAGTGTTTCCATGCTTCACCATCTGACGCGTGCACCATCTTGTCAGGATTGTATCGTTTTCCATTTTTGTGCCATGTCATCTGTTTCGCGGATTCCTCTGTCATGTAAAGACGCTGGATCCTCGGTATGAACGGAAGGTGTCGTAGGATTGTCAAGGGGATGTCGAGCTGCCTCTTCTGTCCATCACCAGAGTCTACCTCCATAAACCTAGACGAATTACACTTGGGACAGTACTTTGCCTCCGCGTATTCTTTCCTAAATAGCACGCAGCCCTTCGGACAAGCATGAATCTGCTCATACGTCATCTTAAGTGCACGAAGTAGTTTCTGTGCCTCGTACATGCTCTTTGGCAGAACGTGATCATCCGGAAGCAGACTCCCAATAACTGTCAACAAGCCATCGAATGCATCTCTACTGATGCTGTACTGCGACTTGAACGCCATTACACGCCCAATGGCATCCAGTTGAGAAACCTTTGTCTGGCCGTGAAGGGGCTTCTGTGCCGCGTCGAACATGTCGTAGAACGCCTTTGCAGTCGGCTCTGGCTCGTCATCCATACATCCTCCCGTGTACTGTGCCTCATGATAGTCGTTCAACATATCCGCTACCCCCGCATCCGCGTCATAATCCTCGACACGTTGTCTCAGCACCTCTTCTCTTGTACGATGCGCTTCACCATGAAATATCCACCGAGTATAGCCCGGCGTAAATCCATTCTTCCAAATATGTTCTACCATGGTCTTCTTTGGTTTTCTTTTCCGGTTGTCACATTTGCTGCACGGGCATGGGACTAGACTCGCTCCTTTAGCAGCTTCGCCATATGCCCGTTCCACGAAATCATCGGTCTTTCTAATCCATTCAGTGGTGACATCGTTCCTTCCTCTACGGCCCGTGTACATCCACTCACGGTCCTCCATCCTCTAACATATATAACCGAGTATAGTTTAATATAGACATGTAATGCATGTACACTACGTTCCTACCTTCTAATAGGTGACGATAGGTCCTAATCCCACCCGCGGTTGCGTAGATGGAGTTAGTTTTCATGCTCTACTCCGATCCGAGATAGAATTTCGGCAGCACCTCCCCGCTGTTCTCCGGATACACGTCCTGGCAGGGAGAGTGTACTGTCCGGAGAACAACAGGGAGGTGACGCCGAAACTCTATCTCAGACTGGAGTAGAGCATGAAACTAACACCATCTACGCAACCACGGGCTGTCCAAAAAACGTGGACAATTCGAAACTGATACATTTGTAGATATGCAAAGATCTGCATATCTACACCGTATCACTTTCGAACGGGAGACGCCTAACTGGGTTACGTGATCTACGACCATGATGCGGATGTAGAGGTTATACCTAGGGTGGCGGTGGAGTCAGGCTAGTGGGGCTGTGGCGGGTCGGTGCAGTGGCGACGGGACGCGGTGCAGGGAGACCCGCAGCGGCTAGGAAGACAAGTATCTTCTCTGTAAAAAAGAAACACAAGTCTGTTAATACAAAAGCCTAGCAACAGAAAATTTCGGCAGCACCTCCCCTGCACGGGGAGGTTTCAAAATCCTGCAAATAAAACTATCAGCACGATGGCTGACATCCACGCATAATTCAACGGCACGATGGCCGGCAATCCACAATACTACATATTAACCTAATCATGCACGTATATAATTAACTTAATATTAAAACTAATCATTTCATATAAATCATACACGTATAACATAAATCAAGTAATCACCTTAGAGGTTTCGGCACGGGCGAGACGACGGGTCGCGGGCGAGGCGCCTGGCGGGCGAGGGCACGGCGGGGAAACGGCGGGGTCACGACGAGGAGTGCGGCGGGGGCACGGGCGGGGGCGGTGGGCGAGGAAACGGCGGGGGCACGGGCGAGGGCGAGGGGTTAGGCGAGGGGCACGACGACGGGCGAGGGCACGGCGGGCGCGACTGCGGCGAGCGCGAGGGCGGGCACGGCGGGCACGGCACGACGAGCGCGGGCCTAGGCGGGGCGAGCGCGGCGTGGGCGTGGGCGCGGCGGCGTGGGCGTGGGCGCGGGCGAGCGTGGGCGAGCGTGAGCGCGCGCGGCGTGGGCGAGCGAGGGCACGGGCGCGACGGCGTCGCGGCGGCGCGGCGGCGAGCGAGGGCACGGGCGCGACGGCGTCGCGGCGACGCGGTGGGCGCGGTGGGGTCGCGGCGGTCGTGGGCGGCGCGCGGGCGCGCGGCGAGCGCGGGCGGCGTGGGCGGCGCGCGGGCACGCGGCGAGCGGGCGGCGTGGGCGCGCGGCGAGCGGCGGGCGCGCGGGCAAGCGGCGGCGTGGGCGAGCGGCGGGCGAGCGGTGGGCGGCGCGGTGGGCGGCGTGGGCGGCGTGGGCGAGCGGCGGGCGAGCGGTGGGCGGCGTGGTGGGCGCGCGGCGAGCGGCGGGCGCGCGAGCGGTGAGTGAGAGAGAGAAGAAGGAGAAGCCGTCGGATTGGCTAAGTTTATGTTCTTTGCCGAGTGCCCGCGATGCGGCACTCGGCAAAGATTTTTTTTATTTTTAAAATATGGTTTGCCGAGTGCCAGATCGGCGGCACTCGGCAAAGGAGCCTTCTTTGCCGAGTGCCATCCGGGGGACACTCGGCAAAGCCTACTTTGCCGAGTGTCAACCACACGACACTCGGCAAAATACATTTGTATTTTTTTTGTTTTCAGCACCAAACTTTTTGTGGTATGTTTCTAAACTATATAGACCTACATGTATCATTTTGGGACAATTATAACAGTGTTTGCAATATCTAGTAGATTTAGTTCGTTTATTTGAATTTCTTCGAAAAATTCAAATTTGAACTGCAAGTCACTCGAAACTTGGAAAACCGTGCATGAAAAAATGATATTCATGGTACTTAGCATAAGTTACGACCGATTTTAGAAGCGTACCGGAAACTTCGAGCAACATGCTCACTAAACATGGCCGTGAACTTGGCATCCACATGTTTAAAAATTGTATAAAACACAAACAAAGTCAGAAAATCATGAAACTTGTCCCCGTGTCATGATATCATATGTATAGGCTATGATAAAAATTTTAGAGTATTTGGAGAAAGTTGTGAGACACTATGTGTAGAAACCTAAGGGGACTACACATGAAATCATAGAGTTTCAATGTGAATCTAGAAGGTTTCTACACATAGTGTCTCACAACTTTCTCCAAACATTCTAAATTTTTTATCACAGCCTCTACATATGATATCATGACACGTGGACAAGTTTCATGATTTTCTGACTTTATTTGTGTTTTATACAATTTTTAAACATGTGCATGCCAAGTTGACGGCCATGTTTAGTGAGCATGTTGCTCGAAGTTTCCGGTACGCTTCTGAAATCGGTCGTAACTTATGCTAAGTAACATGAATATCATTTTTTCATGCACGGTTTTCCAAGTTTCGAGTGACCTGCAGTTCAAATTTGAATTTTCCGAAGAATTTCAAAAAATGAACTAAATCTACTAACGATTGAAAACTATGTTATAATTGTCCACAAATGATACATGTAGGTCTACATAGTGTAGGAACATACCACAAAAAGTTTGGGAGACAAAATCAAAAAAATAAAAATATACTTTGCCGAGTGTCTGGATAAGACACTCGGTAAATCTTCCTTTGCCGAGTGCCAGCTGCACGGCACTCGGCAAAGAAGCATCTTTGCCGAGAGCCGACTGTTGGCACTCGGCAAAGACTGACGGCCGTCAGCTTTGGGACGGCCGCTGACGGCCCTTTGCCGAGAGCCCCCTTTGCCGAGTGTTTGACACTCGGCAAACATGTATTTGCCGAGTGTGGACCTGTACCGAGTGTCCTACGCTCGGTAAAGACGCTCGTTACCGAGAGCCGAGCTTTGCCGAGTGCGGCTCTCGGCAAAGCCGTCTTTGCCGAGTGCCCGAGAAAAGGCACTCGGCAAAGCGTCCGGCACTCGGCAAAGGCTTTGATTCCGGTAGTGAGAGAAGCTATGGCGCGAGCGCAACAATGAGAGAACAGAAAAAAACTAATTGACTATTTTAGGATTTTTCAAACTATGAATTTCCAATGGTAGTTATATTATGTCGTTCACATGAGAAATATATATATATAGGTAATGGAAGCCCAGTGCTTCCGATAGGCATCGGAAACCTCAGCTAGGGTAATGGTCACGCGCGTGGTCGGGTCGGGCCATTGGGGCACGTTTATGCATGTGTAAACATGCGTTATGTTTTGCGTAAACAGAAAGTGCGCACGTGGTGGGGTCGAGTTGGGATGGACGAAGGTGGGCCAGCGTCGTGTTCGCTAGTCGGATAGTTGGTTACTACTTGTGTTTATGCTAGCATATTTAATGGTTCAGACTTGTATAACAGGAAGAGCGACAACAAACCTTTCAATGGTTCGTTTAGGTGGATCCACACACCACCGTGATTAGCGCGCCCACGATGCTGGAAGTTACCATATATATCGGAACAGAAGATATGGAGCCAATCATGCGTGGGAGCCCAGTCAGATTTCAGCGTAAAACGTGAACCAAAATAGCGTAAATGGGTACGCTTTTTAGTGTAAATCATTGATCTATTTCATAACGACGAATGGGGCCCAAATTTCGGCGTGAAAACTGCACATGTACGACAGTGTGTGGGTTCAGACCCGGATAGATTTAAGCGTAAAACGTGAACCAAAATAGCGTAAATGAGTACGAATTTTAGCATAAATCATCAATCTGTTTCGTAACAGCGAATGTGGCCCAAATGTATCTCTTCGCACGAGGTTACCGTAAAACGCATCAAGCAATGTCATAAATTGTCATAAAATGCAACAAGAAGTGATTTGAGATAATTGTAGCGTAAAATGCAAGCTAACTATCTATAGGGCAACTGTTTCATATTTTACAATAAGATACAAGAGGTTATTATTTTTGTACTCAACTATGATAATGTCGTGTTTACAATTTAGCTGTTGATACATACACACAAGACTCTTTTTCACAATAACACCACTGTTAGCATAAAAATGAGTAGAAAGGACTCTTCCAGCTTCCCTAATGTGGAGAAAACCACCGAGATCCATATCTGCAAACGTAACATGAACTGTTAATATGATCTTTCCTTGTTAATATGATTATCTTTTCCATCTTGTTATGACTAACATAACCTATAGTCTAAACTGAATGCCAACTTGAGTTAGAAGATTAGATTACCAAAAGAAAAAATCTCTCCAGTCAACATTATTTGGATTTAGGGCAATATGAATGTTCTTAAGCTAGTTCATTTGTACTGTCGTAAATGACGACGAGTAATGTTAATCACATGTAGTGTAGTTGACAAATATGGATCCAAATCCCACCTAACTAGACATGCCTCACTCATATTGTATTAAGTTAGTTGGAAAGGTAAGATACATAATCTTGTACAAATGCTCATGGGCAAGCCATCATTTGGCAAAAGGCTTCATTCCAAATATAGTAGCAATATTTTGAGTGACATTTGACATGAATGCAATAATGGAAAGCTAACGAAGTAGAATGAGCAAGTTTTCAAATAAGGACAACAATGTCTACAAAAACATTGAACGTATTTATATTTCACAGGTTTAATGTCTACAAAACTACTAATGATGTTCATTACAGTTACATAGCTTGGTAGCTATACAACTACTTTTGACAGGGAACTGGTGCAATAGACATATAATCAAATGAATACAGGAACATTCATAAAACAGTAGATGTAAATACAATAAATTTTGGTCCCATACATTTAACTAGTTTGGAAGTTATAAGCTTAACATTACCAGACGATCTACGCACGAACATGTAACAGGCAATCATGCAACAAATAATTTATAACATAGTCTCATAGAAAATTCAATGAACGACAAGTAGTTCTTCATAGAAAAATCAATGAAGGCAAGAAGGATCTACTGATTGAAAAGTTGCAGAGCATAGAAGAAAATAATCATAAAATTCTAAAAGGCTAATAAACAGACAAGATATTCTATAGTGTAACCAATAGACATGCTGACAGTGACAACGATTCATATGTTCTAAACTTATGCCATAGACAATGTTGCAGAGCCCTTTACTAGCCTTTGCTTCAACCACTTTTATCCCACCATCTTGTGTCCTCTTTGTGAGGGCCTCAATGTCTTCTTGGAACAAAGAATTGCTTGTAGGATTGTCCTGTATAAAACATAAATTTTGATTTTAGTTTATGTTTGAGTTGCTAGCTTCAAAGATACAAGGTACATCATAGAATACAACTAGCATGACAATGGAAATGCCTATCACTTGCATAGAATTTTAGGACAAGTAAAGATTATGCAATGTAAAAATAGCCAAAATATCTTTAGAATTTGTATGCACAGTTGATAAATAGAACTTATTGCACTAGTCTAGGCAAACATTCTTTTTTAATCTAGTGATCTAGTCTACAGTTAGGGAGAATGGGAGGAAAAAGAGTGCATCAAAACATTGATATAGCCATATAGGGAAAAGAACAGGATCTGGGTGGTGGACATATAGGCAAGCAAAATATTTGGGATTGCTATGAGACAGATTTACGCATAGCTTGTTTGATCCACCAGTGAGAACACTGAGAGAACCTAAAACCTTTTGGTGCATCAAAATTTTTAGCTCCCTTTATAAGGCTCTGCATTCCTTCCTGTAACATGAGTGCAACATAAACTTGCACTCAACGCAAAAAACACCATCATGCAGGTCACCAGGTTGCTCACGTTTGCAAGGAACGCCTGGTAGGTGACTTTTCAATTAAACACTAAAAATGGACTGTTTATTCATCCCTTTAAGCAAAAAAGAGTAAATACCACATCTGACATTTAAAGTTATAGGAACTCTGCAAAGAACTCAGGAAAATAAATGAGTAATTTGATCATTCACATCCTATATTGTTGTCATCCATCCCTATCCATTCGAAGCCACTAAACAGAAGAGAAATCACTTCCTAGAAACCTTAGTACAGATTCACATATATGCATATATGCACAATAACTTCACAGAAAAAATGAATTGTGGATCGTTGAATCCAAGATCCACACGATGAATGGAACCAGGAACCCATGCTAACCAAAGAGGATTCACTCAAACAACAACCCTAACACACGAATTTGCATTCAAACACATAGATCTGAGCACAAGGAGACTGAATCACATTGGGTTACCTTCAAGGGCGCCGAGTCGTTGAAGGTGGAGGTGGATCAGAGTAGAGGCAGGGTTTTACCGAAAGCATCGGGAGTCCAGAGCTGAATGACCGACAAATGCACAAATGTTCACATGTGCTTCCTGCTTGTTGATGGAGCGATCGTGCTAACCTGGTGCAAGATCATGGGCTTGTTGCAAAAATCTACCAGCAGCTTGGGCATGCTGAGCATCAGTGGGAGCAAGCGGGTGTCGAAGCCTCAGACGAGAATGAGGGCCTTCATTGCTACAACAGTCCTCCTCCCAACTCGGCTCCACACAACCCTACGAAAAATGCAGCAAGCAGCAGGAGAAACAATAAGATCCTCTAACCCCGAACCAATCTAGAAGCTGCTGCCACGGAGCGTACAGTCGCCCTTCACCTTCGTCTGCTCCGACCTCCAGCGGCGATGGCTACGTATGTCTCTGATTCTGACCCAGTCCACTAGCTCCACAAGTCAGCGTGGACAGGATCGCGTGGGCAATGGCGCAACGACGACACGCTGCTAGGCGAGCACTGGGAGGGAGCGACAGGATGGCGGTAGCTAGGGTTTGGCGGGCGTGAGGGGATGAGGGCGGCTGGTGATCTAGGAGGAGATGATGGCGGATTAGATTAGGGCTGCGAGCGGTTGAGGCACATGGGATGATTTAGGGGTGTGCGTTGGGGTCTTTTGGTGGATTCAGTCGTGGTTGACCAAGGGGGCGTGGGCACGTCACAAATTGTGCGTTTTTTGTGCAGATACAAAACAAGCGTAAATGTTTGTATAACTAATAATAAAATCTGTTGTCATGTTGGATGGTATCGGTGGTGCGTCTGGATCACCTGATCAAGGCGATCTGGTGGGATGGTTGGGGCTTCCTCTAATTAGAGGGAGCCTAGGGCTCCTAGTACATATACTATATATACACACACACTATGCTTTCAAATGTTAGAGAAAGCCCTGGCCGACCATCTCTAATTTGTGAAAGGGAAATGTGCCCTTGGGCCATTTCTATAATTGTTTTGGTGATTAGATGCCCAACACATTGTTTTAAACTCATATGTGCTAAGTAAGTGAGAAGTGCACATCAAAGAACAAGGTATGGTTCTAGACTTAGTAAATTGTTTTTGGGTACTAACATGTTTATCTAAGTGCTAAAGACACTACCAAGAAAAGAGGAAAAGAGTTGGAGGAGAATTGGTTGTGATCAGCCAAATCAGCACCAGCCTGTGGCGCACCGGACTGTCCGGTGGTGCATCGGACAGTGTCCGGTGCCCAGGCTGGCCCGGCGGCCAACTTGCTGCTCTTGAGAATCGGCAAGGGCGACGTGGCTACAAATCACCAGACTGTCCGGTGAGACATCAGTGACCGTGCTCAAGTCTTCGACGACGAACTCGTCGCTCTCGGGAAAAAGCGGAGGCACCGCGGCTAAAATTCACCGGACTGTCCAGTGTGCACAGGACTGTCCGATGAGCCAATGGCGCTTGCGGCCAACGGTCGGCTGTGCAATCAGCGGGCGATGCGGGGCCTGCGCCAATGGTGGATTGGGCACACCGGACAGTGTCCTGTGCGCCAACCGGACCCGAGGCCCAACGGTCTACTGCGCCCGATTAGGAAGGAGATCGAGCACCGGACAACTACTGTTCATGTCCGGTGGTGCACCGGACTGTCTGGTGCACCACCCGACAGAAGGCAAGAATTGCATTCCAAGTTGATCTCCAACGGCTCCTAGCTGCCTTGGGGCTATAAAAGGGACCCCTAGTGCATGGAGCAGTACACCAAGCATTCTCTAAACATCTTAAGACACCTAGACTCCACATCCATGCATTTGGATTGTTGTGTTAGTGATTTAAGCTCTGTTTGAGTTGTGAACTCCCTACGCCGTGTTTTGAGGTCAAGTCTTGGCTTGTGTGCGTGTGTGTGCTGCGGATTGAGTCTTGCGTGTGTTGCTTTCCCTCCCTTACTCTTGTGCTTCTCTTGTGATGAATCATTGTAAGGGCGAGAGGCTCCAACTTGTGGAGATTCCTCGCAAACGGGAAAAGACTACCGAGGAAGATAACAGTGGTACTCAAAGTTGATCATTGGATCATTGAGAGGGATTGAGTGCAATCCTTGACCGAAGGAGGTCACCATAACGTGGAGTAGGCATTGGCTGAACCACGGGATAAATCACTGTGTCTTGTGTCCATCTTCTTTGTGATTGGGTTTCTTCTAAAGTTCACACTTTAGCAACTTGGTTTTAATTGCACTAACATTTCATAACCAAGTGTTGGCTATTTAGTGTTGAATTTCACAGGATCACCTATTCACCCCCCTCTAGGTGCTCTCAATTGGTATCAAAGCCGTACTCTTCATCTAAGGGACTAACTGCTCGAAGAGATGGATCCTAAGGGCAAGGGGATGGTGATCAACGACAAGGAGAAGGAGTCCCTCTTCAACGAGCCAAGAGACGACAAACCCACTAACTCAGGCTCGAGTCACAAGAAGAGGGACAAGAAGAAGAAGAGACGCATCAAGAAGATCATCTACTACGACAGTGATGCCTCCTCCTCTTCACCAAGGGATGACGACGATGACAACTCCTCATCCAAACGGAAAACAGTTAACCAAAATTACTCGTTTGATTATTCTCGCATCCCGTATGAAAGTCGCCTAGAGGGGGGGGGGGTGAATAGGGCGAAACTGAAATTTACAAAGTTAATCACAACTACAAGCCGGGTTAGCGTTAGAAATATAATGCGAGTCCGAGAGAGGGTGTAAAAACAAATCGCAAGCGAATAAAGAAGTGAGACACAAGGATTTGTTTTACCGAGGTTCGGTTCTCTCAAACCTACTCCCCGTTGAGGTGGTCACAAAGATCGGGTCTCTTTCAACCCTTTCCCTCTCTCAAACGGTCCCTCAGACCGAGTGAGCTTCTCTTCTCAATCAAACGGGAACCAAACTTCCCTGCAAGGACCACCACATAATTGGTGTCTCTTGCCTTGATTACAATTGAGATGATCGCAAGAAAGAATGAGAAAAAGAAGCAATCCAAGTGCAAGAGCTCAAATGAACACAACAATCACTCTCTCTAATCACTAAAGCTTTGAGTGGAATTGGGAGAGGATTTTATCTCTTTGGTGTGTCTAGAATTGAATGCTAGAGCTCTTGTAAGTAGTTGGAAGGTGGAAAACTTGGATGACTTGAATGTGGGGTGGTTGGGGGTATTTATAACCCCAACCACCAAAAGTGGCCGTTGGGAGACTGTCTGTCGCATGGCGCACCGGACAGTCCGGTGCGCCAGCCACATCAGCAGACCGTTAGGGTTCGACCGTTGGAGCTCTGTCTTGTGGGCCCGCCTGGCTGTCCGGTGATGCACCGGACAGGCCCTGTAGGCTGTCCGGTGTGCCACCCGCGCGTGCTCTGCTCCTCTGCGCGCGCAGGCGCGCATTTAATGCGTTACATTCGACCGTTGCGCGCGAAGTAGCCGTTGCTCCGCAGTCACACCAGACAGTCCGGTGTGCACCGGACACTGTCCGGTGACTCACCGGTTAGTCCGGTGAATTTTAGCAGAGCAGATTCCCGAAGCTGGCGAGTTCAGAGTCGCTCTCCTCTGGGGCACCGGACACTGTCCGGTGGTGCACCGGATAGTCCGGTGAATTATAGCAAAGTGCCTCTGAGATTTCCCGAAGGTGAAGAGTTCAGCTTGAAGTCCCCTGGTGCACCGGACACTGTCCGGTGGCACACCGGACAGTCCGGTGCGCTAGACCAGGGCAGCCTTCGGTTGTCCCTTGCTCTCTTTGTTTGAACCCATTCTTGGTCTTTGTATTGACTTTTTGTGAACCTTTGGTACCTGTAGAACTTATAGACTAGAGCAAACTAGTTAGTCCAATTATTTGTGTTGGGCAATTCAATCACCAAAATCAATTAGGAAATAGGTGTAAGCCTAATTCCCTTTCAATATCCCCCTTTTTGGTGATTGATGCCAACACAAACCAAAGCAAGTATAGAAGTGCATAATTGAACTAGTTTGCATATTTGTAAGTGCAAAGGTTACTTAGAATTGAGCCAATAGAAATTCATAAGATATGCATGGATTGTTTCTTTATAATTTAAACATTTTGGACCACGCTTGCACCACATGTTTTGTTTTTGCAAATTCTTTTGTAAAATCTTTTTCAAAGACATTTTGCAACTAGTCAAAGGTAAATGAATAAGATTTTTGAGAAGCATTTATAAGATTTGAAAATTTCTCCCCTGTTTTAAATGCTTTTCCTTTGACTAAACAAAACTCCCCCTTAATGAAATCCTCCTCATAGTGTTCAAGAGGGTTTTAAGACATCAATTTTGAAAATACTACTTTCTCCCCCTTTTGAACACAATGAGATACCAATTTGAAAATCATAAGTTTTAAAATTGGTGGTGGTGCGGTCCTTTTGCTTTGGGCTAATACTTTCTCCCCCTTTGGCATGAATCGCCAAAAACGGATACTTTGAGTGAAATATAAGCCCTTTTTATGAACTACTTTCTCCCCCTTTGGCAAACAAATAATATGAGTGAAGATTATACCAAAAGACAGAGAGATGCTCGGAGCGATGGCGATGGATGAGTGATGGAGTGGAGTGGAAGCCTTGTCTTCGCCGAAGACTCCTTTTCCCTTTCAATCTATGACTTAGCATGAAATGGACTTGAAGAAACACATTAGTCATAGCACATGAAAGAGATGATCAAAGGTATAAATATGAGCTATGTATGCAAGACATCAATAAAAATTCCTAGAATCAAGAATATTTAGCTCATGCCTAAGTCTGGTAAAGGTTTATTCATCTAATGGCTTGATAAAGATATCGGCTAATTGATCCTTAGTATTAATGTATGCAATCTCGATATCTCCCTTTTGTTGGTGATCCCTTAAGAAGTGATACCGAATGGCTATGTGTTTAGTGCGGCTATGCTCAACGGGATTATCCTCCATGCAGATTGCACTCTCATTATCACATAGAAGAGGAACTTTGGTTAATTTGTAACCATAGTCCCTAAGGGTTTGCCTCATCCAAAGTAGTTGCGCGCAACAATGGCCTGCGGCAATGTACTCGGCTTTAGCGGTAGAAAGTGCTACGGAATTTTGCTTCTTTGAAGCCCAAGACACCAAGGATCTTCCCAAGAACTGGCAAGTCCCCGATGTGCTCTTTCTATTAATTTTGCACCCTGTCCAATCGGCATCGGAATAACCAATTAAATCAAATGTGGATCCCCGAGGGTACCAAAGCCCAAACTTAGGAGTATAAGCCAAATATCTCAAGATTCGTTTTACGGCCGTAATGTGAGCTTCCTTAGGGTCGGCTTGGAATCTTGCACACATACATACGGAAAGCATAATGTCCGGTCGAGATGCACATAAATAGAGTAATGAACCTATCATCGAACGGTATACCTTTTGATCTACGGATTTACGTTCCGTGTCGAGGTCGAGATGCCCATTAGTTCCCATGGGTGTCTTGATGGGCTTGGCATCCTTCATCCCAAACTTGTTTAGAATGTCTTGAGTATACTTTGTTTGGCTAATGAAGGTGCCCTCTTGGAGTTGCTTCACTTGAAATCTTAAGAAATACTTCAACTCCCCCATCATTGACATCTCGAATTTCTGTGTCATGATCCTACTAAATTCTTCACATGTAGATTCGTTAGTAGACCCAAATATAATTTCATCAACATAAATTTGGCATACAAACAAATCATTGTCAAGAGTTTTCGTGAATAGAGTAGGATCGGCCTTTCCGACTTTGAAGCCGTTAGCAATAAGGAAATCTCTTAGGCATTCATACCATGCTCTTGGGGCTTGCTTGAGCCCATAAAGCACCTTAGAGAGCCTATAGACATGGTTAGGATACTCATTGTCTTCAAAGCCGGGAGGTTGCTCAACATAGACCTCCTCCTTGATTGGTCCGTTGAGGAAGGCACTCTTCACGTCCATTTGATAAAGCTTGAAGCCATGGTAAGTAGCATAGGCTAATAATATATGAATGGACTCAAGCCTAGTTACGGGTGCATAGGTTTCACCGAAATCCAAACCTTCGACTTGTGAATATCTCTTGGCCACAAGTCGGGCTTTGTTCCTTGTCACCACACCATGCTCATCTTGTTTGTTGCGGAAGACCCACTTGGTTCCTACAACATTTTGGTTAGGACGTGGAACCAAATGCCATACCTCATTCCTCGTGAAGTTGTTGAGCTCCTCTTGCATCGCCATCACCCAATCCGAATCTTGGAGTGCTTCCTCTACCCTGTGGGGCTCAATAGAGGAAACAAAAGAGTAATGTTCAAAAAAATGTGCAACACGAGATCTAGTGGTTACCCCCTTATGAATGTCGCCGAGGATGGTGTCGACGGGGTGATCTCGTTGGATTGCTTGGTGGACTCTTGGGTGTGGCGGCTTTGCAACTTGCTCATCCTCCTTGTTTTTATCATTTGTATCTCCCCCTTGATCATTGTCGTCTTCTTGAGGTGGCTCATCTTCTTGATCATCTTGAGCCTCATCCTCATCTTGGGTTGGTGGAGATGCTTGCACGGAGGAGGATGGCTGATCTTGTTCATTTGGAGGCTCTTCGGATTCCTTAGGACACACATCCCCAATGGACATGTTCCTTAGCGCGATGCACGGAGCCTCTTCTTCACCTATCTCATCAAGATCAACTTGCTCTACTTGAGAGCCGTTAGTCTCATCAAACACAACGTCACAAGAAACTTCAACTAGTCCTGAGGACTTGTTAAAGACTCTATATGCCCTTGTGTTTGAATCATATCCTAGTAAAAAGCCTTCTACTGTCTTAGGAGCAAATTTAGATTTTCTACCTCTTTTAACAAGAATAAAGCATTTGCTACCAAAGACTCTAAAATATGAAATGTTGGGCCTTTTACCGGTTAGGAGTTTGTATGATGTCTTCTTGAGGATTCGGTGCAGATACAACCGGTTGATGGCGTAGCAAGCGGTGTTGACCGCCTCAGCCCAAAACCGATCTGAAGTCTTGTACTCATCAAGCATAGTCCTCGCCATATCCAGTAGAGTTCTATTCTTCCTCTCCACTACACCATTTTGTTGTGGCGTGTAGGGAGAAGAGAACTCATGCTTGATGCCCTCCTCCTCAAGGAAGCCTTCAATTTGAGAGTTCTTGAACTCCGTTCCGTTGTCGCTTCTTATTTTCTTGATCCTTAAGCCGAACTCATTTTGAGCCCGTCTCAAGAATCCCTTTAAGGTCTCTTGGGTTTGAGATTTTTCCTGTAAAAAGAATACCCAAGTGAAGCGAGAATAGTCATCCAAAATAACTAGACAATACTTACTCCCGCCGATGCTTATGTAAGCGATCGGGCCGAATAGGTCCATGTGGAGGAGCTCCAGTGGCCTGTCAGTCGTCATGATGTTCTTATGCGGATGATAAACACCAACTTGCTTCCCTGCTTGGCATGCACTACAAATCTTGTCTTGCTCAAAATGAACATTTGTTAATCCTAAAATGTGCTCTCCCTTTAGAAGCTTATGAAGATTCTTCATTCCAACATGGGCTAGTCGGCGGTGCCAGAGCAACCCATGTTAGTCTTAGCAATTAAGCAAGTGTCGAGTTCAGCTCTATCAAAATCTACTAAGTATAGCTGACCCTCTAACACTCCCTTAAATGCTATTGAATCATCACTCCTTCTAAAGACAGTGACACCTACATCAGTAAATAGACAGTTGTAGCCCATTTGACATAATTGGGAAACGGAAAGCAAGTTATAATCTAAGGAATCTACAAGAAAAACATTGGAAATGGAATGGTCAGGTGAAATAGCAATTTTACCCAAACCTTTGACCAAACCTTGATTTCCATCCTCGAATGTGATAGCTCGTTGGGGATCTTGATTTTTCTCATAGGAGGAGAACATCTTCTTCTCCCCTGTCATGTGGTTTGTGCACCCGCTGTCGATTATCCAACTTGAGCCCCTGGATGCATAAACCTACAAAACAATTTTAGTTCTTGACTTTAGGTACCCAAACGGTCTTGGGTCCTTTAGCATTAGAAACAAGAACTTTGGGTACCCAAACACAAGTCTTGGAACCCTTGTGTTTGCCCCCAACAAACTTGGCAACTACCTTGCCGGATTTGTTAGTTAAAACATAAGAAGCATCAAAAGTTTTAAATGAAATGCTATGATCATTTGATGCAGTAGGAGTTTTCTTCTTAGGCAACTTAGCACGGGTTGGTTGCCTAGAGCTAGATGTCTCACCCTTATACATGAAAGCATGATTAGGGCCAGAGTGAGACTTCCTAGAATGAATTCTCCTAATTTTATGCTCGAGATAACCGGCAGGGTACAAAATATAACCCTCGTTATCCTGAGGCATGTGAGCCTTGCCCTTAACAAAGTTAGACAATTTCTTAGGAGGGGCATTAAGTTTGACATTGCCTCCCTTTTGGAAGCCAATGCCATCCTTGATGCCAGGGCGTCTCCCACTATAAAGCATACTGCGAGCAAATTTAAAATTTTCATTTTCAAGTTCATGCTCGGCAATTTTAGCATCTAATTTTGCTATATGATCATTTTGTTGTTTAATTGAAGCCATATGATCATGAATAGCATCAACATCAATATCTCTACATCTAGTACAAATAGACACATGCTCAACGGTAGATGTAGAGGGTTTGCAAGTTTTTAGTTCAACAATCTTAGCATGTAAAATATCATTTTCACTTCTAAGATCGGAAATGGAAGCATTGCAAACATCTAATTCTTTAGCCTTAGCAATCAAATTTTCATTTTCATTTCTAAGGCTAGCAAGAGAAACATTTAATTCTTCAATCTTAGCAAGTAATTCAACATTATCATCTCTAAGATTGGAATTGAAGCATCACAAACATTTGAATCAACCTTAGCAATAAGTTTAGCAGTTTCATTTCTAAGGTTGGCAATAGTATCATGGCAAGTGCTTAGCTCCCTGGACAATTTTTCGCATTTTTCAACTTCTAGAGCGTAAGCATTTTTAACCTTAACATGCTTTTTATTTTCCTTGATTAGGAAGTCCTCTTGAGAGTCCAAGAGATCATCCTTCTCATGAATAGCACTAATTAATTCATTTAATTTTTCTTTTTGTTGCTTGTTGAGGTTGGCAAAAAGGGTACGCAAATTATCCTCCTCATCACTAGCATTACCCTCATCACTAGAGGTTTCATATTTAGTGGATGATCTTGATTTTACCTTCTTCCTTTTGCCGTCCTTAGCCATGAGGCACTTGTGGCCGACGTTGGGGAAGAGAAGTCCCTTGGTGACGGCGATGTTTGCGGCGTCCTTGTCGGAGGAGGAGTCGGTGGAGCTCTCGTCGGAGTCCCACTCCCGGCAAACATGGGCATCGCCGCCCTTCTTCTTGTAGTATCTCTTCTTCTCCTTTCTTCTCCCCTTCTTGTCGTCGCCCCTGTCACTATCACTAGATAATGGACATTTTGCAATAAAATGATCGGGCTTACCACATTTGTAGCACACTTTCTTGGAGCCGGGCTTGTAATCCTTTCCCCTCCTTTGCTTTAGGATTTGACGGAAGCTCTTGATGATGAGCGCCATCTCCTCATTGTCGAGCTTTGAGGCGTCGATTGGTTGTCTACTTGATGTAGACTCTTCCTTTTTCTCCTCCATTTTCTTGAATGCAACCGGTTGTGCTTCGGGCGTGGAGGGGCCATCTAGCTCGTTGATCTTCTTTGAGCCTTTGATCATCAATTCAAAGCTCACAAAATTCCCAATTAATTCCTCGGGAGTCATTAGTGTATATCTAGGATTGCCACAAATTAATTGAACTTGAGTAGGGTTAAGGAAAACAAGTGATCTAAGAATAACCTTGACCATCTCATGGTCATCCCATTCTCCCGAGGTTGCGCACTTGGTTCACCAAGGTCTTAAAGCGCATGGCTTGAGGGTCCTCGCCTTGGTTGAGTCGGAACCGACCGAGCTCCCCCTCGATCGTCTCCCGCTTGGTGATTTTGGTCACCTCGTCTCCTTCGTGCGCGGTCTTGAATACGTCCCAAATTTCCTTCGCACTCTTTAACACTTGCACCTTATTATACTCCTCTCGACTTAGAGAGGCGAGGAGTATAGTGGTGGCTTGGGAGTTAAAGTGGTGGATTTAGGCCACTTCGTCGGAGTCGTAGTCTTCATTCCCTACGGATGGTACCTGTACACCAAACTCAACAACATTCCAAATGCTTGTGTGGAGTGAGGTTAGATGATGCCTCATTTTGTCACTCCACATATTATAATCTTCACCGTAAAAAACCAGTGGTTTGCCTAATGGAACCGAGAGTAAAGGAGTACATTTTGAAATGCGAGGATAACGTAGCGGAATCTTACTATACTTCTTGTGCTCATGGCGCTTAGAAGTTACCGACGGCGCGTCGGAGCCGGAGGTCGATGGTGATGAAGAGTCGGTCTCGTAGTAGACCACTTTCCTCATCTTCTTGTGCTTGTCGCCTCTCCGATGCGACTTGTGGGAAGAAGATTTCTTCTCCTTCCCTTTCCCTTTGTTGCGGGACTCTTTGTGGCGGAACTGCCCGAATTATTCCAACTCAAGTGCCTAAGCCCTGCCTTAGAGGCTAGACCACACTTAAATGGGAATAACCCGTCAATCCCTCGGATCTAGTCTGACACGGCCACTGACAGGATCAAGTACCACAATCTCACTCGATGGTGAGTCACAGAGCAAATACAATAAAGCATAAAACCATGCATGTGAGAGTATGAAATTATTACATCATCATCATCGGAGTTTTTGCAAAAGTAACCATCATTGTTCGAAGTGCAACGGAATCAACTAACGGCAAATAAACAGAGAGATGGGGAAGCCTGTCCCATCACTCCTCATGCTCCTCCTCAGCCGAGGCGGGGTCCCACTCGACAGTCCAACCTGGTGGTAAGGTGGACGGCCAAGTCACTCCAGCAACCATGTCCTCCAGAGAACCTGTAAAATTATGCCACATGCAAGGCTGAGTATACTAATACTCAGCTAGACTTACCCGGTGTGAGGAGTCTACTCCTCTACCTCTAGACATGCAGCTGTTTGGCTGTGGGGTTTGGTTTGCCAAAAGCACTAGCTGAGTTTCTAATTCAAGTTTTAACTTTGTCAAATGTAAGTGTGACTCTCTTAAGGCTAAATGTGTACTATCTAATCATACATAGTAGCAAACATTGTTAGCAATCAACATCTTATATCAACTCATCATATTTCCACTTGTTACCCAATGCAGTACAATGGATCAAGCAGTCTCATTAGCTGCGAGAAGCAGACGATTCGAATCGAGTTTTTATCCTTGCAAGGTAAACCTAAACACACGACGTGGCGAGGTACTCCGTCCCCACACACATCAACCATCCCCATCGATTCCCCGTCAGCAGATCAGGGCTCACCGCCTTGGCGTACAATGCCTCACTGACCCCGACTGGCCGTCGGGCAGCGACCGCACTTGTACCCACCATAACCGGAATGGGAGACCACGTCTCAGGTCACGTGAGGGGATATGTCCACTGCCAGGTTCACTCAGGTACTAGGCTTACCGATTTACCATATTTCTCGGCATATGTTTAGTACGTTCAAACGCTTGACACATGTATCCGCACGTTAATCCTTATTCCCATTTTACCTCGTAGACCACGTATCCCCATGGATCCGTGTCCACTAACCAACTATCAATGTGATAAGAAAAGTGGGTACAACCAATTCCTGACCTCGCGCGAGTGCTAGAAAAATCACTCGACTTCTACCGAGATCCCTAATTAGTAAAGCAGCTACTCGACCTAGCATACGAGTATCCATCACAAAAAGGAATCCTGAGTTCATGCAACTAGGGTTTCAATCAACTCCTACACCTAAGTGCACAGTCAATCCTACAATCATTAAGTGAAGTAAAATAGCATAAATAACATGTTATTCATAAAACCGGGGCTTGCCTTCCAAGGCTGTGGCAGGCAGATCCTCTGGTGCAGACTCGGGTGCTGGATCTGGGGCTACCTCCTGAGCAGCTCCTTGCTCCGGCACGAGGACGTACTCTCCGTCAGCAAGGTTGCAGTCTATCGAATGCAATGAACATGTACATCATGATTATGCAGGATTTAATAACATTATGCTAAAAGAAACTAAGTCCAGGAGTGACTTAGGGTTTCTTAATCATGCGGGGCTTCCAGTGGGTTATGCTTATTACCTTTTAGGCTTAGGTTTTGATTGAGGATAAATATAGTGGGTTTGTATTGCCTTTATATGTTTCAGTGGACAATCTACGAGAGTTTTAGGATGACACTAATTCCCATTATTCATTTTCCCCCTTTTCTTCATTTTCTACTTATAGTTTCTAGTGTAGGTTTGAACTATGACAGTGGTTTAACATTTTCCAAAAATTCTGTAAAAATTACAGTGGATTTCCATTGGTCACTATAGCCCATCCTAGGAAATTGGGGCTCAAAATAAAAGGCTAAGCTTTAGACAAAAATAACAAAGATGGTGTAAAATGGGCCACTTAACACTACACCTCCTCACTAGAGGTGAGTTTCTTCCTAAGGGTTATTTTTGTTGGGATCTAACAGTAATGCTAAACCTCTGTGCCAAAATTCACAGAAAGTTAATTGGTGATTATTTAGTTGTGATTTTCTAAAGTTTTATGCCAAAAAGGTGCCTATAACTAACTTGTCATTTGAAAAATATCAAACAACAGATTTTGTATTTTTCCTATGTTCGTAATAACCAAACATTAGTTATCCTAAGGTTTGAGGGGTTTCCACCTTAGGGTTATTTTTGTAGGGTTTTTCTAAGTTTTCCTTGTTTTCTTAAAATAAAAGGGATCCTACTTATTTTATACTAAAACAGGGTATAATAGATTTTTCTAGTAAACTTCATTGAATAAGTACCCTCATAAAAATAGAGGTGCCCTCTGTTTCATTATTTAAATTACATTTTCTATTTTTCTTAACCTTAAGCATATTGTAAAATAAGTGGTAAAAACTAACTTAATGGAGTGGACAGAGAGGTTTAACATTTTTAAACAGGTTAGTAGGTAGATGCAAACTTCTCCAAATTTTTCTAACCCTAGTCAAATAATATTTCTATTTTTCCTCCTAATATCAAGTTTTTAGCAGTTTTCTTAACTAATTCAAAACTTCAGAAAAGAATACAGGAACTATGGGTTTTACTATTTTTATCTGATAGTTCATATTTCCCAGAGTGTAGCAAAATTGGTTTGGCAATTTTTGGATGATTATTCTTCAAGTTATGCATTTATTAAGTTATCTGCCATATTAAAAGAAACTAAATTCGAAAATGGAAAAGAAAACAGGTTTGCGCTGAGGCCCCTGGGTTTTATCCCCTTCTTCTCTCGCAAACTAGTCCTCGGTCTACTATTGGCGTGGGTCACTGACATCGCACAAAACCCCCTGGGCCTAACTGAAATCTAACCCGCGCTCCCTGGCTGACTTAAACAGTATCCGCGGCATAGATTACAGCGGCGAGGCTTACCGGCGGCGGGATAGGTCCGACGAAGGGCAAGGTTGGCTCGGGGAGGCTCTGGCGGTCACGGCGAGGTGCGGCTCGACGGCGGGGATGGCCGGAATCGCTCGGTCCACGTGCGCAGGCGGGTGTTCTCGTCGGCGGCGAGTGAACCAGCCAAACCACGACGATCTGGCTCAATCCAAGGGTACGGTGAGCTTCATGGGGTGACGTATAGGCTATCAGTGCAGTGAATCGAGAAATGGCTCAGTGATTTACCCGGTCCACGTACTCCGGCGAGGTTGTGAGCTCCGGCGACCGTGGACTGGCCTCTCCGGCGAAGCAGGCTTCGATTCCTCGCTCGGGGAGCTTCACTGAGTCGTGCACACTCGTCTCCGAGGGTTGGATGGGGCTGGGGAAGGTTGGACTGGCCGGTCTACGGCGGCAGTGGCTCAGGTGGCCGCGGACACGCCGCGCACGGGCAAACGGCGGTGAACTGAGCTCCGGGGAGGCTTGAGGGTGTGCGGAAGAGTGTAGTCGACGCCTGGGTGGGCTTTATAGGCGCGGGCGCGGGACAGGGCGTCGGCTGGCCGTTGTCGCGACGTGGAGCACGCGGGGGCGCGTGTGGGCGTGCTCTAGCGAGCTCAGAGCGCGTCGAACACGTGGCTCGTTGCTTCTACCCGTGTTCTTCCCTCTGCTGAGCGGCCAAAACGTACGAATCTTACCCTATCACCTGTGGGAGATCTCTTCCCTGCACCTAGAGCTACCTAGTTCATGTGAGTTCCAAGAATAGATGTGGTCGGGTTAGAGAGATAGAGGGGGGAGAAGTTGGTTGTGTCAGCTAAGTCCAAGCCGAGACAAAAATGGTGTCAAGTCGTGTCTAGCGTCCTAGGGTAGGTGTCATCTCTTTCCAGGGTATTCTAGGGTTAATTTGGCGCCACTTTGTCAATTGGGTCAAAGGGTTTTGAAATTTGGATTAAGGTGAACATGTGGAATCTTTGTTCAAGGGTTAGTTTTTATACTTAGGCAAAATCTGAATTCTCCCTTGTGCTGAACCTTAGGTGAACTTTTTAGGACTTTTCTGAAAACTTTTTTGGGGGTACTTCCTTACTATTAATTGTAGGTTATGAAGTATATTACAACTTTTATATTTGGCCCAAGCCATGATCATAAGGTTTACATGACCTTTTGATCCTAGCTTCAATTAGGGTTCCTATTGCCCAAGAGGGGTTTGCTTTAGGGTTTTGGGAAAATCCCCACTTAGATGTGCATGACAAGCTAGGGCATGATGTCCAAGATAGTTTGCACTTGCTTAAGACCTTGAATTCCAAGTTTGAGGTACTTTGCCCAAATCAATCTTCATGTGATAATAGGTTAACAGGGGTAGCCCTGGGTGGACACCCTAAGTAACACCTAGGGTGTTACAGCCCTCCCCCTTAAAGGAATCTCGTCCCGAGATGTTTGGTAGAGTCCCTTGGAGGGGTGCTTGAAGGTGTGCTAGTGTGCTTATTCTCTCTTATATCCGAGTTTCTCTTGTTAACTATTCTTCGAATGTCATCCTCTTTGCAACTTCAGAAGGAAGTCCTTTTTAAGTTAATTCCACAACTTAGACTATCCTTACTATTTTAGTTTTTCTTATATTTATTTTCAAAGGGCAGGTGGGGGTGGGGTTTTGTGGTTACATATCGACTCCTTTAGGCAGAAAGTCGGGGAAGCGAGAGTGTAGAAAATCCTCCGTCTCCCATGTAGCTTCTTCTGTTGAATGGTGACTCCACTGAACTTTATACATCCTGATTGACCTTGCCCGTGTTGATCTCTCCTTTTGATCTAATACCTTGACGGGGTACTCTTGATAGGACAAGTCTGGTTCTATCTCAACCTCTGGTTCCGGCAGTACTTCAGTGGGTAGGCGAACACATTTCCGCAGCTGAGATACATGGAACACATTGTGAACTACTGACATGTGGGGTGGCAATTCCAACTGATACGCCATAGGTCCACAACTTGCTTTTATCTCATAGGGTCCAATGTATCGAGGAGTTAACTTGCCCTTAATTCCGAATCTCTGGACACCCTTGGTGGGTGACACCTTAAGATAGACATGGTCTCCCACTGCAAACTGGAGAGGTTTCCGCCTCTTATCATGATAGCTTTTTTGCCTGGCCTGAGCAGCTTCTAAGTTCTTCTTGATGACTCTGACCTTTTCTTCTGCCTGACGTACCAAATCTGGCCCAAATAATTCCCTTTCTCCTGCTTGAGACCAATTCAGCGGGGTCCTACATCTCCTCCCATATAAGGCTTCAAAAGGTGCCATCTTCAGACTGGACTGATAGCTGTTATTATAAGAAAACTCTGCCAAGGAAAGACACTTATCCCAATCCTTCCCGTAGTGTAGTGCACATGCTCTCAACATATCTTCCAAAATCTGGTTTACCCTTTCTGTCTGGCCATCTGTTTGGGGATGGTATGCTGAGCTCCGTATGACATGGGTCCCATGTGATCCTTGGAGTTGCTCCCAAAAGCGTGCCACAAACAGTGCTCCTCTGTCAGATACAATGGTCTTTGGAATACCATGCAATCGCACTATTTGATCAACATAAATTTCCGCATACTTCTCTGTCTTGTGGGTGGTATGTACTGGCAAGAAATGGGCAGTCTTGGTCAGCCTGTCCACAATAACCCAAATGGAATCATGGTGCCTAGAGGTATTGGGCAATCCTACAATAAAGTCCATGTAAATGTCCTCCCATTTCCAAGATGGTATGGGAAGAGGTTGCAAAGGGCCCGCTGCCTTTAAATGACTGGCTTTGATTCTCTGGCAGGTGTCACACTCGGATATATACTTGGCAATTTCCCTCTTCATTCTGGTCCACCAATATAAAGATCTAAGATCATGGTACATCTTGTTGCTACCAGGGTGCATGGAGAATTTGGAAAGGTGAGCTTCATCTAGTATCTTCTTTTTGAGCTCAGGGTTCTTGGGAACAACCAATCGATCTCCAAACCATAAAATTCCCTTGCTGTCCTGACGGAAACACTTGTATTTTTCTGCCTTTTGCTTGATCATTTCCTTGATAACCTGAACACCCTTATCCTCAATCTGTGCCTGGACTATTTGTTCTTGCAATGTGGGCTCCACCGAGATATAGCTTAATTCACCGGAAGGTACAACTTCCAGGTTTAGTTTACACAGCTCATCACACAGGGTGGTAACTTTTGCATCCATGCTCATACAATTGCACTGGGACTTTCTGCTCAAGGCATCTGCCACAACATTCGCCTTGCCAGGATGGTAATGCACCTCCAAATCGTAATCCTTGATTAGCTCTAACCATCTCCTTTGCCTCATGTTCAGATCTGCCTGAGTGAAGATGTATTTGAGACTCTTGTGATCCGTGTAGATGTTACAGTGAGCTCCCATCAGGTAGTGTCTCCATATCTTAAGAGCATGAACCACAGCTGCCAATTCCAGATCATGTGTAGGATAGTTCTGCTCATGGGGTCTAAGTGCTCGGGAAGCATAAGCAATCACTCTGTTCTCTTGCATCAAGACACATCCCAATCCCATACCAGAGGCATCACAATAAACTTCAAAGGGCTTGGTGCTATCGGGTTGAGCCAGCACTGGGGCTGTTGTCAAATGTTGCCTCAGTGTATGAAAAGCATCTTCACACTTTTGGCTCCAAGTAAACTTGGCTCCCTTCTTCAATAACTCAGTCATTGGCTTGGCAATTCTGGAGAAATCCGAAATAAATCGTCGGTAATACCCCGCCAATCCCAGAAAACTCCTAATCTGTCTCACTGTAGTTGGAGGTTTCCAGTCCATCACTTCTTGTACTTTCTCAGGGTCAACTGATATCCCATCCTGAGAGATTGTGTGACCCAAGAATTTTATTTCCTTCAGCTAGAATTCACATTTAGACAATTTAGCATAAAGACGATGATCGCGCAGTCGCTGAAGCACGATATGCAGATGCTCAGCATGCTCGTCTTCATTCTTGGAATAGACTAGAATATCATCAATGAAAACGACCACGAACTTGTCCAGCTCTGGCATGAATACTGAGTTCATCAAGTACATGAAATAAGCCGGGGCAATGGTCAGCCCAAAGGACATCACCAAAAACTCATAAAGCCCATATCTGGTAGAGAAGGCAGTCTTTGGAATATCACTGGCACGGATCTTGATTTGATGGTAACCTGAGCGAAGATCTATCTTGGAGAATACCTTGGCTCCTACCAATTGATCAAACAAGACATCAATGCGGGGCAGTGGGTATTTGTTCTTGATAGTCACCGCATTGAGAGGGCGGTAATCAATACACATTCTGAAACTCTCATCCTTTTTCTTCACAAATAAAGCGGGACATCCCCAAGGTGAAGTACTTGGGCGAATAAACCCCTTGTCCAACAGTTCTTGTAGTTGCTTCTTTAGTTCTGCCAATTCTGCGGGAGGCATCCTATAGGGTCTCTTAGAGATAGGAGCAGTCCCGGGTTGCAACTCGATTGCGAACTCAATGTCTCTGTCAGGTGGCATTCCTGGCAATTCATTCGGAAAAACATCTGGGTAGTCACAGACTACTGGGATCTTTTCCACTGGGGATTCTATCATAATGAAGGCACAAGAACGGGTGCAACCCTGATCGGGCAAAAATAAGGTGGTTTCACCACAGGTCGGTGAGTGCACTTCAATGGCCCTAGCTGCAATGTCAATCACTGTCTGATGTTTGGTCAACCAGTCAGTTCCCAATATGATATCCACACTATCCAATCCCAAAATAAGAAGGTTGGTTTTAATTATCAGACTACCAAACTTTATAGGCACATTCTTGCTGATTTGATTGGTGGCAATCCTGCCTCCTGGTGTTGAAATTGTGATACCCCCATGGGTGTGATGAAAAGGCAATTAACACTTGGCACTAAATTTGGCACTAATAAAGCTATGTGATGCACCAGAATCAAAAAGAATAATAGCAGGACAATTCAGAACGGTAAAGATACCAGTCATGACGGGTGCTCCCTCTGGAATATCAGCCATGGCGGTAAAGTTCAGCTTGCCCTGCCTCACTTGCACCTTCTGCCTCTTGCCCTGGTTTTGACTTACATTCTGCCCCTGCTTCTGCTGGTTCCTGGGGCAATTTTTGGCATAATGCCCGGTGTTGCCACAGGTGAAACACCTGTTGTCATTTGCCTGGCAGTACTGCTGCTGCTGATTGTTCCTTTGAGCTGGAAACTGGGTGCGGTTGGGTGCCTGCTGCTGCTGCTACGGTGGTCGGATCACCCATCTCCCTTGCTGCTGCTGGGGTCCCCTGTTCTGTGTGTCGGACACAATCCTGAAGCGCTGTGGCTGAGTTGAGGGTCCGGCCACAGGGGTCTTCCTCTTCTTCTCTGCCTGTCGAGCTGTGATGCAGTCCTCCTGGGAGATAGCCATGTTGACCAACTCATTGTAGCTGTTGGCCCTGACGATGTTAAGACGATCACGGAGCTTAGTGCTGAGCCTCCGTCTAAACCTGTCCCTCTTCTTCTCGTCCGTGTCTGCATGGTACCCAGCATACTGGCACAAGTCATTAAAGGCCTGGGCATACTACAACACTGTCCTGTTGCCCTGAGTGAGTGCTAGAAACTCGTTGAGCTTTCGGTCCATGATGCCTGCGGGTATGTGATGTCCCCTGAAAGCTGCCTTAAACTCTCTCCATTCCACTTCATGGTCAGCCGGTTGCATAGCAAGATAGTGGTCCCACCATGTCCGTGTGGGTCCGCGAAGCTGCTGAGTAGCGAACCGGACCTTAGTGACTTTTGAGCAAGCTCCATGGAGTAGCGGGAATTTGGATTCCACTACTCGCAACCACACATCTGCATCGAGTGGATCCTCTGCCCTTGTGAACAATGGGGGCTGGGTACTGAGGAACTCCTGGTAGGTAGCTGCCGCGGGGTGACGCTGATGGTCTCCACCACCATAGTGCTGAGGTGGTGGCTGACGCTGAGCTAGCTACCTCAGAATCTCGTTCTGCTGAGCCATCAGCTCCTGCAGAGTGGGGGGTGGTGGTGGCGGTGGAGGAACGCGCTCATTCTGGCCACGACGCTGCCTCCCGGCCATCTGAAAAACCACATAAATACTTAACACCATATCTCCAGTTCAAGATTTAATCGCGGCAAAAAGAGTCAACAGCAAAATGATAGACTCCAACTTCAACAAAAGAATTTATAAAGGCGTAACTTTTTCCTTCCAAATTTAAACTGATAACAGCATCCATCCAACATGCTTCCAAAAGAGTTTAACACGATTACATCATTTGTCCCAAAAAGACTCAACTCTATCTAGCCTAGTACCCCCAAAGGTGCAAAAGCTAAGCTAGCTGCGAGGAGTCCTGCATTACCGATCTCTATTCCTACTCTGGCATCTAATGAGCGAAAGAGGCGACACTCGACTCGGGGGAAGGTGGTCTCTCTGAGCCAGCAGTGTCTACGTTGGAAGCAGGCTCCTCCCCTCCCTCAATGTCGACGTCCTCGTCCGCCTCCCCATCATGGATCTCCTGATGATGCATATCTAGGTGCTCATTAGCCTCTGCGAGCTGCTGCTGGGTGTTGAGGAGTTGATCTTTGAGAACCTCGATGGTGTTCTCCCTTGTTCCCACCAATTCCTCCAGCTCATGGATCTCATCAGACAGCTGCTCCACTTGTAAATCTTTTTCTACCAGCTCCTGGGACAAGTCAACCACGAGCTCCTCCCTGTTGTCCAGGGTGATCTTGGTTGCCTCCAATAGTGCCATCAAATGAGACATTGCCTCTCCACGCATCACTTGCAGACGATACAGGGCGTTCATGCATCACACCGACAAGTGAGCCGTGTGGCCTGGGTAGAGAGCTCAGATGTCCTTGGCATGCTCCACCAGATCCTTCCACATCGGGTCGTCCTCCTTTTCCGCGGGGAACAAACCAATGGGGTGGGTAGAGAGCTCCAAGGGATGGAACCCACAAAAAGTCGTCAACCCGTGCAGAGCGATCGCCTCGATCGTGTCCTCCGCCCGGTATCCGAAAGACTCGGAGTCCAGCGAACGCCAGCCTGGCTGCAGGGGATGAGGCTCCAAGATCATCCTCACCCTACAGCGGGGCACCCGGTGCTTCTCGAACTGCTGCACCACGTACTGAGGGGGTGTCAAGTACCCGGCTCCCTGAAGTACCTCCCACAAAATACGGGGGAAGCCCTCTCGTGGAAGCCCATCAGTGTGGGTTAGTGCATTTCCGTCCTCTTAGGATCCGTGGGAAGTCATCTGTGTACGGTTGAGCGTAAGTAAAAGAAAAAGAATTATAAAAAGAACAAGAGAAACAAAACTCAACCTTTCTTTTAATTAAATGAAAAGGTACTGGAGACTTAGTTGGTTATCACCTTGTTTTTAAGTTTTTACTCAATTGTTTAATTTAGCAATGCATGCATGCTCGTCCTGAACGACCTCACCAAAATAAGGGGATAGAGAAAGACTCCCATCCCTTAAAGTGGCCTGTAGGGCCTAGTTATTTAGCCACCTAGTTACCCTTCTATCATCCTAAGGCTTCACGTCCTAGGTCTATCCTGCTCGTCCTACGAACTATCCAACATTGTTTCTATCAAATTTTATTTTGAAAAGGGATGGTATTCATATTTTATTGATTCCTCTGTGGTGGTACAAGCTCCGATACCAGCTGTGGCGGAACTGCCCGAATTATTTCAACTCAAGTGCCTAAGCCCTGCCTTAGAGGCTAGACCACACTTAAATGGGAATAACCCGTCAATCCCTCGGATCTAGTCCGACACGGCCACTGACAGGATCAAGTACCACAATCTCACTCGATGGTGAGTCACAGAGCAAATACAATAAAGCATAAAACCATGCATGTGAGAGTATTAAATTATTACATCATCATCATCGGAGTTTTTGCAAAAGTAACCATCATTGTTCGAAGTGCAGCGGAATCAACTAACGGCAAATAAACAGAGAGATGGGGAAGCCTGTCCCATCACTCCTCATGCTCCTCCTCAGCCGAGGCGGGGTCCCACTCGACAGTCCAACCCGGTGGTAAGGTGGACGGCCAAGTCACTCCAGCAACCATGTCCTCCAGAGAACCTGTAAAATTATGCCACATGCAAGGCTGAGTATACTAATACTCAGCTAGACTTACCCGCTGTGAGGAGTCTACTCCTCTACCTCTAGACATGCAGCTGTTTGGCTGTGGGGTTTGGTTTGCCAAAAGCACTAGCTGAGTTTCTAATTCAAGTTTTAACTTTGTCAAATGTAAGTGTGACTCTCTTAAGGCTAAATGTGTACTATCTACTCATACATAGTAGCAAACATTGTTAGCAATCAACATCTTATATCAACTCATCATATTTCCACTTGTTACTCAATGCAGTACAATGGATCAAGCAGTCTCATTAGCTGCGAGAAGCAGACGATTCGAATCGAGTTTTTATCCTTGCAAGGTAAACCTAAACACACGACGTGGCGAGGTACTCCGTCCCCACACACATCAACCGTCCCCATCGATTCCCCGTCAGCAGATCAGGGCTCACCGCCTTGGCGTACAATGCCTCACTGACCCCAACTGGCCGTCGGGCAGTGACCGCACTTGTACCCACCATAACCGGAATGGGAGACCACGTCTCAGGTCGCGTGAGGGGATATGTCCACTGCCAGGTTCACTCAGGTACTAGGCTTACCGATTTACCATATTTCTCGGCATATGTTTAGTACGTTCAAACGCTTGACATAGGTATCCGCACGTTAATCCTTATTCCCATTTTACCTCGTAGACCACGTATCCCCATGGATCCGTGTCCACTAACCAACTATCAATGTGATAAGAAAAGTGGGTACAACCAATTCCTGACCTCGCGCGAGTGCTAGAAAAATCACTCGACTTCTACCGAGATCCCTAATTAGTAAAGCAGCTACTCGACCTAGCATATGAGTATCCATCTCAAAAAGGAATCCTGAGTTCATGCAACTAGGGTTTCAATCAACTCCTACACCTAAGTGCACAGTCAATCCTACAATCATTAAGTGAAGTAAAATAGCATAAATAACAGGTTATGCATAAAACCGAGGCTTGCCTTCCAAGGCTGTGGCAGGCAGATCCTCTGGTGCAGACTCGGGTGCTGGATCTGGGGCTACCTCCTGAGCATCTCCTTGCTCCGGCATGAGGACATACTCTCCGTCAGCAAGGTTGCAGTCTATCGAATGCAATGAACATGTACATCATGATTATGCAGGATTTAATAACATTATGCTAAAAGAAACTAAGTCCAGGAGTGACTTAGGGTTTCTTAATCATGCGGGGCTTCCAGTGGGTTATGCTTATTACCTTTTAGGCTTAGGTTTTGATTGAGGATAAATATAGTGGGTTTGTATTGCCTTTATATGTTTCAGTGGACAATCTACGAGAGTTTTAGGATGACACTAATTCCCATTATTCATTTTCCCCCTTTTCTTCATTTTCTACTTATAGTTTCTAGTGTAGGTTTGAACTATGACAGTGGTTTAACATTTTCCAAAAATTCTGTAAAAATTACAGTGGATTTCCATTGGTCACTATAGCCCATCCTAGGAAATTGGGGCTCAAAATAAAAGGCTAAGCTTTAGACAAAAATAACAAAGGTGGTGTAAAATGGGCCACTTAACACTACACCTCCTCACTAGAGGTGAGTTTCTTCCTAAGGGTTATTTTTGTTGGGATCTAACAGTAATGCTAAACCTCTGTGCCAAAATTCACAGAAAGTTAATTGGTGATTATTTAGTTGTGATTTTCTAAAGTTTTATGCCAAAAAGGTGCCTATAACTAACTTGTCATTTGAAAAATATCAAACAACAGATTTTGTATTTTTCCTATGTTCATAATAACCAAACATTAGTTATCCTAAGGTTTGAGGGGTTTCCACCTTAGGGTTATTTTTGTAGGGTTTTTCTAAGTTTTCCTTGTTTTCTTAAAATAAAAGGGATCCTACTTATTTTATACTAAAACAGGGTATGATAGATTTTTCCAGTGAACTTCATTGAATAAGTACCCTCATAAAAATAGAGGTGCCCTCTGTTTCATTATTTAAATTATATTTTCTATTTTTCTTAACCTTAAGCATATTGTAAAATAAGTGGTAAAAACTAACTTAATGGAGTGGACAGAGAGGTTTAACATTTTTAAAACTTCTCCAAATTTTTCTAACCCTAGTCAAATAATATTTCTATTTTTCCTCCTAATATCAAGTTTTTAGCAGTTTTCTTAACTAATTCAAAACTTCAGAAAAGAATACAAGAACTATGGGTTTTACTACTTTTATCTGATAGTTCATATTTCCCAGAGTGTAGCAAAATTGGTTTGGCAATTTTTGGATGATTATTCTTCAAGTTATGCATTTATTAAGTTATCTGCCATATTAAAAGAAACTAAATTCGAAAATGGAAAAGAAAACAGGTTTGCGCTGAGGCCCCTAGGTTTTATCCCCTTCTTCTCTCGCAAACTAGTCCTCGGTCTACTATTGGCGTGGGTCACTGACATCGCACAAAACCCCCTAGGCCTAACTGAAATCTAACCCGCGCTCCCTGGCTGACTTAAACAGTATCCGCGGCATAGATTACGGCGGCGAGGCTTACCGGCGGCGGGATAGGTCCGGCGAAGGGCAAGGTTGGCTCGGGGAGGCTCTGGCGGTCACGGTGAGGTGCGGCTCGACGGCGGGGATGGCCGGAATCGCTCGGTCCACGTGCGCAGGCGGGTGTTCTCGTCGGCGGCGAGTGTACCGGCCAAACCACGGCGATCTGGCTCAATCCAAGGGTACGGTGAGCTTCCTGGGGTGACGTATAGGCTATCAGTGCAGTGAATCGAGAAATGGCTCAGTGATTTACCCGGTCCACGTACTCCAGCGAGGTTGTGAGCTCCGGCGACCGTGGACTGGCCTCTCCGGTGAAGCAGGCTTCGATTCCTCGCTCGGGGAGCTTCACTGAGTCGTGCACACTCGTCTCCGAGGGTTGGATGGGGCTGGGGAAGGTTGGACTGGCCGGTCTACGGCGGCAGTGGCTCGGGTGGCCGCGGACACGCCGCGCACGGGCAAACGGCGGTGAACTGAGCTCCGGGGAGGCTTGAGGGTGTGCGGAAGAGTGTAGTCGACGCCTGGGTGGGCTTTATAGGCGCGGGCGCGGGACAGGGCGTCGGCTGGCCGTTGTCGCGACGTGGAGCACGCGGGGGCGCGTGTGGGCGTGCTCTAGCGAGCTCAGAGCGCGTCGAACACGTGGCTCGTTGCTTCTGCCCGTGTTCTTCCCTCTGCTGAGCGGCCAAAACGTACGAATCTTACCCTATCACCTGTGGGAGATCTCTTCCCTGCACCTAGAGCTACCTAGTTCATGTGAGTTCCAAGAATAGATGTGGTCGGGTTAGAGAGATAGAGGGGGGAGAAGTTGGTTGTGTCAGCTAGGTCCAAGCCGAGACAAAAATGGTGTCAAGTCGTGTCTAGCGTCCTAGGGTAGGTGTCATCTCTTTCCAGGGTATTCTAGGGTTAATTTGGCGCCACTTTGTCAATTGGGTCAAAGGGTTTTGAAATTTGGATTAAGGTGAACATGTGGAATCTTTGTTCAAGGGTTAGTTTTATACTTAGGCAAAATCTGAATTCTCCCTTGTGCTGAACCTTAGGTGAACTTTTTAGGACTTTTCTGAAAACTTTTTTGGGGGTACTTCCTTACTATTAATTGTAGGTTATGAAGTATATTACAACTTTTATATTTGGCCCAAGCCATGATCATAAGGTTTACATGACCTTTTGATCCTAGCTTCAATTAGGGTTCCTATTGCCCAAGAGGGGTTTGCTTTAGGGTTTTGGGAAAATCCCCACTTAGATGTGCATGACAAGCTAGGGCATGATGTCCAAGATAGTTTGCACTTGCTTAAGACCTTGAATTCCAAGTTTGAGGTACTTTGCCCAAATCAATCTTCATGTGATAATAGGTTAACAGGGGTAGCCCTGGGTGGACACCCTAGTAACACCTAGGGTGTTACACTCTTCCGATGAAGCTTTCCCGTGGCTTGTAGTGGGCTTGTCGCCGGTCTCCATCTCCCTCTTGGCGTGATCTCCCGACATCACTTCGAGCTGTTAGGCTCTAATGAAGCACCGGGCTTTGATACCAATTGAAAGTCGCCTAGAGGGGGGGTGAATAGGGCGAAACTGAAATTTACAAAGTTAATCACAACTACAAGCCGGGTTAGCGTTAGAAATATAATGCGAGTCCGAGAGAGGGAGTAAAAACAAATCGCTAGCGAATAAAGAAGTGAGACACAATGATTTGTTTTACCGAGGTTCGGTTCTCTCAAACCTACTCCCCGTTGAGGTGGTCACAAAGACCGGGTCTCTTTCAACCCTTTCCCTCTCTCAAACGGTCTCTCGGACCGAGTGGGCTTCTCTTCTCAATGAAACGGGAACCAAACTTCCCCGCAAGGACCACCACACAATTGGTGTCTCTTGCCTTGATTACAATTGAGATGATCGCAAGAAAGAATGAGAAAAAGAAGCAATCCAAGTGCAAGAGCTCAAATGAACACAACAATCACTCTCTCTAATCACTAAAGCTTTGAGTGGAATTGGGAGAGGATTTTATCTCTTTGATGTGTCTAGAATTGAATGCTAGAGCTCTTGTAAGTAGTTGGAAGGTGGAAAACTTGGATGACTTGAATGTGGGGTGGTTGGGGGTATTTATAACCCCAACCACCAAAAGTGGCCGTTGGGAGACTGTCTGTCGCATGGCGCACCGGACAGTCCGGTGCGCCACCAGACACTGTCCGGTGCGCCAGCCACGTCAGCAGACCGTTAGGGTTCGACCGTTGGAGCTCTGTCTTGTGGGCCTGCCTGGCTGTCCGGTGGTGCACTGAACAGGCCCTGTAGGCTGTCCGGTGTGCCACCCGCGCGTGCTCTGCTCCTCTGCGCGCGCAGGTGTGCATTTAATGCGTTGCAGTCGACCGTTGCGCGTGAAGTAGCCGTTGCTCCACAGTCACACCGGACAGTCCGGTGACTCACCGGTCAGTCCGGTGAATTTTAGCGGAGCAGATTCCCGAAGCTGGCGAGTTCAGAGTCGCTCTCCTCTGGGGCACCGGACACTGTCCGGTGGTGCACCGGACAGTCCGGTGAATTATAGCGAAGCGCCTCTGAGATTTCCCGAAGGTGAAGAGTTCAGCTTGAAGTCCCCTGGTGCACCGGACACTGTCTGGTGGCACACGGACAGTCCGGTGCGCTAGACCACGGCAGCCTTCGGTTGTCCCTTGCTCTCTTTGTTTGAACCCATTCTTGGTCTTTTTATTGACTTTTTGTGAACCTTTGGTACCTGTAGAACTTATAGACTAGAGCAAACTAGTTAGTCCAATTATTTGTGTTGGGCAATTCAACCACCAAAATCAATTAGGAAATAGGTGTAAGCCTAATTCCCTTTCACCGTACAATTCAAATGCACATTTACTTTCTATTCGACTTGGAAAACCTCCACACTTCGATGGAGAGGATTACTCATTTTGGAGCCATAAAATGCGTAGTCATCTATTTTCCCTCCATCCAAGTATTTGGGAAATTGTAGAGAATGGGATGCATTTTGATAGTACTGATAATCCTATGTTTATCAATGAACAAATTCATAAAAATGCCCAAGCCACTACTGTTTTGCTAGCATCTCTATGCAGGGATGAATATAACAAGGTCAGCGGCTTGGACAACGCCAAACAGATTTGGGACACCCTCAAAATATCTCACGAGGGTAATGACGCCACCATGATCACCAAGATGGAACTAGTGGAAGGCGAGCTGGGGAGGTTCGCGATGATCAGGGGAGAGGAGCCAACACAAACCTACAACAGGCTCAAGATCCTGGTCAATAAAATCCGAAGCTACGGGAGTACAAGATGGATGGATCATGACATCGTCCGACTCATGCTTAGGTCATTTACAGTTATTGACCCCCATCTTGTAAATCTTATTCGTGAGAACCCCAGGTACACCAAGATGACGCCCAAGAAAATCCTTAGAAAATTCGTAAGCGGGCGCATGATGGTGAAGGAGGCAAGATATGTGGACGACGCCTTGAACGGTCCACTCCCTATCTATGAGCCACAGCCCGTTGCTCTCAAAACAACCAGCAGTAGGGAGGCGCTACCTAGCAAGGTAGCACAAGTGGAGGCTGCCAGGCTCAGTGAAGATGAAATGGCGCTCATCATCAAGCGCTTCAAGACCGCACTAAAAGGTCAAAAGGAGTACCCCAATAGGAACAAGTCAAGGGGAAAACACTCCTGCTTCAAATGTGGTAAGACTGGTCATTTTATAGCTCAATGTTCCGATAATGAGAATGACCAGGCACAAGAAAAGCCTGGGAAGAAGGAGAAAAAGAAGAACTATAGGAAGGCGAAGGGCGAGGCGCACCTTGGAAAGGAATGGGACTCCGACTGTTCCTCATCCGACTCCGACGATGAAGGACTGACTGCCTCGGCCTTCGACAAATCTTCGCTCTTCCCCAACGAACACCATACATGCCTTATGGCTAAGGATAAGAAGGTATGTATTCGAGACACTCCCAAATATACTTCTTCTAGTGATGAAGAATCATCTGATGATGAAGTAGACTACACTGATTTGTTTAATGGATTAGATAGAACTAAGGTAGACAAAATAAATGAATTAATTGACGCTCTTAATGAAAAGTATAGATTGCTAGAAAAGCAAGAATATATTTTGTATGAGGAGCATGATAAATTTATTAGTGTTCAAAAATCTCTTGCTCTAGAAATTAAGAGAATTGAAATGCTATCCTCTGAGTTGTCTACTTGTCATGAATATATCTCTAGCTTAAAGAATTTAAATGATGTTTTGAATGCTAAGCTAGAGAAAGTAAATGCAACTAGTTCATGTGTAGAGCATGTGGTTATTTGCAATAGATGTAAAGATGTTGATTTTGATGAACATACTGCTACTATTGCTAAGCTAAATAATGATGTTGCAAGTCTTAATGATCAACTTAAGACTTGCAAAGATGATTATGAGAAACTAAAATTTGCTAGGGATGCCTACACCGTTGGTAGACACCCCTTAATTAAGGATGGACTTGGTTTTCGAAAGGAAACCAAGAACTTAACAAGCCAAAGGACTTCCAATCTCAACAAGGAGAAAGGAGGGCTCCTATGGCTAGTAGTTCATATTCTTCACATGATCAAAAGAACCATGCTTATCTTTATGCTCATGTCAAGAAAGTTTCTCATCATGCTAGGAGTTATAATCATGCTGCTTTACCTATTTATCATGATTCACATGCCATGTTTGCATCGAGCTCTACTTATGCTTATGGTAGAAATAGGCCTAAGCGTAATCATGTTGTGTCTCATGCGCTTAGGAAAACATGCAATAGTCCTACTACTATTTATCATGCATGTAACGCTTCTTTTGTACTCTCATGCAAAAATGCAAAAGTGGTAGCTAGAAAATTGGGATCTCAATGCAAGGGAGACAAGACTTGCATTTGGGTTCCAAAAATTGTTGTGACTAACCTTGTAGGACCCAACAAGAGTTGGGTACCTAAAACCCAAGCTTAAATTCCTTGCAGGTTTATGCATCCAGGGGCTCAAGCTAGATTATCGACAGCGGATGCACAAACGACATGACAGGGGAGAAGAAAATGTTCACCTCCTACGTTAAGAATAGGGATTCTCAAGATACTATTATCTTTGGAGATGGGAACCAAGGCAAGGTCAAAGGATTGGGCAAGATAGCCATCACAACCGAGCACTCAATATCAAATGTGTTTTTAGTAGAGTCGCTCGGGTACAATTTATTGTCTGTAAGTCAATTGTGTCATATGAGCTACAATTGTTTATTTACAAATTTTGATGTATCTGTCTTTAGAAGGAGTGATGGTTCATTAGCTTTTAAAGGGTGTATTAGATGGCAAGCTCTATTTAGTTGATTTCTCAAAGGAGAATGCCGATCTAGATGCATGCTTAACCGCTAAGACTAATATGGGTTGGCTTTGGCATCGCCATCTAGCACATGTTGGGATGAAGAATCTTCATAAACTTCTAAAGGGAGATCATGTGTTAGGACTAACCGATGTCTATTTTGAGAAAGACAGACCTTGTGCAGCATGCCAAGCAGGAAAACATGTGGGAAGCACTCATCACAGCAAGAATGTGATGACAACGTCAAGACCACTATAACTCCTTCACATGGATCTCTTCGGCCCCATTGCCTATCTCAGCATCGGGGGAAGTAAGTATGGTCTTGTGATAGTTGATGATTTTTCCCACTTCACTTGGGTTTTCTTTTTGCAGGATAAATCCGAAACCCAAGGGACCCTAAAACACTTCTTAAGGAGAGCTCAAAATGAGTTTGAGCTAAAGGTGAAGAAGATAAGAAGCGACAATGGGTCCGAGTTCAAGAATTTGCAAGTTGAAGAGTATCTTGAGGAGGAAGGCGTCAAGCACGAGTTCTTCGCTCCCTACACACCACAGCAAAACGGTGTGGTAGAGAGGAAGAACAGGACGCTAATTGACATGGCGAGAACGATGCTTGGAGAGTACAAGATGCCTGAGCGGTTTTGGTCGGAAGCTGTGAACACAGCTTGCCATGCCATAAACTGGCTCTATCTGCACTGTCTCCTCAAGAAGACTTCCTACGAACTCCTAACTGGTAACAAACCCAATGTTTCTTATTTCCGTGTATTTGGGAGCAAATGCTACATTCTGGTGAAGAAAGGTAAACATTCAAAATTTGCTCCCAAGGCAGTAGAAGGGTTTTTACTAGGATATGACTCAAATACAAAGGCGTATAGGGTCTTCAACAAATCATTAGGATTGGTTGAAGTCTCTAGCGATGTTGTATTTGATGAGACTAATGACTCTCCAAGAGAGCAAGTTGATCTTGATGATGTAGATGAAGATGAGGTTTCGACGGCCACAATGCGAACTATGACGATAGGTGATGTGCGACCACAGGAATTACAGGAACAAGGTCAACCATCTTCCTCCGCGATGGTGCATCCCCCGACTCAAGATGATGAACAGGTACCTCAAGAAGAAGGACAGGTTCAAGGGGGAGCACATGAAGAAGATGACAAGGAGGAAGAATCATCACAGGCCCCTCCAATTCAAGTCCAGGTTCAAGGGGCAGTGACAGGATGAGCTACAACTTGACTCCTTTGATACTAACCTATTTGTTTGAGTACACTTGAAGTAGTCTCTAAGGAACATTGAAAGGGAAAGTGAACTTGGACAAGGAAAGAGCTTCCACTGCATTCCGGTAAAATGTATCTTGTCCTAAGTTCCTTATTGTATTCTCATTGCCTTTGCGCTTCTATTTGACATTTTGGTAAGGCAATGGGGTTAAGAGGGCCAAACGTTATCCCGTTTTGGTGCTTAATGCCAAAGGGGGAGAAACTAAGGGGCCAAAGCAAATGGATCAGCCAACCACTTGTGAATTTCAAAAATAGTAGAGTAGAATTTGTATTTTGCCCAGATGACTATTATTGCAAAATTTGGTCTCCTATGGGGGAGAATTTTGATTAATGGAAAAGGGGGAGTTTTTGGCACTCGATAAATTCTTCTCTTGGAATAGCTCTCTATTTGCCCAAACAAGTGTGTTTGACTTAGGAATAGGAAAAAGAATTTGATTTGCGAAAACAAACCAAGTGGTGGCAAAAATTGATCTAAATATGCCAAATCTCAATTGAGAAAATTTGGTCTTTAAATTTGAGAAGGATGTTGCACTTTTTTGTTGCTTTTTAATGTGTTGGCATAAATCACCAAAAAGGGGGAGATTGAAAGGGAAATGTGCCCTTGGGCCATTTCTATAATTGTTTTGGTGATTAGATGCCCAACACAATGTTTTAAACTCATATGTGCTAAGTAAGTGAGAAGTGCACATCAAAGAACAAGGTATGGTTCTAGACTTAGTAAATTGTTTTTGGGTACTAACATGTTTATCTAAGTGCTAAAGACACTCCCAAGAAAAGAGGAAAAGAGTTGGAGGAGAATTGGCTGTGATCAGCCAAATTAGCACCAGCCTTTGGCGCACCAGACTATCTGGTGGTGCACTGGACAGTGTCCGGTGCCCATGCTGGCCCGGCAGCCAACTCGCTGCTCTCGGGAATCGGCGGGGGCAACGTGGCTATAAATCACCGGACTGTCCGGTGAGACATCAGTGCCCACGCTCAAGTCTTCGGCGACGAACTCGTCGCTCTCGGGAAAAAGCGGAGGCATCGTGGCTAAAATTCACCAGACTATTTGGTGTACATCGGACTGTCCGGTGAGCCAACGACGCTCGCGGCCAACGGTCGGCTGCGCAATCAGCGGGCGACGCGTGGCCCACGCCAATGGTCGATTGGGCACACCGGACTGTCCGGTGTGCACCGGACAGTGTCCGGTGCGCCACCCGGACCCGAGGCCCAACGGTCGACTGCGCCCGATTAGGAAGGAGATCGAGCACCGGACAACTACTGTTCATGTCCGGTGATGCACCGGACTGATCTGTGCACCACCCGACAGAAGGCAAGAATTGCCTTCCAAGTTAATCTCCAACGGCTCCTAGCTGCCTTGGGGCTATAAAAGGGACCCCTAGGCGCATGGAGTAGTACACCAAGCATTCTCTAAACATCTTAAGACACCTAGACTCCGTCTCCATGCATTTGGATTGTTGTGTTAGTGATTTGAGCTCTGTTTGAGTTGTGAACTCCCTGCGCCGTGTTTTGTGCTCAAGTCTTGGCTTGTGTGCGTGTATGTGCTGCGGATTGAGTCTTGCGTGTGTTGCTTTCCCTCCCTTACTCTTGTGCTTCTCTTGTGATCAATCATTGTAAGGGTGAGAGGCTCCAACTTGTGGAGATTCCTCGCAAACGGGAAAAGACTACCGAGGAAGATAACCATGGTACTCAAAGTTGATCATTGGATCACTTGAGAGGGATTGAGTGCAATCCTTGACCGAAGGAGGTCACCACAACATGGACTAGGCATTAGCCGAACCACGGGATAAATCACTTTGTCTTGTGTCCATCTTCTTTGTGATTGGGTTTCTTCTAAAGTTCACACTTTAGCAACTTGGTTTTAATTGCACTAACATTTCATAACCAAGCGTTGGCTATTTAGTGTTGAATTTCACAGGATCACCTATTCACCCCCTCTAGGTGCTCTCAATTTGGCTGGACCGCACCAGCACGCCCACCCACCCACGCTAGACTGTCAGGTGCGTCCCCCCACCCATGCACTAGGTCAACCTCCCCCACGTGCGTCAGTTAAACTCCTAGTCCAACAATCAATCTCCTGCGTGGGACGCAAGCCATAAATCGTGGTTCTGTTTTTTGCGTAAATAGTATAAATAGTCCACAAAAATACGTAAATAGTTCACAGAGATAGCATAAAAACTCTGCCCAGCCACTAGACCATGTACACATGCGCAGGTGCATGCATGCAGATCCTATTTTTATGGTAGATCCAATAATTATGTTAGATCATAGGAGTTTTCATTGCATGTACGCAAATTTTGGATGCCATTTTTGTTTCCATTGCACGTGCGAAAAATTGGATGGTTCCATAAATATAGGATCGCTCTAACAGCTATGCAACTATGCTCATTAGAACTATTTTATTATATTTACTGATACTAATTATGCTACACGGTGTATGTATTTATGCAATTCGGTACACTGCATAAAAATTTGTTTTCTACTGCATGCACATAAATTTAGGATGACATGAATATGCGATGAATGGAAATTGATTGGCATGCATGGAAACAATAAAATCTTATTTTAAATGCTGCATTTCCTCCATAAATATAGGATTGCTCTAATGGTCATGCTGCTAGACTCGTTACAACCAGTTTATGATATATACTGATACTAATTATGCTACACGATCATAGTATTTATGCAATATGGATTCGAGCGTAAAAACATACATCGTGGTACACTAGTAGACACATCTCCAGATTCGAGTGTAAAAACCTTAAGTTTTGAGCATAAAACCCCTCAGTTATGTGCGTAAATACTGAGCCATGTAAGAGAGGTTGATAACTCTGGTGCATTGTATTCACGATCCTATTTTTATGGTAGATCCAAAATTATGGGAGTTGAATGCATGCGGTTTTTATATTTATGTAGATCCAAAAATTATGGCAGATCGTGGGAGTTTCCATTGCATGCACGCAAATTTTGGATGATATTTTCGTTTCCACTGCATGCATGCAAAAATAGGATGACATGGTTCACGCAGAGCATAAATTCTTATGCAAATTCGCATAAATACATACACTGTGTAGCATAATTGATAAAAAACCTAATATCAGTTCAACTAACAGCCCCACAGGAATTAGAAACAATTTTATGGCTAACATAAAATCACATGGATTGGATAGTTCACTGCCAAAGGACGATCCTGAGGCCGCTAGATCAAAGGACGCCACCAGATCGAAGCAGTTGGTCGTCGAAGGATGTCAGAGCCACCCACGCCTCGTGTGACCGTCAGAGCGACCCGTGTCTCCCATGCCCACCGCCGTCGTTGCCGAAGCCTACCATGCCTCGCGCAACCACTGATGCCATCGGGCCTAGGATGTGCCGCCACTGCTCATCCGTTTCGAGAGTGTCACCGTCGCTCGACCTTGGTGGAGCGCTGCCGCTGGTTGCCCGCCTCGGGGCGGCACCGCCGATGGCCCTCGAGATCGCCGCCATTGCTGCTCGCACGCCTTAGGGAACCATCGCCCCCGCTAAAACCTAATCCCTAGCGGCATGGGGGGGGGGGGTTTATAGCCGCCCGAACCTGGTTTGGCTGAACCGGATGGCATCGCTGGGCCAGAGCTTCCTCCAGTTATTGGAAACTAAGTGCTTGTAATATATATATATATAGCACCTTCGATCTCTACTCGTGAGCTTAAACATTAAAGCCTATTAAGGAACACAAGTCTTGGCCTTTTGAGATTTATTAGAGTTTTTGTATATGAGTTTAGAGGAACTAGATCATATAAATTTTAACAAACCCCACCAGTTCTCAAATGCCATCTATAGATTTTTTTTCTTTCACTACTATTTATATACTCATCTTTTAATAGAAACTATCAAGTTGAACATCCGCCTAGAGCTTCAAGTTACACACATCCATAACTTGAATAGTAAACTATACTTTCAATTACAAGTTTGGTATGAATAAGTTTCACCCAAAGGCAAACTAGAACCAAGCTTCTAGTAGCCTTCCTCGCGGGTGGACTAACATATACGTTGTACTCCCTGGTCTATTCACAAGCTTACTAGAGATCACCAAAGTCTTGTAGATTGCAACATTATATAGTAAGACTCATATAGGTATATTTTTTCAAGAATGCTCTACTGGAAGCCCCTTTGCTTGTTAAAACCAATATAACACACTAAGGCATTCATCAACCTACCTTATAGTGTCTCATAGCTTTAAGATTTTTGGATTGTTGAGAACATATGAAATTTTGAGATTTAAACTAGAATATAAATCATGACAATCTCAGATACTAGCATATGAAACCCTAACATACTAGTTAGATCGAACAATATGATGACAAACAATACCATGATCAAGATAGTAGGAATACTGCAATAACAGATTGCAATGGCACTCAAGAAAACTAGCACTTCATTGGTGGGTTTCAACACATTCAAGAAAATATACAGTTTCCTTGGAAGTGTCAAATACAAATAACACTAAAGAAAATATGAATTGCCTTGGCCAAGGAATTGTACAATTACCTTGGTGGTTTAGTTTCACACTCAAGACATATGCATTTCCTTGACGATTTGCTACAACCACCAAGGTAATGGTACATTTCTTTAGGGTCTAGTCTTACACTTCAAGGAAATTATTGACCCTCAAGGGTATATTACTTTGTGGTAGTAGCAGATGGTTAGGAGTAACATGAATTATTGTGTTCTAAACACTAGTTTAATTGTAATCCAATAGTTAAGAGCATGGACAACAATGCGTTCTCCCAGATCATCTACTCTAGCCTACTATGTTCTTCCAGTGGTGCCTAGGTTTGCCATTTTCGTTCGATAACTCTAACAATGTTGCACTGTATCATTCCCCACTTGCCACCCTCTCATGTTGAATATTTTCATCCGTGGTGCTTATCTTGACCTTTTTGGTAGTTTTAACTTGGAAATATCATGTTCATCACAAAATGCATACACTTTTCCAAGTATTTCCTCTGTTCATTTTTCCAACTTTATCCAAATGGCTTCTTCTCTCACACAATTACCAACATTCACAATATCTTGATCTTTTTGTTGCAATGTATTTGATCGAGACATTTACGATAGTTAATGGTTAGCATATGAGATGCAAAATAGAAGGCAAATTCGAAAGACTAGAAGTACACATACATGAACAATAACCCTTCCCTTCATTCCAATGTCTTCATTTCACACAAATTCTAGCACTTTGATAATTGTTTTGAACAAGTTCACTATACTTGTAATAGGTTTACTAGTTAATTGCCTGTGCGTTGGTACAGTTTACATATTGATGGTCTGATGGACCCATTCTAGTTGTTGACAAATGTTTACAATCCTTGATCCCTGAATCCTACCATGTAGTTTTCAAAGTTCTACATGGCTCACTTAACAATTCTCTAGACCATATTGCACCTCCATTTAACCTTACCACACATTCTGTCACAGTAAGGTTTATCTAATTATGGATGCAATACCAAATCAATATAACTAAGAACCATTTTGTGGCTAAATGATGCAAAACACCCATAACAATTTTATAAATTGGTAGTACCTTGCTTGCTGGATGAATCTGATGATACACATTCTACAGGAAAAAGTTAATTGAGCACTTACAAACTCTGTCAACCCATGTAAGATGTTCAGCTAATTCCTGCCTATATATCCTGGTAATCTTTCTTGCATTTTCTTCAGAACTTTCTTTCTAGCGTCGTAATACTATTGTTAATTAACTTGAACTTCAGTGTTATGCCTTAGAAAGGAGGGCATGTGCTCCACGCGAGCACTGTTGATGATGAAGGTATGCACACCGGTCAACAACCAAAATGCAATCAACAAAGCCTACGAAACATGGCATGTAGCAAATTTTTTCTAAAAATATTGTGGCTGTATACCTACTTCCATCACCAGCAGAATCTTGGTGGAATTTTCACAGACAGACAAAATGGCTGAAAATTCAGTAAATGACTCCCAAAACAGAATATGAACTTACCAAAGATCTATCAGTCAAGACAATACACAAAAATAGACAACACCTCAAAAGGAAAAGGAATTTTTGTAAAGTAGGGAAAAGCATTGTGACAGAACCTCCTAAGTTATTAGGCCCACCTATAGTTGTCCTTGTCCAACAGACTTTGGGCAATCCTGTAGATGCACATAATCACTCGACAAGTTCGGTACCTGTATCCTTAAATCCTTGCCCAAGAGCGCTTCACCCGTCACGCAGATATTACATCACATCGGAGGAAAGAATAGCGAAAACAATTACAATAACTTAATTTACATTTATTCAAATATAGAGAAAGAGTATTATAGTTATTACAAAACCAGGGTATATGAGTGCATAGAGTATTATTGTTACAAACCCGGGAGGCAAAAACCCCTCCTGCATAAAAGTATATTGTTTTTCAGGAGGGAGGCCAACATCCTCCCGTCACCACTTCACTGTTGAGATTCTTCCTTGGGCACCACCTTAGAACAAAAACAATAAAAGTCTGCTGTTTCCTTACCTACAACAACATGGGTTCGAAAAACCCTGAGTACGGAGTGTACTTTCGCAAGTCTTACCTGTCAAAAGAAAAGACTCTCAAAGATATGCTGGCTTGAGGGAGTCAAGGTAAGGCTAATCAAGTATCAAAGACTCTGTTTGCAAAAATGCTTACAACAGTGGATCCTTAAAAATCCAGTTTTATTCTCAGGTTAAGTCATTACCTGAATCTAGAGTTCATTCTACCCTAGTTCAAGGACTTGACCTACACTAGCAGTCTTTTATCAACCCTTTTTGTTTACTGGAATGCTACGTGTAAGTCAGTGACCAAGTCTTCATGTCCGAGAAGTAACGACGATCCGAATCGATTAATACTCAGCTGAGGATCTCCAATCACACGACATATGTAGCACTTAACCCTTGCATATGTCAACTCTCCACCGGGTTTCTTAAGACCAGACCGGGTTCACGCCAACCGAGAGCATAGATACACCACCGTCCAGCCTCTTGCCACAGAGGGTACATGCTACTCTCGCCATCTCTCCACTCCCATTGCGTGTTGGCCTTTCTAGTATTAGTCTGCCCGAGGCAAAGCTTACCCATGACAAGGAATGTGACCAATTAAAGGGTCCTCGGTCAATAGGCCCACATCGACACGGTCCTTAATCGACTCAGACGGAGACACTACACCGAGACTCTCTTCTTATGCAAGTCACCCGCCCGGTCTCAACTTTATCATTTAAAAACCCAAAGTTTGGTACCTGACAGAGGTATATCTTGTCCGATGTTGAACCCATCACGGCCATGATAAATCCACCATCAAGTTTTATTTTTGAAAACATTCCATCCCATCTGAAGCATCATCTTTTGTTTAAAATAAATCCTTTTGTTTTCTAAAGCAAGACTAAGCATCAGAAAACCTTTTAATAAAACATGTAATCAAGGGATGGTAAACAATTTCAAGGAAGGAAATGCAACAATAGTTTGGCACACAACTCCTATTACCTAATGCATCAAACAAAGTGATAAGATTTTAAAACAGCAAGGAGGTGGCAAATGCACCAGGGCTTGTCTAGATAACACTACATTATTGTTGTTAGACGTCGATCACTTGGCGACCATCCTTTGTCTTGGTATTCGTCAGATTATCCATCTTCAGGTTCGTTCATCAGCATCACTGTTCGGAGTAGGTCGTGCTTTACGACATCTTGGGGTTGACTTGGTTCGTCCTCCCCATCACATGATTAACAAGCATACCTAATTGAAATGCATGATGCACATTGTAAGGAAAATGGACCCCGTGCCATTTGGCTAATTGAGTTTTGGTGTTTGATGAACAACACAATCCGTGAACTAATAAGTTTTCTAGTGTTTATGATTGTAGTTCACAGGATGCAAGATTTACTTGGACTAAGGAATTGAGGAAAGCAACACCTCAAAAGAAGACATTAAGAAGATTCAAGAAAAGTCCAAGTGTGTTGCTACGGACTGTCTGTGCGAAGGCGCACCGGACTGTCCGGTCGCATACCGGACTGTCCGGTGCCCACACGCCAGACTGTCCGGTGCACCAGGGAACTCCAGCCCAACGGCTAGTTCTAGGTGGCACTCGAAGAGAAGACGACCGGACTATCCGGTGTGAGCACCAGACTGTCCGGTGTGGAAAAGTCTGCGGCATCAATGGTCACCTGCTCTGATAGGGCAACGGCTAGGCGCACCGGACATGCTACAGTGCGCTGTCCAGTGCACCACCGGACTGTCCGGTGTGCCGCAGAGAACTGTAGCTTTTCTCCAATGGCTATTTTGGAGTTGGGGCCTATATATACTTCACCCAACCGGACATTTGAAGGTGTGGGAGCTCAAGCAACATACCAAGGCATATAGTGCACATTTCCAAGAGCTCAAACACCCAAGTGCTTAATAGAATCACTCGGTGATTAGCGTAGGTGCTTTGCGAAGTGCTTAGGTTAGTTAGACCGCTTTAGCGCTTGCTCTAGGTGAACCCTAGTTAGTTGAGTGAGTTTAGACAAACCACGCAACCCCTCGACTCTTGCGTGAGTCATTGTAATTGTATCGAGTGGGGCGAGAGTCTTGCGAGACCATGACAACCACGTTTGTGTCACGGCCGCCACCGTGTACCAGAGGGAACGAGGCCCGCGGCGTTTCGGCCGGAAGCTCGATAGTTGAGACGGCGGGGAGCGTGCGAGAGGAGCCGGAAGCGGAGCACCACTTGCGCGTGGAGAAGGCCCACGGCTCTCTACAGAGTTACTCGACCGTGGTGCTTGGCCCTCGCGTGGGCTTCCCTTTGCGTAGGGGCACCAACGAGGATTAGTCGGGACCTTGCGTGGTTCCGGATACCTCGGTAAAAATACCGGCGTCATCCACGAGAGTTTGCTTCTCTACTTTGCTCTTTAAGTTTCCGCATTTATATTAAGCATTTCAGTTTTAATCTTGTATTAATACTTATTTAGTGTAGATTGAAACTTAGCCTTTGCGGTAGTGATAGCAACACTTAGACAAAACCTAGTTTGCACCTTCTAGTTTGATTACTTGCATAAGTTTTGCTCTAGGGATTTAATTGTGGCCTAGTTTAGTAAAAGTTTTAGAAGTCCTAATTCACCCCCCTCTTAGGCGTCACCCGTTTCCTACAAGTGGTATCAAAGCCCGCTTTGGCTCATTTGAAACGCTTTAGCTTCACCGCTAAAAGAGTCGACGCTTTTTAGAGGAAGAGATGGATACCCATAGGCCACCACACTTTGACGGCACTAACTTCCCATATTATAGTGCTAGAATGGCTTGTTACCTAGAGGCCGTTGATCTAGGTGTTTGGAGAGTCACTCGTGACGGGATGAAACCCCTCAAGAATCCCGAGAAACCCACCACGAGTGAGGAAAAAGAAATTCATTTAAATGCTAGAGCCAAAAATTGCTTGTATGAATCTCTTAGCATGGATATTTTTAATCAAGTATTTACCTTGAAAACTGCTAATGAGATTTGGCTAAAATTGCATGAGCTCCATGACGGCACATCCAATGTCCGTGAGCAAAAACATTGCCTAGTCTTAAATGAGTATAATTCTTTTGCTATGAAAGATGATGAGATTGTTAGAGACATGTATTCTCGTTTGAATCTAATTATCAATGAGCTCAATTCTATTGCCATTAATAAGTTAGGTGATGCAGACATTGTGAGGAAGATTATCTCTCTGCTACCACAACAAAGATATGGGAGCATCATCACCATCCTTCACAACATGGAGGACTTGAGCAACATGATCTCGACCATTGTGATTGGGAAAATCACAACTTTTGAGATGTCGCGAAAAATGTGTCGGGGAGAGGAGCCAACTTCCTCAAGGCCATATGCTTTTGCATGTGATGAAAGGAAGGGCAAAAAGAAGGCTCCCACTCCAAGTTCCTCAAGTGAAGAAGAGGAAGAAGAAGAAATTGATGATGATGAAGATAATCAACCGTGCACATCATCCTCCGAGGATGAAGAAACAATCCGACGCGTCAGAAAGGTAATGAGGATGATCCACAAGATTAATCTAATGGGTGTGCCCCTGCAGGTCGAGGATCTTCTCTTTAACATTGACAGGAAAAAGCAAAGGAAGAGAGGATGCTTCGCATGTGGGGAGAAGGGCCACTTCAGGGACAACTATCCAAATATGGCCAAACCCAAAAAGGAGAGGAGCAAAAGCAAGGTGCTAACAAGTGTTAGAACTTGGGATGATTCTTCAAGTGAAGATGAACCTCTAAGGACGCGCAGCCACCGGTCCTCGTCACGCTCATCACGGTCATCACACAAATGCCTTATGGCAAGAGGTAACAAAAGCATTTCATCCTCTAGTGATGAAAATAGTAGTGATGATGAAGGTGAGGGAAAGCCCTCTCTAGATGAGCTTGTGGAAGCCGTAGAATTTTTCCAGGATGTTTGCACTAAGCAAAAAGCTCAACTTAAAACCTTGAAAAATAAGTTGGTTAGCTCTCAAAATGATTACAAAGGTTTGCTAGAAAATTTAAAACTTCTGCAAACTTAAATAGTGAGCTATCAACTAAAATTGAGCTTTTGGAATTTAGTGCTCCATCTACTGCTACCAATGATAGCCTTATTAAAAAGAATGAAAAACTTAAGGCTAAGTTAGCTAGCTCCCAAGAAGCTATTGAAAATTTGCTAGAGAAAATGGAAATTCTTAGCATAAATAACAATGAGCTAACTACTAAGCTAGAAAACATTGGTAGCACCCCAACAACATCTTTAGTTGAAATACCTGAAATTATTAAGAAAGATGCTTCTACTTCCTGCTTTGATTTAATTAATGATTCTAACCCTTGCAACCAAGTTCTTGTTAAGAATATTGTTGTAGAAACATGTTCGAATGAGGTTGCAAAGGAAAATGAACAATTAAAGCAAGAAGTGGCTCGCCTTGGCAAGGCTTTGTATGACAAGAAAGGCAAAGCCAAACAAATCCGACCTCCACAGGATAACACCACTGCGGGAGTGAACAAGCCTATGGAGGGAGAAACTGTGATTTGTAGGCTATGCCACATGGAAGGCCACAAGTCTTTCCAATGCAGGGCGATGACCAGGGATAAACAAAGGCAAAAGCTCAAGCAAAAGCCATCAAGCAAAATCTCCAACACCAACATCAAAAAGGTGGACAAAAAGACTGCTACACCATATTTGATCAAGAAGAAAAAGAATGGAAAGGTGATAGCAATCAAGGCCAACAAGCAAGCCAACAAAGGAAAGGGGGCCAAACGCATCTAGGTGCCAAAGGAAATAATTTCAACCATGAAAAGCACCAAGAAGGTTTGGATCCCGAAAGGGAAGTGAGTGGACCGAAGGTCATCGAGAAATTTGGAGACTTGGCAAAATTGGGATGTATATCATGGGATACATCATATTGGATCAAGTTTATTCCTAAGTGGGTTAGTGAAAATTTTGGACCCAAATTTCCCACCCATGACTAAGGTAACTAGATTTATTGTATCTCTTGTTTTTAGATATGCGTATCTATTTACCTTGTATCTAGTTTACCTTTTCTTGCCTAGTATTACATTTGTTATTTACTTTTGTTTAAAATTATGCATACTAGGTAAATCACATGGTAGGATTGCTTGCTTTCAATTCATATACTTAAGCAAAACTACATGGCTTAAAATGTTATTTAAGCACGGCACATAGCTTCTATATCACTCCATAGTAAATGATGCATCAATTGAAAATTTTGATTTCTACAAGTTGTATCATTTAACTTATATGTGCCAAAGTTCGGATTATGGATAATTTGCCCCTCTTGATATCAAATCAAAGTGCATGTCTCCTACAAGTATTCAAAACTTGTATGCACACCTTCAAGGGGAGGTTATTCTATAATCTAACACTTTGAGACTAACACCTTTTCAAGTCTATTTCATGTGATAGTCTCATTGTAAGGAAAATGAAGTCCCTAGAGAAAGACAACAATCTTCCACTGCAAAATCTCCAAGAACTCTCATGTCTCTCAAGCTCGCCATTGACTTTCAATTGGTATCTTTTGAGACTACATTTAGTATCATTTACATGTCTTCTCCAACATTTGATTAGACTATATTTCATATCATATACTTCCATGTTGCTAAAAAATGCATAAGTAGTTAACTCATATTTTGTTACCTATACATAAGGGAAGTTAGTCTTTTCAAATCATGTCTTGTACCTCTAATTTTCACATGCTTTTTCCTAAGTAGAAGATCTCTGCCAGGGGGAGTATTTCTTCATCTCTAAAAAGGGGGAGAAAATTCTTTCTAAAGAGAACACTCGTTTAGGGGGAGTAATCCTTTCAACTGATATCATTCATGTGGTTTAATTTAGTATCCTTCAAATGGTATCATCTGATAAAATTCTTGATGAGGGCAAGCTTTTATTTACTTCCTACATGCTTTTAATCTCTTCCTTTTCTGTGGTTGATGCCAAAGGGGGAGAAGTTTAGGGACCAAAGCAATGAAAACTATATCAAACACCAAACACCAATTTAAAATTTTATATCTACAAATGGTTTTTCAAGTGGTTTTGGTTATTTGGTATTAAAATAGGAAGTAAGTGAATTATGGAGTTAGGGGGAGGCTTAAGTCCTTAATATCACATTGTGGGGACAAACATGCATCCCAGCAAGTAGATTGCATATTTTCATTCAAATACTTGTATTATTTCCTTGCTTTGGTTGTGTTGTCATCAATCACCAAAAAGGGGGAGATTGTAAGGAAAATGGACCCCGGGCCATTTGGCTAATTGAGTTTTGGTGTTTGATGAACAACACAATCCGTGAACTAATAAGTTTTCTAGTGTTTATGATTGTAGTTCACAGGATGCAAGATTTACTTGGACTAAGGAATTGAGGAAAGCAACACCTTAAAAGAAGACATTAAGAAGATTCAAGAAAAGTCCAAGTGTGCTGCTGCGGACTGTCTGTGTGAAGGCGCACCGGACAGTCCGGTGGTGCACCAGGGAACTCCAGCCCAACGGCTAGTTCCAGGTGGCACTCGGAGAGAAGACAACTGGACTGTCCGGTGTGAGCACCAGACTGTCCGGTGTGGAAAAGCCTGCGGCGCCAACGGTCACCTGCTCTGACAGGGCAATGGCTAGGCGCACCGGACATGCTACAGTGCGCTGTCCGGTGCACCACCGGACTGTCCGGTGTGCCGCAGAGAACTGCAGCTTTTCTCTAACGACTATTTTGGAGTTGGGGCCTATATATACTTCACCCAACCGGCCATTTGAAGGTGTGGGAGCTCAAGCAACATACCAAGGCATATAGTGCACATTTCCAAGAGCTCAAACACCCAAGTGCTTAATAGAATCACTCGGTGATTAGCGTAGGTGCTTTGCGAAGTGCTTAGGTTAGTTAGACCGCTTTAGCGCTTGTTCTAGGTGAACCCTAGTTAGTTGAGTGAGTTTAGACAAACCACACAACCCCTTGGCTCTTGCGTGAGCCGTTGTAATTGTACCGAGTGGGGCGAGAGTCTTGCGAGACTGTGACAACCGCGTTTGTGTCACGGCCGCCACCGTGTACCGGAGGGAATGAGGCCCGCGACGTTTCGGCCGGAAGCTCGATAGTGGAGACGGCGGGGAGCGTCCAAGAGGAGCCGGAAGCGGAGCACCACTTGCGCGTGGAGAAGGCCCGTGGCTCTCTACGGAGTTACTCGACCGTGGTGCTTAGCCCTCGCGTGGGCTTCCCTTTGCGTAGGGGCACCAACGAGGATTAGTCAGGACCTTGCGTGGTTCCGGATACCTCGGTAAAAATACCGGCGTCATCCACGAGAGTTTGCTTCTCTACTTTGCTCTTTAAGTTTCCGCATTTATATTAAGCATTTAAGTTTCAATCTTGTATTCATACTTATTTAGTGTAGATTAAAACTTAGCCTTTACGGTAGAGATAGCAACACTTAGACAAAACCTAGTTTGCACCTTCTAGTTTGATTACTTGCATAGGTTTTGCTCTAGGGATTTAATTGTGGCCTAGTTTAGTAAAAGTTTTAGAAGTCCTAATTCACCCCCCTCTTAGGCGTCACCCGTTTCCTACACACATGAATGCATATAGACAGGAATAGTACACGACTAAATATTGCTACACGACAATGAATTAAACACCTAGTGACGAAGTGTCGTACCATTTCATACGAAAACACTAGTATCGACATATGACTAAGTGCAATAGCCGTGCCTTTCTAGCTTAACCAAATCTCATTCAAACATCATAGAGTTCTACAAAACGACCTTCTAAACAACCAAAGATCTAACCCGCTTATGCGCACTCTCCACTAATAGTCCTCGGATTTTCACAGGAATAGACTTATCGATGTTCTTCGCTTCCTAAATATTTTGTGTAACAATCATTATATATTTATAACAGTTAACCAGTCAACAAACATAGAGTTTTTCACAAGATCATAATTTAGATCCTAGAGAGTTAAATCATTAAGGTGTAAAGTCTACTATGTAGTTTTTAGAATTCACCTAAAGCGAACCTTATGGTGATACTTGCTCTAAACTAATTAAAATATTGATGAACAATTATTTATGACAATTTACTTAAGTGACTAAATTCAAATATGACATTTAACTGATCGATAAACATGGAATTCAACAACTACTAAGGTAATGCATCATCCCACCACTTAATTAAAATTAGCATAATCAATTTTTAAAAGAACCTATCAACTAGTCGTTAGAGACACTAGACCTATTCCTCATATTATTACTTCGACCACTCATCGGATACGAAACACCGATTTAATCCTTCTCGCACAACCTATGTCGTTAAACCTAAACTTAGCTACGCAGCACGACGACTTCGCAATCATGGACACAATTACCATGCTACATGCAGCCCCGTATTCCTACAAGCGTCAAATAAATACGTGCCCGAGCTACAAGCGGAATAATCGTCGCGACATACATACCTATCAATCCATCCATCAAACCAGTCAATAAGAATAGCAAATCAGCTCACCATTCCAATATCTGACTCGAATCCGCGAGATCAGTAATGATTTTTTGATCTAGTAAATTTATCGAGCGCTTGGCAGGTACTAAACGAACTTCATGCACACCACCATCCAACATTCAACAAATTTCTCCATAACCGGCCAGGATCCTTCCTTCTGTACCTCCACGCCACACACCAACATGACAAACTCTCAACACTGGTCGGACTTAATCCGAGTAACCCAGCGAAATTAAACTCAGCTCACAGCTGGTGTCGCGCGAAGGCGAAACAGATCCAAGGGACGCGAGCACGGAGACGCTTGAACATCGATGCAAAGAGAGAAAACCAGAGCATGAAGGGGCGCTGGAATCTGGGCTAGGCATGACGACGAGGATCCGAGCAGGGCTAGGGCGCGCGTAGAGGCAAGCCAGAGAGCTCAACGCGTAGGAAGCTGGGAGCATGGGCATGACTGAGCAGAGGGCACATCCACACGCGCAAGCAGGGAGAGGGGCACCGCGGCGTACAGGGAGCTTGGCAAGGGCGCGGATGGGCGGGGCCTTGGCTGGGAAGAGCGAGCAGAGAGGAGAAGCTAGGAGTTGGGCGCCATCCGAGCTGGGTGAGCTGGGCGCGTGGTCGACTGGAGCAGCGCGCGAGCAAAGGAGCGCGGCGAGGAAGCTACGAGCTTGAAGATGCGGCTGCGCACGACGCATGCATAGGGAACAGAGGAGATGAGAGGGAGATGGGAGGGGGAAGCCACGACGCTAGGTGTGGGAGGGCGCAGGGAGTGGAGGCGAGCTGGAGCGCCGTGGCCGAGGGAGAAGAAGGCTGAAGCGGCGTCCGGACTTGGAGGTCAGGGCGAACGCCAAGGAGTTCGGCTAGGCGCGAGCGAGCAGAGGAAGTCGGCGCGCAGGGGAGCAGAGGAGATGGGCACGCTAGGGAGATGGAGTAGGGGAGAAAGCCACGGATAGGGAGAGGTGGTCGAGCTTGAGGGAGCGGCGCGCCGACATGGGAGGGAGCGGAGGAGCGTGCAGGAGATACACATCGCGAGCAAGGACAGAAATAGCGACAGGAGGAGATAGAGATGGAGGCTGCGGGGTGAAAGAAAAATCTCTAGCGGCTGGAAAAATCACAGGACGAAGGGCCGCGGGAGGTAAGGATATTTTCAGATTTTTCTTTATTTCTCTTTTTTTATAACGGAAAATCGCAGATATTTTGGATCACGATTTTTAGCGATGTATAATGGGTCGACACGCTATATGGAAACACATTTCATTCTCCGAATTACGAAACGGAAAAATCAGAGGATTAACGGCTCTGGCTCTGATAATTTGTTCCGAAAACTTCATTCGTCGAGTACTAAATAAATTTGTTTGGGGATAAAATCATCAAAGTGGGTCGGGCTTCCGAATTTGTATTCTCTGTATAACTTTTATTCAGACACACGACTCGGCATATCGCGGAATAAACGCGCGATATCGATGCGGCATCGAGATTGCGATCCTTTCCGGAAACGGCGTCACGCATCGTTTACGTGGGCGAGAGTTTGTGCGCTGTTCCAGACACGGATTTTGCACTAAAAACTTTAGTTGTCGAGTTCGGCTTCGGTATTCAAGACTGTATTTAGTCCCGTCTAATTTTACAATTCTCACCAGCTGTCGATCATTCGCTTTAACGTCAAGGATCACATGCTGAGAGAAACAATTCAATTAATATGGTGGCACATTACTCTTTTTGGACAGCGTGGGGCTCCAAATTTTACATAAAATCAGAAGTTTTCTGATTTTCATATTCACTTGCACGCGTGATCCGAACGGTTCAAAATTCGCCAGCTACGAAGATTCGATAATCCAAAAGCTTCATGAACCCTTTTTAATTGTGTAGGTTATCGAAATGAAAACGGCACCAAACTCGAACTTTTGTGAGACGATTAAATTCCCAGCTAAATGAGATTTCTCGAATAATCTCGGTAATCGGAGACAGGGCTAATATCGAAATCATTATTCACCCTGATCATTCTTACTTACGTCCATAATCGCTGTTTAACGGGAGATAACACCTGGGGTGTTACAAGCATTGGGCTCATTCAAGTTAATATGCATCGGGAGGAGCTGTGAGTTCCTGCTTTAGATCCTGTCTAGACAGAACTAAGTTGGGCCACAGCTAGTTTCAGCAAAATCATGGAGGATCCAATGCCGTCTTCACTGTTAGTGCTACTTGTTTATTTATTCACTATTTTTGTGCCTGCATTAGAATCATGCACACAAGCATAAGCCATTTAAGATTTAAAGTAATGTGGCATCAAAATGCCATGCACACAAACGTGCAGAAGCTAAAGCATTTGCTCTTCAACGATAACACACATAGGTAAAGTTTTGACATGTATTGGACGCATAGCCCAACTAATGTTCCTCCATATTGATCAGAACAAAGGAAGTGCAAGCGTCAATTATAGATAATACATGATCATGACAGTGATAGCAAACATCATCGTTAGAACTTATAAGTGATGACTACCAACTGCCAATATGAATCCAAAATATCAAATCTGAGACAGATGGAAGGCAACAAGACAAGGGCACAACATTGGCCAACAAATAATCCTTGCTCCGCGGGCGATATTTTAGGGGGCGGGGGCATCGCTGCTGGACGATGATCACATAACCACCTTTTAAGAAATACTTGTATCACCAGAAAATAAAACGGGGCCACTGTTCATCAAACTTGTGCTTGAGGATGTCCTTATTGTGCATCAAACTTCAGAGTACTTCAGAAGTTCAGATGTTGTCCTTGATCTTCTTGGTGAGCTAGATGACCTTCTTGTGCGTGAGGAGGCCCTTACTGACAATGCCTCTTCCTGGTGAGCTAGATGACCTGCTTGTGCGTGAGGAGGTCCTTGCTGTGGCACGATGCCACAGAGGTAGTTGCGGTTCCGTCTCTGCGTCAGCTCTGGGATAATGGTGACACTCTTTCGCCTAGTGACCCGATGTCGCTCGCTCATCCGCTGCTGCCGCGCCAGACTCTCGACTGTGCCACCACTACCATAGCCTTGCTAAGCCTCGCGTCCATCTTGTTTGCTGCCTCCACACCCAAAAAAACCGTTGGCAACAGATCCAAAGCAAATAAAACCTTAAACAAACATAAAAGGGAGAACAGAGAAAGACATAGGAAACCAAACCATGGATCAATCAAACGAGCAAGCAAACCGAAATAGCGGTGCAGAATCTCATGATCTGACCTAGGGCACAAACATCCGTGGTGAGAGCGAGTGGCTAGGGCTCCTTGGTGGTGATCTGGTGCCTCCACCACCACCTATGACGCCCACTGAGCTGCGCGCCGCACGTGGTTGGCTCCTCCGCTCCCATACCGGAGGGAAGCTGCGGGCGTTGTGATGTGCATGGGGCGTTGATGGCATGTGGGGTGGGGTCCAGGGAGGCGAGGGTACGACGGTGCAGGGCTAGGGTGAGTGCGTGTCTGTAACACCCGGTTTTAAAGGACAAAGCCGGGTGGATCTCATACATGCGCCAAGAAGACAACATATATAATAACAGAGTGTATTGAGATAAATGTCATAAAACATCAGAGTAATTATTACATAGCGGAAGACTTATTACAAATAAAAAAATAAACATAAAGCGAACTAAGGATCGACGGCGCCAATGTCAACTGAGAAACGCCACCTAGATCAGATCGAACTCCTCAGTGTTAGGCGGCTCCTCTTCGACCACCTCTTCTTCTCCTGTGGGGGGGGGGGTGTGAGACAGCAAGAGTGAGCTCACATACGTTCATAGCTCAACAAGTCATGGGGAATAATGTGGCATGAACTCACCAAAGGTGGGAGTTCATGAAGTGTAAGGCTGATCAATGAAATAAAGGCTGAGGCTGAGCATTGCTTTTATAAGTTGGTCAAAATTTTATTAGAAATTACTAAGTGTAAGTAAATACCAAACCTTAATAATAATAAAGAAAAGTAATAGTAAAATAATCCCAAATGCGATGCAAATGTCAAATTAAATTTAAGTTCCATATTTAATCATGTGAGGGTCCGAGCCGCTCATGACCGTGAGCACGGCTAGTATACTAGTTTTACACTCTGCAGAGGTTGCGCATCTTTACCCACAAGTCGTGTTACCCATCTGCCAAGAGACAGCCAATCCCACACACCTCTACCGAGGAGGCGAGGCAGGGTAACACTACGAGGCCTTTACAAAGTTCCACTAGCTTCAGAAATCCCGCTACAGTTTATAGGAAGCTCCAGTGCAGGGTTCTTGCCTGACCGCCATCGCAGCAAAATCAACCCAAGGACCTCCCTACACTGACCACTCCCCTACTGCCCTTGCCCCTTTCGGGTAAGGAAGACCTCCACTAGCTTTCCTAGTTAATCAGCCAAGGGCGTCCCATTAAACCCTTGTGGTAGCACTGTTTTCCCGGGTGGTCGCTCCATGTTCCCATTAATTTAATGATCTTAACATGAACAGTAATAATAACAAGATAATAACAGATTAATCATGAATAGTGTATCTCCATACCCAATCCACATAAAGCAATAGCAGGTACTCCTCAAAAATATTTCAGGGGTGAACAAGGTATAAAGATAACCAAAACTGGGGTAACCTAAAGGATCCCATAAAAATTAACCTATGCAGATCATTAAAATTAATAAGAACATGGCTAGGAAAAGTAAGTGATCAAGGGCACAACTTGCCTTCAATGAGCTCCTGCTCAGCTACTTCTACTTGCTGAACCTCAGTTTCCACAGTGGCTTGCTCGTCTATTCGCATCAACACAACACATACATAGTATAGCCAAAATCAACATCACACCAAACATGTGAATAAAATATACAGTAAAAATCTACATATTAAAATGAAATCATTGGAACTGGAACCATTAAATTTGGAGTTATAGAATTCAAGTTATGAATTTCCTAAGATTTAATGTGCTTGAAATAGAATTAAATGACAAATTAATTTTCTTACTGTTTTCATGTTAAAACAGAGACATTAAATGATAGAGAATATTATTACAAAATTTTAGAAATTGGAATGGTTCAATTTGGAGCTAAAATGAATTTTCTATGCATTTTACAAGTTTCTAGAATTGTTTTTGTATTAAAAACGAATTTCTAATATCATTTCTCTATTTTTAATCTACTCTGGACTGGGCGCTAAAATATGAAAAGTGCAGGGGTCTCGGACGTAAGATCTCCGAGACACAGAGAATAGTACTCTCTGGATGGCGGGTTGATTAGTAATTTTCTCGGGGGCTCTTTAACAAAAAGTACCCGCGAAGGGGTATCATTAAATCTGAGTCGCCCGATCGGAGATGGGCGCACAAGATTAGATCTCGCCACCCGCGCAGCGCGAACCCTCAGATAACAATCCGACGATCCCGATTTAATGAGTCCCAGCACGAGTAGCCACCATCCGATCCCGATCGGACGGTCGACACGTAAACTGAACGAACCGGTAAGCGCGATCTAATCAGAGCCGTTCCTTGGACATCGGACGGTCGCGCGCCTTTCTTCCCAAATGCTACCGACGGCGGCGGCGCAAAACCCACGCACGGCGGCGAGCACACCGGCGAGCATGCCATCCGGCCTCCCCACTACCCCGAGTCCAAAATTAACCGGCGCAAGATCTCGAGGACAACCTGGCGAATCAGATGATGGGTGGATTACCTCGGTTGGGTCACGAGAAGATGTTGTCCACGGCACGAGGCGGGTTGGCGGAGTCGGCCCAACGTCGTTCAGAAATTCCGGCCGGAATCGGCCGGTTCTCGACCCGATAGCGCCACGCACGGACTTCGTGTCGACGATAGAACCTCCGGGGCACGGTTCAAGGGCAGAGCCAACCCCAATCTCAACCTTCGCAGTGGCGGCGGCGACCGACTCTCTCTCTCGCGCGGTGCGTGGTGGCGGCGCTGTGGAAGGTGCGGAGAAACTGGCGGCGGAGGTACTGCAGGGCGCCCGGGGGCTCTTATCCCCAAGTCGGAGCGGACCCCAACGGAATCCCGATGCCTACGGTGGCGCACAGCATGCTCGGAGGTGGTCGTCGCGCGAGGAGATCAGAGTCGCGCCGTTGAGTGTCTGCCAGGTGGGCCCGCTACCGCAGAGAGGGGCGATTCAACGCGAACGCGGAAACAGCGGCTGACGTGTGGGTCCTGGTTGACAGCGACGCGCGTGAGAGAGCCAAGCGCGGCTACTGGCTTCCCGGGCCCACCGGTCAGTGGTCCACGTGCGGCGCGGAGGCATGGGCTGGCGCGCGCGGTGAAATGGGGAGGTGGGCCGAACTGGGGTTGAGGCGGCCCGAGGGCGTTTTAACCTTTTTTTCTTTTCTTTATTCTTTTCTCTTTTTCTTTTCAAATTTAGATTTTTATTTCTCCTTTTAGATTTCAAATCCCAGTTATGGATTTTGTACTTATATCAAATGTGCCAATTTACATTTGGAGATGAAAAGAATATATTTATGTATCTATTTATTCCCTATGTTTTATGTGATATTTCTTTTCTTTTATTTTCAAAACCCTCATTTTCAAATTTAGGGTTTAATTCAACTTCTAGTAATTATTATCTTATTATCATTAACATTATTATTTCATTTAATGCACAAACATAGAATCTCCAGCATGATGCATTTTTTTCATTTGTTTGACTTAATCTCTAAATTGTGTGTGTGCTCTTTTCTTATGATGCAAATGAGGCACATAGAATTGAGGACAACTCTCTATTATTCTTGGTATACAACTTGGAGTATTACAAATCCTACCCCCCTTAAAAATAATCTCGTCCTCGAGATTTACGAAGATCTAGGGAAAAGGTGGGGAAAATCTATGCGAAGCTCTTCTTCTCTTTCCCAAGTTGCTTCATCTTCACCGTGGTGGCTCCATTGCACTTTGCACATCTTTATAACCTTATTCCTTGTGACCCGAGTCAAAGTATCCAAAATCTTGATGGGGTACTCAGCGTAAGTCAAATCCTCTTGAACACTAAGGTCTTCCATTGGTAACTGTTCTTCAGGTACCCTGAGACATTTCTTCAGCTGAGATACATGAAAGACATCATGAACATCCGCGAGATGATCCGATAACTCCAATTGATATGTGACCTCTCCCACTCGCTTTAAGATTAAGAAGGGTCCAATAAAACGAGGGGACAACTTTCCCTTGACTTTAAATCTTCTCATACCCCTGAGTGGTGACACCTTCAAATAGACATAATCTCCCTCCTTAAACTCAAGCAGTCTTCTCCGGGTATCAGCATAGCTTTTCTGTCTTGACTGCGCAGTTCTCAAATTGTCCCTTATTTGCTGGACTTGTTCTTCTGCTTCCTGTATAATCTCAGGTCCAAACAACTGCCTTTCACCAGTTTGATCCCAATATAGTGGAGTCCTGCACTTTCTGCCATACAAAGCCTCAAACGGTGACATCTTCAAACTGGCCTGATAGCTATTATTGTAAGAGAACTCCGCATACGGCAAACTCTTATCCCAACTTCCACCATGCTTAAGAGCACAAGCTCTTAACATATCTTCCAGTACTTGGTTAGTCCTCTCAGTCTGCCCATCAATCTGTGGATGGTAAGCCGAACTAAAATTCAACCTCGTATCCAATGATTCGTGCAACTTCTTCCAATACCGAGAGGTAAACTGTGATCCCCGGTCTGACACAATCTTCTTTGGCACACCATGTAGGCAAACAATCCGTGCCATGTACAACTCTGCCAACTTGGCTCCTGAATACGTGGTCTTCACTGGAATAAAGTGGGCTACCTTAGTTAGCCTGTCCACAATCACCCATATCGAATCATATCCAGCAGACGTGCGGGGTAATCCAACAACGAAGTCCATGCCAATCTCTTCCCATTTCCACTCAGGTATCTTCAGTGGATGCAATAATCCGGCTGGTCTTTGATGTTCGGCCTTAACTCTTTGACACACATCACACTTAGCCACATGAGCAGCAACATCTCTTTTCAGTCCATGCCACCAATACTTTTGCTTCAAATCTTGATACATCTTAGTGCTACCAGGGTGGATAGAATAAATTGAGTCATGTGCTTCCTTCAATATAGTTTCCCGGAGACTATCAATATCGGGAACACAAATCCGATTCTTGAACCATATCGTGCCTTGCTCATCCTCTGTGAATTCCGGGCCTCTACCTTCTGTTATCAGATCCTTGATCTCCTGGATTTTGGCATCTCCAACCTGACCTTTACGAATTTCTTGCTCCAAGGTAGGTTCCAATTCAATAGTCACTCCTTCTGTATGTGTACAATTCCCAGGTTGAGTCTCTCAAAATCTTTTGCTAATTCATCAGGTAGCTGGACAACAAAAGCGGAGTGAACATGCTCCTTCCGACTCAAGGCATCTGCAACCAAATTCGCCTTGCCTGGATGATAGTGAATCTCCAAATCATAATCCTTAATGAGCTCCAACCAACGGCGTTGCCTAAGGTTGAGATCCTTCTGAGTGAATATGTACTTCAAACTCTTATGATCCGTGTATACTTGGCACTTAGTTCCCATAATGTAGTGTCTCCAAATCTTAAGTGCATGCACAACGGCAGCCAGTTCCAAGTCATGAGTGGGGTAGTTCAGTTCATGCTTCCGCAACTGACGAGATGCATAGGCAATCACATGTCCTTCTTGCATGAGCACACATCCAAGTCCTTGGCCACATGCATCACAATAAATGTCAAATCCCTTCTGTAGATCTGGCATAATCAATACTGGTGGCGACATTAGTCTCTCCTTCAATTGATCAAAGCTTTCTTGGCACTTCTCATCCCACTTGAATTCTCTTCCTTTTTCCAAAAGCGATGTCATAGGCTTGGCAATTTTTGAGAACCCTTCAATAAATCTTCGATAATATCCTGCGAGTCCCAAGAAACTCTGAATCTCAGTAACTGTAGTGGGCACTCTCCACTCCATTATCTCCTTCACTTTAGCAGGATCCACTGCTATTCCTCCATTAGAAATAATATGACCAAGGAATGGCACCTTGTCAATCCAAAACTCGCACTTGCTGAACTTAGCGTAGAGTTGATTATCTCGCAACTTTTGTAGCACCAACCTTAGATGTTGTTCATGATCACTTTCATTCTTAGAATATATAAGAATATCGTCGATGAACACCACGACAAATCTGTCCAAATACTCCATAAACACTTTGTTCATCAAATTCATGAAATAAGCCGGTGCATTGGTTAATCCAAATGACATAACAGTAAACTCATATAATCCATATCGGGTTGAGAAAGCCGTCTTAGGAATATCCGAGGGTCTAATCTTCATCTGATGGTATCCCGATCGGAGATCAATCTTCGAGAATACCCTGGATCCTCTCATCTAATCAAACAAATCCTCAATACGGGGTAATGGATACTTGTTCTTCACCGTGACATCATTAAGTGATCTATAGTCCACGCACATTCGTTGCGATCCATCCTTCTTCTGTATGAATAACACCAGTGCTCCCCAAGGTGAGGAACTCGGACGAATATACCCCGCTTCTTGTAACTCAGTTAACTGCTTCTTAAGCTCCTTCAGTTCTTCTACAGCCATCCTGTATGGTCGTTTAGAAATAGGGGCAGTTCCAGGTAAAAGATCAATCACAAACTCAACTTCCCTATCAGGTGGCATCCCTGGTAACTCCTCCGGAAAGACATCCGGAAAATCTCTAACCACCCGGATGTTGTCACCAACAAACTCCTCAGGCATAAAGAACATTGCACGCATGGATGAGGAGGTTACTGCAATATTAACTTGAAATCTTTCTCCTTTAGTGGTAGTGAGCTCTACGGTACCTCTACCACATGCTATAACGGCCTTTGCCTTTCTTAGCCATGACATACCAAGGATCAGATCTATACTGCTTGACTCTAATATTATAGCAGTAACTCCAAATTCTCTACCCATAATGGTCAATGTCAATCTACGTGTCATTTGATTCGCCTCAACAGGCCCTTTAGGTGTAATTACTATCATGGGTTTTCTCATATTTAGCAGTGGTATTTCATTCGTGTTGGCATATCTAGCAGACATGAATGAATGTGTAGCACCAGAATCAAATAATATGGTTGCAGGAATTGCATTAACTTAAAACATACCAAGTACGATGTCACCACCATCAGGAGTATCATCAACGCTGACTTGATTCACCCTGGCTATAGAATATCCCTTGCCAGGAGTCTGCTGCTTGTTCTGAACTGGAGTAGTAGCAATCCTCTGTGGGCAGACATTTGCATAATGACCAGTCTTCCCACACTTGAAACAAGTAGTGCCTGAACTCTGTCCTGAAAACTTCGTCGGGGTGCCAGTGGGGGTAGCCTGTCGAGGAGGTGGAGTCCTCAGTGGTGATTGCTGAACTGGGCGCGGTCCTCCCGGTCGAGTCGGTGTACCCTGTGGTGAACTGTAGCGAGGACGAACACTGCTGCTACCCTGTCCTTGTGAGATAGCCTTCCTCTTCAAATCACCCAGTTGAACACGCTTGTGTTCAATAGCAAGAGCCTTATCCAGTAGCCTCTGAAATGATGGAAAGGTGTGTGCAACCAGTGCATACTGCAAGGGTCCATTAAGTCCTTCAATAAAGTGCTCCTGCTTCCTCTCATCCTCAGCAACTTCCTCTGGAGCATATCTCGACAGCTGAATAAATTTGTCTCTGTACTCGCTGACTGACATGTTACCTTGCTTTAATGACAGAAACTCCTTCTTCTTGATCTTTATCATACCAGCTGGAATATGGTAGTTCCTGAATTGTGTACTGAACTTTGCCCAGGTAATAGTATCAGCAGCATCGTGGGCAGCAGTATATGAATCCCACCAGTCAGCAGCAGGACCAGTCAGACGTCTAGAAGCATATAAAACCTTCTCCCGGTCAGTGCATTGTGCAATATTCAGCATCTTCTCAATTGACTTCAACCAATCGTCTGCATCAAGTGGATCTGGCGAACTGGCGAAGGTCGGTGGCTTATGACTCATAAATTCCCGGTGCTTATCACGAGGTGGAACTGGTGGTGGTGGTGGAGGCAATGGCACTTGTTGCTGTTGCTGCTGTTGTTGAAGTTGTTGTTGCAGCTGCTGTTGTTGCGCCCTCCTTTCTTGGCGTATCTCCTCTCTCTCCTGGCGCAACTCCTAGCGTTCTTGCTGCATCTGGGCACGCATATCAGCCATAGTGTCCGCCATTTGCTGCATCACCGCCATCTGAGCAGCAACCAGTGGATCAACTCCGCCTGGTGGAGGATTAGGAGGATTCATCCCTGCTGGCTGTGGCTGAGGTTGTCTATAAATCCTTCGAGTGTGTCGATTAGGAGGCAAATCAATTCCACCACCCCTCCTGGTATTGACCATCTGAGTTAGATACATAAGGTAAGAAAATAGTAGACAAGGCAGTAATTACGAATCACGTTACTTTGGGGGATTTATTAGCTAAGCAGATTAATGTGTTAACCACTAAAGCTAATACCTTATGATGGTACATGCTAAGATGCCCGTCTATACTATTTCAATCAATCAAAGAAGCAAATCAGGCATTGATCATCAGAACAATCAACCAACATTTTTAATAGAGAAAATAATAATTTTTTTTGTCTTAGGTCTCCTATCTCTTAAAAATGTCATAGGGGCAGGGATTCCAAGGTGTGAAATCCATCTTGTCTTAGAATAGAAAAGGTAAGAATGATCAGAGTAGAACAGTAGAAGGTGAGACAGGATCAAGATAAGTGTAGAAAGAATCAGAGTAAGGTAAGTGTAGAATGAATCAGAATAAGATAAGTAGGTAAGGGTTTTCCATTTCTATTTAGGTTTCGTCCTACAGTCAACATTTGCTCTGATACCACTTCTGTAACACCCGGTTTTAAAGGACAAAGCCGGGTGCATCTCATACATGCGCCAAGAAGACAACATATATAATAACAGAGTGTATTGAGATAAATGTCATAAAACATCAGAGTAATTATTACATAGCGGAAGACTTATTACAAATAAAAGAATAAACATAAAGCGAACTAAGGATCGACGGCGCCAATGTCAACTGAGAAACGCCACCTAGATCAGATCGAACTCCTCAGTGTTAGGCGGCTCCTCTTCGACCACCTGTTCTTCTCCTGTGGGGGGGTGTGAGACAGCAAGAGTGAGCTCACATACGTTCATAGCTCAACAAGTCATGGGGAATAATGTGGCATGAACTGTTAAAGGTGGGAGTTCATGAAGTGTGAGGCTGATCAATGAAATAAAGGCTGAGGCTGAGCATTGCTTTTATAAGTTGGTCAAAATTTTATTAGCAATTACTAAGTGTAAGTAAATACCAAACCTTAATAATAATAAAGAAAAGTAATAGTAAAATAATCCCAAATGCGATGCAAATGTCAAATTAAATTTAAGTTCCATATTTAATCATGTGAGGGTCCGAGCCGCTCATGACCGTGAGCACGGCTAGTATACTAGTTTTACACTCTGTAGAGGTTGCGCATCTTTACCCACAAGTCGTGTTACCCATCTGCCAAGAGACGACCAATCCCATACACCTCTACCGAGGAGGCGAGGCAGGGTAACACTACGAGGCCTTTACAAAGTTCCACTAGCTTCAGAAATCACGCTACAGTTTATAGGAAGCTCCAGTGCAGGGTTCTTGCCTGACCGCCATCGCAGCAAAATCAACCCAAGGACCTCCCTACACTGACCACTCCCCTACTGCCCTTGCCCCTTTCGGGTAAGGAAGACCTCCACTAGCTTTCCTAGTTAATCAGCCAAGGGTGTCCCATTAAACCCTTGTGGTAGCACTGTTTTCCCGGGTAGTCGCTCCATGTTCCCATTAATTTAATGATCTTAACATGAACAGTAATAATAACAAGATAATAACAGATTAATCATGAATAGTGTATCTCCATACCCAATCCACATAAAGCAATAGCAGGTACTACCCAAAAATATTTCAGGGGTGAACAAGGTATAAAGATAACCAAAACTGGGGTAACCTAAAGGATCCCATCAAAATTAACCTATGCAGATCATTAAAATTAATAAGAACATGGCTGGGAAAAGTAAGTGATCAAGGGCACAACTTGCCTTCAATGAGCTCCTGCTGAGCTACTTCTACTTGCTGAACCTCAGTTTCCACAGTGGCTTGCTCGTCTATTCGCATCAACACAATACATACATAGTATAGCCAAAATCAACATCACACCAAACATGTGAATAAAATATACAGTAAAAATCTACATATTAAAATGAAATCATTGGAACTGGAACCATTAAATTTGGAGTTATAGAATTCAAGTTATGAATTTCCTAAGATTTAATGTGCTTGAAATAGAATTAAATGACAAATTAATTTTCTTACTGTTTTCATGTCAAAACAGAGACATTAAATGATAGAGAATATTATTACAAAATTTTAGAAATTGGAATGGTTCAATTTGGAGCTAAAATGAATTTTCTATGCATTTTACAAGTTTCTAGAATTGTTTTTGTATTAAAAACGAATTTCTAATATTATTTCTCTATTTTTAATCTACTCTGGACTGGGCGCTAAAATATGAAAAGTGCAGGGGTCTCGGGCGTAAGATCTCCGAGACACAGAGAATAGTACTCTCTGGATGGCGGGTTGGTTAGTAATTTTCTCGGGGGCTCTTTAACAAAAAGTACCCGCGAAGGGGTATCATTAAATCTGAGTCGCCCGATCGGAGATGGGCGCACGAGATTAGATCTCGCCACCCGCGCAGCACGAACCCTCAGATAACAATCCGACGGTCCCGATTTAATGAGTCCCAGCACGAGTAGCCACCATCCGATCCCGATCAGACGGTCGACACGTAAACTGAACGAACTGGTAAGCGCGATCTAATCAGAGTCGTTCCTTGGACATCGGACGGTCGCGCGCCTTTCTTCCCAAATGCTACCGACGGCAGCGGCGCAAAACCCACGCACGGCGGTGAGCGCACCGGCGAGCATGCCATCCGGCCTCCCCACTACCCCGAGTCCAAAATTAACCGGCGCAAGATCTCGAGGACAACCTGGCGAATCAGATGATGGGTGGATTACCTCGGTTGGGTCACGAGAAGATGCTGTCCACGGCACGAGGCGAGTTGACGGAGTCGACCCAACGCCGTTCAGAAATTCCGGCCGGAATCGGCCGGTTCTCGACCCGATAGCGCCACGCACGGACTTCGTGTCGACGATAGAACCTCCGGGGCACGGTTCAGGGGCAGAGCCAACCCCAATCTCAACCTTCGCAGTGGCGGTGGCGACCGACTCTCTCTCTCGCGTGATGCGTGGTGGCGGCGCTGTGGAAGGTGCGGAGATACTGGCGGCGGAGGTACTGCAGGGCGCCCGGGGGCTCTTATCCCCAAGTCGGAGCGGAGCCCAACGGAACCCCGATGCCTACGGTGGCGCACGGCATGCTCGGAGGTGGTCGTCGCGCGAGGAGATCGGAGTCGCGCCGTTGAGTGTCTGCTAGGTGGGCCCGCTACCGCAGAGAGGGGCGATTCAACGCGAACGCGGTAACAGCGGCTGACGCGTGGGTCCCGGTTGACAGCGACGCGCGCGAGAGAGCCAAGCGCGGCTACTGGCTTCCCGGGCCCACCGGTCAGTGGTCCACGCGCGGCGCGGAGGCATGGGCCGGCGCACGCGGTGAAATGGGGAGGTGGGCCGAACTGGGGTTGAGGCGGCCCGAGGGCGTTTTAACCTTTTTTTTCTTTTCTTTATTCTTTTCTCTTTTTCTTTTCAAATTTAGATTTTTATTTCTCCTTTTAGATTTCAAATCCAAGTTTGAATTTCAGTTATGGATTTTGTACTTATATCAAATGTGCCAATTTACATTTGGAGATGAAAAGAATATATTTATGTATCTATTTATTCCCTATGTTTTATGTGATATTTCTTTTCTTTTATTTTCAAAACCCTCATTTTCAAATTTAGGGTTTAATTCAACTTCTAGTAATTATTATCTTATTATCATTAACATTATTATTTCATTTAATGCACAAACATAGAATCTCCAGCATGATGCATTTTTTTCATTTGTTTGACTTAATCTCTAAATTGTGTGTGTGCTCTTTTCTTATGATGCAAATGAGGCACATAGAATTGAGGACAACTCTCTATTATTCTTGGTATACAACTTGGAGTATTACAGTGTCGGGATGAGGGCGCGAGAATTGTGGATCGAGGGAGGGGCGGGTATCACGTTGTGGTGGCGGGCATTGTGGCGAGCGTGGCGTGCGCGACGGCCATGGGCGGGCATCACGGGGAGCGGGGCATGCACGACGGCCATGAGGGCGGGCATCGCGGGGAGCGGTTCGTGCACGACGGCCATGAGGGCTGGCATCGCGGGGGTGGGGGCAGGGGCCGACAGGGGCACGGTGTCGCGATTGCCATCCTCTTCGCTCCGCGGGTGAGATTTCAGGGGAGCGGGGGCATCGCGGGAGGACGAGCCTTGATGGCGGCAGCGGCGGGAGCGGGGTGCGAGGGCATCGCGGGAGGATGGGGGTGGGGGCATGGCGCACCTGTGGACACCCATGTTATGTCCTTATAGAGTAATAGAGATATATTGAGAACTTCAATGAGTATCTTTGGGTAATTGAAGGCATTGATTCAATCTTGTCTCAGTTTTAAAGAACCCACAACCTAAGGTGGTAAGGCCTTATTAATTTTTTTCCGAGATTGATGTCTCTCATCATGTATACTTGCTAAAATTTGTGGGATGCATATATACTCAATTTTAGTAATATATCTACACATCCACTCTAGTTGAAGGTGATGATGAAAGGAATAAACAAAATATGCGCGGCTGCACTACTGTTTTCTCTCATGATCCGTGATTGTAAACCAACCATCTACTATTTTCCACCTACATATATGCTCCTTTAATCTATCTCGTCTAGCTATCATTTCAACAATTCCAACCATCTAGGACAAATGACATGTAACCCACTCCCTTCTTATTATTAGCAGGGTCTCTAAAAACAAGAAACACAAGTAAAAAACAATGTTACACTAGGGATGAAATGCATGCACTCAAGGCAATGATAGCACAGAAATTACGTCACCCCTACCCCACCCATCTCCCCACTTAGGGTGCGTTTGGTTGTGGGACAGTCAGGATAGAGACATCCCCTGATGTCCTCTCTCGTCGCTCAAATTTTGAGGATAACTGGGACAACACTTAGATAGTCCTGTCCCAACCTTTAACTCTAAACCAAACAACCTTATTTAAGGGATCGTCTCATCCCGTCCCGTCTTAGATCACGACATATCCAAAGAGTTCCACTCCCAACCATGCTAGCTTAAAAAACCCTCCCCATGCATCCCCATTTGTTCCCACTTCATTGCGCAACATAATCCTAGCTATTTCCTCTCTTCCTCTCTCTCTCTCCTCCCTCTCTCTTGTGAAACAAAAACAAAAACAAATAGAATGGTGCACACTAGTACCATCCGATCTGGATCCTACGCGTTGCATTGGCTGTTAGTGTATGTGACGAAGAAGAAGCCAGCCATAGTGCTAGCCGTGGTGGCCATGCTATTCGTGACGGGCACGTGCATGGCGGCCATGTGGTACTGTAGCTTCGACCTCCTCCTAACGGTGTTCTGCACCTACCTGTGGCTGCTGTACGGGGCCCTCTACCTGTGGCGCCGGCTCCGCGCATGCTACCAGCACGCGGTCCTCCGCCGCGGCCTCGGCTACGCGACCGTCGGCCTCGGCGTCTTCCTGTCGGCGATCTTCCTGTACAGCTTCGCGAGCGTCATCCCGCTGCTGCAGGCCGTCGGCGTCTGGCTCTTCGCGCTGCTCGTAGCGTACTGCCTCTACCGCGTCATTGTGCTGCACATCGAGGAGGAAGAGGAGGAGAAGGAGGGCGCCGTGCTAGTAGCACAGCCCAACAAACACGCTGTCGTCGTCAGGCCTCTAGTTTGATCATGTTTGACTACTGTGCTTAATTAGTTGTGTACAGTGGTGTTGTTTGTTGTTGTTGTATATTATAATGCATGCAATGTAAGTCGTCGGCCTGATATCCTGTCGTCGTTATATTACTTATTAGCATATATATATTCGTACTAATAATGAGTAATATAATCTTGTATATATGTCGTCTATATCCTATAATCATAGTAAAGTAGTAAAGGAGTATTTTGTCGTTACTTATTGGCATATATATATTTGTCCAAATGTTTTGCATCTTAAGTAATTAAAGACAGTCCATGACGTTTTAGTATCCATATCTCATTTCATCTAGTGTCGCCTTATCCACCAATTAAATGGAACTCTATTTAGTGTAAACACAACAGTTTCTAGAGTATATATATCCCTAGAAGAAGAATAATGGAAGATTAGCTTGGCTCATCATTGACCGAACCATGTCCAACAATGTTTGGTTCCTCCATTCAGAGACCCGACCTATTCCATTTAGGCATACCAGGTGGAGGCAATTGTAGAACAACTTTATGTTGTTTGAGATGATCGCCAAGCTTGTGGCTCAAATATTCGCCTCTATGATTCGGTCATAGAAACTTAATAAATTTGTTCGATTGGTTATGTATCTCATTCTAAAATTCTTTGAACTTTCGAAGTTGAATGATTCAGACTTATACCTCATTAATATAAGTAGACATACTCATATATACTAAAGTCATCAGTAAAAGTGATGAAGTATTGAAACTCATCTCTAGCTACTAAACTTATTGGTCCACATATATTAGTATGTACTAGATCCAACAAGTCACTTGCTCTCTCACTTTAACCAACGAAAGGTGGCTTAGTCATCTTGCCAAGTAAGCATGACTCGCAAGTCCCAAATGATTCAAAACCAAAAGACTTGAGAAGACCATCTTTATGGAGCTTCTTTATGTTTTTTCTCATTTATATTACCTAAGCGATAATGTCAGATAAAAGTGGGATTTAAACCATTGCATCAGAGCCTTTCCATATTAATGTTATGAACATACTTGTCGTTAAGATCTAGGATATACAACCCATTCACCAATGGACGTCATGTATAGCATATGTTATTCAAATAAATGGAATGATATTTATTCTTAACTATTATCTTATAATCACCATCTTCCTCTAAACATGAAGAAGATATAATGTTCTTACATAAAACTAGAATATAATAGCAATTATTTAATTCCAAAACTAATACTAAGGGTAACGACAAGTGACAAGTGTTGATGGCTAGCACAGCAACCTTTTCTCCATTGCCAACGTACACATTCAACTCGTCTCTTGCGAATTTTAATTCATTTTTAGCAACTGCAATGATTTGCAAGTATGCATTACTGATCCAATATCAAATACTCATGCATGGTTTACTAGAAGAAATAAGAAGAATAATTTCAACAACATATATATCCAAAGTATAAGCTTTACTTTTCTTCCTTTTTTTCTTGTCTTTTAAGTACTTGTTGTAGTTCCACGACCAATACCCAAGGTCGTCATAATGGAAGCATTATTTTTCTTTAGGAGAAAGGCTAGACTTGGGCATTGCATTTGGCTTTGAGATCTCATGTTTTGCCTTGCACTTCATAAAATATTTATGCTCCTTGGTATCCTCCTAAACCATCATCAAATGATTAGAGTTTCTTTTATTGCTCTCCTTGGCTGTCTTAAGCATCCCATGCAACACTCAGCCAATGTTGTATTCTACATGCTATTCATATGAAAGTTCAAAATGAATGGCTTATAGCTTGGAGAGAGAGATAGGGACTGAATGGTTACATTCATAGCTAGCTCATCTAGAAGAGAGAAACCAAGCACGTCAAGCAGGGGCAAACCTACGTTGCTGTGAGTGGGGGCACAGGCCCCCGGCCCGCTCATTTCTCTGTTGTAAATAGTAGTGTCTAGATTTTTACTATGAGGTCATCTGCTCAGACTAACTTAGAGGCTCTCTCTTTAGCATTTTAACGCTCATCCTTACAAGTATGCCCTCAGTCCTTTTTTTTCCTTGGGCCAGCCCCTGACGTCAAGTCTTTCAATACCATGCATCATCTTGCTTACATAATTAAGGACTGACTAGACTTTCTTCGTTTAGCTCGTATGAAAATATGGACTTTGGAGATTTCGTATCTCTCAACCCTTTCTTAAACCGTGCCACGGAGTCCTACCACATACTCATTAAATTGCTTCTGAAGTCCAGAGCACATAGTGGTAAGCATGAGGGAGCTAACATCATATCTATGTGTTTTACGCAAACGAAAATCATTCCGCAAGTGGATATTGGACATTAATTCTGGCGTCCAAGAAAAGCAAGCTGATGCTAAAGCTCGATCGGAGGGCAAGCTATGGTGATGAAGACGGTGGACACACCGCAAGAAGTGATGATGGGCTTTCGGTTTTATTGGATTTTAGTGGTCAAGAAATTTGGGCTCTGGAGATTCTTTTTTTTTTTGGCGTGCTGGCGAAGCTTGTAGTACGTCAGTTGGTTGTCATGCATGCATGCATGCATGTGTTTAGTTTCCCTCCTGACTGTAGTGTCGTTTTTTGGGTAGTACGTAGTAGTATTGTCATGCATGCATATGCATGTGTTTTGGGTAGTTTTGGCAGTTGGTTGTCATGCATGCATGCATGTGTTTTGACTGTAGTGTCGAGCACTACTTTCTTCTTCATTCTAGCTCGCCCCGACGTCGACGACAAGCAAGACGCTGCGCGCGTGAATCTATCTATCTATCTATCGTTAGTTCATCCGGTGACGTCTTGGTCGGTGCACCGTAAAGCAAAGCAGCACACATGATCGATCGAAGCTGACAAAAACGTACGACATCATTTAGATCAAGACCAATGCCAATGCAAGTTTATCCTGGCCTTCTTCACCTTTCGGCTGGCCTCAGCTCTCACTCTCAGGAGAAGGAAGCGAGACAGTGTGCAATGGATGGATGGATCGATCGATCGATTCGTTGTACCAGCAACGGCTGGCTGGCCTTTTTCATGGGCCGGCCTCTACCATAAAGCATGCAGCTAGCACAGCACGCGGTAGCAGACAAAACCGACATGATGTAGATCAAGACCCACACATCAGGTTTCTTTCGATCGCATCGCCTTTCTCCACCGCACCTTTTGGCTGGCCTTGCCAAGAATCTATCGTCTACTCCTGTAATATCCACTTATTTATAAAAAAAATCTAAAAGAAGAAATTATATTCCTTTATATACATTTGTGTCATCTCTATTTATCATTTCACGTGGACACCCACTTAGACAAATAAATGACTAACAAAGGACATTACTAAATCATGCATCATGCTGGTTTTCATTTTATGTGCATTTTGTGACAATGTGACAATAATGTAAAAATAAATATGTTAATACCCAAATTAGAATTTAAATCCTAAAGGAAAATTCTAGAATTGAAACAAGAGAAGAAAATACTTACATATAAGATCAAATAAATATATAAATTAATCAAATTAGGTTCAAATTGGTATTTAGAATTATACAGTTAATTTAAGTATGAACTTCACCCTTATAAATTCAAATTTGGGATTTAAATTTGAAATTAAAAGAGAAAAGAAGAGGGAAAGTAAAAATATAAAGAAAAATAAAAAGAAAAAAATGACTGAAGTCAACCTGGGCCCTGGAACCCAATCCGGCCCACCTAGTGATTTCTCTACGCGGCCCACTCCCCTTTTCGCTCCACGCGCGCGCATGGCTCAAAAATCGGGTGTGCCGACACCAGGGGGCCCACTACCTAGCGTCCTGCTTCCTCGCACCCACGACGCGACATCACTGACGGGTGGGCTCGGCTAGTCAGATCGTTTCCCTCCGCTGAAATCGCGCACGCAACGGCCGCCGCGTGACCTCCGAAGCTAGCTGACTCGCTGACCACCCCACGGTTATCGCCCTCGCCCGTATATTAGCGCCATAGACCCGTCCGCACCGGTTCATAGCCTGGAAACCCTAGTCGCATCGGAAAGCCGAGAGAGAAAGAGAAGAAGAGTTCCATGCCGCCGTGGGCTCAATCTACCGCCGTCGGTGGATCCTTTCTGGCCATCCGGAGAGCACTACGAGAGGGTCAGGGACTTGCGCAAACCATCGGGAAGCCGTCTGTGGCGCTGGCGGGCGGGACCGTCAACTGAACACCCGCTAATTGCTCGCCAGAGCCGTGGATCCGCCCATCCTTGTGATTGGTCAGCGCCAGCGACAACCAACACCGGTATGATGCCCCGTTGAATTCGTCTCGAGCTGTTCTAGGTTTAGGGCGATTCGAGTAGAAATTTGGCGCACTAGGTTGCTAGATCATCGCGCGCCGGTGAGCTGCGCCGCCACAGGGAGTGTTTACGTCGTCGCGTTCGAGGCTAGCTTGGGAAGACGAGCGCGGACCGTTAGATGCCTCCCGAGAGGTCGTGATTAAATCAAACATATCCCCTTTTGCACAAACAGATCTGGAACGTAGATATGAGATCGTACGAGCGGTGAGTGGTCGGGGTTACTTTGAATCTAGGGCGCGAATACTCAATCAAACGACGGTTGCGTTGTACCGGTTCACTCGCGGATGGATCTAATCTGGCCCATGGGGTTTTAATCCAATGGCTAAGACCCATCCATACCCCTTCGATCGGCCCATTTTGCACATGAGTCCCTGAAAGATTAGGAAAATAACCCACGGTCCATGTAGGCTGTTCATAGAGTCTGTGGAATCTTGCGCCAGACCCCCTTCCTTTTCTGGTAATTGAGGCACAATCCAGAGGGTTTGCAAATCAGAGAAAATTGAAAATTGGAATTTATTTTTAATATAAAAATAATGGCTAGAAATTGTTTAACCCCTAGAAAATTCATATAAACTCCAAATTGATCCATTCCAGTTTCTAAAATTTTGTAATATTATTGTTTATCATCTAGTGTCTCTGTTTTGATATGAAAGACACATTAAAATGTATATTTTACTTAAGCTTGTATGAAATACATAAAACCTTGGGAAATTCATAACTTAAAATCTATAACCCCAAAATTAATGATACATGTTCCTAGGATCTTATTTTAATGTGTAGATTATTATTATGTATTTTGTTTACATGTTTGGTGTGATGTTAATTTTTGCTATACTATGTATATTTGTATTGATGTGAGTAGACGAGCAAGCTACTGAGGATCCTGGTGCCCAGTAGATAGAAGTTGCTGAGCAGGAGCTCGTTGAAGGCAAGTTGTGCCCTTGATCACTTCCTTTTTACTCAGTCATGTTCTTATTAATCATAATGATCTGCATAGGTTAATTTTGATGGGAACCAATAGGTTACCCTAGTTTTGGCTATCTTTATACCTTGTTTTACCACTGAATATGTAACACCCCATCCAATCCCTGTTAATTTCGATGGGATCCAATAGGTTACCCTAGTTTTGGCTATCTTTATACCTTATTTTACCACTGAATATGTAACACCCCATCCAATCCCTGGACCGACGGTACTTACTTCTGGCAGCTCTCTAGGATCATATATCGTCCCCACAGACCAACACGAGTCTTTTATGCGCACTTTGTCCTCACTCATGCGCACCCGAGAAAACTTTCCGGTCGGTCACCCATCCCAAATTGCTCCAAGCCAAGCACGCTTAACTTGGAGGTTCTTTCGAGATAGGCTTCCAAAAAATAAGATGCACCTTGTTGATATGAGTACTCTATTAATTCTATTAAGCCTTGGGCTAGGATATCCCATCCCAGGGCCAGGATATCACAAAATATTTTTGGTTAGTATATGCTATTGCTTTATGTGGTTTGGGTATGGAGATATACATCACTCATTGTTACACCTTTTGTTATCAGTTATTATTTAATGTTCATGATAAGATCATTATGTTAATAGGAACAAGGAGAACCACCCAGAAAAACAGTGCTACCACAAGGGTGGTATGGGACGCCCTTGGCTGATTAACTAGGAAAGCTAGTGGATGACTACCTTACCCGAAAGGGGCAAGGGCAGTAGGGGAGTGGTCAGTGTAGTGAGGTCCTTGGGTTGATTTTGCTGCGATGGCGGTCAGGAAAGGGATTCCTACACTGGAGCTTCCTAGAAACTGTAGCAGATTTTCTGAAGCTAGTGGAACTTTGTAAAGGCCTCATAGTGGTACCCTGCCTCGCTTCCTTGGTAGAGGTGTATGGGGTCCGATCAACCCGTGGCAAATGGGTAACATGACTTGTGGGTATCACATGGCTCTGCTCCACCACCGCGTGCCGTCCAAGCAGGTCTATTCTTGCTCGACGCCTCCCTGCTCCACCATGTCGTCCCCTACTCAATGGCACCACCAGAGCATGGCCCCTTGCCCCACCGCTATCTAGGGGATCAAGTGTTGTAAATTTTAGGTTATGCCTATTCACCTCCTCTAGGCGACTTTAGTTATCATAGATATTGTTGGCGCAGATCCAGGCGCCAATCACTGCGTTGAGAACCGGCGGCAGTGCTCTCTGCACAGGCGTGGACAGTCCGCGGCCAAGGGCTAAACGATCCACGACCTGGCGCAGGGCTCGGGTTCCCTGCCTGAAGAGCCGAATGGTCCGTGCCTAGAGGCTGAACGGTCCGCGCGTGCGTAGGGATGGCGGAGTTCGTCGGTGGCGCCTGAATCTAGCTCCTGGGAGGGACCCCATAGGGGAGGAGAGGTCCTAGGCCTCGTCTAGGGTTGGCAGGCCACCCTAGACACCTCTAATAGATGTAGAGCCGAAGAGAAGCGGAGAATTTGGGGATTAAGAGGCTAAACTAGAACTAAACTAGAACTACTCCAAATGCCTAAGGTAAAACGAGAGATAAACTGAGTATTGATTCGATCGTCCTTCCACAAATCGGCCATATCCCTCATTTATATAGAAGGGGGGTCTAGACCCATTATAAACGATCTCCCGAGTTAATTCCACGAATCTAGCTAACAAAACCTACGAGAAACTCGGAACCCTAACTGGTTTTGCGCACGCACGGACCGTCTGCGCCACCAGTGTGGACCGTCCACCGGGTCATTTTGGTGTCCAACATATGCCCCCTGCCTTTTGGAGGAGATGAGCGAACCAAAAGCACCTAACTCGATGTAATCACATCAGTTTTCTTAAGCATCTTGTCACATACTAGGATGGTACTGCTTGAGGAAACACCCGTTCAATGCCTTGGGCAAATCTTTGCCTTGTAATGTTTGCAATAAGTAGGCGTTACTGGACATTACCTGTGTTACCTTGTAAGGTCCTTCCCAGCTCGGCGGCCACTTCCCAAACTTTTGGTCTTTGCTCCTTAGAGGCAAGACAGTCTTCCACACCAAGTCCCCTACCTGGAACGATTTAGCCTTGACCTTCTTATTGTAAGCTTTGGCGACCATGATCTTTTCCTTTTCTATATCTCCTAAGGCTGTCATTCTCTTGTACGTCTCTTCATCAATATTGTCCATCATCGAATTATAATAAACATCGACAGTTAGATCGTTTTACTTGGCGAACCTGACATCATCTAAATTTATCTCCACAGGTAATACTGCCTCCTGCCCATAGACAAACTCAAACAGAGATACTTTAGTAGCATGGTGTTTAGATATTCTGTGAGCCCATAAAGCTTCGGAAAAAATCTTATGCCAATGCTTAGGATTATCAGATATCTTCTTTTTTATCAGGCTAATCAATGTTTTATTACTAGACTCGGCTTGTCCATTGGCCTGAGCATAATATGGAGATGAATTGAGCAATTTAATTCTATATAATTCAGCAAACTCATGTACCTCCTTTGATATAAAAGAAGCCCCCTGGTCTGTAGTCAAAGTCCGAGGAATGCCGAATCCATGAATAATATGCTCAGTTGTGAGCTCAATTACCTCCGTGTGTGTCATGTTCTTCAGAGCAATGGCTTCAGTCCATTTGGTAAAGTAGTCAGTGGCAACTAACACGAACCAATGCCCTTTTGATGATGAAGGATGAATTTCTCCTATAAAGTCCAGCCCCATCATCTGAAAGGCCAAGACTTAATGATAGGTGAAAGGGAAATGTGCCCTTGGGCCATTTCTAAGTATTTTGGTGATTGAGTGCCAACACAAGTGCTTTTGTGTTAATCTATGCAATGTGGTGGACAAAGTGCAAATCAAGTCAAAAGGTATGTTTCTAGACTTAGTACATTGTTTTATGGACTAATGTATTGTGTCTAAGTGCTGGAAACAGGAAAAACTGAATTGGAAATGAGATGGCTATGTTTAGCCGAAGTCAGCTCAGTCTAGGTGCACCGGACTGTCCGGTGGTGCACCGGACAGTGTCCGGTGCGCCAGGCTGGCTCTGGCGAACAGGCTGCTCTCGGGACTTCGACGGCGGTGTACATCTATAATTCACCGGACTGTCCGGTGGTGCACCGGACTGTCCGGTGAGCCATTCACAGGCGAACTCGTCGCTCTCGGGAAACCATCAAAGGCGTACGGCTATAATTCACCGGTCTGTCCGGTGGTGCACCGGACTGTCCGGTGAGTCAACGGTCAGCCGGGGCAACGGTCGGCCGAGGATTCCGCACGTGACGCGTGGCTGAGCCAACGGTCACATTGGTGCACTGGACTGTCCGGTGTGCACCGGACAGTGTCCGGTGCGCCAACGGCTCTCAGACTCCAACGGTCAGCTTCGCCAAATAAGGAAAGCAATCTGCACCGGACAGTAAACAGTGGATGTCCGGTGGTGCACCGGACTGTCCGGTGCGCCAGTCGACAGAAGGCAAGATCTGCCTTCCAGGAATGTTCTCAACGGCTCCTAGCTGCCTTGGGGCTATAAAAGGGACCCCTAGGCGCATGAAGGAGGACATCAAGCATACTTACAACATTCCTAAGCACCAAGACATCGATTCCGCGCATTTGTTTATTTGTGATAGCATATAGAGCTTTAGTGGAGTTGTGAACTCATTGGGTTGTGTTGCGAGCTCTTGTTGCGACTTGTGTGCGTGTTGACACTCTGATTTTTGTGTCTTGTGTGCGTTGCTAATCCCTCCCTTGCTCCGTGCTTCTTTGTGAACTTCAAGTGTAAGGGCGAGAGGCTCCATGTTGTGGAGATTCCTCGCAAACGGGATTAAGAAAAGCAAGCAAAACACTGTGGTATTCAAGTGGGTCTTTGGACCGCTTGAGAGGGGTTGATTGCAACCCTCGTCCGTTGGGACGCCACAACGTGGAGTAGGCAAGCGTTGGTCTTGGCCGAACCACGGGATAACCATCGTGCCATCTCTGTGATTGATCTCTTGTTGGTTATTGTGTTTTGTTGAAGATTCATCTCTAGCCACTTGGCGGTTATTGCGCTAACCCTTAACCAAGTTTTTGTGGCCTAAGTTTTAAGTGTTACAGGATCACCTATTCACCCCCCTCTAGGTGCTCTCAATTGGTATCAGAGCCGTTCTCTTCACAAAGGGACTAACCGCCCGAAGAGATGGATCCTAAGGGGAAGGGTATCGTGATCAACGATAAAGGGAAGGAATCTTTCGTCAACGAGCCGAAGGATGACAAGCCTACCGACTCGAGCTCGGGCCATAGACGGAAAGATGGGAAGAAGAAGAAGACAAGGCGTATCAAGGAGATTGTCTACTACGACGACAGCGACGAGTCATCTTCTTCCCAAAAGGACGACGACCACAACGACTACGAGAGAAGGAAACCGGTTAATTCGAACTTTTCTTTTGACTACTCTCGTATTCCGCAAAGTACAAATACTCATTTGCTCTCCATTCCACTTGGCAAACCTCCTCACTTTGATGGAGAGGACTAAGGATTTTGGAGCCACAAAATGCGTAGTCACCTGTTCTCTCTCCATCCGAGCATATGGGAGATTGTGGAAAGTGGAATGAAGTTCGATAGCTCGGATAGTCCTATTTTCATTAATGAACAAATTCATAGAAATGCACAAGCCACTACTGTGTTGTTAGCCTCCTTGTGCAGGGACGAGTACCATAAAGTGAGTGGCTTGGACAATGCCAAGCAGATCTGGGACACCCTCAAGATTTCTCATTAGGGGAACGACGTCACCTTGCTCACCAAGATGGAGTTGGTGGAGGGCGAGCTTGGACGATTCACGATGATAAGGGGCGAGGAGCCAACCCAAACATACAACCGGCTCAAGACCCTTATCAACAAAATAAGAAGCTACAGAAGCACGCGATGGACGGACCACGACATCGTCCGACTGATGCTAAGGTCCTTTACCGTTCTTGATCCTCATTTGGTGAATAATATTCGTGAGAATCCCAGGTACACCAAAATGTCGCCCGAAGAAGTCCTTGGAAAATTCGTTTGCGGGCGAATGATGATCAAGGAGGCGAGGTACGTGGACGACGCGTTGAACGGTCCAATCCATGAGCCTCAACCCATTGCTCTCAAGGCAACAAGGAGCAAGGAGGCGTTACCTAGCAAGGTAGCGCAAGTTGAGGCGGCAGGGCTAAATGATGAAGAAATGGCCCTCATCATCAAGCGCTTCAAGACGGCGCTTAAGGGTCGCAAGGGACAGCCAAGCAAGACGAAAGCCAAGGGGAAGCGCTCATGCTTCAAATGCGGTAAGATTGGTCATTTTATTGCTAACTGTCCCAATAATGAAAGTGACCAGGAACACGGGAGCAAGAGGGAAAAGAAGAAAAATTACAAGAAGGCCAAGGGCGAGGCACATCTAGGAAAGGAGTGGGATTCGGATTGCTCCTCCTCCGACTCCGACAATGAAGGACTTGCCGCCACCGCCTTCAACAAGTCATCCCTCTTCCCCAACGAGCGTCACACATGCCTCATGGCAAGGGAAAAGAAGGTATGTACTCGAAACTCTACTTATGCTTCTTCAAGTGAGGACGAATCTAGTGATGAGGATGAAATAGATTATTCATGTTTATTTAAGGGCCTAGATAGAACCAAGGTAGATAAAATTAATGAATTGATTGATGCCTTGAATGATAAGAATAGGCTTTTAGAAAAACAAGAGGATTTGTTGTATGAAGAACATGACAAATTTGTAGAAGCACAAAAATCTCATGCTTTAGAAGTTAAAAGAAATGAAATGCTTTCTTGTGAATTATCTTCTTGCCATGAGACAATTTCTAGCTTAAGGAGCATTAATGATGATTTGAATGCTAAGTTAGAAATAGCTAGTAAATCAACAACTTGTGTAGAAAATGTTGTTATTTGCAATAGATGTAAAGATTTTGATATTGATGCTTGTAGTGAACACATAGCTTCTATTGCAAAGTTAAATGATGAAATGGCTAGTCTTAATGCCCAACTTAAGGCTAGCAAAAGTGATTTTGATAAACTAAAATTTGCAAGGGATGCCTACACGGTTGGTAGACACCCCTCAATTAAGGATGGGCTTGGCTTAAAGAGGGAAGCCAAGAACTTAACAAGCCATAAGGCTCCCATCTCCGCCAAGGAGAAAGGGAAGGCCCCTATGGCAAGTAGTACTAAAAAGAACCATGCTTTTATGTACAATGATAGAAGACAGTCTCATAGGAGTTGTAATGCTTTTGATTCACATGCCTATGATTCTTATTCTATGTTTGCTTCCAGTTCTTCCTATATGCATGGTAGAGATATGTCTAGGAAAAATATTCATCATGTGCCTAGAAAGAATATTGTTCATGTTCCTAGGAAAGTTATGAATGGACCCTCTACAATTTATCATGCTTTAAATGCTTCCTTTGCTATTTGTAGAAAGGATAGGAAGATAGTTGCTAGGAAATTAGGGGCAAAATGCAAGGGTGATAAAACTTGCATTTGGGTCCCTAAGACAATTGTGACTAACCTTGTAGGACCCAACAAGAGTTGGGTACCTAAGACCCAAGCCTAAATTTGCCTTGCAGGTTTATGCATCCGGGGGTTCAAGCTAGATTATCGACAGCGGATGCACAAACCACATGACGGGGGAAAAGAGGATGTTCTCTTCCTACGTCAAGAACAAGGATTCCCAAGATTCAATAATATTCGGTGATGGGAACCAAGGCAAGGTAAAAGGGTTAGGTAAAATTGCTATTTCATCTGAGCACTCTATTTCTAATGTGTTTTTAGTTGAGTCGCTTGGATATAATTTGTTATCTGTTAGTCAATTATGCAAAATGGCTTATAATTGTCTATTTACAAATGTAGATGTGTCTGTCTTTAGAAGATGTGATGGTTCACTAGCTTTTAAGGGTGTACTAGACGACAAACTTTATTTGGTTGATTTTTCAAAAGAAGAGGCCGGTCTAGATGCATGCTTAATGGCTAAGACTTGCATGGGCTGGTTGTGGCATCGCCGCTTAGCACATGTGGGGATGAAGAACCTCCACAAGCTTCTAAAGGGAGAACACGTGATAGGTCTAACTAATGTACATTTCGAAAAAGATAGACCTTGTGCAGCTTGTCAAGCAGGGAAACAGGTGGGAGGCTCTCATCACACCAAAAATGTGATGACAACATCAAGACCCTTGGAGATGCTTCATATGGACCTCTTCGGACCCGTCGCCTATCTTAGTATAGGAGGAAGTAAGTATGGTCTTGTTATAGTTGATGATTTTTTCCGCTTCACTTGGGTATTCTTTTTGCAGGATAAATCTGAAACCCAAGGGACCCTCAAGCGCTTCCTAAGGAGAGCTTAAAATGAGTTTGAGCTCAAAGTGAAGAAGATAAGGAGCGACAACGGGTCCGAGTTCAAGAACCTTCAAGTGGAGGAGTTCCTTGAGGAGGAAGGGATCAAGCACGAGTTCTCCGCTCCCTACACACCACAGCAAAATGGTGTGGTAGAGAGGAAGAACAGGACGCTCATCGATATGGCAAGGACAATCCTTGGAGAGTTCAAGACCCCCGAGCGTTTTTGGTCGGAAGCCGTGAACACGGCTTGCCACGCCATCAACAGGGTCTATCTTCACCGCCTCCTCAAGAAGACTTCATATGAGCTGCTAACTGGTAACAAACCCAATGTGTCTTATTTTCGTGTATTTGGGAGCAAGTGTTATATTCTTGTGAAGAAAGGTAGAACTTCTAAATTTGCTCCCAAAGCTGTAGAAGGGTTTTTATTAGGTTATGATTCAAATACAAAGGCGTATAGGGTCTTCAACAAATCATCGGGTCTGGTTGAAGTCTCTAGCGACGTTGTATTTGATGAGACTAATGGCTCTCCAAGAGAGCAAGTTGTTGATCTTGATGATGTAGATGAAGAAGACGTTCCAACGGCCGCAATGCGCACCATGGCGAGTGGAGATGTGCGACCACAGGAACAATTGGAGCAAGATCAACCATCTTCCTCAACTATGGTGCATTCCCCAACCCCAGATGACGAACAGGTACCTCAAGTGGAGGCACATGATCAAGGGGGAGCACAGGATGTTCAAGTTGAAGAGGAAGAAGCACCTCAGACACCTCCAACCCAAGTTCGAGCGACGATTCAAAGGAATCATCCCGTCGACCAAATATTGGGTGATATTAGCAAGGGAGTAACTACTCGTTCAAGATTAGTTAATTTTTGTGAGCATTACTCTTTTGTCTCTTCTATTGAGCCTTTCAGGGTAGAAGAGGCCTTGCTAGATCCTGACTGGGTGTTGGCCATGCAGGAGGAACTCAACAACTTCAAGCGCAATGAAGTTTGGACACTGGTGCCTCGTCCCAAGCAAAATGTTGTGGGAACCAAATGGGTGTTCCGCAACAAACAGGACGAGCACGGGGTGGTGACGAGGAACAAGGCTCGACTTGTGGCAAAAGGTTATGCCCAAGTCGCAGGTTTGGACTTTGAGGAGACTTTTGCTCCTGTGGCTAGGCTAAAATCAATTCGTATCTTGCTAGCATATGCCGCTCACCATTCTTTCAGGTTGTACCAAATGGATGTGAAGAGCGCTTTCCTCAACGGGCCGATCAAGGAGGAGGTGTACGTGGAGCAACCCCCTGGCTTCGAGGATGAACGGTACCCCGACCACGTGTGTAAGCTCTCTAAGGCGCTCTATGGACTTAAGCAAGCCCCAAGAGCATGGTATGAATGCCTTAGAGACTTTTTAATTGCTAATGCTTTCAAGGTTGGGAAAGCCGATCCAACTCTTTTTACTAAGACTTGCGATGGTGATCTTTTTGTGTGCCAAATTTATGTTGATGACATAATATTTGGTTCTACTAATCAAAAGTCTTGTGAAGAGTTTAGCAGGGTGATGACGCAGAAATTCGAGATGTCGATGATGGGCGAGTTGAACTACTTCCTTGGGTTCCAAGTGAAGCAACTCAAGGACGGCACTTTCATCTCCCAAATGAAGTACACGCAAGACTTGCTAAAGCGGTTTGGGATGAAGGACGCCAAGCCCGCAAAGACGCCGATGGGAACCGACAGACACACCGACCTCAATAAAGGAGGTAAGTCCGTTGATCAAAAGGCATACCGGTCTATGATAGGGTCTTTACTTTATTTGTGTGCTAGTAGACCGGATATTATGCTTAGCGTATGCATGTGTGCTAGATTTCAATCCGATCCAAGGGAGTGTCACTTAGTGGCTGTGAAGCAAATTTTGAGATATTTAGTCGCTACGCCTTGCTTCGGGATCTGGTATCCAAAGGGGTCTAACTTTGACTTGATTGGATATTCAGACTCCGACTATGCTGGATGTAAGGTCGATAGGAAGAGTACATCGGGGACGTGCCAATTCTTAGGAAGGTCCCTGGTGTCGTGGAACTCTAAGAAACAAACCTCTGTTGCCCTATCCACCGCTGAGGCCGAGTACGTTGTCGCAGGACAGTGTTGCGCGCAACTACTTTGGATGAGGCAAACCCTTAGGGACTTTGGCTACAATCTGAGCAAAGTCCCACTCCTATGTGACAATGAGAGTGCTATCCGAATAGCGGAAAATCCTGTTGAGCACAGCCACACAAAGCACATTGACATCCGGCATCACTTTTTGAGAGACCACCAGCAAAAGGGAGATATCGAAGTGTTTCATGTTAGCACCGAAAACCAGCTAGCCGATATCTTCACTAAGCCTTTAGATGAGAAGACCTTTTGCAGGCTGCGTAGTGAGCTAAATGTCCTAGATTTGCGGAACTTGGATTGATTTATAGCATACATGTCTTTATGCCTTTGATCATGTTCCTTCTGCATTTTGTTGCTTACTTGTGGTGCTCAAGTTGTACGATCACTCCCTGGACCTCACAAGTCCTTGTTGCAAGAGATGCACATATTTAGGGGGAGTTGTGTTACAACTTGACCCTTTGAGACTAACCGTGTGTTTGAGTTTGCCTAATTTAGTCTCAAAGGAAGTTTGAAAGGGAAAAGGTGGACTTGGACCATGAAAGACTTCCACTGCACTCCGATGAGAGGGTAACTTATTCTAAGTTCATCTCATGTACTCTTATTGCCTTTGTATTCTTATTTGAAGATCTTGGTGAGGCAATGGGGTTAAAGGGCCAAGATTGATCCCGTTTTGGTGCTTGATGCCAAAGGGGGAGAAAATAAAGGCCAAAGCAATAAATGGATCAACTACCACTTGAGAAATTTTGAAAATAGTAGATTAGAGCTTTTGGTTTGTCAAAACTCTTTTTATTGTCTCTCTTGTCAAAAATTGGCCTCTTGTGGAGAGAAATGTTGATTATGGGAAAAATGGGGAGTTTTTGAATCTTGACTCAATTTCTCTTGGAATGACTCTCCTTATGTTTTAACAAGTGTGTTTGACTTAGAGATAGGAAGTTGAGGTTGATTTACAAAAACAAACCAAGTGGTGGCAAAGTATGATCCATATATGCCAAAATTGAATCAAAACAATTTTGAGTGTTCATTTGCTTTGATATTGCACTTGTTCTAGTTGCTTTATGTTGTGTTGGCATAAATCACCAAAAAGGGGGAGATTGAAAGGGAAATGTGCCCTTGGGCCATTTCTAAGTATTTTGGTGATTGAGTGCCAACACAAGTGCTTTTGTGTTAATCTATGCAATGTGGTGGACAAAGTGCAAATCAAGTCAAAAGGTATGTTTCTAGACTTAGTACATTGTTTTATGGACTAATGTATTGTGTCTAAGTGCTGGAAACAGGAAAAACTGAATTGGAAATGAGATGGCTATGTTCAGCCGAAGTCAGCTCAGTCTGGGTGCACCGGACAGTGTCCGGTGCGCCAGGCTGGCTCTGGCGAATAGGCTGCTCTCGGGACTTCGACGACGGTGTACGGCTATAATTCACCGGACTGTCCGGTGGTGCACCGGACTGTCTGGTGAGCCATTCACAGGCGAACTCGTCGCTCTCGGAAAACCATCAACGGCGTACGGCTATAATTCACCGGTCTGTCCGGTGGTGCACCGGACTGTCCGGTGAGTCAACGGTCAGCCGAGGATTCCGCGCGTGACGCGTGGCTGAGCCAACGGTCACATTGGTGCACCGGACTGTCCGGTGTGCACCGGACAGTGTCCGGTGCGCCAACGGCTCTCAGACTCCAACGGTCAGCTTCGCCAAATAAGGAAAGCAATCTGCACCGGACAGTAAACAGTGGATGTCTGGTGGTGCACCGGACTGTCCGGTGCGCCAGTCGACAGAAGGCAAGATCTGCCTTCCAGGAATGTTCTCAACAACTCCTAGCTGCCTTGGGGCTATAAAAGGGACCCCTAGGCGCATGAAGGAGGACATCAAGCATACTTACAACATTCCTAAGCACCAAGACATCGATTCCGCGCATTTGTTTCTTTGTGATAGCATATAGAGCTCTAGTGGAGTTGTGAACTCATTGGGTTGTGTTGCGAGCTCTTGTTGCGATTTGTGTGCGTGTTGACACTCTGATTTTTGTGTCTTGTGTGCGTTGCTAATCCCTCCCTTGCTCCGTGCTTCTTTGTGAACTTCTAGTGTAAGGGCGAGAGGCTCCAAGTTGTGGAGATTCCTCGCAAACGGGATTAAGAAAAGCAAGCAAAACACCGTGGTATTCAAGTGGGTCTTTGGACCGCTTGAGAGGGGTTGATTGCAACCCTCGTCCGTTGGGACGCCACAACGTGGAGTAGGCAAGCGTTGGTCTTGGCCGAACCACGGGATAACCACCGTGCCATCTCTGTGATTGATCTCTTGTTGGTTATTGTGTTTTGTTGAAGATTCATCTCTAGCCACTTGGCGGTTATTGCGCTAACCCTTAACCAAGTTTTTGTGGCCTAAGTTTTAAGTGTTACAGGATCACCTATTCACCCCCCCTCTAGGTGCTCTCAATAGGAAGTAATTCGGCTGCGGGGACCAACTATAAGTCGCCGAATTTTTGACATACTTGGCATCCTTTATAGTATTTGAAACAATCAGCTACCATGTTAGGCCAATAGAAGTCAGTTCTTCGCAATAACCATTTCATCTTCGGAGCCGATTGATGGGTACCACAAATCCCCTCATATACTCCGGCCATGCCTAATATAGCATAACTTGGGCCCAAGCACTTAAGCACGACGTCATCGACTATTCGACGGTAGAGTTCATCACTCATTAAAACATACTTGAAAGTTGTACATCGAACGTTCCTATCCATCCTAACACTGAGATTTCGTAGGTAATCAACTATGGGTGTCCTCCAATCAGTTTCATTGGCTTTGTCATCAGCCGATTTTACTAGGAGGACTTCCCTAGCAACCCCGGACGGTCCGGAGCCCTCACCCGAACGGTCCATGACCTGGGTAATTGGCTCTACACTAGTTATCAGATTTTCGGTGTTGTGAAATTTCCCTCGCTTTATCCGATAACCTGATGCATCTTGTGCCAAATTGTTCGCTCTATAATTCTCAACTCTAGAGATGTGACGAATGCTGAATTCGTCAAAAGAATGAATTATGCTCCAACATTTTTCAAGGTAATTATTTAGAGTGCCATCTAGACATCGATACTTTTCTAATACCTGTTGGACCACTAGCTGAGAATCAACAAGTGCCTTCACGTGTTTCACTCCCATATAGCTTAATAACTCCAAGTCGAATAGAAGGGCTTCATATTCGGCTTGATTGTTAGTATAGTAAGTTTTCAATCGGCTAGAGAAGTCGAAGGAAGCGTTACTTGGTGAGACAATCACAACGCCAGTTCCTTGTCCTTCGTTGCAAACCGATCCATCAAAATATAGAGTCCAGTGAGTAATAGTGAGATATGATATGCCTAGTTCAGGAGCATTATCAATCCGATGTTCTACAATAAAATCTGCTACGACCTGGCCTTTCATAGATTTCAATGGTTGATAGGCCAAGTCATATTCTATAAGTGCATAAGCCCATTTACCGATTCTACCACTCATTATCGGGTTTTGCAACATGTATTTGATCACATCGGCTTGACCCGAAACAATGCAATGACTAGACAATAGGTAACACCTACATTTGGTGCATGCATAAAACAAGCATAAACATAACTTCTCAATACAAGTGTACCTTATTTTAGCGTCCACCAGTCTACGACTTAGGTAGGTTACCACATGCTCCTTTCCTCCGGTCTCTTGCGTCAGAACAGCTCCAATAACTTTATCTTCAACTGCAATGTATAATCTGAACGACACTCCTACATATGGCACCTTTACCACGAGAGCTGAAGACAAATATTTTCTAATGAGATCAAACGCTTCCTACTGTTCGGATAGGAGTGAAGGCATCAATTTTGGCTAGGTTAGAGATAAACCTTCGTAAATAATTTACCTTGTCGAGAAACTTCTGCATTTCAAACTTACATGTCGGAGGTCCCACATTCCGAATGGATTTAATTCGGTCAGTGTCTATCTCTATACCATGTTCATGAATGATGAACCCTAAGAACTTATCAGCCGACACTCCAAAAGCGCATTTACGTGGGTTCATTTTTAGACCATACCGATGCATTTTATCAAAGGCTTTGCGCAAATCAGCTATATGAGAACTAAACTCAGTCGATTTGACTATGATATCATCAATGTAGACTTCCACAGTGTTTCCCAATAACTCGTGAAAGATTAAATTCATAGCCCTCTGGTAAGTAGCACCAGCATTTTTCAGACCAAATGTCATGACAACCCACTCAAATAAACCAATGAAGCCTGGACATATAAAGGCCATTTTAGACTCATCTTCTTCGGCCATGAAAATCTGATTATATCTGGCATTATCAAGAAAGCTAATAATTCAATTTCCTGACGCATTATTGATCAACGTGTCGGCTATGGGCATGGGATATTCATCTTTAGGAGTTGCTCTATTCAAATTGCGAAAATCAATGCATACTCTGAGCTTACCTGATTCTTTCTTCTCCACCGGCACAATATTGGAGACCCACTCTACGTATCTACAAGGTCTAATAAAATTAGCTTCTAGCAGCCGATGAATTTTGTCCTTTATTCGTGGGAGTAGATCTGGATGAAATGTTTCTAGCTTTCTATTTGAAAGGCCTAAAACCGGATTTAATAGGTAGCCGATGCTCTACTATCTCTCGGCTTAATCCTGGCATCTCAATGTAATTCCAAGCGAAGCAATCAGAATATTCTTTCAATAGACAGATCATTTGATCTCTAGGATCGGTCTCCAGGGTCTTTTTCACAAAAATCGGCCTTGTTGTTTTACCATCTCATATATCAATCTCCTCCACAGGATCGACCGATGTAAACCTCTGTCCTAATTTGTCGATATCTTTGAATTCCTCTATTATGTCTCCCATAGAGAAATTAGATGATCTCTATGTAACAGTGGACCGTCAGGTCTCGATGGCCGGACCGTCCGTGACACTGGTTTTATGCTGCGGTGGTTGTTTGGCCTTAAAAGCCGACATTATCTGCAAAAGACCGGAGCGTCTGGCCTTAGAGGTCGGACCGTCCGTGACCAGGGACATGTTCATTATGTGTGTACTCATCATTTAAACTTTATTTAGGATTTAGCTGATTCTCTATCGACTCTAGCATTACAGGAATGAAACCCTTTTTATCTATACTTATAAACTAATAATCAGAAAAATCTATCCCTATGAGACACGTAGTAGTCTCATAGGTCCAAAGTACAGGGGCATCGGCCATAGTGATACAGGCCGACGCATCAACATGTACTACATCGTCGCCTACCCATTGTAGTAACATTTGATGCAACGTAGAAGGTACACATTGATTAGCATGAATCCAATCTCTGCCTAAGATTAGACTGTAATTTCCTTCTACATCAGTAACGAAGAATGCAATAGCAAAGTTCTTAGTCCCGATGATTAACTCAACGAACGTGACTCCCTTGGCTTTGATCGAACTATCGGTTCCAACACCGCTGAGGGTCATGTTGGTCTTGACAAGTTCGTCGTCTTGTTTACCTAATTTTCTATACAATGAATATGGCATTAGATTTATGATCGCCCCCGTCTACCAACATTTTAGCAATCAGTATCCCATCAATGTGACCGCGCACGAAGAGCGGCTTTAAATGATTTACCGATTCCTTTAGTTTAGTGAAGGCGACCTCTTTAGGACCAAAGTTGAACTGAGCAACGACAGGTTCACCATCGCCGATAATAGTACAATCAGTGGAGAATGTAATAACATTTACATCCATACCTGAGTGCTCTGGAAAAGCTTCGTAGTTGACTAGGTCTTCTCCCAGTAGGTCGTCTTCCTCCATGGGTATCGGCACGTCGTTGGAGGTGTCTTGGTGTAGTGCGGACAGTCCGGACTCAGGGGTTGTACGGTCCGTGGCCTGTGTGGACGGTCCGGCCTTTATAGCCGGACTGTCCGCCACACCTGCAGAGAGCTGCCCGGTTGTTGTTTTATTTTCTGTATTTGTGGTCGTTTGCTTTTCCTCAATGGCCTTTACTCTCCATCTCTTTTGTGGTGGGGGGTACTACAGATGTGTGTCATTGAATATCTTTTCCACCTCCTTTTCCTGGTTCTCCTTTGCTCTTAGACGCTATAATTTTCGCTTTTGTGATCATGTCAATCCTGGTGGGCACCATTGGGGCATGGAGTATTTTGGATTGGCTGTTTTGTTGACAGTCGTATCTTCTTTTTTGCTTGGCCGATTCACCAAAAATCATCAGCCCTTCATTATTTTCTTGTATGACGACATCTGTTGTTCCTATTTTGATGACGTCTCTTTTTGTCGTCCTGTTGGAGGCTGTAGCTATATGCCCCCCTGCCGGATTAGTCGGCCTTTGGGGCCGAGTGGTCCGGCAATCTTGCTGGGCATGTGCTCGTTGACCAGATTAAGGGACTGTACAGGAGGCGCCAACCTGTCAAAAACAGATGACTGGGGTGCCCCTCAAACGGGGTATTGTGGTATCCCGAATGGATATGGTGGCGTGCCCCACGTCTGATTCGAGATATATGGTGGTATCTATGTATAATGATATGACATGGGTGTATATGGAGGTGGAGGTGTCCACACAGGCACATTAGGTCTTAATTGAATATTATGACCTTCCGTCCTTGCCGATTGGTGAGGTGTTCCAATCGGTCTTACCTGTTGTCGCTCCTAGGTGGGTGAGCGAGGTCGTTTTGGTAGCCGATCACTTTGGTCGACCTTTTTTCACATATTTAGATAATAATTGATCAAAGGTCGAGCCAGATTTGACCAGCCGGCCAGCTGCCTTAAATGTATTAGTTTCTACGTAGCTATCTATGATTGTCGTGGTTTGAAGGTACGCGGTCGTTGTGGCTCCTGAGTGTTGTCGGACCGTCCGTTGGAATGCCCTGGACCATCCGACGATGTTCCAAACCGTCCGCGCCTGGGCATCGGACCACCTGTGATGCGCAGAACAGGTTCCCATGCCCAGCCACCTGTCTGCGCTTGCCCCCAACGTTGGAGGTTGTGATGGTAACCTTCATAGTCTCCCCTCCATCAGGAGTTTCCTCGACCACCACCTTCCTGCAAGAAATTTTATTATTCTCATCGGCCTTCTGTGCGTCGCCGATAGTGACTTCTTTGCCTATGCCCTTATCGACTGTGCTAGGCCGAATTAGGACCCTTTTGCCCTCGAAGTCGATCACATTCATCGGAAAGGGCTCCGTGTCTACCTGCATTTCCTAAAATTTCAATCGTCCCTCATTAATGGCCGATTGAATCTATCGATGAAACACATTGCAATCATTAGTGGCATGAGAAAAAGAGTTGTGCCACTTGCAATACACGCGACACTTTAGTTCACCGGTGGATGGAACAGTATCGTTTATTTTAATGTTGCCATTTTTGAGTAATTCGTCAAATATTTTGTCACACTTGCCAACATTAAATGTATATTTAACCTCCTCTTGTCGTTTCTTTTGAACCGGCTGTAAGGAGGAACAAGCCGAAGATTTGGCCTACTTTGGCCAAACCATTTCAGCCGCACATACTTCTTTTGATTTGTCGTCCGAGCTACTTTGGTCGCATTCTACTATATGAACATTGTGATGAGCAGCTTTGGCAGTTTCTTTGCTTCGGCTTTCGCAAGCCAAAGCTCTCTGATGTAATTGCGCTAGCGTGAGAAACTAGATGTCTTCTAATCTTTTCTTTAAATAATAGTGCAATCCAATGCTAATCCGGCTAGTTGTTTTTCTACCAAATGAATTTGAAAGCATCGGTTTCTTGTGTTCCGAAATCTCCGGATGTAATCATTAACCGATTCATATTTACCTTGTCGTAGGGCCACTAGATCTGCTAAATCTAGTTCGTAATCACCAGAAAAGAAATGGTCTTGAAATTTTTGCTCTAAATCCCCCCACGACAAAATAGAATTAGGAGGGAGTGTGACATACCATGTGAATGCAGTCCCTGTCAAAGATAATGAAAATAAACGCACGTGGAATGCCTCTGTGTTGGCCAATTCTCCTAATTGCGCTAAGAACCGGCCTATGTGTTCATGCGTACTCTTACCTTGGTCACCCAAAAACTTTGCGAATTCGGGTATCCTAGTTCCCTGTGGGTATGGGTGATGGTTAAATCGGCTGTCATAAGGTCTCCGATATGACTTCCCCCCAGGGACCATGCTTACTCCGAGCTTATCTCGAAACGCCCCAGCTATTTCTTCCTTTACTATATCAATAGCAGTCGGTGGGAGACCTCGGCTCTTTGTCCTATCATGGGTGAGGTTGTTTGGACATTAGTTTGTTGTCTTCCCCCCATTGGTTTGGGTTATGTGGTGATTACTATTTGCCCTATATGGTTCATAGGACTGGCCATTCCTTTCCGACCTTCTAGGCGGAGCCGGAAAGTACTCGCCCCCATGGGCTTGGGATGATGTATTAATGGGCTGGTGCATTGTATAGTGCGATGGGAAGTGTTGCTGGAACGGGCGAGGATTTAGGTAACAATCCTCCTCAAACAACCCTGTGCCAGACCGTCTGGTCGGATATGCAGACCGTCTGGCTACGTGTGTGGACTGTCCGGCCATATGGCCGGACCGTCCGTGATCGTATGTGGACCGTCCGTCGCTGTATGCGGACGGTCCGACAAGGTAGTTTAGGGCTTGCGTAGCATGTGGCGGCTTGGACGAATATCTCGGTAACTTGTTAAAAATGGGACCGGCCGTTCCTGGCCCGGACGGTCCGCGCTTAGGTGCGGACGGTCTGAACATGTGTAGATCGGCTAATTTATCGCTGATGTGCATAGGAGGTTGTGGTTGCTCAGGGTACGTGTCTATTGGCATCCCATAAAGGGGTTGTGACTGATCATAACAACCTGTAGCCGATGAATTACGCGTGTTTTACCCCAATTCAACCTCGTGCGAAGGAAAATTTGCAACAGTAGATTTATCAAACGCATGTACTAGCCTCCTATAATATTTTTGCATACCCCCTATGATATTTTGCATTTGGTCTCGTTGCTCATCTATAAAAATTTTAAGAGATTGGAGCTCGTTTGTTTCGCTCACCTCGGGGGTAGTCGTGGTAGGTCGGAGCGAAGCCAGATTTGTCGTCCGTTGCAGAACGACCTTATTGTTCCTGTCCACCTTGTAGTTGGCCAGGAACTTCGCCTTTGCTTCTTGGATCAGCTGCTCCTTGTGCTCCTCGAACTGGATCTATTCGTTAGCCAACAAGGTTTCCCAAGTCGGCTCTATGGTATTGCTGGGGGATACATCAGAGTTATCCCTTGAACCAGCCATTGAGGGTCGATCTGATGGATCTATATGTGCTCTCCCCAGCGGAGTCGCCAAAAAGTGTGTTGGCACAGATCCGAGCGCCAATCACTGAGTTGAAAACCAGCGGTGGTGTTGTCTGCACAGACGCGGACGGTCCGCGACCAGGTGCCGGACGGTCCGCGACCTGGCGCAGGGCTCGGGTTCCCTGACTGACGAGACAGACGGTCCGCGCCTAGAGGCCGAACGGTTCGCGCGTGCGCAGGGGGGCGGAGTTCGCTGGCGGGCTTGAATCCCGCTCCCGGGAGGGACCCCGTCGGGGAGGAGAGGTCTTAGGCCTCGTCTAGGGTCGGCAGGCCACCTTAGACACCTCTAATCGACGTAGAGCCGAAGAGAAGCGCAGAATTTGGGGATTGAGAGGCTAAATTAGAACTAAACTAGAATTACTCCTAATGCCTAAGGTAAAATGAAAGATAAACTGAGTATTGATTCAATTGTCCTTCCACAAATCGGTCGTAGCCCTCATTTATATAGAGGGAGGAGGTCTAGACCCATTACAAACGATCTCCTGAGTTAATTCCGCGAATCTAGCTAACAAAACCCACAAGAAACTCGGAACCCTAACTGGTTCTACGCATGCGCGGACCATCCGTGCCACCAGTGCGGACCGTCCGCCCGGTCATTTTGGTGCCCAACAGATATTTAATTGTGTTACTTTAAGTTTATTCCGCATTTTTGAAAGCAATACTTTTACAAGAATACGACTTAGTTCTATACTCCTATTATTGTTTGTCTTATTCTAACCGCTAACCAAGGGATTAAGTATTGTTTAAAGCTGTAAATTTTAGATTTCGTCTATTCACCCCTTTTACTTTTATAGGCGACTATCACAAATGCTATATCATGCTAAAAAACTGTTATGTTAGATTGCTGTGTCATTGGCACATTGCTCTTGAACAATTCTCATATGGTAGCTGACATTTTTTTCCTGTTTTTCCTTTCGCTGTTTCGCGCAAAGGAAGAGTCTGCCTGCTGATGCTGTTGCGACTCAATCAGTTAACTATGAAGACAGTTGATGGATCTACATTTTACACCCTGCGCAAGAACAACTTGTAGACAATTTGGATTCCTAGGGAAACAGGGCGGTACGACTCCCAGGCAAATTCTCCAAAAACCTGGTGCTGGAAACCTGGTGCAGTGAATCTGAATTATTGATGTACTATTGTTTTTTCCGTGAGCATTTCTGCTCGTGTAATCTTCATTTCAACATGAAATAAAATGTGTTTGGACCTTTGAGGCCTTAACCACATAATACGCCTCAGACAGGCCTGTTTGAATTCCTAGGAATTTAGAACAAGTTCGTAGTAAAACATACAGATTCCTAGAATGACCCCCCTTTTTTAAACACCTGTATATTGGCACCACCTATATATAGTTCTATGCAATATACTAATATTTACATTCCTCCAACAGAGACACACAAGCTTAGCCGTGCGTTACAATTTACACATTTTAAAAATATGACGTACAAATTGAATTCTTCAAACCCATGCCTGCAACACAATAGCTCAAGCACGTACCTGCTCCAGTCAGGATCTTTGAGGTTTTGTGAGAAGTACCATGACTGGCTCAAGATAGGCTTCAACAAACATCTCCTTCCATCTCTCTTTACGCCACAAACCCTAGCGAAGAGGATGACCCGTATATCTCATTTGCCTCGGCCACAGGGACATACACGACATCCGTCAACGAGCTGTGGGTGCGGCCATAGAAAATGTAGACGAACACCCCCATCACTAGCCACACCCCAACTCGCATCCACGTGCCGCCACTGAAGAACAACAAGTTTATGCTTGTTAAAAACAATACATCAGTTCTAAATATGCAGTAAAAAAAGCTGATGGGATGAAGTACTCACCCAAGATTTATTAACAAGTATGTATTTATGAGGATACACATTACCGGCAGCAAGGGAACAAACGGACAGATGAATCCTACAGAAGACAGAGTAGAGATGTTTAATGCCAGATAGTTTACCAGTATGATCTAGTACAATGAGATGCTGAAGCGTGCTATGATGAGAGTACCTCCGGAGTGGCCAAAGGAGTGCCTCCCATCATCTTGGTCAATCCAGCAGAGCATGCCCAGACCAGCTAGGAGGAGCATGCCACCCAAAACACAAACGGAGCATCTCACCGGGCTGGCATCACAGATTAGATTGTTACTTTGTTAGAGTGCTTTGCTTATACACAGGAAAATTCAGTGGGGAAGCAGGAAGCATGCGTTCTTGCACAGTAGACTGAACGGTTGTCACTTACAAGGGCAAGAATGTTGCCGAGGCTGACGTCGTGAGGATCAGAACCCCTATGCAAACAGATGTGATGCTGCATGCCGCAGTCTTACGCCGTTTTGCCTCGCTCAAATTGCCTAAAGAGTCAGGAGACAAGTTTATGGGCTACCTTAACTGAAATGCACATACTTAGAAATTTAAAGCATATAATTTTTTGATCGATTTAAAGCGTATAAAATTGGTTATGCAATTGCCCAGACATACTTGCGTATAGCTGCTTCTCGATCAGGGGGTCAGTAATTGGTTCTACTACAACATCACTTATTTCAGCTGAGCCTTGCTCATGATCATCATCTCCAAGGGTACCCCTCAGCTTTTCCTCGTCATTTTCTTGGCTCAAGCGGAATGATGCTTGCAGGGAAGATGGGAGGGGTACCTCATCTGGAGGAACGTATCTAAGAATCAAGATGGACACAGCAACTATAGTGAACGCGAGTAGCGTGCCTACACTAACCTGCAACGAAAAACAGCACCTTTTAGCTCCAAACATTTTTCAATAATGCCCGTATAGTCACATGCATACACTACGATGATCTCTGGGAATAAGGTTCACTAATATAACTGAGCTCAAGATGAAGTCATATGTTCTCACAGAAAATGTTTGGTGAATCCTTACCATTCCAGCCAGTTGAGAGACATCCATGAAGAAAGCAAGAGCAGCTGCACAGATGCCAGTCACTACTGTGCTTTTGACTGGAACTTGTGTCGTCTTATGGACATCAGAGAAGAATGATGGTAGCAGGCCATCTCGTGCCATGGCCATCAATATTCTTGGCTGAAGGAAGTATCAAAGTGGAAGTATGAATACCAATAGCAGCATAAACTGAAGTTGTGCAATGCATATGCTTGTTGCGAGAACAGATAAAGCAGAAAACTGATGATATATATCCAGATTATATGCCAGTATTCTTCAGATGTTACTCATTTTAAAACCATGCCCACTTGGCTGATGACTCATATTTTCCATCAATTTGAATCACAGAAGAAATTTGATGATACATTGGTTAAGATATGCTTATACCTGTGGCAATATAGACCCCATCAAGGTTGAGCAGAGAGCAAGAACAGCACCAGTTGTTACAAGATACCTAAAGCAAGATAAGCACATGAAAACAATCTCAGTCAGACGCACACCAGATCATCCATGAAAAAAATGAGAAGAAGTCCTTACATTGCCCAGTGCATCCCATGTTTGGCAAAGGCAGATGAAATAGGGGTGTCTGGGTCCATAGCAAAGTATGGTACCAGACCAACAATAACAACTGAAACCAACATGTACAAGGAACAGCAAATCGACAATGCTGTTCCGATTCCCAGTGGCAGATCTCGTTGTGGGTTTTTCACCTGCCAGAAGTCAACAACGGTTAATTAGACATCCATTTCCTTAGATGAGGGAATTAAATTTTGCCAACGATCCAGAAAATAAGAAGGGCTAAATCAATTAGGGAAACATGACGTTTTCTAACCTCCTCAGCCGTGCTGGCAACTGAATCAAAGCCTATGTAGGCGAAGAAGACAGTTGCTGACCCGGCAAGCATTCCATTCGCTCCATAAGGGAAAAATCTGAAATCAATGAAGTGTAAGTGCACTAACTACTGGCTTGAGAAACAAAGCAAAGCATCAGGATCTTTAGCATTACCCGCCAGCAACCTTGTAGCCAACCCATCCTGTTTGGAAGCCGATGTAGCTACCGGCTATGATAACAAATAACATCACAAAGCAATTTAAGACCGTCACAACTCCTTGCACAAATGAACTCTGAAAAAAGGAGAAAAAAACAAGAGAGGAAATGTCAGGTGCCACATTCTCAGGAAATCTGTAAGGTAGGTATTATTGAATTGGAGAAGGTAGCAACCTCTTTTATCCCCACACAGAGCAGGCCAGTGACGACGAAAACGAGGAAAGAAGCACAAGGATCAACAACGACATCAAGCCATGGGATCTCATGTCGTGCTAAAATCCATGGCAGACTATCCTGTCCTCCAAAAAATAAGGCCTGAAAGGAGAGTTATTCAAAAAAAAAAAAAGAATGGAGTCTGTAAGGAGACCCAAGATTAACTACTGATCAGTAGCTGTGTGACCACATCATGAGACGCAGGGGAATTCCACTCACTAGATTGGGAGATATGCCACGGGCAACGGCTGATCCACCAATCGTGTATTCAAGTATCAAAGCCCAGCCAATCAACCATGCAACTCTGCACAATGAAGCAATGGACAATGTGAGAACATAAAGCACAGGAATGCCATATGAAACAATGTTCACTCCATAATACATATATATCAGTAAATTACCCTTCGCCAACGCAGATGTACGAATAATGATAGGCACTTCCTGCCGAAGGGCAACGGCTAGCCAGCTCCGCGTAGCAGAAGGCTGAAAGCGCAGCTGCTATTCCGGCTATCAGAAATGAAAGCGTCAATGCCGGCCCGGAATGCTCCCGCGCAACTGTGCCAACAAGGACGTAGACGCCAGCTCCAATCGTCGACCCAACACCTGAGCAATGGCATAGAGATTCCACGATCAATACTTACGTTAGTGAGATAGTGTAATTAGCAAAACAAAATAAAAAAAGCATTCGGTTCAACTGAATACTCTATGCAGTCCAGTGAACAAGCCATCTGCTGCATAAGCTCCAAGACTCCGTGGCACAAAAAAAAATCTTCTTTGAGCTAGAGTATTTACATGTCAAGAAACAGTTTTTTTTTGGGTTGAAATGATATGATCTAGTACATGTTATGCACGACGGGCATGTGCATAATCAGAGTAGCAATGCCCAGAACAGTACGGAGACAGCCACCCACCTACCTACCTTGCCAACAGTGACCCAACGCCAAGCAACCGAGCAGAGGAAGGAACTAGAGACGGTAGCAACTGAGATTCCTCTCAACCTTTACCCATAACCTAGATTGCGTCTGGATGGGGGCTGAGAGGATGGGATGGTTCCGTTCCGTTCCTGTTTGGATTGGGGACTGAGACACGGACTGGAAACTTCGCAAGCGAAATCTCAGAGAGTAACACAGCTCCAGCTCGAGTACAGTATATCAACAGCAGCTCACTGAACTGAATCCGGCAAATTCAAATCGTCGCACGGGAAGCACCTGCACGGCCGCACCGCCCAAGAGAGAGAGAGAGAGAGAGGAAGGCAGCGAAGCTTGCACCTTTCGTGGTTGGTTCCGAGTTCCAACAAATTAAATCCCCGCAAAGATCCACCGCAAACAAGAAGAAGAAGAAGGATGGAGGGAAGAGAGGTCGCTAACCGATGGCGACGAGCTGGGTGACGGAGAGCTCCTTGCGGAGCTGGTGGGCGCTGCCGGCGGCGCGCGTCCGCTCGGAGTCCACCTGCTTCCGGCGCATCAGCGCCCGGACCCCGCTGCCCATCCCCGCCGCGTCTGTCCCTTGCTTGCTTGCTGAGGGCCGGCGGCTGCAGAGGGGAATGATTGATTGATTCGTCCTGTTCCTGTAGGGAAGAAAGGCAGAGCAGTCGTCGTCTCCTCGTCGCTGATTAGATGGCGTGCCAACGGTGTATGTATATGACGGTAGAATGGGTCATTATGGGTGTACAACTAGTAAACTGCAAGCTTCGACGAGCGGCACACACGAGAACTTGAGTGTTGTTGCGGGGGGCTTGATTGATGCGACGCGAGAAAGGAAAAGTCCATATTAACCTTATAGAATTGTAGCTCACATGTATAGTATCTATGGACAGGTATGTAATTTTGTATAAAACTATATCTGGTCACCATAAATAGAAGCACAATATGATCCATAGGGATACTTTCTGGAGTCAGTGAGAGACCAATCTCTATCATTACCTTCTTATATAGCCATGTAACATCGAAGATATACATGTAAATGCCTATTGTAATATATAGTTCAGAATAATAGGAGATGAGTTGATTTTGATTGAATTAATTTATCGAATTGTCGTTATTCTTTTTATGCCTTCTCTCATTTGTTAATCCTTCAAGATTAATAAATGGGAGAAGGAAAAACATTTTCATATGTGTTGCCTTATTTTTTTATCTCTTTCGGGATATAAGAACAAGTGAACAACAGGTGTGTTTCGTTGCAATGGTCGTATGGGACAGGATGACACGATTCTTTAGGGTTGATTTGGTGGATAAGGATCACGAGGGGATTCCTTCACATGGATCTCCCCGTAATCCCTGTCCATCAAATCAGCCCTTAGATAAGATTGCTCGGTTTAGAATCAGAGGTTAGGACATAACGTCCCAGCTGTCTATCAGAATTGAACAGATGAGACAGAACCCCGTCGGACGTAGCTCCTCATCGGCTGTCCCAAATGCACCGCAAGCAAATACACCCTTAACTACGGATAATCTTCGCTTGATGCTAACGGTAGCCCTCACATTTTTTTATTATACTTGTAGCCAGCCAGAGCCCTCTGAATATTTCATGTGAAAATTTTAGATATAGAGCCATGTACTTGTAGCCAAGGGGCGTGCATGATGGTTGACCTTTTCAGCCACGCTACACACCACACGTACGACTCTCCGCTCCCAATAGGCTAGCTGGTTAGCAGTGCCGTGTTGGCGTATGCTTATCGCTAAAAATATACTTAGGGGGTGTTTGGTTACACCCCGCTAAAATTTAGCCCCTGTCCCATCGAATATTTGAACCTCCGTTTCGGGTATTAAATGTAGTCAGATTATAAAACTAATTTGTCAGCCGAAGATTAAAAGACGAGACGAATCTAGTTCAGTTGGTTGGGTCTATATTTCATACTCCTATTTAAAAGTTAAACGTTTGATGTGACCCGGGCTAAACTTTAGCAGGAGCAACCAAACACCCCCTTATTTGTATGTCTGGTCCATACAAGTTCCAAAGTGCGGCAAGGCAAGGCAAGGAAAAAAAGTATTTTATTCATGGGAGCCGTCAGCCAACCGTGGGATCAAAGATTTCATAATTTTCTTCTCTAGAAGAAAAATATTTTAAGGACTAGTTTGGGATCCTATTTTTCTAAAAAATTTCTATTTTTTCTAAAAAAACTAATTCATTTTCTCTTGAAAAAAATGTGAATCTTTAGAAAAATGTAGTTACCAAACTAGCTCTAATACTAATATTCTAGCGAGATGTGTTGTGCAAAAAAAAAAAAAATCAGTTTTGTGAATCCTCGTGCGCCCACGTCAGTCAATGTTGCAGAAATGCATGTTCGCTCCCTCCAAAGGGAAAAAAACGACTTATAAACTTCGTACTTGATTTTTTAGAAAATTGGTTCTCTACCTACCAAAGTTCACCTCTTCGTAAAATACCATCCAAAGACCTCAGCTCTGCAAAATACCACCCACAGTTTCACCTTTCTTTGGAAGTCAACACCCCGTTTGTTTCTTCACTAAAAGATGGAAATGGATACCCGCGACCCGATACTCGGTTATTTACTCCATTAGGTATGTATACCGGCTAGATATTCTATCCATGAGTCTCTAATTAGACAAAAATCTTTACTCAATGGGTAAATGAGTATTAGAAGGTTTTGTCCTCACCCATACTCGTTAACCTATGGGTATAAAATACCTAGTATAAAAACGTGAACTTGGAATTCGATCATCCATCTATTTTGACTATTTAACAAACTTTTTGGTGATAATGTTATAGAAGGCCTAACAACTATTTGATGACCATGTAATGGAACATGTAATTTGGTACTATTCTAATGTTGCTACTTTATCCAATTATCTATGGTGTTGTTGAATGGATAATTGAATGATGCTCGAAATTTTGTAATGGTATTTAGATTTAAATACTTGATGTTTGCATAATGTATTATTTGATAGATGTTTAATCTTTGTGGATACGGGTGACCCATACCCACATGTATGGGGTAAATCCATACCCACCAGTGGATATGGGTGACCCAACGAGGATATTTTTTGTCGCGGATATGAGTATAGAATAGTCATACCCGGTGGATATTTACCCATTGTCATCTCTAGTTTCTAACCACATTTGCCCTCAATGCATCCTCTTCTTTGTTTCTGGCCACCAACCACACGAACATTATTCTCCTGTTGAATTGGTGACAAACTACCGTCATCACTTACAACAAGGTTAATTTGCAAGCTATATTACTTGTTGAGTTTCGTTTTTACCTTTAGTTACATGATTATATCTCTTATATGCAGGAATATAAATGGAGACGCTTTCTCTTTGAGGTCTAAAGTCCGGTTTGTTTCAGCTTTTTACAGCTTCTGTCCACCAAAAGTTGTTTCGGACTGTCAAATGCTTAGCTTTTCAGACAACTTCAATAAAATCGATTTATTAAAAACCATCCAAAATCAACATAAACACATAATTCGTCGAGTCATTGCAATAGTAGGAATCCATCACTTTCTAGATCTTGAATCCTATGGATATCTTCATCTTCCTCCACACGTAATCCCAAGGATACTTAGATTCTCTCCACAGCCAAATTCTCCCTACAACCAAATTCTTAGAAAAGCTAGTCAGAAAAAGCTGAACCAAACAGGCCCTAAAAATGCTGCCTTAGAGACTCCAAAAAATCCAAGACAACAAAAACTACATCTACCCCTCCTACGGGCCTAGTGACAAGCTAGTACTTATGCATGTAATGAAGGTTTGGACGAAGCAGTGTGCACATTGCATGTTGTTTAAAACTATCGACGTCGATCTGGACATCAAACACTGGAGATGAACCATTGGCAGTAATCTCTGTGGAGACATGAATAGTTCGCGGCACAGGGTTGGACGGTCCGCGACCTTGGCGCAGGAGCGGCTCCTCTGCGTACGTCCAGATAGTTCGTGCCTGGGGCTCGGATGGTATGCGATGGTGTAGAGGGTCGTCTTCGTCACGGCAGACCTATATTTCGCCTCCAGGGAGCGACCCCATCGAGGAGGAGAGATCCTAGGGTGTGTCTTGGTGTCGACAGGCCACCCAAGACACCCCTAGTCGTCGTAGAGTCGAAGAGAGGTGAAGATTTGAGGTAGAAGAAGGCTAAACTAGGGCTAAAGTAAGACTACTCCTAATGCATAAGGTAAAAATGATGAGTAGATTTGATTGAATCGATTGTGGGGGGTTCAATCGGTCGTAGCCTTTCATCTATATAAAGGGAGGAGGTCTGGACCTGTTATAAATCGGTTCTCGAGTTAATCCCGCAGGTTTTGCTAACAAAACCCGCTAGAAATCTAGAACCCTAATTGATTCTGTGCACACACAGACCGTCCGCGTTGCCACCGCGGACTATCAGGCCTATAGGACCGGACCGTCCGGTAGTACTTCAGTGCTCAACATATGCCCCATGCCTTTTAGTGGAGGTTGACAAACCAAAATCATATGCACTGCCTGCACCCTTTGAGAAACAATAGATCTCACAAGTTATTTTGTTCCAGAAGTAAGAACTAAGCCTGATACAAGTCACTGACATTTCAATCCAATAGGGTGATCATTCAATAGAGCTCTAATGCATAAAGGCCATTTCGGATTGCATCTTTCTCGGCCTTGACCATCTGATCAATGGATCAAAAGGTATATGAAAGTGAATTAGGCTTACACCTATATTCCTAATTGATTTTGGTGATTAAATTGCCCAACACAAATAATTGAACTAACTAGTTTGCTCTAGTCTATAAGTTCTACAGGTACCAAAGATTCACAATAAGCCAATAAAAAGACCAAGAAAAGGGTTCAAACAAAGAGAACAAGGGACAACCGAAGGCACCCTGGTCTGGCACACCGAACTGTCTGGTGTGCCACCGGACAGTGTCCGGTGCAACAGGGAACTCCAAAATGAACTCAACACCTTCGGTAATTTTTAGAGGAGCTCCGCTATAATTCACCGGACTGTCCGGTGCACCACCGGACAGTGTCCGGTGCCCCAAGGGAGAGCAACTCTGAACTCGCCAGCTTCAGGAATCTGCTCCGCTATAATTCACCGGACTGTCCGGTGTGACAGCAGAGCAACGGCTACTTCGCGCGTAACGGTCGACTGCAACGCATTAAATGCGCGCCTGCGCGCGCAGAGGAGCAGAGCATGCACGGGTGGCACACCGGACAGCCAGGCGGGCCCACAAGATAGAGCTCCAACGGTCGGAACCCAATGGCCTGGTGACATGGCTGGCGCACTGGACAGTGTCCGGTGGCGCACCGGACTGTCCGATGCGCCCGTCGACAGCAGCCTCCACCAACGATCAAGTTTGGTGGTTGGGGCTATAAATACCCCAACCACCCCCACATTCAAGTCATCCAAGTTTTCCACCTTCTAACTACTTACAAGAGCTAAGCATTCAATACAAGACACACCCAAGTGATCAAATCCTCTCCTAATTCCACACAAAGGCTTTAGTGATTAGTGAGAGAGATTTGTTGTGTTCTTTTGAGCTCTTGCGCTTGGATTGCTTCTTTCTTTCATTCTTTCTTGCGATCATCTCAATTGTAATCAAGGCAAGAGACACCAATTGTGTGGTGGTCCTTGCGGGAAGTTTGGTTCCCAATTGATTGAGAAGAGAAGCTCACTCGGTCCGAGGGACCGTTTGAGAGAGGGAAAGGGTTGAAAGAGACCCGGTCTTTGTGACCACCTCAACGGGGAGTAGGTTTGCGAGAACCGAACCTCGGTAAAACAAATCCGTGTGTCACTCTCTTTATTCGCTTACGATTTGTTTTGCGCCCTCTCTCTCGGACTCATTATTTTCTCTAACTCTAACCCGGCTTGTAGTTGTGATTAATTTTGTAAATTTCAGTTTCGCCCTATTCACCCCCCCCCCTCTAGGCGACTTTCAATTGGTATTAGAACCCGGTGCTTCATTAGAGCTTAACCGCTCGAAGTGATGTCGGGAGATCACGCCAAGAGGGAAATGGAGACCGGCGACAAGCCCACTACAAGCCACGGGAAGGCTTCATCGGAAGAGTCCCGCAACAAAGGGAAAGGGAAGGAGAAGAAATCCCCTTCACACAAGTCGTGTCGGAGCGGTGACAAGAAGAAGAAGATGAGGAAGGTAGTCTACTACGAGATCGACACCTCATCACCATCCAGCTCTGGCTCCGACACACCGTCCGTAACTTCTAAGCGCCATGAGCGCAAGAAGTTTAGTAAGATTCCCCTACGCTATCCTCGCATTCCTAAACATACGCCTTTACTCCGTCCCATTAGGCAAACCACCAACATTTGATGGTGAAGATTATGCTAGGTGGAGTGATTTGATGCGATATCACCTAACCTCACTCCACAAAAGTATATGGGATGTTATTGAGTTTGGTGTACAGGTACCATTCGTAGGGGATGAAGATTATGATGAGGACGAAGTGGCCCAAATCCAACACTTCAACTCCCAAGCTACAACTATACTCCTCACCTCCCTAAGTCGAGAGGAGTATAACAAGGTGCAAGGGTTGAAAAGTGCTAAGGAGATTTGGGACACGCTAAAGATCGCGCACGAAGGAGACGAGGTGACCAAGATCACCAAGCGGGAGACGATCGAGGGGGAGCTCGGTCGCTTCCGACTTCGCCAAGGGAAGGAGCCACAAGACATGTACAACTGGCTCAAAACCTTGGTGAACCAAGTGCGCAACCTCGGGAGCAAAAAATGGGATGACCATGAAATGGTTAAGGTTATTCTAAGATCACTTGTTTTCCTTAACCCTACTCAAGTTCAATTAATTCGTGGCAATCCTAGATATACACTAATGACTCCCGAGGAAGTAATCGGGAATTTTGTGAGCTTTGAATTGATGATCAAAGGCTCAAAGAATATCAACGAGCTTGATGACCCCTCCACGTCCGAAGCACAACCGGTCGCATTCAAAGCGACGGAGGAGAAGAAGGAGGAGTCTACATCAAGCAGATAACCAATTGACACCTCAAAGCTCGACAATGAGGAAATGGCGCTTATCATCAAGAGCTTCCGCCAAATCCTCAAGCAAAGGAGGGGGAAGGATTACAAGCCCGCTCCAAGAAAGTGTGCTACAAATGTGGTAAGCCCGGTCATTTCATTGCTAAATGTCCATTATCTAGTGAGAGTGACAGGGGCGACGACAATAAGGGGAGAAAAAAGGAGAAGAAGAGATACTACAAGAAGAAGGGCGGCGATGCCCATGTTTGCCGGGAGTGGGACTCCGACGAGAGCTCCACCGACTCCTCCTCCGACGAGGACGCCGCCAACATCGTCGTCACCAAGGGACTCCTCTTCCCCAACATCGGCCACAAGTGCCTCATGGCAAAGGACAGCAAAAAGAAGAAGGTAAAATCAAAATCCTCCACTAAGTATGAGACTTCTAGTGATGAAGATAATGCTAGTGATAAGGAGGATAATCTGCGTACTCTTTTTGCCAACCTCAACATGCAACAAAAAGAAAAATTAAATGAATTGATTAGTGCTATCCATGAGAAGGATGATCTCTTGGACACCCAAGAGGACTTCCTTATTAAAGAAAACAAGAAGCATGTTAAGGTTAAAAATGCTTACGCTCTAGAAGTAGAAAAATGCGAAAAACTATCTAGTGAGCTAAGCACTTGCCATGATGTTATTACCAACCTTAGAAATGAGAATGCAAATTTAATTGCTAAGGTTGATTCAAATGTTTGTGATGTTTCTGAGAGCACCTAGAGGGGGGGTGAATAGGTGATCCTGTGATAACTTGAAACTTAATCCAACAAAACTTGATTAGGCGTTAGCACAATAAGGCCAAGTGGCTAGAGAGGAGTTCTCTTGTGAGACACAGTAAGGACAAGCACAAGAGACACGAGGATTTATCCCGTGGTTCGGCCAAGTACAAAACTTGCCTACTCCATGTTGTGGCGTCCCAACGGACGAGAGTTGCACTCAACTCCTCTCAAGTGATCCAATGATCAACTTGAATACCATGGTGATCTTCTTTGCTTTACTCTTTCCCGTTTGTGAGGAATCTCCACAACTTGGAGTCTCTCGCCCTTACAACAAGAATCAAAATGAAGCACTAGAGTAAGGGAGGGAAGCGACACACTCAAAACCACAGCAAATACGCACACACAAGACCAAGACTTGAGCTCGAAACAATATCTCAAGGTTCTCACTAGAACGGAGCTCAAATCACTAAGAATGTCGAACAAGTGCGCAAGAATGAAGTGTGAGTGATCAACAATGCTCAAAGGATGCTTGGTCTTCTCCTCCATGCGCCTAGGGTTCCCTTTTATAGCCCCAAGGCAGCTAGGAGCCGTTGAGAGCATTCCAGGAAGGCAATTCTTGTCTTCTGTCGCCTGGCGCACCGGACACTGTCCGGTGCGGATTTCTTTCCTTCTTTGGCGAAGCCGACCGTTGCAGATTCAGAGCCGTTGGCGCACCGGACACTGTCCGGTGCACACCGGACAGTCCGGTGCCCCCTCCTGACCGTTGGCTCTGCCATGCGTCGCGCGTGGATTACGCGGCCGACCGTTGGCCCGACCGACTGTTGGCTCACCGGACAGTCCGGTGCACCACCGGACAGTCCGGTGATTTATAGCCGTACACCGCCGTCGAAGTCCCGAGAGCAGCCAGTTGACAGCCGCCAGCCTGGCGCACCGGACAAACTCTTGGCTGCTTCGAGCCAAGCTTTTCCAATTGTATTTTCTCTGATTCTAGCACTTAGACAAACATGTTAGTACACAAAAACCAATGTACTAAGTCTAGGATCATACCTTTGTATTGACTTGCACCTTATCCACCATTTGGCATAGTTTATCATTTAAGCACTTGTGTTGGACACTAAATCACCAAAATACTTATAAATGGCCCAAGGGCACATTTCCCTTTCAATCTCCCCCTTTTTGGTGATTTATGCCAACACAACATAAAGCAACTAAAAGAAGTGCAACATCAATTCAAATGAGAACACAAATTTGTTTTGAATCAGATTTGGCATATTTGGATCATTCTTTGCCACCACTTGGTTTGTTTTTTGAAAATCAAACTCAATTTCCTATCTCTAAGTCAAATTCACTTGTTGAGGCCTAGAGAAAGATATTCCAAGAGAAATTGACCACTGATTCAAAAAACTCCCCCTATTTCCCATAATCAAATATTCTCCCCACAAGAGACCAACTTTTGACAAAAAGATAATAAGAGATTTTTGACAAACCAAAAGCTCTATTCTACTTTTTTCAAAATTCTCAAGCGGTAGCTGATCCATTTATTGCTTTGGCCTTATTTTCTCCCCCTTTGGCATCAAGCACCAAAACGGGATCAATCTTGGCCCTTGAACCCCATTGCCTCACCAAAATCTTCAAATAAGAGTGAAAAGGCAATAAGGATATTGGGATGAACTTGGAGTAAGTTACCCTCTCATTGAAGTGCAGTGGAAGTCTTGTATGGTCCAAGTCCACCTTTTCCCTTTCAATCCACCTTTGAGTCTAAATCAAGCAAACTCAAGCACACGGTTAGTCTCAACGGGTCAAGTTGTAGCACATCTCCCCCTAAATATGTGCATCACTCACACATGGACTTTTGAGGTCTGAGGAGTGTTTGTACAACTTGAGCACCATAAATAAACAACAAAATGCATAAGGAACATGATCAAAAGCATAAAACACATGTATGCTATAAATCAATCCAAGTTCCGCGAATCTAAGACATTTAGCTCACTACGCAGCCTGCAAAAGGTCGACTCATCTAGAGGCTTGGTAAAGATATCGGCTAGCTGGTTCTCGGTGCTAACATAAAACACTTTGATATCTCCCTTTTGCTGGTGGTCTCTCAAAAAGTGATACCGGATGTCAATGTGCTTTTGTGCGGCTGTGTTCAACAGGATTATCCGCCATGCGGTTAGCACTCTCATTATCACATAGGAGTGGGACTTTGCTCAGATTGTAGCCAAAGTCCCGGAGGGTTTGCCTCATCCAAAGTAGTTGCGCGCAACACTGTCCCGTGGCAATGTACTCGGCCTCAACGGTGGATAGGGCAAAGGAAGTTTGTTTCTTAGAACTCCATGACACCAGGGACCTTCCTAAGAATTGGCACGTCCCTGATGTACTCTTCCTATCGACCTTACATCCAGCATAATCGGAGTCTGAATATCCAATTAAGTTAAAGGTAGACCCCTTTGGATACCAGATCCCGAAGCAAGGCGTAGCGACTAAATATCTAAGAATTCGCTTCACAGCCACTAAGTGACACTCCCTTGGATCGGATTGAAATCTAGCACACATGCAAACACTAAGCATAATATCCGGTCTACTAGCACATAAATAAAGCAAAGAACCTATCATGGATCGGTATGCTTTTTGATCAACGGACTTACCTCCTTTATTGAGGTCAACGTGTCCGTCAGTTCCCATCGGAGTCTTTGCGGGCTTGGCGTCCTTCATCCCAAACCACTTTAGCAAGTCTTGCGTGTACTTCGTTTGGGAGATGAAGGTGCCGTCCTTGAGTTGCTTCACTTGGAACCCAAGGAAGTAGTTCAACTCGCCCATCATTAACATCTCAAATTTCTGAGTCATCACCCTGCTAAACTCTTCACAAGACTTTTGGTTAGTAGAACCAAATATTATGTCATCGACATAAATTTGGCACAAAAATAAATCACCATCACAAGTCTTAGTGAATAAAGTCGGATCGGCTTTCCCAACCTTGAAAGCATTAGCAATTAAAAAGTCTCTAAGGTATTCATACCATGCTCTTAGGGCTTGCTTAAGTCCATAGAGCGCCTTAGAGAGCTTACATACGTGGTCGGGGTACCGTTCATCCTCGAAGCAAGGGGGTTGCTCCACGTACACCTCCTCCTTGATTGGCCCGTTGAGGAAAGCGCTCTTCACATCCATTTGGAACAACCTGAAAGAATGGTGAGTGGCATATGCTAGCAAAATGCGAATGGACTCTAGCCTAGCCACACGAGCAAAAGTCTCCTCCAAGTCCAAACCTGCGAGTTGGGCATAACCTTTTGCCACAAGTCGTGCCTTGTTCCTTGTCACCACCACGTGCTCGTCTTGTTTGTTGCGGAACACCCACTTGGTTCCCACAACATTTTGCTTGGGACGAGGCACCAGTGTCCAAACTTCATTTCTTTTGAAGTTATTGAGCTCTTCCTGCATGGCCAACACCCAGTCTGGATCTAGCAAGGCCTCTTCTACCCTGAAAGGCTCAATAGAAGAGACAAAAGAGTAATGCTCACAAAAATTAACTAATCTAGAACGAGTAGTTACTCCCTTGCTAATATCACCCAAAATTTGGTCGATGGGATGATTCCTTTGAATCGTCGCTCGAACTTGAGTTGGAGGGGCTTGTGGTGCTTCTTCCTCCATAACTTGATCATCTTGTGCTCCCCCTTGATCACACGCCTCTTCTTGATGAACCTGTTCATCGTCTTGAGTTGGGGGATGCACCATTGTTGAGGAAGAAGGTTGATCTTGCTCCTTTTGTTCCTGTGGTCGTACATCACCAATCACCATGGTACGTATTGCGGTCGTCGGAACATCTTCTTCATCTACATCATCAAGATCAACAACTTGCTCTCTTGGAGAGCCATTAGTCTCATCAAATACAACGTCGCTAGAGACTTCAACCAAACCCGATGATTTGTTGAAGACTCTATACGCCTTTGTATTTGAGTCATAACCTAACAAAAACCCTTCTACCGCTTTGGGAGCAAATTTGGAATTCCTACCTTTCTTCACTAGAATGTAGCATTTACTCCCAAAAACTCAGAAATACGAAACATTGGGTTTGTTACCGGTTAGTAGCTCGTATGACATCTTCTTGAGGAGGCGCTGAAGGTAGACTCGATTGATGGAGTGGCAAGCCGTGTTCACGGCTTCCGACCAAAACCGCTCGGGCGTCTTGAACTCTCCAAGCATTGTCCTCGCCATGTCTATAAGCGTCCTGTTCTTCCTCTCCACCACACCATTTTGCTATAGTGTGTAGGGAGCGGAGAACTCGTGCTTGATTCCTTCCTCCTCAAGGTACTCCTCCACTTGAAGGTTCTTGAACTCGGACCCGTTGTCGCTCCTTATCTTCTTCACCTTGAGCTCAAACTCATTTTGAGCCCTCCTTAGGAAGCGCTTGAGGGTCCCTTGGGTTTCAGATTTATCCTGCAAAAAGAATACCCAAGTGAAGCGGGAAAAATCATCAACTATAACAAGACCATACTTACTTCCTCCTATGCTTAGATAGGCGACAGGTCCGAAGAGGTCCATATGAAGTAACTCCAGGGGTCTTGATGTTGTCATCACATTTTTGGCATGATGAGAGCTTCCCACCTGTTTACCTGCTTGACAAGCTGCACAAGGTCTATCTTTTTCAAAAGTTACATTAGTTAGACCTATCACGTGTTCTCCCTTTAGAAGCTTGTGAAGGTTCTTCATCCCCGCATGTGCTAAACGGCGATGCCACAGCCAACCCATGCTAGTCTTAGCAATTAAGCATGCATCTAGACCGGCCTCATCTTTTGCAAAATCAACTAAATAAAGTTTGCCGTCTAGTACACCCTTAAAAGCTAGTGAACCATCACTCCTTCTAAAGACAGACACATCTACATTTGTGAATAAACAGTTATATCCCATATTACAAAGTTGACTCACAGACAACAAGTTATATCCAAGCGATTCAACTAAGAACACATTAGAAATAGAGTGCTCGGATGAAATAGCAATTTTTCCTAACCCTTTCACCTTGCCTTGGTTCCCATCACCGAATATGATTGAATCTTGGGGATCCTTGTTCTTGACGTAGGAAGAGAACATCCTCTTTTCCCCCGTCATGTGGTTTGTGCATCCGCTGTCGATAATCTAGCTTGAGCCCCCGGATGCATAAACCTGCAAGGCAAACTTAGGCTTGGGTCTTAGGTACCCAACTCATGTTGGGTCCTACAAGGTTAGTTACAATAGGCTTAGGGACCCAAATGCACGTCTTGTCTCCCTTACATTTGACCCCTAATTTCCTAGCAATTACCTTCTTATCCTTTCTACAAATAGCAAAGGAAGCATTGCAAGCATAATAAATTGTAGAAGGTTCATTCATTACTTTTCTAGGAACATAAACACTATTTCTTCTAGGCATATGATAAACAACATTTTTCCTAGCCAAATTTCTATCATGCATAATAGAAGAACTAGAAGCAATCATGGCATGAGAATCAAAAGCATCATAACTTCTATAAATGTTCCTAGAATGTCTCCTATCATGATACATGAAAGCATGGTTCTTTTGAGCACTACTAGCCATAGGGGCCTTCCCTTTCTCCTTGGCGGAGATGGAAGCCTTATGGCTTGTTAAGTTCTTGATTTCCCTCTTGAAGCCAAGACCATCCTTAATTGAGGGGTGTCTACCAATCGTGTAGGCATCCCTTGCAAATTTTAGTTTGTCAAATTCACTCTTGCTAGTCTTAAGTTGGGCATTAAGACTAGCCACTTTATCATTCAATTTAGAAATTGAAACTAGATGTTCACTACAAGCATCAACATTAAAATCTTTACACCTATTGCAAATTGTAACATGTTCTACACAAGATGTTGATTTATTCGCTATTTCTAATTTAGCATTCAAATCATCATTTATGCTCTTTAAGCTAGAAATAGAGTCATGGCATGTAGACAATTCACAAGAAAGCATTTCCTTTCTTTTAATTTCTAAAGCAAGGGATTTTTGTGCCTCTACAAAGTTATCATGTTCTTCATACAAAAGATCCTCTTGCTTTTCTAATAACCTATTCTTATCATTCAATGTATCAATTAATTCATTAATCTTATCAACCTTAGTTCTATCTAGGCCCTTGAATAAACATGAATAGTCTATTTCATCATCGCTAGATTCTTCATCACTTGAGGAAGCGTAAGTACTAGTATTATGAGTGCTTACCTTCTTTTCCCTTGCCATGAGGCAGGTGTGATGCTCGTTGGGGAAGAGGGTCGACTTGTTGAAGGCGGTGGCAGCGAGTCCTTCGTTGTCAGTGTCGGACGACGAACAATCCGAGTCCCACTCCTTTCCAAGGTGTGCCTCGCCCTTAGCCTTCTTGTAAGCCTTCTTCTTTTCTCTCTTGTTCCCTTGTTCCTGGTCACTATCATTATCGGGACAATTATCGATAAAATGACCAATCTTACCACATTTGAAGCATGAGCGCTTCCCCTTCGTCTTGGTCTTGTTGGGATGCTCCTTGCGACCCCTTAGCGCCGTCTTGAAATGCTTAATGATGAGGGCCATCTCTTCCTCATTGAGTCCCGCCACCTCAACTTGTGCCACCTTGCTAGGTAGCACTTCCTTGCTCCTTGTTGCTTTGAGAGCAACGATTTGAGGCTCGTGGATTGGGCCGTTCAACGCATCGTCAACGTATCTTGCCTCCTTGATCATCATCCGCCCGCTTACAAACTTTCCAAGTATCTCCTCGGGCGTCATCTTGGTGTACCTAGGATTCTCACGAATATTGTTCACAAGATGTGGATCAAGGACAGTAAAAGACCTTAGCATTAGGCGGACGACGTCGTGGTCCGTCCATCACGTGCTTCCATAGCTCCTTATTTTGTTGACGAGGGTCTTGAGCCGGTTGTACGTTTGGGTTGGCTCCTCGCCCCTGATCATTGCGAATCTCCCAAGTTCGCCCTCCACCAACTCCATCTTGGTGAGCATGGTGACGTCGTCCCCCTCATGTGAGATTTTGAGGGTGTCCCAAATCTGCTTGGCGTTATCCAAGCCGCTCACCTTATGGTATTCATCCCTGCACAATGAAGCTAGAAGAACAGTAGTAGCTTGTGCGTTTTTGTGAATTTGCTCATTAATGAACATGGGACTATCCGTACTATCAAAGTGCATTCCATTTTCCACTATCTCCCATATACTTGGATGGAGAGAGAACAAGTGGCTACGCATTTTGTGACTCCAAAATCCGTAGTCCTCTCCATCAAAGTGGGGGGGGGGGTTTCCGAGGGGAATAGAAAGCAAATGAGCATTAGAACTTTGCGGAATACGAGAATAATCAAAGGAAAAGTTTGAATTAACCGTCTTCTTTTTCTCGTAGTCGTTGTCGTTGTCCTTTTGGGAAGAGGAAGATTCATCGCTGTCGTAGTAGACTATCTCCTTGATGCGCCTTGTTTTCTTCTTCCTCCCGTCTTTTCTTTTATGGCCCGAGCCTGAGTCAGTAGGCTTGTCATCCTTTGGATCATTGACGAAGGACTCCTTCTCCTTATCATTGACCACCATCCCCTTGCCCTTAGGATCCATCTCTTCGGGCAATTAGTCCCTTTCTTGAAGAGAACGGCTCCGATACCAATTGAGAGCACCTAGAGGGGGGGGGGGGGTGAATAGGTGATCCTGTGACAACTTGAAACTTAATCCAACAAAACTTGATTAGGCGTTAGCACAATAAGGCCAAGTGGCTAGAGAGGAGTTCTCTTGTGAGACACAGTAAGGACAAGCACAAGAGACACGAGGATTTATCCCGTAGTTCGGCCAAGTACAAAACTTGCCTACTCCATGTTGTGGCGTCCCAACGGACGAGAGTTGCACTCAACTCCTCTCAATTGATCCAATGATCAACTTGAATACCACGGTGATCTTCTTTGCTTTACTCTTTCCCGTTTGCGAGGAATCTCCACAACTTGGAGTCTCTCGCCCTTACAACAAGAATCAAAATGAAGCACTAGAGTAAGGGAGGGAAGCGACACACTCAAAACCACAACAAATACGCACACATAAGACCAAGACTTGAGCTCAAAACAATATCTCAAGGTTCTCACTAGAACGGAGCTCAAATCACTAAGAATGTCGAACAAGTGCGCAGGAATGAAGTGTGAGTGATCAACAATGCTCAAAGGATGCTTGGTCTTCTCCTCCATGCGCCTAGGGGTCCCTTTTATAGCCCCAAGGCATCTAAGAGCTGTTGAGAGCATTCCAGGAAGGCAATTCTTGCCTTCTGTCGCCTGGCGCACCGGACAGTCCCGTGCGGATTTCTTTCCTTCTTTAGTGAAGCCGACCGTTGCAGATTCAGAGCCGTTGGCGCACCGGACACTGTCCGGTGCACACCGGACAGTCCGGTGCCCCCTCTTGACCATTGGCTCTGCCACGCGTCGCGCGCGGATTACACGGCCGACCGTTGGCCCGACCGACTGTTGGCTCACCGGACAGTCCGGTGCACCACCGGACAGTCCGGTGATTTATAGCCGTACACCACTGTCGAAGTCCCGAGAGCAGCCAGTTGACAGTCGCCAGCCTGGCGCACCGGACAGTCCGGTGCACCCAGACTGAGCAGACTCTTGGCTGCTTCGAGCCAAGCTTTTCCAATTGTATTTTCTCTGATTCTAGCACTTAGACAAACATGTTAGTACACAAAAACCAATGTACTAAGTCTAGAATCATACCTTTGTATTGACTTGCACCTTATCCACCAGTTGGCATAGTTTATCATTTAAGCACTTGTGTTGGACACTAAATCACCAAAATACTTAGAAATGGCCTAAGGGCACATTTCCCTTTCAGTTTCAATTCCCAATCTTACAAATGATAATGTTGTTTTGCTTGCTAAGATTGAAGAATTGAATATCTCTCTTGCTAGCCTTAGGATTGAAAATGAAAAATTGCTTGCTAAGGCTAAAGAATTAGATGTTTGCAGTGCTTCCATTTCTAACCTTAGAAGTGAAAATGATATATTACATGCTAAGGTTGTAGAATTAAAATCTTGCAAATCCTCTACATCTACCGTTGAGCATACTTCTATTTGTACTAGATGTAGAGATATTAGCATTGATGCTATTCATGATCACATGGCTTTAATTAAACAACAAAATGATCATATAGTCAAATTAGATGCTAAAATTGTCAAGCATGATTTAGATAACGAAAAATTTAAATTTGCTAGAAGCATGCTCTATAAAAGGAGACACCCTGGCATTAAGGATGGCATTGGCTTCCAAAAGGGGGACAATGTCAAAATTAATGCCCCTCCTAAAATATTGTCTAATTTTGTTAAGGGCAAGACTCCCATGCCACAGGATAACGAGGATTACATTTTGTACCCTGCCGGTTATCCTGAGAGCAAAATTAGGAGAATTCACTCTAGGAAGTCTCACTCTAGCCCTAATCATGCTTTTATGTATAAGGGTGAGACATCTAGCTCTAGGCAATCAACCCATGCAAAATTGCCTAGAAAGAAAACTCCTAGTGCATCAAATGAACCTAGCATCTCATTTAAGACTTTTGATGCATCTTATTTTTTGACTAACAAATCCGGCAATGTAGTTGCCAAGTTTGTTGGGGGCAAACACAAGGGACCAAAGACTTGTGTTTGGGTACCCAAAGTTCTTGTATCTAATGCCAAAGGACCCAAAACAGTTTGGGTACCTAAAACAAAGAACTAAACTTGTTTTGTAGGTTTATGCATCCGGGGGCTCAAGTTGGATAATCGACAGCGGGTGCACAAACCATATGACTGGGGAGAAGAAAATGTTCTCCTCCTACGAGAAAAACCAAGATCCCCAAAGAGCGATCACATTCGGGGATGGAAACCAAGGTTTGGTCAAAGGATTGGGTAAAATTGCTATATCACCTGACCATTCCATTTCCAATGTTTTTCTTGTAGATTCTTTAGATTACAATTTGCTTTCTATATCTCAATTATGTCAAATGGGCTACAACTGTCTTTTTACTGATGTAGGTGTCACTGTCTTTAGAAGGAGTGATGATTCAATAGCATTTAAGGGAGTGTTAGAGGGTTAGCTATACTTAGTAGACTTTGATAGAGGTGAACTCGACACTTGCTTAATTGCTAAGACTAACATGGGCTGGCTCTGGCATCGCCGACTAGCACATGTTGGAATGAAGAATCTTCACAAACTTCTAAAGGGAGAACACATTTTAGGATTAACAAATGTTCATTTTGAGAAAGACAGGATTTGTAGCGCATGTCAAGCAGGGAAGCAAGTTGGAGCTCATTATCCACATAAGAACATCATGACGACTGACAGGCCACTCGAGCTCCTACACATGGACCTATTCGGCCCGATAGCTTACATAAGCATCGGCGGGAGTAAGTACTGTCTAGTTATTGTGGATGATTATTCTCGCTTCACTTGGGTGTTCTTTTTGCAGGAAAAATCTCATACCCAAGAAACCTTAAAGGGATTCTTGAGACGGGCTCAAAACGAGTTCGGCTTAAGGATCAAGAAAATTAGAAGCGACAACGGGACGGAGTTCAAGAACTCTCAAATTGAAGGCTTCCTTGAGGAGGAGGGCATCAAGCATGAGTTCTCTTCTCCCTACACGCTACAACAAAATGGTGTAGTGGAGAGGAATAATTGAACACTATTGGACATGGCAAGGACCATGCTTGATGAGTACAAGACTTCAGATCGGTTTTGGGCCGAGGCGGTCAACACCGCCTGCTATGCCATCAACCGGTTGTGTCTACACCGAATCCTCAAGAAGACATCATATGAACTCCTAACTGGTAAAAAGCCCAATATTTCATATTTTAGAGTCTTTGGTAGCAAATGCTTTATTCTTGTTAAAAGAGGTAGAAAATCTAAATTTGCTCCTAAGACTGTAGAAGGCTTTTTACTAGGATATGACTCAAACACAAGGGCATATAGAGTCTTTAACAAGTCCTCGGGACTAGTTGAAGTTTCTTGTGATGTTGTGTTTGATGAGACTAACGGCTCTCAAGTAGAGCAAGTTGATCTTGATGAGATAGGTGATGAAGAGGCTCCATGCATCGCGCTAAGGAACATGTCGATTGGGGATGTGTGTCCTAAGGAATCCAAAGAGCCTCCAAATGCACAAGATCAACCATCCTCCTCCACGCAAGCATCTCCACCAACTCAAAATGAGGATGAGGCTCAAGTTGATGAAGGAGAAGATCAAATAGATGAGCCACCTCAAGATGTCGGAAATGATCAAAGGGGAGATGCAAATGATCAAGACAAGGAGGATGAAGAACCAAGACCGCCACACCCAAGAGTCCACCAATCAATCCAATGAGATCACCCCGTCGACACCATCCTCGGCGACATTCATAAGGGGGTAACCACTAGATCTCGTGTTGCACATTTTTGTGAGCATTACTCTTTTGTTTCCTCTATTGAGCCACACAGGGTAGAGGAAGCACTACAAGATTCATATTGGGTGGTGGCGATGCAAGAGGAGCTCAACAACTTCACTAGGGACGAGGTATGGCATTTAGTTCCACGTCCTAATCAAAATGTTGTAGGAACTAAGTGGGTCTTCCGCAACAAGCAAGACAAGCATGGTGTGGTGACAAGGAACAAAGCCTGACTTGTGGCCAAGGGATACTCCCAAGTCGAAGGTTTGGACTTTGGTGAAACCTATGCACCCGTAGCTAGGCTTGAGTCAATTCGCATTTTACTTGCCTATGCTACTTACCATGGCTTTAAGCTTTACCAAATGGACGTGAAAAGTGCCTTCGTCAATGGACCAATCAAGGAAGAGGTCTATGTTGAGCAACCTCCCGGCTTTGAAGATAGTATGTACCCTAACTATGTATATAAACTCTCTAAGGCGCTTTATGGGCTCAAGCAAGCCCCAAGAGCATGGTATGAATGCTTAAGAGATTTCCTTATCACTAATGGCTTCAAAGTCAGAAAGGCCGATTCTACTTTATTTACTAAAACTCTTGACAATGATTTGTTTGTATGCCAAATTTATGTTGATGATATTATATTTGGATCTACTAACAAATCTACATGTGAGGAATTTAGTAGGATCATGACACAAAAATTCGAGATGTCTATGATGGGGGAGTTGAAGTACTTCTTAGGATTTCAAGTGAAGCAACTCCAAGAGGGCACCTTCATTAGCCAAACGAAGTATATTCAAGACATTATAAATAAGTTTGGAATGAAGGATGCCAAGCCCATCAAGACACCCATGGGAACCAATGGGCATCTTGACCTCGACACGGGAGGTAAATCCGTCGATCAAAAGGTATACCGGTCGATGATAGGCTCTTTACTCTACTTATGTGCATCTCGACCAGACATTATGCTTTCCGTATGTATGTGTGCAAAATTCCAAGCCGACCCTAAGGAAGCTCACCTTACGGCCATAAAATGAATCTTGAGATATCTAGTTCATACTCCTAAGTTTGGGCTTTGGTATCCTAGGGGATCCACTTTTGATTTAATTGGTTATTCGGATGCCGATTGGGCGAGGTGTAAGATTAACAGAAAGAGCACATCGGGGACTTGCCAATTCTTGGGAAGTGTTGGGATTATGCTTCGTCGTCGAAGGTCCTGCAGGAAGAAACAGCTTCAGAAAAAGCTGCTTATACGAGATGCCGAAGCTGCGACTTATGAAGCTTCGGTGTTATAGCATACCCGAAGGTGGAGGATCGAACCGACTTAAAGATAGAATGACCTTTTAGTCCATAAGGGTCTGAGTTATTGTTATAAACTTTTATAAAGGGCATGAATGTAATTCTACATGGGCTGCGTCCCTTGCCTATAAATAGATGAACAGTACTCCCGTACTGTTCACGCTAACTGGGCATTGGCTTTTACGTCACGCTTGTACTCTTACCTTCTTTCAAACTGAAGGTACATTTGTGATTTATTATCATTTCTATTATTTCATGATAATAAGATAGAAATGAGTTAATAATAATGTTTAAATGTTTACATTATGTCTCATACTTTATATGAACCCTTCTTCATTATTTGTTGTGCTTACGAAGGTAAGTCCTTCGTAACCTTTGTCCGAAATTCATTATATCCCAAAGGGAGATAATGTTTCGAAGGACGAAGGACCTTAACATTTAACACTTTTTATGTTGCCTTGTTCTTAACTTTTAGCATTTTGAGAACAAGCTCCCAACATTGGCGCCCACCGTGGGGTGAACTCACTTCCACTTTTTTGAGCTGATGGCTTCGATCAAGAATCAAGCTAGAACTGCTTCGGCTCCGAAGCTGATTCTCCCGATAACAGGTGGTTCATGCTCAGAGCCGGCCAACAAGAAACAGAAGGAGGCACAGAGAAGAGTACAACATGTAGGGGTACAAGGACCCTTCATCAAATCGAGATGGTCTCACATCCTAATTACCTTTTCTCAAGAGGATCTTTAGCTCAAGGATTACCCACACAATGATGCTATGGTTATCTCTTGTGTGATCAAAGGATTTCTGGTACATAATGTTTTGGTTGATACAGGTAGTGCAGCTGATATCATATTTGCTAAGGCCTTCAGACAGATGCAAGAGCCCGAAGACAAGATCCATGATGCCACACATCCCCTTTGTGGCTTCGGAGGAAGGCAGATTGTAGCACTAGGAAAGATCACAATGCCAATAACCTTCGGATTTATCAACAACACAAGGACAAAACAAGTTGTGTTCAATATTGTTGACATAGAATATCCTTACAATGCAATCATTGGTCGTGGTACTCTCAATGCCTTCGAAGCAATTCTTCATCCTGCTTATCTTTGCATGAAGATACCTTCGGACCAAGGACCCATTGCTATTCATGGAAGTCAGGAAGCTGCTAGAAGGGCCGAAGGAAACTAGACTGACTCAAAAGCAATCCATAACATAGATGGAGCTGAAGCTTGTGAGCAATACAAGTTCAGAAGGGAGAAAGCTGCTTCGGCAGATCAGCCGAAGTCCATGCTCTTATTCGAGGACATAGCAGAGCAGAAGGTGCTATTGGGATCTCAACTGTCCGAAGAACAGGAGAAAGCCTTGATAAGGTTTCTGTTCAACAACAAAGATGTTTTTGCATGGTTAGCTAATGATCTTTGCGGAGTCAATAGGGATGTTATTGAACATTCGCTCAATGTTGATCCATCCTTCAGACCCAGAAATCAGAGGCTTCGGAAGATGTCTGATGACAAGGCCGAAGGTGCTCGAAATGAAGTGAAAAGACTCCTCAGCGCAGGAGTTATCAGAGAAGTAAAATACCCAGAATGGCTGGCTAACACTGTTATGGTAAAAAAGGCCAATGGTAAATGGAGGATGTGTATCGATTTTACTGATCTCAACAAGGCCTGTCCGTGAAAGGGAAATGTGCCCTTGGGCCATTTCTAAGTATTTTGGTGATTGGATGCCAACACAAATGCCTAAGTCAGAAACTATGCCAAATGATGGTCAAGGTGCAAATCAATACAAAGGTATGATTCTTGACTTAGTACATTGGTTTTTGTGTACTAACATGTTTGTCTAAGTGTTAGAATCAGAGAAAACTCAATTGAAAAAGAGTGGCTCGAAGCAGCAAAGAGTCTGCTCAGTCTGGGTGCACCGGACAGTGTCCGGTGCGCCAGGCTGGCATCCATCAACTTGCTGCTCTCGGGACTTCGTCAGCGGCATACGGCTAAAATTCACCGGACTGTCCGGTGGTGCACCGGACTGTCCGGTGAGCCAACGGTCGGCTGGGCCAACGGTCGGCCGCGCGATCCGCGTGGGACATGTGGCCGAGCCAACGGCTAGAAGGGAGCACCGGACTGTCCGGTGTGCACCGGACAGTGTCTGGTGCGCCAATGGCTCCAAGGCTGCCAACGGTCGGCTTCGCCAAATCGGGAAAGAAATCCGCACCGGACATGTCCGGTGCGCCAGTCGATAGAAGGCAAGAATTGCCTTCCCGGATTGCTCTCAACGGCTCCTAGCTGCCTTGGGGCTATAAAAGGGACCCCTAGGCGCATGGAGGAGTACACCAAGCAACCTTAGAGCATTCTTGATCATCCACACTCAGTCTTTGCGCATTCGTTTGTCATTCTCAGTGATTCGAGCTCCGTTCTAGTGAGAACTTTGAGATAGTCATTTGAGCTCAATTCTTGGCCATGTGTGTGCGTATTTTGCTGTGGATTTGTGTGTGTTGCTGCCCTCCCTTACTCCGTGCTTCTTTGTGAACTTCAAGTGTAAGGGCGAGAGACTCCAATTTGTGGAGATTCCTCGCAAGTGGGATAAAGATAAGCAAAGCAAAACACCGTGGTATTCAAGTGGGTCTTTGGACCGCTTGAGAGGGGTTGATTGCAACCCTCGTCCGTTGGGACGCCACAACATGGAGTAGGCAAGCGTTGGTCTTGGCTGAACCACGGGATAAACCACTGTGCCATCTCTGTGATAGATCTCTTGTGGTTATTGTGTTTTGTTGAGACTCCTCTCTAGCCACTTGGCAATTATTGTGCTAACGCCTAACCAAGTTTTGTGGCATTAAGTTTTCAAGTTTCATAGGATCACCTATTCACCCCCCTCTAGGTGCTCTCAATTGGTATCAGAGCCGTTCTCTTCACGAAGGGACTAATCGCCCGAAGAGATGGATCCTAAGGGGAAGGGAATTGTGATCAACGACAAGGAGAAGGAGTCCTTCGTTAACGAGCCGAAGGATGACAAGCCTACCGACTCAGGCTTGGGCTACAAGCGGAAGGAAGGGAAGAAGAAGAAGACAAGTCGTATCAAGGAGATCGTCTACTACGACGACAGCGATGAGTCTACTTCTTCCCAAAAGGACGACGACAACGACTACAGGAAGACGGTCAATTCGAACTTTTCCTTTGATTATTCTCGTATTCCACATAGTTCGAGTACGCATTTGCTTTCCATTCCTCTTGGCAAACCTCCACACTTCGATGGGGAGGACTACGGATTTTGGAGTCACAAAATGCGTAGTCACTTATTCTCTCTCCATCCAAGCATATGGGAGATTGTAGAGAATGGAATGAAATTTGATAGCTCGGATAGCCCTATGCTTATAAATGAACAAATCCATAGAAATGCACAAGCTACTACTGTTCTCTTAGCATCTTTGTGCAGGGAAGAATACAATAAGGTGAGCGGCTTGGACAATGCCAACCAGATATGGGACACCCTCAAGATCTCACATGAGGGGAATGACGTCACCATGCTCACCAAGATGGAGTTGGTGGAGGGAGAGCTTGGAAGATTTGCGATGATCAGGGGCGAAGAGCCAACCCAAACATACAACCGGCTCAAGACCCTCATCAACAAGATAAGGAGCTACGGAAGCACGCGATGGACGGACCACGACGTCGTCCGCCTAATGCTAAGGTCCTTTACCGTTCTTGATCCTCATCTCGTGAACAATATTCGTGAGAATCCTAGGTACATGAAGATGACGCCCGAGGAGGTACTTGGAAAATTCGTAAGCGGGCGGATGATGATCAAGGAGGCGAGATACGTCAACGACGCGTTGAACGGTCCAATCCACGAGCCTCAACCCATTGCTCTCAAGGCAACGAGGAGCAAGGAGTCGCTACCTAGCAAGGTGGCGCAAGTTGAGGCGGCCGGGCTCAATGATGAAGAGATGGCCCTCATCATCAAGTGCTTCAAGTCGGCGCTAAAGGGTCGCAAGGGGCAGCCAAGCAAGACCAAGACAAAAGGGAAGCGCTCATGCTTCAAATGTGGTAAGGTTGGTCATTTTATTGCTAACTGTCCTGATAATGATAGCGACCAGGAGCAAGGAAAGAATGGGAAGAGAGAGAACAAGAAGGTTTACAAGAAGGCCAAAGGCGAAGCACACCTTGGAAAGGAGTGGGATTCGGATTGCTCTTCGTCCGACTCCGACGACGAAGGACTCGCCGCCACCGCCTTCAACAAATCGGCTCTCTTCCCAAACGAGCATCACACTTGCCTCATGGCAAGGGAAAAGAAGGTAAGCACTCGGAATGCTAGTACTTATGCTTCTTCAAGTGAGGATGAGTCTAGTGATGATGATGAAATAGATTATTCATGTTTATTCAAGGGCCTAGATAGAACCAAGGTTGATAAAATTAATGAATTAATTGATGCCTTGAATGATAAGAATAGGTTATTAGAAAAACAAGAGGATCTTTTGTATGAAGAGCATGACAAATTTGTTAGTGCACAAAATTCTCTTGCTCTAGAAGTTAAAAGGAATGAAATGCTTTCTTGTGAACTATCTACTTGTCATGAAACTATCTCTACTTTAAAAAGTGTTAATGATGATTTAAATGCTAAACTAGTAGAAGCAAATAAATCTAACTCTTGTGTTGAACATGTTGAAATTTGCACTAGGTGTAAGGATTTTGATATTGATGCTTGTAGTGAATACCTAGTTTCAATTTCAAAATTAAATGATGAATTGGCTAGTCTTAATGTCCAACTTAAGACTAGCAAGAGCGAATTTGATAAGCTAAAATTTGCAAGGGATGCCTACATGGTTGGTAGACATCCCTCAATTAAGGATGGTCTTGGCTTCAAGAGGGAAGTCAAGAACTTAACAAGCCATAAGGCTCCCATCTCCACCAAGGGGAAAGGGAAGGCCCCTATGGCTAGTAGTGCTAAAAAGAACCATGCTTTCATGTACCATGATAGGAGATATTCTAGAAATGCTTTTAGAAGTTATGATGTTTTTGATTCACATGCTTATGATTCATATGCTATGACTGCTTCTAGTTCCCATGTTGTGCATGATAGAAATGTTGCTAGGAAAAATGCTATGTCTAGAAATAATGTTGTTCATGCTCCTAGGAAAGTAATGAATGAACCTTCTGCCATTTATTATGCTTGCAATGCTCCCTTTGCTATTTGTAGAAAGGGTAAGAAGGTAATTGCTAGGAAATTAGGGGCCAAATGTAAGGGAGACAAGACTTGCATTTGGGTCCCTAAAACTATTGTGACTAACCTTGTAGGACCCAACAAGAGTTGGGTACCTAAAACCCAAGCCTGAATTTGCCTTGCAGGTTTATGCATCCGGGGGTTCAAGCTGGATTATCGACAGCGGATGCACAAACCACATGATGGGGGAGAAGAGGATGTTCACCTCCTACGTCAAGAACAAGGATTCCCAAGACTCAATAATATTCGGTGATGGGAACCAAGGCAAGGTAAAAGGGTTAGGAAAAATTGCTATTTCATCCGAGCACTCTATTTCTAATGTGTTTTTAGTTGAGTCGCTTGGATATAACTTGTTGTCTATGAGTCAACTTTGCAATATGGGATATAATTGTTTATTTACAAATATAGATGTGTCTGTCTTTAGAAGATGTGATGGTTCACTAGCTTTTAAGGGTGTACTAGACGGCAAACTTTATTTAGTTGATTTTGCAAAAGAGGAGGCCGGTCTAGATGCATGCTTAATGGCTAATACTTGCATGGGCTGGCTGTGGCATCGCCGTTTAGCACATGTGGGGATGAAGAACCTTCACAAGCTTCTAAAGGGAGAACATGTGATAGGTTTAACTAATGTGCACTTCAAAAAAGATAGACCTTGTGCAGCATGTCAAGCAGGCAAACAGGTGGGAAGCTCTCATCACACCAAAAATGTGATGACCACGTCAAGACCACTGGAGATGCTTCATATGGACCTCTTCGGACCTGTCGCCTATCTAAGCATAGGAGGAAGTAAGTATGGTCTTGTTATAGTTGATGATTTTTCCCGCTTCACTTGGGTATTGTTTTTGCAGGATAAATCGGAAACCCAAGGGACCCTCAAGCGTTTCCTCAGGAGAGCTCAAAATGAGTTTGAGCTTAAAGTGAAGAAGATCAGGAGCGACAACGGGTCCGAGTTCAAGAACCTTCAAGTGGAGGAGTACCTTGAGGAGGAAGGGATCAAGCACAAGTTCTCCGCTCCCTACACACCACAGCAAAACGGTGTGGTAGAGAGGAAGAACAGGACACTCATCGATATGGCGAGGACGATGCTTGGAGAGTTCAAGACCCCCGAGTGCTTTTGGTCGGAAGCCGTGAACACGGCTTGCCACGCCATCAACCGGGTCTACCTTCACCGCCTCCTCAAGAAGACCTCATACGAGCTGCTAACCGGTAACAAACCCAATGTTTCGTATTTTCGAGTTTTTAGGAGTAAATGCTACATTCTAGTGAAGAAGGGTAGAAATTCTAAATTTGCTCCCAAAGCTGTTGAAGGGTTTTTATTAGGTTATGACTCAAATACAAAGGCGTATAGGTTCTTCAACAAATCATCGGGTTTGGTTGAAGTCTCTAGCGACGTTGTATTTGATGAGACTAATGGCTCTCCAAGAGAGCAAGTTGTTGATCTTGATGATGTAGATGAAGAAGACGTTCCAACGGCCGCTTTGCGTAACATGGCGATTGGAGATGTACGGCCACAGGAACAAAATGTGCAAGATCAACCCTCTTCCTCAACAATGGTGCAGCCCCCAACTCAAGACGATGAACAGGTTCATCAAAAGGAGGCATGTGATCAAGGGGGAGCACAGGATGTCCAAGTTGAAGAGGAAGAAGCACCTCAGGCCCCTCCAACCCAAGTTCGAGCGACGATTCAAAGGGATCATCCCGTCGACCAGATTTTGGGTGACATTAGCAAAGGAGTAACTACTCGGTCTCGATTAGTTAATTTTTGTGAGCATTACTCTTTTGTCTCTTCTATTGAGCCTTTCAGGGTAGAAGAGGCCTTGCTAGATCCGGACTGGGTGTTGGCCATGCAGGAAGAGCTCAACAACTTCAAAAGGAATGAAGTTTGGACACTGGTGCCTCGCCCTAAGCAAAATGTTGTGGGAACCAAGTGGGTGTTCCACAACAAACAAGACGAGCACGGGGTGGTGACAAGGAACAAGGCTCGACTTGTGGCAAAAGGTTATGCCCAAGTCGCAGGTTTGGACTTTGAGGAAACTTTTGCTCCTATGGCTAGGCTAGAGTCCATTCGTATCTTGCTAGCATATGCCGCTCACCATTCTTTCAGGTTGTTCCAAATGGATGTGAAGAGCGCCTTCCTCAACGGGCCAATCAAGGAGGAGGTGTACGTAGAGCAACCCCCTGGCTTCGAGGATGAACAGTACCCCGACCACGTGTGTAAGCTCTCTAAGGCGCTCTATGGACTTAAGCAAGCCCCAAGAGCGTGGTATGAATGCCTTAGAGACTTTTTAATTGCTAATGCTTTCAAGGTTGGGAAAGCCGATCCAACTCTTTTTACTAAGACTTGTGATGGTGATTTATTTATGTGCCAAATTTATGTCGATGACATAATATTTGGTTCTACTAACCAAAAGTCTTGTGAAGAGTTTAGCAGGGTGATGACGCAGAAATTTGAGATGTCGATGATGGGCGAATTGAACTACTTCCTTGGGTTCCAAGTGAAGCAACTCAAGGACGGCACCTTCATCTCCCAAACGAAGTATACGCAAGATTTGCTAAAGCGGTTTGGGATGAAGGACACCAAGCCCGCAAAGACTCCAATGGGAACTGACGGACACACCGACCTCAACAAAGGAGGTAAGTCCGTTGATCAAAAAGCATACCGGTCAATGATAGGATCTTTACTTTATTTATGTGCTAGTGACCGGACATTATGCTTAGCGTATGCATGTGTGCTAGATTTCAATCCGATCCTAAGGAGTGTCACTTAGTGGTGGTGAAGCGAATCTTTAGATATTTAGTCGTTACGCCTTGCTTCGGGATCTGGTATCCAAAGGGGTCTACTTTTGACTTGATTGGATATTCAGATTCTGACTATGCCGGATGTAAGGTCGATAGGAAGAGTACATCAGCGACGTGCCAATTCTTAGGAAGGTCCTTGGTGTCATGGAATTCTAAGAAACAAACTTCCGTTACCCTATCCACCGCTGAGGCCGAGTACGTTGCCATAGGACAGTGTTGCGTGCAACTACTTTGGATGAGGCAAACCCCCCGGGACTTTGGCTACAATCTGAGCAAAGTCCCACTCCTATGTGATAATGAGAGCGCTATCCGCATAGCGGAAAATCCTGTTGAGCACAGCCGCACAAAGCACATTGACATCCGGCATCACTTTTTGAGAGACCACCAGCAAAAGGGAGATATCGAAGTGTTTCATGTTAGCACCAAGAACCAGATAGCCAATATCTTTACCAAACCTCTAGATGAGAAGACCTTTTGCAGGCTGCGTAGTGAGCTCAATGTCTTAGATTCACGGAACCTAGATTGAATTATAGCATACCTGTGTCTATGCCTTTGATCATGTTCCTTCTGCATTTTATTGCTTATTTATGGTGCTCAAGTTGTACAAGCACTCCCCGAACCTCACAAGTCTTTGTGCAAGTAACGCACACATTTAGGGGGAGATGTGTTACAACTTGACCCTTTGAGACTAACCGTGTGCTTGAGTTTGCTTAATTTAGTCTCAAAGGTGGATTGAAAGGGAAAGGTGGACTTGGACCATGAAAGACTTCCACTGCACTCCGATGAGAGGGTAACTAATTCCAAGTTCATCTTGTGAACTCTTATTGCCTTTGTACTCTGATTTGAAGATTTGGTGAGGGAAATGAGGTTAAAGGGCCAAGATTGATCCGGTTTTGGTGCTTGATGCCAAAGGGGGAGAACATAAGGGCCAAAAGCAAGAAATGGATCAGCTACCACTTGAGAAGTTTTGAAAATAGTAGAATAGAGCTTTTTGTTTTGGCAAAACTCCCTTATTGGTTCTCTTGTCAAAAGTTGGCTTTTTGTGGGGAGAATGTTGATTATGGGAAAAAGGGGGAGTTTTTGGGAGTTTTTGAAATCTTTGATCAATTTCTATTGGAACAGCTCTCTTTATGTCTCTACAATTGTGTTTGAGCTAGAGATAGGAGTTTGAAGTTGATTTGCAAAAATAAAACCAAGTGGTGGCAAAGAGTGATCCAAATATGTCAAATTTGATCAAAACAATTTTGAGTTCTTATTTGAATTGATTTTGCACTTGTTCTACTTGCTTTATGTTGTGTTGGCATAAATCACCAAAAAGGGGGAGATTGAAAGGGAAATGTGCCCTTGGGCCATTTCTAAGTATTTTGGTGATTGGATGCCAACACAAATGCCTAAGTCAGAAACTATGCCAAATGATGGTCAAGGTGCAAATCAATACAAAGGTATGATTCTTGACTTAGTACATTGGTTTTTGTGTACTAACATGTTTGTCTAAAGTGTTAGAATCAGAGAAAACTCAATTGAAAAAAGAGTGGCTCGAAGCAGCAAAGAGTCTGCTCAGTCTGGGTGCACCGGACTGTCCGGTGGTGCACCGGACAGTGTCCAGTGCGTCAGGCTGGCATCCATCAACTTGCTGCTCTCGGGACTTCGTCGGCGGCGTACGACTAAAATTCACCGGACTGTCCGGTGGTGCACCGGACTATCCGGTGAGCCAACGGTCGGCCGGGCCAACGGTCGGCCGCGCGATCCGCGCGGGACACGTGGCCGAGCCAACGGCTAGAAGGGAGCACCGGACTGTCCGGTGTGCACCGGACAGTGTCCGGTGCGCGAACGGCTCCAAGGCTACCAACGGTCGGCTTCGCCAAATCGGGAAAGAAATCCGCACCGGACATGTCCGGTGCGCCAGTCGATAGAAGGCAAGAATTGCCTTCCCGGATTGCTCTCAACGGCTCCTAGCTGCCTTGGGGCTATAAAAGGGACCCCTAGGCGCATGGAGGAGTACACCAAGAAACCTTAGAGCATTCTTGATCATCCACACTCAGTCTTTGCGCATTCGTTTGTCATTCTCAGTGATTCGAGCTCCGTTCTAGTGAGAACTTTGAGATAGTCATTTGAGCTCGATTCTTGGTCGTGTGTGTGCGTATTTTGCTGTGGATTTGTGTGTGTTGCTTCCCTCCCTTACTCCGTGCTTCTTTGTGAACTTCAAGTGTAAGGGCGAGAGACTCCAATTTGTGGAGATTCCTCGCAAGTGGGATAAAGATAAGCAAAGCAAAACACCATGGTATTCAAGTGGGTCTTTGGACCACTTGAGAGGGGTTGATTGCAACCCTCGTCCGTTGGGACGCCACAACGTGGAGTAGGCAAGCGTTGGTCTTGGCCGAACCACGGGATAAACCACTATGCCATCTCTGTGATAGATCTCTTGTGGTTATTGTGTTTTGTTGAGACTCCTCTCTAGCCACTTGGCAATTATTGTGCTAACGCCTAACCAAGTTTTGTGGCATTAAGTTTTCAAGTTTCATAGGATCACCTATTCACCCCCCTCTAGGTGCTCTCAGTCCGAAGGACGAGTTTCCATTGCCAAGGATAGATTCCCTAGTTGATGCAGCAGCTTCATCAGAGCTTATGAGTCTGCTGGATTGTTATTCAGGCTATCATCAAATTTGGATGAAGAAGGAGGATGAGCCGAAGACTAGCTTTATAACCCCTTGTGGAACATATTGTTACCTTCGGATGCCTGAGGGGCTCAAGAATGCTGGAGGAAGGTTCAGAAGAATGACAGCGAAGGTTCTTCAATCTCAAATAGGCAGAAATGTGCTAACTTATGTTGATGATATCATTGTAAAAAGCATGAAGCAAGAAAATCACATTACTGATCTCCAGGAGACCTTCACTAATTTTAGACAGGCCGGTCTAAAGCTGAATCCAAAAAAGTGTGTTTTCGGAGTAAAGAAGGGGAAATTCCTTGGTTGTCTGGTTTCAACAAAAGGAATTGAGGCTAATCCAAAAAAAATCGAAGCTATTCTTCGAATGAAACCACCAAGCACAAAGAAGGGGGCTCAGCGATTGATAGGAAGATTGACATCTCTCAACAGATTCATATCTAGATCAGCAGAGAGAAATTTACCATTCTTCGAAGTGCTGAAGTCAGCCGAAGTTTTTCAATGGGGACCAATTCAGCAGAGAGCCTTCGAAGAGCTCAAGCAATATCTGATAGACCTAACGACGTTAACTCCACCAACGCCAAGGGCTCCTTTGTTGCTATATGTGGTAGCTTCGCACTCGGCGGTGAGTGCAGCACTTGTCCAGGAGAAGCTTGAAGGCCAAATCAAAAAGCAAGCCCCAATATACTTTGTATCCAAAGTTCTTAGTTTATCAAAGAAAAATTATACAGAATTGGAGAAGGTGTTATATGCTGTTTTGATGGTCTCCAGGAAGCTTCGGCATTATTTTCAAGCATACAATATAGTTGTTCCTTCTTCGCAACCGTTGAAGGATATTATGAGAAATAGAGAAGCTACTGGAAGGATTGGAAAATGAGCTGCGGAGCTCAATGAATTTTGCATTGATTATGTGCATAGATCTTCGATTCAGTCCCAAGCGTTGGCAGACTTCATTGCTTACTGGACGCCAGGGGCTCAGGAAGAAGAAACGAGTAAAGATGCCGAAGCTTGGACAGTATTCTGCGATGGTTCTTGGGGAACCTTCGGGGCAGGACCAGCCGCTGTGTTGGTCGCACCCTCCAAAGTTAAAACTTGCTACGCAGCAAGACTTGATTTCAGCTGCACAAATAACATTGCTGAGTACGAAGCTTTACTTTTGGGTCTTCGGAAGTTAAAGGCAATGGGAATTAGAAAGGCAGTTCTTAAAATTGATTCCCAGGTTATTTATGGTCATATTGACAAAAGTTGTAAGGCTAGAGACCCGAAGCTTGAGAAATATTTAGACACGGTCTGAAGGATTGAAGCTTCCTTTGAAGGGTTTTCTGTCAAAAATATTCCTCGAGGAGAAAATGAACATGCTGATTTGCTAGCCAAGTCAGCAGCACAGGGGCTGCCCCTACCTTTGGATGTATTTTTCGAAACAATAAAAGCACCTTCGGTGGAATTCCTTGAAAGAGCAGTCCTCAATATATCTCCTATTTATAGTGAAGACTAGAGAACTGAGATCATCTCTTCCTTCAGAGTAACTTTCTTTTAGATGACGAAACTTATAACAGGAGGATAGAGGCAAGAGCTCGACCATATGTTATAATAGAAGGGGAGTTGTACAAGCATGGAGTCTGTGCTCCATTACTCAAGTGTTTATCCAGAGCCGAAGGTATTGAATTGATGAAGGAAATACACGCAGGCCTGTGTGGATCTCACATTGGATCTAGGCCGTTGCTTAGAAAAGTTTTTCGTCAAGGGTTTTATTGGCCGAAGGCAGCTTCGGATACAGTGGAATTAGTCCAAAAGTGCGAAGGTTGTCAGAAATGTGCAAGAGATCAAAAACAACCTTCGTCTCTGACTCAGTTAATACAACCCACTTGGCTGTTGCAAAGGTGGGGCCTTGATTTGTTAGGTCCGTTACCACCAGCACAAGGAAACTTAAGATATGTCATAGTGGCAGTGGAATATTTTTCTAAATGGATTGAGGCAAAGCCTTTAGCCACAATAACTTCGGCCACCATTCAAAAGTTTTTCTGGCAAAATATTGTTTGTCGTTTCGGAGTACCAAAGGCTATTACTGTAGATAATGGGACACAGTTTGACTCCGAAGCTTTTAGAGAATTTTGTGATCAAATTGGCACGAAGATCCATTTCGCATCAGTTAGACATCCAGAGTCAAATGGACTTGTTGAAAGAGCTAATGGCATCATAATGACAGGAATAATGAAGTTAATCTTCAATCAACCCCGGGGAAAGTGGCCAGACCAATTAATCAAAGTGGTGTGGAGCCACAACACAACAATATCAAGGTCAACAGGCTTTAACCCATTCAAATTATTGTTTGGTGACGAAGCAATAACTCCGGAAGAAGCCAAAACAGGATCAATAAGAATAGTAGCTTCGGCAGAAGGAGAAGCTGAAGCTGATTACTCTGTGGAAAAAGATGCTATAGAAGGGATCAGGCTTCAAGCTGTGGAAAACATCAATAAATATCAAGCCGAAACAATAAAATGGCGTGATAGAAAGGTTCGGTTAAAGAATATTGAACCAAGACATTTGGTGCTTCGGAGAGTGGCCAACCCAGAGACAGTAGGCAAGCTACAGTTGAAGTGGGAAGGACCTTTCCTGGTAGTATCTTCGCCAAGACCCGGTTCCTACAGATTGAAGGATATGGACGGCAACGACATCCCTAGATCATGGAACGCGGACAAGCTTCGGCGATATTATGTTTAGCTTGATGTAATTTTTTCTATTCTTTCTTGTGGCACCCTTTTCCTTTCCAAAGGGGGAGAAAGGTTTCTAATGGGGCCACAACATGTAATTTTTCTTTTCCTTATTTCAATTCTATAAGAATGATATCCCCCAAAGATGTAAATGTAAAGGCTGACAATGCACCATCGAGTGCAAAGGAAAAAGAAAAGAAAAAAGGAAGAAGCTCGAAAGTCATTTCTAAGGGAATGCAGAGCTTACAGCGAAAAATAAACGCTGATCCCGCCGAAAGTAAAAGGCGAAGAAGCTCCTAAGGGAGGCTTACAGCGAAAAATAAACGCTGATTCCACCGAAAGTAAAAGGCGAAGAAGCTCCTAAGGGAGGCTTACAGCGAAAAATAAACGCTGATTCCGCTGAAAGTAAAAGGCGAAGAAGCTCCTAAGGGAGGCTTACAGCGAAAAGTCAGCGCTGATTATGGTTCAGAATATACATTTGGATATTCATTTGCATAATACATTACATCATGACATTTGCATTCATAAACATTCATTTAGACATATATAGGATCATTATCATCGCACCATACAGAAAAGGCAGATGCTTCGGCTATAAGGAAAAACTTCGGAGAAAGGAAAATTTTTCATGCTTCGTTGTGTACGAAAAGAAGGGAAGGTGTTTTTCGCCTTCGTCTCAAAAAATGAAATTTCGTCCACATCAAAGCAGATCGTACATGGACAAAGGGGAAAAAAGATATATTACAAAGTATGCACAAATTTACATAAGTTTTTCTACAACTATATTACAAAGATTTCTCTAGAATTTTTTGCAGAAAAGTCTTTTGCAGCAATTGTCAAGCTTTGGATCATCATTCTTCAGCTTCGTCATCTTGTACATATTAAAACAAAATGAGAAAGGTGCAGAATTCGAGGAGAATGTAAAAGTAACAAGTATAAGTTTCTCACCGGCTTAAGGTGACTCCGAGCTTCGTCACCAGCCATTTTTCGCCCGCCGTTTATCCAAATTTGGGTCATAAATCTGTTTCCTATGCTTCGGGCTAAGCTTGGGATGTCAATCAAATCCGCCGGTGACAAGTTGAAGTTTGGTCTATTTACAATTTTTCCATGTGTGCAGCTAGCCTTCAGGAAGGCGGTAGCTGTGTCTCGAGAAGCTAGCAAGGCGCAGAAATCAGTATGCCTAGCAATAACTTCGTCAAGTGCATCAACTTCGCCCTCAATATATTCCAAGGTGCTTGGCAGATTGTCAGCTGAAGGTGTAAACTTATCAGAGCTGGCTCCAATCGAGTGAAACACATCCTTCAGCCGCTGCACACATCGACTCCCGAAATCTAAGCATTTCCCCTGAAGCTCCTTCAATGATTTTTGCAAATTTGAATTCTTCTCGATTGCGGTCTTGAGATTTGTTTCGAGATTTTTCTTTTCCCGCTCAGACTCCTCTTTATAAGTAATTCATTGTTTAATTTGTTATTTTTAACTTGGGCTTCAGCCAGTGAACCTTCCATAGAATGAATGACGAAGTCTTTCTTTTCCAAGGCAGCTTCGTGATCTTTAACTTTGATTTCAAGATCTTGAATGACGTAGTCTTTTTCCTTCAGAGCAGCTTCATAATTTCTTACTTTGTTTTCTAGATCTTTGATGGTAGCTTCGTTCTTCTCATCTTCAAGATCTTGTTGCATTCTTAGCACTTTACTTAGAAGTATACTCTGCCAAAACAACCTTCGTCAGAAAACATCTTAGTTTTACTTTGAAATAAAAAAGTCGAAATTGTACCTTGAAATTGGCATAGAGCAGGCTACCAGCAATATGCTGTCGCTGATACCTGCAAAGTTTCGCTTCTATCTTCGGCAGGCCAACGCTTTTGGAGAAGGTTCTAGCAACCTTGGCCTCGGTCCGATTCCGAAGGCATCTTAGCTTCCCTTCATTGACCCCACCAAATAGCAGAGACCCTGGTTTGTATCCACAGGATATAGCATATTTCTTTAGCTCTTCTTTTTCAGCGTTTGTTAACTCTTGTCCAAGTATATCTTGAAAATTAAAATCTCCTTCTTCCAAAATGTCTTCAATCTGCTCTTTTCCTTTTTCAGTCGCCGCGTTTACTGCAACTGCAGCAGCTTCTTCTTCAGCCATTCTCAGAAGTATATTGTCAATGTCATCAAGTGTGGTTTCTAGGTTAGGATCTTCGGTGGCCCTGATTTCGGCCCCGGTGGCTTCGGCTTCTGTGGTTGCTCTAGTGGCTTTGGCTCCGGTGGTTTTGGCTCCGGTGGTTTCAGCAAATACAATTTTTGACGCCGATATCGTTGGCGGTGTCTGATGAATGACATCTGCCACTTGGATAATTCTTCGTTTTTTTCGGCCTTGTGGGACTTTCTGCTGCCGAAGCTTCTTTGTCCTTCTGAAAAAACTTCGTCAGTTCTAGCGCCAGCGGACTTAGCTTGACAGGCAAAGGTTCAGTCATTACCTTCAGAATCTCTTCCACTTCGGCAGCAGAGGGTGTTGCAGGAGCTTCCTCTTCTTGGGCTGATGTCTTTGGTTCTGGAGATGCGGGTTTTGGAGAAGCAGCTTTTCTTTTTCTTGGAGCAGCTACCTTCGGCTCAGGGATCAGTTTTTCAGATTTTTTTTTCCTTTTTAGCCAATTTGGCGCTTTCTTTGTCCAAGGCGCTGGCAATCCTCTTTCTCTTCGGGCCTTCGACAACTCTGCCCAGTTGCTCATAATCAGGGTAATCGAAATTCAAGGCATCTAACACACGATTCAATCTTCGCTTCGGACGGGTGCCGAAGGCTGCAGTCATCAACTCATCTTCTTTCTTAGAATAATTTTCGAGGATGTCGTTGCACATAATCTTGATTGTGTCCATCCACTCTTGGCAGGGTTTTTTAAAGTGTTTCTTAAACTTGTAATAATAAGGCAATCGAACAAGATCTCCCTCTTTCTACTCTCCCTTTAGCTTCGGCATCTCCCACTCCCTCATTATTGGGAACACTCTAAAAGCCAGAAATTCCTGCACCAAGTCTCTAGTGCCAATATGATCTGAAATCACGCAAAATTCAGCCAAAGCAATCTGGCTCAGGCTCCCCCTCATCATGTTGCATCGGGGTCTCGTTTCTCCGAAGATTAGCTCTAGCGGACTCTGGACCAATTCATCTTCATCTTTATCAACTTTAACATAAAACCATTCAGACTTCCACCCGGCTGGCCATTTGCTTCGGTAGCTTATCACTGGAAACTTCATAGTCTTCCGATAAGCAAAGTTGTAACAACCAAAATTCTCATGAAGACCATCTCCTCTGGCTTTAGTCTGGTAGTGTAATTCATGAACTCGGCAGAAACCCTCACCGAACGGTTCCACTCCCTGGCTACGAAGGGCCCAAATATAAACACTTAATCTGACGATAGCATTAGGGGTCAGCTGATGAAGGTAAACCCCAAACTTCTTCAAAACTTCAGCAATCATCCCATTTAAAGAAAATCTTAATCCTGCTTTAAAGAAGCTTTTGAACACAACCACTTCATTCTTTTCCGGCTTCGGAGTAATCTCCTCTCCGCCATAACGAACCAGCTCCTTTTTTGCTTCACTGAAATAGCCCAGCTTCACCATTTTGGGAAAATCAGCTTCAGAGATGGTGGACTTTCCAAAGTCCAGATGACTAGGTTTACTTGGCACCCCATAGTTGTACTCATCTTCAGAACCAGTTTCTTCAATATCAGTTTGTGTTGTTTCGGCAGCAGGTGTGTCCTCTGATGAAACCAGCCCTGAACGCCTCATTGCTTCGGAAATTGGAACAGTCTCAGTAGCTTCGGCTTCGCCTCCCTCACGCTCAACCCTAGCAGTGGAGCGTAATCTGGCCATTTGATTTTAAATTTTCTTGAAAATTACTTGGAAATTAATAACCTTTCTTTTCCGAAGCTCTTCTCGTGACGAAGCAGATTCCAAACTGCAGCTTCATTCGAATGCAAAAGTCAAGCTTCAGCTATGGTTAAATTTTTGGCAGCGAAACAGTGCAATAGCAATGAATGTTGTGGTAACTTCACACCTACCTGTCTATTTATATAGTGCTGCAGGTAAGAAGGTGAATCGTCAAGATTTTTACACCAGGCAAACAGTCGCTCACACCCGCTGAACGGAGGGCCGCAAAAACCGAGGCAGTGAACCTGCATGGTGGGACCGCTCTGCACTCGGAAACTGTATCGTTTCTCGACAACGAGCTCAGGAAGGTGTTTTTCGGACCTTCGGCTTCCCGAAGCCTAAGAGACTTTTTTCACGGATCAAGCTCGTTACGAAAAACGATCTAGCACCGCGAAGGGGCTACTGTTGGGATTATGCTTCGTCGCCGAAGGTCCTGCAGGAAGAAACAACTTCAGAAAAAGCTGCTTATACGAGATGCCGAAGCTGCCACTTATGAAGCTTCGGTGTTATAGCGTACCCGAAGGTGGAGGATCGAACCGACTTAAAGATAGAATGACCTTTTAGTCCATAAGGGTCTGAGTTATTGTTGTAAACTTTTATAAAGGGCATGAATGTAATTCTACATTGGCTGCGTCCCTTGCCTATAAATAGATGAACAGTACTCCCGTACTGTTCACGCTGACTGGGCATTGGATTTTACGTCACGCTTGTACTCTTACCTTCTTTCAAACCGAAGGTACATTTGTGATTTATTATCATTTCTATTATTTCATGATAATAAGATAGAAATGAGTTAATAATAATGTTTAAATGTTTACATTATGTCTCATACTTTATATGAACCCTTCTTCATTATTTGTTGTGCTTACGAAGGTAAGTCCTTCGTAACCTTCGTCCGAAATTCATTATATCCCAAAGGGAGATAATGTTTCAAAGGACGAAGGACCTTAACATTTAACACTTTTTATGTTGCCTTGTTCTTAACTTTTAGCATTTTGAGAACAAGCTCCCAACAGGAAGATCCCTGGTGTCTTGGGCTTCAAAGAAGCAAAATTCCGTAGCTCTTTCTACCGCTGAAGCCGAGTATATTGCTGCAGGTCATTGTTGCGCGCAACTACTTTGGATGAGGCAAACCCTTAGGGACTACGGTTACAAATTAACCAAAGTTCCTCTTCTATGTGATAATGAGAGTGCAATCCGCATGGTGGATAATCCCGTTGAGGATAGCCGCACTAAACACATAGCCATTCGGTATCATTTTCTAAGGGATCACCAACAAAAGGGAGATATCGAGATTGCATATATTAATACTAAGGAACAATTAGCCGATATCTTTACCAAGCCACTAGATGAACAAACTTTTAACAAACTTAGGCATGAGCTAAATATTCTTGATTCTAGGAATTTCTTTTGATGTTTTGCACACATAGCTCACTAATATACCTTTGATCATGTCTCCTTTTTATATACTATGACTAATATGTTTTCAAGTGAATTTCAAACCAAGTCATAGGTGTATTGAAAGGGAATTGGAGTCTTCGGCAAAGATAAAAGGCTTCCACTCCACTCCATAACTCATCCTTCGCCGTCGCTCCTCGCAACTCTCCAACTTTGGTATAATCTTCACTCATATGTCCTTTACCAAAGGGGGAGAAAGTAGTTTCAAGGGCTTATATTTCACTCAAAGTATCCATTTTTGGCGATTCATGCCAAAGGGGGAGAAAGTATTAGCCCAAAGCAAAAGGACCGCACCACCACCTAATTTTAAAAACTAATGATTTTCAAATTGGTATCTAATTATGTTCAAAAGGGGGAGAAAGCAGCACCTTCAAAAATTGGTATCTTAAAACCCTCTTGAACACTAAGAGGAGAAATTTTATTCATGGGGAGTTTTGTTTAGTCAAAGGAAAAGCATTTGAAACAGGGGGAGAAAATTTCAAATCTTGAAAATGCTTCTCAAAATCTTATTCATTTACCATTGACTATTTGCAAAAGGACTTTGAAAAGGATTTACAAAAAGAATTTGCAAAAACAAAACATGTGGTGCAAGCGTGGTCCAAAATGTTAAAAATAAAGGAACAATCCATGCATATCCTATGAGAATTTCTATTGGCTCAATTCTAAGTAACCTTTGCACTTACAATTATGCAAACTAGTTCAATTATGCACTTCTATATTTGCTTTGGTTTGTGTTGGCATCAATCACCAAAAAAGGGGGAGATTGAAAGGGAATTAGGCTTACACCTATATTCCTAATTGATTTTGGTGGTTGAATTGCCCAACACAAATAATTGAACTAACTAGTTTGCTCTAGTCTATAAGTTCTACAGGTACCAAAGGTTCACAATAAGCCAATAAAAAGACCAAGAAAAGAGTTCAAACAAAGAGAACAAGGGACAACAGAAGGCACCCTGGTCTGGCGCACTGGACTGTCCGGTGTGCCACCGGACAGTGTCCGGTGCACCAGGGAACTCTAAGATGAACTCAACACCTTCGAGAATTTTCAGAGGAGCTCCGCTATAATTCACCGGACTGTCCGGTGCACCACCGGACAGTGTCCGGTGCCCCAAGGGAGAGCAACTCTGAACTCGCCAGCTTCAGGAATCTGCTCCGCTATAATTCACCGGACTGTCCGGTGTGACAGCAGAGCAACGACTACTTCGCGCGCAACGGTTGACTGCAACGCATTAAATGCGCGTCTGCGCGCGCAGAGGAGCAGAGCACACGCGGGTGGCACACCGGACATCCTACAGGGCATGTCCGGTGCACCACTGGACAGCCAGCGCGGGCCCACAAGACAGAGCTCCAACGGTCAGAACCCAATGGCCTGGTGACGTGGCTGGCGCACCGGACAGTGTCCGGTGGCGCACCGGACTGTCCGGTGCGCCCGTCGACAGCAGCCTCCACCAACGGTCAAGTTTGGTGGTTGGGGCTATAAATACCCCAACCACCCCTACATTCAAGTCATCCAAGTTTTCCACCTTCCAACTACTTACAAGAGCTAAGCATTCAATACAAGACACACCCAAGTGATCAAATCCTCTCCCAATTCCACACAAGGCTTTAGTGATTAGTGAGAGAGATTTGTTGTGTTCTTTTGAGCTCCTGCGCTTGGATTGCTTCTTTCTTTCATTCTTTCTTGCGTTCATCTCAATTGTAATCAAGGCAAGAGACACCAATTGTGTGGTGGTCCTTGCGGGAAGTTTGGTTCCCAATTGATTGAGAATAGAAGCTCACTCGGTCCGAGGGACCGTTTGAGAGAGGGAAAGGGTTGAAAGAGACCCGGTCTTTGTGACCACCTCAACGGGGAGTAGGTTTGCGAGAACCGAACCTCGGTAAAACAAATCCGTGTGTCACTCTCTTCATTCGCTTACGATTTGTTTTGCGCCCTCTCTCTCGGACTCATTATTTTCTCTAACGCTAACCCGACTTGTAGTTGTGATTAATTTTGTAAATTTCAGTTTCGCCCTATTCACCCCCCTCTAGGCGACTTTCAATATAGAATGAAGGTGCCCCCAGCCTGAATAGGCAAAAGGACTATGCATGCACCATGGGTTCATCGTCGTACCATTCCACATTTGAGGAGGACAATATATCGATGATGACTAGGCGGGTGGAAAGTATCCTGGCATCACAGGATGCATATGTGATGCTTGTTGTGTCGCCTTTTGGGCTATTTTATTTGGTCGCTTTGTTTTAGCGGGTGACCGTGGTTTCTTTGTTGGTCGATCTCGTAGAATGACCTTCTTGCTAGCGTATTTGGAGAGTAATTGATCAAAAGTAGGGCTGCTTTGACCAGGCGACCATGTGCACTATATGTGCTTTGCTCCCGCGTCTCCTTTTTTGCTTTTTGTGGACACCAACACCTCTGGCCATGGGTGGACAGTCCGGCTGAGTCATCCAGACCGTCTGCTTAAGCGATAGACCCTCCGCACGCAGGTGTCAGACTGTCCACGATGCTTGAGTTAGGGAGCTTTGCTCGGCTGCTCGATTGAGCCAGCCCCCGACGCCTCCGGACTTGTTAGTATTTCCGTCTAGAGCTTTCTCAGCAATCCCTCTTTGTGATATATTCGATGTGCGAGGATCATCAATGACAATATTTTTGCCTTTATTGGCCACTTCTGGCTAAACCAAGACATTTTGGCTTGCTAGTTCTATTATATTAACAGGTAATGGTTGCGTGTCCACTTGCATCTCCTAAAAACTCAATCGGCCCTCATTTATGGCCGATTGTATCTGTCGATGAAAAACATTAGAATCATTGGTGGCATGGGAAAAAGAATTATACCACTTGCAGTAAGCACATATTTTTAATTCATCTAGAGGAGGAAGAGTATGGCTTTCTTTAATGTTGCCACTTTTACTAGTTCATCAAATATTTTATCGCACTTAGCAACATTAAAAGTAAATTTAACTTCTTCCCGATTCTTTTGAACCGGCTGTAAAGAAGAACAAGGTAAAAATTTGGCCTTCATTGGTCAAACAAGTTCAACCGTACATATATCTGTGGATTCATCATCCGAATTATCGCGCTCCACTAGATGTATAGTACGATCGACCAATTTTGATGTCTCTTTACATCGGCTTTCACAGGCTAAAGCCCGCTGATGTAGTTGAGCTACTGAAAAGAACTGAGTACCATCTAATTTGTCTCTTGAGTAGGATAGCAACCCATTAAAAGCTAGCCCTGCTAGCTCTTTGTTTGCGACATAGATTTGAAAACATCGGTTTCTAGTGTCCCGAAACCTCCGGATATAATCATTAATCGATTCTTCGCGTCCCTGTTGGACTGAGGCTAAATCAGCCAACCCAAATTCATATTCCTCGAAAAAGAAATGCTCATGAAATTGACTTTCTAAATCATTCTAGGAATTATTGGTATTAGGAGACAGGGTGGCATGCCATGCAAAAGCGGTACCAGTAAGGGATAAAGAAAATAAATGAACACAAAAAGCTTCCCCATCGGCCAATTCGCCTAGGTGTGCTAGGAAGTGGCCTACATGTTCATATGTGCTTCTACCACTTTCACCAGAAAATTTGGAAAACTCTGGTATCCTTGCCCCTTGCGGATATGGGATAGTGTCGAACCGGTGATCGTATGACTTTTGATATGATTGCCATACTTTGGCTACACTAACTCCGACCCTATCTCGAAATAGTTCAGACATTTCTTCCCTAATTTTCTCCATTGCGCCCAGTGGTAGACCATCGGACCCTGGGCTGTGGGGTCATTTGGTCGAGTGTTGCTATGCCAACCTTCTTACCGTGATCGATTGATGATGTTGATCGGCATGTGATCTTCTGGTGCGTTGTGGTTTAAATATGTAGGGGGAGGGAACACACTGTTGCTGTGGTGTGTAATAAATTGTTGCATAGTGTGCAACAGTAAGTTCTGTGTATATGTATCTGGACGGTCCGACCCAAGCAGCAGGACGGTCTGGCGCGATGCCGGGTTGTCCGATGTTAAACCTGGACTATTCGATTGTGTTCGCTGCTATTAGGGCACCGCATGGTGGTCTCGGTGTAGCCCCGGACTATCCGATAGGTAAATCCAGATGGTCCACGTAGGAGTCAGACTGTCCGGACAAGGCTAGGACGATCCAACCCTGTCCAAGGGCGCCAATCTGCCAAGCCGGGACAACTGTGATGGTATATGCCTTGGATATGAGTTCATCGGCATACCTTATAATGGTTGGGGCTGTGATTCCCATTTGTTACCGATGTATTAGACATAGACATCCTATTACTAATTTCAAATGATGGAAAACTAGGAGCAACAGAGTTCTCCAAAGAACGTGTTAATTTTCTTATTGATTCTTCTAACCCTCTAATATGTTGTTTCATTTGATTCTGTTGCTCATCTACATACTGTTTAATAGATTGGATGTCGTCGGGTTTATTTACGTTGGGGATTTGAAGCAAATATAGAAGAGATACAACATCGGTCTCTCCATGTTTGATAACCTTCTCATGGTGATCCATCATGTACTATGACAAGAATTTCTCCTTCATTTGACGCATGTAGTTTTTATATTGTTGTTGCTCATCGGCCGTTAGGATTTCAACAACCGACTTCAGGATATTCTCTGGGGAGATATCGGTGTGATCTTTAGAATCGCCATTTGAGGGTCTGATTTTTAGTAGATCTAGACACCTAGATCCCAACCCAATGGAGTCACCAAAAAGTTAGTTGACACCGATCTGGACGCTAAACACCGGAGATGAACCGCTGGTTGTGCTCTCTGTGGAGGCGCGGATGGTTCACGACTCATGGTCGAACGGTCCGTAACCTGGGCGCATGAGCAGCTCCTTCTTTGCGTACGTCCGGACGGTACGTGCTAGCACAGATGGTCGTCTTCTTCACAACAAACCTAGATCTCGCCTCTCGGGAGGGACCCTGTCGGGAAGGAAAGATACTAGGGTGTGTCTTGGCATCGGTAGGCCATCCAAGACGCCTCTAGTCGATGTAGAGACGAAGAAAGGTGAAGATTTGAGGTATAAGAATGCTAAACTAGGTCTACTCCTAATGCTAAGGTAAAAATGACGAGTAGAATTGATTGAATCGATTGTGGGGGTCTGGACCCATTACAAGTTGATTCCCGAGTTAATCCTATAGATTTGCTAATAAATTCTCGCTAGAAATCCAGAATCCTAACTGATTTTGCGTACGCGCGGACTGTTCGTGTTGCCACCGTGGACGTTCGGACCGCGGGCCGGACACTCGGTGCTCAACAAAAACCAGCTATTATGGTTTTACTTGGAGCTATATTGATAATGGCTCTATTATTGTACCTATGTGACTGTTGTTTGTTCTTATGTTGTTCACTAACACCTTCAACACATCAATACATGGTTGTTGTCCGTGTTAGTGAAGAAACAAATGGATGGTAAATGTCGAAGAAAAGTGTAACTTTTACTTGTATTTTTCAGAGCGGAGGTCTTAATTTTGGTGGTTTAGGGTGACAAGTAAACTCTCGCGACTAGTAAACCAATTTTCCTTACTATAATCATTAATTGTAGTAACCATCATCTACAGCCGATTAATTGATGTTTTTGTCCACCTATGTCATGCTAAAAAAATCTTCAGCTGCATGTGCCTCCACCTGATCCACGCATGAAAATATACTATGCACATGAAACCACAGGAGTCTTGTTCTAGATGGGGACATCACCTTACCACTAGCTAAAACAATGGTACAATTAAATCCTAAAATAAATATATCTAGGGAAAAAAGTACAAGTGTATATAGTCTATGTCAAGTCGAATACTTTAATTGAGATAGACATATCCCACCACAAAAAATCTAACTAACCCCAAGTTGTTGCCATCAGTTTGCAGAAGCAGAGCGTCTATGTAGGCCCTGGTATTAATTAGATCCATACTATTTATCTAGCTGCTCATAGCTAATACTAGCTGCTACGATTGCTGGCTTTTGATCCAACCAGTGAGATAATTATTAGTTGTGTATCAGATAACCATTAGCTAGACTATTAGCCAGATCCATTTGAATCCAATTGAGTTAATTATTTCCAGCTAATTATACGTGTTCTAGTTTTATTTATGAAAATGTTAAAAACATATATCTGAAACCGCTTTAGGCGATTGAATATTTACACTAAAAGATATGATAGAAAAACTAAAGAAAAACATTTTTTGGGTGATAGTCAGTAAAATGCTCGTACGTTGTGACGGTATACAAAACAAATATCATGTCCTCAATTCGTACATGAATAATATTCCGAAAACCACTGTTGTGGTCCCAAATCAGAAACATACACGTATATTATGCGTACGTGTGAAGCTAGCTACAGTATGCAAAATCGTTCCGTTGAAAAACGCTTATAATAATAATACGATCAAAGAACGCAAGTATCTAGAAGTAGAGTCGTACATGCTCTTAGCAAATTCAATAAACACTATACTGCCGGCAGTTTGATCGCGTGTGCATCACATGTGGCATGTATTAATAGAGTGTTTGATTTTTAGAAACTAAATTTTAATCACTATATTTTATTCTATTTTATTTTAATCCTTAAATTATTAAATACGGAAACTAAAAATGTATTATAAGTTCTATAATTATCAATTTAGAGGCTAATATAGAATAAAATGAATGATTAAAAATTAGTACATACAAACCAAACAGCCCCCAACTTCATGTCTCGATCAGATGTCTAGTGGATCGGTACGGAGGTTCATCTATATATTTGTCAATTATTAATAGCAAGCAAGTTACTTAGATCTCCATGTTTACTCTACCAATCTCGCAGCCTGTTGTTTAGTAGGAAGAAACCAAAATCCTCTTGGCATGCATGCAGCGGAGAGACCTTCCTGCTCGGTCTTAGAAACAGATGCAGCTCATTCTTAATCTCCAAAAACGAAAACATAGACAGTCTGTGTCCGAGTTCAAAACGGAAGCAACATTCTTTCCTTTCTTTTGCAGGTAGCTTGGTGAATCAGCTAATAGCTGCTGCCTGTGTTGGCTTCGGTCTGGCAGTTGCGCGTCCCCGGAAGCAAGAGAGGAAATGCTGGCATGCAAGCAATTGGAAGCAAGGAATAATTTAATGGCGATAACGTGATAGTAGAATATATTCGTTCAAAAAAAATGATAATATTAGATATATTTGCCTAGATTACTTGTGTAGGCATCCAATGCGGATGGGGGGGCCCGGATACGAAAATGACGTCTCCCCGAGATGGAAAGGGAGGATGTATACATGTTTAATTAACCAAATCCATATATGTTTTTAATGACCCGCATCAGAGACGTAGAAATCCCCATATATATATGTCATGAGCAGGGGCGGTAACAGATCACGATCTAAATGTCTTATTTGAGCTCTTAACTAATTTTAATTCGAAAATGGATGGAAACAGAGCTCAATCCTAATTCCACATGATTCTTCAATTTTATAGTGTAAAATTTAAATACCATTACCACCCTATGTCATGTCTGTAACGAAAATCACTTTATATTACCTGGTTTTTGGTGCTCTGGATGGGTACAAAAATTTACAAGGACTCTATAAATAAATGGGCTGTCTCTTAGAATCAATTTTGTAGTTAATCGATCAATTGCTGGCATTTTTAACTGACGTTAGCACCACCAAATCGAGGTCGGTAATATATCATTGCAGCTACTACATTATATCTTGCTCATAAGCAGTCCCTTGCATTGCATCTTGCCGAGACTGCTGCACTTGTGTAAACAGCAGGCTCATGCAGGCTGCAGAACTGAAGGCCGGTCAGTGTTGAATCACCCCAAATCATCGAATCAGTGTTGGATGAGGCCGCCATGGACATCACGTTTGCATTGACGGAGTGTCAAGGATGGATCAGAGTCTTCTCAACCAAAAAACGAGATTCAACCGAATATACTTCAAATTTAAAGCAGAAAATCACAATGTACATATTTCTTTTATACAAAATAACTAATTAATTCTTACATCAAACTATTACTTTCTAGCCTAATAACCCGTAACTATCAAAAATCATATCATAATATCTCCTCGCGTTGTGTGTCATTTGCATCCAGGCGCGCGTACACCAACGATATGCATGTTTGCCTGCAGCTGTAGCGAAAACCGTCGATCTTCTCCTGGTAGCTGAACAGCCGGGAAGGCTTTGCAGGACGCGTTCTGGGCGTAGCTGTTGCTCTGCTGCTCCACCTGAGGACTCGCCCATCCGAGACGCGCCGCCGTAGAGAGTCGGGAAGGATATGGGTGTAAGGAAAATGGATCGAGGCCATTTAGCTAAAGGGATTTTTAATGTTTAATGATCAATATAACATGTGAACTAATATGTTTGCTAGTGTTTGTATTTATAGTTTATAGGATGCAAAAAAGATTGGATTAATACACTGAGGATGCAACACCTTAAAAGAATATATAAAAGAATCATAAAAGTTCAAGACTAAAGAACAAAAGAAGTCCAAGAAAACAACAAAAAAATCCATGAAGTGGACAGTCAACCAGCGCACTGGTGGCGTACCGGAGTACCGGACAGTGAATAGTAACCTGTCCGGTGGGACACCAGGCAGTTTGCGCAGAGAAGACCACAACTGGGCGCTCTCGGGCTGTATCTAGTGTGCACAGGACAATCTAGCAATGGTCAGATCCAACGGTCGACTGCTACGGACCCAAACGGTCGGCTGACACGGCAAGACACCGGACACTAAACAGTGCATGTCCGGTGTGCCGTCGACAGAAAGCTGCTGCTTTCTATCCAACGACTATAATTGTGGAGAGGCTATAAATACCCTCAAACCGGCCATTTTAAGGTGTGGGAGCCCAAGAAACATACCAATGCATATTGTAGACAATTCCAAGTGCTCATACACCCAAGTGTTTAATAGAATCATTCAGTGATTAGCGTAGGTGCTTTGCGAAGTGCTTAGGTTAGTTAGACCGCTTTAGTGCTTGCTCTAGGAGTATTCTAGTTAGTTGAGTGAGTTTAGAAAAAACCACACAACCCCTCGGCTCTTGCGTGAGCCGTTGTATTGCGATACCGTGACAACCGAGTTTGTGTCACAACCGCCACCGTGTACCGGAAAGAACGAGGCCCACGGCGTTTCGGCCGGAAGCTCGATAGTGGAGACGGCGGGGAGCGTCCGAGAGGAGCCGAAAGTGGAGCACCACTTGCGCGTGGAGAAGACCCGCGACTCTCTACGGAGTTACTCGATCGAGGTGCTTAGCCCTCCCGTGGGCTACCCTTTGCGTAGGGGCACCAACGAGGATTAGTCGGGACCTTGCGTGGTTCCGGATACCTCGGTAAAAATACCGGCGTCATCCATGAGAGTTTTCATCTCTACCTTACTCTTTACCTTCTGCATTTACATTAAGTATTTAAGTTTCAATCTTGTCTTTCTAGTTAGATTATATAGGATTGAAACTTAGGCTTTGCGGTAGAGATAGTAACACTTAGACAAAACCTAGTTTGCACATTCTATATTGTTTAATTGCATAGGTTTTGCTCTAGGAATTTAATTGTGGCCTAGTTTGGAGATAGTTTTTAGAAGTTATAATTCACCCCCCTCTTAAGCGTCACTATTTCCTACAAGTGGTATCAAAGTTGGTTTGGCTTATTTGAACTGTTTTAGTTTCACCGCTAATCGAGCCGACGCTTCTTAGAGGAAGGGGATGGATATGCATAGGCCACCACACTTCGACGACACTAACTTCCCATATTATAGTGCTAGAATGACTTGTTATGTAGAGGTCGTTGATCTAGGTGTTTGGATAGTCACTCGTGACGAGATGAAACCACCTAAAAATCCCGAGAAGCTCATCACGAGTGAAGAAAAGGAAGTTCAATTGAATTCTAGAGCCAAAAATTGCTTGTATGAATCTCTTAGCATGTAAATTTTCAATCAACTTTTTGCATTAAAACTACTAATGAGATTTGGCTAAAGTTGCATGAGCTCCATGACGGCACTTCCAATGTCCGTGAGCCAAAACATTGCCTAGCCTTAAATGATTATAATTCTTTTGCCATAAAAGAAAATGAGCTTGTTAGAGACATGTATTCTCGTTTAAATCTAATCATCAATGAGCTCAATTCTATTAGCACTAATAAGCTAGGTGATGCAGAAATTGTGAGGAAGATTATCTCCCTACTAGCACAACAAAGATATGGGAGCATCATCACCATTCTTCACAACATGGAGGACTTGAATACAATAATCTTGACCATTGTGATTGAGAAAATTATAGCATTTGAGATGTTGCGAAAAATGGGTCAACAAGAGGAGCCAACTTCTTTAAGACCATATGCCTTTGCATGTGATGAAAGGAAAGGCAAAAAGAAGGCTCCCACTCTAAGTTCCTCAAGTGAAGAAGAGGAGGAATAAGAAAGTGATGATTATGAAGATAATCAACCATCAACATCATCCTCGAGGATGAAGAAACGATCAGACGCGTCAGAAAGGTAATGGGGATGATCCACAAGATTAATCTAATGGGTGTACCCCTGCATATCGAGGACCTTCTCTTTAACATTGACATAAAAAACAAAGAAAGAGAGGATGTTTCGCATGCGGGGAGAAGGGCCACTTCAGGGACAGCTGTCCAAATATGGTCGAACCCACAAAAGGGAGGAGTAAAGGCAACGCGCCTACAAGCGTCAAAACTTGGGATGACTCTTCAAGCGAAGATGAACCTCCAAGGACGCGCAACTACCGATCCTCATCACAGTCATCATGCAAGTGCCTTATGGCAAGAGGTAAAATGAGTATTCCATCCTCTAGTGATGATAGTAGTAGTGATGATGATGAAGGTGAGGGAAAGCCCTCCTTAGATGAGCTTGCGGAAGTCGTTAAATTTTTTGAGCATGTTTGCACTAAACAATAGGCTCAACTTAAAACTTTGAAAAATAAGTTGATTAGCTCTCAAGATGATTATAAATGTTTGCTAGATTTGAAACATTTGCAAATTTAAATTGTGAGCTATCAGCTAAAATTGAGCAATTAGAGTCTAATGCTCCATCCTCAGCTACTGGTGATGGCCTTATTAAAAAGAATGAAAAACTTAAGGTTAAGTTAGCTAGCTCTCAAGAAGCCATTGAAAACTTGCTAGGGAAAATGGAAATTCTTAGCATTCATAATAATGAGCTAACTACTAAGCTAGAAAACATTGGTAGCACCCCAGGCGTATCTTTGGTTGAAATGCCTGAAATTATTAACAAATATGCTTCTACTTCTTGCTTTGATTTAATTGATGATTCTAACCCCTGCAATCAAGTTCTTGTTAAGAATGTTATTATAGAACATGTTCGGATGAGATTGCAACGGAGAATGAGCAATTAAAGAAAGAGGTGGCTTGCTTGGCAAGGCTTTGTATGACAAGAAAGGCAAAGCCAAACAAATCCAACCTTCTCAGGATAACACCACTACGGGAGTTAACAAGCCTATGGAGGGAGAAACTATTATTTGTAGGCTATGCCACAAGGAAGGCCACAAGTCTTACCAATACAAGGCGAAGATTAGGGATAAGCAAAAGCAAAAGCTCAAGCAAAGGCCATCAAGCAAAATGTTCAACACCTACATCAACAAGGTGGATAAAAAGGCTGCTACACCATATTTGATCAAGAAGAAAAAGAATGTAAAGGTGATAGCAATCAAGACCAACAAGCAAGCCAACAAAGGGAAAAGGGGCCAAACGCATCTGGGTGCCAAAGGAAATTATTTCAACCATGAAAAGCACCAAGAAGGTTTGAATCCCAAGAGGGAAGTAAGAAGTCCGAAGGACCACGGGGAATTTGGAGACTTGGCAAAACTGGGATACATATCATGGGATGCATTATATTGGATCAAGTCTATTGCCAAGTGGGATAGTAAATACTTTGGACCCAAATTCCCCACCCATGACTAAGGTAACTAGATTTATTGCATTTCCTTGTTTTTAGATATGAGTACCTATTTTCTTATATCTAGTCTTTACCTTACATGCCTAGTTTTACATGTGATATTTACTTTTAGTTACAGTTGCATGCATACTAGGTCAATCATATGGTAGGATTGCTCATTTTTAATTCATATTCTTGAGCAAACCTACATGGTTTAAAATCTTTAATTAAGCATGGCACATGTTGGGGGCTTGCTTCGTCGCCGAAGGTCCTTTAAGAAGAAACACCTTCGGAAGATTAGCACAGAAGCAAACATAGCGCGGAGGTATACGCCGAAGCTACCATCTAGAGAGCTTCGGCATAGCGATATGCCTTGAGACGAAGGGCTGCACCGACTTAAAGAGGAAAAGACCAATCGACCCATGGTAATTTGTGTCATGATTGTAACCAGTTGTAGAGGATATAAATGTAATTTTGACCGGGCTGCGTCCCGTGCCTATAAATAGGTGAAAAGTACCCCTGCACTGTTCACGCTGACTTGTACTCGCTCGTGCGTCACGCTTGTACTTTCGTCTTCTGTCAAGCCGAAGGTACAAATGTAATTCAATACTATTCTTATTTATCCATGATAATATAATAAAGATATATTAATGATGTCATATGATTATTCATGTTATTTCTCATGTTTCATATGCTTCGTCTTTCATTAATGTATACGGTGATGATGAAGGTATGTCCTTTATGACCTTCGTCTGAAGATTGTTATATCCTAAGGGAAAATGCTTCGAAGGACGAAGGACATTAATCATTAACCCCTTTTTTGTGTTGCCTTGTTCTTAACTCATAGCATTTGAGAACAAGTCCCCAGCATTGGCGCCCACCTCCGGTGAACTCACTTCCACTTTTGAGCTGATGGATTCGTTTAACAACCAAATCGAAGCACCTTCGGCTACGAAGCTGGTGCTCCCGATAACAGGCGGTTCAAGCTCAGAGCCGGCTAACAAGAAACAAAAGAAAGAAGCGCAGAGAAGGGTGCAGCATGTTGGGGTGCAGGGACCCTTCATCAAGTCAAAATGGTCCCACATCCCAATTACCTTCTCCCAGGAGGACCTTCAGCTCAAAGACTACCCTCATAATGATGCTATGGTCATATCTTGTGTCATCAAGGGATTTCTGGTCCATAATGTTCTGGTTGATACAGGTAGTGCAGCGGATATCATATTTGCTAAGGCCTTCAGACAGATGCAAGAACCAGAGGATAAGATTCATGATGCTACACACCCTCTTTGTGGCTTCAGAGGAAGGCAGATTGTAGCACTCGGTAAAATCACAATGCCAGTGACCTTCGGCTTCATCCATAACACAAGGACTGAACTGGTTGTCTTTGACATTGTTGACATGGAGTACCCCTATAATGCAATCATTGGTCGAGGGACACTTAATGCTTTCAAAGCGATACTTCATCCAGCATATTTATGCATGAAGATACCTTCGGAACAAGGACCCATTGTTGTCCATGGGAGTCAAGAAGCTGCTAGAAGAGCCGAAGGAAACTGGACAGATTCAAAGGCAATCCATAATATAGATGGAGTCGAAGCCTGTGAGCAGTATAAATACAAAAGAGAGAAGGCTGCTTCAGCGAAACAATCGAAGCCTATGCTCCTATGTGAAGACATAGCAGAACAAAGGGTACTGCTGGGGTCTCAGCTATCTGAAGAGCAAGAGAAGACTTTGCTAAGATTCTTATTCAACAACAAAGATGTCTTTGCTTGGTCAGCCAATGATCTCTGTGGTGTCAACAGAGATGTCATTGAACATTCACTCAATGTGGATCCATCCTTCAGGCCAAGAAAACAAAGGCTTTGGAAAATGTCTGAAGACAAAGCAGAAGGTGCTCGGAATGAAGTGAAGAGACTTCTTAGTGCTGGTGTTATCAGAGAGGTGAAATACCCAGAATGGCTAGCCAACACCATTATGGTGAACAAGGCCAATGGTAAATGAAGAATGTGCATTGATTTTACAGATCTTAACAAGGCTTGTTCAAAGGACGAGTTCCCATTGCTAAGAATAGACTCTCTAGTAGATACAACAGCTTCTTCAGAGCTCATGAATCTACTGGATTGTTACTCAGGCTATCATCAAATATGGATGAAGAAGGAAGATGAGCCGAAGACTAGCTTCATAACCCCCAGTGGCACATATTGCTATCTTCGGATGCCTAAGGGGCTTAAAAATGCTGAAGGAAGCTTCAGCAGAATGACAGCCAAGGTCCTTCATTCACAAATAGGCAGGAATGTACTGGCCTATGTTGATGATATCATAGTGAAAAGCACGAAGCAAGAAAATCATATTGCTGATTTGCAAGAGACATTTGCCAATTTCAGGCAAGCTGGCCTGAAGTTAAATCCAGAAAAGTGTGTTTTTGGGGTGAAGAAGGGCAAGTTCCTTGGCTGTTTAGTATCAACGAAGGGAATTGAAGCCAACTGTTGGGGGCCTTCGTCCTCCGAAGGTCCTCAAAAACATGATTTGACAATGTTTTCCAAGTGGATTATATGAACAGGTATCTTCGGACTCAGAATTATGAACATGGAGTACGGTCAGGACGAAGCCTAAGCCAGACGAAGGGGGATTGAGATGAAAGACGGGCTGATTACCAAGCTGTATGAAGGATGGTGCACATCCGAAGCTGTGCGCAGGAAAGCTTCGTCGCGATAGCAGGAAGGGGAACCGACTTAAAGATGAAAAGACTACTTAGGCCTTGACAGATTCCCATAAGTCATTAACAAATGTAATGGGCATGAATGTAATTTTACATGGGCTGCGTCCCACGCCTATAAATAGATGAACAGTACTCCCGTACTGTTCACGCTGACTGGGCATTCGCTTTTGCGTCATCCTTGTACTTTTGTCTTCCTGCAATCCGAAGGTACACTTGTAATTTGAAGTCATTTCTATTGTTATATGATAATAAAATAGAAATGACATTGTGATAAAATTTAAATGTTTATATTACCTTTTATGTTGCGTGTAAATCCTTCGTCATAACTTACGAAGATATATTATTTGTGACCTTCGTCCGGAGCACATTATATCCCGAAGGGAAATGATGTTTCAAAGGACGAAGGAACTTATCACTTAACACTTTTTATGTTGCCTTGTTCTTAATCCGAAGCATTTGAGAACAAGTCACCAACATTGGCGCCCACCTCCGGTGAACTCACTTCCACTTTGAGTTTTTTGAACACCTTCGGAAGCCATAGACCCTCGCTATGGCGCCGAAGAAAGCTTCAGCGACTGGGGCTGCAGCTCTGCAACCGCTGGACCCCAACCAGGAGACTGTCTCTCTTCGGGAGGCCCGAAGCCAGAAGAGGAAGGCCGTCAGCCCGACGCTTCAGGAGGATGAGCTAGACCAAGAGATCAGAGATATGGAGATGCTACATCAACAGGTGCAGAGGAAGAAGGAAAAGATGGCCAGGCTAGCTGAGCTGCAAAGGCAGATAGACGAAGCTTCTGAAGAAGTCCGCCATCTTACTCACGATGAGCAGAACCGAAGGCCTCAACAAAAAGACCTTCATCAGGAGGGCTTCTTCAACGAAGATGACTGGTATGACAATTTCCATCATGGAAATTTTGTTTTCGATGATGCTTCTCCCCTGTCCGCTGAGCTGCAGGCTACACCTTGGCCTCCGTCCTACAAGACACCCCAGCTTCCCATGTTCGATGGCCATTCAGACCCGAAGCAGTTTTTGATGAGCTACGAGGCAACAGTGTCTTCGTATGGTGGCAATGCTGCAGTCATGGCAAAGTCTTTTGTTATGGCTGTCAGGAATGTTGCTCAGACCTGGTATTCCTCCCTTCGACCAGGAACGATCACTTCATGGCAAAAGCTGAAGGACATGTTATTAACTAGCTTTCAAGGGTTTCAGACGAAGCCGGTCACTGCTCAAGCCTTGTTCCAGTGCACTCAGGATCATGAAGAATACCTTCAGGCGTATGTCAGAAGGTTCTCGCGTTTGAGGGCGCAGGCACCAACGGTGCCCAATGAAATTGTCATCGAAGCCATGATCAAGGGGCTTCGTCCTGGACCTTCAGCTCAATACTTTGCTAGGAAGCCTCCTCAGACTTTGGAGAAGCTCCTCCAGAAGATGGACGAGTACATTCATGCCGACAATGATTTTCGCCAAAGAAGGGAGGAGGCTTTCAGATTTTCTGAAATGACCAGGGGCTTCGGAGGAAGATTCTATCCGAGGCATGTCAGGTCCATCCACAACTCTACTCAAAATGATGATAAGGGGAGTCAGCAGAACAGGCCGCAGTGCTCCTCACAAGCTTCGGGGCAACAGCAAAGTTTCTTTCGGCCACCAGCTCCAAGAGGCAGAGGCGCCAGGGGCTTCGGCGGAAGATTTGGAGATCAACCAAGGAGAGTATTTTGCTTATTCTGTGGTGAAAACAAGGGCCATACCACCAGGATGTGCCATGTTACCATCCAGAAGCAAAAGGAGCTAGCAGAAGCTGCAGCGCAACAGGGCCAGCCGAAGCAGGTCATGCATACTGCTTCGTACCATCAGCCTTACATCCCAGAATACGTGGGCAACCACCCTGCAGTTTCTGTAGCTTCGGCGAGTCAACCTCAAGCTTCATGGCAACAGCCCCCGCCTCCACCACCGCTGCAACAAGGCCAACAGCCCGAAGGGAGCCAATATGTTCCACACCAAAGGGATCTCAGAGAACAATCTGAAGCTCGCACAGTCAATAGCACTGTGCCAGAGTCGAAGCACATTTATTGACAAATATCCTACCTTGATAGCAGTCTTTTCCATTTAGTTCTATTTTCTGTGTAATAAAGAACATTTCAGTTTTCATGTAATAGCTTCGTGGTTGGTCATGAGGAAAACCTATTTTCTCCACAGGCTTAAGTTGCTGAAGCTTAAAAATTTGCGATAACAAGGAGGACCTTCGAATTATAAAAAATCCTTCGAAGCAACAAAAAGTCGTTCTAAGGAACGCAGAGTAAGTTGCTGAATTCACAAAAAGCCGTTCCAAAGGGAGCGCAGTGTAAGTTTTCTGCTCCAAAGTCGTTCCTAAGGGAATGCAGAGCATACAGCGAAAAGTCAACGCTGATACCGCCTAAGTAAAAGGCGAAGAAGCTCCAAAGACGTTCCTAAGGGAATGCAGAGCTTACAGCGAAAAGTCAACGCTGATACCGCCTAAGTAAAAGGCGAAGAAGCTCCAAAGACGTTCCTAAGGGAATGCAGAGCTTACAGCGAAAAGTCATCGCTGATACAAAGATATTTTGTGTTTTACGGGGATATGTGTGTATCTTCGGAACAAATGTCATCTACATAACATAGCATCATCACATCATTTTGCATAGCATAAGCATCATACATCATGTTGCATATGGCAAAAGAAGGGGACACAGTATCAACATTCGAAAGGATGCTTTGAGAAAGTGAAAATTGTGCAAAGTCACGAGGGAATACAATGTCGATCTTCGGAATACAGCTTCGAAGAATGTTTTCACGAAGCATGGACGTGCTTCATCAGAGTAATATCGAAATTGTACAGCTTCGGAGAATATTTTCACGAAGCGTGGACGTGATTCATCAGAATAGTATTAAAGGAGAATGTCTTCTTCACGAAGCATGAAAAGAAGGGAAGGTGTTTTTTCGCCGAAGGCTCAAAAATGGTATGTATGTAGAATTTCATGCATCGTAAAGAATTGAATAATGAAAAGAGACTTGTATATTACATTCAAATGTACAAAATATTACATAGATCACACTTCAAATGTTTTTTCTAATAACATCTAGTCTTCTCTTAGTACTACTTCGGCAGCCTCATTTAGAAGTTGTTCAATAACTTTATCCATGATAGCTTCGGCCATTTGTTTAATTTCGTCATCCCCTTTCGTGTGAGGGACAGCAGACGATCCGGCAGGTTCTGAGGGAAGAGAATATATGTCTATGTTACTATTACAAACCATAAGCAAGTTCGAAAATCAAACAGACCTAAAAACCACTAGTTGGTACCTATTTGGCTTTTGGGCTCTGCGCTTTTTTCAGCGGCTTTGGCTACTTCCCTAGCATCATAGATACCTTGCTCGCTTCTTCGAATAATTTCCTGGGCCATTTCTCGGCCACCATTGTCCCAGACGTCGGTGAAAAATTTTCCACCAACCTGGCTAGCTTCGGGCGAGGGGTCTTTAATATCTTCAGCGGATAAAGTGGCTTCGGATTGCGCAAGAAGCTTAATATGATCGCAGCCTTTCCTCTCCAAAACAGTAGCAACTCCTCTAGCGCTCGGAAAAGCGCAGATGTCACCGCGGCTACTCAGAATTTCCTCGAAGGCCTCTGCTTCGTGACTGATCCATTCCAATGGACCTTCGGGATTGCCTCTTGAGAAATTCTCTTCACTAGAGAATGCGCCAACGCTGGCGAAGCTGGTTTTTATTTTCTTTACACATTCCATGGATTTTTCGTAGCATCTTTTCTTAGAAGACCGAAGCTCTTCAACGGTTCCTTCCAAATGATCAGCCCATTGGTCGCTACATTCCTGTCTTGTTTCTTCAAGTATGCGTTCTTCTTTCGCCCGGGCCAATTGCTTCTGAAGATCTTTAATTTCGCGTCTGTGAGCTTCGGCCTGAACCTTTGAAGCAGCTTCGTCCTTTTTTATCTTGTCTACTAATGTAAGCAGAATTTTATCTTTTTCTAGAGCTTCGTTTCTCAGTTTAATAACTTCTGATCGTAAATTGTTGAACGCAATTTCATAGCTCTCGTCTTCGGCACTCTTTTGTGCTCTTAATGCGTTGCTTAGAATTAAACCCTATACGAAAAAGAATCCATATAAGAATAAAAGAATGAGTTACGAATTAAAAAAATTTCAAGCGCCCAATTCCCATACCTTTAGGCTATTGTACGCAAGACTGTCCGCGAGATCCTCCTTCGTCATAGCACATAATCCAGCTTCGAGCTTCGGAAACCCCATACTTCTAGCCATCTCCCGGCAGACAGATAATTCTTTGTTGTCAGGGAGGCAGTATAGGAAGTCATCTTCGTTTGTCCCATTAAACACTAGTGCCCCCTTCGGATATTTTAATTCTCTGGCATAGTGATTAGCTTCATAAATCTCTTCTTCAGATAATTTTTTACCCGAAGCATGTCGCACAATGTAATCACGTGCGGCGGAAGGTGCTTCGGGGGCCGCTGTGTCAATTTCTTTAACCAAAATTGGCTCCGCCATTTTTATTTTGTCTTCGGCTTCCAAAGGTTGTTCCTTGGTGGGCTCTGGAGGCCCAGCTTCAGCTTCAGGTTGTTGCTTCGAAGTTTCAGCAACTGAAGCTTCAGCAGATACTTCAGAAAGTTCAGCAGTCTTCTTTGGAGTTACACTTGAAGACTTAATTGTCTCCAAAACATCTAGCACGTTCACCATTCTTTTTCTTTTTGGGGTCACCGATGGGCCCTTTTGATTTTTTATGGTTTCAACATTTGCTGAAGGACTTAAGATTTCCGATATTTTTTGTCCTTCAATTCTCGGTTTTTCTGCCTTCTCTGCTGAAGGCGCTTCAGTTTTATCTTCTATCTTCGGTACTGGAGCTGGTTCTATAGTTTCAGTGGCCAAAGAGACTTCACCAATAAACTCAGGCACTGTGGCCGGCTCAATAAAACGCGCCCGGTGGGTGAGCACCTTCATCTTTTTTCTTTGCGGCGCTGGCTCACTAGTGGCACTCGTGGCAACTTCTGTCGCAGGAGAAGTATTTTTTCTTTTGCGGCCCAATACCGGATAATGATAGTCAGGGTAGACAAACCCGACTGCATCAAATACCCGGTTGAGCCTTTTCTTCTTTCGGCCCCCGAAGGCTGCCGATAATGCAGTGTTCTCGACCTTCGAATATGCCCCAAGCAGTTCGTCACTTAACGTTTCAATGCTTTTTAACCAGTCGTCATTAGGTTCAACAAACTTATCCCCGTATTTGAATGTGTATTTCAGTCTGACCAGTCCGCCTTCGTCAGACTCTTTGATGGTCTCCTTCGGCATTTCCCACTTTCCTGTAAGTGGCCACACCCTGAAGGCAATATGCTCTTGGACCAAGTCCCTTGTCCCAATAAAAGAGCAGACTACGCCGAAGGCTCTTTGGCATTCTTCGGCTGCTTCATCCATTTCAATCTTCGGTTTTCGGAGACCGAAGCGTTGCCAAATAGGACGCATAATGATACTTTTAATATCTTCCTGCGCTGTCAAGTCATTTTTTACATAAAACCATTCTGTCATCCAGGCACCGGGCCACCTCTTCCGAAAGGTTGGCACGGGGTAGCTTGACCCGGTGCGGGCACCAAAGCTGTAGCAACCAAAGTTGTTGTGATATTGTTCTTTCCCCCAGGGCTTCGTCTCATATAACAACTCATGAATGTTGCAAAAGCTTTTAGCATTTGGTTCCAAACCTTGGCTTCTTACAGCCCAGACGAAGATCCCCATTCTAATGATAGCTTCGGGAGTAATTTGATGAAGGTAGATTTGAAATGTCTTCAGGACTTCGACAACAAAGCTGCTTAGGGGGAATCGAAGCCCAGCCTTGAGAAAGCTTCGGAAGATTACGACTTCATCTTCTTCGGGGGTGGGAGAAGTTTTTTCTCCAGCATCAGCCCTCACAATAGATATATCTCGAAAATATCTCCCCCTCATATTGTCAATATGGCTCTGCTTAACAGTGGTTTTCCCGAAAACCGTGTGACTTGGCCGCCATGGTCGATCTTCGGACTCTCCCCCACAGCTTTCTGCATCATAACTGTCGCTGTCACCAGTATCTTCAGACAAACCTTCCAGAATCTCCTTGGTGATTTTTTCCGTATTGGTCTCCGCCATCGCTATAAGGAACCCCAAGTTCTTCTCTTCGTCGAGACTCAGCTTCATCTCAGCAGTGACCTTCTTATCTTCAGACATCTTCGGAAACACTAAAAAACTGTTTCTAAGGCCGAAGCTTCAAAACCAAAAGATCAGCAAATCTTAGTGCGCAAGAGCTAAAAATTTAATAAGCGGGAGCAGATGGCAAGAAAGCGTACCAAACAAATTGTGGCGGGCCTCTATTTATACACTCGATATAACGGAAACTGTGTGGTCCCGCGTGTCAGTGACTTTTGCTATTCTAGCAAAGGGAAGGTGTTTTTTCGGACCTTCGGCTTAAGGCCTTCGTCCATATCGCAATCTGAATTTATCATTAACAAATTAATATTGCGAGGGGCTACTGTTGGGGGCCTTCGTCCTCCGAAGGTCCTCAAAAACATGATTTGACAATGTTTTCCAAGTGGATTATATGAACAGGTATCTTCGGACTCAGAATTATGAACATGGAGTACGGTCAGGACGAAGCCTAAGCCAGACGAAGGGGGATTGAGATGAAAGACGGGCTGATTACCAAGCTGTACGAAGGATGGTGCACAGCCGAAGCTGTGCGCAGGAAAGCTTCGTCGCGATAGCAGGAAGGGGAACCGACTTAAAGATGAAAAGACTACTTAGGCCTTGACAGATTCCCATAAGTCATTAACAAATGTAATGGGCATGAATGTAATTTTACATGGGCTGCGTCCCACGCCTATAAATAGATGAACAGTACTCCCGTACTGTTCACGCTGACTGGGCATTCGCTTTTGCGTCATCCTTGTACTTTTGTCTTCCTGCAATCCGAAGGTACACTTGTAATTTGAAGTCATTTCTATTGTTATATGATAATAAAATAGAAATGACATTGTGATAAAATTTAAATGTTTATATTACCTTTTATGTTGCGTGTAAATCCTTCGTCATAACTTACGAAGATATATTATTTGTGACCTTCGTCCGGAGCACATTATATCCCGAAGGGAAATGATGTTTCAAAGGACGAAGGAACTTATCACTTAACACTATTTATGTTGCCTTGTTCTTAATCCGAAGCATTTGAGAACAAGTCACCAACACCAACCCAAGAAAGATTGAAGCTATCCTTTGGATGGAGTCACCAAGCACAAAGAAAGGGGCTCAACGACTGGTAGGTAGATTAGCATCATTAAACAGATTCATATCCAGATCAGCAGAAAGAAATCTGCCATTCTTTGAAATACTGAAGTCAGCCGAAGTTTTTCAATGGGGCCTGGCTCAGCAAAAAGCCTTCGAAGAGTTGAAGCAATACTTGATTGATTTAACAACACTAACTCCACCTTCGCCAGGGGCTCCATTGCTCTTGTATGTGGCAGCTTCGCACTCTGTAGTGAGTGCGGCACTTGTACAGGAGAAGCTAGATGGCCAAGTCAAAAAGCAAGCTCTAGTGTACTTCGTCTCCCAATTTTTAAGTTTATCAAAGAAAAATTATACAGAATTGGAGAAGGTGTTGTATGCTGTGTTAATGGCCTCTAGGAAGCTTCGGCATTATTTTCAAGCATATCACATAATTGTTCCTTTGTCACAGCCTCTGAAGGATATAATGAGGAACAGAGAAGCTACTGGAAGGATTGGAAAATGGGCTGCAGAACTTAACGAATTCACCATTGACTATGTGCATAGATCCTCAATTCAGTCCTAGGTGTTAGCAGACTTCATCGCTGATTGGACGCCAGGGGCTCAGGAAGAAGAAATAAACAAAAACGCTGAAGCTTGGACGGTGTTCTGCGATGGTTCCTGGGGAACCTTCGGTGCAGGAGCGGCTGCTGTCCTAGTTGCGCCTTCAAAAGTCAAAACATGTTATGCAGCAAGACTTAACTTCAGTTGCACAAACAATATTGCTGAATACGAAGCACTTCTGTTGGGGCTTCGGAAGTTAAGGGCAATGGGAATAAGAAGGGCCATTCTGAAAACTGATTCTCAAGTCATTTCCAGCCGTATAGACAAAAGTAGTAAGGCAAGAGACCCGAAGCTTGAAAAATATCTGGATACAGTTCGAAGGTTGGAGGCTTCTTTCGAAGGTTTTTCTGTCAAGAATATTCCAAGAGAAGAAAATGAGCATGCAGATCTGCTAGCCAAGTCAGCGGCATAGGGGCTCCCTCTACCTTCGGAAGTATTTTTTGAAACAATAAAAGCACCTTCGGTTGAACTCATAGAGAGAGCAGTGCTTGCAATTTCCCCAGTATATAGCGAAGATTGGAGGACTGAAATCATATCTTTCCTCCAAGGTAATTGTCTTTCGGACGACAAAGCTTACAATAAGAGAATGGAAGCAAGGACAAGACCATATGTGATAATAGAAGGGGAATTATATAAACATGGAGTCTGTTCTCCACTCCTCAAGTGTTTATCAAGAGCTGAAGGTATTGAATTAATGAAGGAGATACATGTGGGTCTGTGTGGATCTCATATTGGGTCTAGGCCCTTGCTGGGAAAAGTATTTAGACAAGGATTTTACTGGCCGAAGGCAGCTTCGGATGCAGCAGAGATAGTTCAAAAATATGAAAATTGTCAAAAATATGCAAGAGACCAGAAACAACCTTCGTCTCTGACCCAACTAATACAGCCTACATGGCCATTGCAAAGATGGGGCCTGGATTTGCTAGGCCCACTTCCACCAGCGCAACGTAATTTGAAATATGTTGTGGTGTCTGTAGAATACTTCTCCAAATGGATTGAAGCGAGCCTTTGGCTACAATAACTTTGGTTACTGTCCAGAAATTCTTCTGGCAAAATATTGTTTGTCGCTTCGGCATGCCGAAGGCTATAACTGTGGACAATGGAACACAGTTTGATGCTGAAACATTCAAGGATTTCTGTGACCAAATTGGCACAAAGATTCATTTTGCATCAGTTAGGCATCCGGAGTCGAACGAGCTGGTAGAAAGAGCAAATGGCATTATAATGACGGGAATAATGAAGCTAATCTTCAATCAGCCCAGAGGAAAGTGGCCAGATGAGTTGATTAAAGTGGTGTGGAGCCACAATACAACCATATCAAGATCAACAGGTTTTACACCTTTTAAATTATTATTTGGTGACGAAGCTATAACTCCAGAAGAAGCTAAAGCGGGGTCAATAAGAACAGCAGCTTCAACAGAAGACGAAGCTGATTACCACGTAGCAAAAGACACTATAGAAGGGACCAGACTTCAGGCTGTGGAGAACATCAATAAATACCAAGCCGAAACAATAAAATGGCGTGACATAAAAGTTCGGTTGAAAAATATTAAGCCAGGGCATTTGGTGCTTCGGAGAGTGGCTAATCCGGACACAGTAGGTAAATTGCAGCTGAAGTGGGAAGGACCTTTTCTGGTGGTATCTTCGTCGAGGCCCGGTTCTTACAGATTGAAGGATATGGACAACAACGACATACCTAGATCTTGGAATGCGGATGAGCTTCAGCGATATTATGTGTAATTTGATGTAATCTTTTTCCATTTTTTTCTATGGCACCATTTTCCTTTCCAAAGGGGGAGAAAGGTTTTTAATGGGGCCATAACTTGTAATTTTTCCTTTCTTATTTAGCTCCACGAGAGCCAAACCCCCAAAAGAATGTAAAATGTAAAATCTGAGCATGCACCATCGAGTGCAGAAAAAGGAAAAAAGCAGGGAGAAGCTCAAAAGTCGTCCCCAAGGGGATGTAGAGCACGACGAAGCTACAAAAAGTCGTTCCTAAGGGAGCGCAGCGTAAGTTTTCTGCTCAAAAGCCATTCCTAAGGGAATGCAGAGCCAAATACCGCCGAAATATAAGGCGAAAAAGTTCAAAAGTCGTTCCTAAGGGGATGCAGAATTTATACCGCCGATATAGAAGGCGAAGAAGTTCAAAAGACGTTCCTAAGGGGATGCAGAACTTATACCACCGAAATAGAAGGTGAAGAAGCTCAAAAGACGTTCTTAAGGGGATGCAGAGCTTAAGACTCAAAAGACGTTCCTAAGGGGATGCAGAGTCTGGGTGTGGCTTCGTATGTGTGTGTTTGGACATTCATTTGCACGTTACATCACATCATTCATTGCATTCATACACATTCATTTAGACATTCGTAGGATCATCATCATCATAACATAAAGTACAAATAGTTGCTTCGACTCTGATGACAAGGCTTCGATGAGTATAAAAGAAGGAAAGTTATGCTTCGTTGTGTACGAAAAGAAGGGAAGGTGTTTTTCGCCTTCGGCTCAAAAAATACAAGTTTCATCCACATCAAAGCAATTCATACACGAATGAAAAGGTAAAATATATTACAAGGTATGAACAAATTTATAGAGCAATGTTTCATTCCTAAATTACAATATCTTTTACAAAGATAATTCAAATTTCTCTAGAGCCTTTTGCAGCAGCTTCATCAGTGTCCGTCAAGCTTCGAATCATTGACCTTCGGCTTCATCATCCTATACATAACAAAACGGTATAAGGTAAATAGAAATCTCGGGAGAAGGTAAGCAACAGGCACAAGTTTAATACCAGTTTAAGATGATTTCGAGCTTCATCACCAGCTAAGTTCCACCCACGCTTCGTCCAAACTTGAGTTATGAATCTATTTCCAATGCTTCGGGCCAGGCTGGGGATGTCAGTTAAATCCGCTGGTGATAGGCCAAAGTTCGACCTGTTTACGATCTTCCCATGTGTGCAACCAGCCTTCATGAAAGCAACAGCTGTGCCACAAGAAGCTAGCAGGGCACAGAAGTCACCATGCCCAGCTATAACTTTGTCAAGCGCCTCAACTTCCCCTCAATATGTTCGAAGGTGCTTGGCAGGTCTTTAACCGAAGGTTCAAATTTTTTAGAACTGGCTCCCACTGAGTTGAAGACCTGTTTCAGCCGTTGCACGCATCGGTTGCCAAAGTCTAGACATTTGTCCTGAAGCTCCTTCAAGGATTTTTGCAAATTCAAACTCTTTTCGACTTCGGCTTCAAGCTTCTCATCAAAATTCTTCTTTTCTTGCTCGAAGTTTTTTGCCTTCAGGAGGAGTTCACTGTTTAATCTAGTAATTTCGGCTTGGGCTTCTGCCAATGAACCCTCCATTGTTTGAAGAACAAAATCTTTGTTTTCAAGAGCAGCTTCATGATCTTTAATTTTACTCTCCAAGCCTTCAATTATAACCTCATTTTTCTTATCTTCGAGGTCCTGTTGCATCCTCAAGGCTTTACTTAGTAGCATACTCTGTGCAAAATAACCTTCATCAGAAACCACCTTCATCGCAAAACAATAAAAAGTTGAGGGAAAAGCTTTACCTTAAAATTAGAATAGAATAAGCTGCCGATGATATGCTGTCGTCGGTAGCGACTGATGTCAGCTTCAAGCTTCGGAAAACCAACACTCTTCGACAGAGTGATGGTAATTTTTTCTCCAGTTCGATCTTGAATACAACCTAAGGTTTCTTCATTAATTCCGCCGAAGAGCATTGCCCCTGGCTGGTAGCCACAGGATATAGCATACTCCTGCAGCTCCTCTTTCTCAGCCTGGGATAATTCTTGACCAATTATATTTTGAAAATTGAAGCCTCTTTCTTCCGAAATATCTTCGGCAACTTTCTTCCCTTTTTCAGGCACTGTGGCCAGGACCTCTTCTGCCGAAGCAGGAGTCTGCTCCGCAGCCAAATCCAGGAGCACTTTATCGATGGCAGATAATGTACTATCTAGGTTGGTAGCTTCGGCAGTCGCAGCTTCGACAGAAATAGCAGCTTCGGCAGCTGGTGTCATTTTTTATGTTGAGGCCGCCGGCGGCGTTTCCTCAATGGCTTGCATAACAGTAACAATCCTTCGCTTTTTTGGCCCAACCGCCTTCTTCGCTGCCAAAGGCTCGTCCTTCTTCTGTAAAAGCTTCGTCAGTTGTGGCCCTAGTGGACTTAGCAGCTTGATATGTAAGGATTCGGTCATTACCTTTAAAATTTCTTCTACTTCTGTAGCAGAAGGTGTTGAAGGAGTTTCTTCTATCTCAGCTGTTTTTGGCTCTGGAGTTGCAGCCTTTCTCTTCTTCGAAATAGTCACCTTCGGCTCAGGATTGGATTTCCTATTTTTAGAGCTTCTTCATCCTCTTTCACCATCCTAGCAGCCTGTCTGCTCAGAACACTGATAACTCTCTTTCTTTTTGGACCTTCGACACCCTTGCTTAGTCGTTCATAGTCAGGGTATTCAAAGTTTAAAGCGTCCATTACCCGATTCAACCTTCGTTTCGGTCGGGTGCCGAAGGCTGCATTCATCAGTTGATCTTCTTTTTTGGTATAATTACCAAAAATTTTATTGCACATAGTTTCTATCATTTCTAACCACTCTTGGCAAGGCCCTTTGAATTGTTTCTCAAATTTGAAGCGATAGGGCAATCAGACAAGTTCATTCTTCTTCCTTGTTCCCTTCAGCTTCGGCATACTCCATTCACTCAATATTGGAAATACCTTGTTGGCTAGGTATTCTTGCACTAGATCTCTAGTGCTGATCTGTTCAGCCAGCACCCTGAATTCTGCTACAACTTGTTGGCATGGTGACCCGATGTCATGCGACACAGTGGCCTAGTCAGTCCGAAGCTTAAACTCAGTGGGCTCAGGATTATCGTCTTCAACTTCTCCCTCTTCTTCTCATCGGCCTTGATATAGAACCATTCACTTTTCCAGCCGGTAGGCCACTTGGTGCGATAGCTGAGCACCGGGGCCTTCGTATCCTTGCGATACACAAAGTTATATCAGCCAAATTTTTCATGTAGCCCGTCTTCTCTGGCCTTTATTTAGTAATGTAGCTCATGCACTCGGCAGAAAGCTTCAGCATTCGGGTCCATTTCTTGGCTTCGAAGAGCCCAGATGAAGACGCTGAGCCTAACGATAGCGCTAGGGGTCAGCTGATGAAGATAGATTTCATAATTATCCAAAACTTCTCCAATCATTTCTATCAGGGGAAAACGCAACCCCGCTCTGAAAAAACTTTTGAAAACAACCACCTCATCATCTTTCGGTGTCGGAGTGGTTTCTTCCCCGGCAAAATGAATCAACTTCTCCGAAGTAACCCAGCTTCATCATCATGGGCATATCAGCTTCAGAAACAATAGATTTTCAAAATCCAAGTGGCTGGGTTTTGGCGGGATCAGAATGCTATAATCCTCTTGTTCAGCTTCTTCCTCAACATCTTGTTCAGTTTCAGCAGCAGGTGCACCTTCTTCAATGGCTTCCTCTATCACAATTAGTCTCGATTGTCTCATCGCTTCGGAGATCAGGGCTGACTCGGTGGCTTCGGCCTCCTCTCCTTCACGAGTCACCCTTGCAGTTGAGCGTACTCTAGCCATCTGATGTTGAACCTCTTACAAGTTTTTATGAAGCTGATGATTTTTACAGTTTTGATGAAGCTCTTTCTCTTGCCGAAGCTAAATCAAGATGATGCTTTGCTCGAGAATGCAGTGAAAAAGCTTCGGCTATGGTTAAATTTTTCAACAGCACAACAGTGCAATGGCAATAAATGTTGTGGTAACTTCACACCTATCCGTCTTTTTATATAGTGCTGCAGATGGGAAGGTGAATCGCCAAGTTGCCATCACCCGCTGAATAGTTACCCGCACCCGCTGAACGGTGGACCACTCGGTACTTGGGAGGAGAATCGCAAGACTGTGCGTAGCCGCCGCATGGTGGGCCACCTCTCGCTCGGAATATTTTAATCGCTTCTCGACAACGAGCTCAGGGAAGGTTTTTTTTGGACCTTCGACATTCCAAAGCCTTGGAGATTTTTGACAGATCAAGCTCGTTACGAAAAACGATCTAGCACCGCGAAGGGGCTACTGTTGGGGGTCTGCTTCGTCGCTGAAGGTCCTTTAAGAAGAAACACCTTCGAAAGATCAGCACAAAAGCAAACATAGCGCGAAGGTATACGTCGAAGCTGCCATCCCGAGAGCTTCGGTATAGCGACATGCCTTGAGACGAAGGGCTGCACCGACTTAAAGAGGAAAAGACCAATCAGCCCATGGTAATTTGTGTCATGATTGTAACCAATTGTAGAGGATATAAATGTAATTTTGACCGGGCTGCGTCCCGTGCCTATAAATAGGTGAACAGTACCCCTGCAATGTTCATGCTGACTTGTACTCGCTCGTGCGTCACGCTTGTACTTTCGTCTTCTATCAAGCGAAAGGTACAAATGTAATTCAATACTGTTCTTATTTATCCATGATAATATAATAAAGATATATTAATGATGTCATATGATTATTCATGTTATTTCTCATGTTTCATATGCTTCGTCTTTCATTAATGTATACGGTGATGATGAAGGTATGTCCTTTATGACCTTCGTCTGAAGATCGTTATATCCTAAGGGAAATAATGCTTCGAAGGACGAAGGGCATTAATCATTAACCCCTTTTTGTGTTGCCTTGTTCTTAACTCATAGCATTTGAGAACAAGTCCCCAACAGCACATAACTTGTTTAAAATTCCTAAGTAAATGATATTTTCACTTCAATTCGTATCCTCAAAGAATATATCCTACAATTAATATTCTTCAATTGGTATCATTTAACTTATATGTGCCAAAGTACGGATTATAGATAATTTCCCCCTCTTGATGTCAAAATCAACATGCATGTCTCCTACAAGTATTCAAAACTTGTATGCATACTTTCAGGGGGAGGTTACTCTATAATCTAAGTCTTCAAGACTGTTTTCAAGTCTATTATATGTAGTAGTCTCATTGAAGGAAAATTGAGTCCCCAGAGAAAGACAATAAGCTTCCACTGCAAATCTACAAGTATTTTCATGGCTCACATGACTACAATTGGTATCATTTACATGTCTTCTCTAGTTTTTTTATTAGACTACATTTCATATCTTATACTTCCCATATTGCTATAAATGCATATGTTGTCAAAATATATCTTTTACCTATGCATAGGGGGAGTTAGTCTAATCAAATCATATCTTGTACCTCTCTTTCTCATGAGCTTTTTCCTAAGTAGAGGACTCCGTTAGGGGGAGTATTTCTTCGTCTATTACAAAGGAGGAGAATACTTTTTCAAAAGGGAGAAAACACTTTTAGAGGGAGTAACCTTTTGGAACTTCAATTGTTAAATCTGTTAGAGGGCAAGTCCTATTTGGTTCCTATATGCTTTTAATGTCTTCCTTTTCGGTGGTTGATGCCAAAGGGGAGAAATTTTAGGGTCCAAATCAACAAAAAATATATCAAACAACAAACACCACCAATTTAATTTTTTATCTTGCAAGTGGTTTTGGTTCTTCAAGTATCTTTGGTCTAAAATAGGAAGAAAGTGAATTATGGAGTTAGGGGGAGGCTTAAGTCCATAATCTCATTTTGAGGGGACACTCATGCATCCTAGCAAGTAAATTGCATATTTTCATTAAAATGTTTGTTATATTTGCTTGCTTTGGTTGTGTTGTCATCAATCACCAAAAAGGGGGAGATTGTAAGGAAAATGGACCCGAGGCCATTTAGCTAAAGGGATTTTGGTGTTTGATGATCAACATAACCTGTGTACTAATATATTTGCTAGTGTTTGTGTTTATAGTTCACAGGATGCAAAGAGGATTGGACTAAGGCACTGAGTATGCAACACATCAAAAGAAGACATAAAGGAAGCATAGAAGTCCAAGACTCAAGAATACAAGAAGCCTAAGGAAACAACGAAGAAATCTATGAAGTGGGCAGTTAGCCAGCGCACTGGTGGCCACCGGACAGTGAACAGTAACCTATCCGGTGTGCACCGTATTGTCTGGTGTGACACCAGGCAGTCTGCACAGAGAAGCCCGCAACTAGGCGCTCTCGGGCTATAGCACCGGACAGTCTGGCAATGATCGGATCCAATGGTCGACTGCTACAGACCCCAACGGTCGGCTAACATGGCAGGGCACCGGATAGTGAACAGTGCATGTCCGGTGTGCACCGGACTGTCCGATGCGCCCGTCGACAAAAAGTTGCTTCTTTCTGTCCAACGGCTATAATTGTGGGGGAGGCTATAAATACCCCCAACCGGCCATTTCAAGGTGTCACGACCGCCACCGTCTACCGGAGGGAACGAGGCCCGCGACGTTTCGGCCGGAAGCTGGATAGTGGATACAACGGGGAGCGTCCAAGAGGAGTCGTAAGCGGAGCAGCACTTGCGTGTGGAGAAGGCTCATGGCTCTCTACGGAGTTACTCGACCGAAGTGCTTGGCCCTCGTGTGGGCTACCCTTTGCGTTGGGGCACCAACGATGATTAGTCGGGACCTTGCGTGGTTCCGGATACCTCGGTAAAAATACCGACGTCATCCCCAAGAGTTTGCATCTCTACCTTACTCTTTACCTTCCACATTTACATTAAGTATTTAAGTTTCAATCTTGTCTTTCTAGTTAGATTATTTAGGATCGAAACTTAGGCTTTGTGGTAGAGATAGTGAAAGTCGCCTAGGGGGGGGGGTGAATAGGCAAATCCGAAAATTATAAACTTTAAGCACAACTACAAGCTGGGGTTAGCGTTAGAAATATAATTGAGTCCGAAAGAGAGGGCAAAAACAAATCACAGGCAAATAGCGAGAGTGACACGATGATTTGTTTTACCGAGGTTCGGTTCTTGCAAACCTACTCCCCGTTGAGGTGGTCACAAAGACCGGGTCTCTTTCAACCCTTTCCCTCTCTCAAACGGTCACCTAGACCGAGTGAACTTTTCTCTTCAATCAAACGGGACAGTTAGTCCACTACAAGGACCACCACAACTTGGTGTCGCTTGCTTTGATTACAAGTGAGTTGAGAACAAGAAAGGAGGAAGAAGAAAAGCGATCCAAGCGCAAGAGCTCAAATGAACACGACAAAACTCTCTCTTCTAGTCACTAATTGCTTTGAGTGGAATTGGGACTTGGAGAGATTTAGATTCACTCTATTTGTGTCTTGTATTGAATGCACTAGCTCTTGTATTGAATGTGTTGGATGAAAACTTGGATGCCTTGAAGTGTTGGTGGTTGGGGGTATTTATAGCCCCAACCACCAAAGTGGCCGTTGGGGAAGGCTTCTGTCGACGGGCGCACCGGACAGTCATGTGCGTCACCGGACACTGTCCAGTGCGCCAGCCACGTCACCCAACCGTTAGGGTTCGACCGTTGGAGCTCTGACAAGTGGGGCCACCGGACAGTCCGGTGGTGCACCGGACAGGTCCTGTTGAGAGCACCTAAGGGGGGGGGGGTGAATAGGTGATCCTGTGAAACTTGAAAACTTAATGCCACAAAACTTGGTTAGGTATTAGCACAATAATTGCCAAGTGGCTAGAGAGGAGTCTCAACAAAACACAATAACCACAAGAGATCAATCACAGGGATGGCACAGTGGTTTATCCCGTGGTTCGGCCAAGACCAACGCTTGCCTACTCAACGTTGTGGCGTCCCAACGGACGAGGGTTGCAATCAACCCCTCTCAAGCGGTCCAAAGACTCATTTGAATACCACAGTGTTTTGCTTTGCTTATCTTTATCCTGCTTGCGAGGAATCTCCATAGATTAGAGTCTCTCGCCCTTACACAAGAAGTTCACAAAGAAGTACGGAGTAAGGGAGGGAAGCAACACACACAAATCCACACCAAATACGCACACACACGGCCAAGAATCGAGCTCAAATGACTATCTCAAAGTTCTCACTAGAACGGAGCTCGAATCACTGAGAATGACAAACGAATGCGCAAAGACTGAGTGTGGATGATCAAGAATGCTCTAAGGTTGCTTGGTGTGCTCCTCCATGCGCCTAGGGGTCCCTTTTATAGCCCCAAGGCAGCTAGGAGCCGTTGAGAGCAATCCGGGAAGGCAATTCTTGCCTTCTGTCGACTGGCGCACCGGACATGTCCGGTGCACCACCGGACACTGTCCGGTGCAGATTTCTTTCCCGATTTGGCGAAGCCGACCGTTGGCAGCCTTGGAGCCGTTGGCGCACCGGACACTGTCCGGTGCACACCGGACAGTCCGGTGCTCCCTTCTAGCCGTTGGCTCGGCCACGTGTCCCGCGCGGATCGCGCGGCCGACCGTTGGCCCGGTCGACCGTTGGCTCACCGAACAGTCCGGTGCACCACCGGACAGTCTGGTGAATTTTAGCCGTACGCCGTTAATTGCTTCCCGAGAGCGACGAGTTCACCTATGAACGGCTCACCGGACAGTCTGGTGCACCACCAGACAGTCTGGTGAATTATAGCCGTACACCGCCGACGAAGTCTCGAGAGCATCCAGTTGATGGATGCCAGCCTGGTGCACCGGACACTGTCCGGTGCACCACCAGACAGTCCGGTGCACCCAGACTGAGCAGACTCTTTGCTGCTTCGAGCCACTCTTTTTCAATTGGGTTTTCTCTGATTCTAACACTTTAAACAAACATGTTAGTACACAAAAACCGATGTACTAAGTCAAGAATCATACCTTTGTATTGATTTGCACCTTGACCATCATTTGGCATAGTTTCTGACTTAGGCAATTGTGTTGGCACCCAATCACCAAAATACTTATGGCCCAAGGGCACATTTCCCTTTCAATCTCCCCCTCTTTGGTGATTTATGCCAACACAACATAAAGCAAGTAGAACAAGTGCAAAATCAATTCAAATAAGAACTCAAAATTGTTTTGATCAAATTTGACATATTTGGACCACTCTTTGCCACCACTTGGTTTTATTTTTGCAAATCAACTTCAAACTCTTATCTCTAGCTCAAACACGATTGTAGAGACATAAAGAAAGCTGTTCCAATAAAAATTGATCAAAGATTTCAAAAACTCCCCCTTTTTCCCATAATCAACATTCTCCCCACAAAAACCAACTTTTGACAAGAGAACCAATAAGGGAGTTTTGTCAAAACAAAAGCTCTATTCTACTATTTTCAAAACTTCTCAAGTGGTAGCTGATCCATTTCTTGCTTTGGCCCTTATTTTCTCCCCCTTTGGCATCAAGCACCAAAACGGGATCAATCTTGGCCTTACAACCCCATTGCCTCACCAAATCTTCAAATAAGAGTCCAAAGGCAATAAGAGTTCACAAGATGAACTTGGAATTAGTTATCCTCTCATCGGAGTGCAGTGGAAGTCTTTCATGGTCCAAGTCCACCTTTCCCTTTCAATCCACCTTTGAGACTAAATTAAGCAAACTCAAGCACACGGTTAGTCTCAAAGGGTCAAGTTGTAACACATCTCCCCCTAAATGTGTGCGTCACTTGCACAAAGACTTGTGAGGTCCGAGGAGTGCTTGTACAACTTGAGCACCATAAATAAGCAACAAAATGCAGAAGGAACATGATCAAAGGCATAGACACAAGTATGCTATAATTCAATCCAGGTTCCACGAATCTAAGACATTGAGCTCACTACGCAGCCAGCAAAAGGTCTTCTCATCTAGAGGTTTGGTAAAGATATCGGCTAGCTGGTTCTCGGTGCTAACATGAAACACTTTGATATCTCCCTTTTGCTGGTGGTCTCTCAGAAAGTGATGCCGGATGTCAATGTGCTTTGTGCGGCTGTGCTCAACAGGATTTTCCGCCATGCGGATAGCACTCTCATTATCACATAGGAGTGGGACTTTGCTCAGATTGTAGCCAAAGTCCCAGAGGGTTTGCCTCATCCAAAGTAGTTGCGCGCAACACTGTCCTGCGGCAACGTACTCGGCCTCAGCGGTGGACAGGGCAACGTAAGTTTGTTTCTTAGAATTCCATGACACCAGGGACCTTCCTAAGAATTGGCACGTCCCCGATGTACTCTTCCTATCGACCTTACATCCGGCATAGTCGGAATCTGAATATCCAATCAATTCAAAAGTAGACCCCTTTGGATACCAGATCCCGAAGAAAGGCGTAGCGACTAAATATCTAAAGATTCGCTTCACCGCCACTAAGTGACACTCCTTAGGATCGGATTGAAATCTAGCACACATGCATACGCTAAGCATAATATCCGGTCTACTAGCACATAAATAAAGTAAAGACCCTATCATTGACCGGTATGCTTTTTGATCAATGGGCTTACCTCCTTTGTTGAGGTCGGTGTGTCCGTCGGTTCCCATCGGAGTCTTTGCGGGCTTGGCATCCTTCATCCCAAACCGCTTTAGCAAGTCTTGTGTGTACTTCGTTTGGGAGATGAAGGTGCCGTGCTTGAGTTGCTTCACTTGGAACCTAAGGAAGTAGTTCAACTCGCCCATCATCGACATCTCGAATTTCTGCGTCATCACCCTGCTAAATTCTTCACAAGACTTTTGATTAGTAGAACCAAATATTATGTCATCGACATAAATTTGGCATACAAACAAATCACCATCACAAGTCTTAGTGAATAAAGTCGGATCGGCTTTCCCAACCTTGAAAGCATTAGCAATTAAAAAGTCTCTAAGACATTCATACCATGCTCTTGGGGCTTGCTTAAGTCCATAGAGCGCCTTAGAGAGCTTACACACGTGGTTGGGGTACCGTTCATCCTCGAAGCCAGGGGGTTGCTCTACGTACACCTCCTCCTTGATTGGCCCGTTGAGGAAAGCGCTCTTCACATCCATTTGGAACAACCTGAAAGAATGGTGAGCGGCATATGCTAGCAATATACGAATATACTCTAGCCTAGCTACAGGAGCAAAAGTCTCCTCAAAGTCCAAACCTGCGACTTGGGCATAACCTTTTGCCACAAGTCGAGCCTTGTTCCTCGTCACCACCCCATGCTCGTCCTGTTTGTTGCGGAACACCCACTTGGTTCCCACAATATTTTGCTTAGGACGCGGCACCAGTGTCCAAACTTCATTTCTCTTGAAGTTGTTGAGCTCTTCCTGCATGGCCAACACCCAGTCCGGATCTAGCAAGGCCTCTTCTACCCTGAAAGGCTCAATAGAAGAAACAAAAGAGTAATGCTCACAAAAATTAACTAATCTTGAACTAGTAGTTACTCCCTTGCTAATGTCACCCAAAATCTGGTCGACGGGATGATCCCTTTGAATTGTCGCTCGAACTTGGGTTGGAGGTGCCTGAGGTGCTTCTTCCTCTTCAACTTGAACATCCTGTGCTCCCCCTTGATCACACGCCTCCACTTGAGGTAGCTGTTCGTCATCTTGAGTTGGAGGATGCACCATTGTTGAGGAAGAGGGTTGATCTTGCTCATTTTGTTCCTGTGGTCGCACATCACCAATTGCCATGGTTCGTATTGCGGCCGTCGGAACATCTTCTTCATCGGTTAGCAGCTCGTATGAGGTATTCTTGAGGAGGCGGTGAAGATAGACCTGGTTGATGGCGTGGCAAGCCGTGTTCACAGCTTCCAACCAAAAGTGCTCGGGGGTCTTGAATTCCCCAAGCATCGTCCTCGCCATATCGATGAGCGTCCTGTTCTTCCTCTCTACCACACCGTTTTGCTGTGGTGTGTAGGGAGCGGAGAACTCGTGCTTGATCCCTTCCTCCTCAAGGTACTCCTCCACTTGAAGGTTCTTGAACTCGGACCCGTTGTCGCTCCTTATCTTCTTCACCTTGAGCTCAAACTCATTTTGAGCTCTCCTTAGGAAGCGCTTGAGGGTCCCTTGGGTTTCAGATTTATCCTGCAAAAAGAATACCCAAGTGAAGCGAGAAAAATCATCAACTATAACCAAACCATACTTACTTCCTCCTATGCTTAGATAGGCGACGGGTCCGAAGAGGTCCATATGAAGCATCTTCAGTGGTCTTGACATGGTCATCACATTTTTGGAATGATGTGAGCTTCCCACCTTTTTTCCTGCTTGACAAGCTGCACAAGGTCTATCTTTTTCGAAATGCATATTGGTTAGACCTATCACGTGTTCTCCCTTTAGAAGTTTGTGAAGGTTCTTCATCCCCACATGTGCTAAATGGCGATGCCACAGCCAGCCCATGCAAGTCTTAGCAATTAAGCATGCATCTAGACCGGCCTCCTCTTTTGCAAAATCAACTAAATAAAGTTTGCCGTCTAGTACACCCTTAAAAGCTAGTGAACCATCACATCTTCTAAAGACAGACACATCTACATTTGTGAATAAACAATTATATCCCATATTGCATAATTGACTAACAGATAACAAATTGTATCCAAGAGACTCTACTAAAAACACAAATAGAGTGCTCGGAAGAAATAACAATTTTTCCTAACCCTTTCACCTTGCCTTGGTTCCCATCACCGAATATTATTGAGTCTTGGGAATCCTTGTTCTTGACGTAGGAGGTGAACATCCTTTTCTCCCCCGTCATGTGGTCTGTGCATCCGCTGTCGATAATCCAGCTTGAACCCCCGGATGCATAAACCTGCAAGGCAAATTTAGGCTTGGGTTTTAGGTACCCAACTCTTGTTGGGTCCTGCAAGGTTAGTTACAATAGTCTTAGGGACCCAAATGCAAGTCTTGTCTCCCTTACATTTGGCCCCTAATTTCCTAGCAATTACCTTCTTACCCTTTCTACAAATAGCAAAGGGAGCATTGCAAGCATAATAAATGGCAGAAGGTTCATTCATTACTTTCCTAGGAACATGAATAAAATCTCTTCTAGGCATAGCATTTTTCCTAGCAACATTTCTATCATGCACAACATGAGAACTAGAAGCAGTCATAGCATATGAATCATAAGCATGTGAATCAAAAACATCATAACTTCTAAAAGCATTTCTAGAATATCTCCTATCATGGTACATGAAAGCATGGTTCTTTTTAGCACTACTAGCCATAGGGGCCTTCCCTTTCTCCTTGGTGGAGATGGGAATCTTATGGCTTGTTAAGTTCTTGGCTTCCCTTTTGAAGCCAAGTCCATCCTTAATTGAGGGGTGTCTACCAATAGTGTAGGCATCCCTTACAAATTTTAGTTTTTCAAATTCACTCTTGCTAGTCTTAAGTTGGGCATTAAGACTAGCCAATTCATCATTCAATTTTGAAATTGAAACTAGGTGTTCACTACAAGCATCAATATCAAAATCCTTACACCTAGTGCAAATTGCAACATGTTCAACACAAGAGTTAGATTTATTTGCTTCTACTAGTTTAGCATTTAAATCATCATTAACATTTTTTAAAGTAGAGATAGTTTCATGACAGGTTGATAGTTCACAAGAAAGCATTTCATTTCTTTTAACTTCTAGAGCAAGAGAATTTTGTGCACTAACAAATTTATCATGCTCTTCATACAAAAGGTCTTCTTGTTTCTCTAAGAGTCTATCCTTTTCATTCAAGGCATCAATCAATTCATTAATCTTATCTATTTTAGTTCTATCCAATCCCTTGAATAGACTAGAGTAATCTATTTCTTCATCACTAGACTCATCATCACTAGAAGAATCATAAGTGGCATTGTTTCGAGTACATACCTTCTTCTCCTTTGTCATGAGGCATGTGTGATGCTCGTTGGGAAGAGGGATGACTTGTTGAAGGCGGTGGCGGCGAGTCCTTCATTGTCGGAGTCGGATGACGAACAATCCGAGTCCCACTCCTTTCCAAGGTGTGCCTCGCCCTTAGCCTTCTTGTATGCTTTCTTCTTCTCCCTCTTGCTCCCTTGTTCCTGGTCACTTTCATTATCGGGACAGTTAGCAATAAAATGACCGATCTTACCACATTTGAAGCATGAGTGCTTCCCTTTTGTCTTGGCCTTGCTTGGCTGTCCCTTGCGACCCTTTAGCGCTGTCTTGAAGCGCTTGATGATGAGGGCCATCTCTTCATCATTGAGCCCGGCCGCCTCAACTTGCGCCACCTTGCTAGGTAGCGCCTCCTTGCTCCTTGTTGCCTTGAGAGCAATGGGTTGAGGCTCATGGATTGGATCGTTCAATGCGTCGTCCACGTATCTCGCCTCCTTGATCATCATTCGCCCGCTCACGAACTTCCCAAGGACTTCTTCGGGTGACATCTTGGTGTACCTAGGATTTTCATGAATATTGTTCACCAAATGTGGATCAAGTACTGTAAAGGACCTTAGCATTAGGCGGACGACGTCGTGGTCCGTCCATCGCGTGCTTCCGTAGCTCCTTATTTTGTTGATAAGGGTCTTGAGCCGGTTGTAAGTTTGGGTTGGCTCCTCTCCCCTTATCATTGCGAATCGTCCAAGCTCGCCCTCCACCAACTCCATTTTGGTGAGCATGGTGATGTCGTTCCCCTCGTGAGAGATCTTGAGGGTGTCCCATATCTGCTTGGCATTGTCCAAGTCGCTCAACTTATTGTACTCTTCCCTGCACAAAGATGCTAAAAGGACAGTAGTAGCTTGTGCATTTCTATGGATTTGTTCATTTATAAACATGGGACTATCAGTACTATCAAACTTCATTCCATTCTCTACAATCTCCCATATGCTTGGATGGAGAGAGAATAGGTGACTACGCATTTTGTGACTCCAAAATCCGTAGTCCTCCCCATCGAAGTGTGGAGGTTTGCCAAGAGGAATGGAAAGCAAATGCGTATTCGAACTATGTGGAATATGAGAATAATCAAAGGAAAAGTTCGAATTGACCGTCTTCCTGTAGTCGTTGTCGTCGTCCGTTTGGGAAGAAGTAGACTCATCGCTGTCGTCGTAGTAGACGATCTCCTTGATGCGCCTTATCTTCTTCTTCTTTCCTTCCTTCCGCTTGTAGCCCGAGCCTGAGTCAGTAGGCTTGTCATCCTTTGGCTCGTTGACGAAGGACTCCTTCTCCTTGTCGTTGATCACAATTCCATTCCCCTTAGGATCCATCTCTTCGGGCGATTAGTCCCTTCGTGAAGAGAACGGCTCTGATACCAATTGAGAGCACCTAGAGGGGGGGTGAATAGGTGATCCTGTGAAACTTGAAAAATTAATGCCACAAAACTTGGTTAGGTATTAGCACAATAATTGCCAAGTGGCTAGAGAGGAGTCTCAACAAAACACAATAACCACAAGAGATCAATCACAGAGATGGCACAGTGGTTTATCCCGTGGTTCGGCCAAGACCAACGCTTGCCTACTCCACGTTGTGGCGTCCCAATGGACGAGGGTTGCAATCAACCCCTCTCAAGAGGTCCAAAGACTCACTTGAATACCACGATGTTTTGCTCTGCTTATCTTTATCCCACTTGCGAGGAATCTCCACAGATTGGAGTCTCTCGCCCTTACACTTGAAGTTCACAAAGAAGTACGGAGTAAGGGAGGGAAGCAACACACACAAATCCACACCAAATATGCACACACACGGCCAAGAATCGAGCTCAAATGACTATCTCAAAGTTCTCACTAGAACGGAGCTCGAATCACTGAGAATGACAAACGAATGCGCAAAGACTGAGTGTGGATGATCAAGAATGCTCTAAGGTTGCTTGGTGTGCTCCTCCATGCGCCTAGGGGTCCCTTTTATAGCCCCAAGGCAGCTAGGAGCCATTGAGAGCAATCCGGGAAGGCAATTCTTGCCTTCTGTCGACTGGCGCACCGGACATGTCCGGTGCACCACCGGACATGTCCGGTGCACCACCGGACACTGTCCACTGCGGATTTCTTTCCCGATTTGGCAAAGCCGACCGTTGGCAGCCTTGGAGCCGTTGGCGCACCCGACACTGTCCGGTGCACACCGGACAGTCTGGTGCTCCCTTCTAGCCGTTGGCTCAGCCATGTGTCCCGCGCGGATCGCGCGGCCGACCGTTGGCCCGGTCGATCGTTGGCTCACCGGACAGTCCAGTGCACCACCGGACAGTCCTGTGAATTTTAGCCGTACGCCGTTAATTGCTTCCCGAGAGCGACGAGTTCGCCTGTGAACGGCTCACTGGATAGTTCGGTGCACCACCAGACAGTCCGGTGAATTATAGCCGTACACCACCGACAAAGTCCCGAGAGCAGCCATTTGATGGATGCCAGCCTGGCGCACCGGACACTGTCCGGTGCACCCAGACTGAGCAGACTCTTTGTTGCTTCAAGCCACTCTTTTTCAATTGGGTTTTCTCTGATTCTAACACTTTAAACAAACATGTTAGTACACAAAAACCGATGTACTAAGTCAAGAATCATACCTTTGTATTGATTTGCACCTTGAGCATCATTTGGCATAGTTTCTGACTTAGGCAATTGCGTTGGCACCCAATCACCAAAATACTTAGAAATGGCCCAAGGGCACATTTCCCTTTCACCTGTTCACTGTCCGGTGCGCCATCTAGCGCCTGCTCTGACTTTGCGCGTGCAGACGCGCACTGTTCACTGTTGCTTTTGCAGACGACCGTTGGCGCAGTTAGCCGTTGCTCCGCTGGCACACCGGACAGTCCGATGAATTATAGCGGAGGGGCTCCCCAAATTCCCGAAGCTGAGCAGTTCAGAGTGATTCTCCCTGGTGCACCGGACACTGTCCGATGGCACACCGGACTGTCCGGTGCGCCAGACCAGGACTGCCTTTGGTTTTCTTTGCTCCTTTTTATTTGAACCCTTTCTTGGACTTTTTATTGGTTTGTGTTGAAGCTTTGGCACCTGTACAACTTATAATCTAGAGCAAACTAGTTAGTCCAATTATTTGTGTTAGGTAATTCAACCACCAAAATTATTTAGGAAAAGGTGTGAGCCTATTTCCCTTTCAATCTCCCCCTTTTGAGAAGCATTTTCAAGATTTGAAATTTTTTCCCCCTGTTTCAAATGCTTTTCCTTTGACTACACAAAACTCCCCCTTAATGAAATTCTCCTCTTAGTGTTCAAGAGGGTTTTAGATACTAATTTTGAAAGGGGTCATACCAATTTGAAATTATATCAAAAATAAGATACCCATTTGAAAAACTTCTTTTAATACAAATTGAAAGACTATTTTTGAAATTGGTGGTGGTGCGGTCCTTTTGCTTTGGGCTAATACTTTCTCCCCCTTTGGCATGAATCGCCAAAAATGGATACTTGTGAGTGAAATATAAGCCCTTTTTGCTTTCTCTCCCCCTTTGGCAAACAATATATGAGTGAAGATTATACCAAATTGGAGAGTGATGCGGAGTGTCGGCGAAGGATGAATAATTCGATGGAGTAGAGTGGAAGCCTTGTCCTCACCGAGGACTCCATTTCCCTTTCAATCTATGACTTGGCATGAAATACACTTGAAAATCACATTAGTCATAGCTCATGAAAGAGATATGATCAAAGGTATATAAATGAGCTATGTGTGCAAAATATCAAAATTCCTAGAATCAAGAATGTTTAGCTCATGCCTAAGTTTGGTAAAGGTTTTCTCATCTAATGGCTTGGTGAAGATATCGACTAATTGTTCTTTGGTGCTAACATATGCAATCTCGATATCCCCCCTGTTGGTGATCCCTCAAAAAGTGATACCGAATGGCTATGTGCTTAGTGCGGCTGTGCTCAACGGGATTATCCGCCATGTGGATTGCACTCTCATTATCACATAGGAGAGGAACTTTGGTTAATTTGTAACCATAGTCCCTAAGGGTTTGCCTCATCCAAAGCAATTGCTCGCAACAATGGCCTGCGGCAATGTACTCGACTTCGGCGGTAGAGAGGGCTACAAAATTTTGTTTCTTTGAAGCCCAAGACACTAGGGATCTTCCCAAGAACTGACAAGTCCCTGATGTGCTCTTTCTATCAATTTTACACCCTACCCAATCAGCATCTGAATAACCAATTAAATCAAAAGTGGATCCCTTGGGGTACCAAAGGCCAAACTTAGGTGTATGAACTAAATATCTCAAGATTCGTTTCATGACCCTAAGGTGAACTTCCTTAGGATTGGCTTGGAATCTTGCACACATGCATACGGAAAGCATAATATCCGGTCGAGATGCACATAAATAGAGTAAAGAACCTATCATCGACCGGTATATCTTTTGATCTACAGATTTACCTCCCGTGTCGAGGTCGAGATGCCCATTGGTTCCCATGGGTGTCTTGATTGGCTTGGCATCCTTCATCCCAAACTTGGTAAAAATGTCTTGAATGTACTTCGTTTGGCTAATGAAGGTGCCCTCTTGGAGTTGCTTGACTTGAAAGCCTAAGAAATACTTCAACTCCCCCATCATTGACATCTCGAATTTTTGTACCATGATCCTACTAAACTCTTCACATGTAGATTTGTTAGTAGACCCAAATATGATATCATCAACATAAATTTGGCATACAAACATATCATTTGCAATTGTTTTGGTAAAGAGAGTAGGATCGGCTTTTCCGACTTTGAAGCCATTAGCGATAAGAAAATCTCTTAGGCATTCATACCATGCTCTTGGGGCTTGCTTGAGCCCATAAAGCGCCTTAGAGAGTTTATACACATGGTTAGGATACTCACTATCTTCAAAGCCAGGAGGTTGCTCAACATAGACCTCCTCCTTGATTGGTCCATTGAGGAAGGCACTTTTCACGTCCATTTGATAAAGCTTGAAGCCATGGTAAGTAGCATAGGCATGTAATATATGAATTGACTCAAGCCTTGCTACGGGTGCATAGGTTTCACCGAAATCCAAACCTTCGACTTGTGAATAACCCTTGGCTACAAGTCGGGCTTTGTTCCTTGTCACCACACCATGCTCGTCTTGCTTGTTGCGGATGACCCACTTGGTTCCTACAACATTTTGGTTAGGACGTGGAACTAAATGCCATACCTCATTCCTCGTGAAGTTGTTGAGTTCCTCTTGCATCGCCAACACCCAATCCGAATCCCTTAATGCATCTTCCACCCTAAATGGCTCAATAGAGGACACAAAGGAGTAATGTTCACAAAAATGAGCAAAACGAGATTGAGTGGTTACCCCCTTTTGAATATCACCGAGGATGGTGTTCACGGGGTGATCTCGTTGTATTTCTTGGTGGACTCTTGGGTGTGGCGGTCTTGGACCCTCATCATCTTCTTTGTCTTGATCATTGGCATTTCCCCCTTGATCATTGTCCTCCTCTTGAGGTGGCTCCTCTTGATCTTCATTTTCATCATTTTGACCTTGATCCTCATCTTGGGTTGGTGGAGATGCTTGATTTGAAGATGATGGTTGATCTTGTGCTTGTGGAGGTTCCTCGGATTCCTTAGGACACACATCCCCAATGGACATGTTCCTTAGTGCGACGCACAGAGCCTCTTCATCATCTAGCTCATCAAGATCAACTTGCTCTACTTGAGAGCCGTTAGTCTCATCAAACACAATGTCACAAGAAACTTCAACTAGTCCAGTGGACTTGTTAAAGACTCTATATGCCCTTGTGTTTGAATCATAACCAAGTAAAAAGCCTTCTACAGCCTTAGGAGCAAATTTAGATTTTCTACCTCTTTTAACAAGAATAAAGCATTTGCTACCAAAGACTCTAAAATATGAAACATTGGGCTTTTTACCGGTGAGGAGTTCATAATATGTCTTCTTGAGGATTCGGTGAAGGTAGAGACGGTTGATGGCGTTGCAAGTAGTGTTGAATGCTTCCGCCCAAAACCGGTCCAAAGTCTTGTACTCATCAAGCATGGTCCTCGCCATGTCAAGTAGAGTTCTATTCTTCCTCTCCACTACAACATTTTGTTGTGGCGTGTAGGGAGAAGAGAACTCATGCTTGATGCCCTCATCCTCAAGGAAGCCTTCTATTTGTGAGTTCTTGAACTCCGTCCCGTTGTCGCTTCTTATCTTTTTGATCCTTAAGCCGAACTCATTTTGAGCCTGTCTCAAGAATCCCTTCAATGTCTCTTGGGTTTGCGATTTTTCCTGCAAGAAGAACACCCAAGTGAAGCGAGAATAGTCATCCACAATAACAAGACAATACTTACTCCCGCCGATGCTTATGTAAGCGATCATGCCGAATAGATCCATGTGGAGTAGCTCAAGCGGCCTATCGGTCATCATGATGTTCTTGTGTGGATGATGAACACCAACTTGCTTCCCTGCTTGACATGCGCTACAAACCCTGTCTTTCTCAAAACGAACATTTGTTAGTCCCAAAATGTGTTCTCCCTTTAGAAGCTTATGAAGATTCTTCATGCCAACGTGGGCTAGTCGGCGATGCCAGAGCCAACCCATGTTAGTATTAGCAATTAAGCAAGTGTCGAGTTCAGCTCTATTAAAATCAACTAAGTATAGCTGACCCTCTAACACTCCCTTAAATGCTACTGAATCATCACTTCTTCTAAAGACAGTAACACCTATATCCGTAAAAAGACAATTGTAGCCCATTTTGCATAATTGAGAAACAGAAAGCAAATTGTAATCTAAAGAATCTACAAGAAAAACATTGGAAATAGAATGGTCAGGAGATATAGCAATTTTACCAAGTCCTTTGACCAAACCTTGATTTCCATCCCCGAATGTGATAGCTCTTTGGGGATCATGATTTTTCTCGTAGGAGGAGAACATCCTTTTCTCCCCAGTCATGTGGTTTGTGCACCCGCTATCAATGATCCAACTTGAGCCCCCGGATGCATAAACCTACAAAACAAGTTTAGGCCTTGTTCTTAGGTACCCAAATGGTCTTGGGTCCTTTGATATTAGAAACAAGCACCTTGGGTACCCAAACACAAGTCTTTGATCCCTTGTGTTTGTCCCCATCATATTTGACAACTACTTTGCCTGATTTGTTAGTGAGCACATAAGAAGCGTCAAAAGTCTTAAATGAAATGTTAGGTTCATTTGATGCAATAGGAGTTTTCTTTTTAGGCAATTTAACATGAGTGGATTTCCTAGAACTAGATGCCTCACTCTTATACATAAAAGCATGATGAAAGCCAGAGTGAGACTTCCTAGAATGAATTCTCCTAATTTTTTGTTCGGGATAACTGGAAGGATATAAAATGTAACCCTTGTTATCCTGAACCATGGGAGCTTTGCACTTAACAAAGTTGGACAATTTCTTAGGGGCATTGAGCTTGACATTGCCTCCCTGTTGGAAGCCAATGCCATCCTTAATGCCTGGGCGTCTCCCACTATAGAGCATGCTTCTAGCAAATTTAAAATTTTCATTTTCTAAGTCATGCTCATTAACTTTGGCACTAAGTTGAGCTATGTGATCATTTTGTTGTTTAATTAAAGCTAGGTGATCATGAATATCATCAACATTAATATCTCTACATCTAGTACAAATAGTAACATGCTCAACGGTAAATGTAGAGGGTTTGCAAACATTTAATTCATCAATCTTAGCATGTAACATGACATTTTCATTTCTAAGATTGGAAATAACATCATTGCAAACATTTAAATCTTCAGCCTTAGCAATTAATTTTTCATTCTCAATTTTAAGGCTAGAGAGAGATGCATTCAATTTGTCAATCTTAGCAATCAAATTAGCATTATCATTTCTAAGGTTGACAAGAGAATCATCACTAACATTTAATTTCTCAACCTTAGCAATCAATTTATTATTTTCAAATCTAAGGTTGGAAATAGTGTCATGACAAGTGCTAAGCTCACTAGTCAATTTTTCACATTTTTCTACTTCTTGAGCATAAGCATTTTTAACCTTAACATGCTTCTTATTTTCTTTAATTAGGAAGTCCTCTTGGCTATCCAAGAGTTCATCCTTCTCATGAATGGCTCCTATCAATTCATTTAGTTTTTCTTTTTGTTGCATGTTGAGGTTGGCAAAAAGGGCAAGTAAATTATCCTCATCATCACTAGAGTTTTCCTCATCACTAGATGTTGCATATTTAGTGGAGGCTCTAGATTTTACCTTCTTTTTGCCGTCCCTTGCCATGAGGAACTTGTGGCCGACGTTGGGGAAGAGAAGACCCTTGTTGACGGCGATGTTGGCGGCGTCCTCGTTGGAGGAGGAGTCGATGGAGCTCTCGTCGGAGTCCCACTCCCGACAAACATGGGCATCGCCGCCCTTCTTGTAGTACTTCTTCTTTTTCTTCTTCTTTCCCCTCTTGTCATTATCCCTGTCACTATAATTAGATAAAGGACATTTAGAGATAAAATGACCGGGCTTACCACATTTGTAGCAAACCTTCTTCGAGCGGGGTTTGTAATCCTTCCCCCTCCTTTGCTTGAGGATTTAGCGGAAGCTCTTGATGATGAGCGCCATCTCCTCGTTGTCGAGTTTGGAGGCGTCGATGGGGAGTCTACTTGATGTAGACTCTTCTTTCTTCTCCTCCATCGCCTTGAATGCTACGGGTTGCATTTCGGGTGTGGAGGAGGCGCCTTGCTCGATGATTTTCTTGGAGCCTTTGATCATCAATTCAAAGCTCACAAATTTTCCTATCACTTCCTCGGGAGACATTAGTTTATATCTAGGATCACCTCGAATTAATTGAACTTGAGTAGGGTTAAGAAAAACGAGTGATCTAAGAATAACCTTGACCATCTCATGGTCATCCCATTTAGTGCTCCCGAGGTTGCGCACTTGGTTCACCAAGGTCTTGAGCTGGTTGTACATGGCTTGTGGCTCCTCCCCTTGGTGAAGCATGAATCGACCGAGCTCCCCCTTGATCGTCTCCCGCTTGGTGATCTTGGTCACCTCATCTCCTTCGTGCGCGGTCTTGAGCACGTCCCAAATCTTTTTGGCACTATTCAACCCTTGCACCTTATTATACTCCTCTCGACTTAGAGAGGCGAGGAGTATAGTAGTGGCTTGGGAGTTGAAGTGCCGGATTTGGGCTACTTTGTCTGAGTCATAGCCTTCATCCCCTACTGATGGTTCCTGCGCACCAAACTCAACAATGTCCCAAATGCTAGCATGGAGTGAGGTTAGATGGTGCCTCATTTTATCACTCCACATACAATAATCTTCACCGTAAAAAACCGGTGGTTTGCCTAGTGGGACAGAAAGTAAAGGAGTGCGTTTGGAAATGTGAGGATAGCGTAAGGGGATCTTACTAAACTTCTTGCGCTCATGGCGCTTAGAAGTGACGGACGGTGCGTCGGAGCCGGAGGTGGAAGGCGATGAAGAATCGGTCTCGTAGTAGACCACTTTCTTCATTTTCTTCTTCTTGTCGCCACTCCGGTGCGACTTGACGCGGGGAGGTGATTCCTCCCTCTTTTTGTTGTCGGACTCTCCCGATAGAGCCTTCTCGTGGCTTGTGGCGGGCTTGTCGCCGGTCACCATCTCCTTCTTGGCGTGAGCTCCCGACATCTCTTCGAGCGGTTAGGCTCTTAATGAAGTACCAGGTTCTGATACTAATTGAAAGTCGGCTAGAGGGGGGTGAATAGGCAAATCTGAAATTTATAAACTTTAAGCACAACTACAAGCCGGGGTTAGCATTAGAAATATAATTGAGTCCAAAAGAGAGGGCGAAAACAAATCACAAGCAAATAGCGAGAGTGACACGATGATTTGTTTTACCGAGGTTCGGTTCTTGCAAACCTAGTCCCCGTTGAGGTGGTCACAAAGACCGGGTCTCTTTCAACCCTTTCCCTCTCTCAAACGGTCACCTAGACCGAGTGAGCTTTTCTCTTCAATCAAACGGGACACTTAGTCCACTACAAGGACCACCACAACTTGGTGTCTCTTGCTTTGATTACTAGTGAGTTGAGAACAAGAAAGGACGAAGAAGAAAAGCGATCCAAGCGCAAGAGCTCAAATGAACACGGCAAAACTCTCTCTTCTAGTCACTAATTGCTTTGAGTGGAATTGGGACTTGGAGAGATTTTGATTCACTCTATATGTGTCTTGTATTGAATGCACTAGCTCTTGTATTGAAAGTGTTGGCTGAAAACTTGGATGCCTTGAAGTGTTGGTGGTTGGGGGTATTTATAGCCCCAACCACCAAAGTGGCCGTTGGGGAAGGCTTCTGTCGACGGGCGCACCGGACAGTCCAGTGCATCACCTGACACTGTCCGATGCGCCAGCCACGTCACCCAACCGTTAGGGTTCGACCGTTGGAGCTCTGACAAGTGGGGCCACCGGATAGTCCGGTGGTGCATCGGACAAGTCCTGTTCACTGTCCGGTGCGCCATCTGGTGCCTGCTCTGACTCTGCACTCGCAGTCGCACACTGTTCACTGTTGCTTTTGCAGACGGCCGTTGGCGCAGTTAGCCGTTGCTCCGCTGGCACACCGGACAGTCCGATGAATTATAGCGGAGGGGCTCCCCGAATTCCCAAAGCTGAGCAGTTCAGAGTGATTCTCCCTGGTGCACTGGACACTGTCCGGTGGCACACCGGACTGTCCGGTGCGCCAGACCAGGACTGCCTTCGATGTTCTTTGCTCCTTTTTATTTGAACCCTTTCTTGGACTTTTTATTGGTTTGTGTTGAACCTTTGGGCACCTGTAGAACTTATAATCTAGAGCAAACTAGTTAGTCCAATTATTTGTGTTGGGTAATTCAACCACCAAAATTATTTAGGAAAAGGTGTGAGCCTATTTACCTTTTAGACAGCAACACTTAGACAAAACCTAGTTTGCACATTCTATGTGTTTAATTGCATAGGTTTTGCTCTAGAAATTTAATTATGTCCTAGTTTGGAGATAGTTTTTAGAAGTACTAATTCACCCCCTAGGCGTCACCGTTTCCTACAATGGGTATTACTCGGATTTGGGTCGGATACAAAGCAAGGACTACCCGATTAATACCAGGATATTCAGGTCGGATATGGGTACCCGAGGTTCGGGTATGTTGGGGGCCTTCTTCTTCGTCGAAGGTCCTCCAAGCAAAAACACCTTCGGCAGGGTGATATGCAAGCAGACACGACATGAAGGTATAAGTCGAAGCTACAATCCAGGGAGCTTCGGCATGACGACACGCCTTGAGACGAAGGGCAGCACCGACTTAAAGAGTAAAATACAGTTTAGTCCATGTAACTTGTGTTTTGGTTATGATTAGTTATCAAGGACACAAATGTAATTTTGTCCGGGCTGCGTCCCGTGCCTATAAATAGATGACCAGTACCCCAATAATGTTCACACTGACTTGTATTCACTCGTACGTCGCTCTTGGGCTCATACCTCCTGTCAAGCCGAAGGTACAAATGTAATTTACTGTTATTAATGTTTGTCCATGATGAGATAATGAGAATATAAATAATCTAACGATTCAATATGATTATTCATGTCATTTTCCATGTTTCATATGCTTCTACTTTCATTATTACATACTGAGATGATGAAGGTATGTCCTTCATAACCTTCGTCTGAAGATCATTATATCCTAAGGGAGATAATGCCTCAAAAGACAAAGGTCTTTAACCATTAACATTTTGTGTTGCCTTGTTCTTAACTCATAGCATTTGAGAACAAGTCCCCAACATTGGCACCCACCTCCGGTGAACTCACTTCCACTGTTGAGACGATGGCTTCGTTCAACAACGAAGCTGTAGCACCTTCGGTCACAAAGCTGGTTCTCCCAATCATGGGCGGGTCAAGTTTAGAGCTAGCCAATAAGAAGTAGAAGAAGGAAGTGCAGAGAAGAGTGCAACATGTTGGGGTGCAAGGACCCTTCGTCAGGTCCAAGTGGTCCACATCCCAATCACCTTCTCCTAGGAGGATCTTCCGCTAAAAGACTATCCTCACAATGATGCTATGGTTATATCTTGTATCATCAAGGGATTTCTGTTCCACAATGTTCTGGTTGACACAGGCAGTGTAGCGGACATTATATTTGCAAAGGCTTTTAGGCAGATGCAAGAACCAGAAGACAAAATTCATGATGCTACACACCCTCTTTGTGGCTTCGGAGGAAGACAGATTGTGGCACTTGGCAAAATCACAATGTCAGTAACCTTCGGTTATGTCCACAACATAAGAACTGAGCAAGTTTTTTTTGACATTGTCGACATGGAGTACCCGTACAATGCAATCATTGGTCGAGGGACACTTAATGCCTTCGAAGCAATACTTCACCCAGCATACTTATGCATGAAGATACCTTCGGAACAAGGGCCCATTGCTGTCCATGGAAGTCAAGAAGCTGCCAGAAGGGCTGAAGGGAGTTGGACAGATTCAAAGGCAGTCCACAACATAGATGGAGCCGAAGCTTGTCAACAATATAAACACAAAAGAGAGAAGGCTGCTTCGGCAAATCAGCCGAAGCCTATGCTCCTATGTGAAGATATAGCAGATCAAAGGGTACTGCTGGGATCTCAGCTATCTGATGAGCAAGAAAAAACTCTGATAAGGTTTTTGTTCAACAACAAAGATGTCTTCGCTTAGACATCCAATGATCTTTGTGGTGTCAACAGAGATGTCATCGAGCATTCACTTAATGTGGATCCATCTTTCAGGCCAAGGAAGCAAAGACTTCGGAAGATGTCCGATGATAAAGCTGAAGGTGCTCAGAATGAAGTAAAGAGACTTCTCAGTGCTGGTGTTATCAGAGAAGTAACATATCCAGAATGGCTAGCCAACACTATTATGGTGAAGAAGGTTAATGGCAAATGGAGAATGTGTATTGATTTCACAGATCTTAACAAAGCATGTCCAAAGGACGAGTTCCCATTGCCAAGAATAGACACCCTTGTAGATACAGCAGCTTCTTCGGAGCTCATGAGTTTACTGGATTGCTACTCAGGCTATCATCAAATTTGGATGAAGAAGGAAGATGAGCCAAAGACTAGCTTCATAACTCCTAGTGGAACCTCTTGCTACCTTCTGATGCCTGAGGGGCTCAAGAATGCTGGAGGAAGCTTCAGCAGAATGATAGCCAAGGTCCTTCATTCTCAAATAGGCAGGAATGTGTTGACTTATGTTGATGACATTATAGTGAAAATCACGAAGCAAGAGAATCATATTGCCGACTTACAAGAGACATTTGCCAATTTTAGGCAAGCTGGTCTCAAATTAAATCTAGAAAAGTGTGTTTTGGAGTAAAGAAGGGCACGTTCCTTGGCTATCTGGTATCAACAAAGGGAATCGAAGCTAACCCAAATAAGATCGAAGCTATCCTTCAAATGGAGCCGCCAAATTCAAAGAAGGGGGCTCAACGGTTGGCAGGAAGGCTGGCATTGTTAAATAGATTTATATCAAGATCAACAGAAAGGAATCTACCATTCTTTGAAATACTAAAGTCAGCCGAAGTTTTCAAATGGGGTCCGGCTCAGCAAAAGGCTTTCGAAGAGTTAAAGCAATACTTGATAGACTTGACAACTCTAACTCCACCTTCGCCAGGGGCTCCATTACTCCTGTATGTAGCAGCTTCTCACTCTGCAGTTAGTGCGGCGCTGGTACAGGAGAAGCAAGATGGTCAAGTCAAAAGACAAGCTCCAGTATATTTCGTCTTCAAAGTTCTAATTTTATCAAAGAAAAATTATATAGAATTAGAGAAGGTGTTATATGCTGTGTTGATGGCCTCAAGGAAGCTTCGGCATTATTTTCAAGCATACCATATAATTATTCCTTCATCACAACCTCTGAAGGACATAATGAGGAATAGAGAAGCTACTAGGAGTATCAGAAAATGGGCTACTGAACTCAATGAATTCTCTATTGATTATGTACACAGATCCTCAATTCAATCTCAGGCGTTAGCGGACTTCATTGCTGATTGGACGCCAGGGCCTCACGGAGAATAAGTAACAAAAGACGCCGAAGCCTAGACAGTCTTCTGTGACAGTTCTTGGGGAACCTTTGGCGCAGGAGCAGCTGCTGTTCTAGTAGCACCCTCTAAAGTCAGAACATGCTATGTAGCAAGACTAGATTTTAGTTGTACAAATAACATTACTGAGTACGAAGCTCTTCTGTTGGGGCTTCGGAAGCTAAAGCCAATGGGAATAAGAAGGGCGATCCTTAAAACTGACTCCCAAGTCATCTCTGGCCATGTAGACAAAAGCAGCAAGGCAAGAGATCTGAAGCTTGAAAAATATTTGGACACAGTCCGAAGGTTGGAGGCTTCTTTTGAAGGTTTTTCTGTAAAAAGTATTCCAAGAGGAGAGAATGAGCATGCAGATTTGCTAGCAAAGTCAACAGCACAGGGGCTCCCTCTACCTTCGGAAGTATTCTTTGAGACAATAAAAGCACCTTCAGTTGAACTTCTGGAAAGAGCAGTGCTCGCAATATCACCTGTACATAGTGAAGATTGGAGGACTGAAATCATATATTTTCTCCAGGGTAACTGCCTTTCGGACGACGAAGCTTATAACAAAAGAATGGAAGCAAGGACAAGACCATATGTCATGATAGAAGGGGAGTTATACAAACATGGAGTCTGTTCTCCACTTCTCAAGTGTTTATCCAGAACCGAAGGTATAGAGCTAATGAAGGAAATACATGCAGGTTTGTGTGGATCTCACATTGTGTCTAGGCCTTTGCTAGGAAAGGTTTTTAGACAAGGGTTTTATTGGCCGAAGGCAGCTTCGGATGCAACAGATCTAGTTCAAAATTGCAAAAATTGTCAAAAATGTGCAAGAGACCAGAAACAACCTTCGTCATTAACTCAGTTAATACAGCCAACCTGGCCATTGCAAAGATGGGGCCTAGATTTGTTGGGTCCACTCCCACCAGCACAAGGCAACTTGAAGTATGTTGTAGTGGCAGTAGAATATTTTTCCAAGTAGATTGAGGCGAAGCCCTTAACTACAATAACTTCGGTCACGATCCAAAAATTCTTCTGGCAAAATATTGTTTGTCGCTTCGGTGTACCGAATGCAATAACTGTGGACAATGGTACACAATTTGATGCTGAAGCATTCAAAGATTTTTGTGACCGTATTGGTACAAAGATTTATTTTGCATTAGTTAGGCATCTAGAATCAAATGGGCTGGTAGAGAGAGAAAATGGCATTATAATGACAGAAATAATGAAGCTAATCTTCAACCAGCCCAGAGGAAAGTGGCCAGACGAGTTGATTAAAGTGGTGTGGAGCCACAACACAACTGCATCAAGGTCAATAGGATTTACACCCTTCAAGCTCTTATTTGGTGACGAAGCAATAACTCCAGAAGAAGCAAAGACAGGGTCAATAAGAACAATAGCTTCGACAGAAGACGAAGCTGATTATCAAGTAACAAAAGATACTATAGAAGGGACCAGACTTCAGGCTATAGAGCACATCAATAAATATTAGGCCGAAACAATAAAGTGGCATGACAGAAAAGTTCAATTAAAAAACATCAAGCCAGGGCATATGGTGCTTCGGAGAGTGGCCATCCCAGACACAGTGGGCAAGTTGCAACTAAAATGGGAATGCCCTTTTCTGGTAGTATCTTCGTCAAGACCTGGTTCTTATAGATTGAAGGATATGGACGACAATGACATACCTAGATCTTGGAATACGAAATGAGCTTCGGTGATACTATGTGTAATACGATGTAATCTTTTTTCATTTTTTATATGGCACCCTTTTCCTTTCAAGAGGGGAGAAAGGTTTTTAATGGGGCCATAGCTTGTAAAATTTTCATTCTTATTTAGCCCTACGAGGGCCAAATCCCCCAAAGATGTAATATGTAAAAACTGAGCCTGCACCATTGAGTGCAAAAAAGAAAAATAGAGAGCAGCTCAAAAGACGTCCCCAAGGGGATACAGAGCATGACGAAGCTGCAAAAAAGTTGTTCCTAAGGGAGCGCAGCATAATTTTTCTGCTCAAAAGTCGTTCCTAAGGGAATGCAGAACCAAAGGCATGATGAAGCTGCAAAAAAGTCGTTCCTAAGGGAGCGCAACATAAGTTTTCTGCTCAAAAGTCGCTCCAAAGGGAATGCAGAGCCAAATACCACCGAAATAGAAGGTGAAGAAGTTCAAAAGTCGTTTCTAAGGGGATGCGGAACTTAAATGCCACCGAAATAGAAAGTGAAGAAGCTCAAAAGTCGTTCCTAAGGGGATGTAGAGCTTAAAAGACTCAAAAGTCATTCCTAAGGGTATGCATAGTCTGGGTGTGGTTTCGTGTGTGTGTTCGAGACATTCACTTGCACATTACATTACATCATTCATTGCATTCATAAACATTCATGTAGACATTCATAGGGTCATCATCATCATAACATGAAGCACAAACAGAAATACTTCAGCTTTGATATCGAAGCTTCGATGAGCACAAAGAAGCAAAGATATGCTTCGTTGTGAACGAAAAGAAGGGAAGGTGTTTTTCGCCTTCGGCTCAAAAGATACAAGTTTCGTCCACAGCAAAGCAATTTACACATGGATTAAAAGGTAAAAATATATTACATGGTATGGACAATTATACAAATGATCAATTCTCGATTACAATGTCTTTTACAAAGATAATACAAAATGCTTTTAAGCTCTATGCAGGCAGGCCTAAAAAATAGCTTCAGCAGCAGCCTTCGGAATGTGCTTCGGACTATCAATCTTCGACATCATCATCCTATACACAACAAAGCAGTATAAGGTAAAAAGTAATTACAAGAAAAGGTAAGCAACAAATATAAGTTTCATACCGGCTTAAGCAAGCTTCGGGCCTCGTCACCAACCAAATCCCGACCACCCTTCGCCCAAATTTGTATTATAAATTTGCTCCCTATGCTTCGGGCTTCGCTGGGAATATCAACCAAATCTGTTGAAGATAGGCCGAAGGTTGGTCTATTCACAATCTTCGCGTGCGTACAACCAGCTTTTAGAAATGCTGCAGCTCTGCCGTGAGAAGCTAGCAGGGCACAGAAGTCACTGTGCCCCGCTATTACTTTATCAAGCGTCTCGACTTCGCCTTCAATGTGTTCGAAGGTGCTTGATATATTTTCGGCCGAAGGGTTAAATTTTTCAGCACTGACTCCAACTGAGTTGAAAACCTTTTTCAATCGGTGTACGCAGCGGCTGCCAAAACCCAAAGACATATTCCGAAGCTCTTTCAAAGATTGCTGCAATTTCGTATTTTCAACAGCTTCAGCTTCGTATTTTGTCTGTAAGTTTTTTCTCTCTTGTTCAAAGCTCTCTGATTTTTGGAGAAGTTCCCCATTTAATCAAGTATTTTCGGCTTGCGCTTCTGCAAGAGAACCTTCCATTGCTTGGAGCAGGAAATCTTTTTTCTCACGAGAAGCTTCGTACTCTTTAATTTTGTTTTCTAAACCCTCGATTATAATTTCATTCTTTTTATCTTCGAGGTCTTGCTGCATTTGCAGTGCTTTGCTTAGCAACATACTCTATAGAAATAAACCTTCATCAGCAAATTTGCTTCATCGCAAAAATAAATTTTTTTTTGCTTCACCGCAAGAATTTTACCTTGAAGTTGGAATAAAACAAACTGCCGACGATATGTTGTCGTTGGTAGCTGCTAATATCAGCTTCGAGCTTCGGAAAAGCGACACTCTTCAATAGAGTGCCGATTATCTTTGCCCCGGTGCGGTCGCGAATGCATCCTAAGGCCTCTTCTTCGATCCCACCAAAGGGCATGGATCCTGGCTGGTAGCCACAGGAAATACCATATTCCTGTAGCTCCTTCTTTTTGGCATCAGATAGTTCTTGCCCGACTAGGTTCCGAAGGTCGAAGTCTTTTTCCTCCGAAGCAGCATTGGCAATTTTCTTTCCTTTGTCAGGCACTAGGGCCATGACCTTTTCTGCAGCCACAACTGTTTCTTCTGTAGGCATACCCAGCAGCAATTTATCAATTCCAAATAATGTGCTCTCCAAGTTGGCAGCATCGGTGGCAGCTGCAGCTTCGGCAGAAATATTTGCTTCGGCAGTGGCTGAGGCCGATGGTGGCGTCCGTTCAATGGCTTCCATTACAGTACCAATCCTTCGCTTTTTCTGCCCGACCACCTTTTTGTAGCCGAAGGTCTGTCCTTCTTCTGTAAAAGCTTCGTCAGTTCGGGTCCCAGAGGACTTAGCAGCTTGATAGGTAGAGATTCAGTCATTACCTTTAAAATTTCTGCCACTTTGGCAGCAAGAGCTGTTGAAGGAGTCTCATCTTCTACCTCGGTTACCTTCGGATCTGGGGTTGCAGCTTTTTTCTTCAAAGCTGCCACCTTCAGCTCGGGAGTGGATTTTCTCTTCTTTAAAATCTTCTCATCCTCCTTCACCATTCTGGCAGCTTGTCTATTCAAAACGCTAACAATCCTTATCCTTTTTCCCCTTTGGTACCCTTTTTGAGCTGCTCATAATCAGGGTATTCAAATTTTAGAGCGACCATTACCCAGTTTAACCTTCGTTTTGGCCGGGTGCCGAAGGCTGCTGTCATTAGTTGGTCTTGTTTTTTGGTATAGTTCCCCAAAATTTCATTACACATAGTTTCGATCATTTTCAGCCATTCTTGGCAAGGCTCCTTGAACTGTTTCTCAAATTTAAAGACATAAGGTAATTGAACAAGTTCATATTTCTTCTTTGTTCCCTTCATCTTCGGCATCACCCAGTCACTTGACGTTGGGTACGTTCGGTTGGCTAGGTATTCTTGCACCAAGTCCCTGGTGCCGATTTATTCAGCCACCACCCTGAATTCTACCTCGGCCAGCTGGCATGCTGACCCTAGCTGCATGTTGCACATGGGCCTGGTCATTCCGAAGTTTAAAGTCAGCAGACACATGACCATCGTCATCTGTTTCTCCCTCTTCTTCTCATCAGCCTTGATATAAAACCATTAACCTTTCCAGCCGGTTGGCCATTTGGTGCGGTAGCTGAGAACTGGAGCCTTCGTATACTTGTGATACGCAAAATTGTAGCAGCCAAAATTTTCATGCAGACCGTCTGCCCTGGCCTTCGTCTGGTACTGCAACTCATGCACTCGGCAGAATGCTTCGGCATCTGGGCTCATCCCTTGGCTTCGGAGGACCCAGATGAAGACACTAAGCCTAACAATGGCGTTAGGGGTCAGCTGATGAAGATATATTTCGAAATTTTTCAAGACTTCCCCTATCATCTCATTCAGAGGAAGTCGGAGTCCTGCTCTGAAAAAACTCTTGAAAACCACTACTTCATCATCCTTCGACGCTGGGGTGGTCTCTTCTCCGGCAAATCGGACAAGTTTCTTTTCAGCTTCCCCAAAGTAGCCCAGCTTCATCATCATGGGCATGTCAGCTTCAGACACAGTAGATTTCTCAAAATCTAGATGGCTGGGTTTTGATGGGATCAAAATACTATAATCTTCTTCATCCTCTTCAATATCTTCTTCTTCAACAACAGTCTGTTCAGCTTCGGTAACAACAGTACCTTCATCAGTTTTTCCTCCGTCACAACTAGACCAGATTGTTTCATAACTTCGGAAATTGGCGCTATCTCGGTGGCCTCGGTCTCTTCTCCTTCACGAGTCACCCTTGCAGTCGAACGTACTCTGGCCATCTGATGGATTTTTTGCGGTTCTTACGAAGTTGACGTTTCTTTTTTGTAGTTTTGACGAAGCTCACTCTTTTGACGAAGTTAACTCTAAATGATGAAGTGTTCGCTTGAGAGCGCAGTCAAAAAGCTTTGGCTATGGTTAAATTTTTTAACAGCACAACAGTGCAACGACAATGAATGTTGTGGTAACTCTGCACCAACCCGTCTATTTATATAGTGCTGCAGGTGGGAATGTGAACCGCCAAATCGCCCGCACCCGCTGAACGGTGGACCACTCGGCGCCTGGAAGGTGAACCACCAGATCGCTCATATCCGCTGAACGGTGGACCACTCGATGCTTGGAGTATTATAATCGTTTCTCGACAACGAGCTCAGGAAAGGTGTTTTTCGGACCTTCAGCATTCTGAAGCCTTTGAGATTTTTCGCGGATCGAGCTCGTTACGAAAAACGATCTAGCACCACGAAGGGGCTAATGTTGGGGGCCTTCTTCTTCGCCGAAGGTCCTCCAAGCAAAAACACCTTCGGCAGGGTGATATGCAAGCAGACACAACACGAAGGTATAAGTCAAAGCTACAATCTAGGGAGCTTCGGCATGACGACGCGCCTTGAGACGAAGGGCAGCACCGACTTAAAGAGTAGAAGACCATTTAGTCCATGATAACTTGTGTTTTGGTTATGATTAGTTATCAAGGACACAAATGTAATTTTGTCTAGGCTGCGTCCCGTGCCTATAAATAGATGAACAGTACCCAGTACTGTTCATGCTAACTTGTATTCACTCGCACGTCACTCTTGGGCTCATACCTTCTGTCAAGCCAAAGGTACATATGTAATTTGCTGTTATTAATGTTTGTCCATGATGAGATAATGAGAATATAAATAATCTAATGATTCAATATGATTATTCATGTTATTTTCCATGTTTCATATGCTTCTACTTTCATTATTACATACTGAGATGATGAAGGTATGTCCTTCATAACCTTCGTCTGAAGATCATTATATCCTAAGGGAGATAATGCCTCGAAGGACGAAGGTCTTTAACCATTAACATTTTGTGTTGCCTTGTTCTTAACTCATAGCATTTGAGAACAAGTCCCCAACAGGGTACCTATTTTTTTCCTTTTCTGTGTAATATTGTTAAAAAATCATAAATTTTTCATTCCTGGTGTGAGGTTCGGACGCATAGCAGAAGCGGGCCCCAAAAGCAGCAAGCTAGGCTGTCACGAGCAATTCACCGAACACCTTGTGGGCGTGAACCAAGCGAAGCGCCTAAGCTTCATGTCTTGCAACCACACGCTGTCCAGCAGCACAACAACACTATATGCACAACAATCAGCTCACTACAACATCAACCCCATCAACAGATCACCAATATATCAAAGAACACATATATGCTCCTCATGCCAATATGACCATGCAACAGGAACTTGAGATATGGCTCCAATAGCAAGCAGGATGATGAGCAATCAACACATATGACAAGTAAAATACCCAAGCAAGTGAAGACACAAAGATTTACATGGGCAACTCCTTGCGGAGAAAAAACCCACGGGCAGCGACGAGCAAGAACTCCACTATGAAGATGAAGAGTACAATAGGTGGGAGCCAACAAGTGAGGGGAGGTTCCAGATCCCCAAATCACTCTCTCAAGTTTGTAGATTTGGTGCCTCTCAATCTCTCCTCTCCTCTCTAACCCTATCTCTCTGTTTTCCCAAATGAGCTAGTGCGTACTAGACAAGCTTCTCTAGAAAGACAGCAGCCACAAACTACACTTATTGGTGTTTTTTTGCAGAAGACCCCTTTCTTACCCCCCCCCCCCCGAGGTGGCTGGACACAATGGACCCCATGTGAGTTAATAGGAGCTGCTGCTCACAATTCTCCACCTCAATGACCATTGAACCACCATAAAGCCAACAACAATTCAATCTTCAAACCTTCATCTTCAAGTCAACAAATCAGCATGTAACAATCTCACCACCTCCAAAGCTCCACTAAGGAGCTACCTTGGGAAACCACAAACACCGACCAAGGTTAAGTAGTGCTCGAACTTGGCCCTTAGGACCACCTTGGTTAACATATCAGCTGGGTTGCTTTTGTGCCAATCTTCATAACATACAAAACTTTGTTTTTCACATGAAGATGAATGAAGAAATTTTGCACATCAATATGTTTGGTTCTCTCATGAAACTTCTCATCTTTTGCAAGATAAATCACACTTTGATTAACACAAAAAGACAACACGATCAACTTGCTCAATGCCCAAATCACCAAGAAAACCATGCAACCGAATAGCTTCCTTCACTGCCTCAGTCAAAGACATAAACTCAGCTTTAGTGGTAGATAGGGCAATTGTATGCTACAATGTTGCCTTCCAACTGATGCATGACCCACAAAGCTGAAACACATAACCAGTGAGGGAACGCTTTAAATCAAGATCCCTAGCAAAGTCAGAATCAGAATAACCAACAACCTGCCTCGGATTGGCTGCCCTTTGATCAAACATCAAACCATATGTGCTTGTGCCTCTAAAATAAAGGAGAATCCACTGCGTAGCCTTCCAATGTTCTTTACCTAGTTTTCACATAAAACAACTCACAACAATAACTGCATGTGCAATATCACGACGTGTGTAAACCATAGCATACATCAAACTTCCAACAACACAAACATAATGAACTTTGGACATGTACATCTCCTCTGCATCCAATAGTCCGGATGAAGTAGATAGCTTGAAATGTGCATCTAATGGAGTACGAAATTGCTTGTGACATATGAAATTTATGCAGAACCTTTTTAATGTACTGACTCTGAGAAAGCCAAATTCTGCCCTGAGATCTGTCATGACAAATATCCATACCCAACGGTCTCTTAGCTGCACACAAATCCTTCATCTAAAACTCACTCTTGAGCATGGCCTTTGTTTCATCAATAGCAAAACGACTCTTTCATGCAATAAGGATGTCCTCAACATAAAGCAACATATACATCCTTGTGCTATCTGCAAGAGTCTTCTAAAACACACAAGCATCATATGGACTCTCAAACCCATGGCTAGAGACATAGGAATCAAACCGATGGTACCATTGCCTTGGAGATTGTTTCAAGACATACAATGACTTGTTTAGCAAACAAACGTGGTTTCTTTGCCTTCAACCACAAAACCTTCTGGTTGTGACATAAATATTTTCTCCTCAAGCTCACCATGAAGAAACATTGTCTTCACATCCATTTGCTATAGCTCCAAATCAAATAGAGCAACCCAAGCCAATAAAGCCCGAATAGAGGTGTGTTTCACAACTAGGGAGAATACCTCTTGGTAATCTATTATGTGCTTCTGATTGAAGCCTTTTGCAACTAATCTGGCTTTATATCTTGGAGAATCAAATTCTGGAGAAGAATCTTTGAGTTTGAACACCCATTTACATCCAACAATTTTGTGCCCTTAGGGCGGCAATACCAAGTCCCAAGTATGATTCTTATGCAATGACTTCATCTCCTCTATCATAGCCTGAACCCAACAAGCTGCATCAGGACTACTAACATCCTCTTTGTAAGTGCTAGGCTCATCATGCGCAATATCATGTGCAACTATCTAAGTGAAAGTTGTTGTACCTTACCTCTCGCAAGTGAAGTGACCCACTCTCCATACTGATTTGGTTGTTGTCTCTGTCTCTGAATGTGATGTGCAATAGGAGAGTCTGAAGCCTCTGAAGATCCACCTGAAATTGTATCATCTAACTGACCATCAGCTGCATTTGACTCATCATCTGCCCCATCAGTGTCATGAACACCACCTATAGACTCTGACAACAATGGTTGTTGCTGCTGCTGATTGTCAACTATAGTAGACTCGATCACTAGAGTCTCCACCTCAAATTTTACCCTCTGTGCTACCCGCTCTGCCTCCGAATTGCCACCTGAAGAAGCTCCACCTCAAGTGGGAGCCTCTCCCAACTGTCGACAACTTGGAGTAACGATCGCCATCTCATTGAAGGTCACATTTCTTCTGACAAGCATCTTTGGGGATTTATCTTCTTTACACCACAAACAATACCCTTTAACTCCATCCCCATAACCAAGAAAGGCACACTTCAGAGCTCGAGGTTGCAACTTGTTCTAGCGAATGTGAGCATACGTCGGACACCCAAACACCCTCAAGTGATCATATTGGGGTGGTTTGCTAGACCACACCTCCTTTGGTGTCTTACACTCAATTGTTGTTGACGTGGAGCGGTTGATCAAGTAGCATGCTATGGTAATAGCCTCTGCCCAAAGACTCTATGGTAAACCCGCATGGGAAAGCATACAACGGGTCCTCTCCAACAGTGTCATGTTCATAAGTTCCGCTACTCCATTTTGTTGTGGAGTACCAACTATGGTGTAGTGTATAGTAATGCCGACGTCCCGGTAAAACCTCTCAAAATCTTCAAAGCGGAACTTAGTGCCATTGTCTGATCTCAAATATTTGACCTTCTTTTCTGTCTACATTTCAACCATAGCCTTCCACTGACTGAAACAGGAAAATGTCTCATCCTTGGACTTTAGAATGTAGACCCAAACCTTACTGTTGAAATCATCAACAAAGGTTAGCAAATATTTTCCACCTCCAACTGAAGTAACCGGTGTAGGACCCCACAAATCAGTATGCACATAATCAAATATGCATGTAGTCATGTGCACAGACCTACTAAATTTCAAACAAGTTTGCTTCCCAAAAACACAATGTTCATAGAACTGCAAACTGCATGTCTTTCGACTGCCCAACAGGCCACGACAACTCAACTCAGACATACCCGGCTCTAACATGTGCCCCAATCTCATATGCCACTGTAGTCATGGTGTCATCATCCACCTGGGAACTAGATGCCACTGCAACTATCCTAGTAAGCAAACTACCCTGCAATAAATATAGATCATCTGCATCAGGAGTAGTAAGGGCCTTCATCACACACAAGGAACCCCTAAACACCTTGATCTGATATTTTTGAGTCACAAATTTATAGCCTTTCCGATCAAGTGCCTTAAAGGAGATTAAATTCTTGGTTAGCCCAACAACATGGCGAACATCTATGAGAGTACAGATAATGCCATCAAACATCTGAATCTGATTGTGCCAATACCAACCACCTTGCACTTTGTGTTGTTGCCCATAGAAAGTGAGCCCCCATTCATAGGCTCATAAGTGACAGACCACTCTCTGTGCGGACACATGTGGTAAGAACAAGCAAAATCAAGAACCCAACCAGTCTTGAAGCTCATATCACAATCAACTCAGACACTAGAAGAACACTGCCCAACTGAAGAACCATCTGCACTCACAATAAGCAAATCACCATACTTTCTAGTATCATTATCTGCAACTGCCATAGTAGCTGAAGAAGAATCATCAGGATTCCTGCCATTATTTTCTTTGTCCTTCTTCTTCTTCTTCAATTTAGGACAATACCACTTAATATGACCCAATTCCTTCAATAGTGGCAACAAATTTCATTCTTGCCCAAACATGACTTAGAGAGGCCCTTTGATTTTCTTCTACCACTGTTAGAAGAACCACCGACATCATGACCATGGCCTTTGGACCTCCGACGGTTCGCAACCAGACCTTCACCTTCCACATTACTCTCCAAACGTGACTTCTTTAGCAATTTTTTTGACATAAGGATAGAAGTAATATCATCCGTGGAGATAGAATCCATACCATAAAGGATCTGGTCTCTAATGGAATCATACAAATATAGGAGTGAGCACAAGAACAAAATGGCCAAATGATCATTGTCCATAGAGTTGCCCGCATTTTGGTAGTCAAGCACCGCTTTGTTGAACTCATCAATATATTGCTTGATAGGAGTGCCTTCTTGCATATGCATCCTAAACAAGCGCATCATGAGGTAGAAACAACTTGAGAGTGACTTGTCTAAATAGAGAGTTTCCAATTTATTCCAAAGAGCTAAAGCCATCTTCTCCTCACAAACTTGCCGCAACACATTATCTGCAAGAGCCAAATGGAGCACTGCCAATGCCATCTTATCAATATTCTTCATCTCTTCTCTAGAAGTGGAGACCAAATCAGGATCACCATCCTCCAAAGCAGCCTCCAAACTTTTGTCAACTAACACATATTGTATTTTAACTTGTCATAGCCAAAAGTCACTAGTTCCATCAAACTTGCTTACTTCCAAATGTGACATTTTGAGGCAATTACCAAGTGCAATTCATATAACACGCTCCGATACCACTTGTGAGGATCGGACGCACAGTGTAAGCAGACACTAAAAGCAACAAACTAGGCTGTTATAAGCAATTCACCGAACACCTTGTGGGTGTGAACCAAACGAAGTACCTAAGCTTCAGATCAGACAACCACACGCTGTCTAGTAGTACAACAACACTATATGCACAACAATCATCTCACTACAACATAAACCCCATTAACAAATCACCAATATATCAAAGAACACATATATGCTCCCCATGCTGACATGACCATACAACAGAAACTTGAGATATAGCTCCAATGGCAAGAAAGATGATGAGCAATCGGCACATATGAAAAGTAAAATACCCAAGCAAGTGAAGACACAGAGATTTACGTGGGAAACTTCTTGCGAAGAGAAAACCCACGGGCGACGGTGAGCAAGAACTCCACTATGAAGATGAAGAGTACAAGAGGTGGGAGCCAACAAGTGAGGGGAGGCTCCAAATCCCCAAATTACTCTCTCAAGTTTGTGGATTTGGTTCCTCTTGAAAGTCACCTAGAGGGGGAGTGAATAGGCAAAATCTGTAAATTTAAACTTTGAACATGAACTTCATCCGGGGTTAGGATTAGAAAGAGTAAAAATGCATTCTGAGTGCAGAAGAGAGTTCTTCTTGCTATGAGTTGCTCAATCAATGCGGATAACTTTGGGAGCCAACTCAAAAGATTGTGAGCAATAGAACTTTAGAGAGAGGGGATTGGAAGAATCAAATCGTAAGGTAATGATCAACACAAATGAACACAACGATTTTTTCCTGAGGTTTGGTTCCAATGAACCTACTCCTCGTTGAGGAGGCCACGAAGGCCAGGTCTTTTCAACCCTTTCCCTCTCTCAATCGATCACTTAGACCGGTTGAGTGCTTCTTCTTAATTTCAAGGATCACTCATACCCCACAAGGATCACCACACACTTATGTGTCTCTTGCTAGCTTTACGAGTCACTAGAGAGTTTAGAAAGGAGATGAAGAAAGCACGTGTTGGGGGCCTTCGTCCTTCGAAGGTCCTCAAAAACATAATTTAACAATATCTTCCAAGTGTGGTTTATGGACAGGTACCTTCAGACTCAGGATAAAAGTATATACAACGGAAGAAGCATGATCGTGATGAAGGTTGCTGTTGCTCTGAAGCTGTGCGCAAGGGAGCTTCGGCTAAATCGCAGAAAAGGGAACCGACTTAAAAGGGAAAAGGTTATCTAGTCCTCATAGATTTTTCTATAAGCCAATAGTAAATGTAAAGGGCATGACTGTAATTTCTCACAGGCTGTGTCCTGTGCCTATAAATAGATGAACAATACCCCCGTACTGTTCACGTTGACTTGTATTCGCTTTTGCATCACACTTGTACTCTCTTGCCTTCTATCAAGCCGAAGGTACTCTTGTAATTCAGTAATGTTCTTACCTTTTCATGATTATATAATTAAGAATGAAAAGCATGATATGATTGTTTATGTTGTTTCCCATATGCCATATGTTTCTTCTTCCATTTTAACATATACTGCAATCATGAAGGTATGTCCTTCATGACCTTCGTATGAAGATCATTATATCCTAAGGGAAATAATGCTTCGAAGGACGAAGGGCATTAATATTTGACATCTTGTGTTGCCTTGTTCTTAATTCATAGCATTTGAGAACAAGTCCCCAACAGCACGATTAAAAAGCCAAGCAACAAGAGCAAAAATGAAACATGAATCACACTCTCTCAAGTCACTAATCACGAATGATCACTTGTCTCAGTTGTGGCACTTGGAGAGATTTGTAAGCTTTGAATGTATCATGTAATGAATTCCTTGCTCTTGTATTGAATGTGTGTGAGTATAATGCTTGGGTGTCTTGAATGGAGGTGGTTGGGTTGTATTTATAGCCACCAACCACTTCCTAGCCATTGCCCTTGTTCTACCAACCGCGGACAGTCCGCGCCCTGGTCCGGACGGCCCGCCCCAGCACATCAATGACTGAAATCGCAATGCTCATCAGTAACGGCTATATCAACAGCTACAAGTGCATTAAACGCGTTGTCATATGTCAGATAAAGTAGTCACGGATGGTCCGTGAAGACGCCAAAAATGCATTTTACCGAACCCGTCACCTTCGGGTTTTTCAATGACCAGACGGTCCGCGCCTGAGGCCGGACGCTCCGAGCTTGGTCCTGGACAGTGCTTGCTTATCCTTTGGACAGTCCACAATGTTAACGCGTGATTTGCATAGTTCCTGTCTGAGGCTCACTCTGGTGTCACGGACGGTCCGCCGTAAGGGCTCGGACGGTCCGCGCACAGGTGGATTTGCAAAAAGCTTCTCCTGTCTGGAATAATCTACGGTATTCCAGACAGTCGATTTAGAATTGATGTAGATGAACTTATGCACCTGAAAAATGATCAACTAGGCAAACTAGTTAGTCCATAAGATTTGTGATGGTCGTCAAGCACCAAAATCGATTATAGAAAATGGTTACGGCCATTTCCTTTTCAATCTCCCCCTTTTTGGTGATTGATGCCAACACAAATCAAAGCAAATATAAAGTATAAAAATGCAGCTAGTTTGCATTTTGATAGATGTGCATAAGTTACTTTGAAATAAAAGCAGTTTTAAGTATATATGAATGTTTTGACATAGTTAAAATTTTGGACCACATTTGCACCACTTAGCTTGTTTTTGCAAATCTTTTGGAAAAATCTTTTCAAATTCTTTTGCAATTATCCAACGGTATAAAAATATAATTTCTAAAGCCATTTTCAACTTTTGAAAGATTCTCCCCTTTTTAAATGTTTTTCCTTTGGCTAAATAAAAGCTCCTCTTGAAAGAATTCTTCCCTTATCTGTCAAGAGGGATTTTTGCAAACACAATAGTTCTAATTTGGAAGAAAAAAAGTTTTCAGAAAACAGGTTGGTGGTATGGTCCTTTTGCTTTGGCCTATTAATTTGTCCCCCTTTAGCATTAAGCGCCAAAAACGAAGAAACCTAGAGGCCTTTAACAAGAAGAATATGAATGTAAATACATGAGTAGGGCAAAGGATATACGATACTGACGAAAATGTAGTGGAAGCCTTGCCTTTGCCTACAACTTCATTTCCCTCTCAATCTAAGACTTAGTATAGAAATACACTTGGAAGCACATTAGTCTTTGGCACAAGAAGAATAAGAAATATGCATTTGTACCACTATGAAAGAGACATGCCATGATCGAAAGTATAAAATGAGCAATGTGTGCAAGATTTCAATCAAAGTTTCAAGATGTTGGGGACTCGTTCTCAAGTGCTATGAATTAAGAACAAGGCAACACAAAAGGGTTAATGATTAATGCCCTTCGTCCTTCAGAGCATTATCTCCTTTAGGATATAATGATCTTCAGACGAAGGTCATGAAGGACGTACCTTCGATATTACAGTATATCTCAATGAAAGGAGAAGCATATGAGAAACAACATGAATAATCATATGTCATCATTAATATCATTTAATTATATGGTCATAAATGCACTTGAACAATATTGAATTACATTTTTACCTTCGGCTTGACAGAAGGCAAAAAGTCCAAGCGTGACGCGCGAGTGAATACAAGTCAGCGTGTACAGTACGGGGGTACTGTTCATCTATTTATAGACACAGGACACAGCCTATGACGAATTACAATTATGCCCCTCATAAAAGTTTACAATCATTGACTCAGACCTTTATGGATTAAAAGGTCATTCTATCTCTATGTCGGTTTGTAATGCCGAAGCTTCATGAAGAGGAACCTTCGGTCATCTCCTGGAGACAACTTCAGCCGAAGCTGCTTCTTCTCGTAAGACCTTCGGCGCAACGAAGCATGGCCCCAACAGTAGCCCCTTTCGCGGCGCTAGATCGTTTTTCGTAACGAGCTTGATCCGTGAAAAAAACCTCTCAAGCTTCGGGAAGCCGAAGGTCCAAAAAACACCTTCCCTGAGCTCGTTGCCGGGAAACGATCCAGTTTCTGAGCGTGTGCTAGGCCCACCTTGCAGAGTTACTGTTTGGTCTCTGCGGTCCACCGCGCAGCGAGTGCAAGTGACTGCCCGCCTGGTGTAAAAATCCTGGCGCTTCGCCTTCTTACCTGCAGCACTATATAAACAGACGAGTAGGTGTGAAGTTACCACAGCATTCATTGCTATTTGCACTGTTTTGCTGCCAAAATTTTTAACTGTAGCCGAAGCTTGATTCGCAGAATTGAACGAAGGTCTATCTCGAAGTCTGCTTCGTCAGAAAGAAAGGCTTCGGGAGAAAAAGAAAAAGAAAAAAGTATTCAATTTCCCCAAACTCAGAATCAAATGGCCAGAGTGCGATCCACTGCCAGGGTTGAGCGTGAAGGAGACGAAGCTGAAGGTTCAGAAACTGTTCCCATATCCGAAGCAATGCAACGATCCGGACTGGTAACTGCGGAAGAAATCCCCGCTGCTGAAGCAGACCCGACAACTGCCGAAGGAGGAGAAGAGAACATTGAAGAAACTGATCCCGAAGATGACTATCGCATTGCCATGCCCAGCAAGCCCAGCCACTTAGACTTCGAAAAATCGACCATTTCGAAGGCTGATCTCTCCAAGATGGTGAAATCAGGTTATTTCAGTGAAAATCAGAAGAAACTACTTCGCTTCGGGGGAGAAGAGACTACCCCGAAGCCAGAGAAGGACGAGATAGTCAATTTCAAGAGCTTTTTAAAGGCTGGGCTGAGATTCCCCCTTCATGGAATTATTGCAGATGTATTGAAGAAGTTTGGTATTTATTTTCATCAATTGACTCCTAACGCTATTGTTAGGCTTAATGTTTACATTTGGGCCCTCCGAAGCCAGGCTGTGGAACCGTTTGCCGACAGTTTTTGTCGAGTTCATGAGTTACATTACCAAACGAAGGCCAGAAAAGATGGATTACATGATAACTTTGGTTGCTACAATTTTGCCTACCGGAAGACAACAAAGTTTCCTGTTATCAGCTACCGAAGCAAATGGCCAGCAGGCTGGAAGTCTGAGTGGTTTTATGTGAAGGTTGACGAAGATGAAGAGAAGTTGGTACAAAGCCCACTTGAATTAATCTTCGGAGAGACAAGGCCGCGGTGCCACATGACATTAGAAGGTCCCACCTAGGCTGCACTGGGTGAGTTTGAAATTATTTCAGATCATATCGGTACCAGGGATCTGGTTCAAGAATTCTTGGCGTTCAGGGTTTTCCCTACTCTAAAAGAATGGGAAATGCCAAAGCTAGAGGGGGAGAAGAAGAAGGGGGAACTTGTCCGGCTTCCTTACCATTTCAAATTCAAGAAATACTTTAAAAAACCTTGCAAAGAGTGGCTGGACACAGTTGAGGTAATGTGCAATGAAATTCTTGGGAATTATTCCAAAAAAGAAGATCAACTGATGACGGCGGCCTTCGGCACCCGTCCGAAGCGAAGGCTGAATCGAGTGTTTGATGCCCTGGGCTTCGAGTACCCTGACTATGAACGGTTGAACAAGGGTGCTGAGGGCCAAAAAAGGAAAAGAGGGGCCGAGACTTTGAACAAAGATGAGGGAGAACCACCAAAAGAGAAGAAAATTCCAAAGAAGAGAAAAATATCAACTCCAAAGCGAAAATTATCCGATGAAGAGGGGACTCCTGCACCACCTTCTACCAGCGACGTGGAGGAAATCTTAAAGGTAATGACTGAACCTCTGCCCGCGAAGCTAAGTCCATTAGGGCCCCAACTGACGAAGCTTTTTCGAAAGGTGGAGGAGCCGGAAAAAACGAAGATAACCAAAACAAAGAGGCAAAGGATTATTGCAGTGACCGAAGTTATTGACAAGACGCCGCCGAGGGCGTCAATTCGGAAAACACCAGCTGTTGAGGGCACAACAAATGCCGAAGTCGCACCTTCGGAGGTCGCGGCTACCGAAGCCGCTTCAGCCGAAGATTTGAACTTAGAAACTACCATTGAAGACATCGACAAAATTTTACTAGACATGGCCGCAGAAGAAGCTGCCACTGCTGCTGAAGAAACCACGGCCACAGTGCCTGGAAAGGGAAAAGAAATAGCCGAAGATACTTCGGAAGACGAAGCCTACATATTTCAAAATTTAGTTGGGCAAAAACTGTCGAAGGCCGAAATAGAAGAGCTTAAAGACTATGCCAAATCTTGCGGATATAGGCCAGGAGCTCTTCTTTTCGGAGGTGTCGACGATGAAAAATTAGGCTGCATCCGAGGCCAAACTGGAGCTAAGGTCATCGGTACTCTATCAAAGAGTATCGGTTTTCTGAAGCTAGAAACAGATATCAGCCGCTACCGACGACAACATATCGTCGGCAGCTTATTTTATTCCAATTTCAAGGTAAACAACTTTCTCTCTGACTTCTATTGTTTTTTAATAATGAAAATATTCCTAACGAAGGTTGTTTATTTGCAGAGCATGCTACTAAGCAAAGCTTTGAAGATGCAGCAAGATTTAGAGGATAAAAAACACGAAGCTATAATTGAAAATTTAGAGAGCAAGATAAAAGAACAATCAGCTATTATTGAAAAGAAAGACTTCGAACTCCAATCAACCGAAGGCTTGCTGGCAGAGACTGAAGCTAAAGTATCAGAATTGAATTCAAAGCTTATCTGCCAATCAAAACAATTTGAACAAGAGAAGCTAGAGCTTAATTCAAAACTTGAAGCCGAAGTCCAAACCAACTCAGACTTGAAGAAATCATTAACAAGCCTTCAAGACAAGTGCTTGAAATTTAGTAACAACTGTATCCAACAATTAAAGATCTTTTACTCAGTTGGAGCCAGCAGTGGAAAGTTCACCCCTGCAGCTGAAAATTTGCCAAGAGCCTTCGAACATATTGAAGCTGAAATTGATGAGCTGGACGAAGTTATAGCCGGGCACGGTGACTTCTGTGCCTGGGTAGCTTCTCGGGGCACAGCTGCAGCGTTCCTGAAGGCCGGCTGTGATCATGGAAAAATCGTCAACAGGCCGAATTTCACTCTGTCTCCATCAATTTTAGACGATATCCCTGACCTCGCCCGAAGCATTTCAAACAGATTTATAAAAATGATATGGACAAAAGGCGGGCGAGAGAAGGCTGGAGACGAAGCTCGAAGTCATCTTGAACCAGTAAGAAATGATACCTTGTGCTTACCTTCTCCTTCACACTTGATTTTTACTCGCAATACCTTGATTCATGTAGGATGACGAAGCTGAAGGTGATACTTAAAAAATATGCCGGCGAAGCTGAAGCTCGGTGAAGATCAGTAGGAGTACTCTGTAGAAAAAACTCGATAGACTTTTGTAACAACTGTTGTAAATACAGCTGAACTGTTCTTGATGAATTCTGTCCATACCTTGTAATATATCCTTACCCTTCCATTGAGGTGCTTTGATGTGGACGAAATTAGTATTTTGAGCTGAAGGCGAAAAAACACCTTCCCTTCTTTTCGTACACAACGAAGCATAAAAGACCGCGTCTTCTCCTTTGCCGAAACCTCTCTTTTTACACACAACGAAGCATAAGAGACCGCTTCTTCTCTTTTGCCGAAACAACCACTTATGCCATGAATGAATGTTTATGAATGCAAATGCTATGATGCCTTGTGATGTGCGAATGAATGTCCGAACACATATCCGAAGCCATACCCTCAGCCATTATTTCCTTAGAAACAATCACACATTAGCTCTGCATTCCCTTAGGAACGTCTTTTGAGCTTCTTCGCCTTTTACTTTCGGCAGAATCAGCGTTGACTTTTCGCTGTAAGCTCTGCATTCCCTTAGGAACGTCTTTTGAGCTTCTTCGCCTTTTACTTTTGGCGGAATCAGCGTTGACTTTTCGCTGCAAGCTCTGCATTCCCTTAGGAACGTCTTTTGAGCTTCTTCGCTTTTTCAGCTTCGGCACTCGATGGTGCGTTCTCAGCTTTTACATTTACATTCTTTGGGGGATTTTGCTCTTATAAAACTAAAAAGGAAATTACATATGATGGCCCCATTAAAAACCTTTCTCCCCCTTTAGAAAGGAAAAGGGTGCCATGAAAAAGAAAAGAAAAAACATAAAAAGTTACATCAAGTTATACATAATATCACCGAAGCTCGTCCGCATTCCAAGATCTTGGAATTTCGTTGCCGTCCATGTCCTTCAATCTGTACGAACCAGGCCTTGACGAAGATGCTACCAAGAAAGGCCCTTCCCATTTCAACTGTAACTTGCCCACTGTGTCTGGGTTGGCCACTCTCCGAAGCACCAAGTGTCCCGGCTCAATATTTTTTAGCCGGACCTTTCTATCTCGCCATCTGACTGTTTCAGCCTGGTATTTATTGATATTCTCCACAGCTTGAAGCCTGATCCCTTCTAAAGCATCTTTTTCCACAAAACAGGCATCTTCAGGACCTGATTCTGCCGAAGCTACAACTCTTATTGATCCAGCTTTAGCTTCTTCCGGAGTTATTGCTTCGTCTCCGAACAATAACTTGAATGGAGTAAAGCCTGTAGACCTTGATGTTGTTGTATTGTGGCTCCACACCACTTTGGTTAACTGATCTGGCCACTTTCCCCTGGGTTGATTGAAGATTAACTTCATTATTCCTGTCATTATAATACCGTTGGCTCTTTCAACGAGCCCATTTGACTCTGGATGCCTGACTGATGCAAAATGGATCTTCGTACCAATTTGATCACAGAAATTTCTGAAAGTTTCGGAGTCGAATTGTGTTCCATTATCTACAGTGATGGCCTTCGGTACCCCGAAGCGACAGACAATATTCTGCCAGAAAAACTTTTGGACAGTGGCCGAAGTTATTGTGGCCAATGGCTTCGCCTCAATCCATTTAGAAAAATACTCCACAGCCACTATAACATATTTTAGATTCCCTTGAGCCGGTGGTAATGGACCTAACAAGTCAAGGCCCCACCTTTGCAATGGCCAGATGGGTTGTATCAGCTGTGTCAAAGACGAAGGTTGCTTTTGATCTCTTGCACATTTCTGACAACCTTCGCACTTTTGAACTAACTCCGCTGCATCCGAAGCTGCCTTCGGCCAATAAAACCCTTGGCGGAAAACTTTTCCAAGTAACGGCCTAGATCCGATGTGGGATCCACACAGGCCTGCATGTATTTCTTTCATCAACTCTATACCTTCGGTTCTAGATAAGCACTTGAGCAGCGGAGCGCAAACTCCATGTTTGTATAACTCCCCTTCTATCATGACATACGGACGAGCTCTTGCCTCTATCCTTTTATTATAAGCTTCGTCATCTGAAAGGAACTTACCCTGAAGGTAAGAGATGATTTCAGTTCTCCAATCTTCACTGTAAACAGGAGATATGTTGAGGACTGCTCTTTCAAGGAGCTCCACTGAAGGTGCCTTTATTGTTTCGAAGAACACATCCGAAGGTAACGGCAGCCCCTGTGCTGCAGACTTGGCTAGCAAATCAGCATGCTCATTTTGTCCTCGAGGGATATTCTTGACAGAAAATCCTTCGAAGGAGGCTTCGATCCTTCGGACCGTGTCTAGGTATTTTTCAAGCTTCGGATCTTTAGGCTTGCAACTTTTGTCAATATGACCCGAAACAACCTTGGAATCAGTTTTAAGAATCGCCCTTCTGATTCCCATTGCCTTTAATTTCCGAAGGCCCAGGAGCAGGGCTTCGTATTCAGTAATATTGTTTGTACAGCTGAAATCAAGTCTTGCTGCATAACAAGTTTTAACCTTAGATGGTGAGACCAACACAGCGGCTGCACCTGCTCCGAAGGTTCCCCAAGAGCCATCACAAAACACTGTCCACACTTCGGCATCTTTATTTGCTTATTCATCCTGAGCCCCTGGCGTCCAGTCGGCAATGAAATCTGCCAATGCTTGAGACTGGATCGAGGATCTATGCACATAATCAATGTAAAATTCATTGAGCTCTGCAACCCATTTTCCAATCCGTCCAGTAGCTTCTCTATTTCTCATGATATCCTTCAACGGCTGCGAAGAAGGAACAATAATATTGTATGCCTGAAAATAATGCCGAAGCTTCCTGGATGCCATTAAAACGGCATATAATACCTTCTCCAGCTCTATATAATTTTTCTTTGATACACTAAGGACTTCAGATACAAAATACACTGGAACCTGCTTCTTGACTTGGCCATCAAGCTTCTCCTGGACAAGTGCCGCACTTACTGCTGAGTGCGAAGCTGCCACATATAACAACAGAGGAGCCCCTGGCGTTGGTGGAGTTAATGTTGTTAGATCTATCAAATATTGCTTCAGCTCTTCGAAGACTTTTTGTTGACTTGGTCCCCATTGAAAGACTTCAGCTGACTTCAGCACCTCGAAGAATGGTAAATTTCTTTCTGCTGATCTGGATATGAATCTGTTGAGAGATGCCAGCCTTCCTGTCAATCTTTGGGCCCCCTTTCTTGTAGTTGGTGGCTCCATTCGAAGTATAGCTTCAATTTTATTTGGATTAGCTTCGATTCCTTTTGTTGAAACCAAGCATCCAAGAAATTTCCCCTTCTTCACTCCGAAGACACATTTTTCTGGATTCAGCTTCAGACCAGCTTGTCTGAAGCTGGCGAAGGTCTCCTGCAAATCAGCAATATGATTTTCCTGCTTCGTGCTTTTTATGATGATGTCATCGACATAAGTCAACACATTTCTGCCTATCTGAGACTGGAGAACCTTCGCAGTCATTCTGCTGAAGCTTCCTCCAGCATTTTTGAGTCCCTCAGGCATCCGAAGATAGCAATATGTGCCACTTGGGGTTATGAAGCTAGTCTTCGGCTCATCTTCCTTCTTCATCCAGATTTGATGATAGCCTGAGCAGCAGTCTAGGAGACTCATGAGCTCTGAAGAAGCTGCTGCATCGACTAAAGAGTCTATCCTTGGCAGCGGGAATTCGTCCTTCGGACAAGCCTTGTTGAGATCTGTGAAATCGATACACATTCTCCACTTGCCATTGGCCTTCTTCACCATAACAATGTTAGCTAGCCACTCTGGATACTTTACTTCTCTGATAACTCCTGCACTGAGGAGTCTTTTTACTTCATTGCGAGCCCCTTCGGCCTTGTCATCAGACATTTTCCGAAGCCTCTGCTTTCGGGGTCTGAAGGATGGGTCAACATTGAGCGAATGTTCAATAACATCCCGATTTACTCCACAGAGATCATTAGCTGACCATGCAAAAACATCTTTGTTGTTGAACAAAAACCTTATTAAAGTTTTCTCCTGATCTTCAGATAATTGCGAGCCCAACAGCACCTTCTGCTCTGCTATGTCCTCACACAATAGCATGGGCTTCGGCTGATCTGCTGAAGCTGCTTTCTCCCTTCTGAATTTGTACTGTTCACAAGCTTCAGCTCCATCTATGTTATGGATTGCTTTGGAGTCAGTCCAGCTTCCTTCGGCCCTTCTAGCAGCTTCCTGGCTTCCATGAATAGCAATAGGCCCTTGGTCCGAAGGTATCTTCATGCAGAGATAAGCTGGGTGAAGAATTGCTTCGAAGGCATTGAGAGTACCGCGACCAATGATAGCATTGTAAGGATACTCCATGTCAACAATATCAAACACAATTTGCTCAGTCCTTGTGTTATTAACAAATCCGAAGGTTACTGGCATGGTAATCTTCCCAAGTGCTGCAATCTGCCGTCCTCCGAAGCCACAAAGAGGGTGCGTAGCATCATGGACCTTGTCTTCGGGCTCTTGCATTTGTCTGAAGGCCTTAGCAAATATAATATCAGCAGCACTGCCTGTATCAACTAAGACATTGTGGACCAGAAATCCTTTGATCACACAAGAGATAACCATGGCATCATTGTGAGGATAATCCTTAAGCTGAAGGTCTTCCTGAGAGAAAGTGATTGGAATGTGGGACCATTTTGACTTGATGAAGGGTCCCTGTACTCCAACATGCTGCACCCTTCTCTGAGCCTCCTTCTTTTGCTTCTTGTTAGCCGGCTCTGAGCAAGAACCGCCTGTTATCGGGAGCACCAGCCTCGAAACCGAAGCAGCTTCAGCTTGATTGTTGAACGAAGCCATCAGCTCAGAAAAGTGGAAGTGAGTTCACCGGAGGTGGGCGCCAATGTTGGGGACTCGTTCTCAAGTGCTATGAATTAAGAACAAGGCAACACAAAAGGGTTAATGATTAATGCCCTTCGTCCTTCAGAGCATTATCTCCTTTAGGATATAATGATCTTCAGACGAAGGTCATGAAGGACGTACCTTCGATATTATAGTATATCTCAATGAAAGGAGAAGCATATGAGAAACAACATGAATAATCATATGTCATCATTAATATCATTTAATTATATGGTCATAAATGCACTTGAACAATATTGAATTACATTTTTACCTTCGGCTTGACAGAAGGCAAAAAGTCCAAGCGTGACGCGCGAGTGAATACAAGTCAGCGTGTACAGTACGGGGGTACTGTTCATCTATTTATAGACACAGGACACAGCCTATGACGAATTACAATTATGCCCCTCATAAAAGTTTACAATCATTGACTCAGACCTTTATGGATTAAAAGGTCATTCTATCTCTATGTCGGTTTGTAATGCCGAAGCTTCATGAAGAGGAACCTTCGGTCATCTCCTGGAGACAACTTCAGCCGAAGCTGCTTCTTCTCGTAAGACCTTCGGCGCAACGAAGCATGGCCCCAACACAAGAATCTAAGACATTTAGTTCATTCCTAAGCTTGCTAAAAGTCTTTTCATCTAGGGGCTTGGTGAAGATATCGGCTAACTGGTTGTGGGTGCTAACATAAGCAATTGCGATATCTCCCCTTTATTGGTGATCTCTCAGGAAATGATATCGGATGTCTATGTGCTTTGTGCGACTGTGTTCAACAGGATTGTCTGCCATGCAAATTGCACTCTCATTGTCACATAGGAGAGGGACTTTGCTCAATTTGTAGCCATAGTCCCTAAGAGTTTGCCTCATCCAGTGTCATTGTGCACAACAATGTCCTACAACAATATACTTGGCTTCGGTAGTGGATAGAGCTACTGAATTTTGTTTCTTTGAATCCCAAGACACCTGGTATCTTTCCAGAAACTGACAAGTCCTTGATGTACTCTTTCTATCAATCTTACATCTGGCATAATCAGCATCAGAATACCCGATTAGATCAAAGGTAGATCCCTTAGGGTACCATAGCCCAAACTTAGGAGTGTAAACTAAATATCTCATGATTTTTTTTCACGGTCCTTAGGTGAATTTCCTCAGGGTCAACTTGGAATCATGCACACATGGATACTGAAAGCATAATATCTGGTCATGAAGCACATAAATAGAGTAAATATCCTATCATCGACCATTATACCTTTTGATCTATAGATTTACCTCCAGTGTTGAGGTCGAGATGCCCATTTGTTCCCATTGGAGTCTTGATGGGTTTGGCATTCTTCATTCCAAACTTATTACGAATATCTTGAATGTACTTTGTTTGGCTAATGAAGGTGCCCTCTTAGAGTTGCTTGATTTGAAATCCAAGGAAATACTTCAACTCCCCCATCATGGACATCTCAAATTTCTGTATCATAATTCTGCTAAACTCTTCACAGGATGACTTGTTAGTAGACACAAAGATAATATCACCAACAAAAATTTGGCATGTAAACAAGTCTTTATCAATTGTTTTACTGAAGAGAGTAGGGCCAGCTTTTCCGACTTTAAAACCATTAGTGATAAGAAAGTCTCTCAGGCATTCATACCATGCTCTTGGGGCTTGTTTGAGCCCATAAAGCGCCTTAGAGAGCTTATAAACATGTGAAGGATACTCACTATCTTCAAAGCCAGGAGGTTGCTCAACATACACCTCTTCCTTGATAGGACCATTAAGGAGGGAACTTTTCACATCCATTTGATATAACTTAAAGCCATGGTAAGTAGCATAGTCATGTAATATTCGAATTGACTCAAGCCTAGCTATGGGTGCATAGGTTTCATCGAAATCCAAACCTTCGACTTGTGGATACCCTTTTGCAACAAGTCAAGCTTTGTTCCTAGTCACCACACCATGCTCATCTTGTTTGTTGTGGAATACCCACTTGGTACCTACAACATTTTGGTTAGGATGTGGAACTAAATGCCATATCTTATTCCTTGTGAAGTTGTTGAGGTCCTCTTGCATTGCCACCACCCAGTCTGGATCTCTAAGTGCATCCTCTATCGTGTATGGCTCAATAGAAGACACAAAAGAGTAATGTGCACAAAAATGAGCAACTCGAGAGCGAGTGGTTACCCCCTTTTGAATGTCACCAAGGATGGAGTTGACGGGGTGATCTCATTGAATTGCTTGGTGGACTCTTGGGTGAGGTGGTCTTTGATCTTGAATCTCTTGTTCATCCTCCTTTTCTTCATCAACTTCATCTCTCCCTTAATCGATGCCTTCTTCTTGAGGTGGCTCATTGTCTTGAACTTGATCTTCTTCTTCTTGTGCTAGTTCCTCATGTTGAGTTGGTGGAGATGCTTGTATGGAAGATGATGGTTGATCTTGTGCTTGTGAAGGCTCTTCGGGTTCTTGTGGACACACATCTCCAATGGACATGTTCCTTAACATGATGCACGAAGCCTCTTCATCATTTAACTCATCAAGATCAACTTGCTCTACTTGAGAGCCATTAGTCTCATCAAACACAATGTCACAAGAAACTTCAACTAATTCAATGGACTTGTTGAAGACTCTATATATGCCCTTGTGTTTGAGTCATAACCAAGTAAAAAGCCTTCTACTGCTTTAGGAGCAAATTTTGAATTTCTACCTCTCTTAACATGAATAAAGCACTTGCTCACAAAAACTCTAAAATAAGAAACGTTGGACTTTTTACCGGTGAGGAGTTCATATGATGTTTTCTTGAGGATTCGGTGAAGGTAGAGTCGGTTGATGGAGTAGCAAGCAGTGTTCATCGCCTCCACCCAAAACCGATTTGATGTCTTGTTTTCATCAAGCATGGTCCTCGCCATATCCATAAGAGTTCCATTCTTTCTCTCCACAACACCGTTTTGTTGAGGTGTGTAGGGAGAAGAGAACTCATGCTTGATGTCCTCCTCCTCAAGAAATCCTTCAATTTGAGAATTCTTGAACTCCGTTCCATTGTTGCTTCTAATCTTTTTGACTCTCAGTCCAAACTCATTTTGAGCCCATCTCAAGAATTTCTTTAAGGTTTCTTGGGTTTGTGATTTTTCATGCAAAAAGAATACCCAAGTGAAGCGAGAATAGTCATCCACAATTACAAGACAATACTTACTCCCTTCGATGCTTATGTAAGCAATCAGGTCGGATAGGTCCATGTGGAGTAGCTCAAGTGGCCTTTCGGTCGTCATGATGTTCTTGTGTGGATGATGAACTCCAACTTGCTTCCCTGCTTGACATGCACTACACATCCTATCTTTCTCAAAATGAACAGTGGTTAGTCCTAAAATGTGTTCCTCCTTTAGAAGCTTGTGAAGATTCTTCATCCCAACATGAGCAAGTTGGTGATGCCAGAGCCAGCCCATATTAGTCTTAGCAATTAGGCAAGTGTCTAGTTCAGCATTATTATTAGTGAAATCAACTAAATATAGCTGACCATCTAACACTCCCTTAAAGCTAATGAATCATCACTTCTTCTAAAGATGGTAACATCAACATCAGTAAATAAAGAGTTGTAGCCCATTTTGCATAGTTGAGACAGAAAACAAGTTGTAACCTAGAGATTCTACAAGAAATACATTGGAAATGGAATGGTCAGGTGATATAGCAATTTTACCCAATCCTTTGACCAAACCTTGATTCCCATCCCCAAATGTGATTGCTCTTTGTTGATCATCATTTTTCTCATATGAGGAGAACATTCTTTTCTCCCCTATCATGTGGTTTGTGCATCCGCTGTCGATTATCCAACTTGTTCCACCAGATGCATAAGCCTACAACATAAATTTAGGCCTTGTCCTTAGGTACCCAAACGGTCTTGGGTACTTTCACATTAGAAACAAGCACCTTGGGTACCCAAACACATGTCTTCAGACTCTTGTGCTTGCCCCCAACATATTTGGCAACTACTTTGCCAGATTTATTAGTAAGAACAAAGGATGCATTAAATGTCTTAAATGAAATTCTATGTTCATTTGAAGTATCAACAATCTTTTTCTTAGGCATCTTAACAAGAGTTGTATGCCTAGAACTTGAAGCCTCATTTCTGTAAATATAAGCATGATGAGAAACAGGATGAGATTTCTTAGCATGAATTTTTCTAATCTTATGCTCAGGATATAAAATGTAACCTTCTCTATCTTGCACCATAGGAGCCTTGCCCTTAACAAAGTTGGAAATCTTGTTCTATGGGCATTAAGTTTGATGTTGTTTTGGTTCCCAGGTTGGAAGCCAATCCCATCCTTAATGCTAGGGCATCTCCCATTGTAAAGCATACTACTAGCAAATTTAAAATTTTCATTTTCAAGCTCATGCTCGGCAATTTCGGCATTCAACTTAGCTATGTGATCATTTTGTTCTTTAATCATAGCAAGGTGATCATTCATAGCATTAACATCAACATTTTTACATCTAGTGCAAATAGTAATATGCTCAATGGTAGATGTAGAGACATGGCAAGCATTCAATTCCTCAGTCTTAGCAATTGAACTAGGATTTTCAGTTTTGAGACAAGAAATTGAATCATTGCTTGTATTTAGCTCTTTAGTCAAGTTTTTGCATTTTCAACTTCAAGAGCAAAAGCATCCTTTAGCTTAACAATTTTTTTGTTTTCCTCAACGAGTATATCTTCTTGGCATTCCAAGATTTCATCCTTCTCGTGAATGGTTTTTATCAGTTCATTGATTTTCTCCTTTTGTTCTATGGTAAGGTTTGCAAAAAGAGAAGACAATTCATCATTCTTTTCACTAGAGCTACTCATCATAGGAAGTAATATATAGAGTATACCTTCTTCTTTTTGCCCTCCTTGGCCATGAGACACTTGTGGCCGACATTTGGGAAGAGAAGACCCTTGTTGATGGTGATGTTGGCGGCGTCCTCATTAGAGGAGGAGTTGGTGGAGCTCTCGTCGGAGTCCCACTCCCTTGCTATGTGCGCCTCACCACCCTTCTTCTTGTTGTAGTACTTTTTGTCCACCATTGTTTTCTTTCCTTTCTTATCGTCATCCCTGTCACTGTCACTTGCATATGGACATTTAGCAATTTAGTGACTGGACTTACCACACCGATACCAAACCGTCTTGGAGCGGGGTTTGTACTCCTTCCCCTTCCTTTGCTTGATGATTTGCCGCAAGCTCTTAATAATAAGAGCCATCTCTTCATTGCCAAGCTTGGAGGCATCAATTGAGAGCCTTTCTGTATTGCGTGGGCTCCTTCTTTTCTTCCATTGCCTTGAATGCAACGGGTTGTACCTCGGGTGTGGAGGTGGCACCTTGCTCCATGTTGACAATGTGTTTGGAGTCTTTGAGCATAAGTTCAAAGCTCACAAACTTGCCAATCACTTCCTTGGGAGACATTTGCTTATACCTAGGATTCTCACAAATTAATTGCACTTGAGTGGGGTTACGAAAAACAAGAGATCTTAGAATAACCTTGACCATTTCATGGTCATCCCACTTGGTGCTCCCAAGGTTGCAGACTTGGTTCACCATGGTCTTGAGCCGGTTGTACATTTCTTATGGCTCTTCTCCTTTGTTGAGGACGAACCGACTGAGTTCTCCCCCGATTGTTTCTCGCTTGGTGATCTTGGTCACTTCGTCCCCTTTGTGCGCCGTCTTGAGGACGTCCCAAATTTCCTTGGCATTTTTCAACCCTTGTACCTAGTTGTACTCCTCTCTACACAAGGAAGCGAGGAGTATGGAGGTGGCTTGGAGTTGAAGTGCCTCACTTGGGCGGCCTCATCGGAGTCATAGTCCTCATCACCTACTTGTGGTGCCTACGCTCTAAACTCAACAATATCCCAAATGCTTTCATGGAGTGAGGTTAGATGGTGCCTCATTTTATCACTCCACATACAATAATCTTCAGCATCAAAGTATGGTGGTTTGCCTAAGGGAAACAAAAAGTAAAGGAGCACATTTAGGAATGCGAGGAAGCGAAGAGGGATATTACTATACTTCTTATGCTCTTGGCGCTTTGAAGATGTCGACTCGGTGTTAGAGGTTGAGAGTGTGGATGAGTCGGTCTCGTAGTAGACCACCTTCTTAATCTTCTTTTTCTTCTTGTTGCCTTTCTTGTGTGATTTGACGGAGCCGGTGGATTCTTCCTTGTCCTCATTATGTTTATCACCGGATATCTTGGCTCCTTTGACAGAGTCTTGCCTTCATTCTTCTTCCCCAAAGATTTGGGCTTTTCCCCGGTGATCAACTCCTTTTTACCGTGTTCTCCGACATCACTTCGAGTTGTTAGACTCTAATGAAGGACCAAACTTTGATAGCAATTGAAAGTTGCCTGGAGGGGGTGAATAGGCAAAACCTATAAATTATAAACTTTGAACACGAACTTCACCCGGGGTTAGGATTAGAAAGAGTAATAATGAATTCAGAGTCCGGAAGAGAGTTCTTCTTGCTATGATTTGCTTAATCAATGCGGATAACTTTGGGAGTTAACTCAAAAGATTGTGAGCAAGAGATCTTTAGAGAGAGGGGAGAGGAAGAATCAAATTGTAAGGTAATTATTGGTCACTTGTTCTCAAATGCTGTGAATCAAGAACAAGGCAACACAATTGTTAAAGATTTAGGACCTTCGTTCTCCAAAGAATTATCTCCTTTCGATATAATGATATTCAGATGAAGGTCATGAAGGACCCACCTTCATCATTTATGAGGATAAGAATCCATAGAGATAATATATGTTATCCATTCATTCATTATTTATTTATTTCATGATATAAACATGAACATTAACGAATTTTATATTACATTGATACCTTCGGCTTCTATGAAGATGTTGACGCGAGAGCAATTACAATCTAGCATGAACAGTATGGGGGTACTATTCACCTATCTATAGGCACGGGACACAGCCCGAGTAAAAATATATTTATGACCTTAACATGTACTCATAATCGTAACGTAAATCATCAGGGATTAACTAGTCTTTTCTCTTCGACTCGGCATCATGTTTGACCTTCGTCGCCATCTTAAGCCGAAGCTGTCGCTCTTCGACTGTAGCCTCGGCATTCGTCATTGTCGCTTTCAGACAATGTCTTCGTCTTGAGGACCTTTGGTGGAGAAGAAGAACCCTAACACAGACGAAGTTTGCTTCACTCCTCTTTGTGTTATTCCAAAGCTTTTTTGATTGATGAAGCTCCTGTAATATTCAGTAGTACACTGAAAGAAAATGGTTAGTCGTGTTTTGAGGACCTTCGGAAGAGGAAGGCCCCCAACTTGCCCCTCGCAGTATTAATTTGTTTCTTTCTAACAAATTCAGACTGTGAAATGAACGAAGGTCTTTAGCCAAAGGTCCAAAAAAACACCTTCCCTTCGCTAGAATAGCGAAACATTTTGCATTGTGGGCCCCACCGCTTAGTGGTGCCTTGTGTATATATACAAGGGCTTGCGCTAAGAATATTTTTTGTGCTATCTAGCTTTGTGTTGTTCTTGTCGTTTTAGCTTTCTTCCTCTATGACCGCAATTGGTTTGGAGCTTCGGCTTTCTGTTGCAATCATCACTTAAATGGCCGAAGATAAGAAAAGCGTAGACCCCGTGCTTGCTGGTTTCTATGAGGCCATGGAGAGGACCAACATTGAGAAAATCACCGATGAAATGTTAGCTGGGCTGTCTAGGGACTCCAGCGACAATGAGAGTTTTGATGTTGAAAGTGAGAATGAAGATGCCGAAGATCGGCCATGGAGGCCAAGTCATGTTGTTTTTGGGAAATCCACTGTTAAGCAAGGGCAAATTGAAGCGATGAATGGCGGATTTTTCCATGATATATTCATAGTGAGGGCTGGAGGAGAGAGCACTGTTCCTCTTCCTAAAGTAGATGAAGTGATGGCATTTAAAAGTTTTATGAAGGCTGGGCTTCGTTTTCCCTTGCAAAAGTTGCTGGTCGAAGTGCTGAAGACATTTGAGATATACCTTCATCAGCCTACTCCTAAAGCTTTGATTAAAGTTGGAGTTTTTATTTGGGCTATGAGGAGCCAAGGGCTAGAGCTAGATGCCAACTGCTTCTGCAACATTCATGAATTGTCCTACCAGACTAAGGCAGTTGGGAAAGAGCAATATCATAACAACTTTGGATGTTATAGCTTTGTGTACCGGTCTGATGTGAGGTGTCCTGTGCAAACCTTTCGGAAAATGGTCGGGCTCTTGGGCGAAGCAATGGCTTTATGTTAAAATTGATCTGAGTAAGAGAGAGGATGTAAAGGGCATAATCCAGCATCCCATACGATCATGCTTCGACATCAGGAAGCCTTCAAGCGCAAGTGGAAACGAAGTACATGCATGTTTGATGGCCTTCAACATAGTGTGTACTTACATTGGCACCAGAGATTTGGTTTAGGAGCACATTGCTTATAAGGTATGGCCGCTTGTTAATGATTGGGAGATGCCGAAGGAGACCATTGATGGCTCCAACGAAGGTGGCCTGGTCTATCAGAGATACACCTGTCGCTACAGAAGTCAGTTTGACGAGCCGAATGATGACTGGCTTGAAGCCATTGAGGCAACCAATGATTAGCTGCTGCGGGCTTATACGAAGGCAGAGGACGAAGCCATGAACACTGCCTTCGATGCCCGAGGCAAAATGAGAATGAATAGGGTTTTTGATGTGATTTGATTTATTTATCCTGACTATAGCTTTCCTGCTCAGAAACAAGGAGCAAAGAGTAAAATCGCAACCACAATTTCTTCCACCGCGTCGAAGCCAAAAAGGGCTAAAGTTTTGACTCAAAGGCCAAAGTTGCACTCTTTAGAGAAGACTGCTGCAGTGCCTGCTATAGAGAAGATGGAGGTTGTTGAATGTTCTGAAGCTACCCTCTTGGCTTCCGAGATAAAACATGCTGTGACTATCGAAGCTACTATCACTACAGTAGAAGAAACGGAAGCAAAGAGCTCAAAGACAGAGCATTCAAAACTGTAGAGTCCCTCAACCACGATGGGGTTTGTGAAGTTAACAACTGCTACAACAATAACTCCTAGGAAGGGGAGGAGAATGGCCAGTGTTTTGGACGCTGTTCTAAAATCTTCAAAGGTGCCAACTCCTGATTCTACTAAAGCTTCCAAGGATAATATTGAAAAATTAGTGGTAGCTGCTGCACGCGCTTCTCCTACCTGCGCTGAAGTTGGACCTTTGAGATCTAAGCCCATGGAGCAAGCAAAGGAAAGTCTTCTAGAAAAGCCATCATCGCCTATACCCGAAGCGCCTTCTCGAGACGATTTGGAATATATTGTTCGCCATGCTTCAGGGAAACAATTATCAGAAGAGCAAATTGTTGAAGTGCAACATTACGCAAAGGACCTAAAATACCCTCGAGGGTCCTTTGTATATGGAGGAAATGATGAAGATGATTTTCTTTACTGTCTACCAGACAACAAGGAGATAAATGTTTGCCGAGAAATGATGGATAACATGGGTTATCCGAAGCTTGAACTTGGACTATCTACAATGACGAAGGATCAACTTGCAGACAACCTTGCTTATAACAGCTTGAAGGTTTGCATATTTATTTTTGTATTCATTGATCCTTTGTTAGGCTCGGTTTGTGGTAATACTCATTATTAGTATTTTTGTATTTTTTGTTTGTCAGGGTCTTATCCTTAGCAAGGCTTTGAAGGCCCAGAAAGATGCTGAAGACGAAAGCACTTGGATAGTGTTGGTCACTTGTTCTCAAATGTTGTGAATCAAGATCAAGGCAACACAATTGTTAAGGATTAAGGACCTTCGTCCTCCGAAGCATTATCTCCTCTTGGATATAATGATCTTCAGACGAAGGTCATATAGGACATGCCTTCATCATTCATGAGAATAGGAGTACATAGAGATAATGAATGTAATTCATCGGCTCATTCACATATGTATTTCATAATGTACACATGAACATTAACAAAATTTACATTACATTGATACATTCGGCTTGTTCGAAGGTGCTGACACGAGAGCGATTACAATCCAGCATGAGCAGTACGATGCTACTATTCATCTATTTATAGGCACGAGACACAGCCTGAGTAAAAGTACATTTGTGTCCTTAACATTTATTCACAACTATAACATAAATCATTAGGGATTAGCTATCTTTTTTCTCTTGGGGTCAACATCATGTTTGGTCTTCATCATCATTTTAAGCCAAAGCCATTACTCTTTGGCTATACCTTCAGCGTTCATTCTTATCATCTTTGGGCTATATCTTCGTCTTGTATACCTTTGCCATGGGAGAAAACTTCCATCCTGAAGCTAAAGCTCCCTATAGTAATTCATGTTATGCTAAAAGCATATGGTTAGTCATGTTTTTGAGGACCTTCGGAAGAGGAAGGCCCCTAACAGTAGCCCCTCACAGTATTAATTTATTTCTTTGTAACGATTCAGGCTGCAACGTGAATGAAGGCCTTTAGCCGAAGGTCCAAAAAAACACCTTCCCTTCGCTAGAATAGCGAATCATCCTGAACTATGGGACCCACCGAGCGGTGGAGCTCTGTGTATATATACAAGCATGTGTTGTGAATATTTTTCGTGCCATTTAGCTGTTTGCGTTGTGATTGCTATCTTAGCCTTCCTCTCTTTGCGAGCTCGATTGATTTCTGAGCTTTGACATTTGCCGTAACCATCATTCGAATGGCTGAGGACAAGAAGATTGCAGACCCCACAATTGTTGGGTTTTACGAAGCAATGGAAAAGACCAACACGGTAAAGATCACCAATGAGATGCTAGCTGGGTTGTCTGGGGATTCCAGTGACAGTGAAAGTTTTGATGTGGAGAGTGGAAATGAAGATGCCAAAGATAGGCCATGGAGTCCGAGCCATGTTGTTTTTGGGAAGTCAACTGTTAAGGAAGGGCAAATATTTTCATAATATTTCTATAGTGAGGGCCGGGGGAGAAAGCACCATTCCTCTTTCCGAAGTTGATGAGGTGGTAGTCTTTAAAAGCTTCATGAAAGCTAGGCTACGCTTCCCACTGCATAAGATGTTGGTTGAAGTTCTGAAGACATTCGAAATATACCTTCATCAGCTTAGCCCTGAAACCTTTATTAAAATGGGGGTTTTTATATGGGCTATGAGGAGTCAAGGGCTAGAGTCGGATGCTACATGTTTCTGCAATATTCATGAGTTATCCTACCAGACAAAGGCAACCGAAAAGGAACAATACCATAACAACTTCGGATGTTACAACTTCATGCCCAGCTCTTAGGCAAATTATCCCGTGCTAATATTTCAGAAGAAGTGGCTGGACTCTTGGATGAAGCAATGGTTCTACGTAAAGAATGATCTGAATCAGAGGGAGGATGTGAGGGGCATCATTCAACGTCCCATATGGTCATGCTTCGGCATTAGAAGACCATCAATTGCAATTGGGATTGAGGTGCAAGCGTGCCTAATTGCTTTCAACACCGTATGTACTTACATCTGTACCAGTGATTTGATACAAGAACATATTGCTTTCAAAGTATGGCCTCTTGTGAATGAATGGGAAATGTCGAAGGAAACTATTGTTGGCTCCAGCCAAGGTGGTTTGGTTTATCTTAGGTACACCTTCTGGTATAGAAACCAATTTGACGAGCCAAATGATGATTGGCTAGATGCTATAGAGGCGACTAGTGATGAGCTACTGGGAGCCTACTCGAAGGCAGAGGACGAGGCCATGACTGTTGCCTTCAGCGCTCGAGGGAAAAGAAGATTGAATAGAGTTTTTGATGTAATTGGGTTTGTTTATCCTGATTACTGTTTTCCTGCTCGAAGGCAAGGAGGAAAAAGAAAAATTGCTACTTCAACCTCTTCTGGTGCGTCGAAGCCGAAGAGGGCCAAGGTCCTGACCCACAGGCCGAAACCTATTGGGACGGCTGAAGCGAAAATGCTCATTGAAAGTGCCGAGGCTACCCCCTTAGCCATGGCATCAGCTCCTGCCATGTCAATCAAAGCTAGTGCAGATCCGGTGAAAGAGCCAAAATCAGAGAAAACAGCGGAACAACCAAAGGTGCTGAGCCCTCCAGCTGCGACAGGGCTGTAGAAGCTATCGACTACTACAATAGCGACTCCGAGGAAGAGAAGGATGGCTAGCGTTTTAGATGATGTTTTAGAATCCATGAAAGCGCCAACTCCCGCTTCTGTCGAAGCATCTAGCAAAAAATCTAAAGATGCAAGAGAAGTGATTACTGTAAGCACGACTACTGCTCTCGCCGAAGCCGGACCTTCGAAAGCTGTGCCAGTAAGGCTGATGGAAGAGAGTCTTCCAGAAAAGTGTACATCACCTACTCCCGAAGCACTTCCCCATTATGATTTGGAATACATTATTCAACACGCTTCGGGAAAGCAGTTATCATTAGAACAAATTGCCGAAGTGGAACACTATGCTACGGACTTGAAATACCCCTGAGGGTCCTTGGTATATGGAGGAATTGACAAAGATGACTTCCTCTACTGTCTGCCAGACAGCAAGGAGGTTAATGTTTGTCACGAGATGATTAACAACATGGTGTTTTCAAAGCTTGAGCTTGGTTTGTCCGCTAAGACGAAGGATCAGCTTGCAGACAGCCTCACTTACAATAGATTGAACGTTTGTTCATTTTGGCTTCATATTTGGTCTTTTTCGTTACAGTGAACTATTTTTGTGGTAATTCTTACTGTTATTGTTTGTTGGTTCTTCTGTTTGGTAGGGTCTAATTCTTAGTAAAGCTCTAAAAGCTCAGAAAGATGCAGAGGACAAAAGGTGCCAGATGGCACTTGGCAACCTACGATCGGAGGTTATAACCTTGAGGAATGAAGCCCTTTAAAAAGATAAGATCTTGATTTCTTTGGTTGAAAGGCTAAAATCTAGTGCAGCTAAGTTATATACTCAAGTAGAGCTACATAGATATGAGATTCAAGAATTAGAGAAGAAACTAGGCGAAGCAATTGAAATTTTTAATGTGGAGCTGACAAAACGTGAAATATCTGATATTGAACAATCAAGGGTACAGAAAAATGTTGAAGAGCTTCGTGAAGCTAAAGAAAAATGCAACAATGTAGCTATAGAATGCGCCAAGAATTTGAAGAATAGCTTTTCTAAGGTTGGTGCATTTTTTTCCAGAGCAGAACTTCATCCGTGGTGACCCCGATGGAGTTATCCAGTGGATTAACGGTGAAGCCAAAGCCTTTGAAGAGATTCTTAGTGACAGAGGGGATTTTTGTGCCTTCGTCGCTGCCTGTGGGGCCATATCAGTCCTAGAAAAGGTCGGCTGCGAACATGCCAAGGCTGTAGTTCAGTCAGGATTTCCACTCTCAGCCAACGATATCGAGAATCCTTCAGCCGAAGCCATTGCGCTTGGTGGAAAATTTTATTTTGAAGTATGGCTGAAGGGTGGTTGAGATATAACTGACAAAGCTATTAGAAGAAAGGAGAAAGAAACCCATGATGCCTTGGAAGAGGCTAGAAGAACTGAAGAAGCTGTTGAACGTGCTAGACTTATAGGTACATTCACAATGACCTAACTTCGTAAATTATTTTAGCTTCGAACTAATCAAATATTTGTATTTTGGTGCAGCTGAGCTCTCTCCCCCTCCAGAGCTGTTGGAACTTGCTAACCCTCGGTCAGGCAAGCTCAAACGATGGAAGAGTAGTAAACGTTTTGATGCTAGTAAACACAAGGTATTAGGGCAACATTATTTTTCTCTGTCCCCCGCAATGGCACAGTACCAGGGTATTTATAGGTAACCGAGGGTCTGCCCTGCCTTGCCAAAGAAAATTACACCCTCAGTTACCTAAGTTATCCCTAGAATATTCCCCCTTGGGGTGTTATGGTGGGTCATTATAGCGTAACCAATTACAAACGTGGGCCAACCCACTATCAGCCCCGCCAGTGTGGCGGCCTAAGGTCGGGACCCGGTGACATGGCCCGATCTATACACGGGCCCCCTTTTACAATGTGGAAGATTACAACTTATGGTCTTCGTAGTCTTGATTGCTCGATCTCCGGAGTCCTTGATGGTCTTTGCCCCTGCCTGTGTGGGCGAAGGTAGCGCCTGAGTCTTCGCATGTGCGTTGTCCATAAGCACTTCGTAGTGTAGTTCGATCTTTAGGCCTTCATGGTCTCCAGTCTTGAATCCTCTGGCGTGGGCCTCTCGAGCGAGGGGGGCGTTGTGCCTTCGCCCCAGTATTTGCCCTCTGAGGGACTAGTTCGACTAAGTCTGATGTTGTCGAAGTCTGTCGTAAGATGGAGAAAACGCTGCCCTCACTTGATGTGGTCCCAAGGGTGTTTTTGAAATGTGACCGTTGATGGGACATGTTACTGTGGGACTGTTGAGTTCCCGAGGCGCCGCTCCGGGTCTAACAAAAGCTGGGCTCGACTGAGGCTTTTCACCTGCTCGAGCGTGCGTTGCCAAAACCCTAGCTTTTCCATCTGCTCGCTTGCCCTCTCTGCTCTCGTTCCACTAGAGATTTGGCCCGCATCATGCAAACCGCCCGCTGCCGCCGACGGTACATGACCATGTCGTCCTCTTCCTCATCGTCGTCTGCTGCGAGCGCGTCGCCGGCCACACCGTCGTCTAAGAAGACGCTTAGCGATATGGCGGCGGTAGACCTACAGCCCCATCACACGGTTGAGTTCGGGACCTCGAGGATTGTGACGGAACCTCCCAAGTCATTAGGCCCACCTATAGTTGTCCTTGTCCAACAGACATCAGACAACCCTGTAGATGTTCCAAAATCACTTGACAAGTTCGGTATCTTTTCTCTTACCTTACCAGGAACGTTTCACACGTCTGACAGACAATATGTTCATCGGAGAAGCGGAAATGCAGAAGTGATTACATAAACTTACATTTATTTAAAAAGTAAGAGTAAGTTATTTATTACAGACCAGAGAGTGCTGAAAAGTATTATTACAATACCTGGGAGGCAAAAACTCCTCCCATAAGTTCTTTACATAAAAGTTTTTAAGGAGGACCTGGTCCTCCAGCAGCTTCATTCTTGATTGTCTTCATTTTTCACCACCTTGGTACAAAAACAACAAAAGTTTGTTGTCTCCTCACCTAAACACAACGGGGGAATAAATCCTGAGTATGGAATTACTCAGCAAGTCTTACCCGACTAAAGAAAAGACTCTCAAGGGTATGCTGGTTATATGGGAGTCAAGGTAAGGCCTTTCAATAATCAAAGACTCTGTTTGCGGAATTGCTTACTAAAGTGGATCCTTAAAAGTCCAAATTTTACTTGTCAGGTTAGATAAACTTACCTGTCTCTATAGTTCTTTCTAACCTAGTTCAAACACTTATCCTGAGCTAGCCAAGTTCTTAATTCTTCCTTCATCTTCACTGGATTGCTACGTGTAGGGCAGTGACCAAGTCTTCATAACCGCGAAGGTACGGCGATCCGAATCGATTATACTCAGCTGAGGATCTCCAATCACACGACATATGTGAGAGCACCTAAAGGGGGGGGGGTGAATAGGTGATCCTGTAACACTTGAAACTTAAGCCACAAAAACATGGTTAAGTGTTAGCACAATAATCGCCAAGTGGCTAGAGAGGAGTCTTCAACAAAACACAATGACCACAAGAGAATAATCACAGAGATTGGCACAGTGGTTTATCCCGTGGTTCGGCCAAGACCAACACTTGCCTACTCCACGTTGTGGCGTCCCAACGGATGAGGGTTGCAATCAACCCCTCTCAAGCGGTCCAAAGACCCACTTGAATACCACAGTGTTTTGTTTGCTTTACTATTCCCGTTTTCGAGGAATCTCCACAAGTTGGAGTCTCTCGCCCTTACACTTGAAGTTCACAAAAAGCACGGAGTAAGGGAGGGAAGCAACACACACAAGACACAAAGATCACAGCAAATATGCACACACAAGATCAAGACCTGAGCTCAAGACACTATCACGAGTTTCTCACAAGAACTGAGCTCAAGTCACTAGGAATGACAACCGAATGCGCAAGAACGAAGTGTGAGTGATCAATTGTGCTCAAGGAATGCTTGGATGTCTTCTCCATGTGCCAAGGGGTCCCTTTTATAGCCCCAAGGCAGCTAGGAGCCGTTGAGAGCAATCCGGGAAGGCAATTCCTGCCTTCTGTCGACTGGCGCACCGGACATGTCCGGTGCACCACCGGACACTGTCCGGTGCGGATGTCCTTCCTTATTAGGCGAAGCCGACCGTTGGCGCTTGAGAGCCGTTGGCGCACCGGACACTGTCCGGTGCACACCGGACAGTCCGGTGCTCCCTTCTAGCCGTTGGCTCGGCCACGTGTCCCGCGCGGATCGCGCGGCCGACCGTTGGCTCACCGGACAGTCCGGTGCACCACCGGACAGTCCGGTGAATTTTAGTCGTACGCCGTTAATCATCTCCCGAGAGCGACGAGTTCGCCTGTGAACGACTCACCAGACAGTCCGGTGCACCACCGGACAGTCCGGTGAATTATAGCCGTACACCGCCAGCGAAGTCCCGAGAGCAGCCAATTGACAGAGCCAGCCTGGCGCACCGGACACTGTCCGGTGCACCACCGGACAGTCCGGTGCACCCAGACTGAGCAGAGTCTTGGCTGAGCAGCCAAGTCTTTTCCAAATTAATTTTTCCTGTTTCCAGCACTTAGACACAATACATTAGTTCTCTAAAACAATGTACTAAGTCTAGAAACATACCTTTAGACTTGGTTTGCACTTAGTCCACCACTTTGCATAGATTATCACAAAAGCACTTGTGTTGGCACTCAATCACCAAAATACTTAGAAATGGCCCAAGGGGCACATTTCCCTTTCAATCTCCCCCTTTTTGGTGATTTATGCCAACACAACATAAAGCAACTAGAACAAGTGCAAAATCAATCCAAATAAGAACTCAAAGTTGTTTTGATCAAATTTGACATATATGGATCACTCTTTGCCACCACTTGGTTTGTTTTTTTTGCAAATCAACTCCAAACTCCTATCTCTAGCTCAACCACAATTGTAGAGACATAAAAAGAGCTGTTCCAATAGAAATTGATCAAAGATTTCAACAACTCCCCCTTTTTCCCATAATCAACATTCTCCCCACAAAAAGCCAACTTTTGACAAGAGAGCCAATAAGGGAGTTTTGCCAAAACAAAAAGCTCTATTCTACTATTTTCAAAGCTTCTCAAGTGGTAGCTGATCCATTACTTGCTTTGGCCTTTATTTTCTCCCCTTTTGGCATCAAGCACCAAAACGGGATCAATCTTGGCCCTATAACCCCATTGCCTCACCAAATCTTCAAATAGGAGTCCAACGACAATAAGAGTTCACAAGATGAACTTGGAAGTAGTTACCCTCTCATCGGAGTGCAGTGGAAGTCTTCCATGGTCCAAGTCCACCTTTCCCTTTCAATCCACCTTTGAGACTAAATCAAGCAAACTCAAGCACACGGTTAGTCTCAAAGGGTCAAGTTGTAACACATCTCCCCCTAAATGTGTGCGTCACTTGCACAAAGACTTGTGAGGTCCGGGGAGTGCTTGTACAACTTGAGCACCAAAAATTAGCAACAAAATGCAGAAGGAACATGATCAAGAGAATAAACACAAGTATGCTATATTTCAATCCAGGTTCCGTGAATCTAAGACATTGAGCTCACTACGCAGCCTGCAAAAGGTCTTCTCATCTAGAGGCTTGGTAAAGATATCGGCTAGCTGGTTCTCAGTGCTAACATGAAACACTTTGATATCTCCCTTTTGCTGGTGGTCTCTCAAAAAGTGATGCCGGATGTCAATGTGCTTTGTGCGGCTGTGCTCGACAGGATTTTCCGCCATGCTGATAGCACTCTCCTTATCACATAGGAGTGGGACTTTGCTCAGATTGTAGCCAAAGTCTCGGAGGGTTTGCCTCATCCAAAGTAGTTGCACGCAACACTGTCCTGCGGCAATGTACTCGGCCTCAGCGGTGGATAGGGCAACGGAAGTTTGTTTCTTAGAATTCCATGACACCAGGGACCTTCCAAAGAATTGGCACGTCCCCGATGTACTCTTCCTATCGACCTTACATCCGGCATAGTCGGAATCTGAATATCCAATCAAGTCAAAGGTAGACCCCTTTGGATACTAGATCCTGAAGCAAGGGTAGCGACCAAATATCTAAAGATTCGCTTCACCGCCACTAAGTGACACTCCTTAGGATCGGATTGAAATCTAGCACACATGCATACGCTAAGCATAATATCCGGTCTACTAGCACATAAATAAAGTAAAGACCCTATCATTGACCGGTATGCTTTTTGAACAACGGACTTCCCTCCTTTGTTGAGGTCGGTGTGTCCGTCGGTTCCCATTGGAGTCTTTGTAGGCTTGACATCCTTCATTCCAAACCGCTTTAGCAAATCTTGCGTATACTTTGTTTGGGAGATGAAGGTGTCGTCCTTGAGTTGCTTCACTTGGAACCCAAGGAAGTAGTTCAACTCGCCCATCATCGACATCTCAAATTTCTACATCATCACCCTGCTAAACTCTTCACAAGACTTTTGATTAGTAGAACCAAATATTATGTCATCGACATAAATTTGGCACACAAAAAGATCACCATCGCACGTCTTAGTGAAAAGAGTTGGATCGGCTTTCCCAACCTTGAAAGCATTAGCAATTAGAAAGTCTCTAAGGCATTCATACCATGCTCTTGGGGCTTGCTTAAGTCCATAGAGCGCCTTAGAGAGCTTACACACGTGGTCGGGGTACCGTTCATCCTCGAAGCCAGGGGGTTGCTCTACATATACCTCCTCCTTGATTGGCCCGTTGAGGAAGGCGCTCTTCACATCCATTTGGAACAACCTGAAAGAATGGTGAGCGGCATATGCTAGCAATATACGAATAGACTCTAGCCTAGCCAGAGGAGCAAAAGTCTCCTCAAAGTCCAAACCTGCGACTTGGGCATAACCTTTTGCCACAAGTCGAGCCTTGTTCCTCGTCACCACCCTGTGCTCGTCCTGTTTGTTGCGAAACACCCACTTGGTTCCCACAACATTTTGCTTGGGACGCGGCACCAGTGTCCAAACTTCATTCCTTTTGAAGTTGTTGAGCTCTTCCTGCAGGGCCAACACCCAGTCCGGATCTAGCAAGGCTTCTTCTACCCTGAAAGGCTCAATAGAAGAGACAAAAGAGTAATGCTCACAAAAATTAACTAATCGAGACCGAGTAGTTACTCCCTTGCTAATGTCACCCAAAATCTGGTCGACAGGATGATCCGTTTGAATCGTCGCTCGAACTTGGGTTCGAGGGGCCTGAGGTGCTTCTTCCTCTTCAATTTGGACATCCTGTGCTCCCCCTTGATCACATGCCTCCTTTTGATGAACCTGTTCATCGTCTTGAGTTGGAGGTTGCACCATTGTTGAGGAAGAGGGTTGATCTTGCTCATTTTGTTCCTGTGGTCACACATCACCAATCACCATGGTTCGAATTGCGGCCGTCGGAATATCTTCTTCATCTACATCATCAAGATCAACAACTTGCTCTCTTGGAGAGCCATTAGTCTCATCAAATACAACATCGCTAGAGACTTCAACCAAACCCGATGATTTGTTGAAGACTCTATACGCCTTTGTATTTGAGTCATAACCTAATAAAAACCCTTCTATAGCTTTGGGAGCAAATTTAGAGGTTCTACCTTTCTTCACAAGAATATAACACTTGCTCCCAAATACATGAAAATAAGACACATTGGGTTTGTTACCAGTTAGCAGCTCATACGAAGTCTTCTTGAGGAGGCAGTGAAGGTAGACCCGGTTGATGGCGTGGCAAGCCGTGTTCACGGCTTCCGACCAAAAGCGCTCGTGGGTCTTGAACTCTCCAAGCATAGTCCTCGCCATATCGATGAGCGTCCTGTTCTTCCTCTCTACCACACCATTTTGCTGAGGTGTGTAGGGAGCGGAGAACTCGTGCTTGATCCCTTCCTCCTCAAGGTACTCCTCCACTTGAAGGTTCTTGAACTCGGACCCATTGTCGCTCCTTATCTTCTTCACCTTGAGCTCAAACTCATTTTGAGCTCTCCTGAGGAAACGCTTGAGGGTCCCTTGGGTTTCAGATTTATCCTGCAAAAAGAATACCCAAGTGAAGCGGGAAAAATCATCAACTATAACAAGACCATACTTACTTCCTCCTATGCTTAGATAGGCGACGGGTCCGAAGAGGTCCATATGAAGCATCTCCAGAGGTCTTGACATGGTCATCACATTCTTGGAATGATGTGAGCTCCCCACCTGTTTCCCTGCTTGACAAGCTGCACAAGGTCTATCTTTTTCGAAATGAACATTGGTTAGACCTATCACGTGTTCTCCCTTTAGAAGGTTGTGAAGGTTCTTCATCCCCACATGTGCTAAACGACGATGCCACAGCCAGCCCATGCAAGTCTTAGCAATTAAGCATGCATCTAGACCGGCCTCCTCTTTTGCAAAATCAGCTAAATAAAGTTTGCTGTCTAGTACACCCTTAAAAGCTAGTGAACCATCACATCTTCTAAAAACAGACACATCTATATTTATGAATAAACAATTATATCCCATATTGCATAATTGACTAATAGATAACAAATTATATCCAAGGGACTCTACTAAGAACACATTAGAGATAGAGTGCTCGGAAGAAATAGCAATTTTTCCTAACCCTTTCACCTTGCCTTGGTTCCCGTCACCGAATATAATTGAATCTTGGGAATCCTTGTTCTTGACGTAGGAAGTGAACATCTTCTTCTCCCCCGTCATATGGTTTGTGCATCCGTTGTCGATAATCCAGCTTGAACCCCCGGATGCATAAACCTGCAAGGCAAATTCAGGCTTGGGTTTTAGGTACCCAACTATTGTTGGGTCCTACAAGGTTAGTCACAATAGTTTTAGGGACCCAAATGCAGGTTTTATCTCCCTTGCATCTTGCCCCTAACTTCCTAGCAATCACCTTCTTACCCTTTCTACAAATAGTAAATGAAGCATTGCAAGCATAATAAATGGTAAAAGGTTCATTCACAACTTTCCTAGGAACATGAGCAAAATCTCTTCTAGGCATAGCATTTTTCCTAGCAACATTTCTATCATGCACACCATGGGAACTAGAAGCAGTCATAGCATATGAATCATAACTTCTAAAAGCATTTCTAGAATATCTCCTGTCATGGTACATGAAAGCATGGTTCTTTTTAGCATTACTAGCCATAGGGGCCTTCCCTTTCTCCTTGGTGGAGATGGGAGTCTTATGGCTTGTTAAGTTCTTGACTTCTCTCTTGAAGCCAAGACCATCCTCAATTGAGGGGTGTCTACCAACCGTGTAGGCATCCCTTGCAAATTTTATTTTATCAACTTCACTCTTGCTAGTCTTAAGTTGGGCATTAAGACTAGCTACTTCATCATTTAGTTTTGAAATTGAAACTAAGTGTTCACTACAAGCATCAATATCAAAATCCTTACACCTAGTGCAAATTGCAACATGTTCAACACAAGAGTTAGATTTACTTGCTACTTCTAGTTTAGCATTTAAATCATCAATTACACCTTTTAAAGAAGAAATGGTTTCATGATAAGTAGAAAGTTCACAAGAAAGCATTTCATTTCTTTTAACTTCTAGAGCAAGTGAATTTTGTGCACTAACAAATTTATCATGCTCTTCATATAAAAGGTCTTCTTGTTTCTCTAAGAGTCTATCCTTTTCATTCAAGGCATCAATTAATTCATTAATTTTATCTATTTTAGTTCTATCCAATCCCTTGAACAAACTAGAGTAATCTATTTCTTTATCACTAGACTCATCATCACTAGAAGAATCATAAGTACTAGCATTACGAGTGATTACCTTCTTTTCCCTTGCCATGAGGCAAGTGTGATGCTCGTTGGGGAAGAGAGCCGATTTGTTGAAGGCGGTGGCGGCGAGTCCTTCGTCGTCGGAGTCGGACGAAGAGCAATCCGAATCCCACTCCTTTCCAAGGTGTGCTTCGCCTTTGGCCTTCTTGTAAACCTTCTTGTTTTCTCTCTTCCCATTCTTTCCTTTCTCCTGGTCACTATCATTATCGGGACAGTTAGCAATAAAATGACCAACCTTACCACATTTGAAGCATGAGCGCTTCCCTTTGGTCTTGGTCTTGCTTGGCTGCCCCTTGCGACCCTTTAGCGCCGTCTTGAAGCGCTTGATGATGAGGGCCATCTCCTCATCATTGAGCCCGGCCTCCTCAACTTGCGCCACCTTGCTAGGTAGCGTCTCCTTGCTACTCGTTGCCTTGAGAGCAATGGGTTGAGGCTCGTGGATTGGACCGTTCAACGCGTCGTCGACGTATCTTGCCTCCTTGATCATCATCCGCCCGCTTACGAATTTTCCAAGTACCTCCTCGGGCGTCATCTTCGTGTACCTAGGATTCTCACGAATATTGTTCACGAGATGAGGATCAAGAACGGTAAAGGACCTTAGCATTAGGCGGACGACGTCGTGGTCCGTCCATCACGTGCTTCCGTAGCTCCTTATTTTGTTGATAAGGGTCTTGAGCCGGTTGTAAGTTTGGGTTGTCTCCTCTCCCCTTATCATTGCGAATCGTCCAAGCTCGCCCTCCACCAACTCCATTTTGGTGAGCATGGTGATGTCGTTTCCCTCGTGAGAGATCTTGAGGGTGTCCCATATTTGCTTGGCATTGTCCAAGCCGCTCACCTTGTTGTACTCTTCCCTGCACAAAGACGCTAAGAGAACAGTAGTAGCTTGTGCATTTCTATGGATTTGTTCATTTATAAGCATAGGGCTATCCGAGCTATCAAATTTCATTCCATTCTCTACAATCTCCCATATGCTTGGATGGAGAGAGAATAAGTGACTACGCATTTTGTGACTCCAAAATCCGTAGTCCTCCCCATCGAAATGTGGAGGTTTGCCAAGAGGAATGGAAAGCAAATGCGAATTCGAACTATGTGGAATACGAGAATAATCAAATGAAAAGTTCGAATTGACCGTCTTCCAGTAGTCGTTGTCGTCGTCCTTGTGGGAAGAAGTAGACTCATCGCTGTCGTCGTAGTAGACGATCTCTTTGATGCGCCTTGTCTTCTTCTTCTTCTTCCCTTCCTTCCGCTTGTAGCCCAAGCCTGAGTCGGTAGGCTTGTCATCCTTCGGCTCGTTGACGACGGGCTCCTTCTCCTTGTCGTTGATCACAATTCCCTTCCCCTTAGGATCCATCTCTTCGAGCGATTAGTCCCTTCGTGAAGAGAACAGCTCTGATACCAATTGAGAGCACCTAGAGGGGGGTGAATAGGTGATCCTGTAACACTTGAAACTTAAGCCACAAAAACTTGGTTAAGTGTTAGCACAATAATCGCCAAGTGGCTAGAGAGGAGTCTTCAACAAAACACAATGACCACAAGAGAATAATCACAGAGATTGGCACAGTGGTTTATCCCGTGGTTTGGCCAAGACCAACGCTTGCCTACTCCACGTTGTGGCGTCCCAACGGACGAGGGTTGCAATCAACCCCTCTCAAGCGGTCCCAAGACCCACTTGAATACCACGGTGTTTTGTTTGCTTTACTATTCCCGTTTTCGAGGAATCTCCACAAGTTGGAGTCTCTCGCCCTTACACTTGAAGTTCACAAGAAGCACGGAGTAAGGGAGGGAAGCAACACACACAAGACACAAAGATCATAGCAAATACGCACACACAAGATCAAGACCTGAGCTCAAGACACTATCACAAGTTTCTCACAAGAACTGAGCTCAAGTCACTAAGAATGACAACCGAATGCGCAAGAACGAAGTGTGAGTGATCAATTGTGCTCAAGGAATGCTTGGATGTCTTCTCCATGCGCCAAGGGGTCCCTTTTATAGCCCCAAGGCAGCTAGGAGCCGTTGAGAGCAATCCGGGAAGGCAATTCCTGCCTTCTGTCGACTGGCGCACCAGACATGTCCGGTGCATCACCGGACACTGTCCGGTGCGGATCTCCTTCCTTATTTGGCGAAGCCGGCCGTTGGCGCTTGAGAGCCGTTGGCGCACCGGACACTGTCCGGTGCACACCGGACAGTCCGGTGCTCCCTTCTAGCCGTTGGCTCAGCCACGTGTCCCGCGCGGATCGCGCGGCCGACCGTTGGCCCGGTCGACCGTTGGCTCACCGGACAGTCTGGTGCACCACCGGACAGTCCGGTGATATTTAGCCGTACGCCATTAATCATCTCCCGAGAGCGACGAGTTCGCCTGTGAACGACTCACCGGACAGTCCGGTGAATTATAGCCGTACACCGCCGACGATGTCCCGAGAGCAGCTAATTGACAGAGCCAGCCTGCGCACCGGACACTGTCCGGTGCACCACCGGACAGTCCGGTGCACCCAGACTAAGCAGAGTCTTGGCTGAGCAGCCAAGTCTTTTCCAAATCGATTTTTCCTGTTTCCAGCACTTAGACACAATACATTAGTTCTCTAAAACAATGTACTAAGTCTAGAAACATACCTTTAGACTTGGTTTGCACTTAGTCCACCACTTTGCATAGATTATCACAAAAGCACTTGTGTTGGCACTCAATCACCAAAATACTTAGAAATGGCCCAAGGGGCACATTTCCCTTTCAATATGTAGCACTTAACCCTTGCATATGTCAACCCGCCACCAGGGTTCTTAAGACCAGATCAGGTTCACGCAAACCGAGAGCACAGATACACCACCGTCCAACCTCTTGCCACGGAGGGTACACGCTACTCTCGCCACCGCTCCACGCCCATTTCGTGTTATCTTATTCTGGCCTTAGTCTGCCCGAGGCAAGGCTTACCCATGACGAGGCATGTGACCAGTTAAAGGGTCCTCGATCATCAAGCCTACATCGACAAGGTCCTTAATCGACTCAGACGGAGACACTACACCGAGACTCTCTTCTCGTGCAAGTCACCCGCCCGGTCTCAGCTTAATCATTTACCCAAAAACTTGGTACCTGGCAGAGGTACATCTTTTCCGATGCTGAACCCATCATGGCCATGATGGATTCACCATCAAGTTTTATTTTCAAAAACATCCTCTCCACTTTTGCCAAATCATCATTGGTAAAAACAAAACATTTTGTTTTTCTAAAGCAATGCTAAGCATCAAAAATATTTTGTAAAACAGGTGATCAAGGAAGGTAATCAAGTTTAAGGAAGGTAATGCAGGAATTGTTTTAGCAATCAACTCCTATCACCTAATGCATCAAGTAAGTGAGAAAGATTTTAAAAACATCAAGGAGGTGGCAAATGCACCGGGGCTTGCCTTTGTTTATGGGTGAGTCAGGCTCAGATCCACAAATATCGAAGTAGAAACAATTCTCAGCCTGTGTTTCCAAAGGTGGTGGTGCTTGCTCTTCAGTGGCTTCCACTTCTTCCTCGTGTTCTAATCATAACCATATAGATGTATATAAGAATGGATGCCATGTAATGCTCATGAGAGTGCAAAGATAATATAAATTTATTATCTAAGTCTTGAATACAACTTTCCTTCACAGAACTCCGAGAACTTAGGGTTTCCGGAGTCGGTAAAGGAGTTCACAGGGCAGGGGTGGGGGTTTTGGGTTCTAAGTATCAAACAAGGTTCAAATCAATCCAAATTCTACCCAAGGCTTCTAAATAATATAAGGAACTCATATAAAAAGTTTGAGCATTTTTGGGATTATCATTAATCTTTTAAAAATCTAGGACTACTTCTTTAAACTACTTTAAATGCCTTAAAATTCCTTATTTAACCTAAAAATCATACAACTATTTTTATTAAATTCTAGGGAAAATAATGAGCCTAGGAAAATTGGTTTCACAATTTTAGGATTTTTCTATAATTTTTAACAGATTTCCAAAGTTCTTCTAAAAAAGAAAAAGGAAAATACCCAACAGTACTGGGCCGAAACCAAACCAGACGGCCCAGGCCCAGGCGGATTCGCGCGCGCATGCCCGTGCCCGCGAGGGAGACTTTGCAGAAAAGCCCTCAGGGTTTTATCTAACAGGAAGCGGGTTCGGTTACTATTTACTAGGGTCACTGACACTTCGCAGAAAAGTCCTCTAATTTCTATTCCTTCGCCACACCAAGTCCACGACGACGGCAGCGCGGAGGACGAACTCCGGCGAGGTTGGACTGGCCAGATTATGCAAGGATTGATGCTCTACTTTGATAGAGATCGAATCCGAGACCGAAGGAGGGTTTCCCCTCAATCAATTTCATAAACGATGAACTATCAAGCTCTGCCCGCATGAACAGACTGAGTGGCGGATAGATGAGTGCGTTCCCGTCGACTAGAGGACTCCTAGTTTAATTCAGTGACTCGGTAAGCATCACGGAGCTGAGAGGGTACTCAAACGAAGTAGCAGCGGACCGGGGCTGACCTGTGGAGGGCTGACCACAGTAGTGTGGATTTCACGGTGGCGGAGAGTTGTTTTGGGGAAAATGAGAAATTCAAGCTCACTGGTGCACAATTGCTAGCGATTTTCGGTGGCTGGGTGGGTGATGATGTTGTGAAGCTAGCAGGGGCTTCAATTTATAGGGATCAATCGCGAGCACAAGGAATTTGAGCGGCGAATCAGGATTGGTAAGAGCAAGGTGAGTCACTGGTGGCCGCTTAACATGGCCTTTACAGTGGCGACACCTCCGGCGATCACCGGATATGCTTAACGCGACCTACGGCGACATGGTAAAGTGCCTGGACACGCGGCGCACGGTCGGACGACGGCGGTTCACCGGCGAGTATATCAGCTCAAGTCACGGGGTAGAGGGGAAGTACGGGGAAAGTCATCGGAGTGGAGGCCAGCTCACCGGCGGCGACGATTTACACACCCCACATTGTTATCAATCTGCCCCGAGCGTGAATCCTTACACCGGCGACACGAATCACGGTGAGGGAGCGATCGTCGACGACGAACGGTTCTGAGTCTGAATAGTTACTGTACCATGGCGATTTCCCATCAGTCCACCTGACAGGGCACTGTGAAGCTCCATTTTCTCCTAAATCCATGTGGTACCAGAACCAAACACCCATAACAAAGTTGTTCCTCTTTAATAACCCTACAACTTTATTATAGTAATCCAAGGTAAATTTCCACTGGATCTTAGTCTAAATGGCTCTTTATGTTGGATCAAAGTCACTGTCCAACTGAAGTTCAGTCTATATTAGTCTGACAGTCCAACTTTGGGCAAGATTATCTTCAAATTTCTCACAAGAACATGGCTTGCACTCTTAAGCAAAATTGTTCTCCTTTCATTGCTCTACAACTTTGATGTGATGCCCTAGGGCAAAAATACTAGAACTTGAGAGATACAAGGGCTCAAAGTTGAAGAAAACACACTGATTTCAGACTTAGGCTCAATAGAGCTAAAGGGTGATTTTTGCAATTTAGTCCAAAACTTAGGGTTTGGCTTGCAAATTCACACCTTAGTGAATCAAGTGACTTTATAGTTTGAAATATACTAGTTTTTACACTTTGGTCCAAATGTGCATAGTTTTTGCACATAGGCCCCTAGGGTTTGGTTTTAGGGTTTTCCAGGGTTCCAATTAGGGTTTCTGGTACCCCAGGGGTATAAATGTGATTCCGCTTTGTTTTTGGGGACATTCTATGACTCTTCCCCTAAAGCCTTTAGGTTTTCTCATCTTGGGTTAAGTTTTGCCCCTTTGAGCCTTATTTAAGGTCTGGCTCCCTATCCAGGGTTCTATTTGCAAAACACTAAGAACATTACACTTGTTTGAAATTTTTTTACCTAGTGGATGCACTCTAGGTGTGTCAAACATATGCAATGCCAATGTTTATGATGCCATGCTCAAGTTTTAGTTATAGTAACACCAGGGGTGTTACATCCTTCCCCCCATAAAAGAATCACGTCCCGAGATTTAAAGTCCTAGGGTGAGTAATAGAAAAGGAAATGTGTCACATCTTTATTCCCTTATTTCTGGTACAAGGCAGGGATGGTGTGGGGGTCACTTCTTTATTACAATACTAAATATACTTTACAAATTACATGAGACTAGAAAGCCTGGGAAATTCTTATCTAAAAAGTCTTGAGTTTCCCATGTAGCCTCTTCCTCAGAATGTTGGTTCCATTGTATCTTATAGAACTTGAGAGTCTTTCTCCGGGTAACCCTGTCCTTTTGATCCAGAACTCGAATAGGATGTTCCGAGTATGTTAAATCTGGTTCCAGGACAACATCTGTCACTTCAATGGTTCGATCAGGAACCCGAAGACACTTCTTCAATTGGGACACATGGAACACATTATGGATAGCAGACAGAATTTCGGGGAGCTGCAGTCGATACGCCACTGGTCCACATTGCTCAAGTACCGGGAATGGACCAATGTACCTAGGTGCAAGCTTCCCTTTTACCTCGAAACGCGATATTCCCTTCATTGGTGAAACTTTCAGGTAGACATAGTCCCCTTCATGAAAATACAAGGCCATTCGCCGTTTGTCTGCATAACCCTTCTGACGAGCTTGTGCTTTCTTCATATTATGAATAATTTTCTGAACCTTTTCCTCGGCCTCCTTCACTATATCAGGCCTAAAGGAATACCTTTCTCCAGGTTCAGACCAATTTAGCGGAGTTCGACACCGTCGCCCACATAAAGCTTCAAAAGGTGCCATCTTGATACTTTCTTGATAGCTATTATTATATGAAAACTCCGCCAAAGGCAAACATTCATCCCATTTTGGTGAGAAGTCTAGAACACATGCTCACAACATATCTTCAAGTATTTGATTAACTCTCTCAGTCTGCCCACTGGTTTGTGGATGATATGCCGAACTAGGGAGTATATTAGTACCCAGGGACTTATGAAGTTCTTCCCAGAATTTGGATACAAATTGGGATCCACGATCCGACACTATGGTCTTTGAAATACCATGCAAACTGAGAATGCGAGCAATGTATAATTCTGCATATGTGATGACAGGGTATTTCACTTTAACCGGGAGGAAGTGGGCGATCTTGGTAAGTCGATCAATTATAACCCAGATAGAATCATACCCTTTTGCAGTCCTGGGCAATCCCACAATAAAATCCATACTTATGTCTTCCCATTTCCATGTTGGGATCGACAAAGATTGTAATGGACCAGCAGTTTTCATGTGTATGGCCTTGACACGTCTACAGGTGTCACATCTCGCCACATAGCATGCAATTTCGATCTTCATCTTTGTCCACCAGTAATGTTGCTTCAAGTCTTGGTACATCTTAGTGCTTCCGGGATGAATAGAATAGCGGCTAAGATGTGCTTCATCAAGAATTTGCTAGCGGATCTCTTCATTCTTCGGCACCACTATGTAGTTATTAAACCATACAATGCCTTGATCATCTTCTTTGAAACATTTGGCTTTTCCAGCCCTTAACTTCTCACGAATGTGTTTCATGCCTTTGTTATCCTTCTGAGCATCAATTATCTTTTGTAAGAGAACTAACTCAAGCTTTAGCTGATTCAGGGTTCCATGTTGGACCATTCCCAGGTTAAGCTTCTCCATTTCCTGACATAATGTATTATCAGAAGTCTTCATTGTAAGACAGTGGCAGGAAACCTTACGGCTAAGTGCGTCTGCCACCACATTGTCCTTGCCTGGGTGAAAATGAATTTCCAATTCATAGTCCTTAATAAGCTCAAGCCATCGCCTTTGTCTCATATTCAATTCTGACTGGGTGAAGATATAATTCAAGCTTTTATGATCTGTATAAATATGACAGATATTACCCAGTAGATAATGACGCCAGATCTTCAGGGCATGAACCACAGCAGCTAGCTCCAGATCATGAGTTGGGTAATGCTCCTCATGTCGGCGCAACTGCCTGGAAGCATATGCAATTACTCGGCCCTCTTGCATTAATACACATCCGAGCCCACTGCGTGACGCATCACAAAATACATCAAAAGGCTTGGTGATGTCCGGTTGAGCCAATACCGGAGCAGTGGTTAATAATGTCTTCAATTGCTCAAAGGCTTCATTACACTTAGAAGACCAATTGAATTTAATGTCATTCTTTAATAAACTTGTGATTGGCTTCACAAGCTTTGAAAAATCTGGTATGAATCTGCGATAATACCCAGCTATTCCAAGAAAACTCCGGACTTGATGAACAGTGGTCGGGGGTTTCCACTCCAGAATATCCTTGACTTTACTAGGATCTACCGCAATTCCTTTGGCAGATAACACATGCCCCAAAAATTGAATTTCCTCCAGCCAGAACGCGCACTTACTGAACTTGGCATACAACTGATGTTCCCTCAGGCGCGTCAATACAATCCGCAAATGCTGAGCATGCTCCTCTTCATTTTTGGAATATATCAAGATATCGTCGATGAAGACCACCATGAACTTGTCCAACTCGGGCATGAACACCGAGTTCATCAAATAAGTGAAATGGGCAGGAGCATTTGTTAGTCCGAAGGACATTACCAAATATTCAAATAAACCATACCGCGTAGTAAACGCAGTCTTCGGTATATCCTCGGGTCGAATACGGATTTGGTGATAGCCCGACCTGAGATCAATTTTGGAAAATACCCTCGCCTCGGTCAGTTGATCAAATAAGATGTCAATCCTCGGAAGAGGGTACTTGTTCTTGATAGTGACCTCATTTAGGGGTCGATAATCCACGCACATTCGTAAGGTCTGATCCTTCTTCTTAACAAAAATGGCAGGGCAACCCCATGGTGACGAGCTTGGCCGGATGAATCCTTTATTCAGCAGATCTTGTAATTGAATCTTCAATTCTGCCAACTCATTAGGAGGCATACGGTACGACCTTCGGGAAATGGGAGCCGTACCGGGCTTTAACTCAATTACAAATTCTACATCTCTCTCAGGTGGAAGTCCAGGCAAATCTTCCGGAAATACATCTGGAAACTCACATACTACCGGAATATCCTTGATCTCTGGTATAATGGCTTCATATATTCTACCAGAAGCTTTGGCTGGATTGGTTACGGGGATGGACAAAAGAATCTCTTCTTGATTATAGCTCAACCTGATGGTTCTTAGCTCAGTGTTGAGAATTGCCTTATATTGGGTTAACCAATTCATACCCAAAATTACATCTATATCCTGACCCTTCAGAACAATCATGTTAGCAGGAAAGTTCCGTCCGGCCATTGTTACTGGCACTTGATAGGCCACTTCTCTAGTAAAAATTTGTCCCCCAGGTGAATGGATTTTAAATCCTTCTTTTGATTCATGGCATGAAATGTGATGTTGCTCCACAAATGTCTTGCTAATAAATGTATGCGAAGCACCAGAATCAAAAAGAATAGTTGCAGGGTGACTGGCCACGAGAAACATACCCATCATCACTGGTTCACCTTCTGGTGTAGCGGCCACTTGAGTATAGTATATCCGTCCTATCTTCTTTGTATTCTTCCCCACATTATTTCCCTTGGGCTGAGCTAATTTCCCAGATCCTTGCTGATTACTGGCCTAATTTTGCTTGGGATATGGGCAATCTTTGATAAAATGCCCAGACTTGCCACAGTTGAAACACCTGGTTGAAGAGCTGGGCAAAGCAGGGAATCGAGTGCCCGGGGCACCCGGCTGACTTGGGGTAGTGGGGGCATTGTTGGGGCGAATAATGATTGGCTGCTTGAAAGGGAATGAGGGTGGTCGAGAAAAAGAACGATTTTGGCTAGAAGGCCGGATCACAAACCGTTGCCTTTTTGCCTGGCCCTAATTATACTTCTCACCACCAAATCCTTTGTTTTTCCCGGATCCTGCATATTTTGCTTCAACAGATAGGGCTGTGCTGACAGCCTTTCCATACGTGAGATCTATGCAGGTTGCCATTTTTCTCTGCAGTCGATCATTCAGACCTCTCATAAAGCAATTCTTCTTTTTCAGGTCCATATTCACCTGATCGATTGCATATTGTGACAGATGATTAAACTTGTTGAGATACTAGTTAACAGTATCCCCTCCTTGTTTGAGCTTCATGAACTCTTCTTGTTTCATATGCAGAACACCCTCCGGGATATAGTGCTCACGGAAGGCCACTTTAAATTCATCCCATGTTACTTGATGGTTAGCAGGTTGGATAGCCACGAAATTTCCCCACTAGGTACTGGCAGGGCCGCGCAGTTGTTGCGCTGCGAACAACGGCTTCTGTGTCTCTGAACAGCGGAGAAGACCAAATTTTTGCTCAATAACCCGTATCCACTCATCAGCTTCCAACGGGTCTTCAGCCTTGACAAATAGTGGTGGACGGGTTTCAGAGAAATCTAGATATGTGGTTTCACGGGGGCCCTGTTGATAACCCCTTCCACCCTGCTGCTGCAATTGTTGGCCCACCATTTCTCTCAGGAAGCGGGTATTGTCTGCAGTTGCATTTACCAAGGTGGCAATCGCCTCGGCCAATGTGGGAGGAACCGGAGGTGGATTTGGGGTAACATCCCTTCTCCCAGAAGTTCCTGCTGCATCCTGTCCTCGAGTCCTGGTAGGCATCTGAGGCAAAGAACATTTGAAATAAATATAATATGCCAGAGAAACCTTCCATTTTACATTACCATCAAGAGTAATGATACAGACTCGATGTTATACAACAGGATACATTACCCATTATACAATACACTACCTATTGTACAATAGTACAACCTACAATACACTACTTTTATTTCTATTACTACACCACTACTCCTACTTCTAGTTGCTCTTGGCAGCTTCATCGTCGGGTGTGGGAGACCATTCATCGATCAGCCTCATAGAAGGAGGGGGCTGAAAAAGGTCTAACTCACCACCAAGCGCGTGTTCCATCACATGCGAGGGTCCGGCTTCTGACTCAACAGGATTTGTGGGCTCACTGGGATGTAGTTGCGAATACAATACATGAACTTCCTCATGTAAGGTATTGCAATATGTCTGCAGGTCTTCAACGGCCAAGTTGAGCTCAGTTATACGGGCCTGAGCCTTTGCCTCTTTGGCCCATGCAAGCGAACGAGATTGAACAACCCAGTCGAGTGCCAAATCCCGGTCCGCAAGCTGATCTTGCAGATGGCGGACGTCTCTTCTTAACTCATTTATGCGGTCGCCATCTACGACCCATATAGTTGTCCTGCGGTGGAGTTCCGCTTGGAGCCGACTTACTTCAGCTTCAAGATCCCCCATAGGATCATTGCTTCCACTACTACTGTCCACATCTTGTGGGGCAAGCTGATGTCGAGGTACACCGATAGGCCCAGTATGCTTCCGCACAGTTTTCCGTGTACGCGGCGACATTTTCTAAGGGGAAAAATTTATTAGTACAATTCTTAGCATGATGCATGAATAATTACAGAATCAACCTTAGTTGATTCAACCTTCTATACATTGCACTCTTCCTATCTGGTCTTTGAAATAGACTCTTCAGAGATGCTTAGGTAAGTAGAGAAGAATTTTTTCTAGATAAGTTTAAGAAAATCTTTTTGAAGATACTACATAAGATCTGCCAAGAAGGGCTACGCTCCGATACGAGCTGTGACGGAACCTCCCAAGTCATTAGGCCCACCTACAGTTGTCCTTGTCCAACAGACATCAGACAACCCTGTAGATGTTCCTAAATCACTTGACAAGTTCGGTATCTTTTCTCTTACCTTACCCGGAACGTTTCACCCGTCTGACAGACAATATGTTCATCGGAGAAGCGGAAATGCGGAAGTGATTACATAAACTTACATTTATTTAAAAAGTAAGAGTAAGTTATTTATTACAGACTAGAGAGTGCCGAAAAGTATTATTACAATACCTGGGAGGCAAAAACTCCTCCCATAAGTTCTTTACATAAAAGTTTTTAAGGAGGACCTGGTCCTCCAGCAGCTTCATTCTTGATTGTCTTCATTTTTCACCACCTTGGTATAAAAAACAACAAAAGTTTGTTGTCTCCTCACCTAAACACAACGGGGGAATAAACCCTGAGTATAGAATTACTCAGTAAGTCTGACCCGACTAAAGAAAAGACTCTCAAGGGTATGTTGGTTATATGGGAGTCAAGGTAAGGCCTTTCAATAATCAAAGACTCTATTTGCGGAATTGCTTACTAAAGTGGATCCTTAAAAGTCCAAATTTTACTTGTCAGGTTAGATAAACTTACCTGTCTCTATAGTTCTTTCTAACCTAGTTCAAACACTTATCCTGAGCTAGCCAAGTTCTTAATTCTTCCTTCATCTTCACTGGATTGCTACGTGTAGGGCAGTGACCAAGTCTTCATAACCGCGAAGGTACGGCGATCCGAATCGATTATACTCAGCTGAGGATCTCCAATCACACGACATATGTAGCACTTAACCCTTGCATATGTCAACCCGCCACCGGGGTTCTTAAGACCAGATCAGGTTCACGCAAACCGAGAGCACAGATACACCACCGTCCAGCCTCTTGCCACGGAGGGTACACACTACTCTCGCCACCGCTCCACGCCCATTTCGTGTTATCTTATTCTGGCCTTAGTCTGCCCGACGCAAGGCTTACCCATGACGAGGCATGTGACCAGTTAAAGGGTCCTCAATCATCAAGCCTACATCGACAAGGTCCTTAATCGACTCAGACGGAGACACTACACCGAGACTCTCTTCTCGTGCAAGTCACCCGCCCGGTCTCAGCTTAATCATTTACCCAAAAACTTGGTACCTGGCAGAGATACATCTTTTCCGATGCTGAACCCATCATGGCCATGATGGATTCACCATCAAGTTTTATTTTCAAAAACATCCCCTCCACTTTTGCCAAATCATCTTTGGTAAAAACAAAACATTTTGTTTTTCTAAAGCAATGCTAAGCATCAAAAATCTTTTGTAATACAGGTGATCAAGGAAGGTAATCAAGTTTAAGGAAGGTAATGCAGGAATTGTTTTAGCAATCAACTCCTATCACCTAATGCATCAAGCAAGTGAGAAAGATTTTAAAAACATCAAGGAGGTGGCAAATGCACCGGGGCTTGCCTTTGTTTATGGGTGAGTCAGGCTCAGATCCACAAATATCGAAGTAGAAACAGTTCTCAGCCTGTGTTTCCAAAGGTGGTGGTGCTTGCTCTTCAGTGGCTTCCACTTCTTCCTCGTGTTCTAATCATAACCATATAGATGTATATAAGAATGGATGCCATGTAATGCTCATGAGAGTGCAAAGATAATATAAATTTATTATCTAAGTCTTGAATACAACTTTCCTTCACGGAACTCCGAGAACTTAGGGTTTCCGGAGTCGGTAAAGGAGTTCACAGGGCAGGGGTGGGGGTTTTGGGTTCTAAGTATCAAACAAGGTTCAAATCAACCCAAATTCTACCCAAGGCTTCCAAATAATATAAGGAACTCATATAAAAAGTTTGAGCATTTTTGGGATTATCATTAATCTTTTAAAAATCCAGAACTACTTCTTAAAACTACTTTAAATGCCTTAAAATTCCTTATTTAACCTAAAAATCATACAACTATTTTTATTAAATTCTAGGGAAAATAATGAGCCTAGGAAAATTGGTTTCACAATTTTAGGATTTTTCTATAATTTTTAACAGATTTCCAAAGTTCTTCTGAGAAAGAAAAAGGAAAAATACCCAACAGGTTTGGGCCGAAACCAAACCAGACGGCCCAGGCCCAAGCGGATTCGCGCGCGCGCTCGTGCCCGCGAGGGAGACTTTGCAGAAAAGCCCTCAGGGTTTTATCTAACAGGAAGCGGGTTCGGTTACTATTTACTAGGGTCACTGACACTTCGCAGAAAAGTCCTCTAATTTCTATTCCTTCGCCACACCAAGTCCACGACGACGGCAGCGCGGAGGACGAACTCCGGCGAGGTTGGACTGGCCAGATTACGCAAGGATTGATGCTCTACTTTGACAGAGATCGAATCCGAGAATGAAGGAGGGTTTCCCCTCAATTAATTTCATAAACGATGAACTATCAAGCTCTGCCCGCATGAACAGACTGAGTGGCGGACAGATGAGTGCGTTCCCGTCGACTAGAGGACTCCTAGTTTAATTCAGTGACTCGGTAAGCATCACGGAGCTGAGAGGGTACTCAAACGAAGTAGCAGAGGACCGGGGCTGACCTGTGGAGGGCTGACCACGGTAGTGTGGATTTCACGGTGGCGGAGAGTTGTTTTGGGGAAAATGAGAAATTCAAGCTCACTGGTGCACAATTGCTAGCGATTTTCGGTGGCTGGGTGGGTGATGATGTTGTGAAGCTAGCTGGGGCTTCAATTTATAGGGATCGATCGCGAGCACAAGGAATTTGAGCGGCGAATCAGGATTGGTAAGAGCAAGGTGAGTCACTGGTGGCCGCTTAACATGGCCTTTACAGTGGCGACACCTCCGGCGATCACCGGATATGCTTAACGCGACCTACGGCGACGTGGTAAAGTGCTTGGACACGCCGCGCATGGTCGGACGACGGCGATTCACCGGCGAGCATATCAGCTCAAGTCGCGGGGTAGAGGGGAAGTACGGGGAAAGTCATCGGAGTGGAGGCCAGCTCACCGGCGGCGACGATTTACACACCCCGCAATGTTATCAATCTGCCCCAAGCACGAATCCTTACGCCGGCGACACGAATCACGGCGAGGGAGCGATCGTCGACGGCGAACGGTTCTGAGTCTGAATAGTTACTGTACCATGGTGATTTCCCATCATTCCACCTGACAGGGCACTGTGAAGCTCCATTTTCTCCTAAATCCATGTGGTACCAGAACCAAACACCCATAACAAAGTTGTTCCTCTTTAATAACCCTACAACTTTATTATAGTAATCCAAGGTAAATTTCCACTGGATCTTTGTCTAAATGGCTCTTAATGTTGGATCAAAGTCACTGTCCAACTGAAGTTCAGTCTATATTAGTCTGACAGTCCAACTTTGGGCAAGATTATCTTCAAATTTCTCATAAGAACATGGCATGCACTCTTAAGCAAAATTGTTCTCCTTTCATTGCTCTACAACTTTGATGTGATGCCCTAGGGCAAAAATCCTAGAACTTGAGAGATACAAGGGCTCAAAGTTGAAGAAAACACACTGATTTCAGACTTAGGCTCAATAGAGCTAAAGGGTGATTTTTGCAATTTAGTCCAAAACTTAGGGTTTGGCTTGCAAATTCACACCTTAGTGAATCAAGTGACTTTATAGTTTGAAATATACTAGTTTTTACACTTTGGTCCAAATGTGCATAGTTTTTGCACATAGGCCCCTAGGGTTTGGTTTTAGGGTTTTCCAGGGTTCCAATTAGGGTTTCTGGTACCCCAGGGGTATAAATGTGATTCCACTTTGTTTTTGGGGACATTCTATGACTCTTCCCCTAAAGCCTTTAGGTTGTCTCATCTTGGGTTAAGTTTTGCCCCTTTGAGCCTTATTTAAGGTCAGGCTCCCTATCCAGGGTTCTATTTGCAAAACACTAAGAACATTACACTTGTTTGAAATTTTTTTACCTAGTGGATGCACTCTAGGTGTGTCAAACATATGCAATGCCAATGTTTATGATGCCATGCTCAAGTTTTAGTTACAGTAACACCAGGGGTGTTACAAGGATCTACTCGTGCCGCGTACTGAGATGCAACGGTTAGGTTTCTTTGGAAGTGGAGTTGGGCGGGCTCTAGGGGCTGAAGATGTCCCTGAGCCAGAGGGGGAATTGTTTGTGTTTGAGGCTTTCTTTGATGCTAGTCTTCGCTTGACAACACATTGGTTTGTAATTGAGGTCCTGCGGAGGTTCGAGGTACAAATTCATTAGTTGACACCGAATGCCATGGCAGCGCTGGCGAAGTATGTGTGGGATGTTTCCTCATATGGTAGGGAACCATCTGTTGAGGTCTACGTGAAAAATTACTGTCTGCACTGGCAAAAGAGGAACATAGGTGGTAAAATTTCTCAGTTTGGATCCTGCACCTTTACGCCGAGGACTGGGAAGACCTCGGCCAAAGTTATCGAGATTGTTCCGTGCGCAAAAATAAGTGAGGTAACTAGTGGGAGTTATGGTTTTATGTGGCACCAAGCGATGTCGAAGGGTTTCCCAGCTTGCCCCCTGCCATCTTGTGCTCGCACTGCTATGTGGCATTTCCATAGTTTGAGGTGGCGGAGGACGATCAAGACGAGGGGCCCTTCGCTATGCAGCCCGCCTGAGCAGTGGGCGTGGCTTGGTGTAAGAGTTCATCGCTTGTGGGGTGTGGCCCTTAGCGCATGGGTGGGCGTTGGGCGAGATTACCCCTCACCGGATGCCGTCCCTGGGTGACAAATTGGTGCGAAGTCCATCATTCGCTGTGGAACTGCGCGGGCAGGATGTGGCCGCTTTCGTGCGGGAAGTGGAGGCGGAGGTCGTTAAGATTGTCCATAAGTATGCACCAAAGACTAAAACATTAAGGAGCTGGGATATTCGCGGTTCCAACAACAGGTTGAACTGAGTCTTCGAACTGAATAATTTTCCTTATGGTCCTTACCCGAAGGGGGACTCCGCCGACTCCATCGATTTCCGAGGCAAGCAAGTGATACCCCGGGCCGACGAATGCCCCTCAAAGGAGAGAGCTCCGGTTGCAACTGTTCGTAAGAGGAAATTAGGTATGGGGGATGATGAGACGGGGCTGAGGGCCACTAGGTGTTTTGTTGAGGAGTTGATGGAAACGTGCACGGTTCCTGGGGAATTGATGTCTTCACCCAAGCTCCGGGAAACTTCTTCGTGCATGCTGAAGGTTATCGGGGATCAATGGTCTAGGAATTATCTGATACCTCGGGCCGCTGCGAAGATTTTTTTACGTCTCGGTTGGCTCGTGATCTGAAAATTTTTCCTTACGAACAGAATATTGGTGCTATTGTGTCAGTAGTGATGGAGAAGGATCATCAAGATGCTCAGCGAAAGAAACGCAAGGCCCCCATCTGGCTGGTGGACCCACGCCGAGAAGCGAAGGCTGCCACCCTAGCCCTGACGATGCCTCCGTCCACTGCGCCTGCTGGTGCTGCAAGACCCCCTTCGTCACCGCGCGTGATTGAAACGACGGTGACGGGGTCCGGTGGAGCCACCTAGGAGTTGTCAGTAGATGACTACCTGGTGGGGGGCGTTACTATGTTTGACGCCCAGACAGGGTTGCCGCCTGCTGGTGAGTTGTCATGATTTCTTCTTGGGCAAGAAAATCCATGTTTCTAACTTGGTTGTGATATAGGGGCGGAGGCTGCGCAGTTGTTGGTGGTGCCGTCAACAGCGGCTACCGGCCTGGTGGTTGCGGCGAAGGGCGATACGGCAAATGGTGACGTGGGGAACTCGGAGGACCCGTGGTAGAGGTTTTACGCCGTCGGTAGAGGCGGGGCGAGCTTACCTCTACCACCACTACTGCTGGCGTGGCTGCATCAGCTGTGAAATTATTACTTATACGTGTATGGTGTAATTATTACTTATACATGTATGGTGTTTTTGCTCTATTGTACTAAATTTGGATCTTTGATGTTAGGTGACTGCCTTCACCGAGCAAGTTGTCGCGGGGGCACTGACCTCGCAGTTTGTTTCTGAGAGGAGACGACTCGAGGGAAGGATTAAGCGCCTCCGAACACAACATACTGAGGCGGTGAGGGATAAGTCGGTGGATGAGAATAAGAGTCGCAACCTCCTGGAGAACTATCAGCAGTGGAGAAAGAGAAGGAGGATCTCGTCCGCTGACTTACTGATGAGAAAGAAGATGTGGAGAGAGCCCGCGCGGAGGCTCAGGCTGCCCGCGCGGGGCCCAAACTGCTCGCAAGCGCGCCACCGACATGGAGCTGGAGCTAAAGAATATCAGTAGCCATCGTGAAAGGATGGAGTCCTCCACCTGCATTGGGGTCGAATGGGTGCACACGCTTTTCATAGATGCATACCGTGAACTCAGCGCTCAGATCGCTCCCTTTGACAAATCTGGGGAGGAGGTGGGGCTTCCCTTTCTTGGGTGGTTGTAGGACGAGCTGGAGTCACTCCCGTCCATTGCTACAGGTCTTATGTCCTACGCGTCTCTCGTTACCTGCGAGGGGGTTGCGAATGCTTTGTCTCGAGAGGGATGCAGGCATTTCGATGTCTTCGACCAGGAGAATGAGGACTTTGATCGTGGAGTATTCTAGATTGAAGATGACGTGCTGAAGTGCTCCGCAGGGGCGCTTTATGATAGGATGTGAAGTCCCCACGGCCGTGGCGTCGTCCAGGAAAGAGCGAACCCAGCGCTGGCGCAGGTATGTTGTTGGTTTGCGAGAGGTGTTTTGTGTGTTCGTCTTTTGACATGTTGTACTGTCTACGCAGGTGATGAACAAGGAAGATGTGGATGACCTCGCTGGTCTTGAAAGCTCGGTGACTCGGACGGGTGCTTCGGCGGAGGCGGGAGCTGAAGGGCAAACTGTTCTTCCACGAGGTACTACCGAGGGTCCCGCAGTGGCGGCTGCTTCAGCGCAGGTTGAGGGGATGTAATAGAGGATAGATTTGTGGTTTTGATTTTTGTATGATCCTGAAGATCGATTGCTGTGCAGGTTTCGGCGTCCGGACCTGCGCAAGAAAACCCTGTTGATGTTAAGATTAACGATGTTTTGATGGATGCGAATGTGATGTCTCTTAGGGTAATGTATCAGGGGAATCATATTTTGGGTCGTGGTCTTTGGAGGGTGGAGAATTAAGAAGCCCTTTCTCGTGGGTGGATGAATCCTCTAAGGATGACTTAGACTATTTTGCGGTGTTGGATCTAGCTGCAGCGGAGTCTCCATTGCGGTCCCCCCCCCCCGCGAGGCGCCGGTGACTTCGATCGATGCGAGCCCGAAAGACTCGCAACGGTGAAAAAAGATGGTGTGTCAAAACAGAGCTTCGGTGAGTCTTCGCGAGGTGTAAGAAGACATCGCCGAATGGGCATGGAGAGGTCCCGCCTTCGAAGCGGACCGCGACTGGATCATGGTGCCCGTCGTGAGCTGCTGGCGTCGATGTCTGGGACGTGCATCGGGGAAGGAGACCTGTGGGACTTTTTGAGGGAGAAAAGTTGAGGTTGATGTTGTTTAATTTCCGGGAGGCTGGTCTAATCCCGAAGGAGGAGCCGATGTAATAGCGAGTCTTTCCATCGCCGTTCTTTAGCGACGATGAGTGAAAACGTTGCCCTCCCCCCTTCGCAAAAGAACTACGATGGTCATATTTGTGATGGGTAAATATTCTGTGTATAATGTATACTATGGTTGTGGCGTGTGTTGTGCGCTATATTGTGATTGGTGGCGTATTTGAGCACTTTGCTTTGATGTTCATTTGTAATGGTTTCATGTAATTTGTTGTGCCTATTGTGAGTTTGCTGCAACCTTAGGCGATTTTGGCGTGGATAGACATGTACATGCCGTAGACGACTTCGCATGCGGTAGGTGATGTTGCGCATCTATTGTGCCTATCCGGCTGCCCTCTTAGGCAACTTTTGCTCACATGAAAATGTCTTTGTACAAGACTTCGCACCCTGTGGGTGGTGTCACGCACTTGTTGTGCTTTTCTGGCTGCACACTTAGGCGACTTTTGCTCGGATGAAAATGTCTTTATAGAAGACTGCACCCTGTGGGTGGTGTCGCGCACTTGTTTTGCATTTCTAGCTGCACCCCTAGGCGACTTTTGCCTGGATTTGTTACACGCAAAGGCTGCCTAGGCGCAATGAGGTGATTGTTTTGGCGTCGAATGCCAAAGACCGGTTCTACGGTCTTTTTCGACATCCGCGGCCGTAATGCCGTTTTGGACTTTTGTTTTTCTTGGGAGGATTTTGCGGCAATTTATTACATGGCTTCGCCTCATTAAAAACCTCACCCCCTGTGAGGAAAAGAGTGCGGGCCTGACTAAGATATTGTTTGCAAAAATTACAAAGGCGCGAAGGCCTTGGGACTAGACAAAGAATTTGCGTAAATTATCCACATTCCACGAGTGCTCTAAGTCTTTGTCGGATGGTGAAGTGAGCCTGTAGGCGTTGGGGGATGTTTTGGTCTTGACGATGAAGGGCCCTTCCCATTTGGGTTCGAGCTTGCCCCAGGATTCTGTTCTAGTAGTTCTGGTGAGGACTAAGTCTCCTTGTTGGAATTCTTTGGGGATGATAGTGTTGTCGCGCCATGCCTTCGTCTATGTTTGGTATTTGTTCAGTGTCTCTAGGGCAATAACATGGTCTCCATCGATAAGGTCCTTGGAGGTTGACTCATCCACGTCAGGATTGGTTGTGGGGCTCGCTCGTGGAGATCCGTGCTTCAGCTCTTGAGGTGTCATTACTTCGGATCCATACTTCAATCGGAAGGGTGTGAATCCGGTCACTCTAGATTCTATTGTGTTCAGTACCCATATGACTTTGGGAAGTTGGTCCGCCCATTTGCCTTTCTTGTCATCAAGTAGTCTTTTCTTGATGGCACTAAAAATCTTGTCGTTGGCGCGTTCAACTACTCCGTTGGATTGTGGATGGTAGACAGAGGTGAACACTTCCTTTGTGACGATAGAGTTATAGAATTCTCGGAAGTCTTGGTTATCGAACTGTTTGTCGTTGTCTACTGTTAGCTTGGATGGGACTCCGAACCGACATACAATGTTCTGCCAGAAAATTTTTTGTGCCGTCTTGGAGGTTATTGTGGATACGGCTCTGGCCTCAATCCACTTGGTGAAGTATTCAACAGCGACAAAGGTTAATTTTATGTTGCCTTGAGCTGTGGGCAGTGGTCCGACGATGTCTAGTCCCCAACGTTGAAGTGGCCATGTATGTGCAATAAGCTTTGTGAGTTGCGAAGGGGCGTCTGTTCGAGGCGAGAATTTTTGGCAAGCTTCGCACGATCGGGTTACACGGTTGGCCGTGCACACAATTACCAGCCATTAGAAACCCTGACGTATGGCTTTGGCTGGAAGGGCCCTCGGTCCTGAATGTGATCCACATATACCCCTATGGACTTCATGGAGAAGCTCTATGCCTTCGGCTTCAGTTATGCATTTCAACATGGATTGGCTTATTCCTTTCTTGTAGAGATGGTCGTTGACTATAGTGAAGTCTCTGCTTCTGTGTTTTAGCCTTTTGGCTTCGCTGTGATCGGATGGGTGCTAGTGGCCCTGAAGATATAGGGTGATTAGAGCCCACCAGTCTTCGACCATAATCAGATTGATTATCCGATGTCCGTTAGCCTCTTGCATTATTTGCAGACCCTCGGGGTTTCTTACGGCTGGTGTGCCGACTATGTGATAAAATACATCGGAAGGCAAGGGCTCGCCCTTCGCTGCTGCTTTACCTATTGTGTCAGCCTCTTCGTTCTTATTTCTCTTGATATGTTGTAATGTGAAACCTTTGAATTGTTTTTCGAGGCTTCGAATGGCGGCAAGATACTGCATTAGTACGGGCTCTTAGACGGAGTAATCTTTTTCAATCTAGCCGGCGACAACCTTGGAATCAGTTTTGATGATGCAGGTGGTCACGCCGAGGGCTCGCAGTTTGTGAAGTCCTAGGATGACTGCTTCGTACTCGGCAATGTTGTTTGTGCACTTATCTGACTCAAGTGAAAAGCTGAGACACGCGGCGTATCTGTATTTGAGTCTGGCAAGCGATGTGATGATTGCTGCAACGCCGATGCCTGCGTGACACCATGTTCCATCACAGTGGATTGTCTAGACTGTTTTAGCGTGACACTGTTGCAGTTCTGAAGGCCCTGTCCAGTCTACGATGAAATCAGCCAAGACCTGTGATGTGATTGCTGTCCTAGGCTCGAAGGTGATGTTGTACCCTGAGAGTTCCGCCGCCCACTTTACTATTCTAGCGGATGCCTCCGGATTCCTGAGCAACTCCCCGAGACCCCTATCAGAAGTGACTCGTACCTTGTGTGCCTCGAAATAATGTCTTAGCTCGCGCGAAGCCATGATGACTGCGTATGCTATTTTTTTGAGCTCTGTCATGTTGCACTTTAAGGTTGTGAGGACTTCAGAGAAAAAATATACTGGGCATTGGTTAGTGTTGCCGTCTTTTGCCTTTTCATGGACTAATGCTGCGCTGACTGCGTTGGGCGAGGCAATGATGTATAGTAGTAGGGGTAGCGCTGGCTGTGGACTTGTTAATGTTGCCAGGTCGTATAGATATTGCTTCAGAGACTCGAAGGCAGCGGCTTGTTCTGGGCCCCAAGCGAAGTCTCTTGTGCCGTGTAATGTTTTGAGAAGAGGGAGGCCTCGCTAGGCGGACCTCGAGATAAATATGTTCAGTGTAGCCAGTCTGCCTGTTAACCGTTGGATGTCCTTGGTGAATTGTGGTGGTACCATGTCCATGATGGCTTGAATTTTGTTCGGATTGGCTTCAATTACTCTATGTGATATGAGGTAACCGAGGATTTTTCCTTGGCATACGCCAAAGATGCATTTCTCTGGGTTCAACCGGAGTCGGGCTTCACGCATGTTGGCGAATGTTTCTGCGAGGTCTGAAATGTGATCTTCTTTGTTCTTACTTGCAATGACAATATCATCGACATATGTGAAGACATTGCAGCTCATTTGGTCCTCGAGAATCTTTTTGGTGAGGCGCGAGAATGTCGAGCCGATGTTTTTTAGCCCTTTTGTACATGCCAAAGGGTGTAATAAAACTTGTGCTAGCCTTGTCTTACTCTTTCATGTAGATATTGTCGATTCGTGGTAGGGGAAAGTTGTCTTTGGGGCATGCTTTGTTGAGGCTGGTGAAATCAATGCACATACGCCATTTCCCGTTTTTCTTCTGGACCATCACAACGTTGGCGAGCCAGGTGGGGTAAGATATTGGTTCATTGAATTTGGCTTCCAGTAAAAGGTGCACCTCGGCCTTCACAGCTTCTGTTTTTTCATTAGACATTTTCCTTAGCTGTTGATTCTTTGGGCGCACCGAGGGGTCGACGCCCAGGTTGTGTTCGATGATGGTACGGCTAACCCCCACTACGTCTAGAGCGGACCAGGCGAAGACGTCCTTATTGTGGTTGAGACAGGAGAGAAGTCTTTCTTCTTCATGCGTTGACAGGTCTTCGTTGATTATGATAGTTTGCTTTGGGGTTGCAGGGTCAAGGGGGACCGCCTTTGTTCTGTCGTTGCTTTGCAACTGGGCGGTGACCTTTTTGTTTTTAGTTGGGTGAGGACTGTTGTTGCCTTCGCGCTCTGCTGTTAGGCAATGAACATTGCGCTGCCCTGGAACAAAATCTCTTTCAATATTCCGTGCTGCTTGCTAGTCTCCATACACTATGATCACGCCTTGAGGGACTAGTATCTTCATGCAGAGATAAAGTCCATGTATAGCTGCCTCAAACTCATTGATTGATCCACGCCCCATTATGGCGTTATAGGGTAGACCATGTCGACAATGTCGAAGGTGATTTGTTCGCTTCACGCATTGGGTGCCGCGCCGAACAACAGCGATAGTTCTATCTTGCCAACGGGGAAGGTGCCTTTGCCTCCAAAACCATATAGGGGGTTGTCTGCGGGCTTGAGGAGGTTGTGGCTGATGCCCATGCGATCAAAGGCATGCATGAAAATGATGTCGGCCTGGCTACCATTGTCAACCAATACTTTGTGTAGATCCCAGCCTACCACCCAGCAGTTGATCACCATGACATCTGCATGTGGTGCGCTGCGTAAGTCAAAATCTCTGGTATCAAAAGTGATTGGAACGTTGGACCATTTTGTTTGAACCACTGGGCCAGTGAGAGCTACATGGTTAATGTGCGGTAGTGACCCTTCTTCTACTGTTTGGTGTCGAAGTCCGCGCTTGACCCCCTGGTAATCATGTGGATGACCCCATAGAAAGGCTGCTCGGCGAAGTCCTCTTGCTTGGGTGCTGGTGGTGGAGGATTTTGATGATGTGGTGGAGGAGGGAGGACTTGGACCTCTTGATGTTGGTGGTACATGTGATTGGGTTGATGAAGGATCGACTCATTATGGAATTGATCTTGGTGGTACTGCTAGGGGTGGTAAGTATGCGCGACAACTCGCTGATTGTCAGCTGGCTGATTTCTGGCCATCCTGTGTTTGTGGCCTTGGTTTCAGGACAATCCCTAGTGGGATTTGTGCAGTCTTCGCCATGAAAAAGGCAGTAAAACCTTCACGGCTGCGGGGCTCGGCCTCTGCCTCTTCCTCTAGTGTTGTTGCCATGGCTCTGTTGTGTGGGATACTCCTGGCGACGAACTGTGTCTCTGGTGGGGGTAGGTTGGCAATGGTGTTCACTTGTTGCTGGTTGTGGTTTTGCCTGCCGGATTTAGACTGCGCTGTCCTGACCCATGTTCTGCTAGACTGCAGGGTGTCCTTGGGTTTCTGCTAAGACTCTATCTTGCACTGTTGAAGCTCTTTGGACCTGGCATACTTTTCAAACAACTAATATAGCTCTTACAAGTTTTTGGGTGGGTCTCTAATGTAGTGGCTCTATAAGACGCCGACGCAGAGACCGCTGATTGCATAATGGATGGCTATATATGTGGTTATAAACAGATGGTAACTATGACTTGAGCATGAGGAACTTCTTATAGTACTCGCAAAGAGTTTCTTTCTCATGTTGTCTGTAGAGAGATAATTCGACCAAGGCATCCGTGTCCGGCCTATAGCCTTGGAAATTCAGCAAGAACTTGTCGTGAAGACCTTTCCATAACTTGATTGATAGTGGCGGCAGCCTGGTGTACCAAGTCAGGGCTGGGCCTTCAAGCGCGATGATGAAAGATTTGGCCATGGTGGCGTCGTCCCCTCCGGAGGATGCAACAACAACCTAGTAGCTCATGATGTACTGGGCTGGGTTTGTGCTGTCGTTGTACTTGGGGTAAGTGTCGGCTCTAAAATTGGTAGGCCAAGGTGAGGCCTAGAGCTGCGGTGCAAGCGGGCTTCGCTCGTCGAGGTAATTAACTCCCTAGAAGGCGGTTGGAGTAATGAGGGGGCCTCGCTGCATGTGGTATGGGCCTTCGCCTTGCATATCTGCGATTTGTTGCTCTAGCTCTCGGGCCTTTTGTTCTTCGTCCAGTATCTTTTTCCTAACTTTGGCTTGCATGTTGATGTGATGGCCCTTGGCTACGAGTATTTCTTTTTGCTTTCGTAGGTGATTATTCTTGATGTGCAGGGCTCACAGCTTTAATTGGTCTTCGGCCGAGATGCCTATGATCTCGCCGTCTTCGACTGTGTCTTCACTTTCTGGGTGAGTGAAGCCTGGCGAGGGTGCTTGTGGTGCCCCCTCAGAACTGCAGGTGCACGCGGTGCCCTCCGGCATAGGCTGGTTGTCTTGGCATTGCCTTTTGCTATTGACTACGTCATCGTTGAAGGCCTCCTCAGGAATGTCATCTGCAATGGGAGCATTGCCTTTCTTCTCCGCCAGAAGTGCCGCCTTCGCTGCGTCGTCGATGGAAACGGCGGCCTTCAAATTCGCTCTCTTGGGGGCCATTGCGGGAATGTTTTGTTGTAGCACGAACGGTGGGCGCCAATTGTTGGAACTTGCTAACCCTCGGTCAAGCAAGCTCAAATGATGGAAGAGTAGTAAATGTTTTGATGACAGTAAACACAAGATATTATATTAGAGCAACAGTGTTTTTCTTTGTCCCTTGCAATGGCACAGTATGAGGGTATTTATAGGTAACCGATGGTCTGCCCTGCCTTGCCAAAGACAATTACACCCTCAGTTACCTAGGTTATCCCCGAATATTCCCCCGTGGGGGGTTATGGCGGGTCATTACATCGTAATCAACTACAGACGTGGGCCAACCCTATATCAGCCCCGCCAACGTGGCGGCCTAAGGTCGGTACCCTATGACATGGGCTAATCTATACACGACCCCCCTTTTACAATGTGGAAGATTACAACGCATGGTCTTCGTAGTCCTGATTGCTTGATCTACGGAGTCCTTGACGGTCTTCGCCCCGGCCTGAGTCTTCACACATGCGTTGTCCTTAATGTAACACCCAGGTGTTACCTAGGGTTTCTTCTTAGTACCCAACTAGTGGCCATTATCACATGTAAACATAATTGAGCAAAAGACCCCAAAACTTGAGAAGAAAAAATTTGAGTAAGCCTTTTCATCTCAAGGATCATACATTAACCATATCATGCACCACAAAGTGAGAAAAAAATGCACAAAACCTAAAATGACCCTAAGTAAGCCATTTAAGTGCAAAGGGGAAAAATTGTAAAAAGAATATGAAAACATAAAAGCATGACGAGGACCAAATAACAAAGTTATAGTACACTAAATAAGCTACAAAATGTAGTAAGGAAGATTTATCAAAGGGGTTTTGCAAAATCCTCAAAATAACCCAAGTGAAAACTCAATGGGAAATTCAGAATCTGAATTTTTACCTCTTCATAAAGTTTAGTCGTGTTCTCTGTTTTCCAAAACTCAAATACACAAAGTCCAAATACCAAATTGGAGCCAAATTACCTTAGGCACGTCCTGGAAAACTTTGGAGGCAAATCTCAGCCGTTTGACATGTTTTGACATGGTTTTGCCTCAGGACGCAGCAGTGAGACACTGGCAACTTGATGACACGACAACTCACTGTACACGGCCGAAAACCCCTCGGCTCCCACACAAAAACGACAAAGATTACATCAGGGAACAAATCTTACACGGCGATCTTGCCCAAATTCGCGAAGATATGAAGCCTATCTGATATGACCACGCCATTAAGCAACACGTTACAACCCCCAAGTCATACTACATCATCTCAAGTACAACCAACATCATCACCAACCCAAGTCTTTGATAGACCAATTACACGTAGCCGAGCTAAGAAGCTACAACAAGAGGTGCACGCGCTACTTTATGAATTTCAATTAAACACTAATGAGAACTTTATGCTACCTAAGTCATGTATGTTGATATTACTTAGGTTCACCAAAGAGGAAGGACAAAACATATCAAGGGAGAATCAGCAAGAAGAGCTATGTCCGAGTCAGTTCAGCGCAATAGAACCATCCATAAGAAACAGTCATATCTTTTGATTCCCATAAGCTATGGAGGCCCATAAGTACTTTTTGGAAAGCTCTTGAAGTCTAGTTTCCAATGCTTCTAAGGCCGACTTAATCAAATCTACCAGAAAGGCAGCCAGCCTATTTTAGTACTGACTGATCAGAAGGTCAACAATCTGTTTGATGACCAAGTTTTCGTATTAAACTACATCAATCTACAAAGTTTCATTAAGTATGCTATACATGGTGAGAAAGCTTATCAAGTTAGCTTTCCAACGCATCCAGCCCCACATCATTTGGAGATTCCTAGGAGAAGTTATTATCAAAATACTGAAGGCTGCCTAGAAGTCAAACAGCCACACGGAATTCAGCACTGCAGATCTCCCGAAGAGGCTCCTTCACATTAGCACGTGAAAATACTTTTGTTTCGTGTTTATACCTCTCTAAGGCTGGTTGTTACTAGTATAAATACCCCCCTATGTCTATGATGTAAGGCAGCTTTGGATAATCTAAAAACATAACCCTTTTGTTCAGCTGTGTGCTAACAAATATTGAGAGTGATATCTACCACTTTGCTCTTGTGAATTCCTTCGCAGGATTGCAGAAGCGGCAGCTTCATCCGCTCCCAAGTGGTGCTCCTACTCTCTTTGAGGTCTCCTTGATTGATTGTAGGCTGTGTTGGTTAGTTCTTTAAGAGTGTGGTTAGGCGAATCCTCGATTCAGGTTGCCGGTTAAAGACAGTGGTTGACTTCGAGTTTTATTTGTTAGGTTGCACTAGTTATCGTTGCTTGCAGCAAGTTATCTTGGCTTCTTCGAAGCTAGTTATTTGAAGATTGATCCTATGTCGTGAAGATCGGGCATCGTGACACATCATCTGGTATCAAAGCCTCAGTTGCCACGGTAGGATTCTTTACCCTTAGCTACATATATTTTGTGTTCGTCCTATCCACCAAAAAGCCATAAAATATTTTTGTTATAGCCCTTTGTTTCAATCTGTTGTTCCAATGAGTTTTATTAAGTTTCAGTCCTTAGAGTCTTTGTTTAGTTGCTGGTCACTCTATCGTTTGTGTTTCCTTTGAGCCTCTTATATATATATATATATATATATATATATATATATATATATATATATATATATATATATCTAAAAATATCCACAAAAAGAAAAATCTGAAAACCCTCATCATTTCCTTCGCGTTAACTTTGATCCTATTTAAGTTATAGTTGTTGGTTGAGTTCTTTGTTAATTATTATAAAGTGTGCAATATCATATCAGATCTCTGTGTTTAGTTCTATAAAAAAAGAGTATAAAAAAGAGAAGAAAGAAAAGTACCAAAAAAGTGTTAAGCAAGATTGTGAAAGAAAAGTAGAATGATCAGTTTGTTTATGTGCACAAGTGCTGAAAGTTCATCAAGTTGTTCAACCAGTTTGCTATTGTCATTTGGTGCAAAATTTTGGTTGGGTCTGATCGCAACACTTGCATTCCAACCATACTCCTTGATTTGCATCAAATCTGAAAATTCTTTGCGCGTGAGTTTGATCTACTTACATCACTCGTATCTTGTGGTCAGCACTAGGCAGTGAACTTCTATTTGGATGGTTATTTAACTTTACAACAACTAGAATGTAGATTGCATTCCTTGTTTACTATTCTCCACCAAGCTCCACATATAAGCCATCATAATCGGTACTCTGGTCTTGTATTCGCTTAACCATCACTTTATTATTACCACCACACTTTTTTCTTGCAACCCGTAGGGACCTCATAAGAGCTTTGGTTGGTAAGAGTGGTGAGGTTGTGAGATTCTATATAGCTTCATATTCCACCTATATTTGTTGCCTTGTCGCCACTAATTTCGCAGGAAGATGGATCCCAACGCTGAGATTGAAGAATGTGTCACCATGATACAATTCAATGAGCTCAAACAAAGCATAGAAGACAAGCAAGACCGGTTGACACAAGATCATCAGACACTTATGGCTGAAATCAGAGATCGTCGTCGACTCCCTGATGGTGCAAGAAATCATGATGAAGTTGGGGGAGGAGGTGAAGGAAATTATTCTAGAAGAGCAAGTGAACATGGGAGGAGGAATCAAGGTGCTGCACGTGGTAGAAGAAGAGGGCAGAATCGAAGAAATGATGACAATGAAGAATCTAAATTTCGGGATGATGATGATCAGTCCCAACATCGCTATGGTTGTCGTCGTCATAGAGGAGTCAACCAAGAAGAGAGATTTGGGAAACTTAAGTTTACCATGCCAAAATTTGATGGTAGATCTGATCCCGAAGATTATTTCACATGGGAATTGAAGGTGGAGAAAATCTTCCGCCTACATAATTATTTAGAGGAGAAGAAACTTGCAATGACATCTCTTGAGTTTGAAGGATATGCTCTGATTTGGTGGGAGAAACTACTTCGTGATCGTGAAGATGGAGAGGACCCTATTGTTACTTGGCAAGAGATGAAGCAAGAAATGAGAATTCGTTTTAGTCGAAGCATTATCAGCGTGATCTTTTTGATAAATTACAGAATTTGAGGCAAGGAAGTTTCTCTGGTGAGGAGTATTATAAGGAGATGGAGAAGGCCATGATTAGAGCCAATGTGTATGAAGACAAAGAGCAAACCATTGCACGTTTCATTGCTGGGTTACACCGCAACATTCAGCGTATTGTTGAGTTTTAGTCGTACCAATGTCTTATTGATTTGGTACATCAAGCCACCAAAGTTGAACGCCAGCTGCAACAAGATTCTAAGAGCAGCAATCCCTTGTCATATGGTGCACGAACTGTGACTGGAGGGAACAAATCAATCTCAAGGTTTACTGTTGCATCCTCAGCGACAAAAGGTTCAACTAGAGGCTTGCGATCCAATATTCAAGGCAATTTTAGTGGAAAGAACAATGCTGCTCCAAGCACAGGTTATAAACCAGCATCATCCACTTCAACATCAGTGGGTTCAACAACCAAGAGTAGTGGTATTCAGTGCTTCAAGTGTGGAGGTCATGGTCATGTCATAAAGGAGTGTCCAAATAATCGTGTGATCCTTATGAATGATGATGGAGAATATACATCAGCTAGTGAAGAGGAAGCTGAAGCAGGAAATGTAGATGACACTCATAAAATTGAGGAACATACTGGATGTGAATTTGAGCATGGTACTACTCTTGTGGTTACACAAATCTTGAGTGTTCAAATGAAAGAAGCTAAAATTGGACAGCGACATAATCTTTTTCAAACGCAAGCAAAAGTGCAAGACAAAGTAGTAAAGGTGATCATTGATGGAGGGAGCTGCCATAATCTTGTAAGTCGTGAGATGGTTGAAAAGCTTGGTTTGAAGTTGCAGCTACACCGTCGTCCATATCATGTCCAATGGTTGAATGAATCGGGAGATATCAAGATTGGTTATAAGGTGAAAGTTCCGTTCAAGATTGGAGAGTATATTGACATAGTGGAGTGCGATGTTGCACCCATGTCTGTGTTGTCACATGCTGCTAGGAAGACCTCGACAATAAGACCAATATTCTCATCCTTGTGGAAGAACAAATCAGTACACGCTAGATCTGAAAGGCAGAAAGTTTGTACTCAAGCCTATGACCCCTCAACAAATCATGGCTGAACATTTACAAAAGAAAACTGAAATTAGTGCAGCAAGTAGAGGAGGAGAAGAGCAAAAGAAATTGAGTGCCATCTATAATTCGGTGAACGAGTGCTACAAGCCAAATTCAAGAGATAAAAAGAAAGAAGAGGGAGAACATCTAGTTATGCTAGCCACAAAATCTGAGATAAGAGAAGTGAGGAACAACCCATATCAAGTGCTATTTGTACGTGTGAACAAAGATGTTTTGATTTCTCCTAACAACATAATATCTCTTCTAGTGTTGTGGCTGATCTTTTGCAGGACTTTGAAGACGTGTTTCCACAAGAAACACCGGTTGGACTACCTCCAATTCGAGGGATTGAGCATCAAATCGATCTTATTCTAGGGCTGCACTTTCTAACCGTCCACCATATCGAACCAATCCTGAAGAAACTAAGGAAATACAAAGGCAAGTGCAAGAACTTCTTGATAAAGGTTTTGTTCGTGAAAGCTTAAGCACTTGTGCTGTTCCTGTGATTTTAGTACCTAAGAAAGATGGATCTTGGAGGATGTGTGTTGATTGTAGAGCTATAAATAATATTACCGTTCATTATCGTCATCCTATTCCACGGCTAGATGATATGCTTGATGAATTAAGTGGTTCCACAATTTTTACTAAAATTGATTTGAGAAGTGGATACCATCAAATAAGAATGAAAACTGAAGATGAATGGAAGACTGCATTTAAAACAAAATTTGGGTTGTATGAATGGTTAGTAATGCCATTCGGTTTGACGAATGCTCCTAGTACTTTTATGAGGTTAATGAACCATGTCTTAAGAACTTTCATTGGAAAATTTGTTGTTGTCTACTTTGATGATATTCTAATTTACAGCAAGTCTTTCGATGAACATGTGAAACATATTCGACAAGTTTTAGATGAGCTTAGAAAAGAGAAATTATTTGCTAATCTTGAGAAGTGCAGTTTTTGCACAGACCATGTTGTGTTTCTTGGCTTTGTTGTTTCAGCAAAAGGAATAGAGGTGGATGAATCCAAGGTGAAATCAATCAAGGATTGGCCAGTTCCAATGAATGTAAGTCAAGTAAGAAGTTTTCATGGTCTTGCTGGTTTTTATAGAAGATTTGTGCGAGATTTCAGTACCATCGCTTCCCCTTTAAATGAATTGACAAAGAAAGGTGTTGATTTTAAATGGGGAAACTCACAAGAAGATGCTTTTCAAGAATTGAAGAAACGTTTGACTGAAGCACCTGTACTTATTCTTCCTGATTTCACTAAAACTTTTGAAGTAGAATGTGATGCTAGTGGGATTGGGATAGGAGGAGTTTTAATGCAACAAGGGAAACCTATAGCATATTTCAGTGAAAAATTGGGAGGTGCTCAATTAAATTATTCTGTGTATGACAAAGAATTGTATGCTTTGGTCTGAACGCTTGAAACATGGCAGCACTACTTATGACCAAAAGAGTTTGTTATTCATTCCGATCATGAAGCTTTGAAGTATTTGAAAGGGCAAGCCAAACTGAACCGTCGCCATGCCAAATGGGTTGACTTTATCAAAACATTTCCAGACATTGTAAAATATAAGAAAGGTAAGGACAATGTGGTCATTGATGCCTTGTCTCGAACGAATGTGTTGTTGAATCAACTAGAGGTAAAAGTTTTGGGTCTTGAAAATTTGAAAGAAATGTATAATGATGATCCTGAATGTTCAGAACCATACATTCATTGTAAAGATGGAAAAGGTTGGGAAAATATCATATACATGATGGATTTTTGTTTAGAGCTAACAAACTTTGTGTACCAAATTTTTCGGTTAGATTGCTTTTATTGCGGGCGTCACATGGAGGAGGTCTAACAGGTCATTTTAGACAAAAGAAGACTTATGAAATGCTAAGTGATCATTTCTATTGGCCCAAGATGAGGAGAGACGTCATCAGATTTGTGGAGCGTTGTGTCACCTATCACAAAGCTAAGTCAAAACTGAACCCTCATGGTTTATATACTCCTTTACCCGCTCCTAAAATTCCTTGGGAAGACATAAGCATGGATTTTATTTTAGGGCTGCCTAGGACTCAAAAAAAGAGAGATTCTATTTTTGTTGTGGTTGATAGATTTTAAAAAATGGCTCATTTTATTCCATGCAACAAGAGCTACGATGCTTCACATGTTGCCAATTTGTTTTTCATAGAAATCTTGAGACTACATGGAATGCCCTATACCATCGTATCTGACTGTGATGTGAAGTTTATGAGCTATTTTTGGAAAACATTGTGGCCAAAGCTTGGGACTAAACTTTTGTTCTCCACCAAATGCCACCCCCAAACTGATGGACAAACTGAAGTGGTGAATTGTACATTGTCAATGCTGCTGTGAACAATGGTAAAGAAGAACTTGAAGGATTGGGAGGAATGTTTTCCACACGTGGAGTTTGCTTATAACAGGGCAGTACATTCTACAACTAATTTATGCCCCTTCGAAATTGTATATGGGTTCAAACCTTTTGCTCCGATAGATTTGTTGCCCCTTCCATTGCAGGAAAGAACCAATACGGAAGCTTCCAAGCGTGTTGCATACCTAAAAAAGATACATGAGAAGTCCAAGGAAGCAATTGAGCTCAAAGTAGTACGCAAGGCTGCAATCATGAACAAGCATAGAAAGAAAATGTTATTTGAACCGGTGGACTTGGTTTGGATTCACTTGCGCAAGGAGCGTTTTCCTGATCAGCGCAAATCCAAATTGATGCCATGAGGGGATGGTCCATTTCGTGTTCTTGCCAAGATCAATGATAATGCATACAAGATAGATCTTCCACCAAGCTATGGCATGAGCAACACGTTCAATTTTGCTGACCTCTTACCATATACGAGTGAAGACACTTCAGAGTCGAGGACGATGTTGGGGGCCTTCGGCTTCCGAAGGTCCTCAAAAACATGATTTAACAATGTTTCTGGAGTATGATACATGAACAGGTACCTTCGGACTTAGGTCAAAACCACAGTGTGAAGAAGCACAAAGAATACGAAGGATGGCGCAGAGCCGAAGCTATGCGCAGGGGAGCTTCGGTGTGATAGCAGAAAAGGAAACCGACTTAAAGGGGAAAAGGCTATTTTGACCCCGATGAATTACTATAGAGTTATTAGCAAATGTAAAGGGCATGGGTGTAATTTTACATGGGCTAGGTCCTGTGCCTATAAATAGATGAACAGTGCTCCCGTACTGTTCATGATGACTTGGCATTTGCTTTTGCGTCACGCTTGTACCTTTATCTTCTTTCAAGCCGAAGGTACACTCGTAATTTGTTATCATTTCTATTCTTCCATAATAATAAAATAGAAATGAGTTAATAATAATATTTAAGCGTTTATGTTATTTCTCATGCCTTATATGAATCTTTCTTCATTATTTGTTGTACTAATGAAGGTATGTCCTTCATAACCTTCATCCAAAACTCATTATATCCTGAGGGAAATAATGCTTCGAAGGACGAAGGACTTTAACGTTTGACAATTTCTATGTTGCCTTGTTCTTAATTCATGGCATTTAAGGACAAGTCCCCAACATTGGCGCCCACCTCCGGTGAACCCTTATCGACCACCTTCGGCAAGCATCGACCTTTGTCATGCCGCCAAAGAAAGCTTCAGCGACAGGGACTGCTGCTCTGTAGCTGCTGGACCCGAACCAGGAGACTCTTTCTCTTCAAGAGGCCCGAAGCCAGAAGAGGAAGGCCACTAGCCCAACACCCCAAGAGGATGAGTTGGACCAAGAGATCAGGATTATGGAGATGCTTCATCAGCAAGTGCAAAAGAAGAAGGAAAAAATGGCTCGGCTAGCTGACCTACAAAGGCAGATTGACGAAGCCACTGAGGAAGTACGTCATCTTGCTCAAGATGAGCAAAATCGAAGGCCCCAGCACAGAGAGCTGCACCAAGAGGGCTTCTACAACGAGGATGAATGGAATGAAGATTTCCATCATTGAAATTTTGCTTTTGATAATGCTTCTCCTCTATCAGCAGAACTGCAGGGTACACCTTGGCCCCCGTCTTACAAGCCACCCTAGCTCCCCATGTATGACGGACACTCAGATCCAAAGCAGTTTCTGATGAGCTACGAAGCAACCATATCTTCATATGGTGGTAATACTGCAGTCATAGCGAAATCCTTCGTCATGGCAGTCAAGAATGTTGCACAAACCTGGTACTCCTCTCTTTGGCCAGAAACAATCACATCATGGTAGAAGCTGAAGGACATGCTGATCACTAGTTTCCAAGGGTTTCAGACGAAGCCGGTTACTGCTCAAGCTTTGTTCTAGTGCACGCAAGATCACGAAGAATACCTCCAGGCATATGTCCGAAGGTTCTTGCGTCTCAGGGCACAAGCGCCAACGGTGCCCAATGAAATTGTCATTGAGGCCATGATCAAGGGGCTTCGGCCAGGACCTGCGGCCCAATACTTCGACAGGAACCCCCCTCAGACCGTGGAGAAATTGCTTCAGAAGATGGATGAATACATCCGCGCTGATAATGACTTTCGGCAGAGAAGGGAGGAAGCTTACAGGTTCTCCGAAATGACCAGGGGCTTTGGAGGAAGAGTCCACCCAAGGCATGTCAGATCAATCCACTCTACTCAGAATGATGATAGAGGAGGTCAACAGCAGAGGCCACAATATTCCTCGCAGGCTTCGGGGCATCAACAAAGCTATCCTCGGCCTCCAGCTCCAAGGGGCAGAGGCATCAGGGGCTTCGGTGGAAGGTTTGGGGATCAGCCCAGGAAAATTTATTGCCTATTCTGCGGTGAGGACAAGGGCCATACTACAAGGATGTGCCATGTCACCATCCAGAAACAGAAGGAGATAGCAGAAGCTGTAGCCCAACAGAACCAGCCGAAGCAAGTTATGCATACTGCTTCGTATCATTCACCGTACATACCAAAGTATGTGGGTAACCATCCTGCAGCTTCTGTTGCTTCGGCAAGCCAACCTCAGGCATCTTAGCAACAACCTCCACCTCCACCACCAATGCAACCCGCATATCCCCAAGGCCAGTAGCTAGAAGGGAGCCAGCACACTCACCAGCAGCGAGACTTCAGGGAACAGTCCAAAGCTCGCACAGTCAACAGTACTATGCTGGAATCGAAGCACATCTACTAGGAGATATCCTACCTCTGAAACAATTTTTGCATTCGTCATCATTTTACTTTTCAACAAGGAGCAATCATTGAAAGCCTAGTTCTTTTGTTGTTTCAATTTCTTGTAATAGCTTCATCATTGTCATGATATAATATACCTTCTTCATAGACTCACGAGGTTCCAAAAGTCAGTACAGCACGAAAGTTGTTCTCAAGAGAACGCGGTGTTCATAATTATATTACAAGTTTTGTCAAAGCAACAAAAAGTCGTTCTAAGGAACGCAGTATAAGTTTTGCCGAAGCAACAAAAAGTCGTTCTAAGGAACACAGTATAAGTTTTGCCGAACCAACAAAAAGTCGTTCTAAGGAACGCAATGTAAGTTTGCCGAAACAAACAAAAAGTCATTCCTAAGGGAGCGTAGCGTAAGTTTTCTGCTCAAAAGTCGTTCCAAAGGGAATGCAGAGCTTACAGCAAAAAATAAACGCTGATTCCGCCGAAGTATAAGGCGAAGCGCAAAAAGTTAACGCGAATACCGCCAAAATAGAAGGCGAAGAAGCTCCTAAGGGAGCCCTACAGCGAAAAGTCAGCGCTGATACACAGAAAAATAAGCGGTGAAGCCGAAAAATAAACGGCAAAGAGATTGTGTGTTCTGCTGTCGGAATGTGTGTGTATCTTCAGCACAAATATCATTCTGCATAGCATAACATCATTACATCATTCGCATAACATAACATCATTCATCATATTGCATCAATGGCACAAGAAGGGGATACAATGTTAATCTTCGGAAATTGCTTCGAAGAAGTTGTGCCAAGGCACAAAATAAGTTTTGAAGAAGTACAACTTCATCAACTCTAATATGAAACGAGATCTATTGCTTACAAAGTATAATGTTTTTACGGAGATTGGATGTTTTTACGGAATATGGATATTCTTCACGAAGCATGAAAAGAAGGGAAGGTGTTTTTTCGCCAAAGGCTCAAAAATGGTATGTACGTAAAGTTTCATGCATCGTAAAGAATTAAATTGCAAATAGCTTATATATTACATTCAAAACTATAAAATGTTACACACTTTGTTCAGCAAATATTACATTCTAAATGTTTTTACAATAACAGCTATTCTTCTTTTAAAACTGTTTCCGCAGCTTCGTTTAGCAGTCGAGAAACAGCTTTGTCCATAATAGCTTCGGCCACTTTAGTAATTTCATCTTCTTTCTCTGCTTCCGGGTCGGCCATTGACTCGAAGGGCTCTGGAGGAGGAGACAGTTCAGCTGCGATACAAAACGTAAATAAGTTTGAAGTCACAAAAATAAAACATAAAGTTAAAAACAATTAGGCAATACCTATCTGTCTTTCGAGTTCCGCAGCTTTCTCATCTGCCTTCGTTGCTTCTCTTGTATCGTGAGTATCTTTTTCGCTTTTTTTATTATCTCATGGGCTATCCCTCGGCCGCCATTTTTGTAACACCCGGATTTAAGGAACAAAGCCGGGTGCATCTCATACATGCGCCAAAGAAGACAACATATATAATAACAGAGTGTATAGAGATAAATGTCATAAAACATCAGAGTATTTATTACATAGCGGAAGTCTTAATACAAAATAACAGATAAATATAAAACGAACTAAGGATCGTCGGCGCCAATGTCGACTGAGAAACGCCACCTAGATCAGATCGAATGCCTCGGTGTTAGGCGGCTCCTCTTCGACCACCTTTTCTTCTCCTGTGGGGGGGTGTGAGACAGCAAGAGTGAGCTCACATACGTTCATAGCTCAACAAGTCGTGGGGAATAATGTGGCATGAACTCACCAAAGGTGGGAGTTCATGAAGTGTAAGGCTGATCAATGAAATAAAGGCTGAAGCTGAGCATTGCTTTTATAAGTTGGTCAAAATTTTATTAGCAATTACTAAGTGTAAGTAAATACCAAACCTTAATAATAATAAAGAAAAGTAATAGTAAAATAATCCCAAATGCGATGCAAATGTCAAATTAAATTTAAGTTCCATAGTTAATCATGTGAGGGTCCGAGCCGCTCATGACCGTGAGCACGGCTAGTATACTAGTTTTACACTCTGCAGAGGTTGCGCATCTTTACCCACAAGTCATGTTACCCATTTGCCAAGAGATGGCCAATCCCATACACCTCTACCGAGGAGGCGAGACAGGGTAACACTACGAGGCCTTTACAAAGTTCCACTAGCTTCAGAAATCCCGCTACAGTTTATAGGAAGCTCCAGTGCAGGAATCCCTCGCCTGACCGCCATCGCAGCAAAATCAACCCAAGGACCTCCCTACACTGACCACTCCCCTACTGCCCTTGCCCCTTTCAGGTAAGGAAGACCTCCACTAGCTTTCCTAGTTAATCAGCCAAGGGCGTCCCATTAAACCCTTGTGGTAGCACTGTTTTCCCGGGTGGTCGCTCCATGTTCCCATTAACATAATGATCTTAACATGAACAGTAATAATAAACAAATAATAAAAATGTAATCATGAGTAATAATTATCTCTATACCCAAAACCACATAAAGCAATAGCATGTACTACCCAAAAAATTTAGTAGTAAAACCAGTGGTGAAGCAAGGTATAAAGATAGTCAAATCTAGGGTAACCCATTGGGTCCCATCAAAATTAACCTATGCAGATCATTATAATTAATAAGAACATGGCTGGGAAAAAGTAAGTGATCAAGGGCACAACTTGCATTCAATGAGCTCCTGCTCATCTATCTCTACTTGTCGTACCTCAGATTCCACAGTGGCTTGCTCGTCTACTCGCATCAACACAATACATACATAGTATAGCATAAATTAACATCACATCAAACATGTACATAAAATATACAGTAAAAATCTACACATTAAAATGAGCTCATAGGAACTGGAATCACTAAATTTGGAGTTATAGATTTCAAGTTATGAATTTTCGTAAGGTTTAATGTGATTGAAATAGGATTAGATGAGAAATTAATTTCCATACTGCTTTCATGACCAAACAGAGACACTAAATGATAGAGAGTATTATTACAAAATTTTAGAAATTGGAATGGCTCAATTTGGAGTTTATATGTATTTTCTATGAATTATACAAATTCTAGGGTTTATTTCCATATTAAAAATTCAATTTCCAATTCATTTTATCAATTTAACTCTGTATTGGACTGGGCCTCATTTTCTAGAAAACGCAGGGGCTAGCGCATAAGATTCCTAAGGCTCTGCGAACAGTGCAAGAGGACGGCGGGTTATTTTTACCTAAACCGAGGGACTCATTTGCATTTACTCCAGAGTGAACGGGTATCGAGCGCTCACAGACGTCGGATTAGACTCCTACGGCCACGATTAGACTTCAACAAAAGCGAACCGGTGTGTAATGTGGACCACCGAATCTAGATCCGACGGTGGGTATTTAAAGAAATGAGACGGCAACGGAACCATCCGATTCCGCCCCAACGGACCGGATCACCCTAGCGCTTGGTGGCCTCCCAGATTGATCTACACCGTCCATCAAACAGCGGACGATGACCGCGAGGTCACCCACCTCCAGCCGAGGCCGTGCACGGCGGCGCACCGCACTGCGCGGCGGCGAGCCCATCAGGGTTTTGAATCCGGCCGGCCCGAGCACCCTTCATCAATTAACTCGCGCCACACAAAGTTGATGCATCCCTAAACTCAATCCCCCAACCAATTTTGGCTGACCTCGAGTACAGGACTCGATACACGGCACGCCACGGTGGCACCATGGCTGGACAGCGGAACTGGGGACCTAGCTACACCCTCATACAATTCGCTAGCGCATAGCCAAGAGGAAGGGAGGACGGATACGGTGGGGACTCACCAACGGACGGCCGAGGCCAGACGACGCTCGCCCACGGGGAGGGGCGGAACTCACCTGCAGTGGTCATGGCGGCGAGCAATTCGCACACCACACAGACGCAAAACTCCAATTGAACGTGTGACCGGCTTCCTTGGACAATTACGATCCGACTCGGCCCCTCGCCGAGGACGGAAACCACACAGTGACGAGAATCACCTACGGCGGCTGGTTTACCTCTGCGGGCACGGCGGTGGCTTGCAGCGGGGGTCAGCGGCGGGGTATGTGGCTGGTGTCGCGAGAAGGGAGGAAGACCAGGCTCTTAAATGGTGAGCAGGGCGTAGTACCGGGTCGTACGCCGCGCGGTTCGGAGGTTCCGGCCACCAGCAGCTCCGGCGTTCTCGGCAGAGTCGTTACGGGGACAAAGCTGACATCGTGGCCCCGCATGTAGGTGACCAGCGCGAGGGAGGGACTGGCCAGTGGCCCCTTGCGACAGAGAGATGGCATGCGTGTGCGGTGGAAGGGGTTTTGAGCTGACAGGCGGGTCCCGCCGTCAGATGGCTGCGCGCGCGGAAAGGGAATGTAACCTGGGCCAGATTGGAGGGAGTTGGCCCATTTAGCTAGTTTTGTTTTATTCTTTTTATTTTCTATTCCTTTTCCTTTCTCTCTATTTTCAAACCCAAATTTGAATTCAAACTTAAGCTCATCACTACAACTTATGTTTGTGGAATCAGAGGTATTAATTCTGGACATATTTATTTATATATATTATTTATATTTTTCATATCATTTTTCTTCTTCTCATTTCCAAAACCCTAGATTTTAATTTAGGGATCAATTCAACCTTTAGAATTATTATTTTATTATTATTATTATTATTATTATTATTATTATTATTAACATTATTATTTTATTTAATGCACAAACAATAAAACTCCAACATGAGGCATATTATTTTTTTTTATCATTTGTCTTAATTCATCTCTAAATTCTGTGTATGCTCTTTTTATGATGCAAATGGGGCACATCAAATACGGAAATCACTATATATTTCTTGTACACAATTTTGAGTATTACAAATCCTACCCCCCTTAAAAATAATCTCGTCCTCGAGATTTAAGAAGATCTAGGGAAAAGGTGAGGAAAATCTATACGAAGCTCTTCTTCTCTTTCCCACGTTGCTTCATCTTCACCGTGGTGACTCCATTGAACTTTGCACATCTTTATAACCTTATTCCTCGTAACACGAGTCAGCGTATCCAAAATCTTGATGGGGTACTCTGCATAAGTCAAATCCTCCTGAACACTAAGGTCCCCCATTGGCAACTGCTCTTCAGGTACCCTGAGACATTTCTTTAGCTGAGATACATGAAAGACATCATGAACATCTGCAAGATGATCCAGTAACTCCAATTGATATGCAAACTCTCCCACTCGCTTTAAGATTAAGAAGGGTCCAATAAAGCGAGGGGACAACTTTCCTTTGACTTTGAATCTTCTCATACCCCTGAGTGGTGACACCTTCAAATAGACATAATCTCCCTCTTTAAACTCAAGCAGTCTTCTCCGGGTATCAGCATAACTTTTCTGCCAGGACTGTGCAGTTCTCAAATTCTCCCTTATTTGTTGAACTTGTTCTTCTACTTCCTGTATAATCTCAGGCCCAAACAACTGTCTTTCACCAGTTTGATCCCAATATAATGGAGTCCTGCACTTTCTGCCATATAAAGCCTCAAACGGTGACATCTTCAAACTGGCCTGATAGCTATTATTATAGGAGAACTCAGCATAAGGCAAGCTCTTATCCCAACTACCACCATGCTTAAGGGCACAAGCTCTTAACATATCTTCCAGCACTTGGTTAGTCCTCTCAGTCTGTCCATCAGTCTGTGGGTGGTAAGCCGAACTAAAATTTAATCTTGTATCCAAGGACTCGTGCAACTTCTTCCAATATCGAGAGGTAAACTGTGACCCCCGGTCTGACACAATCTTCTTTGGCACACCATGCAAGCAGACAATCCGGGCCATGTACAACTCTGCTAACTTGGCTCCTGAATATGTGGTCTTCACTAGAATAAAGTGGGCTACTTTAGTTAGCCTGTCCACAATCACCCATATAGAATCATATCCAACAGACGTGCGGGGTAATCCAACAATAAAGTCCATGCCAATCTCTTCCCATTTCCACTCAGGTATCTTCAGTGGATGTAGTAGTCCGGCTGGCCTCTGGTGTTCAGCCTTAACTCTTTGGCATACATCGCACATCGCTACATGTGCAGCCACATCTCTCTTCAGTCCATACCACCAATACTTTTGCTTCAAATCCTAATACATCTTAGTACTCCCAGGATGAATAGAATAAACTGAATCATGTGCCTCCTTCAAGATGGTTTCTCGAAGACTATCGATATCGGGAACGCAGATCCGATTCTTGAACCATATAGTGCCTTGCTCATCCTCCGTGAACTCTCGGCCTCTACCCTCCGTTATCAGATCCTTGATCTCCTGAATCTTAGCATCACCAACCTGACCTTTACAAATTTCTTGCTCCAAGGTAGGTTCCAATTCAATGGTAATTCCTTCCGTATGTGTAACAATTCCCAGGTTGAGTCTCTCAAAATCTTTTGCTAATTCATCAGGTAGCTGGACAACGAAAGCGGAGTGAACATGCTCCTTCCGACTCAAGGCATCTGCAACCAAAATCGCCTTGCCTGGGTGATAGTGAATCTCCAAGTCATAATCCTTAATAAGATCCAACCAACGGCGTTGCCTAAGATTGAGATCCTTCTGAGTGAATATGTACTTCAAACTCTTATGATCCGTGTATACTTGGCACTTAGTTCCCATAATGTAGTGTCTCCAAATCTTAAGTGCATGCACAACTGCTGCCAGCTCCAAGTCATGAGTGGGGTAGTTCACATCATGTTTCCGCAACTGACGAGATGCATAGGCGATCACATGACCTTCTTGCATAAGCACACATCCAAGTCCCTGGCCACATGCATCACAGTAAATGTCAAATCCCTTCTGCAGATCTGGCATAATCAATACTAGTGGTCACATCAATCTCTCCTTCAATTGATCAAAGCTCTCTTGGCATTTCTCATCCCACTTGAATTCTCTTCCTTTCTCCAAAAGCGAGGTCATAGGCTTGGCAATCTTAGAGAACCCTTCAATAAATCTCCGATAATATCCAGCGCGTCCCAAGAAACTACGAATCTCAGTAACTGTAGTGGGCACTCTCCACTCCATTATCTCCTTCACTTTAACAGGATCCACTGCTATTCCTCCATTAGAGATAATATGTCCAAGGAATGGCACCTTATCAATCCAAAACTCGCACTTGCTGAACTTAGCATAGAGTTGATTATCTCGCAGCTTCTGTAGCACCAACCTTAGATGTTCTTTAGGATCACTTTCATTCTTAGAATAGATAAGAATATCGTCGATGAACACCACGACGAATCTGTCCAAATACTCCATAAACACCTTATTCATCAAATTCATGAAATAAGCTGGTGCATTGGTCAATCCAAATGACATGACAGTGAACTCATATAATCCATATCGGGTTGAGAAAGTCGTCTTAGGAATATCTGAGGGTCTAATCTTCATCTGATGGTATCCCGATCGGAGATCAATCTTCGAGAATACCCTGGCTCCTCTCATCTGATCAAACAAATCCTCAATACGGGGTAATGGATACTTGTTCTTTACCGTGACATCATTAAGTGATCTATAGTCCACACACATCCGTTGCGATCCATCCTTCTTCTGCATAAATAACACCGGTGCTCCCCAAGGTGAGGAACTCGGACGAATGTACCCCGCTTCTTGTAACTCAGTTAACTGCTTCTTAAGCTCCTTCAGTTCTTCTACAGCCATCCTATATGGTCGCTTAGAAATAGGGGCAGTTCCAGGTAAAAGATCAATCACAAACTCAACTTCCCTATCTGGTGGCATCCCTGGTAACTCCTCTGGAAAGACATCTGGAAAATCTCTAACCACCCGGATGTTGTCACCAACAAACTCCTCAGGTATAAAGAACATTGCACGCATGGATGAGGTGGTTACTGCAATATTAACTTGAAACGTTTCTCCTTTAGGACTAGTGAGCTCTATAGTACCTCTACCACATGCTATAATGGCATTTGCCTTCCTTAACCATGACATACCAAGAATCAGATCTATACTGCTGGCATCTAATATTATAGCAGTAGCTCCAAATTCTCTTCCCATAATTGATAATGTCAATCTACGTGTCATTTGATTCGCCTCAATAGGCCCTTTAGGTGTGATTACTATCATTGATTCTCATATTTAGTAGGGGTATCTCATTAGTGTTGGCATATCGAGCAGACATGAATGAATGTGTAGCACCAGAATCAAATAATATTGTTGCAGGAAGCGCATTAATGTAAAACATACCGAGTACGATTTCAGCACCATCAGGAGTATCATCAACGCTGACTTGATTCACCCTGGCTATAGAATATCCCTTGCCAGGAGTCTGTTGCTTGTTCTTAGCTGGTGTACCAGAATTTCCCATAGGACAAGCATTAGCATAGTGCCCAATCTGACTGCACTTAAAGCATGTAGGGCCGGTCTTCTGTCCTGTAGGCCTCGTCGGGGTGCCAGTGGGAGCAGCCTGACGAGTAGGTGGTGTACGTGGAGACCCCTGTGGAGCATACTGAACTGGGCGTGGTTCTCCTGGTCGAGTCGGTGTACCCTGTGGTGAAACGTAGCGGGGACGAACACTACTGCTACCCTGTCCCTGTGAGATAGCCTTCCTCTTCAAATCACCCAGTTGAACACGCTTGTGTTCAATAGCAAGAGCCTTATCCAGCAGCCTCTGAAATGATGGGAATGTGTGTGCAACCAATGCATACTGCAAGGGTCCATTAAGTCCTTCAATAAAGTGCTCCTGCTTCCTTTCATCCTCAGCAACTTCCTCCGGAGCATATCTCGACAGCTGAATAAATTTGTCTCAATACTCGCTGACTGACATGTTGCCTTGCTTCAATGACAGAAACTCCTTCTTCTTAATCTTTATCATACCAGCTGGAATATGGTAGTTCCTGAACTGTGTACTGAACTCTGCCCAAGTAATAGTATCGGCAGCATCATGGGCAGCAGTATAAGAATCCCACCAGTCAGCAGCAGGACCTGTCAGACGACCTGAGGCATAAAGAACTTTCTCCCGGTCTGAGCATTGGGCAATGTTGAGCATCTTCTCAATTGACTTCAACCAATCATCTGCATCAAGGGGATCTGGCGAACTAGCAAAGGTCGGTGGCTTATGACTCATAAACTCCCGGTGCTTATCACGAGGTGGAACTGGTGGTGGGGGTGGAGGCAATGGCACTTGTTGCTGTTGCTGCTGTTGTTGAAGTTGTTGTTGCAGCTGCTGTTGTTGCGCCCTTCTCTCCTGGTGTATCTCCTCTCTCTCCTGGCTCAACTCCTGGCATATATCTTCTCTTTCCTGATGCATCTCCTGGCATTCTTGCTGCATCTGGGCACGCATATCAGCCATAGTGTTCGCCATTTGCTGCATCACCGCCATCTGAGCTGCAACCAGTGGATCAACTCCGCCTGGTGGAGGATTAGGAGGATTCATCCCTGCTGGCTGTGGCTGAGGTTGTCTATATATCCTTCGAGTGTGTCGATTAGGAGGCAAATCAATTCCACCACCCCTCCTGGTATTGACCATCTGAGTTAGATACATATGGTAAGAGAGAGTAGTAGACAAGGCAGTAATTACGAATCGTGTTACTTTGGGGGATTTATTAGCTAAGCAGTTTTAATGTTCTACCTACCATAGCTAATTTATTTCCTTATGGTGGTACATGCTAAGATGTCCCTATATAATATCTCAATCAATCAAAGAAGCAAATCAGGCATTGATCATCAGAACAATCAAACAACATTTTTAAATATAGAAAATAGTTTTGATTTTGTCTTAGGCTTCCTATCTCCTAAAACGTCATAGGGGTAGGGATTCCAAGGTGTGAAATCCATCTTGTCTTAGAGTAGAAAAGGTAAGAATGATCAGAGTAGAACAGTAGAAGGTGAGACAGGATCAAGATAAGTATAGAAAGAATTAGAGTAAGGTAAGTATAGAATGAATCAGAATGAGATAAGTAGGTAAGGGTTGTCCATTTCTATCTAGGTTTCGTCCTACAGTCAACATTTCCTCTGATACCACTTCTGTAACACCCGGATTTAAGGAACAAAGCCGGGTGCATCTCATACATGCGCCAAAGAAGACAACATATATAATAACAGAGTGTATAGAGATAAATGTCATAAAACATCAGAGTATTTATTACATAGCGGAAGTCTTAATACAAAATAACAGATAAATATAAAATGAACTAAGGATCGTCGGTGCCAATGTCGACTGAGAAACGCCACCTAGATCAGATCGAATGCCTCGGTGTTAGGCGGCTCCTCTTCGACCACCTGTTCTTCTCCTGTGGGGGGGTGTGAGACAGCAAGAGTGAGCTCACATACGTTCATAGCTCAACAAGTCATGGGGAATAATGTGGCATGAACTCACCAAAGGTGGGAGTTCATGAAGTGTAAGGCTGATCAATGAAATAAAGGCTGAACCTGAGCATTGCTTTTATAAGTTGGTCAAAATTTTATTAGCAATTACTAAGTGTAAGTAAATACCAAACCTTAATAATAATAAAGAAAAGTAATAGTGAAATAATCCCAAATGCGATGCAAATGTCAAATTAAATTTAAGTTCCATAGTTAATCATGTGAGGGTCCGAGCCGCTCATGACCGTGAGCACGGCTAGTATACTAGTTTTACACTCTGCAGAGGTTGCGCATCTTTACCCACAAGTCATGTTACCCATTTGCCAAGAGACGGCCAATCCCATACACCTCTACCGAGGAGGCGAGGCAGGGTAACACTACGAGGCCTTTACAAAGTTCCACTAGCTTCAGAAATACCGCTACAGTTTATAGGAAGCTCCAGTGCAGGAATCCCTCGCCTGACCACCATCGCAGCAAAATCAACTCAAGGACCTCCCTACACTGACCACTCCCTACTGCCCTTGCCCCTTTCGGGTAAGGAAGACCTCCACTAGCTTTCCTAGTTAATCAGCCAAGGGCGTCCCATTAAACCCTTGTGGTAGCACTATTTTCTCGGGTGGTCGCTCCATGTTCCCATTAACATAATGATCTTAACATGAACAGTAATAATAAACAAATAATAAAAATGTAATCATGAGTAATAATTATCTCTATACCCAAAACCACATAAAGCAATAGCATGTACTACCCAAAAATTTAGTAGTAAAACCAGTGGTGAAGCAAGGTATAAAGATAGTCAAATCTAGGGTAACCTATTGGGTCCCATCAAAATTAACCTATGCAGATCATTATAATTAATAAGAACATGGCTGGGAAAAAGTAAGTGATCAAGGGCACAACTTGCCTTCAATGAGCTCCTACTCAGCTATCTCTACTTGCCGTACCTCAGATTCCACAATGGCTTGCTCGTCTACTCGCATCAACACAATACATACATAGTATAGCATAAATTAACATCACATCAAACATGTACATAAAATATACAGTAAAAATCTACACATTAAAATGAGCTCATAGGAACTGGAATCACTAAATTTGGAGTTATAGATTTCAAGTTATGAATTTTCCTAAGGTTTAATGTGATTGAAATAGGATTACATGAGAAATTAATTTCCTTACTGCTTTCATGACCAAACAGAGACACTAAATGATAGAGAGTATTATTACAAAATTTTAGAAATTGGAATGGCTCAATTTAGAGTTTATATGTATTTTCTATGAATTATACAAATTCTAGGGTTTATTTCCATATTAAAAATTCAATTTCCAATTCATTTTATCAATTTAACTCTGTATTGGACTGGGCCTCATTTTCTGGAAAACGCAGGGGCTAGCGCATAAGATTCCTAAGGCTCTGCGAACAGTGCAAGAGGACGGCGGGTTATTTTTACCTAAACCGAGGGACTCATTTGCATTTACTCCAGAGTGAACGGGTATCGAGCGCTCACAGACGTCGGATTAGACTCCTACGGCCACGATTAGACTTCAACAGAAGCGAACCGGTGTGTAATGTGGACCACCGGATCTAGATCCGACGGTGGGTATTTAAAGAAATGAGACGGCAACGGAACCGTCCGATTCCGCCCCAACGGATCGGGTCACCCCAGCGCTTGGTGGCCTCCCAGATTGATCTACACCGTCCATCAAACAGCGGACGATGACCGCGAGGTCACCCACCTCCAGCCGAGGCCGTGCACAGCGGCGCACCGCACCGCGCGGCGGCGAGCCCATCAGGGTTTTGAATCCGGCCGGCCCGAGCACCCTTCATCAATTAACTCGCGCCACGCAAAGTTGATGCATCCCTAAACTCAATCCCCCAACCAATTTTGGCCGACCTCGAGTACAGGACTCGGTACACGGCACGCCGCAGTGGCACCATGGCCGGACAGCGGAACTAGGGACCTAGCTACACCCTCATACAATTCGCTAGCGCATAGCCAAGAGGAAGGGAGGACGGATACGGTGGGAACTCACCAACGGACGGCCGAGGCTAGACGACGCTCGCCCACGGGGAGGGGCGGAACTCGCCTGCAGTGGTCACGGCGGCGAGCAATTCACACACCACACAGACGCAAAACTCCAATTGAACGCGCGACCGACTTCCTTGGATGATTACGATCCTACTCGGCCCCTCGCCGAGGACGGAAACCACACAGTGACGAGAATCACCTATGGCGGCTGGTTTACCTCCGCGGGCACGACGGTGGCTTGCAGCGGGGGTCAGCGGCGGGTATGTGGCCGGTGTCGCGAGAAGGGAGGAAGACCAGGCTCTTAAATGGTGAGCAGGGCGCAGTACCGGGTCGTACGTCGCGCGGTTCGGAGGTTCCGGCCACCAGCAGCTCCGGCGTTCTCGGCAGAGTCGTTACGGGGACGAAGCTGACATCGTGGCCCCGCATGTAGGTGACCAGCGCGAGGGAGGGACTGGCTAGTGGCCCCTTGCGACAGAGAGATGGCGCGCGTGTGCAGTGGAAGGGGTTTTGATCTGACAGGAGGGTCCCGCCGTCAGATGGCTGCGCGCGCGGAAAGGGAATGTAACCTGGGCCAGATTGGAGGGAGTTGGCCCATTTAGCTGGTTTTGTTTTATTCTTTTTATTTTCTATTCCTTTTCCTTTCTCTCTATTTTCAAACCCAAATTTGAATTCAAACTTAAGCTCATCACTACAACTTATGTTTGTGGAATCAGGGGTATTAATTCTGGATATATTTATTTATATATATTATTTATATTTTTCATATCATTTTTCTTCTTCTCATTTCCAAAACCCTAGATTTTAATTTAGGGATCAATTCAACCTTTAGAATTATTATTTTATTGTTATTATTATTATTATTAACATTATTATTTTATTTAATGCACAAACAATAAAACTCCAACATGAGGCATATTATTTTTTTTATCATTTGTCTTAATTCATCTCTAAATTCTGTGTATGCTCTTTTTATGATGCAAATGGGGCACATCAAATACGGAAATCACTATATATTTCTTGTACACAATTTTGAGTATTACAATTTTCCCAAATATCAGTAAAGAATTTTCCGCTAACTAAGCTTGCTTTGGTCGAGGGATCCTTCGTGTCATCAATAGAGAAAGTAGCTTCGGCTTGGGCCAGAATCTTCACGTGTTCGCATACTGCCTTCTCCAAGATAGTCGCAATTCCCCTGGCACCTGAGAAGGCGCAGACATCTCAACGGCCATTCAAAACTTCCTCAAAGGCTTCGGCTTCGTCGTTGATCCATTTGATTGGACCTTCGGGATCGCCCAGTACGAAGTTGTCTTCATTTGAGTATGCGCCAATATTGGCGAAGCTGGTTTTTATCTTTTGTACGCATGCTACAGATTTTTCATAGCATTTTTCTTTTGAAGAACAAAGCTCTACAACTGTTTTTCCTAGTAATTTTTCCAGTAGTCACTGACGTCTCGGTCAGCTTCGGCAATAGCACATTTTAATTTCGCCTCCGCTAGCTGTTTCCGAAGATCCTCAATTTCGCATCTCTGGGCTTCAGCCTGGGATTTGGAAGTAGCCTCGTCTTCTTGTATTTTGTTCAACAATGACTTCAAAATCTTATCTTTTTCAAGACCTTCGTTCCTGTAGGAAACGAGTGACGCCTAAGAGGGGGGGTGAATTAGGACTTCTAAAACTTTTACTAAACTAGGCCACAATAAAATCCCTGGAGCAAAACCTATGCAAATAATCAAACTAGAATGTGCAAACTAGGTTTTGTCTAAGTGTTGCTATCTCTACCACAAAGGCTAAGTTTCAATCTACACTAGATAAGTATGAATACAAGATTGAAACTTAAATGCTTAATATAAATGCGGAAGCTTAAAGAGCAAAGTAGAGAAGCAAACTCTCATGGATGACGCCGGTATTTTTACCGAGGTATCCGGAACCGCGCAAGGTCCCGACTAATCCTCGTTGGTGCCCCTACGCAAAGGGAAGCCCACGCGAGGGCCAAGCACCTCGGTCGAGTAACTCCGTAGAGAGCCACGGGCCTTCTCCACGCGCAAGTGGTGCTCCGCTTCCAGCTCCTCTCGGACGCTCCCCGCCGTCTCCACTATCGAGCTTCCGGTTGAAACGCCGTGGGCCTCGTTCCCTCCGGTACACGGTGGCGGCCGTGACACAAACGCGGTTGTCACGGTCTCGCAAGACTCTCGCCCCACTCGGTACAATTACAACGGCTCGCGCAAGAGCCGAGGGGTTGTGTGGTTTTTCTAAACTCACTCAACTAACTAGGATTCACCTAGAGCAAGCGCTAAAGTAGTCTAACTAACCTAAGCACTTCGCAAAGCACCTACGCTAATCACCGAGTGATTCTATTAAGCACTTGGGTGTTTGAGCTCTTGAAAATATGCACTATGTGCCTTGGTATGTTGCTTGGGCTCTCACACCTTCAAATGGCTGATTGGGTGAAGTATATATAGGCCCCAACTCAACTAGCCGTTGGAAAGCAGACTGTTGTAAGGGTGGCACACCGAACAATCCTGTCAGCCAACGGTGCGCCAACTGTGTGCCAACGGTGCGCCAACGGTGAGCCAACGGTGCGCCAATAGTGCGCCAACGCTGTGCAGCCAACGGCTAGTTCTGACACACCGGACAGTCCTGTCAGCCAACGGTGCGCCAACTGTGTGCCAACAGTGCGCCAACAGTGAGCCAACGGTGCGCCAACAATGCGCCAATGCTGTGCAGCCAACGGCTAGTTCTGACACACCAGACAGTCCGGTGCACCAACAGTGTGCCAACAGTGAGCCAACTGTGTGCCACCGGTGAGCCAATTGTGTGCCACCGGTGAGCCAGCTGACAGCCCATCTTCTAGGTCTTCTATATTTTATTCTTGGGCTCCTTTGGTCTTGAGTCTTGGACTTCTAAGCTCTTTTTATGTCTTCATTTGAGGTGTTGCATCCTCAGTGTCTTAGTCCAATCCTCTTCGCATCCTATGAACTATAAACATAAACACTAGCAAACACATTAGTTCACAGGTTGTGTTAATCATCAAACACCAAAACTCATTTAGCCAAATGGCCCGGGGTCCATTTTTCCTTACAATCTCCACCTTTTTGGTGATTGATGACAACACAACCAAAGCAAGCAAATATAACAAACATTTAAATGAAAATATGCAATCTACTTGCTAGGATGCATGTTTTATCCCCACTTAGTGATATTATGGACTTAAGCCTCCCCCTAACTCCATAATTCACTTACTTCCTATTTTAGGACCAAATAACCAAAACCACTTGAAGAACCATTTGTAGATATAAAATTTTAAATTGGTGGTGTTTGGTGTTTGATATAGTTTTCATTGCTTTGGTCCCTAAACTTCTCCCCCTTTGGCATCAACCACCGAAAAGGAAGACATTAAAAGCATGTAGGAAGTAAATAAAAGCTTGACCTCAAAAGATTACTCCCCCTTTAGAAAGAATTTTCTCCCCCTTTTTAGAGATGAAGAAATACTCCCCCTGATAGAGATCCTCTATTTAGGAAAAAGCATGTGAAAATTGAAGGTGCAAGACATGATTTGAAGAGACTAACTTCCCTTATGCATAGGTAACAGAATATGAGTTAAGTACTTATGCATTTTTAGCAACATGGAAGCATATGATATGAAATATAGTCTAATCAAATGTTGGAGAAGACATGTAAATGATACTTGATATAGTCTCAAAAGATACCAATTAAAAGTCAATGGCGAGCTTGAGAGACATAAGAGTTCTTGGAGATTTTGCATTGGAAGATTGTTGTCTTTCTCCGGGGACCTTATTTTCCTTACAATGAGACTATCACATGAAATAGACTTGAAAAGGTGTTAGTCTCAAAGTATTAGATTATAGAGTAACCTCCCCCTAAAGGTGTGCATACAAGTTTTGAATACTTGTAGGAGACATGCACTTTGATTTGATATCAAGAGGGGCAAATTATCCATAATCTGAACTTTGGCACATATAAGTTAAATGATACAACTTGTAGAAATCAAAATTTTCAATTGATGCATCATTTACTATGGAGTGATATAGAAGCTATGTGCCTTGCTTAAATAAACATTTTAAGCCATGTAGGTTTGCTTAAGTATATGAAATAAAAACAAGCAATCCTACCATATGATTTACCTAGTATGCATGATTTTAAACAAGAGTAAATAACAAATGTAATACTAGGCAAGAAGGGTAAACTAGATGCAAAGTAAATAGATACGCATATCTAAAAAATAAGAGATACAATAAATCTAGTTACCTTAGTCATGGGTGGGAAATTTGGGTCCAAAATTTTCACTAACCCACTTGGCAATAAACTTGATCCAATATGATGTATCCCATGATATACATCCCAACTTAGCCAAGTCTCCAAATTTCCCGTCGACCTTCAGTCCACTCACTTCCCTTTCGGGATCCAAACCTTCTTGGTGCTTTTCATGGTTGAAATTATTTCTTTTGGCACCCAGATGCGTTTGGCCCCCTTTCCTTTGTTGGCTTGCTTGTTGGCCTTGATTGCTATCACCTTTCCATTCTTTTTCTTCTTGATCAAATATGGTGTAGCATTCTTTTTGTTCACCTTTTTGATGTAGGTGTTGGAGATTTTGCTTGATGGCTTTTGCTTGAGCTTTTGCCTTTGTTTATCCCCGGTCATCGCCTTGCATTGGAAAGACTTGTGGCCTTCCATGTGGCATAGCCTACAAATCACAGTTTCTCCCTCCATAGGCTTGTTCAGTCCCTCAGTGGTGTTATCCTGTGGAGGTCGGATTTGTTTGGCTTTGCCTTTCTTGTCATACAAAGCCTTGCCAAGGCGAGCCACTTCTTGCTTTAATTGTTCATTTTCCTTTGCAACCTCATCCGAACATGTCTCTACAACAATATTCTCAACAACGACTTGGTTGCAGGGGTTAGAATCATCAATTAAATCAAAGCAGGAAGTAGAAGCATCTTTCTTAATTATTTCAGGTATTTCAACTAAAGATGCTGCTGGGGTGCTACCAATGTTTTCTAGCTTAGTAGTTAGCTCATTATTGTGTATGCTAAGAATTTCCATTTTCTCTAGCAAATTTTCAATAGCTTCTTGGGAGCTAGCTAACTTAGCCTTCAGTTTTTCATTCTTTTTAATAAGGCTATCATCGGTAGCAGTGGATGAAGCACTAGATTCTAATAGCTCAATTTTAGTTGATAGTGAAAGCATCTAGGCCCTGGTTGGTTTTAGTGATTAATGACAACGTAATATTATATGTGACTAACGTGTGTTTTGCAGAGACAAATGGTAAGTTAGGTCGCATTACAGGTAGAAGTACTACAACGGTGAAAACAATCCTAGAGATAAGAACTCGAAGCGACGGCAAAAATGACGAAACAAAAGGTGAAGAACTACGGAGTCCGAGTGTCAAGGAGATGTGGACACTCGTGATTTAGTTAGGTCTTTTATTCTCTTTTAGCCGTACTATAAAGAGGGGTTGTCGATGAGTAGTTTGACCAAGAGAGTTCTAGTGTAGTGTTGGTGCACAATCACACTCACATACAGTGCTAGGTGTCACTCTAGAACTCACACTCAAGTTAGAACGAAAACCAATTTGAAAATCAGCTGAAAAACAAGAAGTAGAGTTTCTGGCGCTGGGGCACCGGACTGTCCGGTGTGCACCGGACTGTCCGGTGCACCCTCTGCCAGGTGGGGCCAGGCTGGCCCAGGGAAGAGGCTTCCCCACGCAGAAACCCGAGAGCGCAGGTCTCAGAGTTGAATTTTAGTGGCGCACCGGACAGCGCACCGGACATCGCACCGGACTGTCCGGTGTGCACCGGACAGTGACTGTTCACTGTCCGGTGTGCTATGAGTCCAACGACTAACTGTCAGAACTAGCCGTTGGAAACGATCGTTGGCGCACCGGTGGCGCACCGGTGGCGCACCGGACTGTCCGGTGCGCCATTGTATAGTGAGATGCCTGTAACAGCTAGTTGGTGGGTGAGGGCTATTTATACCCCCTCCACCCAGCATATTCAAGGTCTTGCACCTCACATTTATTCCAGCACATTGCTTGAGCATTGCAAGCACCAAAAGCCTAGTGAGGAGATTAGGGAATCTTAATCCGCGTTTGTTCCTCATTAGTGCTAGCGAGAGCCACCTAGAGCACACACCACTTGCATTAGGCTTCTCTTGGTCAAGCGAAAGTCTACGGCTTGTTACTCTTGGTGATCGGCATCACCTAGATGGCTTGGTGGCGTTGGGAGCTCGGTGATCACCATGAAGATCTTGTTGGTGACCCGACTCATGTTTGTAAGCGATCTCGAGGGATCCACCGCGCCGGAGTGGCAAAGGATCATCTCGTAGTGAGCACTTGGTTCTTCCGAGGACCAAGGGGGAGCGATACCCTTGCGCGGGTGCTCCAACGAGGACTAGTGGAGAGTGCCGACTCTTCGATACCTCAGAAAAAATTGGAGGAGTCTTCTAAACTTTGCTTTACATTCCGCACTTAATTCAAGTACTTTTCATTGTGTATTTGTTTAGCAAGTTTTTGAAGTATTGTCTTAGCATTATTATATTTCTAGTATTATTATCTTAGTGCTAGTTGCTGGGGTGAAGTTGGGCTCTTGCTTAGCTCTTGTTTAGCTTTTAATTAGTGTTGATTTTTAGAAAAGCCCAATTCACCCCCCCTCTTGGGCATCGTGATCCTTTCAATTGGTATCGGAGCCTTGTTGCTCTTAGATTAGCTTAACCGCTAAGAGTTAAGATGTCTGGTGGGGATGGACCTCCTCCCGTTTTTGATGGTGACGATTTTCCTTATTGGAAAATTCGTATGGAAGCATATTTAGAGGCTATAGACATTGGTGTCTATAAAGCCGCCACACAAGGATTCCCCGAACCTAGAGATCCCACAAACCTTGTAGGTGATGAGTTCAATTATGAGAAATGGAATGCTAAGGCCAAAAACACCCTTTTTAGAGGCCTTTGCAAAGATGTGTTCAATAGAGTAAGAAATCATAAAAATGCTCATGATTTGTGGACGGACATTTGTGCTTTACACGAAGGAACTAGAAGTGAGCGTGAGGAGAGATATCACATAGCCATGAGAAAGTTAAATTCGTTTGAAATGCTTGCTAATGAAAATGCAAATGCTATGTACTCATGTCTCAATATTCTTGTAGAGGAAGTTAATGGATTGGGGCTTACTCAAATCTCACAACCGGATGTTGTGAGGAAGATTCTTAGTGTCCTCCCAACAGACAAATATGGACACATTGTCACTGTGCTACATCAAATGGATCTTTTAGTTACCACACCTACACAGATTTTGGGAAAGATCAATGCCCATGAGATGTACATGCACATCAACAACAAAGAAGAATCATCTTCCAAAAGAAAGGATTTGGCTCTCAAAGCAAATCATGAAATAAAAGGAAAAGCAAAAATACAAGTTGAGGAAGAATCCTCAAGTGATGATGACCTTGATGCAAACATTGCCTTCATGGTAAGGAAGACCACCAAGATGTTGAAGAAGCTAAATAGAGAAGGCATCAAATTTGATCCAAGAATGATGAAATTCTTTTCCAACAAAAGAAAGCCCATTTCTGAGATGGATTGCTACAACTGTGGTGAGCTCGGTCATCTTGCTCATCAATGTAACAAGCCCAAGAAGAATAAGTTCAAGGGCAAGAAAGAAGATGACAGTGATGATGAAAAGAAGGAAAAGAAATTCTTCAAGAGGAAGGATGGGAAGCAAAAGAGGTTCCACAAGAAGAAAAATGGAAAGGCATATATTGTTGGTGACTGGCTCACCGACATTGAATCATCAAGTGGATCTTCTTCAAGTGAAGAAGAGAATGATGAAAAAGTTGCCGCCATGGCCGGGGACTTCTCTTCACCACCACCATCGCCATCATCAATTTCTCACCTATGCCTCATGGCTAGAGGTGAACAGAAGGTACAAAGTGATATTAATATTACTGATGATAGTGATAGTGATAGTGATGAGGAATTTGCTTCACCTTCATATGATGAACTAGCTGACTTGCTTAAAGAATATACTCAAATTATTAGAAAGTCAAAAGCTAAATGTGATAGGTTGAAAAATGAAAATGAATCTTTAAATGCCAAATATGACATAGTTATGAAAGCTAGTGATGAAATAAAAGAAGAAAATAAAACTATGTCATCAACTGTAAATGAGCTCACAAACTCCCTAAAAGATGCTAAGGACAAATGTGACAAGCTAAATGAAGCTAATAGGGAGTTGCAAAATAGACTAGTAAAAATCAAGGAAGACTATACTCAAATTAAATTTGATCATGACAATCTTCTTGTTGAAAATGAACTTTTATCTTGCAAAACACATGAGGCTATTAACCCTATTGTTAAGATTGATGTAGCAACCTCATGTGATGATTTGAGTCAAGGAGAGCAAACAAGTCTACAAGCTAAATTGACTGAAAAAGTTGAAGTCCTGACTTTAGACAACCAAAAATTGAAGAAATACTTGACTGATGCAACTACTAGAGGAAAGGTTGCTATTGAGAACAATGATTTCAACAACGAGTTGGCAGTGGATAATCAAAGGCTTAAAATGAGGTCAAGAAACAAAAAAGTGAAAATGAACATCTTGCAACAAGTGTGCAAAAGTTCAACAAGGGTCAATACCTCCAAATTGAGCTGCTTATGAACACAGTCATGAAAAACATCAAGTGTGGTATTGGATACAATGCTTTTGTGCAAAAGAAAGTTACCACTCAATACAAGCCAAAGCAGACTCACAAGCCCATCAAATGCTTTGAGTGTGGAAATGAAAGTCATTTTGCCCACAACTGCAAAGCCAAACCACCAACTCCCTTGCCTAAGCACTCAAGACCATTTGCTTTCAATGCTCATTATGTTCTAAGAAAGGTTGCAAATGGAAAGGTCAAAGTTACATTCCTAGGTCCACCAAACAAGAGTAGACCTAGACAAATCTGGGTTGCAAAGTCCTTGATTGAGAGAGTTACTGGTCCTATGCAATATAGGGCCCTCAAAACTCAAGCTTGAATTGTCTGTGGATGTAGGTGAACTACAAGACCAGTGGGAGCCATTGGGTTATTGACAGTGGATGCACTCAACATATGACAGGCAACCCACGGATGTTCACCTCACTTGATGAGAATGTTGATGGACAAGATAAAATCACATTTGGAGACAATTCAAAAGGAAAAGTACAAGGACTTGGCAAGGTGGCAATTTCAAATGATTTATCAATATCAAATGTTCTCTTAGTTGCACCTTTGAGCTTCAATTTATTATCAGTGGGTCAACTTTGTGATCTTGGACTTCAATGCTTATTCACTCCAACAGAGGTTATTGTAACAAAGATGGATGATGAATCAATGGTATTCAAGGGATTTAGATACAACAACCTCTACTTAGTGGATTTCACTTCAGAAGATGCAGACTTAAGAACTTGCCTCTTCACCAAAGCTTCACTTGGATGGCTTTGGCATAGGAGGCTTGCACATGTTGGGATGATGTAATACCTAAATTTGTAACTCATATGAAGAGAGAATATTTCCTTCATCTATATGTGTGTCATCTCTAATGATCGATGCATGTGAACACCCTATAAAATAAACAAAGGATTTAAAAAAATCATTAAATTATGCATCATGCTGAGGTTTCATTGTGTATGCATTTTTCTTTTGTGACAACATAAAAATAATGTGAAAAGAGATATACTAATGGCTGTTGGGGGCCTTCGTCCTCCGAAGGTCCTCAAAAACATGATTTGACAATGTTTTCCAAGTGGATTATGTGAACAGGTATTTTCGGACTCAGAATTATGAATATGAAGCACGGCCAGGATGAAGCCTGAACCAGACGAAGGTCGAGCGCAGCCGAAGCTGTGCGCAGGGAAGCTTCGGCGCGATGGCAGAGGGGGGAACCGACTTAGAGATGAAAAGACTACGTGGACCTTGATAGATTTTCATAAAGTCATTGGCGATTGTAGAGGACATGAATGTAATTTTATGTGGGCTGCGTCCCACGTCTATAAATAGATGAACAGTACTCCCGTACTGTTCACGCTGACTTGGCATTGGCTTTTGCGTCACGCTTGTACTTTCTACCTTCTCTCAGGACCGAAGGTACATTTGTAATTTGAAATCATTTCTATTTCTCCATGTTAATAAAATAGAAATGATTCTATGTTGATGTTTGTATTTCACGCCTTATATGAATCCTTCAGCATTACTTATTATATTTACGAAGGTATGTCTCTTATGACCTTCGTCCTAAAATCATTATTTCCCGAAGGGGCATGATGTTTCGAAGGACGAAGGACCTTAGTGTTTAACACTTTTTATGTTGCCTTGTTCTTAATTCTTAGCATTTGAGAACAAGTCCCCAACATTGGCGCCCACCTCCGGTGAACTCACTTCCACTTCGAGTTTTTTTGAACACCTTCGGAAGCTGTAGACCTTCGCTATGGCACCGAAGAAAGCTTCAGCGGCTGGGGCTGCAGCACTGCAACCGCTGGACCACAACCAGGAGACCGTCTCTCTTCGGGACGCCCGAAGCCAGAAGAGAAAGGCTGTCAGCCCAACGCTTCAGGAGGAAGAGCTAGACCAAGAAATCAGGGATATGGAGATCCTACATCAACAGGTGCAAAGGAAGAAGGAGAAGATGGCCCGGCTAGCTGAGTTGCAACGGCAGATAGACGAAGCCTCTGAGGAGGTCCGCCATCTTACCCATGATGAGCAAAACAGAAGGCCTCAGCAGAAAGACCTTCATCAGGAGGGCTTCGTCAACGAAGATGACTGGTATGACAATTTCCATCAGGGAAATTTTGTTTTCGATGATGCTTCTCCTCTGTCTGCTGAGCTGCAGGCTACACCTTGGCCTTCATCCTATAAGCCACCCCAGCTTCCCATGTTCGACGGTCACTCAGACCCGAAGCAGTTCTTGATGAGCTACGAAGCAACAGTGTCTTCGTATGGGGGCAATGCTGCAGTCATGGCGAAGTCTTTCGTTATGGCCGTCAGGAGTGTTGCTCAGACCTGGTATTCCTCCCTTCGGCCAGGAACGATCACTTCATGGCAAAAGCTGAAGGATATGTTACTGACCAGCTTTCAAGGATTTCAGACGAAGCCGGTCACAGCTCAAGCCTTGTTCCAGTGCATTCAGGATCATGAAGAATACCTTCAGGCGTATGTCCGAAGGTTCTTACGTTTGAGGGCGCAGGCACCAACGGTGCCCAATGAAATTGTTATCGAAGCCATGATCAAGGGGCTTCGTCCTGGGCCTGCAGCTCAATACTTTGCTAGAAAGCCTCCTCAGACTTTGGAGAAGCTGCTCCAAAAGATGGACGAGTACATTCGTGCTGATAATGACTTTCGCCAAAGAAGGGAGGAGGCCTTCAGATTTTCTGAGATGACCAGGGGCTTCGGGGGAAGATTTTATCCGAGGCATGTCAGGTCCATTCACAACTCCACTCAAAATGATGACAAGGGGAGTCAGCAGAACAGGCCGCAGTGCTCCTCACAAGCTTCGGGGCAGCAGCAAACTTTCTTTCGGCCACCAGCTCCAAGAGGCAGAGGCGCCAGGGGCTTCGGCGGGAGATTTGGAGACCAACCAAGGAGGACATTTTGCTTATTCTGCGGTGAGAACAAGGGCCATACCACTAGGATGTGCCATGTTACCATCCAGAAACAAAAGGAGCTAGCAGAAGCTGCAGCGCAACAGGGACAGCCGAAGCAGGTCATGCATACTGCTTCGTACCATCAGCCTTACATCCCGGAGTACGTGGGCAACCACCCTGCAGTCTCCGTAGCTTCGGCAAGTCAACCTCAAGCTTCATGGCAACAGCCCCCGCCTCCACCTCCGCTGCAACAAGGCCAGCAGCCGGAAGGAAGCCAGTATGTTCCGCACCAAAGGGACCTCAGAGAGCAATCTGAAGCCCGTACAGTCAACAGTACTGTGCCGGAGTCGAAGCACATTTATTGACAAAATATCCTATTTTGACCCCAGATTCTTCTCCTCCTCGAGACTCAGCTTCGTCTCAGCAGGGATCTTCTTGCCTTCAGACATCTTCGGAAACGCTAAAAAATTGTTCCCGAGGCCGAAGCTTCAAAATCAAAAAGACAAGCAAATCTTAGGGCACAAGAGCTAAAAATTTTAGTGGGCCGAAGCAGAAGGCAAGTGTGCGTACCAAATGAGTTTGCGGTGCGATCTTATTTATACGCCCAGGGCGTTGAAAATTGAAAGGCCCCGCTTGTCAGTGAATGTTGCTATTCTAGCAAAGGGAAGGTGTTTTTTCGGACCTTCGGCTCAAGGCCTTCGTCCATATCGCAATCTGAATTTATTATTAACAAATTAATATTGCGAGGGGCTACTGTTGGGGGCCTTCGTCCTCCGAAGGTCCTCAAAAACATGATTTGACAATGTTTTCCAAGTGGATTATGTGAACAGGTATTTTCGGACTCAGAATTATGAATATGAAGCACGGCCAGGATGAAGCCTGAACCAGACGAAGGTCGAGCGCAGCCGAAGCTGTGCGCAGGGAAGCTTCGGCGCGATGGCAGAGGGGGGAACCGACTTAGAGATGAAAAGACTACGTGGACCTTGATAGATTTTCATAAAGTCATTGGCGATTGTAGAGGACATGAATGTAATTTTATGTGGGCTGCGTCCCACGTCTATAAATAGATGAACAGTACTCCCGTACTGTTCACGCTGACTTGGCATTGGCTTTTGCGTCACGCTTGTACTTTCTACCTTCTCTCAGGACCGAAGGTACATTTGTAATTTGAAATCATTTCTATTTCTCCATGTTAATAAAATAGAAATGATTCTATGTTGATGTTTGTATTTCACGCCTTATATGAATCCTTCAGCATTACTTATTATATTTACGAAGGTATGTCTCTTATGACCTTCGTCCTAAAATCATTATTTCCCGAAGGGGCATGATGTTTCGAAGGACGAAGGACCTTAGTGTTTAACACTTTTTATGTTGCCTTGTTCTTAATTCTTAGCATTTGAGAACAAGTCCCCAACAATGGCCAAAGTGGAGTTTAAGATATAAAGAAATTCTAGAAACAAGTAAGGAGGATAAATAAAATATTTTGTGGGTGAGAATAAATATATATAAAAAACAAATACTATTCCTACACTAAAGAAATGAAGTTGAACATTTGACCAAGGGTTAAATTCATAACAAGATCCACATTCAAATTTGAAATCTGAAAATGAAAAGAAAAGAAAAATAAAACAGAAAAGAATAAAAAAAAGAGAAAAGGAGCCAGAACCCGAAATGGGCCCAAACTCACTTGGCCCATTAGCCATTTACTGCGCGCACCAGCCCATTACACGCGCGTGCGCCTATGCTTGTGCTCGCTGACACGCGGGGCCCACTCGCCAGGGCTTCCTCCTGTGCGTGCGCCGCGGGCCAATGACTGGTGGACCTCCGGCTGAGGTCTTCTTCGTCTCTGCGGACTCCGCGCACTGGCGCAACAGATGGGCCACCGCATCCACGCTACCCTCGCCGTACCTGCCGCGCGGGTTGTTGTGCTCCTCGGGGGAATAAAGGATCGTTAGCGCACCTCCTTCTCCCTCGTTTCATCGCGCCCAACACCCCTCTTCTCCCATCCACCGAACCTGGCCACCACCGTCGGACATTAGTGAGGTCGAGGGGTTCCGCCGTAGCTACTTCCTCACCATGGCCGGAACCTTGGGTCGGGTCAAGGGCTTGCGCGGATCATCAGGAAGTTGGTGGTGGCGCTGGCAGGGGGAATCATCAACCGTGCGCCCGTCAATTGCTCACTGGTGTAGTCGCGCTGCCGTAGATCCGCACATCGCCGTGGGCAGGGCGCTACACCGCATCATTCACAGTATGAACTCCTCCCATTTATTTGAATTAGTCCCTATCGCTCGTAGCACCCGTCGGGATGGAGTTTAGGGCACTGGAGCACTTGATTGGGATTTCACCGGCGAGGTTCGCCATGAATTGAGGGCGGCACCACCGTCGGTGTAACCTGAGGGCAGGGCGTTAATGGAAACCGTAGATCAGACGACGGATGGCTGAGATTAGACGCTAGGTTACCGGTTCGGGTAGTTTGATCCTGACCGTAGGATCTGATCGGACGAGTCAGGCCAGATCTGAAATAATTAAATCCAGACCGTAGACGGATATCCAACGGCCGCGATCTTATCCCTGTTCGGTCCGCGCTTGATCTGTTTGGGACCATTCAAATGTGATCCAACGACTTGGATCCAAAGATACCCCTTCGCGGGCGTGTTTCACAGAAGAGTCCCTCTTCATTATTTAAATCAACCCGCCATCCCACTCCACTGTGCACTGGGCCTCTGGTTTCTTGCGCCGGGGGCCCTGCTCTTTCTAGTATTCGAGGCCCAGTCCAAATAACTGAAAAACCAGGAAAATTAATTTAGAAATAGATTTTTAGTACAAATTCAATTGCAGAAACTTGTTTAATTCATAGAAAATGCATATGAACTCCAAGTTGGTCCATTCCAGTTTCTAAATTTTCATAATATTATTGTCTATCTATTTGTGCCACTGTTTTGGCATGAAAAACACATTAGAATTATTCTATTACTTAATCTTGTATTAAGCACATAAAATCTTTAGAAATTCATATCTTAAAATCTATTACTCCAAAATTAATGATTCCAATTCCGGTGATCATATTTTAATGTCTAGTTTGTTACTGTATATTCTATTTGCATGTTTGATGTGATGTTAATTTATGCTATGCTATGTATGTATTGTGTTGATGCGAGTAGACGAGCAAGCCACTGTGGAATCTGAGGCTCAACAAGTAGAAGTAGCTGAGCAAGAGCTCGTTGAAGGCAAGTTGTGCCCTTGATCACTTCTTTTACCCATTCATGTTCTTATTAATCATAATGATCTGCATAGGTTAATTTTGCTGGGACCCAATAGGTTACCCTAGATTTGACTATCTTTATACCTTGCTTCACCACTTGTTTTACTACTAAATTTTTGGGTAGTACATGCTATTGCTTTATGTGGATTTGGGTATAGAGATACTTATTACTCATTTTTACACTTGTTATTATCTGTTCATTATTTTATGTTCATGATAAGATCATTATGTTAATGGGAACATGGAGAACCACCCGGGAAAACAGTGCTACCACAAGGGTTTAATGGGACGCCCTTGGCTGATTAACTAGGAAAGCTAGGGGAGGGCTACCTTACCCGAAAGGGGCAAGGGCAGTAGGGGAGTGGTCAGTGTAGGGAGGTCCTTGGTTGATTTTGCTGCGATGGCGGTCAGGCAAGAACCCTGCACTGGAGCTTCCTATAAACTGTAGCGGGTAGTCTGAAGCTAGTGGAACTTTGTAAAGGCCTCGTAGTGGTACCCTGCCTCGCTTCCTTGGTAGAGGTGTATGGGGTATGATCAACTCCGTGGCAAATGGGTAACACGACTTGTGGGTAAAGATGCGCAACCTCTGCAGAGTGTAAAACTAGTATACTAGCCGTGCTCACGGTCATGAGCGGCTCAGACCCTCACATGATTAACTATGGAACTTAAATTTAATTTGACATTTGCATCGCATTTGGGATTATTTTACTATTACTTTTCTTTATTATTATTAAGGTTTGGTATTTACTTACACCTAGTAATTGCTAATAAAATTTTGACCAACTTATAAAAGCAATGCTCAGCTTCAGCCTTTATTTCATTGATCAGCTTTACACTTCATGAACTCCCACCTTTGGTGAGTTCATGCCACATTATTCCCCACGACTTGTTGAGCTATGAACGTATGTGAGCTCACCCTTGCTGTCTCACACCCCCCCACAGGAGAAGAATAGGTGGTCGAAGAGGAGCCGCCTAACACCAAGGCTTTCGATTTGATCTAGGTGGCGTTTCTCAGTCGACATTGGCGCCATCGATCCTTAGTTCGTTTTATATTCATTATTTTATTTTGTAATAAGCTTCCGCTATGTAATAAATACTCTGATGTTTTATGACATTTATCTCTATACACTCTGTTATTATATATGTTGTCTTCTTTGGCGCATGTATGAGATGCACCCGGCTTTGTTCCTTAAAGCCCGGGTGTTACAGATGAGCACACTCAAGAAGGTATTAAAGAAAGACATGGTTAGAGGATTAAAAGATGTGGTGTTTGAAAAAGATAAGCCATGCAGTGCTTGTCAAGCTGGAAAGCAAGTTGCTAATACACATCCTACTAAAGCTTTCATGTCAACATCAAGGCCACTGGAACTACTTCATATGGATTTATTTGGACCTACAAATTATGTAAGTGCCGGTGGCAACCTCTACTGTCTAGTGATTGTTGATGACTTCTCAAGATACACTTGGGTGTTCTTTCTCCATGACAAATCTGAAGTTGCATCTATATTCAAGAAGTTTGCCAAGAAAGCACAAAATGAATTTGATTGCAAGATCAAGAAGATCAGAAGTGATAATGGCAAAGAATTTGACAACACCAACATTCATGAATACTGTGATGAAATTGGGATCAAGCATGAAGTATCTGCAACATACACACCTCAACAAAATGGAGTTGTTGAAAGGAAAAACAGGACCTTGATCACTCTTGCAAGAACAATGATTGATGAGTATAACACACCAGAGAGGTTTTGGGCCAAAGCTATCAACACAGCTTGTTATGCATCAAACAGGCTATTTCCTCACCGGCTACTTGCGAAGACTCCCTATGAACTGCTAAATGGGAAAAAGCCAGACGTCTCCTTCTTCTGGGTGTTTGGGTGCAAATGCTACATCTACAAGAAACGTCATCACCTAGGGAAGTTTCAAAGACATTGTGATATTGGTTTTCTTTTGGGTTATTCATTAAAGTCCAAAGCATATCGAGTATTCAACTATGCCACTGGCGTGGTAGAAGAAACATATGATGTGGAATTTGATGAGACTAATGGCTCCCAAGGAGCACTTGAAAATCTTGATGATGTAGGTGATGAGCCACTTAGGGAAGCAATGAAGAACTTGCCAATTAGAGCTATCAAACCAAAAGAAGATGAAGAAGAGTTGCAAAACATTGACAGGCCTTCTTCATCAAATGTACCACAAGATGATGAAAAAGATGAGAGGCATGCAAATGAAGATACATTTGTCTCTCATGAACAAGCAAGGGTACAAGCCGAAGATGATGATGCTCCAGAATCTTCTTCACAAGTGGTTAATAGGAGAAATTCATCACTACTTCAAGCTCATCCTCAAAACCAAATCATCGGGAGTCCTTCACAAGGGGTTATTACTCGATCCCATAGACATGCTTCTTTTATTGAACATCACTCTTTTGTTTCTTGTGTTGAGCCTACTTGTATAGATGAGGCGCTACAGGATTCGGACTAGGTGAATGCCATGCATGAAGAACTTAACAACTTCACCCGTAATGAAGTTTGGACCCTGGAGAAGCCCCCACAAGATGCAAGAATCATTGGAACAAAGTGGGTGTTTAGAAACAAACAAGATGATCAAGGTGTGATTGTAAGGAACAAGGCAAGACTTGTTGCAAAAGGATTCTCTCAAGTTGAAGGCTCAGATTTTGGAGAGACCTTTGCACCGGTTGCTCGACTGGAAGCCATCCGTATCCTACTTGCATATGCATCATGCTATGATATAAAACTTTATCAAATGGATGTAAAAAGTGCATTTTTAAATGGCTTCATAAATGAACTTGTATATGTTGAGCAACCACCTGGATTTGAAGACCCTAGATATCCTAACCATGCTTACAGGTTGTCAAAAGCGCTATATGGGCTAAAGCAAGCTCCAAGGGCTTGGTATGAGCGCCTTCGCGACTTCCTCATCAAAAAGGGCTTCAAGATCGGGACCATCGACACAACTCTATTCACAAAGAAACATAACGGTGATATTTTCATTTGTCAAGTATATGTTGATGATATAATCTTTGGCTCGACAAATGACTATGATTGCAAGAAATTTGGTGAGTTGATGTCGAAGGAATTCGGGATGTCAATGATTGGTGAGCTGACGTACTTCCTCGGCTTTCAAGTCAAGCAAATGAAAGATGGTAACTTTCTCTCTCAAGAGAAGTATACCAAAGACTTGTTGAAAAGGTTCAACATGGAGAAGTGCAAACCAATCAAGACCCCCATGCCTACAAATGGACATCTCGACTTAGATGAGGGAGGTAACTCGGTTAATCAAACTCTCTACCGTTCTATGATTGGTAGTTTATTGTACCTTACCGCATCTAGGCCTGATATTATGTTTAGTGTCTGCATGTGTGCTAGATTTCAATCTAATCCTAAGAAAGCTCATCTTCGCGCTGTTAAGAGGATTCTTAGGTATCTCAGGCACACCACAAGCGTTGGTCTGTGGTATCCCAAAGGAGCTACTTTTGATTTAATTGGCTATTCCGATTCGGATTATGCCGGTTGCCAAATTGATAGGAAAAGTACTTCTAGGGGATGCCATCTGCTTGGTAGATCACTAGTTTTATGGACATCCAAGAAGCAAAACAGTGTTGCCTTGTCAACTGCCGAAGCGGAATACATTGCCGCAGGTGCTTGTTGCACACAAATTTTATATATGAAACAAACCCTTCTAGACTATGGCGTAGTTCTAGAAAAGGTACCGTTGTTGTGTGACAATGAGAGTGCTGTTAAAATTGCTAATAACCCTGTACAACACTCTCGCACCAAGCACATTGATATCCGTCATCACTTCCTTAGAGATCATGTTGCTAAAGGAGATATCATTTTAGAAGGAGTGAGGTCGGAAGATCAATTAGCGGATATTTTCACTAAGCCACTTGATAAGACCCGCTTTTGCATGTTGAGAAATGAACTAAATATTCTTGATCTCAGAAATTTTATGTAAAATGTCAAATGGTGTTGTCAAGCTTGCATTGCATGTTTTAAATTTCTTGTATTGCATCTAGGGCTTGTCTAACCTAGTTGAGATAACCGCCAACAAAGCGACTGAAAAAGCTTAACTCGGATCAAACTTGACAAGTCTTAGTTTTAAGCTTTTAGCACTTAAATTCTTACTTTTTATGCAATTGTTGGTTCTTGAAATATGCATAAGGTACTGCACTTAGGGGGAGTATTCAAAACTCAAATCACTCATGAAAACCCCTAGTGCAAGCCAAAATGCAAATTTCACCATTTGCCTATTTTCTCTAAAAATTATCTAGCCTATGGCAAAATATTTTAAAAAAATATGAGAAAATACATGAGGGTGCCAATACCTGTCCCAACAAATGTCCGGTGCACCGGCTGCCGCGCGCTGAAACTCCATTTTTCTGTGCGCTGTCCGGTGGTTCACCGGACAACTACTGTGCGCTGTCCAGTGTGCACAGGACAGGCACTGTAGACTGTCCGGTGCGCCCATATCAAGTTTTTTAAAAAAACCTTTCCCCTCTCGCGCCCGAGGCCTCGCGCCCATATCTGCCCCTCTCTCTCTCGCGCGGTCTCTGGCGATCTCCACCCCTTGCCGGTGACCACCTCTCCTCTCCGGCGATCTGCTCTCCGGTGACCTCGTCCTAGTGCATCATCTCTCTCTGGTGAGAATCCCTCTCTCTCTCTTTCCCCCTTTACTCTCTGTTCATACCACCAGTGAAGCACCCATTTCCACCCTTTGTGCCTAATTCCAAATCTTGTGAATCCCAATGAATCCATGTTTTACAATATGTTCCTTTGTGCCCTTGAGCATTCCTGTAGGTTCTTAGCTCCTTCAGGAGGGTTTTCCCAGCACAAATAGCCATTTCCTCGAAACCCTAAAACTCCGCCCCCCACGTGTTCGGTGAAATGCCCAAACCAGCCAAAAATGCTCCAATTGAACCCAAATTTTTTAGGCACCTTCACAACACTTCCAGTAACATATTTGCCAAATTTCACGCCAATTCGAGGTTCCAGGCTTAAATTTCACCAAATTCCCCGTTTCGAGCGATCGTTTCCGAGCCGAGTGCCCAAATCACTTTTTCTTCGCCTAAATTCAAACCAAGCATACACTTCACTAATATTCACCTATATAAACCTATTCGTGAAGTATCGGCTCAATTCCATGTCATTTCGTGCCTCAATTCGAATTCCAAACCTCCTATGGCACTATTTCTCATTCAAACGCCGTTTTCACGTCGTTTGACCTCTCGATCGCCATATCTCTCGTTTTCTGTGCCTTATTTCTCTGTGTATGTATTTATTCACATTTCATATACTTATGACTATGTGACTAATACGTGCTCACCTCTTCTGTCATTTCAGTGAGCTTGATTGCCCGTGTGCCGTCTCCTGTCCTGCCTGGATCGTCACCTCTCGTGTGAGCTTTCCAGGTAGTTATCTCATCCTTTGCTATTCTATCGGATATTATCGATCTATGCTTAGTCACTCTCTCTCATTTGCAGTCATCAGTTCAGGATGCCGCGCACGAAGAATGTGTCGGCGCCAGGGGGAGGCGATGATGAGGATTCTCGTCGCCCTTTCAGGCAGGTCAAGGGCAAGACAGTGCACTTGGAGCAGCAGGAAGGCCACAAGAAGCGGCGTATGGACAGAGCAGCCCTTGCAGCGGTAGCAGCAGCAGCAGCCGCTACATAGGCCGAGCTTGGAGATCAGCCACAGACTCCGTCAGATCAAATTGCATACCGTGTTCGTCGTCTCGCCTCCCGGCCTCGCTCCTCCACTCACACCACTGCTTCCACTCCACCACCCACTCTGCCTGCTCCCGTCACCCCTGTTGCGCCATCCACCACCACAGCCATACCCACTACCTCCACTACACCAGCTTCCACTGCTCCTCCTTCCGCTCCCGCTTCAGCTCCTCCTATCCCTCCACCTTGATTACGGTTGCGCGATGAGACTGAGGTACGACCCCTTGCTGCGGATCCCAGACATTTTGACCTTCAGCGTGCTATAGTGGCTCGGGTACGTAGGTTCAAATACGTACCCATCGAGTCTTGGTTACCGGCTCAGAGGGACCCTTCAGCAGGTGACCTATTCAGCACCCGTATTCAGGAGTCCTTTTTCAGAGCTCAGCTGTCTGCACAGATTGCTCTGCGAGTGCACCGGCTCTTGGACCTTCCAGCTTTTCTGCACGCCGCCGGTGCTGACTCTGAGGCGCACCTCACATATCTGCCTGGCCTTCTGACCCTTTTGACTACCAGCGGCAGGTATGTTGAGGACTGGGTCCGGGTCTTCTACGTGTCTGTATGGATAGAGCTAGATCATCACTTGATGAGGTTTCGTTTTGAGCGCGAGGATGTCACTATTACTGCCAGTCAGATTCGCCAGCTCTTTGGATTTCCCGAGTCGATGACTCGACTTCACAGCCTATGCTACTGCACCTCTGACCCTCCTCGTCGCCCTCACGGCGGTGTGGCTCCGGGTACAGCTCACGTCGCGGCTCTGTTCCACCCGCCCTTCTCAGATGGGTCGCGACGTTCGCCGGTAGATTTCACTACAGCATAGACCCAGATCATCACTGGATGAGGTTTCGTTTTGAGCGCGAGGATGTCACTATTACTGCCAGTCAGATTCGCCAGCTCTTTGGATTTCCCGAGTCGATGACTCGACTTCACAGCCTATGCTACGGCACCTCTGACCCTCCTCGTCGCCCTCACGGCGGTGTGGCTCTGGGTACAGCTCACGTCGCGGCTCTGTTCCACCCGCCCTTCTCAGATGGGTCGCAACGTTCGCCGGTAGATTTCACTACAGCAGCCAAGTACTTATTTGAGCTTATCAGACGGACTCTTCTGCCGAGGATGGGATACAGGGAGGCTACCACTCATATCCAGCTCTGGCTCCTTGGTGCCCTGGTCTCTCACTCTGAGTTTGACATCGTGGATTTCCTTATTTGTGAGATCGAGGACACTGTTTTGGATGGTCTACGTGCTCGACGCCAGTTGCCGTATGCTCACTACCTGTGCCACATTTTTGCGCAGCTGATTCAACCTCCACAGTATCAGGGCACACTTGAGGCCTCTCGCCTGGTTTTTGGATCCTACCGTCCTGCGCATGAGGCTCCTGTGCCAGCTTCTGCTACAGTTTTTGATTCTCAGGCAGAGGATGCTACTGTTCATCAGTTTGAAGCTCAGGGTGCAGCAGTTGATGATGATGATGATGATGATGATGATGATTTTGGGGTTCCTCCTCCGCCTCCGCCTCCGCCTCCTATGCCTCCATTCTCACATGATCATGAGGCTGGGAGTTCTAGTGCTACCCCTGCTGCCCCTCCTGCTATTGACCCTGCACTTGCTTCGATTCTTCAGACACTCACTCAGCAGCAGGTTCACTTGGCAGCCGAGCAGTCCCGCCAGGCAGCAGCCCATCAGCAGTTATCTGAGAGGATGCTCTCAATGTTCCAGACCATACAGGACAGACAGGATTCCCTTCAGCAGCAGCTTCTCTAGGATCGGGCTGAGAGCAGGGCATTCATGGCTCTTATGTTGCAGCATTCTGGTGTCTCAGTTCCCCCGGTTCAGTCTGCTCCACCTCCTCCGCTTCAGGCTCCTGTTGTGCCAGCGATTCAGACAGGACCCCCTCCTTCTTCTATTGGTCCCTCTCCGCTCCGGCCGGTCACTCTGGCTTTCACGTCACATGTTCTCAGCTCTGTCTGCCCTCAGCCGCCAGTGCCACCAGCTTCTGCTGTTACCACTCCTGCTGTGGCAGTATCTGTGACCGCTTCTATTTCGGCAGCTCCTGCAGCGTGGCCTCAGTCCGAGTCAGTACCAGCTCCAGCTTCTACCGCAGATCCTGCATCCGAGACTGACTCTGACCCCCCATTGGTGTTCGCTCTGCTGCCTCGACCGTGACCGGATGCGCCCCCGCCGCCTCCTCCCACTTCAGATGTTTAGGTTCGGGTACCCTTTTGGTGTTTGGCGCCAAAGGGGGAGAGATATGAGTTGTGAGAGCTAGGGGGAGTTAGAGAGTTAGTAGAGAGTCATTTTGATGTAATATATGTGCTTGCTACTCTCTGTACTAGCTTGGTGTTTTTGGCTCACAAACTCTATATATACTCTCGTTGCTTATGATTGACTGTGTGTATTATGTTTTCACCTTATATTTTATCACCAGTCTTCTAGTTCTTGATTCATCGATTTAACTTCACTTTTATATGAACAAGAATCTTACGATGTGTATGCGCTCACTCTTATTATTATGGTACACGTTCTTTCTGTTAAAGATTACTGAGTATAACTAACCATCCTCTCTATTGACAGAAACTTCAAAACAAAGTACTCTCATAAAACTTGTAGGGTTGTCATCAATCACCAAAAAGGGGGAGATTGAAAGCATCTAGGCCCCTGGTTGGTTTTAGTGATTAATGACAACGTAATATTATATGTGACTAACGTGTGTTTTGCAGAGAAAAATGGTAAGTTAGGTCACATTACAGGTAGAAGTACTACAACGGTGAAAACAATCCCAGAGATAAGAACTCGAAGCGACGGCTAAAACGACGAAACAAATTGTGAAGAACTACGGAGTCCGAGTGTCAAGGAGATGTGGACACTCGTGATTTAGTTAGGTCTTTTATTCTCTTTTAGCCATACTATAAAGAGGGTTGTTGATGAGTAGTTTGACCAAAAGAGTTCTAGTGTAGTGTTGGTGCACAATCACACTCACATACAGTGCTAAGTGTCACTCTAGAACTCACACTCAAGTTAGAACGAAAACCAATTTGAAAATCAGCTGAAAAACAAGAAGTAGAGTTTCTGGCCCTGGGGCACCGGACTGTCCGGTGCACCCTCTGCCAGGTGGGGCCAGGCTGGCCCAGGGAAGAGGCTTCCCCATGCAGAAACCCGAGAGCGCAGGTCTCAGAGTTGAATTTTAGTGGCGCACCGGACAGTGCACCGGACATCGCACCGGACTGTCCGGTATGCACCGGACAATGACTGTTCACTGTCCGATGTGCCATGAGTCCAACGGCTAACTGTCAGAACTAGCCGTTGGAAACGACCGTTGGCGCCCGGGTGGCGCACCGGTGGCGCACCGGACTGTCCGGTGCGCCATTGCACAGTGAGATGCCTGTAACGGCTAGTTGGTGGGTGAGGGCTATTTATACCCCCTCCACCCACCATATTCAAGGTCTTGCACCTCACATTTATTCCAGCACATTGCTTGAGCATTGCAAGCAACAAAAGCCTAGTGAGGAGATTAGGGAATCTTAATCCGCGTTTGTTCCTCATTAGTGCTAGCGAGAGCCACCTAGAGCACACACCACTTGCATTAGGCTTCTCTTGGTCAAGCGAAAGTCTACGGCTTGTTACTCTTGGTGATTGGCATCACCTAGACGGCTTGGTGGCGTTGGGAGCTCGGTGATCACCGTGAAGATCTTGTTGGTGACCTGACTCAAGTTTGTAAGCGGTCTCGAGGGATCCACCGCGCCGGAGTGGCAAAGGATCATCTCGTAGTGAGCACTTGGTTCTTGCGAGGACCAAGGGGGAGCGATACCCTTGCGCGGGTGCTCCAACGAGGACTAGTGGAGAGTGCCGACTCTTCGATACCTCGGAAAAAATTGGAGGAGTCTTCTAAACTTTGCTTTACATTCCGCACTTAATTCAAGTACTTTTCATTGTGTATTTGTTTAGCAAGTTTTTGAAGTATTGTCTTAGCATTATTATATTTCTAGTATTATTATCTTATTGCTAGTTGCTGGGGTGAAGTTGGGCTCTTGCTTAGCTCTTGTTTAGCTTTTAATTAGTGTTGATTTTTAGAAAAGCCCAATTCACCCCCCCTCTTGGGCATCGTGATCCTTTCAGATAGCTCACTATTTAAGTTTGCAAAGTTTCAAATTTTTCTAGCAAACCTTTGTAATCATTTTGAGAGCTAACCAACTTATTTTTCAAAGTTTTAAGTTGAGCTTTTTGCTTAGTGCAAACATCCTGGAAAAATTCTACGGCTTCTGCAAGCTCATCTAGAGAGGCCTTTCCCTCACCTTCATCATCACTACTACTTTCATCACTAGAGGATGGAATGCTTTTGTTACCTCTTGCCATAAGGCATTTGTGTGATGACCGTGATGATCGTGATGAGGACCGGTGGCTGCGCGTCCTTGGAGGTTCCTCTTCACTTGAAGAATCATCCCAAGTTCTAACACTTGTTAGCGCCTTGCCTTTGCTCCTCTCCTTTTTGGGTTTGGCCATATTTGGACAGTTGTCCCTGAAGTGGCCCTTCTCCCCACATGCGAAGCATCCTCTCTTCCTTTGCTTTTTCATGTCAATGTTAAAGAGAAGATCCTTGACCTGCAGGGGCACACCCATTAGATTAATCTTGCAGATCATCCTCATTACCTTTCCAACGCGTCGGATTGTTTCTTCGTCCTTGGAGGATGATGTGCATGGTTGATTATCTTCATCATCATCACTTTCTTCTTCTTCCTCTTCTTCACTTGAGGAACTTGGAGTGGGAGCCTTCTTTTTGCCCTTCCTTTCATCACATGCAAAAGCATATGGTCTTGAGGAAGTTGGCTCCTCTCCCCGACTCATTTTTCGTGACATCTCAAATGCCGCGATTTTCCCAATCACAATGGTCGGGGTCATGTTGCTCAAGTCCTCCATGTTGTGAAGGATGGTGATGATGCTCCCATATCTTTGTTGTGGTAGCAGGGAGATAATCTTCCTCACAATGTCCGCATCACCTAGCTTATTAATGCCAATAGAGTTGAGCTCATTGATAATTAGATTCAAGCGTGAATACATGTCTCTAACAAGCTCATCATCTTTCATAGCAAAAGAATTATACTCATTTAAGACTAGGCAATGTTTTTGCTCACGGACATTGGATGTGCCGTCATGGAGCTCATGCAATTTTAGCCAAATCTCATTAGCAGTTTTCAAAGTGAATACTTGATTAAAAATATCCATGCTAAGAGATTCATACAAGCAATTTTTGGCTCTAGCATTTAAATGAATTTCTTTTTCCTCACTCGTGGTGGATTTCTCGGGATTCTTGAGGGGTTTCATCCCATCACGAGTGACTCTCCAAACACCTAGATCAACGGCCTCTAGGTAACAAGCCATTCTAGCACTATAATATGGGAAGTTAGTGCCGTCGAAGTGTGGTGGCCTATGGGTATCCATCCCTTCCTCTAAAAAGCGTCGGCTCTTTTAGCGGTGAAGCTAAAGTGTTTCAAATGAGCCAAACCGGGCTCTGATACTAATTGTAGGAAACAGGTGACGCCTAAGAGGGGGGTGAATTAGGACTTCTAAAACTTTTACTAAACTAGGCCACAATAAAATCCCTGGAGCAAAACCTATGCAAATAATCAAACTAGAATGTGCAAACTAGGTTTTGTCTAAGTGTTGCTATCTCTACCACAAAGGCTAAGTTTCAATCTACACTAGATAAGTATGAAGACAAGATTGAAACTTAAATGCTTAATATAAATGCGGAAGCTTAAAGAGCAAAGTAGAGAAGCAAACTCTCGTGGATGACGCCGGTATTTTTACCGAGGTATCCAGAACCGCGCAAGGAACCGATTAATCCTCGTTGGTGCCCCTATGCAAAGGGAAGCCCACGCGAGGGCCAAGCACCTCGGTCGAGTAACTCCGTAGAGAGCCGCGGGCCTTCTCCACGCGCAAGTGGTGCTCCGCTTCCGGCTCCTCTCGGACGCTCCCCGCCGTCTCCACTATCGAGCTTCCGGCCGAAACGTCACGAGCCTCGTTCCCTCCGGTACACGGTGGCGGCCGTGACACAAACGCGGTTGTCACGGTCTCGCAAGACTCTCGCCCCACTCGGTACAATTACAACAGCTCGCACAAGAGCCGAGGGGTTGTGTGGTTTTTCTAAACTCACTCAACTAACTAGGATTCACCTAGAGCAAGCGCTAAAGCGGTCTAACTAACCTAAGCACTTCGCAAAGCACCTACGCTAATCACCGAGTGATTCTATTAAGCACTTGGGTGTTTGAGCTCTTGGAAATATGCACTATGTGCCTTGGTATGTTGCTTGGGCTCTCACACCTTCAAATGGCTGATTGGGTGAAGTATATATAGGCCCCAACTCAACTAGCCGTTGGAAAGCAGACTATTGTAAGGGTGGCACACCGGACAGTCCTGTCAGCCAACGGTGCGCCAACTGTGTGCCAACGGTGCGCCAACGGTGAGCCAACGGTGCGCCAACAGTGCTCCAATGCTGTGCAGCCAATGGCTAGTTCTGACACACCGGATAGTCCTGTCAGCCAATGGTGCGCCAACTGTGTGCCAACAGTGCGCCCAACAGTGAGCCAACGGTGCGCCAATAGTGCGCCAATGTTGTGCAGCCAACGGCTAGTTCTGACACACCGGACAGTCCGGTGCACCAACAGTGTGCCAACGGTGAGCCAACTGTGTGCCACCGGTGAGCCAACTGTGTGCCACCGATGAGCCAGCTGACAGCCCATCTTCTAGGTCTTCTGTATTTTATTCTTGGGCTCCTTTGGTCTTGATTCTTGGACTTCTAAGCTCTTTTTATGTCTTCATTTGAGGTGTTGCATCCTCAGTGTCTTAGTCTAATCCTCTTCGCATCCTATGAACTATAAACATAAACACTAGCAAACACATTAGTTCACAGGTTGTGTTAATCATCAAACACCAAAACTCATTTAGCCAAATGGCCCGGGGTCCATTTTTCCTTACAGTTCCTTAGTTCAATTACTTCGGAACAAAGGTTGTTCAAACCTATAGTGCATCCTTCATCTTCGGCACTTTTTTGTGCCCTAAGGGCGTTGCTAAGAATGGGGCCCTGCCAAAGAAGTGTGGTATTACGTGTAAGCAAATAAAACAAATCTTGGTTTTTTAATACAAAAAATTCATTCTCATACCTTTAAGCTATTATATGCTAAGCTGTCCGCCAGTTCATCTTTTGATAGCACCGAAAGCCCATCTTCTAGAGTCAGGAATCCGAAGCTTTTGCCCATCTCTCGGCAGACAGAAATTTCCTTGCTGTCTGGAAGACAATACAAGAAGTCTTCTTCTCCGCTCCCGTTGAATATTAATGCCCCCTTTGGATATTTTAATTTCTGGGCATAATATTGAGCTTCTCGCTTTTCCTCTTCAGATAACCTTTTTCCCGAAACATGTCGTACAATATAATCAGGTACTTTGGAAGATGCTTCGGGAGTTGAAGAGACAGTTCTTTCAGGCAGAATTTGTTTTGCAGCCTCTTTTTTCGTTTCTTCTTCTCCGGTTTCCAAGGATTTCTCCTTGGCAGGCTTTGAAGGCCCAGATTCAGTCTCGGCCTGGCTCTTTGTAGCTTTGGCTTCAGTCAGTTTTGTCTCAGCCTGTGTTTTTGGAGCATCGGCAGTTTTTCCTGGAGTAGAGCTTGAACTCTTTATCGTTTCCAGTACATCTAATACATTGGCCATCCTATTTTTTTTTGGGATCACTATAAGATCTTTTTGTGCCTTCGGCACTATTACTTCTGTCGAAGGGCTCAGAACTGATATTTTGTCTTCGACTCCAGGGTCTTCAATTTTGTTAACCTTCGACTTTGCAGCCGGTTCTTCAATCTTCTGTGTAAACGCAAGTTCTTTGGCTTCAGTAGCCGAAGAGGTCTCACCACCAAATTCGGGCACTTTGGCCGGTTCAATATATCGCGGCCGGTGAGTAAGGACCTTCACCTTTTTCCTCTTCGGCGCGGGCTCGCTTGGAGCAGCTGGAGCAGCATCCTTCCTGGAAGTGGCACTCTTCCTCTTCTGCCCCCGCGACGGGTAGCGGTAATCAGGGTACATAACCCAATAGCGTTGAAGACTCTATTCAGCCTCTTCTTCTTCCGGCCTCCGAAGGCCGCAGATAATGCGTTATCTTCTGCCTTTGAATATGTGTAAACCCTAAAAATGAGTTAGGGGGTTCATGAATTCCTCCTATGCCTTTTATAGAAAGTAATACTAAGAAATCGAGTAAACATAAGGTAAAATATAAATACCTTTAATCGATTAGGATAAGTTATTCTCCTTATGGAATTTAAAGAATGTCCTTGAGTAAGAATATATTCAAGATTATGTGACTCTCGGCAAAAGAGAATGCATTATTCTCCCCTAAATAAGTGAATTTTTTTTATTTGGTAAAATTAGAATTTGAACACATACTCAAAATTAATAATTCTCCTAAAATAAAATGAAAGTATGCATGGTACATTTTGAGCCTTTAACTAAACAAAGTAATAAAATAATTAATATAAAAATATAGAAAAGTGTACTTCACATTTCATACCAATATTTTGGATAGTAGCACTTGAACATAAATTCGAAGTTGTATTTTTTATGTGACTTGGAAAACTGAAAATAAAACAAATAGGAAGAAAATAGAAAAGGAAAAGGTGAGAGACCAGATCAGATTTTGGGCCGTTTTTCACCTCAGCCAGCCCAACTCGGCCACCAGCCAGCCCACTAACGAGCCCGCTCATGTCCTCGCCTGTGAATGACATATGGGCCCAATACGTCAGCGGTCCTTCTCCCCATTATGCGCCATCTCAGTTAGACACTGTCGTGTGGGTCCCTTCTGTCAGGCTTCTCTTCTCCCCGAGGATTTCGTACGCACTGGCGCAACGGCGACCGCAATCCTCGCTTCCACTCGCGACGTGACCCAGGAAGCTAGCTAGCCAACGCATGCGTGCCCCGCTGAATGTGGGCCCAGGATGGCGAACCGTGCTCCCTGCTCCGCGCGGAAGACGTTGTGGCTCACGCTCAACCACCCGCGCCGAACTCGCCGGGGCCTATCATCTTCCCTGCGTTCTCGGTAACAGACGCGGCGCTAGTAGATAAATGAAGACCCTGCGCTTCCGCCATTAGCGCAGTGAGGAAAAATCCAGTCCGCCGCCATCGCTGGAACCGAGAGCAAACGCCAGATCGAGGGGAGAACTGTGAGCAGAGAGTACCACCAACGCCGGCCTTGGCCTCAGCTTGCATTCAGGGTTCCACAGGGAGTCTGGGGGCTTCAATACGTTGCTTGGAGGGCGCTCATGGCCGGTGAAGGAAGAGATGACCGTTGGGGCGACCGGAATTTCATCACCGGGCACAAGATCCATCGCGCGCCGTGTGTGGAGTTCATAGCGATTTGAATCACTGTGAGTATCCCTCGACGAAGCCTGGGCGTGATTCGCTTTATGTTTCCGCGTTTGGATCGGATTCAGTCGGGAATCGGGGCTTTGGGCTGTCACCGGCCATGGCACCACCGTGCTGGGCACCGTGCCGCCGCCGGTGTTCCGTCGGGGGTGTCGGTGAGGGGTTTTGGGAGAGAGCGACACGGGTTAGGCTAGAATGGGAGCAGACCGCGGGATAGGAAATGGGCGGCTAAGATTAAGTCGGCTGCTTACTCTTTCACCCAGTGGGCTCGGATCGTCGATCGTCGATCCGACGGCCATGGTGGAACATCGCCTCGGGCAGTTTTCGACCGTAGATTGAAAGATGAACGGGTAATCGGGTGTGTGGGATACTTTTGATCCCGACCCTAGGATTAGGATCTGGCGATCAGTAACGCGTACTGGTTCATCATGTGGGCCGATCTAATCACAGCCCTCGGATGTTGATCCAATGGCCCTCGATGCAAGATACCCCTTCGCTGTGCCTATTTGATAAAGAGCCCCTGGACTAATATAGAATCAACCCGCCGTCTAGTGCTACAGCGTTCTGAGTCTTGGGAAGTTTTGTAGTTTAGCCCTTGTGCTCCCTGATAATTTAAATCCATAGAAAACAATTCTAAAATCTTATTAAATCCATAGAAAAGTCATATTAAGTCCAAATGAGTCCATTCCAATTTCTATAACTCTATAATATTATTGTTTATCACATGGTACCTCTGGTTTGACATAAAAACTGTATTAAAATTAATCTCTTGATTAATCTTGTATTGAATACATAAAACCTTAGGAAATTCATAACTCCTCCGTTTTAATTCTGAATTGACTCGTTCCAGTTGCGTTAGATTCGTATAAATATTTACTATGCAATAACAACATATATTGTACCATATCTCATTATTTTATAATTAGATATGTATTTAACTGATATTGGTTAGTCTGGTTAAACTGCTTACCATTATAATCTACTAAAATATGATCTATGGTCAAATAATAATTTAGATTAAAGTTGAATTAATTACTACTTTAGATTATCTTTTCTCTGGAATTATAAAATAAACATAGAACCTGGTGTTAATCATTTAATCACATCATAACTTGATGACCACGACTCCGATCTTAGTAGTTCTCGAGCCCACGATCTTGTAGCAACACGTAGATTATTATTATTCAGTTTGTACTTATGTTTGATGTGATGTTAATTTTATCCATACCATGTTTGTTTGTATTGCTACGACTAGCAGTGAGGTCACGTGGATCCGAAGAATTACCCTGGTAATTGGAATCTCAAGTGTCAGGCAAGTTGTGCCCTTGATCACTTTCAATTACCCAATAATACTCTTTATTATCACTTATTCAATGCATAGGTTTAATTTTGATGGGACCCAATAGGTCATCCTAGACTGTTTATCCTATTACCTTGTTTATCCCTGAATCACTTGGGTAGTTATGCTATTGCTCTATATGGTTTAGGGATTAATATTTTATCATATCCATGTTCCAATTATTTTGTTATGTTATTTATGATTCATGATAAGATCATTATGTTAATTGGAACATGGAGCGACCACCCGGGAAAACAGTGCTACCACAAGGGTTTAATGGGACGCCCTTGGCTGATTAACTAGGAAAGCTAGTGGAGGTCTTCCTTACCCGAAAGGGGCAAGGGCAGTAGGGGAGTGGTCAGTGTAGGGAGGTCCTTGGGTTGACTTTGCTGCGATGGCGGTCAGGCGAGGGATTCCTGCACTGGAGCTTCCTATAAACTGTAGCGGGATTTCTGAAGCTAGTGGAACTTTGTAAAGGCCTCGTAGTGTTACCCTGCCTCGCTTCCTTGGTAGAGGTGTATGGGATTCATGACCCCTTGGCAGATGGGTAACACGGCTTGTGGGTAAAGATGCGCAACCTCTGCAGAGTGTAAAACTAGTATACTAGCCGTGCTCACGGTCATGAGCGGCTCGGACCCACACATGATTAATTTATGGAACCTAAATTAAATTTGTTATTTGCATTTGCATGGTATTATTTATTAATTTTGTTCTATTACTTTTATTAAGGTTTGGTATTTACTTACACCTAGTAATTGCTAATAAAAGTTTGACCAACATTAAAAGCAATGCTCAGCTTTAACCATTTTCTTTGATAAGCCTTACACTTCATGAGCTCCCACCTTTGGTGAGTTCATGCCACATTATTCCCCACAACTTGTTGAGCGATGAACATGTGTGAGCTCACCCTTGCTGTCTCACACCCCCCCACAGGAGAAGTACAGGTGGTTCAAGTGGAGCCGCATATCGAGGAGTTCGATTCGATTTAGGTGGCGTCTCCCAATTGACTTTCTGGCACCAAGGATAGATTTTAGATCATGTTATATTATATTTTTGTAAGCTTCCGCTATGTAATAAGTACTCTGATTATTGTGACATTTATCTCTATACACTCTGTGATTATATATGTTGTCTTCTTTGGCGCATGTATGAGATGCACCCGGCTTTGTCCCTTAAAGCTTGGGGTGTTACAATATGGCCCAAGCAGTTCATCGCTTGTAGCTTCGATACATTTCAGCCAATCATCATTTGGCTCAACAAACTTACCTTCATATCTGAAGGTGTATTTCAACCTAACCAGCCCACCTTCATCAGATTTGTTGATAGTCTCCTTTGGCATTTCCCATTTCTCTACAAGTGGCCACACTCTGAAGGCTATGTGTTCCTGCACTAAATCCCTTATCCCGATGAAAGAGCAAACTATGCCAAAGGCCTTTCGGCATTCTTCGGCTGCTTCATCAATTTCCACCTTTGGTTTCCGGAGGCTGAAACGCTGTCAGATAGGGCACATGATGATTTCCTTAATGTTCTCTCGTGCTTTTAAATCATTTTTCACATAGAACCATTCCTTCATCCAATCTCCGGGCCATCTCTTCCGAAAAGTCGGCACAGGGCAGCTTGACCCAAAGCGAGCAACGAAGCTATAGCAGCCAAAATTATTATGGTATTGCTCTTTGCCCGAGGGTTTCGTCTCATATAACAGTTCGTGCATACTGCAGAAACTTTTTGCATCAGGCTCCAAGCCCTGACTTCTCACAGCCCATACGAAGATTCCCATTCTTATGATAGCTTCGGGAGTAATTTGGTGAAGAAAAATCTGGAATATCTTCAAAACTTCTACCACAAAACTACTTAGGGGGAACCAAAGCCCAGCCTTGAAAAAGCTTCGGAAGATCACCACTTCATTCTCTTCAGGAGTAGGAGCAGTCTTGTCTCCATTGTCAGCCCTCACCTGAGACATATCTCGAAAATATCTTCCCCTCATATTGTCAAGATGACTTTGCTTAATAGTTGATTTTCCGAAGATTGTGTGACTTGGTCGCCATGGTCGATCTTCAGAGTCCTCACCTCCACTTTCCACATCATAACTGTCACTATCACCAGTGTCTTCAGATAAAACTTCTAAAATATCCTTAGTGATCTTCTCTATATTTGTCTTTGCTATTGATTCAAGAAACCCAAGATTCTTCTCCTCAGAAAGACTCAACCTTGTTTCGGCAACAACTTTTTTATCTTCAGACATCTTCGGAAATGTTGGAAAAAGGTGTTCTCAAAGCCGAAGCTTAGAAAATTTAAAAAACCAAGCAAGTGTTGGTATGCAAGAGCTAAAAATTGGGAAAGCACGAGCAGATGGCAAGAAAGCATGCCAAATGAGCTCGCGGTGTGCTCTTATTTATACGCCTAGTGTGTTGCAAGTGGGAGGGCCCCGTTTGTCATTGACTGTTGCTATTCTAGCAAAGGAAAGGTGTTTTTTCGGACCTTCGCCTTAAGGCCTTCGTCCATATCGTAATAAGAATTTATCATTCTAACAAATTAATATTGCGAGGGGCTACTGTTGGGGGCCTTCGGCTTCCGAAGGTCCTCAAAAACATGATTTAACATTGTTTCTGGAGTATGATACATGAACAGGCACCTTCGGACTTAGGTCAAAACCACAGTGTGAAGAAGCACAAAGAATACGAAGGATGGCGCAGAGCCGAAGCTATGCGTAGGGGAGCTTCGGCGTGATAGCAGAAAAGGAAACCGACTTAAAGGGGAAAATGCTATTTTGACCCCGATGAATTACTATAGAGTTATTAGCAAATGTAAAGGGCATGGGTGTAATTTTACATGGGCTAGGTCCTGTGCCTATAAATAGATGAACAGTGCTCCCGTACTGTTCACGCTGACTTGGCATTTGCTTTTGCGTCACGCTTGTACCTTTATCTTCTTTCAAGCCGAAGGTACACTCGTAATTTGTTATCATTTCTATTCTTCCATAATAATAAAATAGAAATGAGTTAATAATAATATTTAAGCATTTATGTTATTTCTCATGCCTTATATGAATCTTTCTTCATTATTTGTTGTACTAATGAAGGTATGTCCTTCATAACCTTCGTTCGAAACTCATTATATCCCGAGGGAAATAATTCTTCGAAGGACGAAGGACTTTAACGTTTGACAATTTCTATGTTGCCTTGTTCTTAATTCATAGCATTTAAGTACTTTTTGGAAAGCTCTTGAAGTCATATCTTTTGATTCCCAAACACTATGAAGGCCCATAAGTACTTTTTGGAAAGCTCTTGAAGTCTAGTTTTCAATGCTTCTAAGGCCGACTTAATCAAATATACCAGAAAGGCAGCCGACCTATTTTAGTAATGACTGGTCAGAAGGTCAACAATCTGTTTGATGACCAAGTTTTCGTATTAAGCTGCATCAATCTATGAAGTTTCATTAAGTATGCTATACATGGTGAGAAAGCTTATCAAGTTAGCTTTCCAACGCATCTAGCCCCACATCATTTGGAGATTCCTAGGATAAGTTATTATCAAAATACTGAAGGTTGCGCAGAAGTCAAACAACCACACAGAATTCAGCTCTGCAAATCTCCCGAAGAGGCTCCTTCACATTAGCATGTGAAAATACTTTTGTTTCATGTTTATACCTCTCTAAGGCTGGTTGTTACTAGTATAAATACCCCCTATGTCTATGATGTAAGGCAGCTTTGAATAATCTAAAAATAGAACCTGTTGGGGACTTGTCCTTAAATGCTATGAATTAAGAACAAGGCAACACAGAAATTGTCAAACGTTAAAGTCCTTCGTCCTTCGAAGCATTATTTCCCTCGGGATATAATGAGTTTCGGACGAAGGTTATGAAGGACATACCTTCATTAGTACAACAAATAATGAAGAAAGATTCATATAAGGCATGAGAAATAACATAAACGCTTAATTATTATTATTAACTCATTTCTATTTTATTATTATGGAAGAATAGAAATGATAACAAATTACGAGTGTACCTTTGGCTTGAAAGAAGATAAAGGTACAAGTTTGACACAAAAGCAAATACCAAGTCAGCGTGAACGGTACTGGAGCACTGTTCATCTATTTATAGGCACGGGACACAGCCCATGTAAAATTACACCCATGCCCTTTACATTTGCTAATAACTCTATAGTAATTCATCGGGGTCAAAATAGCCTTTTCCCCTTTAAGTTGGTTTCCTTTTCTGCTATCACGCCGAAGCTCCCCTGTGCATAGCTTCGGCTCTGCGCCATCCTTCGTATTCTTTGTGCTTCTTCACACTGTGGTTTTGACCTAAGTCCGAAGGTACCTGTTCATGTATCATACTCCAGAAACATTGTTAAATCATGTTTTTGAGGACCTTCGGAAGCCGAAGGCCCCCAACAGAACCCTTTTGTTCAGCTGTGTGCTAACAAATATTGACAGTGATCTCTACCCCTTTGCTCTTGTGAATTCCTTCACGGGATTGCAGAAGCGGTAGCTTCATCCGCTCCCGTGTGTTGCTCCTACTCTCTTCAAGGTCTCCTCGATTGATTATAGGTTGTGTTGGTTGGTTCTTTGAGAGTGTGGTTGTGCGAATCCTCGATTCAAGTTGCCGGTTAAAGACGGTGGTTGGCTTCGAGTTTTATTTGTCAGGTTGCACTAGTTATCACTGCTTGTAGCAAGTTATCTTAGCTTCTTCGAAGCAAGTTATCTGAAGATTGATCCTACGTCGTGAAGATCAGGCATCATGACGCATCACTATCAGCGTTAGAACAGGAGCAGAAGCAATGTACCACGTGCTCGACCGTGGCTGACGCGTCGGTGCATGCCAGCCCGTGCGCCAGCGCCTAGCCGTGCGCGCCCGCGCTCCCACGCTGGTCCACGCCTGACTGTGCACCGCGCCTGCGCCTATAAAGCCACCCCAGACGTGCAACACTACACTCCGCACTTGCCCTCACTGTTCAGACCTAGCTCTTAGCTCCAGCGAGCTCTACGCCGCCCGCCCGAACCACTCGAGCACCGGCCACCACGGTCAGCCATTTCCGTAGGTACCTAGCCTCACCGAGCCCCTGGATAGCTTCACCGTGGAGCCGTGAAGCTTTTCCAAGAGATAACCGAGACCCTGCCTCACCGAAGCAGTGGAATCACCCTCGCCGAACTTCAGCCACTCCCCACCGCGCGTAGACTATGCTACCAGGTACACCATTGTCAAATTGCTTGTGCCTATGACTTCCTTGACCTCCCATGAAGCTCCCCAACTCACTAGATTGAGTTATTCCACCGTGGTTAGGCCGGGATCCTCGCCTGCGCGCGAGGTCCAACCAACTCCAGCCATCCCCGACGACGACCCGCACACCGACGTGATCGCCATGACCTCCCCTACATCATCGACCACTTCACCGGAGCTATCTCGCCGCCGGTAAGCCCCGCTGCCCTTTTCTCCGCCGCGGGTACTGCTCCAATAGGGGAAGGACCGCTGGTTAGATTTAGGGTTACCCCAGGGGGTTTTCTGCATTGTCACAGACTCGGTGGAATAGTAACCCGAGGACCTGTTTGTAAGGAAACGCAGGAAAAATATACCAGGGACCCTAGCGCAAAGTAGATTTTCCTTTTCCATTTGAAATTCAAATATTTAAATCTGCAGCAAACTAGTTAAATGAAAAACTTAAAGAATACTCATCTAAAATTAGTCAAACAAATTTTGTTAGGCCCTATGATTTATGCACTATCAGACAAAAATAGTAAACTTGATGTTCTCTGTACTAATTTTTAGAGTTTTGAATTAAATAAGAAAAATGTCCAAACCCTATTAATACAGTGAAAAATAGAAATACTTCTATACTGAACCGAAGAAAATTTGTTGAGATACTTACCTAGCATATGCATTGTTTAAAAATATTGAACACCCCAGTACACAAAAATAAACCAGAAATGTCCATTAAAAACTGTTTCTGCCCAAACTTTAGAAAAAAGAAAAAAGTGATAGAAAATAAAAACCAAAGAATGACCATATTTTTCCTAGCATGCCTAAGTTATATAGAAACTAGGAAAAATGTATGGAACCCTAGTCTAGTGCTAATCTAAGGTTATAATTTTATTATGCACTAAGAAATCAAGAAAAATCCATGATTAAAAATATAAGGTCAAATACAATAATGGCAAGAAAAATTCAGTAGACCTCTAACTACTAGTATACCACTACAAAAATGGTAAACACCCCAAACCATCACAATAAGTGAGTTGAACAATTAGAACTTGAATTTGGCCCATACAACAACAACAACAACAACAAAGCCTTTTTGTCCCAAGCACGTTGGGGTAGGCTAGAGATGAAACCCCATATGAAAACCTCAGAGCTCAACCCCCAAAGAAAAAAGGGAAAACAAAGGCAAAGGAGAACCGAAAAAACGACGAAACAGGGAAACACATAAAAGAGATAAAACCCACAAGAACCAGCAAGATCTAAATGGGCACAAGAAAAGGTCAAACGATTAATGAGGAAAAGCCAAACTATAAATCAAGGTTCTGGCACGTGAATTGCACACTTCCACCCCTTCCTATCCACGACGAGCTCTTTATCAATATTCCACTCCTTCAGGTCCCTCTTCACAGCCTCTGTCCACGTCAAGGTCGGTCGACCTCTACCTCTCTTCACATTCTTGGGACGCCTAATTATACCGATATGCACTGGTGCCTCTTCAGGTCTTCGTTGGATATGTCCAAACCATCTCAAACGATGTTGCATAAGCTTCTCCTCAATTGGCGCCACTCCTACTCTCTCTCGTATATCATCATTCCGGACTCGGTCTCTCCTTGTGTGGCCACATATCCAGCGCAACATACGCATCTCTGCCACACATAGTTGTTGGACATGTCGTCTTTTAGTGGGCCAACATTCTGCTCCATACAACATAGCCGGCCGGATTGCTGTCCTGTAGAATTTGCCTTTTAGTTTGTGTGGCACCCGGGGGTCGCATAAGACACCCGCCGCTTGCCGCCACTTCAACCATCCAGCTTTAATTCCATGACTGACATCCTCATCGATGTCTCCATCCTTCTGAAGCATTGATCCTAAGTAACGAAAAGTGTCTTTCTTGGGTACCACTTGCCCATCAAGACTAACATCGCCATCTTCATACCCCATGGCACTGAAATCACACTTCATATACTCCGTTTTAGACCTACTAAGCCTAAAACCTTTTGCTTCCAGCGTCTGCCTCTACAATTCCAACTTTTGCGAAACTCCACTCCTACTCTCCTCAATAAGTACCACATCATTGGCAAAAAGCATACACCACGGTATATCTCCTTGTATGTCCCTTGTGACCTCATCTATCACCAAAGCGAAAAGATAAGGGCTCAAAGCCGACCCTTGATGTAGTCCTATGTTAATTGGAAAGTCATCGGTGTCCCCATCACTTGTTCGGACACTTGTCACAACATTAATGTACATATCTTTAATAAGATTAATGTACTTTGTTGCTACTTTGTGTTTTTCCAAGGCCCACCACATTACACTCCTAGGTACTTTGTCATAAGCCTTCTCCAAGTCTATGAAGACCATATGCAGGTCTTTCTTTTGTTCTCTGAATCTCTCCATAAGTTGTCTTAGTAAGAAAATGGCCTCCATAGTTGATCTCCCGGGCATGAAACCAAACTGATTTTGGGTCAGGCTCGTCATCTTTCGCAGGCGGTGTTCAATGACTCTCTCCCATAGCTTCATTGTATGGCTCATGAGCTTAATTCCACGGTAATTAGTACAACTTTGAACATCTCCTTTGTTCTGGTACTAATGTACTCCGTCACCACTCGTCGGGCATTCTGTTTGTCCGAAAGATGGTGTTGAAAAGCTTAGTCAGCCATACTATCGCTATGTCTCCAAGGCATCTCCATACCTCGATAGGGATACCATCAGGGCCCATCGCCTTTCCTACCTTCATCCTTTATAGCGCCTCCTTAACTTCATATTCTTGTATCCTTCGTACAAAACCCTTGTTGTTGTCATCGAATGGTTCGTCCAATTCTATTGTAGAACTCTCATTCCCTCCATTGAACAATTTGTTGAAGTACTCCTTCCATCTGTTCTTGATCTCTTCATTCTTCACTAATAGTTGGTTTGCTTCATCCTTGATGCATTTGACTTGGTTGACATCCCTTGTCTTCCTTTCACGAATCTTGGCCATCCTATAGATATCCTTTTCTCCCTGCTTTGAGTCCAACCGTTGATAAAGGTTGTCAAATGCTTGACCCCGGGCTCTACTAACCGCTCGCTTTGCAGACTTCCTCGCTATCCTATACTTCTCTATGTTTTCTGCACACTTGTCATGATGTAAGCGTTTGTAGCAATCTTTCTTCTCCTTGATAGCCTTTTGGACATCTTCGTTCCACCACCAAGTGTCTTTAACTTCCCTTCTGTTTCCTTGACTCAACCCAAACTCTTCTGAAGCTATCTTTTGGATGCACATCGCCATCTTCCTCCACATGATATTTGTGTCTCCCTCTTCTGCCCAAGGGCCCTCCTCGATAACTCTCTCCTTGAAAGTTTGGGCCACATTCCCTTTAAGCTTCCACCACTTTGTTCTAGTGACCTTGTTATGCTTATTCCGTTGTAAACGAATCTTAAAACGGAAGTCAGCTACGACAAGCTTATGTTGGGTTACCACACACTGTCCAGGTATAACCTTGCAATCTAAGCAGGCATGCCTGTCCTCTTTTCTCAAGAGGACGAAATCAATCTGGCTAGTGTGTTGGCCACTACTGAAGGTCACCAGGTGGGATGTCCTCTTCCTAAAGAAAGTGTTTGCTATAAACAAGTCATAGGCTAGGGCAAAGTTCAGGATTTCCTCTCCTTCTTGATTCCTAGTCCCAAAGCCGAAGCCTCCATGCACACCCTCGAAACTGGTGCTAGATGTACCCACATGACCATTGAGATCTCCTCCTATGAAGAACTTCTCGCCAACTGGCACACTACTAACCATTTCCTCCAGGCCTTCCCAGAACTCCCTCTTTGAGTTCTCATTAAGGCCTACTTGAGGAGCATACGCGCTGATAACATTGAGAATCAAGTCCCCAATGACCAGCTTGACTAGGATGATTCTATCTCCAACCCTCTTAACATCTACTACCCCATCTTTAAGGCTCTTGTCGATCAAGAAGCCTACTCCATTCTTGTTTGTTGCAGTCCCCGTGTACCACAACTTGAAGCCTATACCTTCCACTTCCTTCGCCTTCTGTCCTTTCCACTTGGTCTCTTGAACGCATAAAATATTTACTCGTCTCCTCACCGCAACGTCAACTATTTCTCGTAACTTACCTGTTAAGGAACCTACGTTCCAACTACCTACACGGACACTAGTTGGCTTGACTAGCTTCCTTACCCTTCGCACCCGCCGAGGAAGATGCAAAGACCCTTGCTCATTTTCCACTACACCTGGGCGCCGATGTAGCGCGCCACTAAGGATGCGACGACCCGATCCTGGCTCACTTATCACCGGCTCCAGATCAAGAGACGGTGCGTCACTTAAGGGGTGATGGCCCGGCCCTTGCTCATTTAACACCATACCCGGGTTCCGATATGGCGCGTCGCTAAGAGGGTTACGCCCCAATGATTTTCTTTATGGTTTCATCTCCATAAGATTTGGCTGGTTTTTACGTTGGTTTGCCGGACCTAACACAACCCTCCTCCTTTACCGGGCTTGGGACCGACTATGTTGAAACGACTTAAGGAAGTCTTCCAATCAACATAATTCAAATAAATCAAAAGAAAGACTAAAAATGGGAAATAGTAAGCAACCAATTTTTACCCAACTACTTATGATGTAAGCCACAAGAGAAAAATATGAAACTAAGGTAAAAATATGATGTAATACACCTCACTTCCTACCCCATGAAAAAGGCCATATATTCCAAGAAATTCTACCACCCCTTCCCTTTGAGCAAAATTAGCAAACTTCTAGAATGATTGCTCTTGCGTAAAGAAGAAGATAGAAAAACTAAGAAATCTGTTGTTTGACATTTTTCAAATATAGTAGTAGTAGAAAGCACCAATAGGCCCTGAAACTTTAGAAAATCACAATAAAATGACCAGTGGGTATCATTGGCTAAAATTTGGTACAAAGTTTATTATTACTCCTAAATGCCAGCAAAAATAAACCTTAGGCAAAAATACACTGTTAGAAGAGAGTTGTAGTTCAAGCACCCCGTCTGCCCTAATTTTTAATATTTTTGTGTAGGGAAAACCACTATCATTTTAAGCCTAAATTTTTGATACCGAGGTATGCAAGCCAGTGAGAAGCCACTGTAATTTTTACAGAATGTTTGAAATTTTTTGGAACTATGTTATAGTTCAAAACTACTCTAAGAAGCATAAACAAAAAAGTACTAAGTTATGTCATAAATGCTTCAGCCAAGAACCTTATTTTATCATCGCTAAGACATAGCTAAGACATAGAAGGAATGTTAAGTACAACCTTAATCCAACTTCCTATATTGACCACACTTATTTCTAATTGCCAAGTATACCCCAAGAACCTTAATTAAGGGAGCTAAGACCTGCCCTGCTAACTTGGGCACATCACCTCGCATTTCACATATTTAATTTACATACATGGCATGCCTATATCTTATTCATTTAATTCATTTAGATTGCAACCTCGCTGATGGAGAGTACATGTTCATCCCCGAGCAAGGAGCTACCCAAGAGGAAGCCCAGGAGCCAGCTCAAGAGCCTACCGCCGAGGATCTCCCCGCAGCCTCAGCTTTTGAAGGCAAGCCCCAGCTTTATGCATAACCGTTTTACATATGATATTTTACTACACTTAATGTTTGTAGGCTTGTAATGTGCACATAAGTGTAGGAGTTGCTTGAAACCTTAGTTGCATGAACTCATGATTCCTTTTTGAGATGGATACTAGTATGCTAGGTCGAGTAGCTGCTTTGCTAATCAGGATCTCGGTAGAAGTCGAGTGATTTTTCTAGCACTCGAGCGTGATTGTATTCATCTTTATAACATGATCTATGATGGTTTATGGACTTGGATCCAGGGTGGATGCCTTGTCTATGAGACAGAAATGGAATTAAGGAATAATGTGTGGATACCTGAGTCAAGCTTTTGAAAGTACTAAACACATGTCAAGAAATATGGTAACCGGTAAACCTAGTACCTGAGTGAAGCTGGGCGCGGACTTTCCCCCTCACTTGTCCTGAGACACGGTCTCCCATGCTAGCTATGGTGGGTGCAAGTGCAGCCACTACACGGCGGCAGCCGGGGTCAGTGGGGCATTGTATGCCAAGGCAGTGAGTCCTGGCCGCGAACGGGGAATCGATGGAGACGGTTGACGTGTGTGGGGACGGAGTACCCCTACATGTCGTGTGTTTAGGTTTACCTTGCAAGGTTAAAACTCAATTCGGATCGTCTGCTTCTCGCAGCTAATGAGACTGCTTGACCCCTTGTACCGCATTGAGTAAAAAGTGAAATGAGGTTTTACTTGGGATAACATGTTGATTGTACTAAATGATTGTTACCATGTATGCTTAGAAAGGAGCGAACCTAGCTAAATTAATTATGCTAGAACTGAAAAAGCTAAAATTGATTTTAGACTCAGCTAGTGCTTTTGGCAAACCAAACCCCTCAGCCAAACAGTTGCATGGTCTAGAGGTAGAGGGGTAGACTCCTCACACCGGGTAAGTCTAGCTGAGTATTAATATACTCAGCCTTGCTTGTGGCATATTTTTTCAGGTACGCTACAAGATATGGTTGACGGTGTGACTTGGCCTTCCTCTCTACCACCGGGTTGGACGGTTGAGTGGGATGCTGCCTCGACAGGAGAGGACCAGGAGGAGTAGTGGGCCAGGCCTTGCTCTAGTCCTCCTTATCGTCGTTATCGATTATTCGCTGCATTTTAAATTATGAACTTGTTCTCTTTATTTAAAACTCTGATTTATGTAATAACTCTAGTACCTTAATTTGTGGTTTCATGTTTATTGTATTCTCTCTATGCCTCACCTTCGCGTGAACTAGTGGTATTCGATCCTTGGTAATGGCTTTACCAGACTAGATCTGAGGGATCGACAGTTTATTCCGATTTAAGTGTGTTGCTGCCTCTAAGGCGTGACAGGGGCACTTAAGCTGGAATAATTCGGGCGGTTCTGCCATAGCTGGTAGCGGAGCGAGTACCACTATAGAGAAATAAATAAGTCGTGAATACCATCTTTTCAAAAATAAAATTTGCTTAGAAACCAGTGTTGGAATCGTCAGGACTAGAACGCTAGACCTAGGACGAAAGGCCTTAGGAATAGTGGGGGAAAACAGGTGGCTATATAAGTAGGCCACATAGGCCAGTCTTAAATCTGTAGGGATGCCTTTGAAGCACCCCTCTGATCGGTGAGGAGACGTTCTTTCCAGCATGCATGCATTATGAAATATGAAGAAACTAGAAACTAAGGAAATATGCATCTAAGCATGAAGGTAACAGATAGGGTTAATAATAAATAACAAAATGTGTAGATGAATCTAATCTAACCCACCTCCTTTTAACAACCCGGGTACATGTTTTTCCTTTCCACTACCATAACCTTTACGTCTAACCCTCTTTCACAGATGACTTGACCCACCCCCATCAATAAAGGAGACACTCGTTTCAATTCCGACTACCTTTCCCACGGGGGCTTTCCCTCCATCTTGTGGGAGGTGCTCTGCTCAGCCGGTTACCCTACACCCCCTCTATATACGGTGCATCTATACGAGGAGCATCGGGTGCCATGTTGCAGGGTTTGGTTGACTCTGGAGGCTCACCCTCTGCATGCCGGGTTGGCATTCCCTTGAATCTGAGACTATTGGGTTTAGGGCGGATGACACCACCGAGGCCGCAGCTATGAAGACCTTGATGACCTTCTGCGGATACCATCCCTTGGAGATGGTAATGCACCCACTGGGACTCTTCCCCGCTGAGAAGAGGGATGACCCCATGTGGTGCAATAGAGTGAGCCACGTAAAAGATGTATGGGCTATGCATCCTGACCAAGTTGGGAGGATCACCGTTCAGTGTATGAGCGCATTGTACCGCCTACATGCCTTGCAGAGCGACGCCGTGGAACACCTCACTAACCTTGCTCAAACCACTAAGCTCACCCTCGACAATCGAGAGGACTTCATGGTCGACTTGTCTTCAGAATTGGTGGAGAAGGACCTACAGGTGGAACTGTGAAGCCAACGCATCGCGACCTTAGAGCAGCAGGTGGAAATCCAGGATAACACTATCAATATTCTGGAAATCCAGCTCCACGATGTGCAGGAGGAACTTGAGGAAGCCAACGACCACCTAGAGATGCACCACCAGGACATGGAGGCAAACGAGGCAGAAAGCGAGGGAGAGAAGGCTCCTGAGGAATTAGAGCCAACTCCCGGTCAAAATGCGACTCCCTCCGGAATGCCCCCTTCATCTGCATCCATTGTTACCTCTACCACTCAGGGTTGATGAGTTAGTTTGACATATTAGGAGGACAAGAACCGACACGAGCTTAGTTTGGTATCAGATTTTGGACTAGGCTTATGGGTGCATTCCCCTAAATTGTTGTAACCCAAGGAAAACTTTTATGAGCAAGGAAATGAATGCAGTCATGTTATCCTCGTTTGATTCAATATTATGTTATTACATTTTCTCTGTATCATATAAAGAATATTGTTCGGAATCATGGATCGAGGTAACAATGGCAAAAAATTTCTATTTTCAGATGGCAGCTAGGTAGCGTCGCGGGCAGAACGAGCAGGTTCCCCCGCCACCTCCTCCAGCTCCCATGGTGCAGGAGCTAATGGCTCAGTAGAATGAGATTCTGCGGCAGTTATTATAGCGCTAGCCCTACCCTCAACAGTGTGGTGGAGGCCAGCCACAACGTCCTCCGGCCACGACAATCTATCAAGAGTTTCTGAGCATGCAACCACCCTTGTTCACCAAGGCAGAGGATCCGTTAGACGCCGACGTCTGGCTAAGGTTGTGGAGTCAAAGATCCCACTCCTCACGGGAGCTTGCCCTGACGACACGAAGACTCGCTTCGCCGCAAAGCAGCTTCATGGACCTGCTAGGACATGGTGGGACCATTTCCGTGCCATGTTACCTGCTGACCATGTGGTGACGTGGGAGGAGTTCAAGACGGCTTTCAGGGGACACCATATTCCAGTAGGGATTCAGGACAGCAAGCTCAATGAGTTCTTGGCATTAACTCAGGGACTCGCACTGTGCTACAGTATGCCCAGGCCTTCAACGACCTGTGCCAGTATGCGGGTTATCATGCAGATTCAGACGAAAAGAAGAGAGACCATTTCCGCAGGAGACTCAACACCAAGCTACGTGAGCGCCTCAACACTGTTCGAGCTGATAGCTTCAATGAATTGGTCAACCTTGCCATATCACAAGAAGACTTTATTGTAGCTCACCGGGCAGAGAAGAAGATGAAGGCACCAATGTCAGGACCCTCAACTCCACCCCAGAGATTCTAGATTGTCTCCAACAGTCAGAGCAAAGGATTCCAGCAGTAGGCAGGAAGATGGGTTATCAGGCCTCCTCAGCAGCAGAAACGAGCATCCAACCATTTCCCCGCTCCCGCTCCAAGGAACACAGTAGCAGCAATTTCACCAATCATGACTGGTACATTTTATGTTTTTCATCAACCTGCTTTGATTCTGTTTGACTCTGGTGCATTACATAGCTTCATTAGCTAGAAGTTCAGTGCTAAATGTCAACTGCCCTTCTGTCATACCCGAGGGTCTTTCATGATTGCAATGCCCGGAGGCAAGATTGTGACCAATCCATTAAATCAAAGTGTACCTATCCAGTTGGGGAGCAAAATCTTAAAATCTACACTTCTGATTTTGGGTTAGAGAACGTAGATATCATTTTGGGAGCTAACTGGATGAATCAACACTGGGTGGTGTTGGATGTAGCTGCAAGAACTCTAGAAATCTGTTCTCCTACCTTCGGATACCTCACGTTATATCTGCCCAACCAAGAGACCACTCAGTCATGTGCTTTCTCCATGATAGAACTACCCTTGAAGAAAATCCCAGTGGTCTGTGATTATGTAGATGTTTTTCCTGATGAGTTGCTAGGAATGCCGCCAGATCGGGATATCGAGTTTGCCATCGAATTGCAACCGGGAATGGCACCTATCTCTAAGAGGCCCTACCGGATGCCACCCGCCGAGTTGGTAGAATTGAAGAAACAACTGCAAGAATTGTTGGACAATGGTTTCATCCGCCCAAGTACTTCACCTTGGGGATGTCTAACCTTGTTCATGAAAAAGAAGGATGAAAGCTTGAGATTGTGTACAGATTACCGCCCACTCAATGCGGTGACTATCAAAAACAAGTATCCTTTGCCTCGTATTGATGTTCTTTTCGATCAATTGGTCAGAGCCAAGGTGTTTTCCAAAATAGATCTTCACTCCGGCTATCATCAGATCAAGATACGAGCAAGTGATATTCCCAAGACTGCTTTCTCAACCAGATATGGACTGTATGAATATCTTGTGATGTCTTTCGGGCTAACAAATGCACCCGCATACTTCATGTATCTGATGAATTCAGTCTTCATGCCTGAATTGGACAAATTTGTGGTGGTTTTCATTGATGATATCTTGGTGTACTCAAGGAACGAAGAAGAGCATGTCGGTCATTTGCATGTAGTGCTGCAACGTCTAAGATCACACCGCCTTTATGCCAAATTGTCAAAATGTGATTTCTGGCTAAAGGATATTAAATTCTTGGGTCACACTATCTCTCAAGGTGGCATAGTTGTTGATCCGGATAAGGTGCAAGAGGTGATGAATTGGAAGCCACCCATGACTATCCGTCAGATTCGGAGTTTTCTGGGATTGACTAGGTATTATCGTTGATTCATTCCAGATTTCTCTCGAATTGTGAATCCTATGACATAATTGTTGAAGAAGGGAGCAAAATTCGAATGGGGTCAAAAATGTGAAGATGCCTTCCACACCCTGAGGCAACATCTGACCACAACACCTATGTTAGCGCAGCCTGACAACAAGTCGTTTGATGTGTATTGTGATGCCTCTAGCACTGAACTAGGTTTTGTTTTAATGCAAGACAACCGAGTCATTGCCTATGCATCCAGGGCACTCAGACCGCATGAGCAAAACTATCCTACTCATGACTTGGAGTTAGCAGCCGTGGTTCATGCATTAAAAATGTGGAGGCATTACTTGATGGGAACCAACTGCAACATCTATACAGATCACAAGAGCCTCAAGTACATCTTTACTCAGGCTGATCTCAACATGAGGCAGAAAAGATGGCTAGAATTGATCAAGGACTACGACTTGGAAGTACACTACCACCCTGGGAAGGCTAATGTGGTAGCAGATGCCCTAAGTCGAAAGTTGCAATGCAATTGTATGGTGATGGATTCTCGCATCAATGCCCTGTGTGACGAGTTGAACAAGATGAGGATCAAAGTGATTCCTTCTGGTACCTTATCTCACATCTCTGTCGAGCAAACCTTGCTGGACCAGATTGTTATGGCCCAACTCAGTGACAAGGGAGTGCAAATCATCAAAGAGAATATTAATCAGAAAGTGGAGAAGTATAAGTGCTTTCACCAAGACAGCAAGGGGATACTGTGGTTTGAAGACAGATTGGTGGTTCCTAAAAATAGGGACCTCAAGAAGAGAATCTTGGATGAGGCTCATGTCTCCAAATTCTCCATGCACCCAGAAAGCACCAAGATGTACCATGATCTGAAGCCCCTATATTGGTGGACCAGAATGAAGAGGGAGATAGCCCAGTATGTATCGGAATGTGACACCTGTCAGAGGATAAAGGCAAGCCACTTAAAATCAGCTGGTGGCTTGCAACCCCTATCGATACCTTCATGGAAATGGGATGACATCAGCATGGATTTCATTGTGGGTCTGCCCAACACCTCTCGACATCATGATTCAATCTGGGTCATTGTGGACCGATTGATAAAAGTGGCACATTTTCTTCCAGTGCACACCACCGATAAGGCTCATAAGTATGCAGAGTTGTACATTGATCGAATTGTGTGTTTGCACTGATTACCTCGGACGATTGTGTGCCTGACCTAGTGATGGAAGCCGAAAGAAAGGTCAAGTTGATTAGGAAGAACCTAGAAGCTGCTTAGGCCAAGCAAAAGAGTTACCATGACAAGAGAAGGAAACCCTTCCAGTTTGAAGTGCGAGATTTCATATATCTGAAAGTATCACCCACAAAAGGAGTGCAAAGGTTTGGGATCAAAGGCAAGTTAGCCCCTCGCTACATTGGACCTTATGAGATCATAGAAGCATGTGGACCCGTGGCATACAAATTGAAGCTACCTTCAAAAATGTCTGCCATCCATAATGTGTTCCATGTATCCCAATTGAATAAATGTGTTTGTTTGCCAACCAAGGTCGTAGTAGAACTAGATGTGGAGATAGAGCCAGATCTGTCATATCAAGAGTACCCCTCCAAGATTATGGATTGCAAGGAAAGATCAACTCGTGCGAGGTCGACCAAAATGTATAAGGTCCTGTTGGGGACTTGTTCTTAAATGCTATGAATTAAGAACAAGGCAACACAAAATGTTAAATAATAATATCCTTCGTCCGCTGAAGCATTATCTCCCCAAGGATCTAATGAACTTCAGACGAAGGCTACGGGTAGGATACCACGAAGGTCATACCTTCCTGATCAAATGTAAAACAATCCGAGATAAAATATAAAATATTAAACATTAGAGAAAGATCTATTGAAAAACAAATGATATTATTCATCTATCTTATAATATGGACTTAAATATTAAAACATAATATTCAGGTACGTTTATACCTTCGCCTTAACAGAAAGTAATCATTCCAGCGTAATGCGTTAACGATTACAAGATTGCGTGTCCAGTGCCGGGGTACTGTTCACCTATTTATAGGCACAGGGTGCAGCCTGTGTAAAATTACATTTATATCATTTACAATCGACTACAATAATGACACAAAACATCATGGGTTTTTAAGTCAATCCATCTTTAAGTCGGTTCGGCCCTTCGTCTTGAAATCTGTCATTATGTCGAAGCTCTATAGGTGATAGCTTCGACGCTTTCTCCTGAGAAGATCTTCCGAAGGTGTTCTCTTTCTTTAGGATCTTCGACTACGAAGCATACCCCCAACAGTAGCCCCTTCGCAGTGCTAGATCGTTTTTCGTAACGAGATTGATCCGTGAAAAAGTCTTCTAGGCTTCGGGACGCCGAAGATCCGAAAAACACCTTCCCTGAGCTCGTTGGCGAGAAACGATTAAAATAATCGTCGCGCGCGCGGTGGCCCCATCTTGCAGCAATTATGCGCGCCCCAGCGATTCACCTTCTCGGACCCTATGGCCCACCGTTCAGCGAGTGCAGGCGACTGTTTGTTCGGTGTGGGAGACCTTGACGATTCACCTTCCCACCTGCGGCACTATATAAACAGACGGGTAGGTGGGAAGTTACCACAGCATTCATTGCTATTGCACTGTTTTGCTGCCAAAATTTTAGTCATAGCCGAAGCAAATCATCTTGCTCAGACGAAACTTCGCTTTTGATTCTGCTTCGTCAAAAGAGGAAGAGCTTCGGGAAAATCAGAAAAGTTAACAACAAGAACTTAAGAAAGTCATAATCAAATGGCCAGAGTTTGCTCCACTGCTAGAGTTGATCGTGAGGGAGATGAGACCGAAGCTACTGAGACTGTTCCGATTTCCGAAGCAATGAAGCAGTCTGGGCTGGTAACGTCTGTGGACGTCCCTACTGCTGAAGTAGAGTTTAATACCCAAAAATGAATACAATGAGTATATAGTTGATATTCTTATTTTGTGTGACATAAATTCCTCATAGCAAGAGCATACCTATAATTAAGAGTGATTAATTAAAATAAATGATACTCCAACTAAATTATGCATCATGCTGAGGTTTCATTTTGTGTGCATTTTCGTGACAAGATAAAACTAATGTACAAAATATATAGGTATGTCTAAGTCCAAAGTGGGATTTAAAATCTAAAAGGATTCTAGAAATTAAGAAAAGAGAAGCACTAATAATCACAATGTGAATATTAAATAGATAAATTTACCCCTACCATGTATAAGATGAGTATTTAGTGGGAAAACAAAACTACCAGGAGTTTGAATTTGAATAGGAATTCAAACTTATAAATTTGAAAATTAAAAAGAAAAGAAAGGAAAATTCAAAAGAAAAAGAAAAGAAAAAAAGGATAAACCAGCGACTGGGCCGACTTCTGATCAAATCGGCCGACTAATTCCGCTTCTTCCGCGCGGCCCAATTACCCTCTTCACTATGCTGCGCTGTGGTCCCACTCGCCAGCCTTTACGCAGCTCTACCTCTCGCGCGCGTGCAGTTCTTCCACTGCCACTAGGACCCGCCAGTCAGCAATGTCTTCGAGCTCGGTCTGCGAAGACCGGACCTCCAATCGGAGCGAGAGTAGTTGTAGCCGCCGGTGTCCGCTCGTGCGCCCGCTGCCCTCGGGGACTGCCAGGTTGCGTTCTGGAGCTGCCATTGTTGGGACCGGAAGCTTGACTGCGCCGTCGGGCCACCATGCATCATGGTGCCGCTGTGTCACATTGACCGGACCATCTCCGCCTAGACCTGAGGTGAGGAATCCACCACATCGTTATACTTACCCTTCTCTCCCTATAGCGCCAGCTTGGCTCAAGATTTAGACTCGGGTGTGGGATCGTCTGTGCGTCGGTCATGGTGCCAGGGCGTCTGCGCCGTCGCTACCTGGGCACAAAGGAGGACAAAGGCGCCAGGGCCGTTGAATTCCTTGCGGACGGCCAGGATTAGAGGGTGGGCGTCCTTGCGGTAGGGGGAATTCTGGGCCGTTGATCACACTACGTGGGGCTCAGATTTGATTGAGCAAGGGCTTACCGTGGACCGCGGATCTGGGATCCAATGGCTCCGAGTGATGCGGCCGTATGTACCGAGGTGATTTAATCCGGGCTGTTCAACCATAATCGAGCGGCTCTGATCGGTGTGTAGATTATTACTATGTATTTTGTTTACATGTTTGGTGTGATGTTAATTTTCTCTATATACCGTGCTTGTTTGTGCTGTGGCGAGTAGAAGAGAACGTTACTGAGGATACTGGTGAGCAGCAGATAGAAGTAGCTGAGCAGGAGCTCATTGAAGGCAAGTTGTGCCCTTGACCACTTTTTACCCAATAATGTTCTTAATGTCACTTATTCATGCATAGGTTAATTTTGATGGGACCCAATAGGTCACCCTAGATTGTTTATCTCATTACCTTGTTTACCCCTGAATCACTTGGGTAGTTTGCTAGTGCTTTACATGGTTTTGGGATAATCATTTATTATATCTATGTTCCAATTCTTTTGTTATTCTATTTATGTTCATGTCAAGATCATTAATGTTAATTGGAACATAGAGCTTAAATTGAGAAACACGTGCCACCACAAGGGTTTAATGGGATGCCCTTGGCTGACTAATTAGGAAAGCTAGTGGAAGACTACCTTACCCGAAAGGTGCAAGGTCGGTAGGGGAGTTGCATGCAAGGAGGTTCTCGGGTTGATTTAGCTGCGATGGCGGTCAGACGGGGGATTCTTGCAAGTGCTCTTCCCATAAACTGTAGCGGGTTTTCGGAAGCTAGTGGAACTTTGTAAAGGCCTCGTAGTGTTGCCCTGTCGCGCTTCCTAGGTAGATGTGTATGGGAGTCGCGACCCCTTGGCAGATGGGTAACATGACTTGTGGGTAAAGGGTACAACCTCTGCAGAGTGTAAAACTGGTATACTAGCCGAGCTCACGGTCATGAGCAGCTCAGGACTCTCTGATGATTAATTTATGGAACCTAAATTCAATTTTGTCATTTGCATTGCATGGGTTTATTATTAATTTTGTTCTATTACTTTACTTAAGGTTTGGTATTTACTTACACTTAGTAACTGCTAATAAAATTTTGACCAACTACTTAAAAGCAATGCTCAGCTTTAACCCCTGTCATTGATTAGCCTTACACATCACATGAACTCCCACTTTTGTGAGTTCATGTCCACTGGTTCCCCACAACTTGTTGAGCTATGATCATGTGTGAGCTCACCCTTGCTGTCTCACACCCCCCCCCACAGGAGAAGAACATGCGGTTCAGGAGGAGCCACAAGGAGAGGAGTTTGATCTGATCTAGGTGGCGTTTCTCAGTTGACATTTGCGCCAATGACGATCCTTAATTCGTTTTATATTTATCTTTTATTTTGTAATAAGACTTCCGCTATGTAATAAATACTCTGATTATTGTGACATTTATCTCTATACACTCTGTTATTATATATGTTGTCTTCTTGGCGCATGTATGAGATGCACCTGGCCTTGTTCCTTAAAGCCGGGTGTGACACAGAACAAGCTGATGTTGAGGAGACCGATTCTGAAGATGATTATAGCAGCGCGGTGCCGAGCAAACCCAGCCATCTGGATTTTGGAAAATCCACAATCTCCGAAGGTGACCTACCTAAGATGTTGAAATTGGGTTATTTTAATGAAGAAAAGAAAGAGCTAGTTCGCTTTGGTGGAGAAGAAACTACTCCGAAGCCAGGAAAAGACGAAGTAGTAGTTTTTAAGAGTTTCTTCAAAGCTGGTTTGAGGTTCCCTTTGAATAAGATGATTGCTGATGTGTTGAAGAAGTTTGGGATCTACTTTCATCAGCTAACTCCTAACGCTATCGTTAGGCTTAGCGTTTACATTTGGGCTCTCTGAAGCCAAAGGGTGGAACCATTTGCCGAAGGTTTCTGCCGAGTGCATGAGCTGCATTACCAAACCAAGGCCAGAAGAGATGGGTTACATGAAAACTTCAGCTGCTACAATTTTGCCTACCGCAAGACTACAAAATTTCCTGTGATCAGTTACCGAAGCAAGTGGCCGGTTGGTTGGAAATCGGAATGGTTCTACGTCAAGGTTGACGATGATAAGGAGAAGCTGGTCCAGAGTCCACTAGAGCTGATCTTCGGAGAGACCAGAACCCCGTGCAATATGACACCAGAGGGTCCAACCAAAATTGCACTGGCTGAATTTAGGGTTATCACGGAGCACATCGACACTAGGGACTTGGTGCAGGAATTTTTGGCTTTCAAAGTGTTCCCAACTATGAAAGAGTGGGCCATGCCGAAGCTTGAAGGAAAAAAGAAGGAAGGAGAACTTATCCGGCTGCCCTACCATTACAAATTCAAGAGACATTTCAATGTGCCCTGCCAAGAATGGTTGGATACAATCGAAGTAATGTGCAACGAAATACTTGGAAATTATTCTAAAAAAGAAGATCAATTGATGACTGCGGCCTTCGGCACCCGTCCGAAACGAAGGCTAAACCGAGTGATGGATGCTATAGGTTTTGAATATCCTGACTACGAGCGCTAGACAAGGGTGCCGAAGGCCAAAAAAAAGAAAAAGAGTAGCTAGTGCTCTAAATAAGGACGATGAAGATCAACCAAAGAAGAAAAAACAAGAGTCTGAAGCGAAAACAGTTGCTCCGAAGAAAAGAAAGGCTTCGACTCCGAAGCAAAAATCAATTGATGAAAAAGAAAGGACTTCTGCGACTTCCTCTGCTACTGAAATAGAGGAAATTTTAAAGGTAATGACTGAAACTTTGCCTGTCAAACTAAGTCCACTGGGGCTACATCTGACGAAGCTTTTTCAGAAGGAAAAGGAGCCCATAAAAACGACAGCACCTAGGCCAAAGAGGCAAAGAATCGTTACTGTGACAGAAGTCATTGAAGCAACACCACCAGGAGCTTCAGCTCTGAAGGTGTCGGCTATTGAAAGCATGACAGCTACTGAAGCTGTACCTTCGGAGGCTGCCGCAGAAGAGGCCAGAGCCGAAGATGCCAAATCCGAAGATATTAATTTAGAAAGCATGGCTGCTGATATAGACAAAATGCTACTAAACATGGCCACGGAAGAAGTTGCCGCAGCCATCGAAGAGACTACGGCCGCAAAACCCGAGAAAGAAGAAATGACCAAAGATACTTCAGAAGATGAAGCTTTTGACTTTCAAAACTTAGTTGGCCAAGAGCTGACAAAAGCTGAAAAAAAAGAACTAAAAGAATATGCTATATCTTGCGGGTATCGACCGGGAGCGCTTCTCTTTGGTGGCATTGATGATGAAAGGTTGGGCTGCATACGAGATCAGACCGGCGCGAAAGTTATTGGTACTCTATCAAAGAGTATCGGTTTCCCAAAGCTCGAAGCAGATATCAGTCGCTACCGATTTTAAGGTAAACAACTTTTGTCTAACTTTTATTATTTGTAATAACATAAATGTTTTCTAACGAAGGTTATTTGCCCGCAGAGTATGCTGTTGAGCAAAGCTCTAAAAATACAGCAGGACTTAGTGGATAAAAAGCACGAAGTTATAATTGAGAACTTAGAGAACAAGATAAAAGAGCAATCAGTTGCCATCGAAAAGAAAGACTTTGAGCTTCAAACAACCGAAGGCTTATTAGCGGATGCTGAAGCCAAAATAACAGAATTAAATTCGAAGCTTCTTTCTCAATCAGAAAATTTCGAACAAGAAAAGCTGAAGCTTGATGCAAAACTTGAGGCCGAAGTGCAAAAAAGTTCGGAGCTACAAGAATCTTTGACAAGCCTTCAGAATAAATGCCTGGAGTTCAGCAATCGATGCGTTCAACGGCTAAAGCAGGTGTTCTATTTTATTGGAGCCAGCAGCGAGAAGTTCATTCCTTCGGCTGAAGACCTGCCTGGTGCCTTCGAGCATATTGAAGGTGAAATTAATGATCTTGACGAAGTTATAGCCGGGCATGGTGACTTATGTGCCCTGGTAGCTTCTTGGGGCACAGCTGTTGCCTTTCTGAAGTGTGGATGTGAACACGGAAAAGTTGTCAATAGACCCAGCTTCAGCTTGTCACCAGCAGTCTTAGATAACATTCCCAACCTGGCCAGAAGTATTGCGAATAGATTTATAAAATTAGTATGGACAAAGGGTGGACGGAGCAAAGCTGGTGACGAAGCTCGAAGCCACCTTAAGCCGGTAACAAAATCATACCTTATGCTTATCTTTTCCTTTGAATTTTGAATTTAGCTTATAATACTTACATACAGGATGACCAAGCCGAAGCTAAAGCTGCGGAGTAAAAAGATGAAGCTCCATGAATGCTGACGAAGCTCGAGTAGTATGTAGAAATAGCTCAAAAAACTGTTGTGTAAAGTATGATGTAATTAAATTTCACTTTGTGGACTTTATCCATACCTTGTATTATAATCTTACCTTTCCGTCAATGTATAAAGTGCTTTGGTGTGGACGAAATTAATATTTTTGAGCCGAAGGCGAAAAACACCTTCCCTTCTTTGCGTACACAACGAAGTATAAAATCGCCTCTTTTCCCTTTTTTCCGAAGCCTTCTCTTTTAAAGCCGAAGCAAGTGTGTATGTTATGATGATGATGATCCTATATATGTCTAAGTGAATGTTTATGAATGCAAATGTATGATGTAATGTATCGTGCAAATGAATGTTCAAAGACACATACGAAACCATAATCACAACTCTTATTCCCTTAGGAATAACAAATCTTTGCCGTTTATTTTTCGGTGTATCAGCACTGACTTTTCGCTGTAAGCCTCCCTTAGGAGCTTCTTCGCCTTTTATTTCGGCGGTATTCACGTTGACTTTTCGTGCTTCGCCTTATATTTCGGCGGAATCAACGTTGACTTTTCGCTGTAAGCTCTGCATTCCCTTAGGAACGACTTTTGAGGAGAAAACTTATGCTGCGCTCCCTTAGGAATGGCTTTTTGTAGCTTCGTCGTGCTCTGCATCCCCTTAGGGACGTCTTTCGAGCTTCTCCCTATTTTTCCTTTTTCTCTTTGCACTCGATGGTGCATGCTCAGTTTTTACATTTACATCTTTGGGAGATACTGCTCTTATAGAGCTCATATAAGAAAAAAGAGAAATTACATGCTATGGCCCCATTAAAAACATTTCTCCCCCTTTGGAAAGGAAAAGGGTGCCATAGGAAAGGATAAAAAGATTACATCAGGCTACACATAATACCGCCGAAGCTCATCCGCATTCCAAGATCTAGGAATGTCGTTGCCGTCCATATCCTTCAACCTGTAGGAACCGGGTCTTGATGAAGATACTACCAGAAAAGGTCCTTCCCACTTCAACTGTAGCTTGCCTACTGTATCTGGGTTGGCAACCCTCCGAAGTACCAAGTGTCCTGGCTTAATATTTTTTAACCGAACCTTTCTGTCACACCATTTTATTGTTTCGGCTTGATATTTATTGATATTCTCCACAACCTGAAGCCTGATCCCTTCTAAAGCATCTTTTACCACAGAATAATCAGCTTCGTCCTCTGCCGAAGCCACTGTTCTTATTGATCCTGCTTTAGCTTCTTCTGGTGTTATTGCTTCGTCACCAAATAGCAATTTGAATGGTGTAAAACCTGTTGACCTTGACATTGTTGTGTTGTGGCTCCACACCACTTTGATTAATTCGTCTGGCCACTTCCCCCTTGGCTGGTTGAAGATTAACTTCATTATTCCTGTCATTATAATGCCATTAGCTCTTTCGACAAGTCCATTTGACTCCGAATGCTGAACCGATGCAAAATGGATCTTCGTGTCAATTTATTCACAAAACTCTCTGAAAGCTTCGGCATCAAACTGTGTTCCATTGTCCACGGTAATAGCCTTCGGCACTCCGAAGCGACACACAATATTTTGCCAGAAAAACTTTTGAACAGTGACCGAAGTTATTGTGGCTAAAGGCTTCGCCTCAATCCACTTTGAAAAATATTCTACCTCCACCACGACATATCTTAAATTCCCTTGTGCTGGTGGAAGAGGGCCTAGCAAATCAAGGCCCCACCTTTGCAATGGCCAAGTGGGCTGTATTAATTGAGTCAGAGACGAAGGTTGTTTTTGATCTCTTGCACATTTTTGACAACCTTCGCATTTTTGGACTAATTCTGCTGCATCTGAAGCTGCCTTCGGCCAATAAAATCCTTGACGAAAAACTTTACCCAACAAAGGCCTAGATCCGATGTGAGATCCACACAGGCCTGCATGTATTTCTTTCATCAGCTCTATACCTTCAGCTCTGGATAAACATTTGAGTAATGGAGAATGGACTCCATGCTTGTATAACTCCCCTTCTATTATTACATATGGACGGGCTCTTACCGCTATTCTCTTATGATAAGCTTCGTCATCTGAAAGGAAATTGCCCTGAAGAAAAGACATGATCTCAGTTCTCCAATCTTCGCTATAAACAGGAGATATATTGAGCACTGCTCTTTCGAGAAGGTCAACCGAAGGTGCTTTTATTGTTTCAAAGAATACTTCCGAAGGTAAGGGCAGCCCCTGTGCCGCTGACTTGGCTAGTAGATCAGCATGCTCATTTTCTCCTCGTGGAATATTCTTGACAGAAAACCCTTCGAAGGAAGCTTCAAGCCTTCAAAATGTATCCAAATATTTCTCAAGCTTTGGATCTCTTGCTTTGCAACTTTTGTCAACATGGCCAGAAATGACTTGGGAATCAGTTTTGAGAACCGCCCTTCTTATCCCCATTGCCTTCAACTTCCGAAGCCCCAACAGCAAAGCTTCGTATTCAGTAATATTATTTGTGCAACTGAAATCAAGTTTCACTGTGTAGCATGTTCTGACTTTGGAAGGTGCAATTAAAACGGTAGCTGCACCTGCCCCGAAGGTTCCCCAGGAACCATCGCAGAATACTGTCCAAGCTTCGGCATCTTTACTTGCTTCTTCCTCCTAAGCCCCTAGCGTCCAGTCGGCGATGAAGTCTGCTAGCGCCTGGGACTGAATCGAAGATCTATACACATAATCAATGCTGAACTCGTTGAGTTCCGCAGCCCACTTTCCAATCCTTCCAGTAGCTTCTCTGTTTCTCATAATATCCTTCAAAGGCTGTGATGAAGGAACAATTATATGGTATGCTTGAAAATAATGTCGAAGCTTCCTGGAGGCCATTAAAACAACATACAACACCTTCTCCAAGTCTGTATAGTTATTCTTTGATAAACTGAGAACTTTGGAGACGAAGTATACTAGAGCTTGCTTTTTCAATTGTCCTTCAAGCTTCTCCTGAACAAGCACCGCACTTACTGCAGAGTGCGAAGCTACCACATACAGCAGTAGAGGAGCCCCTGGCGCAGGTGGAGTTAGAGTTGTTAAATCTATCAAATACTGCTTCAGCTCTTCAAAGGCTTTCTGCTGAGCTGATCCCCATTGAAAAACTTCGGCTGACTTCAGCAGTTCAAAGAATGGTAAATTTCTCTCTGCTGATTTGGATATAAATCGATTCAAAGATGCCAGTCTTCCTGTTAGCCGTTGAGCCCCTTTCTTTATGCTTGACGGCTCCATCCGAAGGATAGCTTCGATTTTATTTGGATTAGCTTTGATCCCTTTTGTTGAAACCAAACAACCAAGGAATTTCCCCTTCTTTACTCCGAAGACACATTTTTCTGGGTTCAGCTTCAGACCAGCTTGCCTAAAATTAACGAATGTCTCCTGCAGATCAGCAATGTGATTTTCTTGCTTCGTGCTTTTTACTATGATATCATCAACATATGTTAGCACGTTTCTGCCTATCTGAGAATGAAGGACCTTATCTGTCATTCTGTTGAAGCTTCCTCCAGCATTCTTGAGCCCCTCATGCATCCAAAGGTAACAATATGTACCACTGGGGGTGATGAAGCTGGTTTTTGGCTCATCTTCCTTCTTCATCCAGATTTGATGGTAGCCAGAGTAACAATCTAGTAGACTCATGAGCTCTGACGAAGCTGCTGCATCTACCAGAGAATCTATCCATGGTAATGGAAATTCATCTTTTGGACAAGCATTGTTGAGATCAGTAAAATCAATGCACATTCTCCATTTACCATTGGCCTTCTTCACCATAACAGTGTTAGCTAGCCATTCTGGGTATTTTACTTCTCTGATGACTCCAGCGCTGAGGAGTCTTTTCACTTCATTCCGAGCGCCTTCGGCTTTGTCATCAGACATCTTCCGAAGCCTCTGCTTTCTGGGTCTGAAGGATGGATCAACATTGAGCGAATGTTCAATAACATCCCTATTGACACCACAGAGATCATTAGCTGACCATGCGAAGACATCTTTGTTGTTGGACAGAAACCTTATTAGGGTTTTCTCTTGCTCTTCAGACAATTGAGATCCCAATAGCACCTTCTGCTCTGCTATATCATCACATAAAAGCATGGGCTTCGACTGATTAGCCGATGCATCCTCCTCCCTTCTGTACTTGTATTGCTCACAAGCTTCGGCTCCATCTATGTTATGGATTGCTTTTGAATCTGTCCAGTTTCCTTCGGCCTTTCTGGTAGCTTCTTGACTTATATGAATAGCAATAGGCCCTTGATCCGAAGGTATCTTCATGCAAAGATATGCTGGGTGACGAATTGCTTTGAAAGCATTGAGTGTCCCACGACCAATGATTGCGTTGTAAGGGTATTCCATGTCAACAATATCAAACACAACTTGTTCAGTCCTTGTATTGTTGATAAATCCGAAAGTCACTGGCATCGTGATCTTGCCGAGTGCTACAATCTGCCTTCCTCCGAAGCCACAAAGGGGATATGTAGCATCATGGATCTTATCTTCGGGCTCTTGCATCTGTCTGAAGGCCTTAGCAAATATAATATCCGCTGCACTGCCTGTGTCAACCAAAACATTATGGACCAGAAATCCTTTGATAACACAAGAAATAACCATAGCATCGTTGTGAGGGTAATCCTTGAGCTGAAGGTCCTCTTGGGAGAAAGTAATCGGGATGTGGGACCATCTTGACTTGATGAAGGGTCCTTGCACCCCGACATGTTGTACCCTTCTATGTGCCTCCTTCTTCAGCTTCTTGTTGACTGGCTCTAAGCATGAACCGCCTGTTATCGGGAGTACCAGCTTCGGAGCCGAAGCAGCTCCAGCGTGGTTGTTCAACAAAGCCATCAGCTCAACAAGTGAAAGTGAGTTCACCGGAGGTGGGCGCCAATGTTGGGGACTTGTTCTCAAATGCTATGAATTAAGAACAAGGCAACACAAAATGTTAAATAATAATGTCCTTCGTCCGCTGAAGCATTATCTCCCTAAGGATCTAATGAACTTCGGACGAAAGCTACGGGCAGGATACCACGAAGGTCATACCATCGTGATCAAATGTAAAACAATCCGAGATAAAATATAAAATATTAAACATTAGAGAAATATCTATTGAAAAACAAATGATATTATTCATCTATCTTATAATATGGACTTAAATATTAAAACATAATATTCAGGTACGTTTATACCTTCGCCTTGACAGAAAGTAATAATTCCAGCGTAATGAGTTAACGATTACAGGATTGCGTGTCCAGGGTCGGGGTACCGTTCACCTATTTATAGGCACATGGTGCAGCTTGTGTAAAATTACATTTATATCCTTTACAATCGACTACAATAATGACACAAAACATCATGGGTTTTTAAGTCAATCCATCTTTAAGTCGGTTCGGCCCTTCGTCTTGAAATCTGTCATTGTGCCGAAACTCTATAGGTGATAGCTTCGGCGCTTGCTCCTGAGAAGATCTTCCGAAGGTGTTCTCTTTCTTTAGGATCTTCGGCTACGAAGCATACCCCCAACAGGTCCAATGGAGCAACCATTCGGAGGAAGAGGCTACCTGGGAGATTGAGGAATTTCTACACACGAACTACCCTGATTGTCTACCTAAGGAGATCGGTACGTGACCATAACCCAGCCCCCTGTCCTTTGAATCCAAATATAAGAAAGATGATCTTAACATAACCCATGTTAAGCTATGAAACAAAAAAGGACTTCCTTCTGAAGTTGCAAAGAGGATGACATTCGAAGAGCAGGTTTCTAAAGAACCATAATAAACAAACCCACACCATGAAAACAAGTCGTAACCTTCTCTTCACCCTGGAGGATCCCGACCCGAATCTTAGGACGAGATTCCTTTAAGGCCTTGTTTGGTTTGGAGTGGATTGAGGGGGATTGAAGGAGTTTAAATCTCTTTCTAGTCAAATTTGAATAGCAGGGATTTAATCCTCTTCAATTCCCTCCAATCCCCTTGCATCCGAACACGCCCTAAGGGGGGAAGGCTGTAACAATCCCCTTGATCAAAGTTTAGTTACTTAAGCAAAGTTGCACTCCTACAGTAGCTCTTTAAGTTTGATGTGTTGACCCTAGGCAAATTCCTAATATTTTTAGAATTACAAAGCTCCAAAGTCAGCCTTGTGCACTGAATTTCAAACTTAGCCATATGAGCACTAGGGTGGCCTTTTTGCAATTAGGCCCAAATCTCATGGTTTCTTTTGCAAATCTTCAAATATGTGAACCATATGACTCAAGGTACCCTAATTCCCTAGTTTTTGCACTTAGATCCAAAAGTGGGCAATATTTGCATATAACCCCCTAGGGTTTCTATTGGGGTTTTCAGTGGTCCTTTTTAGGGTTTCTGGCACTTCTAGAGTTTGGATGATATCAAATCCTATTAGAGTTGATATCTTATGACCATTTCTAATAAGTTTTGAGAATTTAACTCATTTGGGATTTATTGACACCCTAAGCTCAATTTAGGGTTAAGTACTCTACCCTAGGGTTTTACCCATGACAAGTCACATCAATACAACTTGTTTGAAATTTTTGCCTAGTGAATGCACTCTAAGTGTAACAATCACATGATATGCTAATGCTCATGATGTTATGCTCAAGTTTTAGTGGTAGTAACACCAGGTGTGTCACATCCTTCCCCCCATAAAAGAATCTTGTCCCGAGATTAAAAGTCCTAGGGCAAGTAATGGAAAAGGAAACGCGTCATAACTTTATTTTCTTATTTTTGGTCCAAGGCAGGGGTGGTATGGGGTTTATTCCTCGATTACAACAAGTGTACATATCTTACAGTTTACATGAAGCTAAAAAGCCTAGGAAATTCTTTTCTAAAAAGTCTTGAGTTTCCCAAGTAGCTTCATCTTCTGTGTATTGGTTCCATTGTATCTTATAAAACTTGAGAGTTCTCCTTCGGGTAATCCTATCCTTTTGATCCAAGCCTCAAATAGGATGTTCTGAATATGTCAAATCTGGTTCTAAGGAAACATCTGTCACTTCAATAGTTCAATCTGGAACCCGAAGACACTTCTTTAATTGAGATATGTGGAACACATTGTGCACTGCAGACAATGTTTTAGGTAATTGGAGTTGATATGCCACTGGTCCACATTGCTTAAGAATAGGAAAAGGACCAATGTACCGAGGTGCAAGCTTCCCTTTTACTCCAAAACGTGATACACCCTTCATTGGTGAGACTTTCAAGTAGACATAATCTTCAACTTGAAAGTACAAGGGCTTGCGTCGCTTGTCTGCATAACTCTTTTGGCGAGCTTAGGCTTCTTTCAAATTATGTATTATTCGTTGAACCTTCTCTTCTGTTTCTTTTACCATATCAGGCCTGAAAAACCAACTTTCACCTGGTTCAGACCAGTTTAATGGAGTACGACACCGTCGTCCATACAAAGCTTCAAAGGGTGCCATTTTGATGCTCTCTTGATAGCTGTTATTGTATGAGAACTCCGCCAATGGCAAGCATTCATCCCATTTCTGTGGAAATTCTAGAGCACAAGCTCGTAACATGTCCTCAAGTATTTGATTCACCCTCTTAGTTTGCCCACTAGTTTGAGGATGATAGGCCGAACTATGGAGCAACTTAGTATCTAGAGCTTTGTGATGTTCTTCCCAAAATTTGGACACGAATTGCGGTCCACCATCCGACACTATGGTCTTCGTAACACCATGTAAACTGAGAATACGGGCAATATATAACTCTGCATATGTGGCCACTATATACTTTACCCTGACTGGAAGGAAGTGGGCGATCTTTGTAAGTCGATCAACAATAACCCAGATGGAATCATACCCTTTTGTTGTCCTGGGTAATCCCACAATGAAGTCCATACTAATATCCTCCCATTTCCATGTTGGGATAGGTAAAGATTGCAATGGGACAGCAGTTTTCATATGTATGGCCTTGACACGTCTGCAAGTGTCACATTTCGCCACATAGCGTGCAATTTCAATCTTCATCTTCGTCCACCAATAATGCTGCTTTAGATCATGATACATCTTAATGCTTCTGGGATGAATAGAATAGCGAATAAGATGTGCTTCATCTAAAATTTGCTGGCGGACTTCATCATTCTTGGGCACAACCATGCGGTTGTTAAACCATACAACGCCTTGATCATCTTCTCTAAAATAGTTTGCCTTACCGACCTTTATCTTCTCATGAATGTGTTTCATACCCTCATCATTTCTTTATGCATCAATTATTCTTTGCAGAAGAACCGACTCAAGCTTCAAGTGATTTAAAGTTCCATGTTGAATCATTCCCAGGTTCAACTTCTCCATTTCTTGGCATAATGTAATGTCAGAAGTCTTCATCATAAGGCAATGGCAGGAAGCTTTGCAACTTAGGGCATCTGCCACTACATTGGCCTTGCCTAGGTGATAGTGAATTTCCAATTCATAATCCTTAATCAGCTCAAGCCATCTCCTCTGCCTCATATTCAGCTCTGACTGGGTAAAGATGTACTTCAAGCTTTTATGATCTATATAGATATGACAGATATTCCCCAGTAGATAATGACGCCATATCTTCAGGGCATGAACCACAACAGCTAATTCCATGTCATGAGTTGGATAATGTTCCTCATGCCAGCGCAATTGTCTTGAGGCATATGCTACAACTCGGCCTTCTTGCATCAAGACACAACCTAAACCACTACCTGATGCGTCACAATACACATCAAAAGGCTTTTCAATGTCTGGTTGAGCTAATACCGGAGCAGTGGTCAATAACACCTTCAGCTGCTCGAAGGCTTCATTGCATCTTGAAGACCAATTAAATTTTGTATCGTTCTTCAATAAACTTGTGATTGGTTTCACAAGCTTGGAAAAATCTGGAATAAATCGGCGGTAATAATCAGCCAGTCCAAGGAAACTTTAGATGATGTACAGTGGTTGGTAGTTTCAACTCCAAAATATCCTTGACCTTGCTAGGATCCACTGCAATCCCCTTGGCAGACAATACATGTCCCAAAAATTGGATCTCTTCTAGCCAAAACACGCATTTACTGAATTTAGAATATAATTGATGCTCCCTTAAGCTCCTTAATACGATCCGCAAATGCCAAGCATGCTCCTCTTCATTCTTGGAATATATCAAAATATCATCAATGAAGACCACCACGAATTTATCCAACTCGGGCATGAATACTGAGTTCATCAGATATGTGAAGTGGGCAGGAGCATTTGTTAATCCGAAAGACATAACCAGATATTCAAATAATCCATATCGTGTAGTGAATGCGGTCTTGGGTATATCTTCGGGTCGGATACGAATCAGATGATAACCCTACCTGAGGTCAATCTTGGAAAATACCCGAGCTCCGGTAAGCTGATCAAATAATATATCAATTCGGGGAAGAGGGTACTTATTCTTGATGGTGACCTCATTAAGGGGGTCTGTAATCCACGCACATCCAAAGTGTTTGATCCTTCTTTTTAACAAAGATGGCTGGACAACCCCAAGGTGACGAGCTTGGTCGGATGAATCCCTTCTCTAGAAGATCTTGTAATTGTATCTTAAGCTCTGCCAACTCATTCGGAGGCATTCGGTACGACCTCCTAGAAACAGGAGCCGTACCGGGCTTCAATTCAATCACAAATTCTACATCTCTCTCTGGAGGCAATCTAGGCAGACCTTCCAGAAAGACGTCCGGGAATTCACATACTACCAGAATATCTTGGATCTCCGGTATGATGGCTTCATAAACTTTGCCAAATGGTTTAGCTGGAATAGCTACAGGGATGGACAAGAGAACCTCTTCCTGGCCATATCTCAACCTGATGGTTCTCAGATCAGTGTTGAGGATAGCTTTATGCTGGGCTAACCAATTCATGCCTAGAATTACATCTATATCTTGGCCTTTCAAAACAATCATATTTGTGGGAAACTCCCGTTTAGCCAATGTTACAGGCACATGGAAAGCCATTTCTTTAGTGAATATTTGTCCCCCAGGCGAATGAATAATGAACCCTTCCCTTGATTCAATGCATGGAATGCAATATTTCTCCACAAACTTCTTGCTTATGAATGTATGTGAAGCACCAAAATCAAAGAGAATGACTGATGTTGGCGACTTGTTCTCAAATGCTATGAGTCAAGAACAAGGCAACACAAAGTATTAAATGTTAATATCCTTCGTCCTTCGAATTCGAGCGTTGTGCACAAGCGAATACAAGATAGAGTGAACAGTACAGGGGTATTGTTCATCTATTTATAGGCATAGGACACAGCCTATGAGAAATTACATTCATGCCCTTTACAAATGTTTACAATCATAGTACAAGCTATCTCGGGCCGATTGGTCATTTCATCTTTAAGTCGGTGCATCTGAAAATGTACTTCGGCTTTGTGTCAGTCTTCCGAAGGTGTTTCTTCTTATGGGACCTTCAACGACGAAGCAGACCCCCAACAGTAGCCCCTTCACGGTGCCAGATTGTTTTTCGTGACGAGCTCGACCCGTGAAAAACTCTCTCAGGCTTTGGAATGCTGAAGGTCCGAAAAACACCTTCCCTTAGCTCATTGCTGAGAAACGATTTAAATATTTCGAGTGAAGGGTGGTCCCACCATACAACGGGTACTTTGTGATCTGGTGATTCAGCTTCTTGGGCACTATGGTCCACCGTTCAGGGAGTGCGGGTGACTGTTCAGTGGGTGCGAGCAACTTGACGATTCACCTTCCCACCTGCAGCACTATATAAACAGACTGGTAGTTGTGAAGTTACCACAACATTTACTGCTATTGTACTGTTGTGCTACCGAAAATTTTGACCACCGCTGAAGCTTGTTCACCATATTCTCAATCAAAGGATCACTTTGCTCTAGCTTCGTGACAAGAGGGAGTTTCGTTAAAAATAATCAACTTCGTCAAAACGCAAGAAATTGAACATCAAATGGCCAGGGTGCGCTCAATAGCTAGGGTTACACACAACGGAGAGGAAACCGAAGCTACTGAAACTGCTCTGATCTTCGAAGTTATGAGGTGGTCGAGACTAGTTGCAACAGAGGGCGCTCCTGATGAAGGCTCCCCTGCTACTGAAGCCGAGCAGGCAGATATTGAAGAGGGCGATACTGGTGAAGAAGAGATTGATTATAACACCGCTATGCCATCGAAGCCCAGCCATTTGGATTTTGGGAAGTCAACTGTGTCCGAAGCTGATATGCCCACGATGATGAAGCTGGGCTACTTCAGAGAAGCCAAGAAGGGGTTGATTCGCTTTGGCGGGGAAGAGACTATCCCGAAACCAGAAAGTGATGAAGTGGTAGTTTTTAAGATCTTCTTCAAAGCAAGGTTGAGATTTCTTTTGCACGGGATGATTGCAGATGTTTTGGAAAATTTTGAGATTTATCTTCATCAGCTCACCCCTAACGCCATCGTTAGGCTCAACGTGTATATCTGGGCTCTCCGAAGCCAAGGGGTGGAGCCGCTTGTCGAAGCCTTCTGCCGAGTACACGAACTCCATTATCAGACGAAGGCTAGAGAAGATGGCTTGCACGAGAATTTTGGCTGTTATAATTTTGCATACCGCAAAGACATGAAGACACCGGTGGTCAGTTACCGCACTAAGTGGCCGACCGGTTGGAAATCTGAATGGTTTTATGTTAAGATTGATGAGAAAAAGGAGAAGCTAGTTCAGAGCCCGTTGGGGCTAACCTTCAGGCTGACTAGGCCTCAGTGCAACATGACGCTAGGGGCACCATGCCCAGATGCTGTGGTCGAGTTTAGAGTTGTTTCTAAACATATTGGGACTAGGGATTTAGTTCAAAAATACTTAGCCAACAGAATATTCCCAACGCTAAGGGAATGGGGTATGCCGAAGCTTGAAGGAGAGAAGAAGAAGAATGAACTCGTTCGGTTGCCCTATCATTTTAAATTCAAGAAACACTTCAAAGAACCCTGCCAAGAATGGTCGGATACAATTGAAGTTATGTGCAATGAGATTTTAGGCAATTATACGAAAAAAGAAGATCAGTTGCTGACTGCAGCCTTCGGCGCCCGGTCAAAAGGAAGATTGAATTGGGTAATGGATGCACTGAATTTTGAATATCCTGACTATGAGCTATTGAACAAAGGTGCCGAAGGGCAAAAAAGAAAAAGAATTGTTAGTGTTGTGGGCAGACAAGCTACTAGAATGGTGAAAGAAGATGAAGAAATTCTGAAGAGGAAAAAATTGAGCCCTGAGCCAAAGGCAGTTGCTCCGAAGAAAAGAAAAATTGCGGCTCCGAAGTAAAAGGCGACTGATATAGAAGAAGAGACTCCTTCAACACCTTCTGCTGCCGACGTGGAAGAAATTCTAAAGGTAATGACTGAATCCTTGCCTATCAAGCTAAGTCCACTGGGGCCACATCTGACGCTTTTACAGAAGAAGAAGGAGCCCTCGGCAGCGAAGAAGTCTGCTGGGCCAAAAAAATGAAGGATTATTACTGCGACTGAAGCTATTGAAGAAACACCACCGCCAGCTTCGGCGTCAGAGACACCAGCTGTCGAGAGCGCCACCGATACCGAAGCTGCACCTACTGAAGCTGCAACTGCCGAGGCTGCAACGGCCGACGATGCAAATCTAGAAAGCACATTTTCTGATATTGATAGAATGCTTCTGGATATGGCCGCAAAAGAAGCTGCTACAGCCATCGAAGAGACCATGGCCACACTGCCTGGAAAAGAGAAGGAGATGGCCGAAGATACTTCAGAAGAAGAAAATTTCAACTTTCAAAACTTAATTGGACAAGAATTGTCAAAGGCTAAGAAAGAAGAGTTAAGAGACTATGCCATATCCTACGGGTATCAGCCAGGGGCGATGCTCTTCAGTGGCATTGACGATGAAAGCTTAGGTTGCCTCCAAGACCGAACTGGAGCAAAGGTTATCAGTACTCTGTCGAAGAGTATTGGTTTCCTGAAGCTTGAGGCCGATATCAGCCGCTACCGATGACAACATATCGTCGGTAGTTTATTCTATTCTAATTTCAAGGTAAAAACTTTTCTTTGGCTTTTTCATTGTTTTTAACAATGAAGGTGTTTGCTGATGAAGCTTGCTTCTACACAGAGTATGTTATTAAGTAAAGCTTTGAGGATGCAACATGACCTTGAAGATAAAAAACATGAGGTCATAATTGAAGGTCTAGAGAACAAAATAAAAGATGAAGCGGCTGCTCTTGAAAGGAAAGATTTCGAACTTCAGACAGCGGAGGGTTTACTGGAAGAAGCTGAAGCCAAAATTACAAGATTGAATGAAGAGCTTCTCTCAAAGTCAGAAAGCTTCGAACAAGAAAAGCAGAAATTTAATACGAAGTTTGGGGCTGAAGTAAAAAAAAGTTCACATTTGCAAAAATCATTGAAAGAGCTTCAAAATAAATGTCTAGAGTTCAGCAACCGATGCGTGCAGCGGTTAAGGCAGGTCTTCAACTCAGTTGGAGCCAGCTCTGAGAAATTCAATCCTTCGATTGAAGACCTGCCAGGGACCTTTGAACACATTAAGGGTGAAGTTGATGCTCTTGATGAAGTTATAGCCGGACACGGTGATTTCTGTGCCCTGCTAGCTTCTCGGGGCACAGCTGTTGCCTTCATGAAGTCTGGTTGCACGCATGGGAAGATTGTTAATAGACCAAACTTCAGCATATCACTAGCAGATTTGATTGATATTCCCAGCCTTGCTCGAAGCATAGGAAACGGATTTATAAAGCAAATCTAAACGAAGGGTGGGCGAAGCCTAGCTGGTGACAAAGCTTGAAGTCACCTCAAGCCGGTAATAAAATCATACCTTGTGCTTACCTTTTCCTCGAAACTTGAATTTTCCTTATAATGCTTTGATATGTATAGGATGATGAAGCCGAAGAAAGCAGAGCCGAAGCTTAGCAGACAATCCGAAGCTCAACTGATGGTGATGAAGCTCGAATACCTAGCTGTTTAAAAATTCTAAGAAAACTCTTGTATTAACCTTTATAAAGAATATTGTAACTTAAGAATCAGATTCTACTCTGTAAATTTGTCCATACCTTGTAATATATTTTTACCTTTCCATCGATGTATGAAATGCTTTGATGTGGACGAAACTTGTATTTTTTTGAGCCGAAGGCGAAAAACACCTTCCCTTCTTTTCGTACACAACGAAGCATGAATCTGCTTTTGAAGCTGTATGCTTAGAGCCGAAGCAACTGTCTGTATCTGTATGATATGATGATGATGATCCTATGGATGTCTAAATGAATGTTTACGAATGCAATGAATGATGTAATGTATCGTGCAAATGAATGCCCAAACACACACATTCGAAGCTTCATCCACAACCTTCATTCCCTTAGGAATAACTGAAATCTCTTTGCTGTTTATTTTTTGGTTTGCACCGCTTATTTTTCGGTGTAAGTTCTGCATCCCCTTAGGAACGTCTTTTGAACTTCTTCGCCTTCTATTTTGGCAGTATTCGCTTTGACTTTTCGCGCTTCGCCTTATATTTCGGCGGTATCTGGCTCTGCATTCCCTTAGGAACAACTTTTGAGCAGAAAACTTACGCTGCGCTCCCTTAGGAATGGCTTTTTGTAGCTTCATCATGCTCTGCATCACCTTAGGGATGACTTTCGAGCTTCTCCCTGTTTTTTCTTTTTCTCTGCACTCGATGGTGCATGCTCAGATTTTACATTTACATATTTTGGGGGATTTTTCTCTCATGGAGCTGAATAAGAAAGGAAAAATTACAAACTATGGCCCCATTAAAAACCTTTCTCCCCCTTTGGAAAGGAAAAGGGTGCCATAGAAAAATGAAAAAGATTACATCAATCTATACATGATACCATCGAAGCTCATCCGCGTTCCAAGATCTAGGAATGTCATTGACATCCATATCCTTTAATCTGTAAGAACCGGGCCTTGACGAAGATACTACCAGAAAAGGTCCTTCCCACTTCAGCTGTAGTTTGCCTACTGTGTCTGGATTAGCCATTCTCCGAAGCACCAAATGCCCTGGCTTGATATTTTTCAGTCGGACTTTTCTGTCGCGCCATTTTATTGTTTCGGCTTGATATTTATTTATATTTTCCACAGCCTGAAGTCTGACCCCTTCTATAGTGTCTTTTGCCACATGATAATCAGCTTCGTCTTCAGTCGAAGCTATTGTTCTTATTGATCCCGTTTTAGCTTCTTCTGGGGTTATAGCTTCGTCACCAAATAATAACTTGAATGGCGTAAAACCTATTGATCTTGATACGGTTGTATTGTGGCTCCACACCACTTTAATCAACTCTTCTGGCCACTTTCCTCTAGGTTGATTAAAAATTAACTTCATTATTCCTGTCATTATAATACCATTTGCTCTTTCGACAAGTCCATTTGACTCTGGATGTCTGACTGACGCAAAATGAATCTTCGTGCCGATTTGATCACATAATTCCTTGAAAGCTTCGGCATCAAACTGTGTTCCGTTGTCCACAGTTATAGCCTTTGGTACGCCGAAGCAACAAACAATGTTTTGCCAAAAGAATTTCTGGACTGTGACCGAAGTTATTGTGGCCAAAGGTTTCGCTTCAATCCATTTGGAAAAATATCCTACAGCCACCACAACATATCTTAAATTGCCTTGTGCTGGTGGAAGTGGACCTAACAAATCCAGGCCCCATCTTTGCAATGGCCAGGTTGGTTGTATTAGTTGGGTTAGCGATGAAGGTTGTTTCTGGTCTCTTGCACATTTTTGACAATTTTCGCACTTTTGAACCAGATCCGTTGCATCCGAAGCTGCCTTCGGCCAATAAAATCCTTGACTTAAGACCTTCCCTAGCAAAGGTCTAGATCCAATGTGAGATCCACACAAGCCTGCATGTATTTCCTTCATCAGCTCTATACCTTCGAATCTGGATAGACACTTGAGAAGTGGAGAGCAGACTCCATGATCGTATAACTCCCTTCTATTATTACATATGGTCTTGTTCTTGCCTCCATTCTCTTATTATAAGCTTTGTCATCTGAAAAGCAGTTACCTTGGAGGAAATATATAATCCCAGTCCTCCAATCTTCACTATGAACAGGAGATATAGTGAGCACTGCTCTTTCGAGAAGTTCCACCGAAGGTGCTCTTATTGTCTCAAAAAATACTTCTGAAGGTAGAGGCAGCCCCTGTGCTGCTGACTTGGCTAAAAGATCAGCGTGCTCATTTTCTCCTCGTGGAATATTCTTAATAGAAAACCCTTCGAATGAAGCTTCAAGCCTTTGAACTGTGTCCAGGTATTTCTCAAGCTTTGGATCTCTTGTCTTACAACTCTTGTCAATATGACCAGAAATAACTTGGGAGTCGGTTTTAAGGACCACCATTCTTATCCCCATTGCTTTTAACTTCCGAAGCCCAAAAAGTAAAGCTTAGTATTCAGCAATATTATTTGTACAGCTGAAATCAAGCCTTATTGCATAGCATGTTCTGACTTTGGAAGGTGCAACTAAGACAGCGGCCGCACCTGCCCCGAAGGTTCCCCAGGAACCATCGCAGAACACTGTCCAAGCTTCGACATCTTTATTTGCTTCTTCTTTCTGAGCCCCTGGCGTCCAGTCAGTGATGAAGTCTGCTAATGCCTGGGACTGAATTAAGGATCTATGCACATAATCAATGCTAAATTCGTTGAGTTCCGCAGCCCACTTTCCAATCCTTCCAGTAGCTTCTCTGTTCCTCATGATATCCTTTAGAGGCTGTGATGAAGGAACAATTATATGGAATGCTTGAAAATAATGTCGAAGCTTCCTGGAGGCCATTAAGACAGCATACAACACCTTCTCCAATCCTGTATAATTTTTCTTTGATAAGCTTAGAACTTCGGAGACAAAGTATATTGGGGCTTGCTTTTTGATTTGTCCTTCCAATTTCTCCTGCACAAGCGCCACACTCACTACAGAGTGCGAAGCTGCCACATACAATAGTAACGGAGCCCCTGGCGCGGGTGGAGTTAATGTTGTTATATCAATCAAGTATTGCTTCAGCTCTTCGAAGGCTTTCTGTTGAGCTGGGCCCCATTGAAAGACTTCGGCTGACTTTAGTATTTCAAAGAATGGCAAGTTTCTTTCTGCTGATCTAGATATAAATCTATTCAATGAAGCCAGTCTTCCTGCCAACCGTTGGGCCCCCTTCTTTGTGCTCGGCGGTTCCATTCGAAGGATGGCTTCGATCTTGCTTGGGTTAGCTTCAATCCCCTTCGTTGAAACCAGACAGCCAAGGAACTTACCCTTCTTCACTCCAAAGACACACTTTTCAGGATTTAATTTCAGGCCAGCTTGTCTGAAATTAGCAAATGTTTCTTGCAGATCTGTGATATGATTTTCTTGCTTTGTGTTTTTTACTATGATATCATCAACGTATGTTAGCACATTTCTGCCTATCTGGGAATGAAGGACCTTGGCTGTCATCCTGCTGAAACTACCTCCAGCATTCTTGAGCCCCTCAGGCATCCGAAGATAAGAATAGGTGCCTCTGGGAGTTATGAAGCTAGTCTTCGGCTCATCCTCCTTCTTCATCCATATTTGATGGTATCCTGAGTAGCAATCCAGCAGACTCATAAGTTTTAAAGAAGTTGTTGCATCCACAAGAGAGTCTATCCTTGGTAATGGAAATTCGTCCTTCGGACAGGCCTTGTTGAGATCCGTGAAATCAATACACATTCTCCATTTGCCATTGGCCTTCTTCACCATAACAGTATTGGCTAGCCACTCTGGATATTTTACCTCTCTAATAACACCAGCACTGAGAAGTCTTTTTACTTCATTCCGAGCACCTTCGGCTTTATCATCAGACATTTTCTGAAGCCTTTATTTTCTGGGCCTCAAGGATGGATCGACATTGAGTGAATGTTCAATGATGTCCCTGTTGACACCACATAGATCATTGGCCGACTATGCAAAAACATCTTTGTTGTTGAATAAAAACCTTATCAAAGTTTTTTCTTGCTCTTCAGATAATTGAGACCCCAGCAATACCTTCTGCTCTGCTATGTCTTCACATAGAAGCATGGGCTTCGGCTGATCAGCCGAAGCAGCCTTCTCTCTTCTGTACTTATACTGCTCACAAGCTTCAGCTCCATCTATATTGTGGATGGCTTTTGAGTCTGTCCAATTTCCCTCAGCCTTTCTGACAACTTCCTGACTTCCATGAATTGCAATAGGCCCTTGTTCTGAAGGTATCTTCATGCATAGGTATGCTGGATGAAGAATTGCTTCGAAAGCATTAAGTGTCCCATGACCAATGATTGCATTGTAGGGGTATTCCATGTCAACAATATCAAACACAACCTGTTCAGTCCTTGTGTTGTGGACAAATCCGAAGGTCACTGGCATTGTGATCTTGCCAAGTGCTACAATCTGCCTTCCTCCGAGGCCACAAAGAGGGTGTGTAGCATCATGAATCTTGTCCTCTGGATCTTGCATCTGTCTGAAGGCCTTAGCAAATATGATATCCGCTGCACTGCCTATCAACCAGAACATTGTGGACCAGAAATCTCTTGATGACACAAGATATAACCATAGCATCATTGTGAGGGTAATCCTTGAGCTGAAGGTCCTCCTGGGAGAAGGTGATTGGGATGTGGGACCATTTTGACTTGATGAAGGGTCCCTGCACCCCAACATGTTGCACCCTTCTCTGGGCCTCCTTCTTCTGCTTCTTGTTGGCCGGTTCTGAACATGAACCGCCTGTTATCGGGAGCACCATCTTCATAGCCGAAGCTACTTCAGCTTCATTGTTGAACGAAGCCATCAGCTCGACAGTGGAAGTGAGTTCACCGGAGGTGGGTGCCAATGTTGGGGACTTGTTCTCAAATGCTATGAGTCAAGAACAAGGCAACACAAAGTATTAAAAGTTAATGTCCTTCGTCCTTCGAAGCATTATTTCCCTTATATAACGATCTTCGGACGAAGGTTATGAAGGACATACCTTCATCATCATGGTATGCGATAATGAAAGACAAAGCATATGAAACATGAAAGATAACATGAATAATCATATAACATCATTCAATTATCTTCATTATATAAACTTGAGTATTTAAATACAATATTTAATCATATTTGTACCTTCGGCTTGACAGAAGGCAAAAATCCGAGGGTTGTTCACAAGCGAATACAAGATAGCATGAACAATTCAGGGGTATTGTTCATCTATTTATAGGCACAGGACACAGCCTATGAGAAATTACATTCATGCCCTTTACAAATGTTTACAATCATAGTACAAGCTATCTCGGGCTGATTGGTCATTTCATCTTTAAGTCGGTGCATCTAAAATTGTACTTTGACTTTGTGTCAGTCTTCCGAAGGTGTTTCTTCTTATGGGACCTTCGGCGACGAAGCAGACCCCCAACAACTGCAGGGTGATTGGCCACGAGAAACGTACCCATCCTGACCGGTTCTCCCTCCGGTGTAGTGGCCACTTGTGTATAATAGATTCACCCAGATTTCTTCATATTCTTGCCCGCTGCATTATTTGCCGTGTTTCCCTTGCCTTGGCTGGAACTCCCCGGGTTCTTTTGATTATTGGCGTTGTTCCGCTTCGGATATGGGCAGTCTTTGATGAAATGTCCAGACTTCCCACAATTGAAGCAGCCAGTTGATGAACTCGGGAGTGCAGGGAAACGAGCACCAGGGGCACTCGGCTGAGTTGTTGAGGTGGGGGCAGTGGTAGGGTGGATGAATACATGCTATTTGAAGGGGTAGGAGGGTGGATGAGGTGAAGAACAGTTTTGATTAAAAGGTCGGATCACCAACCTTTGTCGCTTTTCAGGCCCCTGGTTGGACTTGTCACCTCCAAAGCCCTTTGACTTCCCTGGGCCTGCATACTTGGCTTCAACTGCCAGCGCGGTGCTGATAGCCCTGCTGTAGGAGAGGTCAAGGCAGGTGGCCATCTTCCGTTGCAGTCGGTCATTAAGGCCCCTCATAAAACAGTTCCTCTTTTTTAGGTCAGTGTTGACCTGGTCAATTGCGTACTGGGACAGATGATTGAACTTGTTGAGATACTGTGTAACAGTATCTCCACCTTGCTTAAGCTTCATGAATTCTTCTTGCTTCATATGGAGCACTCCTTCTGGAATGTAGTGCTCCTGAAATGCCACCTTAAATTCGTCCTAGTTGACTTGATGGCCAGCAGGCTGAATGGCCACATAATTTCCCCACCAGGTGCTGGCAGGGCCTCTTAATTGCTGAGCTGCAAATAATGGCTTCTGAGTCTCCGTGCATCGGAGGAGTCCAAACTTCTGCTCAATGACCCGAATCCATTCGTCAGCTTCGAGGGGATCTTCGGCTTTGACGAATAGTGGGGGACGGGTTTCCGAGAAATCCAAATACAAAGTTTCGCGGGGTCCCTGCGGATAAGCTCTCCCGCCTTGCTGCTGCAGTTGCTATCCCGCCATTTCACGAAGGAAGTGGATGTTGTCAGCGGTTGCGGTGACCAAGGCGGCGATAGCCTCGACCAACATGGGTGGAACTGGCGGTGGATTGGGTGTATCATCTTGACCACGGGATGTTCCCGCGCCATCATGTGCACGAGTTCGAGATGGCATCTAAAGCAAAGAAATATTTGGAAAATATCACATGCTGATTCATACCATCATTTTACATTACTTAAGATGTAATGTTACAAACTTAAAGTACAACATGACTTCATTACCTAATTTACATTTAACACTATTTCTAACTATACTACTACTAGTCTTTATTATCCTTAGCAGCTTCGTTGTCGGGTGTAGGGATCCATTCATCAGCTAGGTTCATTGAAGGAGGGGGCTTGAAAAGATCCAGTTCCCCACCAAATGCTTCACCTGTTGTTCCAGAAGGTCTAGCTCCCATTCCGATAGGGTCGGCAGGTACATCGGGGTGCAGTCGCGAATACAATTCATGAACTTCCTCATGCAATGTATTGCAGTACACCTACAAGTTATCAACGGCCGTGCTAAGCTCCTTTATGTGGGCTCGAGCTCTAGCCTCTCGGTTCGAAGCAATGGAACGCGAGTTGACAGCCCAATCGAGTGCCAAATCTCATTCGGTAAGCTCGTCTTGCAGATGTCGGATGTTAGTTCTTAACTCATTTATGCGCTGACCATCCTCGACCCACACATTGTTCCTATGACGGAGCTCCATTCGAAGCTGCTCCACCTGAGCTTCTAGATCTCCAATGGGATCATTACTGCCGCTGCAGCTATCCTCATGCCTTGGAGCCCGTTGATGGCGAGGCACACCAATCGGTCCAGTGGACTTGCCTGCGGTTTTCCTTGTGCACGGCGGCATATCTCCATAAGGGGGAAAATCTTATTAGTATTGTTTTTAACATGATGCATGCATAATTATAGAATCAACCTTAATTGATTCACAACCTTCTATACATTGCAATCTACTATCTGGTCTTTAAAATAAGTACTTCAGAAGGAAGTTAGATAAGAAGGAAAGAAATTTCTTAGATAAGTCTTTGAAAATTCTTTTTGAAAATGCCTCATAACATCTGCAGACTTGGGATTCGCTCTGATACTAGCTGTGACAGAACCTCCCAAGTCATTAGGCCCATCTACAGTTGTCCTTGTCCATCGAACCTCAGACAACCCTGCAGGTGCACCTGATCACTTGACAAGTTTGGTATCTGCATTCTTTACCTTGCCCAAGAGCGTTTCACCCATCACGCAGATATTACAACACATCGGAGGAACGAGAATGAGAAAGCAGTTACAATAACTTACTTTATATTAAAGTATAGAAAGAGTAGTATTATTACAGACCAAAGAAAAATAAGAGTGCTGGAGTAATATTATTAAATAACCTAGGAGGCAAAAACCCCTCCCGATAAACAGTAAAAAGTTTTTAAAGGAGGACACTTCCACCCGAGGCTTCAGTCTTGACTTTCTTCCTTAGGCACCACCTTGGAACAAAAGCAACAGTAATTTGCTGCTTCCTCACCTAAAACAACTTGGGACAAAGCTCTGAGTATGAAGTGTACTTTTGCAAGTCTTACATGTCAAAATAAACAGACTCTCAAGGATATGTTGGCCATTGGGAGTCAAGGTATGGCTTATCAATAATCAAAGACTCTGTTTACAGAAATGCTTTCTAATAGTGGATCCTTAAAAGTCTAGTTTTATTAGCAAGTTAAGTCATTACCTGAGTTCTAGAGTTCTTTCTACCCTAGTTCAAGCACTTGACCTATACTAGCTAATTTCTTATCAACCCTTCTTGTTCATTGGATTGCTACGTGTAGGGCAGTGACCAAGTCTTCATGTCCGAGAAGTAACAGCGATTCGAATCGATTAATACTCAACTGAGGATCTCCAATCACACGACATATGTAGCACTTAACCCTTGCATATGTCAACTCTCCACCGGGGTTCTTAAGACCAGATCAGGTTCACGCCAACCGAGAGCACAGATACACCACCGTCTAGCCTCTTGCCACGGAGGGTACATGCTACTCTCGCCATCTCTCCACTCCCATTATGTGTTTTCTTATTCTGGTATTAGTCTTATCGAGGCAAAGCTTACCCATGATGAGGCATGTGACCAGTTAAAGGGTCCTTGATCAGCAAGCCTACATCGACAAGGTCCTTAATCGACTCAAACAGAGACACTACACCGAGACTCTCCTCTCGTGCAAGTCACCCGCCCAGTCTCAGCTTTATCATTTAAAACCCAAATTTTGGTACTTGGCAGAGGTATATCTTTTCCGATGTTGAACCCATCACGGCCATGATGGATCCACCATCAAGTTTTATTTTTGAAAACATCCCACCCACTTTGAAGCATCATCTTTTGTCAAAACAAAACATTTTGTTTTTCTAGAACAAAGCTAAGCATAAGAAAAACCTTTTTGTAAAACAGGGAATTAAGGAAAGGTAATCAAATCTTCAAGGAAGGAAATGCAGCAACTAGTTTAGCACACAACTCCTATCACCTAATGCATCAAGCAAGTGTGAAAGATTTAAAAATAGCAAGGAGGTGGCAAATGCACCGAGGCTTGCCTTGTGTTATAGGTGAGTCAGGCTCTGCTCCACAGATGTCAAAATAAAAGCAGTTCCCTGCCTGGGGTTCTTCAGGTGGTGGTGGTGGTGTACTCCTTGCTTCTTCAACTTCTATCTCTACTTTGTTTTCTATATAAAGCCATATATAATCATGAATGCTCATGTAATGCTGATGAAAATGCAAAGATAATAAAAGTATATTATCTTAGGTCTTGAATACAATTTTCCTTCACGGGACTCCAGGAATCTAGGGTTTTTGGAGTCAATAGTGAAGTTCAAAGGGCAGGCACCAATAGAAGACTAGGGCTTTGAGGTTTAGGCATCAAACATTGTCCAAATCATGTCAAACTTTACCCAAGGCTTCTAAACAATATCTAAAGCTTATCTAAAATTTTAGTGATTTTTGGAATTAGTAAACAATTTCTAAAATTCCAGAAGTATAAGCTTTGGCTATTTTAAATACTCCATAATTCCCTATTTGGACTAAAAATCATGCTACTATTTTTATTAAATATTCTAGAAAATTAAGAACCTAGAAAAATTGATCTTGCATTTTTAGAAATTTTCTACAATTTTCTAGAAATTCTCTAATCCTGGTAGAAAAAGAAAAAGGAAAAGAGCCAACAGTAATGGCCTGAATCTGGCCCGAGCCGACCCAGCAAAGGCAGAACTCGCCCCCGCGCACATGCCCAGGCCTGCGCGGTCAGTTTTTTGCATGAAGACCCTTGGTTATTTAAATAATTGGTGAAGAAACCCTGGCTACTATTTACTGTCTCACTGACCTTTGCGAAAAACCCCCTCCTTTCTGTTTCTTCACCATGCTGGGTCCATGGCGGAACCGCGTCGAGCACTAGGCCAGAGCCACGATTCTATGGCTAGGGTGACTCGAACACGAGGCAATAAGTACATAGATGTTGTGTGCCAGTCTATCTGGTCAAAAGCCCTCACTTAATTTGAAGGATTCAACCCAAATTGGAGCTTGTTCATGGTCACGGCGGCGGAATGACCCTGGTGATCGCGTTCTGAGCAACTAACGGCTTGGATGCTAAAATTGAAGCTTGGGAAAGCTTCATGGGTTCACCAGAGGCTATGTACATGCTTGAATTTGGACTAAACAAGAATAGGAGAGTGGGTCAACAGAGAGGGTGTCCGCGACGGCGTACTATATATGGGACGACTGGGTGTTCTGGAGTGTGGGCTTTGGTAAAGTTCAATTGGCTGACATTGTGAGCAATACGAGGCTAAAGGCAAGCTAAAACAAGAGGCAATTGGGTGAGTACTGACCCAAGGAGAGCTGGCCACGGATGGATCCTTCACGGCGGCAGAAAGGGCCAGACACAGGGAAATCCGATGATATCCGAAGATGGGGGATGAAACAGAATGCCTAGTGAGTCGTTAGCTTCGTAATTCAGAGGCGAGGATCAGTGCACGGTCAATTTGGATGATGGGGGTGAGGGCACGGTGAATTTATAGGTCCGGTGAGCTACAACGACAGCCATGGTGATAATCTTCACCGGATGTTGCTGGCAATCAACGGCGATGTCGGGCGCGACCCCTTTCTAGGAGTTTGACACATCTTGCCGCGACAGTAAATCGGTCAATTCGATGATGCCATGGAGGAATGGAGTGAAGCGGCACCGGTGACTAGGCACGACCACGAAGATCAGTGGCTACGTGGTGGCCGGGATAGTTGCCCTCCACCGCGGCGATCTTACCCAATTCGCAAATATCATCGTGAAGAGATTACCGCCAAGCGCCTAACCAGAGAATGGCGCGAATCACAGCATGGATCAGTGACAGCGACGAGGTGCTCTGTATCAGAGATATTCCTGTTACTGTACCATCGCGATTGATCTTCAGAATAACTGATAGAGCACAATCTGGGGCAAATTTTCTTCAAATTTTATGTGGCAACTTCATCACCCATCTGCATCAAAGTTATGGATCTATAAACCATCTTCAATTTTGCTATAGTATCCCGAGTCGAATTCCTCCAGGAAGCTACTCAAAATTGATACTAAACTTATGTTAATGTCACTGATTCGAAAATTTAGTTTGAGAGCTAATTGACAGCCCAACTTTAAGCTCATTTTTATCCAAACTTTGTATGTGATCAAAGTTTAGTTACTTAAGCAAAGTTGCACTCCTACAGTAGCTCTTTAAGTTTGATGTGTTGACCCTAGGCAAATTCCTAATATTTTTAGAATTACAAAGCTCCAAAGTCAGCCTTGTGCACTGAATTTCAAACTTAGCCATATGAGCACTAGGGTGGCCTTTTTGCAATTAGGCCCAAATCTCATGGTTTCTTTTGCAAATCTTCAAATATGTGAACCATATAACTCAAGGTACCCTAATTCCCTAGTTTTTGCACTTAGATCCAAAAGTGGGCAATATTTGCATATAACCCCCTAGGGTTTCTATTTGGGGTTTTCAATGGTCCTTTTTAGGGTTTCTGGCACTTCTAGAGTTTGGATGCTATCAAATCCTATTAGAGTTGATATATTATGACCATTTCTAATAAGTTTTGAGAATTTAACTCATTTGGGCTTTATTGACACCCTAAGCTCAATTTAGGGTTAAGTACTCTACCCTAGGGTTTTACCCATGACAAGTCACATCAATACAACTTGTTTGAAATTTTTGCCTAGTGAATGCACTCTAAGTGTAAGAATCACATGGTATGCTAATGCTCATGATGTTATGCTCAAGTTTTAGTGGTAGTAACACCAGGGGTGTCACAGTTCTAATAGGGGAAGGACCGCGAGTTAGATTTGTGGAGATACTTACCTAGCATATGCATTGTTTAAAAATAATGAACACCCCAGTACACAAAAATAAACTAGAAATGTCCATTAAAAACTGTTTCTGCCCAAACTTTAGAAAAAAGAAAAAGGTGATAGAAAATAAAAACCAAAGAATGACCATATATTTCCTAGCATGCCTAAGTTATATAGAACCTAGGAAATATGTATGGAACCCTAGTCTAGTGCTAATCTAAGGTTATAATTTTATTAGGCACTAAGAAATCAAGAAAAAGCCATGTTTAAAAATATAAGGTCAAATACAATAATGATAAGAAAATTTCAGTAGACCTCTAACTACTAGTATACCACTACAAAAATGGTAAACACCGCAAACCATCACAATAAGTGAGTTGAACAATTAGAACTTGAATTTGGCCCATAATTCAAATAAATCAAAAGAAAGACTAAAAATGGGAAATAGTGAGCAAAACAATTTTTACCCAATTACTAAGGTAAAAATATGAAACTAAGGTAAAAATATGATGTAATACACCTCACTTCCTACCCCATGAAAAAGGCCATATATTCCAAGAAATTATACCACCCTTTCCCTTTGAGCAAAATTAGCCAACTTCTAGAATGATTGCTCTTGTGCAAATAAGAAGATAGAAAAACTAGGAAATCTGTTGTTTGACATTTTTCAAATATAGTAGTAGTAGAAAGCACCACTAGGCCCTGAAACTTTAGAACATCACAATAAAATGACCAGTGGGTATCATTAGCTAAAATTTGGTACAAAGCCTTATTATTACCCATAAATGCCAGCAAAAATAAACCTTAGGGAAAATCTACTGTTAGAAGAGAGTTGTAGTTCAAGCACCCCCTCTGCCCTAACTTTTAATATTTTGTACAGGGAAAACCATTATCATTTTAAGCCTAAATTTTTGATACTAAGCTATGCAAACCAGTGAGAAGCCACTGTAATTTTTATAGAATTTTTGGAAATTTTTGGAACTATGTTGTAGTTCAAAACTACTCTAAGAAGCATAAACAAAAAGTACTAAGTTAAGTCATAAATGCTTTAGCCAAGAACCTTATTTTATCATCGCTAAGACATATAGGGAATGTTAAGTACAACCTTAATCCAACTTTCTAGATTGACCACACTTACTTCTAATTGCCAAGTATACCCCAAGAACCTTAATTAAGGGAGCTAAGACCTGCCTTGCTAACTTGGGCACTTCACCTCGCATTTCACATATTTAATTTACATACATGGCATGCCTATCTCTTATTCATTGCATTCATTTAGATTGCAACATCGCTGACAGAGAGTACATGCTCATCCCTGAGCAAGGAGCTACCCAAGAGGAAGCCCATGAGCCAGCTCAAGAGCCTGCCACCGAGGATCTCCTCGCAGCCTCAACTTTTGAAGGCAAGCCCCAGTTTTATGCATAACCGTTTTATATATGCTATTTTACTACACTTAATGTTTGTAGGCTTGTAATGTGCACTTAAGTGTAGGAGTTGCTTGAAACCCTTAGTTGCATGAACTCAGGATTCCTTTTTGAGATGGATACTAGTATGCTTGGTCGAGTAGCTGCTTTGCTAATCAGGATCTCGGTAGAAGTCGAGTGATTTTTCTGGCACTCGCACGAGGTCAGGCATTGATTGTATTCATCTTGATAATGGGATCTATGATGGTCTATGGACTTGGATCCAGGGTGGATGCCTTGTCTATGAGACAGAAATGGAATTAAGGATTAATGTGTTGATACCTGAGTCAAGCGTTTGAAAGTACTAAACACATGTCGGGAAATATGGTAACTGGTAACCTAGTACCTGAGTAATGGCGGGCGTGGACTTTCCCTCTCACTTGTCCTGAGACATGGTCTCCCATGCTAGCTATGGTGGGTGCAAGTGAAGCCAATGCACGGCGGCAGCCGGGGTCAGTGGGGCATTGCATGGTAAGGCGGTGAGTCCTGGCCGCGAACGGGGAATCTATGGGGACGGTTGACGTGTGTGGGGACAGAGTACCCCTACATGTCATGTGTTTAGGTTTACCTTGCAAGGTTAAAACTCGATTCAGATTATCTACTTCTCGCAGCTAATGAGACTGCTTTACCCCTTGTACCGCATTGAGTAACAAGTGAAATGAGGTTTTACTTGAGATAACATGTTGATTGTACTAAATGATTGTTACCATGTATGCTTAGAAAGGATCGAACCTAGCTAAATTAATTATGCAAGAACTGGAAAACCTAAAATTGATTTTAGACTTAGCTAGTGCTTTTGGCAAACCAAACCCCTCAGTCAAACAACTACATGGTCTAGAGGTAGAGGAGTAGACTCCTCACACCGGGTAAGTCTAGCTAAGTATTAGTATACTCAACCTTGCTTGTGGCATATTTTTCAGGTACGCTACAGGATGTGGTTGACAGTGTGACTTGGCCTTCCACCCTGCCACCGGGTTGGACAGTTGAGTGTGTTGCTGCCTCGATAGGAGAGGACCAGGAGTAGTGGGCTAGGCCTTGCCCTAGTCCTCCTTATCGTCATTATCGATTATCCACTGCATTTTAAATTATGAACTTGTTCTCTTTATTTAAAACTCTAATTTATGTAATAACTTCAGTACCTTAATTTGTGGTTTCATGTTTACTGTATTCTCTCTGTGCCTCACCTTCGCGTGAGCTAGTGGTATTTGATCCTTGGTAAGTGGCTTTATCAGACTAGATCTGAGGGACTGACGGGTTATTCTGATTTAAGTGTGTTGCTGCATCTAAGGCGTGACAGGGGCAATTAAGCTGGAATAATTCAGGCGGTTCTGCCACACTTAAGCACTTCGCAGTGTAGTTCGATCTTTAGGCCTTCGTGGTCTTCAGTCTTGAATCCTCTAGCGTGGGCCTCTCGAGCGAGGGGGCATTGCGCCTTCGCCCCAACAAGAGCCATACAATCCTAAAGCTGATCCTTCTCTAAAGGGGGCGTTAGACATAATTAGGATAGCAAACTAAGCTGTTGATGAAGCTATCCAAGGGCTTTTAGATGAAGCTGCTGAGAAGGTTTTAAAAGATGACTAGAGCTTGTCTCTTTGGGAGCTTAAAATCTTTGTATATGGTTTCACTTTTGTAAGAAACTATTATTGACTATTTTCATAATTTTTAATGTAATATGTTTCTTTGTGATGCAATCTTCGTACATTTTTTTGAGGCATAGGCGAAAAAACACCTTCCCTTCTTTTCACGCTTCATAAAGAAAGAAATCCTCCTTCTTTGCTGAGGCAATATTGAATATCTTGACATGGCTGTTGTATAGTAATACTATTGACGAAGGTACCATCCATGTATAAAAACATCTCTGCCAAAGGCATGTCTTGTATTATTGGTACATTCTTTCATGATACCTTGCCGAAGGTATACTTGACCTCATGGGTTGGCCGGTATATTTGAAGGAGCAATTTTCAATCTTTTCCAATGCTTCTGTCGATGCAAAATGATGTATGATGCGATGTTATGCAATACGATATGATGGTATGATGCAAATGATCTTTATGCACGAATCATGAAAGAAAAACCAAGACTCTACATCCCCTTAGAAACGACTTTGGAGTCTCTTCACCTTTTACTTAGGTGGTATTTCATCTCTCCATTCCCTTAGGAACGACTTTGGAGCTAAGCTCTGCATCCCCTTAGGAATGACTTTGGAGCTTCTTCACCTTTTACTTAGGTGGTATTTTAGCTCTGCATTCCCTTAGGGATGACTTTGGAGCTAAGTTGTGCATTTCCTTAGGAAGGACTTTGGAGCTTCTTCACCTTTTACTTAGGTGGTATTTTAGCTCTGCATCCCTTAGGAACGACTTTAGTGCTTCGTCACCTTTCTTGTTACACTCGATGGTGTAACCACAAATTTATTATAATAGGCCGAAGGTTGAACCTTCTTATATTTTCTTCAGAGGGGAAATATAAAGACAGAAAAGTAAAAAATGCATTGAACTTGGAAACTTTCTGGTCGAGCCCCTGTATTGCTTTAGTAAATATGTCTTGATTCAGGCATAGTGTTGTTGACTGTGCGAGCTTCGGACTCCTCTCGTGTGTCATGTTGTTGCTGCGCTTGGCGATGCCCTTCTAGCTGCTGATTGTGAATCAAGGTTGGTGCCATAGGTGGTGGTGGTGGTAGTTGAGACCATGTAGCTTGAGAGTGACTTGCTGAAGCAACTGATGTTGTGGGTTGTTGGTTGCCCACATACTCAGGGATATATGGCGAACAACATGAAGTAGTGTGTAGGACCTGCTTCGGTTGATTCTGCCATGTTTCGGCTTCAGCTATCTCTTTTTGCTTTTGGATCGTGACTTGACACGTCCTTGTTGTATGTTCCTTATCCTCCCCACAGAATAAACAAAACAACCTCCTGGGTTGGGAACTGAACCTTCCTCCGAAGCTTCTTCCTCCTCTGCCCCTTGGAGTTGGTGGTCTATAAGAGCTTTGGTGCATTCCTCAAGATTGGGAGCTTTGCTGGTTGCCTTGAGTGTGGTTTGCCCTGTCATTACTTGAGCTAAGATTGTGGATTGTTCTGACATGCCTAGGGTGGAGCCTTCCTCCGAAGCCCCTAGTCATCTTAGAATACCTATAGGCCTCCTCCCTGCTCTACCGAAAGTCATTATCAGCCCTGATGTACTCATTCATCTTCTGGAGGAGCTTTTCCAGAGTTTGTGGTGGCTTCCTAACAAAATAATGCACTGTCGGTCCTAATCGGAGCCCCTTGATTATAGCTTCAATGACAATCTCATTTGGCACCGTTGGTGCCTGGGCCCTGAGTTGCAGAAATCTTCGGACATATGTATGCAAGTACTCTTCATGGTCTTGCATACACTGGAACAAAGCTTAGATAGTTACTGTCTTCGTCTGGAAACCCTGAAAGCTAGTTACCAGCATGCCCTTCAGCTTTTGCCATGATGTGATCATTCCCGGGCGAAGGGAAGAATACAACGTCCGAGCTACACTCTTGACTGCCATGATGAAGGATTTCGCCATGACAGTCGTGTTGCCACCATAAGAGGATATGGTTTCTTCGTAACTCATGAGAAACTACTTCGGATCCAAATGCCCATCGTACATGGGAAGCTGCGGTGGCTTGTAAGATGGTGGCCATGGGGTAGCCTCCAATTCTACTGCTAGTGGAGAAGCGTCATCAAAAGCAAAGTTACCATGATTAAAGTCATCATACCATTCATCATCATTATTGGGCTTTCTTGATGAAACTCTCTGTTGAGGCCTTCATTCTTGGTCATCTTGGGTGATGTGACACATTTCTTCAGCAGCTTCATCGATCTTCCTCTGGAGGTCAGCTAGACGAAGCATCTACTCTCTCTTCCTCTACACTTGTTGGTGTATGGCTTCCATGTCTCTGATTTCTTGGACTAACTCCTCCTACTGCGGTGTTGGGCTGGTAGCCTTCCTTTTCTGGCTCCGGGCTTCTCTTAGCGAGAGAGTCTCTTTGTTGGTGTCTAGTGGCTGCAGGGCAGCCCCTTGCGCTATTGCCTTCTTGGGCGGCATGACGAAGGTGAATGCTTGCCGAAGGTGGTCGTTTGAGTTTACTAGAGGTGGGTGCCAATGTTGGTCACCTGTTCTCAAATGTTGTGAATCAAGAACAAGGCAACACAATTGTTAAGGATTAATGACCTTCGTCCTCTGAAGCATTATCTCCTCTTGGATATAATGATCTTCAGACGAAGGTCATTAAGGACATGCCTTCGTCATTCATGAGAATAGGAGTACATAGAGATAATGAATGTAATCCATTGACTCATTCACATATGTATTTCATAATGTACACATGAACATTAACAAAATTTACATTACATTGATACCTTCGGCTTGTTCGAAGGTGCTGACACGAGAGCGATTACTATCTAGCGTGAACAATACAGTGCTACTGTTCATCTATTTATAGGCACGGGACGCAGCCCGAGTAAAAGTACATTTGTGTCCTTAACATTTACTCACAACTATAACATAAATTATTAGGGACTAGCTAGTCTTTTTTCTCTTCGGGTCAACATCATGTTTGGTCTTCATCATCATTTTAAGCCAAAGTTGTTACTCTTCGGCTATAGCTTCAGCGTTCATTCTTATCATCTTCGGGCTATATCTTCGTCTTGTATACCTTTGCCATGGGAGAAAACTTCCATCCTGAAGCCGAAGCTCCATGTAGTAATTCATGTTATGCTAAAAGCAGATGGTTAGTCATGTTTTTGAGGACCTTCAGAAGAGTAAGCCCCCCAACAGATAGCCTTCGGAAACCTGTGCTCGAAAGTCATAACACTTCGGAATGAGGCATTTGAAAAGAACAAAATCCTACTTTCTTTAGTTCAAAGGTTAAGATCTAGCGAAGCTAAATTGGCTAGCCTTTCTGAGGTAGAACAAAAAATGGAGAAATTTGAAAAGGAGAAAGAAGCAGATGCGAAGTGTATTATTGATTTAGAGTATGCGCTATCTATTCAAGTGGGATTGCACAAATCCGAAGTCCAAGGACTTGAGAAGAAGCTTGATGAGATCACTGAAAACTTTAATGTCGAACAAGCGAAACGCGAGATATCTGATTCTGAGCGTTTGAGAGTTCAGAAAAATGTTGAGGAGCTTCATTAGGCAAAAGAGGAGTGCTATAATGTTTCTATGGAATGTTGCAAGAAGTTGAAATATAGTTTTGCTAAAGTTGGCGCATTCTCTATGGATCAGAACTTTATCTGTGGTGATCCTGACGGGGTTATCTGATGGATCGATGGCGAAGCCGAAGCTTATGATGAAATTCTTAGTGATAGAGGAGATTTTTGCGCCTTCATTGGTGCCCGAGGAGCCATTTCACTCCTTGAAAAAGCTGGCTGTGAGCATGCAAAGGCTGTAAATCAGCCAGAATTCTCAGTTTCAGTGAATGATATTAAGGAACCTTCAGCCGAAGCTACTGCCCTTGGCGGGAAATTTTACTCTGAAGTGTGGAAGAACGATGGAAGGGAGATATCAGATGAAACTATCAGACAAAATGAAGAAGAAACCCATCGAGCTTCAGAGGAGGCGAGGAGAGCTGCAGAAGCTGCAGAGTGGGAAAAACGTTTAGGTATGTTTGTGTCGCACTCAATCTTCGTAAGTGCTCTAGCTTCGTATCTGACAAAACTATATTTTATATAACGGAACTTTCTTCTCCTCCGGAGCCATACGACCTTGAGGCCGATCCAGCCTTGAAGGGCGCTCTTAATGTGATTAGGATAGCAAATGAAGTTGTTGACGAATCTGTGAATAGACTGTTGAACGAAGCTGTTGAAAAAATTCTAAAAGATGATGAATAGATTTTATATATCTTGTAGAATTTTTGTGTACTGCTCTTGTTATGTAAAAAACAATTGTCAACTTTGTATCTCATGTTGTAATATATTTCTATGTGTAGCGTGATTTCTTCGTACGTTCCCGTTGGGGGCCTTCCTCTTTCGAAGGTCCTCAAAAATATGTCTAACCATATGTTTTCAGCATGATTATGAACAGTTACAGGGAGCTTCGGCTTTGGGAGAACTTTTCTTATGGTGGGATGAAAGGAGATAAAGAGTGGGCAATGAAGCTAAAAGTCAAGGACCTTCCGCCTAAAATATTGACGAAGCTCAGAAGCATGATGATGACTGAAATACGCTAAAGACCTTATAGTCCTCAACAATCCATGTTAGGATTATAGGCAGTTACCAGGGATATTAATGTACTTTTATTCAGGCTGCGTCCCGTGCCTATAAATAGATGAACAGTAACACCGTACTGTTCACGCGGGATTGTAATCGCTCTCGAGCCATTCTCGCTCTCACACCTTTTGGCAAGCCGAAGGTATCATTATAATATGAATATAATTAATGTTTATTCATGCTTAATGAGGATAAATGAAACATGGATATATAACGGATATTATCTTAATTCCTCTATATTCCTTCATCTTCTTTTTTTATATTTATGTTCATGTTTACATTATATTATAAAATGATGAAGGTGTGTCCTTCATGACCTTCGTCTGAAGATCATTATATCCAAAAGGAAATAATGTTTCGAAGGATGAAGGTCTTTAACCATTAACAATTATGTTGCCTTGTTCTTAATCAATAGCATTTGAGAACAAGTGAACAACATTTGGCGCCCACCTCCGATGAACTCACTTCTACAACCTTTGGAAGAGCATCCATTTTCGACATGCCACCGAAGAAGGCAATGGCACCAGGGGCTGCTCTGCAACCACTGGACATAAATCAAGATGCGCTCTCTCTACGAGAGGCCAGGAACCAAAAGAGGAAGGCCACCAGCCCAACTCTTCAGGTGGAGCAAATCGACCAGGAAATCAGGGATTTCGAGGTCATCCATCAACAAGTGCAAAGGAAAAAGGAGAAGATGGCCCGGCTGGCTGACCTTTAGAAGAAGATTGACGAAGCTGCTGAAGAAATGCGTCATCTTACTCAAGATGACCAAGACCGAAGGCCTTAGCATAAGGAGCTTCGTCAGGAGAGCTCATTCAACGAAGATGAATGGTACAATGACTTTCATCATGGTAACCTTACTTTTGATGATGCTTCTCCCCTGGCAGCAGAACTACAGGCCATCCCATGGCCACAATCCTACAAGCCACCCCAGTTGCCCATGTATGATGGGCACTCGGACCCAAAGCAATTCTTGATGAGTTACGAGGCAACAATATCCTCATATGGAGGCAACGCCGCTGTCATGGCAAAGTCCTTCGTCATGGTAGTCCGAAGTGTGGCCCAGACATGATACTCCTCTATTTGGCCAGGAACAATTACATCATGGCAGAAACTCAAGGATATGCTAGTCACTAGCTTCCAAGGTTTTCAGACAAAGCTAGTCACTGCTCAAGCATTGTTTCAATGCACACAAGACTACGAGGAATACCTTCAGGCATATGTCCGAAGGTTCTTGCATCTAAGAGCACAAGCACCCACAGTGCCCAATGAAATCGTCATTGAGGCCATGATTAAGGGACTTAGGCTAGGACCTAGAACTCAATATTTTGCAAGGAAACCTCCATAAACCCTAGAGAAGTTTCTTTAGAAGATGGATGAGTACATTTGGGCCGATAATGATTTTCGCCAAAGAAGGGAGGAAGCTTACAGGTTTTCCGAGATGACCAGGGGCTTCGGAGGGAGACTTCATCCCAGGCATGTCCGATCAATTCACAACTCCAATGCCAATGATGAAAGGGCCAGCAATGTTCAGCATAGCTATCACAGTTCTCAGTCTTCAAGCATGCAACAGACTTCTTTTAGACCACCGGCTCCGAGGGGTAGGGGAGGAAGAAGTCTCGGTGGAGGACGATTTGGCAATCAACCTAGAAAGTTGTACTGTCTTTTTTGTGGCAAGGACAAGGGCCACACAACAAGAACATGCCAGGTTACAATTTAGAAGCAGAAGGAAATTTCCGAAGCTGAGGCATGGCAGAGTCAGCCGAAGCAAGTCCTCCACACTGCTTCGTGTTACTCATGATACATCCCAAAATACGTAGGTAATCAACAACCTACGACTTCTGTTGCTTCGGCAAGCCATTCTCCAGCTTCCTGGCCCCAGTTGCCACCACCACCATCACTAATCCATAATCAACAGCTAGAAGGGCGCAATCAAACTCAACAACAGCGCAACCTTCGAGAGGAGTCCGAAGCTCGCACAGTCAACAACATTTGCCTGAGTCGAAGCATATTTAGTAAAAGGACTACAGTGGCTTGGCCAATGAATATGATGATTTGATGTATCTTAAATCTTTCTGCCTTTTATATTTTCTTGAAAAACAATACAGGAGGGATAAATTTTCAATTTGATGTAATAATATTATCTTTACATCATCGAGTGTGACAGAAGTAAGTTCCGAAGCCACAAAGTTGTTCCTAAGGGAGCGCAGAGTAAGTTCCGAAGTTACAAAGCCATTCCTAAGGGAGCACAGAGTAAGTTCCGAAGCTCAAAAGTCGTTCCTAAGGGAATGCAGGGCCAAAATACCACCTAAATCAAAGGTGAAGAAGCTCCAAAGTCATTCCTAAGGGGATGCAGAGCTTAGCTCTAAAGTCGTTCCTAAGGGGATGCAGAGCTAAAATACCACCTAAGTAAAACGTGAAGAGACTCCAAAGTCGTTCCTAAGGGAATGCAGAGTCTGGGTGTGTTTTCGAGTGGGTGCTCATCTTCGGCATAAACATCATACTGCATCATACCATCACGTCATTTTGCATAGCATTACATCATACATCATATTGCATCGGCTATAAAATTGTAGAGAAGGAAAAATGCCTTTTTGAAGATATTTGATGGATTATGAAACAGTGTGCTAAAGTACAAAGTATACCTTCGGCAGTCATAACCCTACACAACAGGGAAATCTTCGGCAGCAATGTTATTATACAACAACCGTTGCAAAGTATGAGGTATCCAAACAATAGAGGGGGCAATTTTTCTTTGCGAAGCATGAAAAGAAGGGAAGGTGTTTTTTCGCCGAAGGCTCAAAAATGGTATGTACACAAATTTCATGCATCACAAAGAAACAAGATTACATTATTAAACATATAAATATTTGATGTTTGACCGATACAAAATATTACATTTCCTATTATACAAGAATCTAGTCTTCCTTCAAAATTCTTTTGGCAGCTTCATGTAAAAGTTTGTCGACGACTTCGTCAACAACTTCGTTAGCAATTTGCATAACATCTAAAGCTTCTTTCATAACCGGATCAGCTTCAGGGTTATATGGCTCCGGTGGCAGAGAGAGGCCGACTGTAAAAAATATATGATGGTGAATTTCGAAGGTAAAAACGAGCAACAAGGCAAAAAGTTTCAAATAAAGTACCTATAATCATGGTGTGTTCGGCAGCTTCCTCAGCTTGCTTAGCTTCCTCGCAGACATCGTGAGATTCTTTCTCAGTCTTTTTAATGGCTTGGTCAGCCATCTCACAACCACCCTTCATCCACACATCGGAGTAGAATTTGCCGCCCAATGTAGAAGCCTCAACTGAGGGGTCCTTAATATTCTCAGCTAAGAGAATAGATTCTAGCTGGGCTGCGGCCTTGACATGTTCACACCCAGCCTTTTCTAGAATTGCCACAACCCCTCGGGCGCTGGAAAAATCACAAAAATCTCCGCGACCACTAAGGATCTCATCGAAAGCTTCGGCTTCTTCACCTATCCATTGGATAACTCCTTCGAGGTCGCCGCAAATAAATTTTTGTTCTGAAGAATATGCCCCCACCTTTGCAAAGCTATCTTTTAGCTTCTTCGCGCAATCCAAGGATCTTTCATAGCACCTCTCCCTAGAATCACAAAGCTCTTCAACATTCTTTTGTAGCCTTGAACTTGTCCACTCGCTTATCTCTTGCTTTGCCTTCGCAACTTCATAATTTTCATTCATTTCGGCAATTTTCTTTAGATCGTCAACTTTGGCTTTGTGAGTTTCAGTTTGTGCATTAAGCCTGGCTTCGCTGATTTTTAGCCTATCCACTAAGGAGAGCATAACCTTATCTTTTTCAAGGGATTCATTCCTTAGTGTAATGACCTCTGACCGAAGATTCCCATGTGCAATCTGACAGCTTTCGTCATCAGCTTCTTTTTGAGCCCGTAAAGCTTTACTAAGAATTAAGCCCTAATCACAAAAATATATGTGTAAGAACATAAAAACAGTAAAAAACCAACAAACATAACTTATTTTATGAGCAAAAGTATATATACCTTCAAGATATTATAAGCAAGGCTATCTGCAAGTTCATCCTTTGACATCGCAGATAAGCCAAGCTCTAGCTTCGGAAATCCCATATTCTTTGCCATTTCTCGACAAACAGATATCTCCTTGTTGTCCGGTAGGCAATATAGAAAGTCATCTTCGTCAGTGCCGCTGTATACCAAGGATCCTAGGGGACAGTTCAGATCCTTGGCATATTACCTAGCTTCGGCAATTTGCTCCTCCGTTAGTTTTTTCCCTGCAGCGTGACGCACTATAAATTCTAATTCCTCAGTAGGTGCTTCAGGAGCAGGGAATTCAGATTCTTTGGTATCCTTCTCTTTTTCTAACGGTAACGGTACTTCGGTGGCATCCAAAGGTCTTGATTCAGCATTCTTTTCAACAATCTCCACAGGTCGTGCTTCAGCGGGAGCTGTGGGCCTAGCTTCAGCTTCAACCTGCGTTATGACGGCTTTGGCAGATTTCTTTGTATTCTTGTCTTCCATGCTAGGTGCTTCCGTAGAAGCAGGAGTTAGCGCCTTTGAGGATTCCATAATAGCATCCAATACATTGGCCATTCTCCTTCTCTTCGGAGTTATTGAAGCAATCTTTTGAACCTTCGGCAGTTCTGCTTCTTGCAATGAACTCAAAGTTTTTGGCTGCTCCGCTGCTATCTTCAGGATTGGCTCTTCGGTCGATTCCACCCTGGCTTCGGCAGTAGCGGGGTGACTTGACTCAACGACAAAAGAAGGCCCTTCAACAAGCTTCGGCACTTCGGCCGTTTCAATGTGCCTGGGCCGATGAGTCAGAACATTAATCTTTTTTGGCTTTGGTGTAGTAGAAATTGCCGAAGCGGTAGCTCTTCTTTTCTTTTCTTGCTTTTGCGAAGGATAGCTATAATATGGGTACACGAAACCAATAACTTCGAAAACCCTATTCAACCTTTTCTTGCCTCGGCCTCCGAAGACCGCGGTCATGGCATCATCTTTGGCCCTTGAGTAGGCGCCAAGCAACTCATCGCTGGTTGCGTCAATGGCATATAACTAGTCGTCATTGGGCTCATCAAATTGGCTCCTGAATTTGAATGTATACTTCAAGTAAACCAAGCCACCTTGGCTAGACCCAGCAACGTCTCCTTCGGCATCTCTCACCCACTCCCGAGTGGCCACACCTTGAAGGCAATGTGTTCCTGGACTAAGTCCCTGGTGCCTATGTAAGTGCATACTGTGTTATAAGCAGCTTGGCACGCTTGGATGTCATTTCCGAGGGCAAGCATTGGTCTCCTAATGCCGAAGGGAGACCATATAGGGCGTTGCATAATCCCCTTGATGTCTTCCCTCTCAACCAGATCGCTCTTCACATAGAACCATTCTTGCATCCAGGCTCTCGGCCATCTCTTGCGGAATGTTGGAACTAGGTTGCTTACTTAAGAACGAGTTACGAAGCCATAGCAACCAAAAGTATTGTGATATTGTTCTTTTCTAGTGGCCTTCATCTCATAAGACAATTCATGCATATTACAGAAGCTTTTTGCATTTGGTTCTTGTCCTTGGCTCCGCATGGCCTAAATGTAAACCCCTATCTTAATGATGGCTTCGGGGGTAATCTGATGAAGGTAGACTTTGAAGGTTTTCAGCACTTCGACCAGCATACTATCCAAAGGGAACCGAAGCCCCGCTTTCATAAAACTTCTATAGACAATAATCTCGTCAGCTTCGGACAGAGGGACATCACTCTCCCCTCTAGCCCGCACAATAGAAATGTCACGAAAGTACCTTCCCCTCATGGCGTCAATCTGTCCTTATTTGATTGTTGACTTTCCAAGGACAACATGACTTGGCCTCCAGGGCCGATCTTCAGCACCCTCATTTTCAATTTCTGAATCAAAGTCTTCACTATCACTAGAACCCTTAGATATTCCAGCTAATGTCTCATGTGTGATCTTTTCTGCATTAGTCCTCTCCATAGCTTCGTAAAACTCGGACATCACCGAGTCGGTAGCTTTCTTCTCACCAGCCATCAAATCAAATCTTGTTGAAATGCCGAAGCTCAAACTCGTTACAAAACAAGAGAGTTTAAAATAGCGAGCACTATGTAAGCAACCAAAATAGCATAAGAAACACTTTCAATATGATCTCATATTAATATGCATGGCGACCCACAGCTTGGTGGATCCGGCATGTCAGTGTCGTTCGCTATTCTAGCGAAGGGAAGGTGTTTTTTCGGACCTTCGGCTAAAGGCTTTTGTCCACATCGCAGTCTAAATTTGTTACAAGGAAACAAATTAATACTGCGAGGGGCTGCTGTTGGGGGCCTTCCTCTTTCGAAGGTCCTCAAAAATATGTCTAACCATATGTTTTTAGCATGATTATGAACAGTTATAGGCAGCTTCAGCTTTGGAAGAACTTCTCTTATGGCAGGATGAAAGGAAATAAAGAGTGGGCAACGAAGCTAAAAGTTAAGGACCTTCGGCCTAACATATTGACGAAGTTCAGAAGCATGATGATGACTGAAAGAGGCTAAAGACCTTACAGTCCTCAACAATCCATGTTAGGATTATAGGCAGTTACCAGGGATATTAATGTACTTTTATCCGGGCTGCGTCCCGTGCCTATAAATAGATGAACAGTAACACCGTGTTGTGCATGCGGGATTGTAATCGCTCCCGAGCCATTCTCGCTCTCACACCTTCTGGCAAGCCGAAGGTATCATTGTAATATGAATATTGTCAATGTTTATTCTTGATTAATGAGGATAAATGAAACATGGAACATAACTGTTGGGGCCATGCTTCGTTGCGCCGAAGGTCTTACGGGAAGAAGCAGCTTCGGCTGAAGTTGTCTCCAGGAGATGGCCGAAGGTTCCTTTTCATGAAGCTTCGGCATTACAAACCGACATAGAGATAGAATGACCTTTTAATCCATGAAGGTCTGAGTCAATGTTGTAAACTTTTATGAGGGGCATAATTGTAATTCGTCACAGGCTGTGTCCTGTGTCTATAAATAGATGAACAGTACCCCCGTACTGTTCACGCTAACTGGTACTCGCTCGTGCGTCACGCTTGTATCTTTGCCTTCTGTCAAGCCGAAGGTACAAATGTAATTCAACATTGTTTTTATTCTTCCATGATTATTTGAGAAGAACACGTAATAATGTTATGTGATTATTCATATCATTCCCTCATGTTTCATATGCTTCTCCTTATTGTCAATATAAACTGCAATGAAGGAGGTATGTCCTTCATGACCTTCGTCTGAAGATCGTTATATCCTAAGGGAAATAACGCTTCAAGGGACGAAGGGAATTTATCATTAACTTCTTTCTGTGTTGCCTTGTTCTTAATTCATAGCATTTGAGAACAAGCCCCCAACATTGGCGCCCACCTCCGGTGAACTCACTTCCACTTTTCTGAGCTGATGGCTTCGTTCAACAATCAAGCTAAGGCTGCTTCGGCTTCGAAGCTGGTGCTCCCGATAACAGGCGGTTCTTGCTAAGAGCCGGCTAACAAGAAGCAAAAGAAGGAGGCTCAGAGAAGGGTGCAGCATGTTGGAGTACAGGGACCCTTCATCAAGTCAAAATGGTCCCACATTCCAATCACTTTCTCTCAGGAAGACCTTCAGCTTAAGGATTATCCTCACAATGATGCCATGGTTATCTCTTGTGTGATCAAAGGATTTTTGGTCCACAATGTCTTAGTCGATACAGGCAGTGCAGCTGATATCATATTTGCTAAGGCCTTCAGACAAATGCAAGAGCCCGAAGACAAGGTCCATGATGCTACGCACCCTCTTTGTGGCTTCGGAGGACGGCAGATTGCAGCACTTGGGAAGATTACCATGCCAGTAACCTTCGGATTTGTTAACAACACAAGGACTGAGCAAATTGTGTTTGATATTGTTGACATGGAGTATCCTTACAATGCTATCATTGGTCGCGGTACTCTCAATGCCTTCGAAGCAATTCTTCACCCAGCTTACCTCTGCATGAAGATACCTTCGGACCAAGGGCCTATTGCTATTCATGGAAGCCAGGAAGCTGCTAGAAGGGCCGAAGGAAGCTGGACTGACTCCAAGGCAATCCATAACATAGATGGAGCTGAAGCTTGTGAACAGTACAAATTCAGAAGGGAGAAAGCAGCTTCAGCAGATCAGCCGAAGCCCATGCTCTTGTGTGAGGACATAGCAGAGCAGAAGGTGCTGTTGGGCTCGCAATTATCTGAAGACCAGGAGAAAACCTTGATAAGGTTTTTGTTCAACAACAAAGATGTTTTTGCATGGTCAGCTAATGATCTCTGTGGAGTAAATCGGGATGTTATTGAACACTCGCTCAATGTTGACCCATCCTTCAGACCCCGAAAGCAGAGGCTTCGGAAAATGTCTGATGACAAGGCCGAAGGGGCTCGCAATGAAGTAAAAAGACTCCTCAGTGCAGGAGTTATCAGAGAAGTAAAGTATCCAGAATGGCTAGCTAACACTGTTATGGTAAAGAAAGCCAATGGCAAGTGGAGAATGTGTATCGATTTCACAGATCTCAACAAGGCTTGTCCGAAGGACGAATTCCCATTGCCAAGAATAGACTCTTTAGTTGATGCAGCAGCTTCTTCACAGCTCATGAGTCTGCTAGATTGTTACTCAGGCTATCACCAAATCTGGATGAAGAAGGAAGATGAGCCGAAGACTAGCTTCATAACCCCAAGTGGCACATATTGCTATCTTCGGATGCCTGAGGGGCTCAAAAACGCTGGAGGAAGTTTCAGCAGAATGACTGCGAAGGTCCTCCAGTCTCAGATAGGCAGAAATGTGCTAACTTATGTCGATGACATCATTGTAAAAAGCACGAAGCAGGAAAATCATATTGCTGATTTGCAGGAGACCTTCGCCAGTTTCAGACAAGCTGGTTTGAAGCTGAATCCAGAAAAATGTGTCTTCGGAGTAAAGAAGGGGAAATTTCTTGGATGCTTGGTTTCAACAAAGGGAATTGAAGCTAATCCAAATAAAATTGAAGCTATACTTCGAATGGAGCCACCAACTACAAGAAAGGGGGCCCAAAGATTGACAGGAAGGCTGGCATCTCTCAATAGATTCATATCCAGATCAGCAGAAAGAAATTTACCATTCTTCGAGGTGCTGAAGTCAGCTGAAGTCTTTCAATGGGGACCAAGCCAACAAAAAGCCTTCGAAGAGCTGAAGCAATATTTGATAGATCTAACAACATTAACTCCACCAACGCCAGGGGCTCCTTTGTTGTTATATGTGGCAGCTTCGCACTCGGCAGTAAGTGCAGCACTTGTCCAGGAGAAGCTTGTTGGCCAAGTCAAGAAGCAGGTTCCAGTGTATTTTGTATCTGAAGTCCTTAGTGTATCAAAGAAAAACTATACAGAACTGGAGAAGGTATTATATGCCGTTTTGATGGCATCCAGGAAGCTTCGGCATTATTTTCAAGCATACAATATTGTTGTTCCTTCTTCACAGCCGTTGAAGGATATTATGAGGAATAGAGAAGCTACTGGACGGATTGGAAAATGGGCTGCAGAGCTCAATGAATTTTGCATTGATTATGTGCATAGATCCTCGATCCAGTCTCAAGCGTTGGCAGATTTCATTGCCGATTGGACGCCAGGGGCTCAGGATGAAGAAGCAAATAAAGATGCCGAAGTGTGGACAGTATTCTGTGATGGCTCTTGGGGAACCTTCGGAGCAGGAGCGGCTGCTGTGTTGATCTCACCTTCCAAGGTTAAAACTTGTTATGCGGCAAGACTTGATTTCAGCTGTACAAACAATATTACTGAGTATGAAGCCTTGCTCCTGGGCCTTCGGAAATTAAAGGCAATGGGGATTAGAAGGGCGATTCTTAAAACTGATTCCCAGGTTGTTTCGGGCCATATCGACAAAAGTTGCAAGGCTAAAGATCCGAAGCTTGAAAAATATCTAGACACGGTCCGAAGAATCGAAGCTTCCTTCGAAGGATTTTCTGTCAAAAATATCCCTCGAGGACAAAATGAGCATGCTGATTTGTTAGCTAAGTCAGCAGCACAGGGGCTGCCGTTACCTTCGGATGTATTCTTCGAAACAATAAAGGCACCTTCAGTGGAGCTTCTTGAAAGAGCAGTCCTCAACATATCTCCTGTTTATAGCGAAGATTGGAGAACTGAGATCATCTCTTACCTTCAGGGTAAGTTCCTTTCAGATGACGAAGCTTACAATAAAAGGATAGAGGCAAGAGCTCGACCATATGTCATGATAGAAGGGGAGTTATACAAACATGGAGTTTGCGCTCCGCTGCTCAAGTGTTTATCTAGAACCGAAGGTATAGAGTTGATGAAAGAAATACATGCAGGCCTGTGTGGATCCCACATTGGATCTAGGCCGTTACTTGGAAAAGTTTTCCGCCAAGGGTTTTATTGGCCGAAGGCAGCTTCGGATGCAGCGGAGTTAGTTCAAAAGTGCGAAGGTTGTCAGAAATGTGCAAGAGATCAAAAGCAACCTTCGTCTTTGACACAGCTGATACAACCCATCTGGCCATTGCAAAGGTGGGGCCTTGACTTGTTAGGTCCATTACCACCGGCTCAAGGGAATCTAAAATATGTTATAGTGGCTGTGGAGTATTTTTCTAAATGGATTGAGGCGAAGCCATTAGCCACAATAACTTCGGCCACTGTCCAAAAGTTTTTCTGGCAGAATATTGTTTGTCGTTTCGGGGTACCGAAGGCCATCACTGTGGATAATGGAACGCAGTTCGACTCCGAAGCTTTCAGAAATTTCTGTGATCAAATTGGTACGAAGATCCATTTTGCATCAGTCAGGCATCCGGAGTCAAATGGGCTCGTTGAAAGGGCCAACGGCATTATAATGACAGGAATAATGAAGTTAATCTTCAATCAACCCAGGGGAAAGTGGCCAGATCAGTTAATCAAAGTGGTGTGGAGCCACAATACAACAACATCAAGGTCTACAGGCTTTACTCCATTCAAGTTATTATTCGGTGACGAAGCAATAACTCCGGAAGAAGCTAAAACTGGATCAATAAGAGTAGCAGCTTCGACAGAATCAAGCCCTGAAGATGCTTGTTTTGTGGAAAAAGATGCTTTAGAAGGGATCAGGCTTCAAGCTGTGGAGAATATCAATAAATACCAGGCCGAAACAGTCAAATGGCGAGATAGAAAAGTTCGACTCAAGAATATTGAGCCGGGACACTTGGTGCTTCGGAGAGTGGCCAACCCAGACACAGTGGGCAAGTTACAGTTGAAATGGGAAGGACCTTTCTTAGTAGTATCTTCGTCAAGACCTGGTTCGTACAGATTGAAGGACATGGACGGCAACGACATTCCAAGATCTTGGAACGCGGATGAGCTTCGGCGATATTATGTATAACTTGATGTAACTTTTGATGTTTTTTCTTTTCTTTTTCATGGCACCCTTTTCCTTTCTAAAGGGGGAGAAAGGTTTTTAATGGGGCCATCATATGTAATTTCCTTTTTAGTTTTATAAGAGCAAAATCCCCCAAAGAATGTAAATGTAAAAGCTGAGAACGCACCATCGAGTGCCGAAACTGAAAAAGCGAAGAAGCTCCAAAGACGTTCCTAAGGGAATGCAGAGCTTACAGCGAAAAGTCAACGCTGATTCCGCCGAAAGTAAAAGGCAAAGAAGCTCCAAAGATGTTCCTAAGGGAATGCAGAGCTTACAGCGAAAAGTCAACGCTGATTCCGCCAAAAGTAAAAGGCGAAGAAGCTCCAAAGTCGTTCCTAAGGGAATGCAGAGCTAATGTGTGATTGTTTCTAAGGAAATAATGGCTGAGGGTATGGCTTCGGATATGTGTTTGGACATTCATTCGCACATCACATTGCATCATAGCATTTGCATTCATAAACATTCATTCATGGCATAAGTGGTTGTTTCGGCAAAAAAGAAGAAGCGGTCTTTTATGCTTCGTTGTGTATAAGAGAGGTTTCGGCAAAAAAGAAGAAGCAGTCTTTTATGCTTCGTTGTGTATAAAAAAGAGAGGTTTCGGCAAAAAAGAAGAAGCGGTCTTTTATGCTTCGTTGTGTACGAAAAGAAGGGAAGGTGTTTTTTCGCCTTCAGCTCAAAATACTAATTTCGTCCACATCAAAGCACCTCAATGGAAGGGTAAGGATATATTACAAGGTATGGACAAAGTTCATTAAGAACAGTTTAGCTGTATTTACAAAAGTTGTTACAAAAGTCTCTTGAGTTTTTTCTAGTGTACTCCTACTGATCTTCACCAAGCTTCAGCTTCGGCGGCATATTTTTTAAGCATCACCTTCAGCTTCGTCATCCTACATGAATCAAGGTATTGCAAGTAAAAATCAAGTGTGAAGGAGAAGGTAAGCACAAGGTATGATTTCTTACTGGTTCAAGATGACTTCGAGCTTCGTCTCCAGCTTTCTCTCGCCCGCCTTTTGTCCATATCATTTTTATAAATCTGTTTGAAATGCTTCGGGCGAGGTCAAGAATATCGTCTAGAATTGATGGAGACAGAGTGAAATTCGGCCTGTTGATGATTTTTCCATGATCACAGCCGGCCTTCAGGAACGCTGCAGCAGTGCCCCGAGAAGCTACCCAGGCACAGAAGTCACCGTGCCCGGCTATAACTTCGTCAAGCTCATCAATTTCATCTTCAATATGTTCGAAGGCTCTTGGTAAATTTTCAGCTGCAGGGGTGAACTTTCCACTGCTGGCTCCAACTGAGTAAAAGATCTTCTTTAATTGTTGAATACAGTTGTTACTAAATTTCAAACATTTGTCTTGAAGGCTTGTTAATGATTTCTTCAAATCTGAGTTGGTTTGGACTTCGGCCTCAAGTTTTGAATTAAGCTCTAGCTTCTCTTGTTCAAATTGTTTTGATTGGCAGATAAGCTTCGAATTCAATTCTGCTACTTTAGCTTCAGTTTCTGCCAACAAGCCTTCAGTTGTTTGGAGTTCGAAGTCTTTCTTTTCAATAATAGCTGATTGCTCTTTTATTTTGCTCTCCAAATTTTCAATTATAGCTTCATGTTTTTTATCCTCTAGATCTTGCTGCATCTTCAAAGCTTTGCTTAGTAGCATGCTCTGCATGTAAACAACCTTCGTTAGGAATATTTCCATTATTAAAAACAATAGAAGTCAGAGAAAAGTTGTTTACCTTGAAATTGGAATAAAATAAGCTACCGACGATATGTTGTCGTCGGTAGCGGCTGATATCTGTTTCTTGCTTCGGAAAACCGATACTCTTTGATAGAGTACCGATGACCTTAGCCCCAGTGTGATCCCGGATGCAGCCCAATTTCTCATCGTCAATGCCTCCGAATAGAAGAGCTCCTGGCTTGTATCCGCAAGATTTGGCATATTCCTTAAGCTCTTCTATTTCGGCCTTTGACAGTTCTTGCCCAATTAAATTTTGAAATATGTAGGCTTCGTCTTCCGAAGTATCTTCGGCTATTTCCTTTCCCTTTCCAGGCACTGTGGCCATGGTTTCTTCAGCAGCAGTGGCAGCTTCTTCTGCGGCCATGTCTAGCAAAATTTTGTCGATGTCTTCAATTGTAGTTTCCAAGTTCACATCTTCGGTTGAAGCGGCTTCGGTAGCCGCGACCTCCGAAGGTGTGACTTCGACATTTGTTGTGCCCTCAACCGCTGGCGTTTTCCGAGTTGAAGCCCTCGGTGGCGTCTTGTCGATAACTTCGGTCACTGCAATAATTCTTTGCCTCTTTGTTTTGGTTATCTTCGTTTTTTCCGGCTTCTCCACCTTTCGAAAAAGCTTCGTCAGTTGAGGCCCTAATGGACTTAGCTTCGCGGGCAGGGGTTCAGTCATTACCTTTAAGATTTCCTCCACGTCGCTGGTAGAGGGTGGTGCAGGAGTCCCCTCTTCATCGGATAATTTTCGCTTTGGAGATGATATTTTTCTCTTCTTTGGAATTTTCTTCTCTTTTGGTGATTCTTCCTCATCTTTGTTCAAAGTTTCGGCCACTCTTTTCCTTTTTTGGCCCTCAGCACCCTTATTCAACCGTTCATAGTCAGGGTACTCGAAACCCGGACATCAAACACTCGGTTTAGTCTTCGCTTCGGACGGGTGCCGAAGGCCGCAGTCATTAGTTGATCTTCTTTTTTGGAATAATTCCCAAGAATTTCATTGCACATTACTTCAACTGTGTCCAGCCATTCTTGGCAAGGTTTTTTAAAGTATTTCTTGAATTTGAAATGATAAGGAAGCCGGACAAGTTCCCCCTCTTTCTTCTCCCTTTCCAGCTTCGGCATTTCCCATTCTTTTAAAGTAGGGAAAACCCTGAAGGCCAAGAACTCTTGAACCAGATCCCTGGTACTGATATGCTCTGAAATAATTTTAAACTCACCCAGTGCAGCCCAGGTGGGACCTTCTAATGTCATGTGGCATCGCGGCCTTGTTTCTCCGAAGATCAATTCAAGTGGGCTTTGTACCAACTTCTCTTCGTCTTCGTCAACCTTCACATAAAACCACTCTGACTTCCAGCCTACCGGCCATTTGCTTCGGTAGCTAATAACAGGAAACTTTGTGGTCTTCCGATAGGCAAAATTGTAGCAACCAAAGTTATCATGTAATCCATCTTTTCTGGCCTTCGTTTGGTAATGTAACTCATGAACTCGACAAAAACTGTCGGCAAACGGTTCCACAGCCTGGCTTCGGAGGGCCCAGATGTAAACACTAAGCCTAACGATAGCGTTAGGAGTCAACTGATGAAAGTAGATTCCAAACTTCTTCAATACATCTGCAATAATCCCATGAAGGGGGAATCTTAACCCAGCCTTTAGAAAGCTCTTGAAAATAACTCTCTCATCCTTCTCTGGCTTCGGGGTAGTTTCTTCTCCCCCGAAGCGAAGTAGCTTCTTCTGATTTTCACTGAAATAACCTGATTTTACCATCTTGGAGAGATCAGCCTTCGAAACGGTCGACTTTCCGAAGTCTAAGTGGCTGGGCTTGCTTGGCATGGCAATGCGATAATCATCTTCGGGATCAGTTTCTTGAATATTCTCCTCTTCTGCTTCGGCAGTTGCTTGTTCTGCTTCAACAGCGGGGATTTCTTCCGCAGTTACCAGTCCGGATCGTTGCATTGCTTCGGAGATGGGAACAGTCTCCGAACCTTCAGCTTCGTCTCCTTCACGCTCAACTCTGGCGGTAGATCGCACCCTGGCCATTTGATTCTGAGTTTGTGGAAATTGAATACTTTTTTCTCCCGAAGCCTTTCCTTCTGACGAAGCAGACTTCGAGTTGGACCTTCGTTCAATTCCGCGAGTCAAGCTTCGGCTATGGTTAAAAATTTTGGCAGCAAAACAGTGCAAATAGCAATGAATGCCGTGGTAACTTCACACCTACCTGTCTGTTTATATAGTGCTGCAGGTAAGAAGGCGAAGCGCCAGGATTTTTACACCAGGCGGACAGTCACTAGCCCTCGCTGCGCGGTGAACCGCAGAGACCAAACAGTAACTCTACAGGGTGGGCCTGGCACGCGCTCGGAAACTGGATCGTTTCTCGACAACGAGCTCAGGGAAGGTGTTTTTGGACCTTCGGCTTCCCGAAGCTTAAGAGGCTTTTTCACGGATCAAGCTCGTTATGAAAAACGATCTAGCGCCGCGAAAGGGGCTACTGTTGGGGCCATGCTTCGTTGCGCCGAAGGTCTTACGGGAAGAAGCAGCTTCGGCTGAAGTTGTCTCCAGGAGATGGCCGAAGGTTCCTTTTCATGAAGCTTCGGCATTACAAACCGACATAGAGATAGAATGACCTTTTAATCCATGAAGGTCTGAGTCAATGTTGTAAACTTTTATGAGGGGCATAATTGTAATTCGTCACAGGTTGTGTTCTGTGTCTATAAATAGATGAACAGTACCCCCGTACTGTTCACGCTAACTGGTACTCGCTCGTGCGTCACGCTTGTATCTTTGCCTTCTGTCAAGCCGAAGGTACAAATGTAATTCAACATTGTTTTTATTCTTCCATGATTATTTGAGAAGAACACGTAATAATGTTATGTGATTATTCATATCATTCCCTCATGTTTCATATGCTTCTCCTTATTGTCAATATAAACTGCAATGAAGGAGGTATGTCCTTCATGACCTTCGTCTGAAGATCGTTATATCCTAAGGGAAATAACGCTTCGAGGGACGAAGGGAATTTATCATTAACTTCTTTCTGCGTTGCCTTGTTCTTAATTCATAGCATTTGAGAACAAGCCCCCAACAATAACAGATATTATCTTGATTCCTCTATATTCCTTCATCTTCTTTTTTTATATTTATGTTCATGTTTACATTATATAATAAAATGATGAAGGTGTGTCCTTCATGACCTTCGTCTGAAGATCATTATATCCAAAAGGAAATAATGTTTAAAGGACGAAGGTCTTTAACCATTAACAATTATGTTGCCTTGTTCTTAATCAATATCATTTGAGAACAAGTGAACAACATTACCGTTTTGAGCCAATAGGCGAAAAAACATCTTCCCTTCTTTTCACGCTTCAAAAAGAAAAAAATCCTCTTTTTGGCTAAAGCATCATTATTAAACTTCGAAGATCTTGCCGTACACTTCGTAAAATAAATACCAGTTGCCGAAGGCATAGATTTTGCATAAGAAATGTTGTTGCCGAAGCCGTAGGTCTTTGCATAAGAATACCGTTGTTGGAACATCCTTTCATAATTCCTTGTGAAAAATAGACCTAACCTCATGACTTAGCCAGCATGTTCTGAAGGAGCAATTTTCCTTCTTTTTCCATTGTTTCGGATGATCCGAGATGATGAATGATGCGATGCTATGAAGCATGATGCGATGATATGATGCAACTGATGTTAGTGCATAAATGCTTCGTAAAACTAAGACTCTGCATCCCCTTAGGATCAACTTTGTAGTCTCTTCACCTTTTACTTAGGTGGTATTTGTGCTCTACATCCCCGTAGGAACGACTTTGGATCTAAGCTCTACATCCCCTTAGGAACGACTTTGGAGCTTCTGCACCTTTTACTTTAGGTGGTATTTCAGCCCTGCATCCCAGTAGTAACGACTTTGGAGCTAAGCACTGCATCCCCTTAGGAACGATTTTGGAGCTTCTTCACCTTTTACTTTAGGTGGTATTTTAGCTCTACATTCCTGTAGGAACAACTGTGGAGCTTCGTCACTTTTCCTGTTACACTCAAGGTGTAACTCCAGATTTTTACAACATGCCGAAGGTTGTATCTTCTCAAATTGTCTTTAGGGTAGAAGCATAAAAGCAAGAGAAATAAAAACTACATTGAGTGTGTATGAAAGTTTTTTGATTGACTTTTTGATTGAGCCCCCTCTGTTGCTTTAGTAAATGTGTCTCGATTCTGGTATATTGTTGTTAACTGTCCGAGCTTCGGACTCTTCGCATGCATCACGTTGTTGTTGAACTTGGTGGTGCCCTTCTGGCTATTGATTATGATACAAGGTTGGAGCCATGAGTGGTGGTGGTGGTGGCAGGGCCCATGCAGCCGGGTAATGGTTGCCGAAGCTACTGATATTGTGGGTTTTTGATTGTCCACATACTCAGGAATGTACGGAGAATAGCACAAAGCAGTATGCAAGACCTGCTTTGGCTGATTCTGCCGTGCTTCGGCTTCAGCTATTTTATTTTGCTTCTGTATCGTGACTTGGCATGTCCTAGTTGTATGCCCTTATCTTCTCCACAGAATAGGCAAAACAACCTTCTTGGTAGCGAGCTGAATCTCCCTCTGAAGCTTCTACCTCCTTTGCCTATTGGTGCTATTGGCCTAAAGGAGCTTTGTTGTGTTCCTGATGATTGGGAGCTGTGATAACACCATTGAGTATGATTTCCCATGTCTTCGCCTGAGTTGGGATTATGGATTGTCCTGACATGCCTAGGGTGGAGTCTTCCTCCGAAGCCCCTGGTCATCTTAGAGTATCTGTAGACTTCTTCCCTTCTTTACCAAAAGTCATTGTCAGCTCTAATGTACTCGTCCATCTTCTGTAGAAGCTTCTCCAGAGTTTGTGGGGGCTTCCTAGCGAAATACTGAGCTATTGGTCCTGGTCGAAGTCCCTTGATCATAGCTTCAATAACAATCTCATTTGGCATTGTTGGCGCCTGAGCTCTGAGACGTAGAAACCTTCGGACATACGCCTGCAAGTATTCCTCGTGGTCTTGTGTGCATTGGAATAGAGCTTGATCAATCACTGTCTTCATCTAGAAACCCTGGAAGCTGGTGACTAGCATATCCTTTAGCTTCTGCCATGATGTGATTGTTCTCGACCGAAGAGAAGAATACCACGTTTGAGCTACACTCCTGACTGCCATGACGAAGGACTTCGCAATGACGATAGTGTTGCCATCATATGATGATATGGTTGCATCGTAGCTCATGAGGAACTGCTTCGGGTCGGAATGCCCGTCATACAAGGGGAGTTGTGGCAGTTTGTGCAACTCTGCTGCCAGGGGAGAATGAAAGGGAAATAGGGTTAACCATTTCCTATAATTAATTTTGGTGGTTGACGACCAACACAAACACATGGACTAACTAGTTTGTCTAGAATTCATCTATTATAGGTGCATAAGGTTCAACACAAACCAAGAAAGAAATAAAGTTAGGGACACAATTAATTTGGAGCAAAAAGGACTTGAGTGTGCTGATTTTTGGCGCACCGGACACTGTCCGGTGCACCAGGCCCGTACAACACCAAACCAGCCACTCCCGGAAATTCTAGGGCAGCCTCCGCTATAATTCACCGGACTGTCTGGTGTGCCACCGGACTGTCCGGTGAGCCAGCGGAACAACGGCTCTCTATGCGCCAACGGTCGTCTCCTGCGATGAACAGTGCATGTCAGAAGTCAGAGCGCAGAAGTCAGAGGGCACCGGACTATCCGGTGTGGCACTGGACTGTCCGGGGCAGCTAGAAGACAAATGTCTTCAACTGTCAACTGCTTCGAACCCTAACGGTTGCGCTGACGTGGCGCGCACCGGACAGTGCATAGTGACTGTCTGGTGGCGCATCGGACTGTTCGGTGCGCCCATCGACAGTAGAAATCAGCCAACGGCTATAAGTGGTTAGGAGGCTATAAATACCCCCCAACCACCTCATTCACTTCCATCCAAGCCTTTTAAAAACTTCATTCATTGCAAGAGCAAAAGCCCAACACTCCAATACACAATCAAAGCAATCAATCCACTCAAAGTCCCCAAAATCAACTCTAGTGTGTTAGGGCTTGTGAGAGGATCAATTGTGTTCTTTTGTTGCTCTTGTCGCTTGGATTGGCCTTTTCTTTTTCCCTTCTTATTCTCAAGAGACTTGTAATCGAAGCAAGAGATACCAAGTGTGTAGAGGTCCTTGCGGGGTCTAAGTGATCCGTGTTATTAAGGGAAGGCTCACTCGGTCTAAGTGACCGTTTGAGAGAGAGGGAAAGGGTTGAAATAGACCCAGCCTTTGTGGCCTTCTCAACGAGGACTAGGTTCTTTGGAACCGAACCTCGGTAAAACAAATCACCATGTCTACTCGCTTTAATTCTCGCTTAATTTGTTTGTCCTCTTTCCTCTCTCTCTCTAACACTTCCTTGCTAGTATTAATTTGAGTTTGCTCCCATACGTCATCCGCACTCTTTGAGCAACTCCTAGCAAGAGAAATAATCTTTCGGACTTGAATTTAATTCTAACGCTAACCTCGGCCTTTAGTGTGTGTTTAAGTTTATAAATTTCAGGTTTCGCCTATTCACCCCCCCCCCCTCTAGGCGACTTTCAATTGGTATCAGAGCTAGTGCTTCATTAAGAGTCTAACCAACTCGACGTGATGTCTGGAGATCACGCCAAGACGGAGATCATGACCGGTGAAAAGCCCGCAGTCTCGGGGAGGACTCTCTCAAGGGAGTCCAGCAACAAGTATAAGGAGGAATCCTCTTCCTCCATCAAGTCACATCAGAGAGGTGACAAGAAGAAGAACAATATGAAGAAAGTAGTCTACTATGAGACCGACTCTTGGTCACCCTCCACGTCTGGCACTGAGTCGTCGACTACTTCTAAGCGTCATGAGCGCAAGAAATATAGTAAGATGCCCCTATGCTATCCCCGTATTTCAAAGCGCGCTCCATTACTTTCCGTACCCCTAGGCAAACCACCATATTTTGATGGTGAAGATTATTGTATGTGCAGTGATAAAATGAGGCACCATCTAACCTCACTCCACAAAAGTATTTGGGATATTGTTGAGTTTGGAACGCAGGCACCAAAGGTGGAGGACGAGGACTACGACTCGGACGAGGCCGTCCAAATTAGGCACTTCAACTCACAAGCAACTTCTATACTCCTCGCCTCTTTATGTCGAGAGGAGTATAATAAGGTGCAAGGGTTGAAGAACACCAAAGAAATTTGGGACATCCTCAAAACCGTGCACGAAGGGGGCGAGACCAAGCGCGAAATAATCGAGGGAGAACTCAGTCGATTCGTCTTCAACAAAGGGGAAGAGCTGCAAGCCATGTATAACCGGCTCAAGACAATGGTGAACCAAGTGCGCAATCTCGGGAGCACCAATTGGGATGACCATGAGATGGTCAAGGTTATTCTTAGATCACTTGTTTTTCGTAATCCCACTCAAGTGCAACTAATCCGTGGAGATCCTTGATACAAACATATGTCTTCCGAGGAGGTTATTGGCAAGTTTGTGAGCTTTGAAATAATGATCAAAGACTCCAAACACATTGTCAACTTGGAGCAAGGTGCCACCTCTACACCCGAGGTGCAACCCGTCGCATCAAAGCAACAGAAGAAAAGAATGAGGAGTCTACACCAAGAAGGCTTCCAATTGATGCCTCCAAGCTCGACAACGAGTAAATGACGCTTATCATCAAGGGCTTCCGCCAAATCCTCAGGCAAAGGATGGGGAAAGACTACAAGCCCGGCTCTAAGAGGGTGTGCTACCGGTGTGGTAAGTCTGGTCATTTCATTGCAAAATGCCAATATTCTAGTGAAAGTGACAGGGACGACGACAAGAAGGGGAAGAAGAAAATGGAAAAGAAGAAGTACTACAAGAAGGGCGGCGAGGCGCATATGGGGCGGGAATGGGACTCCGATGAGAGCTCCACCGACTCCTCCAACGAGGACGCAGCCATCATCACCGTCAACTAGGGATTTCTCTTCCCCAACATCGGCCACAAGTGTCTCATGGCTAATGACAGCAAAAGAAAGAAGGTACACTCTAGAGCCACACCCAAATATACTACATCTAGTGATGAGGGTAGCTCTAGTGAAAATGAAGATGATTTAGTTTCTCTCTTTGCCAACCTCAGCATGGACCAAAAGAAAAAAAATAAATGAATTAATTGAAACCATTAACGAGAAAGATGATCTCTTGGAATGCCAAGAGGACTTGCTCGTTAAGGAAAATAAAAAATTTGTTAAATTGAAGAATGCTTATGCTCTAGAAGTAGAAAAATGTGAAAATCTGTCTAAGGAGCTTAGCATGTCCAATGATTCTATTTCATGTCTTAGAAATGAAAATGCTAGTTTAATTTCTAAGATTGAAAAATTGAATGTTTGCAATGATTCAATTTCTAGTCTTAGAATTGAGAATGATAAATTAAATGCTAAGATTGAGGAATTGAATGTTTGCAAAACATCTACATCTACTGTTGAAAATGTTGCTATTTGTACTAGATGTAGAGATGTTAATATAGAAGCTATTGATGATCACCTTGCCATGATTAAACAACAAAATGATCACATAGCTACTTTAAATGCCAAAATTGCCGAGCATGAGTTAGAAAATGAAAAAATTAAATTTGCTAGAAGCATGCTCTATAATGGGAGACGCCCTGGCATTAAGGATGGCATTGGGTTCCAACAAGGGAGCCAATCTAATATCAAGCTTAATGCCCCCAAGAAATTTTCTAATTTTGTAAAGGGCAAGGCTCGCATGGTTCAGGATAGTGAAGGTTACATTTTATATCCTGCAAACTATCCTGAGCATAAGATTAGGAAAATTCATGCTAGGAAACCTCATACTATTTCTCACCATGCCTTTATGTATAAAATGAGGCTTCCAGTTCTAGGCATTTCACTCATGTTAAAATGCCTAAAAAGAAAATTCCTAATGCATCAAATGAGCATAACATTTCATTTAAGACTTTTGATGCTTCCTATGTTTTAACTAACAAATCAGGCAAAGTAGTTGCCAAATATGTTGGGGGCAAACACAAGAGTCCCAAGACATGTGTTTGGGTACCCAAGGTACTTGTTTCTAATGTGAAAGGACCCAAGACCGTTTGGGTACCTAATAACAAGGCCTAAACTTGTTTTGTAGGCTTATGCATTAGGTGGATCAAGTTGGATAACTGATAGCGGGTGCACAAACCACATGATAGGGGAGAAAAGGATGTTCTCCTCCTATGATAAAAATGAAGATCCCCAACGAGCTATTACATTCGGGGATGGAAATCAAGGCTTGGTCAAAGGTTTGGGTAAAATAGCTATATCTCCTGACCACTTTATTTCCAATGTTTTTCTTGTAGATTCATTAAACTACAATTTGCTTTGTTTCTCAATTATGCAAAATGGGCTACAACTGTCTATTTACTGATGTAGGTGTTAGTGTCTTTACATGAAGTGATGATTCAATAGCATTTAAGGGAGTGCTAGATGGTCAGCTATACTTAGTTGATTTTAATGATAACCAAGCTGAACTAGACACTTGCTTAATTGCTAAGACTAATATGGGTTAGCTCTGGCATCGCCGACTTGCTCATGTTGGAATGAAGAATCATCACAAACTTCTAAAGGGAGAACACATTTTAGGACGAACCAAAGTTCATTTTGAGAAAGACGGGATTTGTAGCACATGTCAAGCAGGGAAGCAAGTTGGAGTCCATCATCCACATAAAAACATCATGACAACGGACAGGCCACTTGAACTACTCCACATGGACCTATTCGGTTCGGTCGCTTACATAAGCATCAGCGGGAGTAAATACTGTCTAGTTATTGTGGATGATTATTCTTGCTTCACTTGAGTGTTCTTTTTGTAAGAAAAATCTCAAAACCAAGAGACTTTAAAGATATTCTTAAGACGGGCTCAAAACGAGTTCGAATTAAGGATCAAAAAGATAAGAGATAATGGGACGGAGTTCAAGAATTCACAAATTGAAGGCTTTCTTGAGGAGGAGAGCATCAAGCATGAGTTCTATGCTCCCTACACACCTCAACCAAATGGTGTAGTGGAGAGGAAAATAGAACTCTACTAGACATGGCAAGAACCATGCTTGATGAGTACAAGACACCAGACCGGTTCTGGGCTGAGGTGATTCACACCGCCTGCTACTCCATCAACCAGTTATATCTTCACTAAATCCTCAAGAAGACATCATATGAACTCCTCACTGGTAAAATGCCCAATGTTTCATATTTTAGAGTCTTTGGGAGCAAATGCTTTGTTCTTCTCAAAAGAGGTAGAAGTTCTAAATTTGCTCCTAAAGCGGTAGAATGCTTTTTATTAGGTTATGACTCAAACACAAGGGCATATAGAGTCTTCAACAAATCCACTGGATCAGTTGTAGTTTCTTATGACATTGTGTTTGATGAGACTAATGGCTCCCAAGTGGGGCAAGTTGATCTTGATGAATTAGATGATGAAGAGGCTCTGTGCATCGCACTAAGGAACATGTCCATTGGGGATGTGCGTCCAAAAGAGTCCGAAGAGCCCACAGAAGCACAAGATCAACCATCATCTTCCATGCAAGCATCCCCACCAACTCAAGGCGAGGATCAGACTCAAGATGAAGAAGATGAAGGTCAAGAGGATGAGCCACCTCAAGAGGAGGACATGGATCAAGGGGGAGATGAAGATGATCAAGACAAGGAAGATAATCAAGAAATAAGGTATCAAAGACCGCCACACCCAAGAGTCCATCAAGCAATTCAAAGAGATCACCCTGTCAACTCTATTCTTGGTGACATTCATAAGGGGGTAACCACTAGATCTCGAGTTGCATATTTTTGTGAACATTACTCTTTTGTGTCCTCTATTGAGCCATACATGGTGGAGGATGCACTAAGAGATCCGGATTGGGTGGTGGCTATGCAAGAGGAGCTCAACAACTTCACGAGGAATGAGGTATTGTAATGCCCAAAATGTATAAAAAATAATAAAATAATATAAAAATATGAAGAGATAAAATAGTAAATTCAGATATCTCAAATTATACTTAAGTGCGAAATTTGAGGACTGAATTCTGAAAACCAAGAATTATTTTAGAAAAGGAGTAATAGAAAAAAATTCTATTCAACTAAATGATGATGCCTATCATTACATGGTACACCATAAGCATTTATTTATATGAATATTTAATTTTGAAGTAACTTTTACTTCTTACCTCACATCCAAAATACTATTTTCTAAAAAGAAAGAAAGCAATATGAGTGCCACTCATAATTCAAACATTTACCAAACAAATAAATTAACTAAAATAAATGTATATTTGTTGCTTCATAATTTACTTTGAGTATGTATTAAAATTTTGAATTCCTAAACTTTATCTTGGATTTGAATTTTAAACTTGTAAACCAAAAGGGAGTAGAAAATAGAGAATGAGAAGGAAAGAAAACAGTATTATACAACACCAAATAAAGTTTATAAATAAATAAATTTCTCTCATTCTTGGATATGTTCAAATTGCATTTTTAAATTTGGGGATAAATTTGACACAAGAATGGGAATTAAATTTGAAAAGGAAATATGAAGTTGAAAAGGGAGAAAAGAGATTAGGAAATAAATAAGAAAAAAAGAAAAGAACACATGTTCACCCGGCTCATCTCCACTCCTCTCTCCTCGGCCCACCTCAATCACGCTTAGTCGGCCCAGCAAGATTCTCGCCCCCGCGTGTTGGAAACCTGGTGCTGTGACCGACGTCTGGGCCCAGGCTGTCGGCTCACGGATCCGCGCGCGCCTGCTGCTTCACTGACGGTTGGGCCCTACGTGACAGCTCCACGCCGCGCCCGTGGTTCTTCACCTAGAATCACTTACGCACGGACTCGCTTCTCTGTCGCTTTGAGCTGGGCGTGGAACTCTGTCTCTGCCCATGGGACCCACCGGACGGAGTCATCGTCCTCGCGAGATGGGCGGACGGCGACAACGGCAATCCGTCGAATGCCAGCCGGAGACACCGTAAGATTTGGCGGGGTTGTTACCACCGACCTGGAGTATAAAACCCACTGCCGTGTGACTCGTTCCCTGGCCACGACCCACCCACCATGCCGATCTCTATCGCCGCCACGAACCCTTCTCCATGAGAACCATAGAATCCTTACCCGTTGGCAAAAGACCAGTTGGGGGAGCGTTATGCCTCTGGGAGCTGGTGCGGGCGCATCATCGGGGCACGCCGAGCAGGGTTGGGTAGGTTCTTGGCGCTGGCACGCGGAATTTTGGAGTTAATTCCTCACCAGTGCGGATGCACCATCGTCGTGCCGCATTACGTCGTCGACCGGCCCCGTCTTCATCCCTACCCTCGATAATACACCTCTCTCGAGTTTGTGCTGGCTTCCGCTTTCTTGAACGCTAGTCTGCGATTGGAATGGCACGTCCGACCGCTGGATGGGGCTCAGCCGGCCATGGCCGCCGCCGCGGGAGGGAACGACACTGCCACTGCTAGTTTCCTGGGTTGGAGATGAGCATCTGGCCGTTCATTCCATGATGATCGGCGGTAAATTAGAGGTCTCGAGTGTAGTAAACCAAAGCCGTGGATCTTGGATCCTGCGATTGAGAGCGAGTGCTGGTTCATCACGGATGTGGCTCAATCGGTATCGTTGATATTAGATCATGTGGTTGTAGTCGCGTACCGGTTCGTGTGTGATCGATTTAATCTGGGCCGTAGGATCGGATCAGATGGATCAGAGTAGCGCCAGCTTCATAAAATCTGAATCCTTGAATTTTAATCCAGCGGTGACAATCCCATACCGCATCATGAAACGTCTGGATCTAATCCCAGCCGCAGGTCTTAGATCTAAAGGCTCCTAACACCCGATACCCCTTTGGCATGGCCATTTTGCAAACAAACCCTTATTGTTTACAGAAAACAACCAGCAGTCCTGGCGCCAATCGATCTGAGTCTTGGGAATTCTTATCCTGAAGCCCCTGTCTTTTCCAGAATTTGGCGCCCAGTCCAGGAAATTAGAAATTCAGTAAAAGTGATTAGAAAATGATTTTTAATGAGAAAATAAATGCTAGAATATGTTTAATTTAAATTCATATGATGTCCAAATTAGTTCATTCCAATTTCTATAATTCTATAATATTATTGTTTATCACATAGTACCTCTGTTTTGACATGAAAGTCACATCAAAATTTATATTCTATTTAATCTTGTACAAAACACATAGAATCTTTGGAAATTCATAACTTCCCCATTTTAACTCCGATTTGATTCGTTCAAGTTGCGTTAATCTCGTATGAATATTTACTATGCAATAATAACATTTATTATACCATGTCTTGTTCTTTTATAATTAGATCTTTATTTAACTTATGTTGGTGAGTCTCGATAAACTACTTATCATTATAATCTACTAGAAGATGATTTGTGGTCAATTCATAACTTAGATTATAGTTGAGATAATTATTTATATAATAACCTCTCATATGATTTATATTAACCAATTTATAATATAGTTTAATATTTTAATCACATAAATCCTCTATAAAATCATAACTCCTTAACTGTAACTCTGATTTTAGTGGTTCTCGTTCCCACTATCTCGTAGCAACGCGTAGATCATTATTATGCAGTATGTTGTTATGTTTGGTGTGATGTTAAATTTGTCTATACCATGTCTGTTTGTATTGCTACGACTAGCAGCGAGGTTACGAGTCACTTGAAGAGCAAGTGGTACCTGGAATCTCAAGTGCTAGGCAAGTTGTGCCCTTGATCCACTTTTGTTACCCAATAATATTATTTATTATCACTATTCAATGCATAGGTTTAATTTTGATGGGACCCAATAGGTCACCCTAGTCTATTTATCTTGTTTACCTTGTTTACCCCTCAATCATTTGGGTAGTTTTTGGCTATTGCTCTATATGGTTTTGGGATTAATATTTCATTATATCCATGTTCCTATTAATTTGTTATTTTATTTATGTTCATGTCAAGATCATTAATGTTAATTGGAACATGGAGCTTAACTTGAGAAACACGTGCCACCACAAGGGTGGAATGGGACGCCCTTGGATGACTAATTAGGAATGCTAGTGTAAGACTACCTTACCCGAAAGGGGCAAGGGAAGTAGGGGAATTGCATGCAAGGAGGTTCTCGGGTTGATTTTGCTGCGATGGCGGTCAGACGGGGGATTCTTGCAAGTGCTCTTCCCATAAACTGTAGCGGGTTTTCGGAAGCTAGTGGAACTTTGTAAAGGCCTCGTAGTGGATCCCTAGCCATTCACCTCGATAGTGTCTAAGGGCCTTGCAAACCCTGGCGACATGGGATACACGACTTGTGGGTACAGGGTACAACCTGTGCAGAGTGTAAAACTGATATACTAGATGAGCTCACGGTCAAGAGCAACTCAGGACTCTCGCATGATTAATTTATGGAACTTAAATTCAATTTGTCATATGCATTGCATGGAGTTTATTATTAATTTTGTTCTATTATTATTTTATTATGGTTTGGTATTCACTTACATTTAGTAACTGCTAATAAAATTTGACCAACTTATTAAAAGCAATGCTCAGCTTTAACCTTTACTATTGATCAGCCTTACACATCACATGAACTCCCACCTTTGGTGAGTTCATTCCACATTATTCCCCACAACTTGTTGAGTGATGAACATGTGTGAGCTCACCCTTATTGTCTCACACCCCCCACAGGAGAGGAACATGTGGTTCAAGAGGAGCCACACAACGAGGAGTTCGATTCGATCTAGGTGGCGTCTCCCAGTTGACTTTCTAGCGCCAAGGATGGATTTTAGACCCTTTTATATTTATCTTTTATTTTGTAAGACTTCCGCTATGTAATAAATACTCTGATTATTGTGACATTTATCTCTATACACTCTGTTATTATATATGTTGTCTTCTTTGGCGCATGTATGAGATGCACCCGGTTTTGTCCCTTAAAACCTGGTGTGACAGGTATGGCATTTTGTTCCACGTCCTAATCAAAATGTTGTAGGTACCAAATGGGTATTCTGCAACAAACAAGATGATCATGGTGTGGTGACAAGGAACAAAGCTTGACTTGTGGCAAAGGGATATTCATAAATCGAAGGTTTGCATTTCAATGAAACCTATGCATCCATTGCTAGGCTTGAATCAATTCGCATATTACTTGCCTATGCTACTTACCATGGCTTCAAGCTTTATCAAATGGACGTGAAGAGTGCCTTCCTCAATGGACCTATCAAGGAAGAAGTCTATGTTGAGCAACCTCCCGGCTTTGAAGATAGTGAGTATCCTAATCCTGTGTATAAGCTCTCAAAGGTGCTTTATAGGCTCAAGCAAGCCCCAAGATCATGGTATGAATGCCTGTGAGATTTCCTTATCACTAATGGCTTCAAAGTCGGTAAAGCCGATCCTACTCTCTTCACTAAAACTATTGCAAAAGACTTGTTTATATGCCAAATCTATGTTGATGATATTATATTTAGGTCTACTAACAAGTCATCTTGTGAAGAGTTTAGTAGGATAATGATACAAAAATTTGAGATGTCTATGATGGCGGAGTTGAAGTATTTCCTTGGATTTCAAATCAAGCAACTCCAAGAGGGCACCTTCATCAGCCAAACCAAATACATTCAAGACATACTTAAGAACTTTGGGATGAAGAATAGCAAACCCATCAAGACACCCATGGGAACCAATGGGCATCTCGACCTCGACACGGGAGGTAAGTCCGTAGATCAAAAGGTATACCGGTCAATGATAGGATCATTACTATACTTATGTGCATCTCAACCGGATATTATGCTTTCTGTATGCATGTGTGCAAGGTTACAGACAAATCCTAAGGAAGTTCACCTTAGAGCCGTAAAAAGAATCATGAGATATTTAGTTTACACTCCTTAGTTTCGGCTTTGGTACCCCAAGGGATCTACTTTTGATCTAATTGGGTATTCCGATGCCGGTTATGCCGGATGTAAAATTGATAGGAAGAGCACATCAGTGACTTGTCAGTTTCTGGGAAGATCCCTGGTGTCATGGGCTTCAAAGAAACAAAATTCAGTAGCTCTTTCGACCGCCAAAGCCGAGTACATTGCCGCAGACCATTGTTGTGCACAATTACTTTGGATGAGGCAAACCCTTAGGGACTATGGCTACAAGTTGAGAAAAGTCCCTCTCCTATGTGATAATGAGAGTGCAATCCGCATGGCGGATAATCCTGTTGAACATAGCCGCACTAAGCACATAGACATCCGGTATCACTTTTTGAGAGATCACCAACAAAAGAGGGATATCGAAATAGCTTATGTGAGCACCCACACCAATTAGCCAATATCTTTACCAAGCCACTAGATGAGAAAACCTTTAGCAAACTCAGGAATGAGCTAAATATGCTTGATTCTCGGAATTTTGATTGAAACATTGCAAACATAGCTAATTTATATACCTTTGATCATATCTCTTTCATTTGGCACAAATGCATATTTATTATTCTTCTTGTGCCATGGCTAAGACTAATGTGCTTTCAAGTATGTCTCTATGATTAGTCTTAGATTGAAAGGGAAATGGAGTATTCGGCAAAGATAAGGCTTCCACTCCAACTCTGACGGTATCATTTACCCTTTGGCGTTACTCCTCCAAACTCTCAATTGGTATGACCCATCACTCATATTTCCTTGTACCAATGGGGAGAAAGTATTAGGAAAATTGTCAAAGGGCTCTCAAGTTCTCCGTTTTTGGCGATTAATGCCAAAGGGGGAGAAAGTATTTAGCCCAAAGCAAAAGGACCGCGCCACTATTTCAAAAATTCAAAAATAAGCATTTCAATTGGTATCTACTTCAAAACCCTCTTGAAAGCTAAGGGGAGAATTTCATTCAGGGGGGCCTTTTTACTTAGTCAAAGGAAAAGCATTTAAAATAGGGGGAGAAATTTCAAAATCTTGAAAATGCTTTTTGCAATGTTATTCCTATACCTTTGACTATTTGCAAAAGATTTTGAAAAGATTTTCCAAAAAGAATTGCAAAAACAAACATGTGGTGTAAATGTGGTCCAACATATTAAATAAAAGAAAGGCAATCCATTCATTCTTAGTCATATGTTTAAAATCTTTCATTGGTTTAATTCTAAGTAACTTATGCACAATCATCTCAATTGCAAACTAGTTACATTTCTACACACTTCATTTGATTTGGTTTGTGTTGGCATCAATCACCAAAAAGGGGGAGATTGAAAGGGAAATAGGGTTAAGCATTTCCTATAATTAATTTTGGTGGTTGACGACCAACACAAACACATGGACTAACTAGTTTGTCTAGAATTCATCTATTACAGGTGCATAAGGTTCAACACAAACCAAGAAAGAAATCAAGTTAGGGACACAATTAATTTGGAGCAAAAAGGACTTGAGTGTGCTGATTTTTGGCGCACCGGACACTGTCTGGTGCACCAGGCCCATACAACACCAAACCAGCCACTCTTGGGAATTCCAGGGCAGCCTCTGCTATAATTCACTGGACTGTCCGGTGAGCCAGCGGAGAAACGACTCTCTGCGCGCCAACGATCGTCTGCCGTGATGAACACTGCATGTCAGAAGTCAAAGCGCAGAAGTCAGAGGGCACCGGACTGTTCGGTGTGGCCCAGGACTGCCCGGTGCAGCTAGAAGACAAACGTCTCCAATGGTCAACTACTCCGAACCCCAATGGTTGCGCTGATGTGGCGCGCACCGGACAGTGCACAGTGACTGTCTGGTGGCGCACCGGACTGTCCGGTGCGCCCATCGACAGCAGAAATCAGCCAACGGCTAGAAGTGGTTGGGAGTCTATAAATACCCCCCAACCACCTCATTCACTTCAATCCAAACCTTCTGAAATCTTCATTCATTGCAAGAGCAAAAGCCCAACACTCCAAAACACAATCAAAGCAATCAATCCACTCAAAGTCCCCAAAATCAACTCTAGTGCATTAGGGCTTGTGAGAGGATCAATTGTGTTCTTTTGTTGCTCTTGTCGCTTGGATTGGCCTTTTCTTTTTCCCTTCTTATTCTCAAGAGACTTGTAATCAAAGCAAGAGACACCAAGTGTGTGGTGGTCCTTATGGGGTCTAAGTGACCCGTGTGATTAAGGGAAGGCTCACTCGGTCTAAGTGACCATTTGAGAGAGAGGGAAAGGGTTGAAATAGACCCGGCCTTTGTGGCCTCCTCAACGGGGACTAGGTTCTTTGGAACCGAACCTCGGTAAAACAAATCACCATTTCTACTCGTTTCAATTCTCGCTTGATTTGTTTGCCCTCTTTCCTCTCTCTAACACTTCCTTGCTAGTATTAATTTGAGTTTGCTCCCATACGTCATCCGCAATCTTTGAGCAACTCCTAGCAAGAGAAACAATCTTTTGGACTTGAATTTAATTCTAACGCTAACCCCGGCCTTTAGTGTGTGTTTAAGTTTATAAATTTTAGGTTTCGCCTATTCACCCCCCCCCCCCTCTAGGCGACTTTTAGAGAAGCATCATCAAAAGCAAAGTTACCATGATTGAAATCCTCATACCATACATCATCATAACTTGGGCTTTCCTGACGAAGCTCTCTCTGTTGTGGCCTTCGTCCTTGCTCGTTGTCTTGTGTGATATGGCACATCTCTTTAGCAGCTTCATCAATCTTCTTCTGGAGTTCAGCTAGCCGAAGCATTTTCTCCCTTCTCTCCACTTGGTGGATGGCCTCTAGATATCTGATCTCTTGATCTAGCTCCTCTTCGTGTGGTGTTGAGCTAATGGCCTTCCTTTTCTAGTTTCGGGCTTCTCTCAAAGAGAGCCCTTCTTGGTTGATGTCCAGCGGTGCAAGGGCAGCCCCTAGTGCTATTGCCTTCTTTGGCGGCATGACGAAGGTGGTTGCTCGATCTCCTAGTGTCGAAGGTGGTCGTTTGAGTTCACCGGAAGTGGGCGCCAATGTTGGTCACTTGTTCTCAAATGTTGTGAATCAAGAACAAGGCAACACAATTGTTACGGGTTAAGGACCTTTGTCCTACGAAGCATTATCTCCTTTCGGATATAATGATCTTTAGACGAAGGTCATGAAGGACCCACCTTCATCATTTATGAGAATAAGAATCCATAGAGATAATATATGTTATCCATTCATTCATATATTTATTTCATGATATAATCATGAACATTAACGAAATTTATATTACATTAATACCTTAGACTTGTTTGAAGGTGTTGACGCGAGAGCAATTACAATCCAGCGTGAACAGTATGGGGGTGCTGTTCACCTATTTATAGGCACGAGACGCAGCCCGAGTAAAAATACATTTATGATCTTAACACGTACTCATAATCGTAACATAAATCATCGGGGATTAACTAGTCTTTTCCTCTTCAACTCGGCATCATGTTTGACCTTCATCACCACATTAAGCCAAAGCTTTCGCTCTTTGGCTGTAGCCTCGGCATTTGTCGTTGTCGCTTTCATACAATGTCTTCGTCTTGAGGACCTTCGGCGGAGAAGAAGAGCCCCAACACAGACGAAGTTTGCTTCGCTCCTCTTTGTGTTATTCTAAAGCTTTTCTTATTGATGAAGCTTCTGTAATATTCAGTAGTACGCTAAAAGCAAATGGTTAGTCGTGTTTTTGAGGACCTTCGAAAGAGGAAGGCCCCCAACAGTAATTATCAACACAAATGAACACAACAATTTGTTTCCTGAGGTTCGGTTCCAATGAACCTACTCCCCATTGAGGAGGCCACGAAGGTTGGATATTTTTTAACCCTTTCCCTCTCTCAATCGATCACTTAGACTAGTTGAGTGCTTCTTCTTAATCTCAAGGATCACTCAGAGCCCGCAAGGATCGCCACATACTTAGGTGTCTCTTGCTAGCTTTACAAGTCACTAGAGAGTTTAGAAAGGAGATGAAGAAAGCACGATTAAAAAGCCAAGCAACAAGAGCAACAAATGAAACACGAATCACACTCTCTCAAGTCACTAATCACTAATGATCACTTGTCTCATTTGTGGCACTTGGAGAGATTTGGAAGCTTTGAATATAGCTTGGAATGAATTCCCTACTCTTGTATTGAATTTGTGTGAATAGAATGCTTGGGTGTCTTGAATGGAGGTGGTTGGGGTTATATTTATAGCTACCAACCACTTCCTAGTCGTTGCCTTTGTTCTGCCAACCGCGGATGGTCCGCGCCCATAGTCTGGATAGTCCTCCCCTACACATCAATGGCTGAAATCGCAATGGTCAACAGTAATGACTATATCAACGGCTACAAGTGCATTAAATGCGTCGTCAGATGTCAGATAAAGTAGTCACGGACGGTCCAACCATGGACCCCGGACGGTCCGCGAGGACGCTAAAAATGCATTTTACCGAACCCGTCACCTTCGGGTTTTTCTTGTTTTTTCAACGACCGGACAGTCCGCGCTTGAGGCCAGACGGTCTGAGCTTGGTCCCGGACGGTGCTTGCTTCTCCTTCGTATAGTCTGCAGTGTTAATGTGTGATTTGCATAGTTTCTGTCCGAGGCTCACCCTAGTGTTGCCGACGGACAATCTGCGCACATGTGAATTTCTAGAAAGCTTCTCCTACCCAGAATAATCTACGGTATTCCGAACAGTCAATTTAGAATTGATGTAGATGAACTTATGCACCTGAGAAATGATCAACTAGGCAAACTAGTTAGTCTATAAGATTTGTGATGGTCGTCAAGCACCAAAATCGTTTATAGGAAATGGTTACGACCATTTCCCTTTCACCTTACAATCTCCTCTCTAACCCTAGCTCTCTATTTTCCCAAATGAGCTGGTGTGTACTAGACAAGCCTCTCTAGAAAGACAACAACCATGGGCAGTACTTATTAGGGCTGGTCTTTTGCAGAAGAACCCCTACTGACCTCCCCTGCCACCCGCTGAGGTGGTAGGACACATCTGACCCCATGGGAATTAATGGGAGCTGCTGCTTACACGTGGTTTCACCAAGATTCTAGATATAAGATATACATATGTAAATGGACATCCCATATTTCTGTATGGCTCAAACCGATGATCGAGATCTTCTTGGTGATGTGGTCTTCCAATTTTGTGAGGAAGCTCACGTGTTTTAAAGTATTTTAATGTATATCCAAACATGTCCTAACTATCCAAAAACTATAACTAAGAGCATCTTCAGGATAGTCTTTAAACTTCTATTCTTAGCAATTAGGAAGGACACAGAAAATCCATGGAAGTTTTCTTTAACAGTGCCACAAAAAGGAGAACATGTAATTGACTTCTATCGATCCCAACCATATGTTGTCCTTCTTATCCAAGATGGGAGTCAATGTCTTGTCCATCGCAGCCTTGTCGTCATTGTAACACCCTAGTAATTCCTAGAGTTTTTCTTAGTGCTAACTCAAGAACCATTATTTCATGTGAATCAATTTGAGCAAAAGACACAAAACTTGAGAGCAAAAATTCAACTAATTCTTTTGTCCTAAGACTCATGCCTAAATCATATCATGCATTCAAAATGGGAAACATGTTAAACCCTAGAACAACCCTAATTAAGCTATTTGAGTAGAAAGGAAGAAATTGGTAAAAAGACCATGAAAAACATGGAATCATAGCTCAGGCCAATTATAAAAGTTGAAATACACTAATTAAGCTACAATAATTGTTATAAAAGTTTGGCCAAAATAATTGATTAAAATCCCCAAAAGGGCCATCCAAGTGGAAGCTCTCTAGGGAAAATATGAAATTCAGATTTCTGAATTTCAGCCCTCACCTAGAACTTGAGCACGTTCACCTTGATCCCTAGATAAAATCCTTAAGTCCCAATCGACAAAATTTTTCTAAATTAACCCCTCTGCAACGTGTGTGAAGATGGCATCAAGATTCGTGCCCTAGACACGTCAAATCTAGGATTTCCTCTCGGAGTTCGGCAGTGAGACAAACCAAACTTCATTACTCCATATCTTTGGATCCAGTCAGCAAAACCCATAAGCCTCCACAAACAAACGACAAAGGAATGTCGGGGGAAGAGATCTCTCAACGGGATCATGGCCATAATCGTGAAGATTTGGAGCCAATCCGCGCTTGAACTTGGCCTCTCTCTGCGCTGCCTCGTGCTCGACGCCCTGCCCAGGCGCCAGAGCGCGCACTGGAGCGCGCCCGCGCACACCCTGAGCGCGTGTTAGAGCCACCCCTCGGTCGTGCTCGCTTGCGCCTTTAAGACCACCCTTGACGCGCCTTACCTCACTCCGCACTCACCTTCGCTGGCTAGACACCACCCTTAGCTCCAGCGAGCTCTATGCCACCCGCCCGAGCCACTCGAGCGCCGGCCACCACGACCAGCAATTTCTAGAGACCCTCAGCCTCAACCTAGCCCTTGGACAGCTTCCCCGAGGAGCCGTGAAGCTTCTCCAAGCAAGGATCGAAGCCCTGCCTCATCGGAACAGCGAGATCAACATCGACGGACTTCGGCCACCCGCCACCACGCGTAGACCGAGCTATCCGGTGAGCCATTCTTCAATTCCTCGCGCCTATGCCTTCCCTAGCACCTAGTGAAGCTCACTGACCAGTTTGATTGAACTTTACCGCCCTGGATAGGCCAAAGCCCTCGCCGCCGACGAGCTCCCCCGCCTGCGCATGTGGTCCAGCCTACTCCGACCATCCCCGGAGATGATCCACACATCGGCGTGACCATCACGACCTCCCCTACACCCTCGACCACCTCACCGGAGCAATCTCGACGCTGATAAGCCTCTCCGCCCTTTCCTCTGCCGCGGGTACTGTTTAATTGGGAGAAGGACCTCGGGTTAGGTTTAGCAAAACCCGAGGGGGTTTTCTGAACTGTCAGTGGCACATTTGAATAGTGACCCGAGGACTAGTCTGTAAGGAAACTTAAAAACATTCGCCAGGGACCCCGATGCAAAGTTAGTTTCCATTTGACCATTTCTGATTATTCTTTTTAAGGAATAGAGAACTTAGGAAATTCATAACTTGAAGAATATTTATCCAAAATTAGTCAAACCAATTTTGTTGGATTCAAAGTAATATAAACTATCAGGCAAAAATGGTAAAGCCCATGTTTTCTGTATTAATTTTTAGAGTTTATAATTAAATAAGGAAACTGCCCAAACTTTATTAATATGGAGAAAAATAGAAATACTCCTGTGCGAGGCTTAAGAAAATTTGTAGAGATTCATACCCAACTTAGACACTGTTTAAAAATACTGAGCACCCTAGTATACAAGATTAACTCAAGTTTTGCTATTAAAAACTACATCTGTCCAAAACTTAGAAAATGAAGAAGGGTAGTGGAAAATAATAAACAGAGGAGAAGCATATTTTTCCTAGTATATTAAGTGATAAGGAACCTATGAAAAATACAGAGAACCCTAGTCCAGAGCTAATCCAAGGTTAAATATTTATTAGGCACTAAGAAACCAAGGAAAACCATGATTAAAAATATAATAACCCTTTCAAAAATGGTAAGAAAAATTCAGTAGACTCCTAACTACTAGGACACCACTACAAAAATAATAAACACCCCAACCCCTCACAATAAGTGGGGTAAACAATTCAAATATGGTTTTGGCCCATGTTCTAATTAAATCATAAGAAAGTCTAAAATTGTGCAACAGTAGGCAAATGAATTTTTACCCAACTATTGATAAAGTAGACCACCAGAGAAAAATACAAAACCTATTCAAAAATATAAGATAACACCCAATACCCCCTACCCCATGAAAAAGACCATATAATCCAAGAATTTCTACCCTCTTCCCTTAAGCAAAAAAGTTGTCAAATTCTAGAATGATTGCTCTTGCACAAATAAGAAGATAGGAACAATTAGAAATCTGTTGTTTGACATTTTTCAAGTATAGTGGTAGTAGAAAGCACTCCATTCGCCAAAATCTTTAGAAAATCACAGTAAAATAACCAGTAAGTATTAGTGTCCAAAATTTGGTACAAAGTCATATTATAGCACCTAAATACCAGCAAAAATAAGCCTTAGGGTATAATCCAGTGTTAGAGGAGAGTTATAGTTCAAAGCACCCCCTCTGCCCAAAGATTTGATGATTTCGTACAGAGAGCACCCTTAACTTTTTAAGCCCCAATTTTTGAGACAGAGAGTTATACACCAGTGAGAAACCACTATAATGTTTGCAGAATTTTTGGAAACTCATAAAACTAGATTGTAGTTCAAACCCACCTTAAAACATAAGAGAAAAGAGAAAGAAGAGAGAAAATTTGGAAGAATAATGAATCTCACCCCAATGAACTTAGCTAGGAATTATAATAAACTTTCACTAAAATATAAAAAGGAAAATCAGTGGGACACTAAAATAATCTGACCATTTAACCTAACCCAACTTGACCTAAATGGCTAAGTGTACCACCAAAATTTCCGATAGTAAGGTTAAGCTCTACCTTATTAAATTAATCATTCACCATCCAATTATAATTGCTAAATTGCATATCATGCCATACATATATCTTACTCATTGCATTCATTAGATTGCAACCTCGCTGACAGAGAGTATGTGCTCATTCTCGAGCAAGGAGCTGTCCACAAGGAAGACCAGGAGCCACCTCCCAAGCATGCCAAAGAGGATCTCCCCACAGCCCCAGTGTTGGGGCGAAGGCAAAGAAGCTACCCTTCGCGCGAAGTCTTCGTCGCCTCGCTACACCAACGAATGCGAGACGATCGGCGTGGCTGCCCTTTGTCCTCTCCATTGCCAGGCGAAGGCCAGTCTTCGACGGAGTCCGCTAGTCCCACGCCCTCATCTCGCCCGGAGGCCCACATGGAATTTGGCCCACTGTAACGGGCCCCATGTGGGCAAGCACATTACGGGCCTAATATGTGATAACTTTTCTGTAATGACGGTCTGTAACCTCCCTTTATGGGAATATTCTGGGGATAGTCCGGGTACCCGAGGGCATAAACGTACTTGCCTTGGGACGTTGGCCGCTCGAGTACCTATAAATACCCCCGTATAGTGCCCTTGAGAGGCCAGATTAACAGAGCAATTGTCATCCCGTGAGTGAACTTTGTTAGCATTTTTCCCACACCCATGTTGGATCAATTTGCCCAGGAGAGCAAGTTCCAACATTTGGCGCCCACCGTTCGTGCTACGAACAAACCACCTGCGATGGCACCTAAGAGAGCTAGTTCAAAGGCAGCCCCATCCATCGACGAAGCAGCGAAGGCAGCGCTGCTAGCTGAGAAAAGAGGCAAGGCCCTCGTGGACAACACCCCCCAAGAAGCCTGCGAAGACAAAGCTCTCAGCACAAGACAGCGCCACGAACACCCCACTCCCAAAGGCACCCTACGCACCTGCAGCTCCGGAGGACTACCACAAGCGCCACCCCAGGCTTCGCTCCACCAGAGGGCGAAGACACAACAGAGGATGGCAAGGTCATCGGAGTCTCAGACGAAGAGAAACTACAGCTGCGGGCCCTGCGCATCAAGAACCGCAACCTCCAAAAACAGAAAGATATCCTCGAAGCCAAGCATCGATGTGTCACCACGCAAGCCAAGGTGCGCCAGATGATACAAGACGAGGAGCAGAAAGCCCGGGAACTCGAGCAAGAAATTACGCTCATACAGTGCGAAGGCCAGCATGATCTGCAGCACGGCCCACCCCTCCAACAGCGCGCGCCAGCCGGAGACTTATTCATACCCCAGCGCGGACCCTTCATCCCGCACGCCGCAGCTTTCCAAGGCATCAACTACCTTGATGAGTGAAGCCCCCTGGCTCCACAACTCCAAGTGTCACCATGGCCTGCCAACTTCAGGGTAGGGACCTACCTCAAGTACAACGGCAGCACCGACCCAGCATAATACATCATGAGCTATCAAGTCATCGTCGCATCATCTGGAGGGGACGACGCCACAATGGCCAAGTCTTTCATCATCACCCTCGAGGGTTTGGCCTTGACCTGGTACACCAGGTTGCCCCCATTGTCCATCAATTCCTGGAAAAGTCTCCGAGACAAGTTTCTGCTCAACTTCCAAGGGTACCAACCTGACACCGATGCATTGGCCGAGCTAGCACTCTGCAAACAGCAAGAGAAGGAAAGCCTATGGGAGTACTACCGCAAGTTCCTGACTCTCAAGTCACAACTGCCTTCGGTCGACGACCACATCGCCATACACTACGCCATCAGTGGCCTTTGGGCTGGCGTCCTATATAGTCACTGCATCAGGGATCCACCCAAAAATCTCCAAGAACTCTATCAGTTATTCGAGAAGTATGCCAGATCCGAAGAGCTCCATCAGCGCAAGGTCGAGTCTCAGAGAAAGCCCAAAGACCCTCCGCAGTCCAGCCGAACCTGGACAAGGCCTTTGCAGTCAGACTCCGGACGGGACAGCCGCAGTCAGCAGCAGGTGCACAACATAGCCAACCAGCACCCCGCCGGCGAGGTCATTCGCCGTCAAGAATATCCCCCTCAGGGCCGCGGAAATGGCACGCGAGGCCAGGGACGGGCGCACCAACCGCACAGATATTACTGTCTGTTTCATGGTGAGGACTGCACGCATCCAATAAGGGATTGCCCAGAAACAAAGGCCACTAGAGACAGAATGTCTCGGGCACAATCAGCCGACAACCAGAGAGTTGTCGCGCACACATACCACCACCACCACCACCCACAACCATACAACAACGGCCACGCCCAGCATCCGCCCAACCACGCATACCAGCATCACCAGGAGGTACAAGTTGTACCACCCCCGCTCCCGCCTCCGCATCAACCAAATCCACATCACCAAAATCACCCCCAATCACCAAAACAAGAAGACTTCGCCGATCAGCCGTATCGCGGAGTCATCCACATGATCACCGGAGGGTCCAGCGTTGACTTCGAGACAAAGCGGCAAAAGAGAGATCATTACTGAAGTGTCAACCACGTCGCCCTCACCGGCCCAGTCGTTCAAACGAAGTGATCACATGTGCCACTAACCTTCGATGCCAGAGATCTCGATCTACGTAGCGCACTCCACGTCGACGCTATGGTGATCAATTGCAGCGTAGCAGGCTGGGACCTGCACAAAGTCCTAGTCGACAATGGCAGCCAAGCGGACAACATCTTCCTGCACGCCTTTGATCGCATGGGCATCAGCCACAGTTTACTCAAGCCTTCGGACAACACCTTATATGGCTTCGGCGGCAAAGGCACTTTCCCTGTGGGCAAGATAGAACTACCCCTGTCGTTCGGCGTAGCACCCAATGCGCGAAGCAAACTGGTCACTTTCGACATCGTCGACATGGTCTATCCCTACAACGGTATAATGGGTTGGGGCTCCATCAACAAATTCGAAGCGGCCATTCACGGATTGTACCTCTGCATGAAAATTCTGGGCCCGCAAGGTGTGATAACGGTTTATGGCAACCAGCGGACTGCGCGTAATATCGAAAGAGACTTCGTTCCAGGTCAACAAAACGTACACTGCCTTACAACACAGCGCGAAGTCTCCGAGGCGACGCGCCCAACCACCGATGAAAAAGTAAAAGCACAGCTGCAGAGCAACGACAGAACAAAGACAGTTCCCCTCGACCCGGCGACACCCAAGCAAACAGTCGTAATAAGCGAAGACCTAACTTCGCAAGACGAGGAGAAACTCATCTCCTGTCTCTTCAGAAACAAGGATGTCTTCGTCTGGTCCGCCCTCGACCTGGTCGGAGTCAGCCGCACCGTCATCGAGCACAGTCTGGGCATCGACCCTTCGGTGCGCCCAAAAAAGCAGTGGCTGCACAAAATGTCCGATGAAAAAACAGAAGCCGCTAAAGCCGAAGTGCACCGCCTGCTGGAGGCCAATTTCATTGAACCAATCGCCTACCCTATGTGGCTCGCCAACATAGTCATGGTACGAAAGAAAAGCGGCAAGTGGCGCATGTGTATTGATTTCACCAGCCTCAATAAGGCCTGTCCCAAAGACAATTTCCCGCTACCACGGATCGACAAGATAGTCGATAGTGCAGCCAGATGCGAAGTCATGTCACTTCTCGACTGTTTCTCCGGCTGCCACCAGATCTACATGAAGGAGGAAGACAAGGCCAGCACCAGTTTCATCACACCCTTCGGCACGTACTGCTTCATCAGGATGCCAGAGGCACTGTAATACCCACTTTGTAAGAAAAGTCTAAAAAGAGAAATTATATTACTTTATATCTATATGTGATAACTATGATTCTCATTTCATGTGAACACCACAATTAAACAAAAAAATAAATGACAAAAGATACCCAAAATAAAACTTGCATCATGCTGAGTTTTTACTTGATTGTGTATTTGTGTTTAATAAAATAAATGTGTCATTAATAGCATATCAATGGATCCATAGAATTTAAACTCTAACTTGAAAATAAAACCATGAAAATAGAGGAGAGAAAGGAATATTATTTAATGCAAAATAATATTATAATTAAATAACTTCACCATCTGTGGGTATGACCAAATTGCATGGTTAACACGAATTGGAATTAGCACCTGAGTTAAATTCAAAAATTTGAATTCAAATGAATTAAGAATAAAATGGGAAAACAGAAAACAAAAACAAAAGAAAAAGAAAAAAACTCACCTGGGCTTTGGAACTCTTTTCGGCCCACCTGAGGAAGCACACTGCGCGGCCCAAACCCCTAATCCACCGTGCGCGCAGCTCTGTCCCATGGGGCCAGCTTGTCAGTCGCTTGGGTTCGCGCGCACTCACTCTGTCTACGGTTCGCTAGCACGTGGCCCCGGGTTGTCGGCGCCCATCTGCTGAAGCGAGCTACGTCCTGGGTCGCTGATCTTCGGGCCCGCATGTCGGTCTTTCGCGCTTGCACCGTCTTTGCTGCCATTGACCTATGGACCAGTTTCGTCAGCTCTATCCTCCCCCTTTTCTGCGCCGCTTCTGTTCCTCTCTCCCGCACGACCCGCGCACGCGTAACGGCGACACCAATTTTCCAGGGCTCGATGGGGTGATAAGGGCTCGATTGCGGGTACCTCGGACCATCCTCGCGACCTCCTCCCCTTCTCTACTTTCCTCTGCGCGTGAGCCAAAGCAAGCGCAGCACCGCAACGAGCACAAACCGAGAGAAGGGAGGCCGCCGCCGGGGATAGCCGCCGCTGGGGACCTCCGCTCTCGGAGTTGGATCGTGGAGGACCGTACTCGACGGCGGAAGCTTTCTACGCCCGCAATTGGGTGTTGCGGACCGCGGGCGACGACAATTGCTCTCCGTCTTCATTGCCGTAGTGAGGAGAGTCGATCGAATTTGGGTTTGTTGCACCCAAGCCATGGGTTATGGCACGCTGGCCATGGCGCGCCGCCGCGGAGACCCTGCATGGCTACCGGAGTTGGGTTGGTATAGGTGAGATGAGTATCGGCTGTCGGATCTGTATTGGGTGGCTAGGATTAAATCACTGCATACCCCTTCGCTAGGGCAGATCTGCGCCACCGAATCTGGATCGGACGGCATCGGCCAGATCGGGGAGAATAAAATCTAGGCCGTAGATTTAAATCTTGTGGACAGCGATGTGTACCGGTTCGCGGTGGGACGGATCTAATTTGGGCCATCAGCGATTGATCGGACGGCCGTCAGCACTTCATACCCCTTCGGCGTGCACAGTTTGCAGAAAGGACCTTATAATTTTAACGATTCAACCCGCCGTCCGTTGTGGAATGTAGTCTGAGTCGGTGGGATCTTGCGCAGAGAACCCTAGCTTATGTTTAAATCTTGTGCCTAGTCCAGAGAATAAGAAAAATCAGATAAATAAATTTAGAAATAGGTTTTTAGTATTAAAGTAATTGCAGAAACTTGTTTAATTTGTAGAAAATTCATATGAACTCCAAATTGGTCCATTCCAGTTCCTAAATTTTTGTAATATTATTCTCTATCAAATAGTACCACTGTTTTGGCATGAAAGACTCATTAAAATTTATCTAGTACTTAATCTTGTATTAAATACATTAAACTTTTAGAAATTCATATCTTAAAATCTATAACTCCAAAAATTATGATTTCTATTCCTAGGATTTTATTTTAATGTGTAGATTATTATTATGTATTTTGTTTACATGTTTGGTGTGATGTTAATTTTCTCTATATATTATGTATGTTTGTATTGATGCGAGTGGAAGAGCCTGTTACTGAGGATCCTGGTGACCAGCAGATAGAAGTAGCTGAGCAGGAGCTCATTGAAGGCAAGTTGTGCCCTTGACCACTTTTTACCCAATAATGTTCTTTAATATCACTTATTCATGCATAGGTTTAATTTTGATGGGACCCGATAGGTCACCCTAGATTGTTTATCTCTTTACCTTGTTATCCGTGAATCACATGGATAGTTTTGCTATAGCTTTACATGGTTTTGGGATAATATTTCATTATATTCATGTTCCAATTTATTTTGTTATTCTATTTATGTTCATGTCAAGATCATTAATGTTAATTGGAACATGGAGCTTAACTTGAGAAACACGTGCCACCACAAGGGTTTAATGGGACGCCCTTGGCCAACTAACTAGGAAAGCTAGTGGAAGACTACCTTACCCGAAAGGGGCAAGGGCAGTAGGGGATTGCACGCAAGGAGGTTCTCGGGTTGATTTTGCTGCGATGGCGGTCAGATGGGAGATTCTTGCAAGTGCTCTTCCCATAACTGTAGCAGGTTTTCGGAAGCTAGTGGAACTTTGTAAAGGCCTCGTAGTGGATCCCTAGCCATTCACCTCGGTAGTGTCTAAGAATCTAGCTAACCCCGGCGACATGGAATACACGACTTGTGGGTACAGGGTACAACCTCTGCAGAGTGTAAAACTCGTATACTAGCCGTGCTCGCGGTCATGAGCAGCTCAGGACTCTCTGATGATTAAATTATGAAACTTAAATTCAATTTGACATTTGCATTTGCATGGGTTTATTTATTAATTTTGTTCTATTATTATTATTATGGTTTGGTATTTACTTACACTTAGTAACTGCTAATAACATTTTGACGAACTTATAAAAGCAATGCTCAGCTTTAACCTCTATTGTTGATCAGCCTTACACCTCATGAACTCCCACCTTTGGTGAGTTCGTGCCACATTATTCCCCACAACTTGTTGAGCGATGAACATGTGTGAGCTCACCCTTGCTGTCTCACACCCCACACAGGTCAAGAACAGGTACCACTGGATGGCGCATGGTGGATGTTGCGCTGTGTTCGTGAGAGATCTAGGTTGTCGTCTCCCAGTTGACTTGCGCCAAGGACGATCCTTAGTTTTGTGTTATATTTATCTTTTATGTTGTAAGACTTCCGCTATGTAATAAGTACTCTGATTATATTGTGACATTTATCTCTATACACTCTGTTATTATATATGTTGTCTTCTTTGGCGCATGTATGAGATTCACCCGGCTTTGTCCCTTAAAGCCCCGGGTGTGACAGAAGTGGTATCAGAGGAAATGTTGACTGTCGGATGAAACCTAGATAGAAATGGACAAAACCCTTACCTACTTACCTTACTCTGAGTCATTCTATACTTACCTTATCTTGATCATGTCTCACCTTCTACTGTTCTACTATGATCATTCTTATCTTTTCTACTCTAAGAGAAGATGGATTTAATACCTTGGAATCCTACATTTATGACCTTTTTAAGAGATAGGAGACCTAAGACAAAATTAAAACTATTTTCTCTATTAAAAAATGTTGGTTGATTATTCTGATGATAAATGCTTGATTTGCTTCTTTGATTGATTGAAACATTATAGTCGGGCATCTTAGCATGTACCACCATAATGTAATGTATTAGCGTTAGTAGGTGACACACTAATCTACTTAGCTAATAAATCTCCCAAAGTAACATGCCTCGTAATTACATGCCTTGTCTACAATCCTTTCTTTCGTACCATGTGTTTCTAACCCAGATGGGCTACCCCTATAGTGTTAGAAGAGAGCACTATAGACGTGATCCTTGGTATGTCATGGTTAAGAAAGGCAAAGGTAGTTTATACACTATGCTAAAGGAACCATAGAACTCACCAGTTCCAAAGGAGAAAGATTTGAAGTTGGAATTGCAGTAACTACCGCCACCAGACTAGCGGCATTCTTAGTAGATGGGAAGTTTGTTGGTGTCAACATCCGTGTGGTTAGAGATTTTCCGGATGTCTTCCCAGAAAAGTTACCAGGGATGCCACCATATAAGGAAGTTGATTTTGTCATTGATCCCTTACCTGGGACTACCCCTACTTTCAAATGGCCATACATGATGTCTGTAGAAGAGTTAAAGGGACTGAAGAAGCAGTTAACGGAATTACAAGAGGTTGGGTACATTCGTCCGAATTCTTCACCTTGTGGAGCGTCAGTTCTATTTGTACAGAAGAAAGAAGGATCGCAAGGGATGTGCGTGGATTATAGGTCCCTTAACGATGTCACTGTGAAGAACAAGTGTCCATTACCCTGCATTAAGGATTTATTTAATCAGATGAGAGATGCTAGGGTATTCTCGAAGATTGATCTCCGATCGGGCTACCATCAAATGAAGATTAGGCCATCGGATAATTCCAAGACGGATTTCTCGACCCGATATGGATTATATGAGTTCACTAATATGTCGTTTGGATTAACTAATGCACCAGCTTATTTTATGAATTTGATGAATAAGGTGTTTATGGAGTATTTGGACAGATTCGTTGTGGTGTTCATCGATGATATTCTTATCTATTCTAAGAGTGAAAGTGATCATGAAGAACATCTGAGATTGGTGCTACAGAAGCGACGAGATAATCAACTCTACGCCAAGTTTAGCAAGTGCAAGTTTTGGATTGGTGAGGTGCCATTTCTCGGACATATTATTTCTAATGGAGGGATATCAGTGGATCCTGCTAAAGTCAAAGAGATAATGGAGTGGAGCATACCCACTATAGTTACTGAGGTCCGGAGTTTCTTGGGGCTTGCAGGATATTATCGGAGATTTATTAAAGGATTTTCTAAGATTGCTAAGCCCATGACCTCGCTTCTGGAGAAGGGAAGAGAGTTCAAGTGGGACGAGAAATGCCAAGATAGCTTTGATCAATTAAAGAAGAGATTGATGTCACCACCAGTGTTGGTTATGCCAGATCTACAGAAGTGATTTGACATTTATTGTGATGCATGTGGCTAAGGCTTGGGATGTGTGCTCATGCAAGAAGGACATGTGTTCGCCTACGCGTCTCGTCAGTTGCGGAAACATGAATTGAACTACCCCACTCATGACTTAGAGCTAGCAGTCGTTGTGCATGCGCTTAAAGATTTGGAGACATTATGTCATGGGAACCAAGTGTCAAGTATACATGGATCATAAGAGTTTGAAGTATATATTCACTCAGAAGGATCTCAACCTTAGGCAACACCGTTGGTTGGAGCTTATTAAGGATTATGATTTGGAGATTCACTATCACCCGGGCAAGGCGAACTTGGTTGCAGATGCCTTGAGGCGAAAGGAGCATGTTCATTCAGCTGTTGTTGCTCAGCTATCCGATGAGATTGTTGAGGATTTCAGGAGGCTTAACCTGGGGATAGTTGCTCACACTGAAGGAGTTACTATTGATGTGGAACCTACCTTGGAGCAAGAAATCTGTAAAGGACAGATTGGTGAGGCTAAAATATAAGAGATTGAGGATCGGATTACTGAAGGTAGAGGTCTAGAATTCATGGAAGATGAGCAAGGCACGGTATGGTTCAAGGATCGGATATGTGTTCCTGAGATTGAAAGCCTTCGTGAGACTATATTGAAGGAAACACATGGCTCGGATTGTGTCTCTACACGGTGTATCGAAAAAGATCGTTTCGGATAGAGGGTCACAATCTTCCTCCATATTTTGGAAAAGCTTTCATGAGAATATGGATATGAAGTTGAATTTTAGTTCGGCCTACCATACTCAGACTGATGGACAGACTGAAAGGACTAATCAAGTATTGGAGGACATGTTGAAAGCTTGTGCCCTTTAGCATGGTAGTAGTTGGGACAAGAGTCTACCTTATGCTGAGTCCTCATATAATAATAGTTACCAGGCCAGTCTGAAGATGTTACCGTTCGAGACTCTGTATGGCAGGAAATGCAGGACTCCTCTAGATTGGATCAGACTAGAGGAAGATGTACAGTTCTTTGGACCTGAACTTATTCAAGAGGCAGAAGAATAAGTCCGTATAATTCGAGAGAATTTGAGGGTAGCTCAGACCAGGCAAAGGAGCTATGCGGATAATTGAAGGAGACCACTGGAATTTGAGGAAGGTGATCATGTGTACCTCAAGGTGTCACCACTTCGTGGAATGAGGAGACTCAAAGTCAAGGGCAAATTGTCCCCTCGCTATGTTGGACCATTCTATGTTTTTAGGCAAGTTGGAGAGATGGCCTATCAACTCGAGCTACCTGATAATCTATCTGATGTGCATAATGTATTTCATGTGTCTCAACTTAAGAAGTGTCTCCGTGTCCCTGAGGAATAGTTACCAATGGATGAGCTTAGTGTTCAAGGTGATTTGACTTAAACGGAGTATCCCGTCAAGAATCTTGACACTTTGACTAGAGTTACAAGAAATAAGGTGATAAAGATGTGTAAAGTGCAATGGAGTCACCATGGAGAGGATGAAGCAACATGGGAAAGAAAGAGCTTCGCATAGATTTTCCCCACCTTTTCCCTAGATCTTCATAAATCTCGAGGATGAGATTATTTTTAAGGGGGGTAGGATTTGTAATACCCACTTTGTAAGAAAAGTCTAAAAAGAGAAATTATATTACTTTATATCTATATGTGTTATCTATGTTTCTCATTTCATGTGAACACCACAATTAAACAAAAAATAAATGACAAAAGATACCCAAAATAAAACTTGCATCATGTTGAGTTTTTACTTGATTGTGCATTTGTGTTTAATAAAATAAATGTGTCATTAATAGCATATCAATGGATCCATAGAATTTAAACTCTAACTTGAAAATAAAACCATGAAAATAGAGGAGAGAAAGGAATATTATTTAATACAAAATAATATTATAATTAAATAACTTCACCATCTGTGGGTATGACCAAATTACATGGTTAACACGAATTGGAATTAGCACCTTAGTTAAATTCAAAAATTTGAATTCAAATGAATTAAGAATAAAATGGGAAAACAGAAAATAAAAACAAAAGAAAAAGAAAAAAACTCACCTGGGCTTTGGAACTCTTTTCGGCCCACCTGAGGAAGCACACCGCGAGTCCCAAACTCCTAATCCACTGCGCACACAGCTCTGTCCCATGGGGCCCGATTGTCAGTCGCTTGGGTTCACGCGGACTCACTGCGTCTACGGTTCGCTGGCAGGTGGCCCCGGGTTGTCGGCGCCCATCTACTGAAGCGAGCTACGTCCTGGGTCGCTGATCTTTGGGCCCGCATGTCGGTCTTTCATGCTTGCACAGTCTTTGCTGCCATTGACCTATGGACCGGTTTCGTCAGCTCTATCCTCCCCCTTTTCTTTGTCGCTTCTATTCCTCTCTCCCGCACGACCCGCGCACGCGTAACGGCGACGCCGATTTTCCAGGGCTCGATGGGGTGATAAGGGCTCGGCCGCGGGTACCTCGGACCATCCTCGCGACCTCCTCCTCTTCTCTGCTTTCCTCTGCGCGTGAGCCAAAGCAAGCGCAGCACCGCAACGAGCACAAACCGAGAGAAGGGAGGCCGCCGCTGGGGGATCTCCGCTCTCGGAGTTGGATCATGGAGGACCGTACTCGACGGCGGAAGCTTTCTACGCCCGCAATTGGGTGTTGCGGACCGCAGGCGACGACAATTGCTCGCCGTCTTTTGCACTTCGTCTAGAATCCGTAGCGGTCGTGGTCTACTCTCCTACGTGTACAATTCCTGGTATGAATTGCTCACTAGTACCCGTCTTCATTGTTGTAGTGAGGAGAGTCGGTCGAATTTGGGTTTATTGCACCCAAGCCATGGGTTATGGCGCGCTGGCCATGGCGCACCGCCGCGGAGACCCTGCGCGGCTACCGGAGTTGGGCCGGGATAGGGGAGATGAGTATCGGCCGTCCGATCTATATTGGGCGGCTAGGATTAAATCGCTGCATACCCCTTCGCTTGGGCAGATCCGCGCCACCGAACCTGGATCGGATGGCATTGGCCAGATCGGGGAGAATAAAATCTGGGCCGTAGATTTACATATTGTGGACAGCGATGTGTACCGGTTCGCGGTGGGACAGATCTAATCCGGGCCATCAGCAATTGATCGGAAGGCCATCAGCGCTTCATACCCCTTTGGCGTGCACAGTTTGCAGAAAGGACCTTATAATTTTAACGAATCAACCTGCCGTCCATTGTGGACTGTAGTCTGAGTCGGTGGGATCTTGCGCAGAGAACCCTAGCTTATGTTTAAATCTTGTGCCTAGTCCAGAGAATAAGAAAAATCAGATAAATGAATTTAGAAATAGGTTTTTTGTATTAAAGTAATTGCAGAAACTTGTTTAATTTGTAGAAAATTCATATGAACTCCAAATTGGTCTATTCCAGTTCCTAAATTTTTGTAATATTATTCTCTATCAAATAGTACCACTGTTTTGGAATGAAAGACCCATTAAAATTTATCTAGTACTTAATCTTGTATTAAATACATAAAAGCTTTAGAAATTCATATCTTAAAATCTATAGCTCCAAAAATTATGATTCCTATTCCTAGGATTTTATTTTAATGTGTAGATTATTATTATTTATTTTGTTTACATGTTTGGTGTGATGTTAATTTTCTCTATATATTATGTATGTTTGTATTGATGCAAGTAGAAGAGCCTGTTACTAAGAATCCTGGTGACCAGTAGATAGAAGTAGCTGAGCAGGAGCTCATTGAAGGCAAGTTGTGCCCTTGACCACTTTTTACCCAATAATGTTCTTTAATATCACTTATTCATGCATAGGTTTAATTTTGATGGGACCCGATAGGTCACCCTAGATTGTTTATCTCTTTACCTTGTTATCCCTGAATCACTTGGGTAGTTTTGCTATTGCTTTACATGGTTTTGGGATAATATTTCATTATATTCTTGTTCCAATTTATTTTGTTATTCTATTTATGTTCATGTCAAGATCATTAATGTTAATTGGAACATGGAGCTAACTTGAGAAACACGTACCACCACAAGGGTTTAATGGGACGCCCTTGGCCAACTAACTAGGAAAGCTAGTAGAAGACTACCTTACCCGAAAGGGGCAAGGGCAGTAGGGGATTGCATGCAAGGAGGTTCTCGGGTTGATTTTGCTGCGATGGCGGTCAGACGGGAGATTCTTGCAAGTGCTCTTCCCATAAACTATAGCGGGTTTTCGGAAGCTAGTGGAACTTTGTAAAGGCCTCGTAGTGGATCCCTAGCCATTCACCTCGGTAGTGTCTAAGGGTCTAGCTAACCCTGGCGACATGGGATACACAACTTGTGGGTACAGGGTACAACCTCTGCAGAGTGTAAAACTGGTATACTAGCTGTGCCCGCGATCATGAGCAGCTCAGGATTCTCTGATGATTAAATTATGAAACTTAAATTCAATTTCTCATTTGCATTTGCATGGGTTTATTTATTAATTTTGTTCTATTATTATTATTATTATTATTATTATTATTATTATTATTATGCTTTGGTATTTACTTACACTTAGTAACTGCTAATAAAATTTTGATGAACTTATAAAAGCAATGCTCAGCTTTAACCTCTATTGTTGATCAGCCTTACACCTCATGAACTCTCACCTTTGGTGAGTTCATGCCACATTATTCCCCACAACTTGTTGAGAGATGAACATGTGTGAGCTCACCCTTGCTGTCTCACACCCCCCACAGGTCAAGAATAGGTACCACTAGATGGCGCATGGTGGATGTTGCGCTGTGTTCGTGAGAGGTCTAGGTCGTCGTCTCCCAGTTGACTTGCGCCAAGGATGATCCTTAGTTTTGTGTTATATTTATCTTTTATTTTGTAAGACTTCCGCTATGTAATAAGTACTCTGATTATATTGTGACATTTATCTCTATACACTCTGTTATTATATATGTTGTCTTCTTTGTCGCATGTATGAGATGCACCCGGCTTTGTCCCTTAAAGCCCCGGGTGTGACAGAGACTCAAGAACGCTGGGTCAACCTTCTCTCGCCTCACCAAGACGGTGCTTGAGAGCCAAGTGGTCCGTAACATTTTCACGTACGTAGACGACATCGTTGTCACAAGCAAAAATAAAGAAGACCACCTGGCTGACCTCGTAGAGACGTTCGCAAACATGCGGGACGCACGACTTCGCCTCAACCCTGAGAAGTGCGTCTTCGGAGTTCGCCAGGGGAAGATACTGCGCTACCTGGTGTCGCACCGTGGGATCGAGGCCAACCCGACCAAGATCCAGGCAATCATCAACATGTCACCCCGCAGTCAACCAGGGACGTCCAGCGTCTGACAGGCAAACTAGCCGCCCTCAACGGATTCATTTACAGATCCGCAGAGCGGAGTCTACCCTTCCTCAAGGCACTGTGTGGTGCGAAAGACTTCGCGTGGGGACCAGAACAGGCGGCAGCCTTCGCATCAGTCAAGCAACACCTCTCAGACTTGGCAATTCTCACCAGTCCAGACCCCTCGCTGCCTCTGCTGCTCTACATCGCAGCCTCACCATATGCAGTCAGCGCAGCCCTAGTCCAAGAGCAAGACAGAGAGGGCACGACCCGACAGTGTCTAGTCTACTACGTCTCTGAGGTCCTCACGACCTCCAAGTGCAACATGACCGAATTGGAAAAAATCTCTTACGCAGTCGTCATGGCATCGCGCAAGCTGCGTCACTACTTCGAGGCCTTCAAGGTGCGGGTCACCTCGGACAGGGGACTAGGAGAATTGTTCAGAAATCCGGAGGCGTCCGTCCATATTGCCAAATGGGCAGCCGAACTCTCCGGGTATCACATCACCTTCGAACCTAGGACAACAATCAAGTCGTAGGTCCTAGCAGACTTCATCGTCGACTGGACTAGGCCGACACGGTAGCAAGAAGAACCTCTAGAGAAGGTGTGGACCATCCACTGTGACGGCGCATGGTGCCATGCGGGGGCAGGCGCAGCTGCAATTATCACGTCACCCATAGGCGTCAAGCACAGATACGCAGCACGCCTTAGCTTCGCTTTGGAGTCCGATAGATGCACAAACAACATAGCAGAATACGAAGCCATCATCCTGGGCCTTCGCAAGCTGAGAGCGCTCGGTGTCACCACCTACATAATCAAGACAGATTCCAAGGTAGTTGCCGGCTAGGTCGAAAAAGAATATTCAGCAAAAGACCTCGCACTCATGCAATATCTCACGGCTGTTCGCAGTCTCGAAAGACAATTCAAGGGCTTCACCTTACAGCATGTAGACCGCGCCAGGAACGAAGAGGCCGACGTGTTGGCTAAGGCAGCGGCCAGAGGCAAGACCTTGCCCTCCGACATGTTCTACCACATCATTGGCACACCAGCCGTCCACAACCTAGAGGGCTTGCAAGTAACCAACGACGCCGAAGGCCATCGCATCGTCAACCTCATTATGACTGAAGATTGGCGGGCACCAATAACCCTATTTCTGCAAGGATATTACCACCTAAGTGACGTCAATGAGGCCAAGCACCTCAAGCACCGAAGCCGGGACTTCATACTAGTTGGGGGCCAACTATACAAGAAGGGGATCAGTCAACCCATGCTTAAATGTGTCACCGAAACCGAAGGCATTCAAATCCTTCACGAAGTCCACAGCGGAACTTGCGGCTCCCACTCAGGGCCCAGAGCCCTCGCTGCCAAGGTGATCCGTCAAGGATTTAACTAACCTGCGATAATCTGTGCCGCGAATCGTGTCACGAGGTCGTGCGAAGCTTGCTAGAAGTTTTCTCCCCGCTCGGGCAACCCTTCGCAGTTCACCAAGCTGATCGCCCACACATGGCCACTTCAACGCTGGGGGCTGGATATTGTCGGGCCACTACCTACGGCTTAAGGGAAACTAAAGTTCACCTTCGTCGCCATCGAATACTTCACCAAGTGGATCGAGGCCTGGGCAGTATCCACAATAATGTCAAAGACCGCCCAGAAGTTCTTCTAGCAAAACATTGTTTGTCGATTCGGAGTCTCGTCCGAGCTCACAGTCGACAACGGCAAAAAGTTTGACAGCCAGGACTTCAGGGACTTCTGCCTCTCCATCAGCACCAAGCTTGCCTTCGCCTCGGTATACCACCCGCAATCCAATGGCGTCGTCGAGCGCGCCAACGGCAAGATTTTCACTGCAATCAAGAAAAGACTTCTCGACGATAAGAAGGGTAAATGGGTCGACCAACTACCTGAAGTAGTCTAGGCCCCAAACACGACCGAATGCCGGACAACCGGATTCACAACTTTTCGTCTATTATATGGATCGGAGGCCATGACGCCGCAGGAGATAAAGCATGGGTTGCCCCGAACAAGCACATCAGCAGTCCCCGACGTCGACAAACCAACGTCTAAAGACCTCATCGATGGAGACCACGTCCTCGCCCTGCAGGCCCTCAACAAATACCAAGCTCAAACCAAGGCCTGGCGCGACAACGCGGTCGTCCCAAGAGAGTTCAACGAAGCAGACCTCGTACTCATCCAGACCACCCGGATAGAGTCACAGGGCAAGCTGGAGCCGAAATGGGAGGGTCCATTCATCGTCAAAACGAAGGCATCCCCTAGCGCGTATAGGCTATCAACGCCCTCCGGTGAAGACTTAGAGCACTCCTAGAACATTGATAATCTTCGCAAATTTTTTGTTTAAAGCTCAGAGCCCACACGCCCTTGTAATTCACCAGACAATACTATTCCGACCCGCACTCTTTTCCTCCCGGGGGGTGAGGTTTTTAACGAGGCGGAGCCATGTAATAAACCTGCAAAAGCCCCCGCAAAAACAAAAACTCAGATGCAACATGTCGAAAAAGACCGCATCGACGGTCTTCGGCATTCGACCACTCCGAAGTCACCACGAGAGGCAGCGTAGACTACCCTCGTGTGCAACACTCCGCGCAAAAGTCGTCTAAGAGTACAGCCGGAATAAGCACAACAAGTGCGTTAATCGAAGTCTTTTATTTAAAAGACACTCCGCGCAAAAGTCGCCTAAGGGTGCAGCCGGAATAGCACAACAAGTGCGTTAATCGAAGTCTTTTATTTAAAAGACACTCCACGCAAAAGTCGCCTAAGGGTGCAGTCGGAATAGCACAACAAGTGCGTTAATCAAAGTCTTTTATTCAAAAGACACTCCACGCAAAAGTCGCCTAAGGGTGCAGCCGAAATAGCACAACAAGTGCGTTAATCGATGTCTTTTATTTAAATAAACACTCCGCGCAAAAGTCGCCTAAGGGTGCAGCCGGAATAGCACAACAAGTGCGTTAATCGAAGTCTTTTATTCAAAAGACACTCCGCGCAAAAGTCACCTAAGGGTGCAGCCTGAATAGCACAAGTACGTTAATCGAAGTCTCTCACTAAAAGACACTTCGCGCAAAAGTCGCCCACGGGTGCAGCCGGATCAGCACAGGCGTGTGAATACGGCCAACAGGCCACATTACCATACAAATTACTGTTACATACACACGGCGAGGGCAGCATATATTACATCGGTTCAACCTTCGGGATGATACCCATCTCCCGGTAATTGAACAACATTATCCTCAATTCCTCACCCTCAAAAAGATTTTGCAGATCCCCTTCACCTATGCTCGCCCCAATCGGCGAGGACAACAATTCTTGTTTACCAATCCGGTCCACTCGAAGACGGCCATGCTCCATCCCTATACGACGGCGCCTACCACTTCGCGAAAATTCACCCACACTATGTTTCGCCACCACCCTTCGCCGCCTATACCCAGTACTCGCACTAGGAAGATCCCCGGCACCCTCCACACGCGGCAAAGTCTCCGCTACAGCCACATCTAACGCAACAAAATAATCCAAGCCTTCATCCGAGGACTCCTCCGTCCAAGAAAATGAACTCCCAGATTCACCATCAGACTCAAAACACTCAGACACAGAGCTAAACAAATTATCATCGGCAGGCACTACGGTTGAGGCTGCCACAAAATCAGTATTGCCAGCAGCGGTTGCTTGCGCAGGCCCAAACGTCGGAACCTGCGCAGCAACCGAGGTTCAGTATCACAGAAACAAAAGTTTACACTTAAATCCCTAACCCCTATTTCGCCACCTGCGAAGGCCCTGGGTCTTCGGCAGCTGGTTCGGCCACCACCTTTGAGGCATCTGCACCCGTCAGCGCAGTGGCTGGCGCGGGGTCTTCACCAGCTCCAGTCGGCGTGGGGGTCGTCGAGGGGCCCTCGCCTGCATCGGATGGCGGCGCCAGCTCCACCCCCGATGCCTTAGGCAGCGTGCTGTCCAGATCACCAAGGTCCTCAACCTCTTCATCATGCGCCATCTACAACAATAGCACACCCATTCAGCAAACCACACATATCCACACACATAATCACACAAATGCACCTTTACCTGATCCATCGCCCGGTCAGACCTCTCCTGAACAGTCTCTCGGCCGTGCGGGCCCCACATCCTATCAAAAAGAGCCCCAGCCGACCGCTTCATCACCGGGTCCTTGACCTGGAAGATTTCGCGCTCGAAGCCTTCGTCAGAGTGGTCAAAGGCCTCGAAGTGCCTGCACCCCTCGCGGGACAAGGCATTCACAGCCCCGTCGCAGGTGACAAGGGAGGCGAAGGACATGAGGCCTGTCACAATGGTCGGGAGCACCTCCAGCTCCTCCTGTAGCCATCCAAGGAAGTGGAGGCCCACCTCCTGACCGGGCGCTTCGAAGGGCGCGGTCCGCGCACCCAGCTCCCGGTACACGTCCACAAGCTGAGTATGCGTCCGCTCGACCTCCGCGCGCGTCGAGGCCTCCGTCTTGTCCAGGCGGTCGTGCAGGCTACCGAGCCTCGTCTCCATCTCCTCGGTGCGTTGGAGGGCGAGACTGGCCTCCGCCCGCGCAAGCTTGGCCTCGGCTTGCATGGACTGCGCCTCAGCACAAGCTTTGTTTGCGTCCCTCCTCTCCTCCGCCAACTGATGCCTGAGGTCCTCCTTCTCGGCCTCCACAGCCGCCAGCCTCTCCGCCAGCCTGTGGCTCTTGTTTTCCGCAGCCGACTTGTCCTGAACAACATCCACATGCTGTGCTCAAAGGCACTCGATCCTGCCCTCGAGTCATTGCCTCTCGGCAGCGAACTCCAAAGACATGGCGCCCGACGCAACATGGCGCCCGACGGAAAAAAACATCAGATTCACAACCACATCAAAACAATGAACCAACAAAGTCTAAGATGACTTACATGATTCAGCTGCTAGGACACAATGCCCGTCACGTCCCTAGCAGCGGCGGCCGACAAAATCTCGCCGCTCACGCAGAATTTGGACCATGGGTCCTGCGAAGTGCCCTTCGCTCCAACCGTCGCTGCAGGCGAAGTGGCCGCCACCGAAGAAAGGACAATAGCGTGCTGGCCCGCATCTGACCCTGCACCATAATCTTGTTCAAGACCTAGTCCAAAAAAACTCTCACCAATGAGGTGATCATCCACGCACATGTCCATATCAAAATCAGCACCACCCGCCGCCGCTTTGTCGGTGCGCACCGGCGACGACGGCCTTTTCTCCTTCATGGGTTCAGTCGAGGGCGGCTTGCCCACGCCAGAAGTGGCAGCCCTCGAACCCACCGAAGACTTGCTGAGCCCGGGGACGACAGGCTTCGCTGCTGGCGGTAGTTTGCGGCCACCAGGGGCGGCAGACTTCGCGCCTCCCCGTGCTCGCTTCACCTCGCGCATAGGGTCCCCGACCCTAGTGACTGCCCGACGCTTCCATGCCGCATCTTGACGATCCTTGTCCATCACTGCTGATACAACATCAGCAATATTCCACCCATAAGGAAAAATCTTCAATTCATGGGCCATACGAGACGTAAACATGTCCTCGCCGGCTGCACGGGGAATCAGAACGTTCCTTGGCCATCGACCCCCGGTAACCTTCAGCATTCGCGCCGAAGACTCCCGGAGCTCGGGCGAAGACATCATTCCCCCGAGGGCCACGCAAGTCCCCATCAACTCCACAGCAAAACAGTCATAGACCCCCACCCCCCTCCCCCACTGCAGTACCTATTTTTCTCTTCTTAGTGGCTGGGGCAGCCTCCCGCGAAGGGCCTTCCTCAGCCACAGTCACCAGTTTTTTCCCGTGGCGGTCAACAGTCGCAGTAGCGTCATCTCTAGGGTAGCCACCGTATGGAAAACGATTTAACTCGAAGACCCGATTCAAGCGAACATTAGACCCTCAGATATCCCAACTCTGCAGACTCTCCGTCCTCGGCACAAACCGCCCCACAATCCTCACAGCCCCGTCCTCCACTTCGCGAACGAACGCGGCTGGGTCTCGGCCGCACAGATCCAAAGAGAAGGCCAGACTTCACACCAGCTACTAGCCCAAAGTAGGCATCTGGCGAGGGCATACTTCGCTCAGCACCCAGCCATGCGCCAGGGGCCAGACTCCATAACCAATGAACTCCTCAACCAAATCATGCCCGCTGCTCAAGCGGGCAGCGCTCCGGAGGGCCCCTTCGTCCTCATCATCCTCTGCCACCTCAAATTGTGGGAATGCCACATAACAATGGGAGCACATCACGGCCGCGGGGAGCCCTGGGAGGTCTTCGACTTCGCTTCCCGAAACATAAAACCAATAATCCCACCAGTTGCCCCACTTGTTGCGAGCACAGGGAACTAACTCCACAACTTCCGTCAAAGTCTTTCTGATCCTCGGCATGAAGGTGCACGATCCAAACTGTGTAATTTTACCTCCAATCTTTCTCTTTTGCCAGTGCAGACAGTAATTCTTGGCGAAGACCTCTACGGAAGGTTGTCCACCGTATGAAGTCACCGCCCAGACATACTTCGCCAGGGCCACCATGGCGTTCGGTGTCAACTGGTGGACCTGGACATCAAACCTCTGCAGGACCTCCGCCACGAAATGATGTGCGGGTAGGCGAAGGTCGGTGATGAAGAATGCCTCAAAAACGACTAACTCGCCCTCAGGCTCGGGAATCTCCTCCGCCCCGGGGACGCGCCCAACACCGTCCCCAAAATGTCCTAACTGCTGCATATCCTGCACACGAATCGAGGAAATCCTTGACAAGCCGAACTCCATCGTGTGACCCGACTGTAACTCCACCGCTGCCAAATCGCTCGAGGTATCTTCAGACGATGAATTGGCCGGTGGCGCATTCACAGCAGATGAGGAAGAAGACGACATCACTACGTACCATCGGCGGCGGTGCGCGGTTTGCTTGACGCGGGCCAGATCTACGATGCAGAGGAACAAGGAAGGCAGACGAGCGGGCGAGCGGTTTCAAAAGCTTAGGATTTTCCAGCGCACGCAAAGGTAAGAGTCAGCCCATGCCACGCCGCCCCTTTTTATACACACGACACGGCGCTTCGGGAAACCCGCAGTCCAACAGTACCACGTCCCATCAACAGTCACCTCAAAAACCCCCCGCGGGACCACTTCAAGCGAGGGTAGTGTCTCCACCATCTAGCGACATCTTCGGCACCAGATGACTCAGTCGAACTGGTCCCTCAGAGGGCAAATGTCGGGGCAAAGGCAAAGACGCTACCCTTCGTGCGAAGTCTTCGTCGCCTCGCTACACCAACGAATGCGAGACGATCAGCGCGGCTGCCCTTCGTCCTCTCCATTGCAAGGCGAAGGCCAGTCTCCGACAGAGTCCGCTAGTCCCACGTCCTCATCTCGCCCGAAGGCCCACGTGGAATTCGGCCCACTGTAACGGGCCCCGCGTGGGCAAGCACATTACGGGCCTCATCTGTAATAACTTTTCTGTAATGATGGTCTGTAACCTCCCTTTATGGGAATATTCTGGGGATAGTCCAGGTACCCGAGGGCATAAACATAAATGCCTTGGGACGTTGGCCGCTCGAGTGCCTATAAATACCCCCGTACAGTGCCCTTGAGAGGCCAGATTAACAGAGCAATTGCCATCTCACAAGTGAACTTTGTTAGCATTTTTCCCACACCCCCGTTGGATCAACTTGCCCGGGAGAGCAAGTTCCAACACCCATCATTTGAAGGCAAGCCCCGGTTTTATGCATAACCAGTTTATATATGCTACTTTACTACACTTAATGTTTGTAGGCTTGTAATGTGCAGTTAAGTGTAGGAGTTGCTTGAAACCCTTAGTTGCATGAACTCAGGATTCCTTTTGAGACGAATACTAGTATGCTAGGTCGAGTATCTACTTTGCTAGTCAGGATCTCGGTAGAAGTCGAGTGATTTTTCTAGCACTCGCGTGAGGTCAGGAATTGATTGTATTCACCTTGATAACGGGATCTATGATGGCCTATGGACTTGGATCCAGGGTGGATGCCTTGTCCAGGACACGGGAAAAAGGAACTAAGGATTAATGTGTGGATACCAGAGTCAAACGTTTGAACGTACTAAACATATGTCGGGAAATATGGTAACCGGTAAACCTAGTACCTGAGTGAAGCCGGGCGCGGACTTTCCCCCTCAATTGTCCTCAAACTAGGTCTCCCATGCTAGCTATGGTGGGTACAAGTGTGGTCACTGCACGGCGGCAACCAGGGTCAGTGGAGCATTGTATACCAAGGCGATGAGCACTGGCTACGTACGGGGAATCGATGGGGACGGTTGATATGTGTGGGGACGGAGTGCCCTTACATGTCGTGTGTTTAGGTTTACCTTGCAAGGTTTAAAAACTCAATTCGAATCGTCTGCTTCTCACAGCTATTGAGACTGCTTGACCCCTTGTACTGCATTGAGTAAGAAGTGAAATGAGGTTTTACTCGAGATAACATGTTGATTGTACTAAAAGATTGCTACCATGTATGCTTAGAAGGAGCAAACTTAGCTAAAATTAATGATACTAGAATTGGAAAAGCTAAATTTGATTTTTACACTCAGCTAGTGGTTTGGCAAACCAAACCCCTTAGCCAAACAGCTGCATGGTCTAGAGGTAGAGGAGTAGATTCCTCACACCCGGTAAGTCTAGCTAAGTATTAGTATACTCAGCCTTGCTTGTGGCATAATTTTTGCAGGTACGCTTCAGGACATGGTTGATGGTGTGACTTGGCCTACCACCCTGCCACCGGGTTGGACGGTCGAGTGGGATGCTGCTCCAGCAGGAGAGGAGCAGGAGTAGTGGGCTAGGCCTTGCCCGATTCCTCATCATTCGACGTTATCGACTATTCGCTGAAATTTAACTTTTGAACTCATTTCAGTTTACATGAAAAACTCTGATTCATGTAATAACTGTAGTACTTTAATTTGAGGTTTCCTGTTTTATTGTATTTTTTCTGTGACTCACCTTCGAGTGAGCTTGTGGTATTTGATCGTGGATAAGTGGCTTTATCAGACTAGATCTGAGGGACTAATGCGTTATTCCGATTTAAGTGTGTTGCGTCCTCTAAGGCGTGACTTAGGCACTTGAGCTGGAATAATTTGGGCGGTTCTACCACAGCTGGTATCGGAGCAAATACCACCACAAAGAAAGCAATAAATCGTGAATACCAACTTTTCAAAAATAAAACTTGCTTAGAAACCAGTATTGGAATCGTCTGGACTAGAACGCTAGACCTAGGATGAAAGGCCTTAGGAATAATGGGGAAAACAGATGGCTAAATAAGTAGGCCCTATGGGCCAGTCTTAGATTTCAAGGATGCCCTAAAAAGCACCCTTCTGATTAGGTGAGGAGACGCTCTTTTCAGCATGCATGCATTTTAAAACACAAAAGGATTAGAAACTAAAGGAGTAAAAATTTGATCTAACCCACTTCCTTTTAACAACCCGGGCTCACATATTTTTCTTCCTTCTACCATAACCTTTACATCTGATCCTCTTCCACAGATGACTTCACCCACCCCCGCCAATGGAGGAGACACTCGTTTCAGTTCCGGTTTCCTTTCTCACGAGGGTTTTCCTTCCATCTTGTGGGAGGTGCTCAACTCCGCCGGTTACCCTACGCCCCCTTTATACACAGTGCAGCTGTATGAGGAGCATCGGGTGCCACGTTGCTGAGTCTGACTGACTTTGGAGGCACACCCTCTTCAGCCGGGTCGGCGTTCCCTTAACTCCGAGACCATTGGATTCAAGACGGACGACACCACCGAGGCAGCAGCTATGAAGACTCTGACGACTTTCTGCAGCTACCATCCCTTGGAGATGGCGATGCACCCACTGGGACTCTTCCCCGCTGAGAAGAGGCATGACCCCATGTGGTGCAACCGTGTGAGCCATGTGAAGGATGTGTGGGCTATGTATCCCAACTTAGTTGGGAGGATCACTGTTCAGTTTATGAGCGCACTGTACCGCCTACAGGCCCTGCAGAGTGACGCTATGGCACATCTTGCTAACCTCGCTCAGACCACTAAGCTCACCCTCGATAGCCGAGAGGACTTGTGGTCGACCTGTCCTCAGAGTTGGTGGAAAAGGACCTACAGGTGGAACGGTTGAGCCAGCGCATCACCACGCTGGAGCAGCAGGTGGAGATCTAGGACAACACCATTGATGTCGTGGAAAACCAGCTCCATGATGTGCAGCAGGAGCTTGAGGAAGCTAACGACCACCTAGACATGCACCACCTGGAGATGGAGGCCAATGAGGCCGGAAGCGAGGGAGAGGAGGCTCCCAAGAGTTAGGACCAGCCCCTGGTACCAATGTGACTGCCTCCGAGATACCCGCTTCGCCTGTATCCAGTGTCGCTTCCACTACTCAGGGTTGATGGGTCATTTTGACACTTTAGGAGGATAGAAACCCACACGAGCTTAGTTGACGTCAGATTTTGGACTAGGCTTACGGGTACTTTCCCCTAAATTGATGTAACCCATGAGAACTTTTGTGAACAATGAAGTGATTGTAACCATGTTATCTCGTTCGAATTGATGTTATGTTATGACATTTTCTTTCCGTATGATATATAGCATATTGTTCGTAATTATGAATTGGGATAACAATGGCGGCAATCTCTGTTTTCAGATGGTAGCTAGGCAGCGTCGCGGGCAGAACGAGCAAGTTCCCCCGCCACATCCTCCAGCTCCCACGGTGCAGGAGCTGATGGCTCAGCAGAACAAAATTCTGTGACAGCTCTTGCAGCGCTAGCCCCACCCTTAGCAGCATGGTGGAAGCCAGCCACAGTGACCTACGACCGCAGCGACCTACCAGGAGTTCCTGAGCACGCAACCGCCTTTGTTCACCAAGGCAAAGGATTCGTTGGACGCCAACGTGTGGCTACGCGTCGTGGAGTCCAAGTTTCCCCTCCTCACGGGAGACTGCCCTGATGACACCAAGGCTTGCTTCGCTGCACAGCAGCTTCGCGGACCCGCTCGGACATGGTGGGACCATTTCTGCGCCATGCTACCTGCTAATCATGAAGTTTCTTAGGAGGAATTCAAGACTGCCTTCAGAGGACACCACATTCCAGCTGGGATTCTTGACCGCAAGTTGAATGAATTGCTGGGACTCAATCAAGGGACCCGTACTGTGTTGCAGTATGCCCATGCCTTCAACGACCTGTGCCAGTACGCGGGGTATCATGCTGACTCTGATGAAAAGGAGAGAGACTGCTTCCACAGTGGTCTCAACACCAAGCGGTGTGAGCGTCTCAACATTGTCCGAGCTGATAACTTCAATGAGTTGGTCAACCTGGCCATATCACAGGAGGACTGTATTGTAGCTCACCGGGCAGAGAAGAAGAGAAAGGCACCAATGTCAGGACCCTCCGCTCCACCCCAGAGGTTCTAGATTGTTTCCAACATTCAGAGCAGAGTATTCTAGCAGCAGGCAGGCAGATGGGTTATCAGGCCACCTCAGCAGCAGCAAGCACCCAACCGCTTTCTAGCTCCTGCTCCAAGGAACAATCAACCCCAGCAGCAGCAGTTCCGCTAGGGAAATGGGAACAAGTGCTTCACTTGTGGCAATGTGGGCCATTATGCCAAGAATTTCCCAAGGAATCAGCAGAGGCAGATGCCAGCACCAAATCAAGACAGAGGGAGGAAGCAGAAGGTGCAAGTCAGGCAAGGGAAGCTCAACTTCACTACTCTGGAGGAGTTACCTGAAGGATCCCCCATCGTGACTGGTATCTTTTCAGTTTTTAATCAACCTGCATTAATTCTGTTTGATTCTGGTGCATCTCATAGCTTCATTAGCCAGAAGTTCAGTGCTAAATGTCAACTGCATTTCTATCATACAAAAGGGTCTTTCATGATAGCAACGCCTGGGGGCAAAATTGCAACAAACCAATTAAATCGAAGTGTGCCTATCTCACTGGGAAGTAAGATTTTAAAAACCACACTCCTGATTTTGGGATTAGAGGGTATGGACATCATTCTCAGAGCTGACTGGATGACTCAACACCGAGTTGTGTTGGATGTAGCTACTAGAGCTCTGGAAATCCGTTCTCCTACCTTCGGAGACCTTGCATCATATCTACCCAGCCAAGATTCTACTCGATCATGTGCTTTTGCTATGATATAGTTACCCTTGAAGAAGATTCCAGTGGTCTATGAGTATGCAGATGTTTTTCCTGATGAATTGCCAAGAATGCCACCAGACCGGGATATTGAATTCGCCATCGAGTTGCAACCGGGAACGACACCTATTTCCAAGAGGCCTTACCGGATGCCACCCACTAAATTGGTAGAATTGAAGAAGCAATTTCAAGATTTGTTAGACAAGGGTGTCATCCGCCCAAGTACTTTGCCTTGGGGATGCCCAGCCTTGTTTGTGAAGAAGAAAGATGAAAGCTTTAGGCTATGTATAGATTACCACCCACTTAATGCGATGACTATCAAGAACAAGTATCCTTTGCCTCGTATTGATGTTCTTTTTGATCAATTGGTCGGAGCCAAAGTGTTTTCCAAGATAGACCTTCGCTCCGTCTATCATCAGATCAAGATATGAGCAAGTGATTTTCCGACGACTACCTTCTCAACCAGATATGGGATGTATGAGTATTTGGTGATGTAATTTGGGCTGACTAATGCGCCAGCATACTTCATGTATCTAATGAATTATGTCTTCATGCCTTAACTGGACAAGTTCCTGGTGTTTTTCATCGATGGTATCTTGGTGTACTCAAAGAACGAAGAAGAGCATGCCGATCATTTGCATTTAGTGCTTCAATGTCTGCGAGAGCACCATCTTTATGCCAAACTATCAAAATGTGATTTTTGGCTAAAGGAAATCAAATTCTTGGGTCACACTATCTCTCAAGAGGGCATAGCTGTTGATCCAGATAAGGTGCAAGAGGTGATGAACTGGAAGCCGCCAACAACTGTCCGTCAGATTCGAAGCTTTCTAGGATTGGCCGGTTTTTATCGAAGATTCATTCTGGATTTCTCTCGAATTGCAAAGCCCATGACTGAATTGTTGAAGAAAGGAGCCAAGTTTGATTGGGGTCAGAAGTGCGAAGATGCCTTCCACACCTTGAGGCAGCATCTGACCATAGCACCAGTGTTAACGCAACCCAACAACAGCAAGCCATTTGATGTGTATTGTGATGCCTCTGGCACTGTACTGGGTTGTGTTTTGATGCAAGACAACAGGGTCATTGCCTATGCATCAAGGGCACTCAGGCCTTATGAGCAAAATTATCCCACTCATGACTTGGAATTAGCAGTCGTGGTTCATGCATTGAAGATGTGGATACACTATTTAATGGGAACCCACTACAGCATCTTCACAGATCATAAGAGCCTCAAGTATATCTTTACTCAGGCTGATCTTAACATGAGGCAGAGAAGATGGCTAGAGCTGATCAAGGACTACGACCTGGAGGTACACTACCACCCGGAAAAAGCCAATGTGGTAGCTGATGCCTTGAGTCGGAAGTCACAATGCAACTGTGTTATGATGGATTCTCGCATCAACACCCTATGTGATGAGTTGAGCAATATGAAGATTGAAGTGATTCCTTCTGGTGCTTTGTCTCACATTTCCGTTGAGCCAACTTTGCGAGACCAGATAATTATGGCCCAACTCAGTGACAAGGGAGTGCAAATTATTAAGGAGAACCTCCATCAGAAGACAGAGAAGTATAAGTGTTTCCGCCAAGATGGGAAGGGTATATTGTGGTTTGGAAGCAGATTGGTGGTTCCTAAAAATAAGGATCTCAAGAAGAAAATCTTGGATGAGGCTCATCTCTCCAAATTCTCCATGCATACAGGAAGCACCAAAATGTACCATGATCTGAAGCCCTCGTATTGGTGGACCAGAATGAAGAGGGAGATAGCCCAATATGTATCAGAATGTGACACATGTCAGAGGATAAAGGCAAGCCACTTGAAATCAGTTGGTGCCTTATAGCCCCTATCAATACCTTCGTGGAAATGGGATGACATCAGCATGGATTTTATTATGGGTCTGCCCAATACCTCTCGACATCATGATTCAATTTGGGTCATTGTGGACCGATTGACAAAAGTGGCACATTTTCTTCCAGTGCACACCATCGATAAGGCTCAGAAGTATGCAGAGTTGTATATTGACTGAATCATGTGTTTGCATGGGTTACCCCGGACCATTGTTTCTGACCGAGGAGCCCAATTCGTTGCCAGATTTTGGGAACAATTGCAAGAGTCTTTGGGAACCAAGCTGATAAGGAGTTCAGCTTACCACCCACAGGCTGATGGTCAGACCGAAAGGGTAAATCAAATTCTTGAAGATATGTTGAGGGCTTGTGCGATCGATTGTGGCAAGAACTGGGATAAGTGCCTCTCATTGGCAGAGTTTGCTTATAACAACAGTTATCAATCTAGCCTAAAGATGGCACCTTTCAAAGACCTATATGGAAGAAGGTGTCGAACACCCCTCAATTGGTCTCAGCCTAGGGAAAGAGAAATTTTTGGACCTGACTTAGTGACTGAAGCCGAAAGGAAAGTCAAACTAATCAGGAAAAATCTAGAAGCTGCTCAAGCCAGGCAGAAGAGTTACCATGATAAGAGAAGAAAACCCCTCCAGTTTGAAGTGGGAGATTTCGTATATCTCAAAGTATCACCCACCAAAGGAGTGTAAAGGTTTGGAATCAAAGGCAAGTTAGCCCCTCGCTACATTGGACCTTATGAGATCGTGGAAGCATGTGGACCCGTGGCATACAAATTGAAGCTACCTCCAAAAATGTATGTCATCCACAATGTATTTCATGTATCCCAACTGAAGAAATGTGTTCGATTGCCGACCAAGATCATAGCAAAACCAGAAGTGGAGATAGAGCCAGATCTATCATACCAAGAGTACCCCTAAGGTTCCGGATTGCAAAGAAAGATCAACTCGGGCTAAATCTGTAACACCCCTGGTGTTACTGTAACTAAAACTTGAGCATGGCATCATAAACATTGGCATTGCATATGTTTGACACACCTAGAATGCATTCACTAGGTAAAAATTTCAAACAAGTGTATTGTTCTTAGTGTTTTGCAAATAGGACCCTGGATAGGGAACCTGACCCTAAATAAGGCTCAAAGGGGTAAAACTTAACCCAAGATGAGAAAACCTAAAGGCTTTAGGGAAAGAGTCATAAAATGTCCCCAAAAACAAAGTTGAGTCACATTTATACCCCTAGGATATCAAAAATCTCAATTAGAACCCTGGAAAACCCTAAATCAAAACCCTAGGGGCATATGTGCAAAATTAGTCCACTTTTGGACTAAAGTGCAAAAACCAAGTTAAATAAGTATATTAAGTCATTTGGGTCACTCATATGGGAATTTACAAGCCAAACCCTGAGTTTTGGACCTAATTGCAAAATAGACCTCAAATGAGTTCTATTCTAAGTCTGATTTCAGTGTTGAGGGCTCAACTTTGGAACCTTGTAACTTTTAAAATATAGGATCTTTGCCCTAAGTCACCACATCAAAATTATAGCCTAATCATAGGAGAACAACTTTGCTTAAGGGTGTGAGCATAGTTGTTAAGAAAAAACTGGAGATAATTGAGCCTGAAGTTGGACTGTCAGACTGCTTGAAGTCTGAAATTCAGATTAACAGTGGGATGATATGAACTTAGGGGTTGATTTTAAGCAAGATCCAGTGACTTTTTGTGGAAGCACATTATAGCAAAGTTATAGATGGATTGTAGTTCTACAACTTTGCTGCAGATCATTGGGTATGTTGCCATGAAAATTTGTGAGAAAATCGAGCCTAAACTATGGCTGTCAGGTTGACTGAATGCTGCAACCCATGGTACAGTGACTGTTGATAATCAGATCGCCAGCACCAGAAAATACCTCACCGCCGGTGGCTCCCCGCCGTGATTCGTGCCGTCGTCGCCACGATTGGTGCTTGGATGGTGTTGGATAGCACTGCGAGATCGTGAAAATATCGTCGCCGTGGATAACTCCGGGCAGTAAACAATCCCGGCCGCCGTACCGCACTCACCACGACGAATGTGGATATGCTCGCCGGCGACAGCCGCCTCCCGGCCTCGCGCCGCGTGGCTTAGCCCCTCCACTGCATCGCCGTGAACCCTTGTGCCTCTTCGTGGCTCGTCGGAGTAACTGCCACGGTAGATGCCACGAATTCACGTGCGCCAGTACCTTCTTCTACCTCCAGCCGCCGCGCGTCGTCGCCCAAATCCCCGGCCACCGCTCGCGGCCTCTATAAATTGACCATGCCCCCAGCTCCGCCATGTACCCAAGCAGCTACCGCACCCACCTGTATCTCAAATCCCCCACTAGCGAGCACAAATTTTGAATTCCCCCCAATTCGGTTCTCCGCCACCGCAAAGGGTACCTCACCGTGGCCAGCTCGATTTAGGTAAGCTCAAGTCCCTCTGCTGCTTGTTCTAGCATCCTTATGTCCTCCTTAAGCTCTTCGACCCCTCCAATTGAATTAGACCGCCACCAATCGCCGGGAACGCGTGGTTCTTTGGTTCATCCGCGCGGTTACCGTGGCCAGGCCAAATTAGCTCATCATTCTTGAAATTAACTTGGGGAAAACACTGGATAGGACTTGAATTCGGTTTCAACCGAAGTAGGGCACCAGTCCTTAAGTCAATCGACCGGTACAGTGGCTCGCCGGAGCTCCTCAGCGTGCTGCCGTCGTCGGGGACCTCCCCCTATAAAGAATTAGAAGATGGAGGACCTATTTGCAAATCGTCAAAGACCCTTAAGAATAGTGACTGAACCCGTTCACAGTTAGACAGAAACGCGAGGGCCCCTATGCAAAGTAGCCAGCGCGCGGGCGCGGGCGCGCCCCGTTTTCACTGAAGATTGGGCCGTATGGGCTACTTCTGGCCCAACACTATTCATTCCTTTTTCTTTTTCTTTTTGTTCCAGAGCTAAAATAATTCCAGAAAATGGTAGAAAAATCCTAAAATTGTGAAACCAATTTTCCTAGGCTTATTATTTTCCCTAGAATTTAATAAAAATAGTTTCATGATTTTTTGTTTAAATTAAGAATTTTAGGGCATTTTGAGGAATTTAAAGAAGTAGTTCTGGATTTTTAAAAGATAAATGGTAATCCCAAAAATGTTCAAAATTTTTATATGAGTTCCTTATATTATTTAGGAGCCTTGGGTAGAATTTGGATTGATTTGGACTTTGTTTGATACTTAGAACCCAAAACCAACCCCCCTGCCCTATGAACTCCTTTACTAACTCCGGAAACCCTAAGTTCTCGGAGTTCCGCGAAGGAAAGTTGTATTCAAGACTTAGATAATAAATCTTTATTATCTTTGCACCCTCATAAGCATTACATAGCATTCATCCTTATATACATATATGTGATTATGTTTAGAAAACGAAGAAGAGCTTGAAGTGACCGAAGAGAAGACACCACCTTTGGAATCTCAGGCAGGGTCTTGTCTCTACTTTGACATCTGCAGGCCTGAGCCTGACTCACCTACTAACCAAGGCAAGCCCCGGTGCATTTGCCACCTCCCTTGATGTTTTTAAATCTTTCTCACTTGCTTGCTGCATTAGGTGATAGGAGTTAATTGTTTAAACAATTCCTGCATTACCTTCCTTGAACCTGATTACCCCCCCTTGGAATCCTGTTTTTACAAAAGGTTTTACTATGCTTAGTATTTCTTTAGCAAAAACAAAATGTTTTGTTTTTCAAAAGATGATTGGCAAAGTGGGAGGGATGTTTTCAAAAATACAACTTGATGGTGGATCCATCAGGGCCATGATGGATTCAACATCAGAAAAGATGTACCTCTGCCAGGTACCAAGTTTTTGGGTTTAAATGATTAAGCTGAGACCGGGTGGGTGACTTGCACGAGAAGAGAGTCTCGCTGTAGTGTCTCCGTCTGAGTCGATTAAGGACCGTGTCGATGTAGGCTTGCTGACCGAGGACCCTTTAACTGGTCACATGCCTCATCATGGGTAAGCCTTGCCTCGGGCAGACTAAGGCAAAAATAAGATAACACGAAATGGGTGTGGAGCGGTGGCGAGAGTAGCATGTACCCTCCGTGGCAAGAGGCTGGACGGTGGTGTATCTGTGCTCTCGGTTTGCGTGAACCTGATCTGGTCTTAAGAACCCTGGTGGCGGGTTGACATATGCAAGGGTTAAGTGCTACATATGTCGTGTGATTGGAGATCCTCAGCTGAGTATAATCGATTCGGATCGCCGTACCTTCGCGGTTATGAAGACTTGGTCACTGCCCTATACGTAGCAATCCACTTAAGATGAAGGGATTGATGAGAAACTGGCTAGTGCAGGACAAGTGTTTGAACTAGGCTAGCAAGAACTCTAGCTGCAGGTAATTTATTTAACCCGACAATAAAATTGGATTTTTAAGGATCCACTCATAGTAAGCTTTTCCGCAAAACAGAGTCTTTGATTCTTGTTAAGCCTTACCTTGACTCCCTTATGACCAGCATACCCTTGAGAGTCTTTTCTTTAGTCGGGTAAGACTTGCTGAGTAATTCCATACTCAGGGTTTATTCCCTCGTTGTTTTTAGGTGAGGGAGCAGTAGATTTCTATTGCTTCTGTACCAAGGTGGTTCCCCATGAAGAAAATCAAGAGTGAAGATGCGGGAGGACATGGTCCTCCATAAGAAACTCTTATGTATAGACTCTTATGGGAGGAGTTTTTGCCTCCCTTGGTTATGTAATAATACTACCCTGCACTCGTTTATATTCTCTGGTCTGTAATAAGTAACTTAATCTTACTTTTTAAATAAATGTAAGTTTATGTAATCACTTCCGCATTCCGATATCTCCGATGTTCTGTAATGTCTACAAGACGGGTGAAACGTTCCTGGAAAGGTAAGAAAAGATACCGAACTTATCAAGTGGTTCAGGAACATCTACGAGGTTGTCTGATGTCTGTTGGACAAGGACAACCGTAGGTGGGCCTAATGACTTGGAAGGTTCCGTCACAGCTGGTATCGGAGCGAAGCCCTTCTTTGTAGATATTATAAGGCATATTCAAAAGGATTTTAAAGGAAAGACTTACCTAAAAAGACTTCTTCCTTTCTTATCCCTCATATCTGAAGAATCTATAAAGACCAGATAGTAGGAGTGCAATGTACAGAAGGTATGAATCAACTAAGGTTGGTTCTGTAATTACACATGCATCATACTAAGAACTATACTAATAAATTTTTTCCCCTAGAGAAATGCCGCTACGCACGAGGAAGACCGCGCGTAAGTCAACTGGCCCAATTGGAGTACCTCGTCATCAACTTGCCCCTCGAGATGAGGATAGTAGTAGCAGAAGCAACGATCCAATTGGGGATCTCGAAGCCCGCGTGAATCATCTTCAAACGGAATTACAACGCAGGACCAGCATATGGGTAGCGGATGGTGACAGGATAAACGAATTAAGAGGTTACATCCGCCGTCTGCAGGATCAGCTTGCTGATCGTGATTTAGCGCTTGATTGGGCGGTACAGTCTCGTTCAGTGGCTTGGGCTAAGGAAGCAAAGGCTCGAGCTCGAGTCGAAGAACTTAGCGCTGCCATTGACAATCTGCAGGCGTATTGCAATACCTTACTTGAGGAAGTCCATGTACTGTATTCGCAACTACATCCCAGTGCAGCAACGGATCCTATCGGGTCGGAAGCCGGACCCTCGCACGTTGCGGGAGAAGCGCTTGGTGGTGAGCTAGACCTTTTTAAGCCCCCTCCTTCTATGAGGCTGGTCGATGAATGGTCTCCCACACCTGACGACGAGGCTGCCAGGAGTAACCAGAAGTAGAAGTAGTGATGTAGTAATAAAAATAAAAGTAGTGTATTGTAGGTTGTACTATTGTACAATAGGTAGTGTATTGTATGATGAGTAATGTATCCTGTTGTAAGAAAAATCGAGTCTGTACATTACTCTTTTTGGTAATGTAAATTGGATGGTTTTGTCTTTGGCATATAATATTTGTTTTTTTCAAATGATTGTTGCCACAGATGCCGTCCAAAACTCGATCCCAGGATGCAGCAGGACCCTCTAGTGGAAGGGAATCTACACCAAATCCACCTCCTGTTCCTCCCACTCTGGGCGAGGCGATTGCCGCCTTGGTAAATGCAACCGCAGATAATACCCGCTTTTTGAGAGAAATGGCGGGTCAGCAGTTTCAACAGCAAGGCGGGCGGGGTTATCAACAGGGCCCCCGCGAAACTTCTTATTTGGACTTCTCAGAGACTCGTCCACCCCTGTTTGTGAAGGCTGAAGACCCGTTAGAAGCCGACGAATGGATACGGGTCATTGAGCAAAAATTCGGACTTCTGCGCTGTTCAGAGACCGAGAAGCCGTTATTTGTAGCCCAGCAACTACGCGGCCCTGCCAGCACTTGGTGGGGGAATTTCGTGGCCGTTCAACCAGCCAATCATCAAATAACCTGGGAAGAATTCAAAGTAGCCTTCCATGAGCATTATATTCCGGAAGGTGTTCTGCACATGAAGCAAGAAGAATTCATGAAGCTAAGACAAGGAGGGGATATTGTTAACCAGTATCTCAATAAATTTAATCATCTGTCCCAATATGCAATCGATCAGGTAAACACGAACCTGAAAAAGAAGAATTGCTTTATGAGAGGTCTAAATGATCGACTGCAGAGAAAAATGGCAACCTGCATAGATCTCACATATGGGAAAGCTGTCAGTACAGCCTTGGCTGTGGAAGCAAAGTATGCAGGTGCCGGAAAATCTAAAGGATTTGGAGGTGATAGGCCTAGTCAGGGCCCGGTGAAGAGGCAACAGTTTATTCTCCGGCGTTCTAACCAGAATCGTTCAAGTGCACCATCCTTCCCTTTCAAACAGCCAATAATTATTCGTCCCAATAAAGCCCCTACTACCCCAAGTCAGTCGGGTGCCCCAGGCACTCGATTCCCTGTTTTGCCCAGCTCTTCAACCGGATGTTTCAATTGTGGCAAGTCTGGGCATTTTATCAAAGATTGCCCCTATCCCAAGCAGAATCAGGTCAGCAATCAGCATGGATCAAGGAATTCAGCTCAAGGCAAGGGAAATACTTCGGGCAAGAACACCAAGAAGACGGGACGTATATACTATACACAAGTGGCCACTACACCGGACGGAGAGCCGGTAATGATGGGTATGTTCCTCGTGGCCAATCATCCTGCAATCATTCTCTTTGATTCTGGTGCTTCGCATACATTCATTAGCAAGAAATTTGTGGAGCAACATCACATTTCATGTCATGAATCAAAAGAAGGATTTAAAATTCACTCACCTGGGGGACAGATTTTTACTAGAGAAGTGGCCTATCAAGTGCCCGTAACCTTGGCCGGACGGGATTTTCTTACTAATATGATAGTTCTGAAAGGCCAGGACATAGATGTTATTCTGGGTATGAATTGGTTGGCCAAGTATAAAGCAACCCTCAACACTGATCAAAGAATTATCAGGTTGAGTCATAATCAAGAAGAAATTCTTATACCTATCCCCATTCCAACCCAAGCTACTGGCAGAGTGTATGAAGCCATAATACCGGAAATCAAGAATATTCCGGTAGTGTGTGAGTTTCCCGATGTCTTTCCCGAGGATTTGTCGGGATTGCCGCCTGAACGGGATGTAGAATTTGTAATTGAGCTAAAGCCCGGTACGGCTCCCATTTCTCGAAGATCGTACCGTATGCCTCCAAATGAGTTGGCAGAACTGAAGATTCAATTACAAGATCTCTTAGAAAAAGGATTCATCCGGCCAAGCTCGTCACCTTGGGGTTGTCTAGCCATATTTGTCAAAAAGAAGGATCAAACCTTACGGATGTGCGTGGATTATCGGCCCCTGAATGAGGTCACTATCAAGAACAAGTACCCTCTTTCGAGGATTGACATCTTATTTGATCAGCTGACCGAGGCACGGGTATTCTCCAAAATTGATCTCAGGTCGAGCTATCATCAAATCCGTATTCGGCCCGAGGACATACCGAAGACCGCGTTCACTACGCGATATGGGTTATTTGAATATCTGGTAATGTCTTTCGGATTGACAAATGCTCCTGCCCATTTCACTTATTTGATGAACTCGGTGTTTATGCCTGAGTTGGACAAGTTCGTGGTGGTCTTCATCGACGATATCTTAATATATTCCAAAAATGAAGAGGAGCATGCTCAGCATTTGCGGATTGTATTGACGCGCCTGAGGGAACATCAGTTGTATGCCAAGTTCAGCAAATGCGCGTTTTGGCTGGAGGAAATTCAGTTTCTGGGACATATCCTATCTGCCAGGGGAATTGCGGTAGATCCTAGCAAGGTCAAGGATATTCTAGAGTGGAAACCCCCGACCACTGTTCATCAAGTCCGGAGTTTTCTTAGACTAGCTGGGTATTATCGCAGATTCATACCAGATTTTTCTAAGCTTGTGAAGCCAATCACAAGTTTATTAAAAAATGATAGTAAATTTAATTGGTCTTCCAAGTGTGAAGAAGCCTTTGAACAATTAAAGACAGTATTAACCACTGCTCCGGTATTGGCTCAACCGGACATCACCAAGCCTTTTGATGTATATTGTGATGCGTCAGGCAGTGGACTCGGCTGTGTGTTGATGCAAGAAGGCCGAGTGATTGCATATGCTTCAAGGCAGTTGCGCCGACATGAGGAGCATTACCCAACTCATGATCTGGAGCTAGCTGTTGTGGTTCATGCCCTGAAGATCTGGCGTCATTATCTGCTGGGAAATATCTGTCATATTTATACAGATCATAAAAGCTTGAAGTATATCTTCACCCAGTCAGAATTGAATATGAGACAAAGGCGATGGCTTGAACTTATAAGGACTATGAATTGGAAATTCATTATCACCCAGGCAAAGCCAATGTTGTGGCAGATGCACTTAGCCGTAAGGTTTCCTGCCACTGTCTTATGATGAAGAACTCTGACAATACCTTGTGTCAAGAGATGGAAAAGCTAAACCTGGGGATGGTCCAACAAGGAGCTCTGAATCAGCTAGAGCTGGAGTCAGTTCTCTTGCAAAAGATAATTGATGCTCAAAAAGATAATGAGGGTATGAAACACATTCGGGAAAAGATAAGGGCTGGAACAGCCAAATGTTTCAAAGAAGATGAGCAAGGCATTGTATGGTTTAATAACCGTATAGTGGTGCCGAAGAATGAAGAGATCCACCAGCAAATTCTTGATGAAGCACATCTTAGCCGCTACTCTATTCATCCCGGGAGCACTAAGATGTACCAAGATCTGAAACAACATTATTGGTGGACAAAAATGAAGATCGAGATTGCACGCTATGTGGCCAGATGTGACACCTATAGACGTGTCAAGGCCATACACTTGAAAGCTGCCGGTCCACTACAGTCTTTACCGATACTGACATGGAAATGGGAAGACATAAGTATGGACTTCATTGTGGGATTGCCCAGGACTACCAAAGGGTATGATTCTATCTGGGTTATTGTTGATCGACTCACAAAAATTGCCCACTTCTTACCTGTTAAGGCAAAGTACTCTGTGGCTACTTATGCAGCATTATACATTGCCCGTATTCTCAGTTTGCATGGGATTCCAAAAACTATAGTGTCGGATCGAGGATCACAATTTGTATCCAAATTTTGGGAAGAACTTCATAAGTCCCTGGGTACTAAGCTGCTCCACAGTTCGGCATATCATCCACAAACCAGTGGGCAAACTGAGAGGGTTAATCAAATACTCGAAGATATGCTGCGGGCATGTGTTCTGGATTTCTCACAGAAATGGGATGAATGTTTGCCCTTAGCGGAGTTTTCATATAATAATAGCTATCAAGAAAGTATCAAGATGGCACCTTTTGAAGCTTTATATGGACGACGATGTCGTACTCCGCTAAATTGGTCTGAACCTGGTGAAAGGTATTTCTTCAGGCCTGATATGGTAAAAGAAACCGAAGAAAAGGTTCAGAAAATAATTCATAATATGAAGAAAGCCTAAGCTCGTCAGAAGAGTTATGCAGACAAACGGCGAATGCCCTTTTATTTTCTTGAAGGAGACTATGTCTACCTGAAGGTTTCACCAATGAAGGGGGTATCCCGTTTCGGGGTTAAAGGAAAGCTTGCACCAAGGTACATTGGTCCATTCCCTGTACTTAAGCAATGTGGACCAGTGGCATATCAGTTGCAGCTCCCCGAGACCTTGTCTGCTATACATAATGTGTTCCACGTGTCTCAATTGAAGAAGTGTCTTCGGGTTCCCGATCGAACCATTGAAGTGACAGATGTTGTCCTTGAACCAGACTTGACATATTCTGAGCACCCTATTCGAGTCTTGGATCAAAAGGATAGGGTTACCCGAAGAAAAACTCTCAAGTTCTATAAGATACAATGGAATCAACATTCTGAAGAGGAGGCTACATGGGAAACTCAAGACTTTTTAGATAAGAATTTCCCAGGCTTTCTAGCCTCATGTAATTTCCAAAGTGTAAATAGTTACTGAATAAAGGAGTGAACCCCCACACCACCCCTGCCTTGTACCAAATATAAGGAAATAAAAATGTGACACATTTCCTTTTCCATTACTCACCCTAGGACTTTTAATCTCGGGACGAGATTCTTTTATGGGGGGAAGGATGTAACACCCCTGGTGTTACTGTAACTAAAACTTGAGCATGGCATCATAAACATTGGCATTGCATATGTTTGACACACCTAGAATGCATTCACTAGGTAAAAATTTCAAACAAGTGTATTGTTCTTGGTGTTTTGCAAATAGGACCCTGGATACGGAACCTGACCCTAAATAAGGCTCAAAGGGGTAAAACTTAACCCAAGATGAGAAAACCTAAAGGCTTTAGGGAAAGAGTCATAAAATGTCCCTAAAAACAAAGTTGAGTCACATTTATACCCCTGGGATATCAAAAATCTCAATTAGAACCCTGGAAAACCTTAAATCAAAACCCTAGGGGCATATGTGCAAAATTAGTCCACTTTTGGACTAAAGTGCAAAAACCAAGTTAAATAAGTATCTTAAGTCATTTGGGTCACTCATATGGGAATTTACAAGCCAAACCTGAGTTTTGGACCTAATTGCAAAATAGACCTCAAATGAGTTCTATTCTAAGTCTTATTTCAGTGTTGAGGGCTCAACTTTGGAACCTTGTAACTTTTAAAATATAGGATCTTTGCCCTAAGTCACCACATCAAAATTATAGCCTAATCATAGGAGAACAACTTTGCTTAAGGGTGTGAGCATAGTTGTTAAGAAAAAACTGGAGATAATTGAGCCTGAAGTTGGACTGTCAGACTGCTTGAAGTTTGAAATTCAGATTAACAGTGGGATGATATGAACTTAGGGGTTGATTTTAAGCAAGATCCAGTGACTTTTTGTGGAAGCACATTATAGCAAAGTTATAGATGGATTGTAGTTCTACAACTTTGCTGCAGATCATTGGGTATGTTGCCATGAAAATTTGTGAGAAAATCGAGCCTAAACTATGGCTGTCAGGTTGACTGAATGCTGCAACCCATGGTACAGTGACCGTTGAAAACCAGATCGCCAGCACCAGAAAAGACCTCACCGTTGGTGGCTCCCCGCCGTGATTCGTGTCGTCGTCGCCATGATTGGTGCTTGGATGGTGTTGGATAGCACTGCGAGATCGTGAAAATATCGTCGTCGTGGATAACTCCGGGCAGTAAACAATCCCGGCCGCCGTACCGCACTCACCATGGCGGATGTGGATATGCTCGCCGGCGACAGCCGCCTCCCGGCCTCGCGCCGCGTGGCTCAGCCCCTCCACTGCATCACCGTGAACCCTTGTGCCTCTTCGTGGCTCGTCGGAGTAACTGCCACGGTAGATGCCACGAATTCACGTGCGCCAGTACCTTCTTCTACCTCTAGCCACCACGCGTCGTCGCCCAAATCCTCGGCCACCGCTCGCGGCCTCTATAAACTGACCGTGCCCCCAGCTCCGCCATGCACCCAAGCAGCTACCGCACCCACCTGTATCCCAAATCCCCCAATAGCGAGCACAAATTTTGAATTCCCCCCAATTCGGTTCTCCGCCACTGCAAAGGGTACCTCACCGTGGCCAGCTCGATTTAGGTAAGCTCAAGTCCCTCTGCTACTTGTTCTAGCATCCTTATGTCCTCCTTAAGCTCTTCGACCCCTCCAATTGAATTAGACCGCCACCAATCGCCGGGAACGCGTGGTTCTTTGGTTCATCCGCGCGGTTACCGTGGCCAGGCCAAATTAGCTCATCATTCTTGAAATTAACTTGGGGAAAACACTGGATAGGACTTGAATTCGGTTTCAACCGAAGTAGGGCACCAGTCCTTAAGTCAATCGACCGGTACAGTGGCTCGCCGGAGCTCCTCAGTGCGCTGCCGTCGTCGGGGACCTCCCCTTGTAAAGAATTAGAAGATGGAGGACCTATTTGCAAATCGTCAAAGACCCTTAAGAATAGTGACTGAACCCGTTCGCAGTTAGACAGAAACGTGAGGGCCCCTATGCAAAGTAGCCAGCGCGCGGGCGCGGGCGCGCCCCGTTTTCACTGAAGATTGGGCCGTATGGGCTACTTCTGGCCCAACACTATTCATTCCTTTTTCTTTTTCTTTTTGTTCCAGAGCTAAAACAATTCCAGAAAATGGTAGAAAAATCCTAAAATTGTGAAACCAATTTTCCTAGGCTTATTATTTTCCCTAGAATTTAATAAAAATAGTTTCATGATTTTTTGTTTAAATTAAGAATTTTAGGGCATTTTGAGGAATTTAAAGAAGTAGTTCTGGATTTTTAAAAGATAAATGGTAATCCCAAAAATGTTCAAAATTTTTATATGAGTTCCTTATATTATTTAGGAGCCTTGGGTAGAATTTGGATTGATTTGGACTTTGTTTGATACTTAGAACCCAAAACCAACCCCCCTGCCCTATGAACTCCTTTACTGACTCCGGAAACCCTAAGTTCTCGGAGTTACGTGAAGGAAAGTTGTATTCAAGACTTAGATAATAAATCTTTATTATCTTTGCACCCTCATAAGCATTACATAGCATTCATCCTTATATACATATATGTGATTATGTTTAGAAAACGAAGAAGAGCTTGAAGTGACCGAAGAGAAGACACCACCTTTGGAATCTCAGGCAGGGTCTTGTCTCTACTTTGACATCTGCGGGCCTGAGCCTGACTCACCTACTAACCTAGGCAAGCCCCAGTGCATTTGCCACCTCCCTTGATGTTTTTAAATCTTTCTCACTTGCTTGCTGCATTAGGTGATAGGAGTTAATTGTTTAAACAATTCCTGCATTACCTTCCTTGAACCTGATTACCCCCCCTTGGAATCCTGTTTTTACAAAAGGTTTTACTATGCTTAGTATTGCTTTAGCAAAAACAAAATATTTTGTTTTTCAAAAGATGATTGGAAAAGTGGGAGGGATGTTTTCAAAAATACAACTTGATGGTGGATCCATCAGGGCCATGATGGATTCAACATCAGAAAAGATGTACCTCTGCCAGGTACCAAGTTTTTGGGTTTAAATGATTAAGCTGAGACCGGGCGGGTGACTTGCACGAGAAGAGAGTCTCGGTATAGTGTCTCCGTCTGAGTCGATTAAGGACCGTGTCGATGTAGGCTTGCTGACCGAGGACCCTTTAACTGGTCACATGCCTCATCATGGGTAAGCCTTGCCTCGGGCAGACTAAGGCCAGAATAAGATAACACGAAATGGGCGTGGAGCGGTGGCGAGAGTAGCGTGTACCCTCCGTGGCAAGAGGCTGGACGGTGGTGTATCTGTGCTCTCGGTTTGCGTGAACCTGATCTGGTCTTAAGAACCCCGGTGGCGGGTTGACATATGCAAGGGTTAAGTGCTACATATGTCGTGTGATTGGAGATCCTCAGCTGAGTATAATCGATTCGGATCGCCGTACCTTCGCGGTTATGAAGACTTGGTCACTGCCCTATACGTAGCAATCCACTTAAGATGAAGGGATTGATGAGAAACTGGCTAGTGCAGGACAAGTGTTTGAACTAGGCTAGCAAGAACTCTAGCTGCAGGTAATTTATTTAACCTGACAATAAAATTGGATTTTTAAGGATCCACTCATAGTAAGCTTTTCTGCAAAACAGAGTCTTTGATTCTTGTTAAGCCTTACCTTGACTCCCTTATGACCAGCATACCCTTCAGAGTCTTTTCTTTAGTCGGGTAAGACTTGCTGAGTAATTCCATACTCAGGGTTTATTCCCTCGTTGTTTTTAGGTGAGGGAGCAGCAGATTTCTGTTGCTTCTGTACCAAGGTGGTTCCCCATGAAGAAAATCAAGAGTGAAGATGCGGGAGGACATGGTCCTCCATAAGAAACTCTTATGTATAGACTCTTATGGGAGGAGTTTTTGCCTCCCTTGGTTATGTAATAATACTACCCTGCACTCGTTTATATTCTCTGGTCTGTAATAAGTAACTTAATCTTACTTTTTAAATAAATGTAAGTTTATGTAATCACTTCCGCATTCCGATATCTCCGATGTTCTGTAATGTCTGCAAGACGGGTGAAACGTTCCTGGAAAGGTAAGAAAAGATACCGAACTTATCAAGTGGTTCAGGAACATCTACGGGGTTGTCTGATGTCTGTTGGACAAGGACAACCGTAGGTGGGCCTAATGACTTGGAAGGTTCCGTCACAAAATCGATCAAAATGTATAAGATCCAATGGAGTAATCACTCAGAAGAAGAGGCTACTTGGGAGACTAAGGAATTTCTACTTTCGAATTTCCTTGATTGTCTACCTAAGGGAATTGGTACGTAACCATGCCCAACCCCTCCCCCTGCCCTTTGAATCTAAATATAAGAAAAATGATCTTAACATAAAAGGAGTTAGTTGTAAGACTAAAACTAAGAGGACTTCTTTCTGAAGTTGCAAAGAAGATGACATTCGAAGAGCAGTTTACTAAGAAGAACCTTAATGAACAAACCACCAAATTCAAGCAAGCCTTAACCTTCACTTCACCCCGAAGGACTCTGACCCCAATATTAGGACGAGATTCCTTTAAGGGGGGAAGGCTGTAACACCCCAGTAATTCCTAGAGTTCTTCTTAGTGCTAACTCAAGAACCATTATTTCGTGTGAATCAATTTGAGCAAAAGACACCAAAAACTTGAGAGAAAAAATTCAACTAATTCTTTTGTCCTAAGACTGATGCCTAAATCATATCATGTATTCAAAATGGGAAACATGTTAAACCCTAGAACAACCCTAATTAGGCCATTTGAGTAGAAAGGAAGAAATTGGTAAAAAGACCATGAAAAACATGGAATCATGGCTTAGGCCAATTATAAAAGTTCAAATACATGAATTAAGCTACAATAATTGTTATAAAAGTTTGGCCAAAATAATTGATTAAAATTCCCAAAAGGGCCATCCAAGTGGAAGCTCTCTAGGGAAAATCTGAAATTCAGATTTCTGAATTTCAGCCCTCACCTAGAACTTGAGCACGTTCACCTTGATCCCTAGCTCAAATCCTTAAGTCCCAATTGACAAAATTGTTCTAAACTAACCCCTCTGCAACGTGTGTGAAGATGGCATCAAGATTCGTGCCCTAGACACGTCAAATCTAGGATTTCCTCTCAGAGTTCAGCAATGAGATAAACCAAACTTCATCACTCCATATCTTTGGATCCAGTCAGCAAAACCCATAAGCCTCCACACACAAACGACAAAGGAATGTCAGGGGAAGAGATCTCTCAACGAGATCATGGCCATAATCGCGAAGATTTGGAGCCAATCCGCGCTTGAACTTGACCTATCTCTGCGCTGCCTCGTGCTCGACGACGTGCCCAGGCGCTAGACCGCGCACACCCTGAGCGCGTGTCAGAGCCACCCCTCGGCTGTGCTCGCCCGCGCCTTTAAGACCACCCCCAGACGCGCCTTACCTCACTCTGCACTCACCTTCGCTGGCCAGACACCACCCTTAGCTCCGGCGAGCTCTGCGCCACCCGCCCGAGCCACCCGAGCGCCGACCATCGCAGCCAGCCATTTCTAGAGACCCTCAGCCTCAACCGAGCCCTTGGAAATCTTCCCCGTGGAGCCGTGAAGCTTCTCCAAGCAAGGATCGAAGCCCTGCCTCACCGGAACAACAAGATCATCGTCGCCGGACTTCGGCCGCCCGCCACCGCGCGTAGACCGAGCTATCCGGTGAGCCATTCTTCAATTCCTCGCGCCTATGCCTTCCCTAGCACCTAGTGAAGCTCACTGACCGGTTTGATTGAACTTTACCGCCTTGGATAGGCTGGAGCCCTCGCCGTCGACGAGCTCCCCCGCCTGCGCACGTGGACTGACCTACTCCGACCATCCCCGGAGACGATCCACACATCGACGTGACCGTCACGACCTCCCCTACACCCTCGACCACCTCACCGGAGAAATCTCGCCGCCGATAAGCCCCTCCGCCCTTTCCTCCACCGCGGGTACTGTTTAAAAATACTGAGCACCCCAGTATACAAGATTAACTCAAGCTTTGCTATTAAAAACTACATCTGTCCAAAACTTAGAAAATGAAGAAGGGTAGTGGAAAATAATAAACAGAGGAGAAGCATATTTTTCCTAGTATACTTAAGTGATGAGGAACCTAGGAAAAATACAGAGAACCCTAGTCCAGAGCTAATCCAAGGTTAAATATTTATTAGGCACTAAAAAACCAAGGAAAACCATGATTAAAAATATAAGAACCCATTCAAAAATGGTAAGAAAAATTCAGTAGACTCCTAACTACTAGGACACCACTACAAAAATAATAAACACCCCAACCCCTCACAATAAGTGGGCTAAACAATTCAAATACGGTTTTGGCCCATGTTCTAATTAAATCATAAGAAAGTCTAAAATTGTGCAACAGTAGGCAAATGAATTTTTACCCAACTATTGATGAAGTAGACCACCAAGGAAAAATACAAAACCTATTCAAAAATATAAGATAACACTCAATACCCCCTACCCCATGAAAAAGATCATATAATCCAAGAATTTCTACCCCTCTTCCCTTAAGCAAAAAGTTGTCAAATTCTAGAATGATTGCTCTTGCACAAAGAAGAAGATAGGAAAAAGTAGAAATTTGTTGTTTGATATTTTTCAAGTATAGTGGTAGTAGAAAGCACTCCATTGGCCAAAAACTTTAGAAAATCACAGTAAAATAACCAATAAGTATTAGTGGCCAAAATTTGGTACAAAGTCATATTATAGCACCTAAAGACCAGCAAAAATGAGCCTTAGGGAATAATCCAGTGTTAGAGGAGAGTTATAGTTCAAAGCACCCCCTCTGCCCTAAGATTTGATGACTTTGTATAGAGAGCACCCTTAACTTTTTAAGCCCCAATTTTTGAGACAGAGAGTTATACACCAGTGAGAAGCCACTGTAAGTTTTGCAGAATTTTTGGAAACTTATAAAACTAGATTGTAGTTCAAACCCACCTTAAAACATAAGAGAAAAGAGAGAGAAGAGAGAAAATTTGGAAGAATAATGAATCTCACCCCAATGAACTCAGCTAGGAATTTTAATAATCTTTTACTAAAACATAAAAAGGAAAATCAGTGGGACACTAAAATAATCTGACCATTTAACCTAACCCAACTTGACCTAAATGGCTAAGTGTGCCACCAAAAATTCCGATAGTAAGGTTAAGATCTACCTTATTAAATTAATTATTCACCATCCAATTATAATTGCATATCATGCCATACATATATCTTACTCATTGCTTTCATTAGATTGCAACCTCACTGACGGAGAGTATGTGCTCATTCCCGAGCAAGGAGCTGTCCCCGAGGAAGACCAGGAGCCAGCTCCCGAGCATGCCACAGAGGATCTTCTCACAGCCCCAGCATTTGAAGGCAAGCCCCGGTTTTATGCATAACCAGTTTATATATGCTACTTTACTACACGTAATGTTTGTAGGCTTGTAATGTGCACTTAAGTGTAGGAGTTGCTTGAAACCCTTAGTTGCATGAACTCAGGATTCCTTTTGAGATGAATACTAGTATGCTAGGTCGAGTAGCTGCTTTGCTAGTCAGGATCTCGGTAGAAGTCGAGTGATTTTTCTAGCACTCACGTGAGGTCAAGAATTGATTGTATTCACCTTGATAATGGGATCTATGATGGTCTATGGACTTGGATCCAGGGTGGATGCCTTGTCCATGACACAGGAAAAAGGAACTAAGGATTAATGTGTGGATACCTGAGTCAAGAGTTTGAACGTACTAAACACATGTCGGGAAATATGGTAACCGGTAAACTTAGTACCTGAGTGAAGCCGGGCGTGGACTTTCCCCCTCACATGTCCTGAGACTGGGTCTCCCATGCTAGCTATGGTGGGTACAAGTGCGGTCACTGCACGGCGGTAGCCGGGGTCAGTGGAGCATTGTACGCCAAGGCGGTGAGCCCTGGCCACGAACGGGGAATCGATGGGGGCGGTTGATATGTGTGGGAACGGAGTGCCCTTACATTTCGTGTGTTTAGGTTTACCTTGTAAGGTTTAAAATCTCGATTCGAATCGTCTGCTTCTCGCAGCTAATGAGACTGCTTGACCCCTTGTACCGCATTGAGTAAGAAGTGAAATGAAGTTTTACTTGAGATAACATGTTGATTGTACTAAACGATTGCTACCATGTATGCTTAGAAGGAGCAAACTTAGCTAAAATTAATGATACTAGAATAGAAAAAGCTAAAATTGATTTTTAGACTCAGCTAGTGCTTTGGCAAACCAAACCCCTCAGCCAAACAACTACATGGTCTAGAGGTAGAGGAGTAGATTCCTCACACCGGGTAAGTCTAGCTGAGTATTAGTATACTCAGCCTTGCTTGTGGCATAATTTTTGCATGTACGCTTCAGGACATGGTTGATGGTGTGACTTGGCCTACCACCCTGCCACTGGGTTGGACGGTCGAGTGGGATGCTGCTCCAGCAGGAGAGGAGCAGGAGGAGTAGTGGGCTAGGCCTTGCCCGATTCCTCATCATTCGATGTAATTGACTATCTGCTGCAATGTAAATTTTGAACCCATTTCAGTTTATGGTATTTGATCCTGGATAAGTGGCTTTACCAGACTAGATCTGAGGTACTGACGGGTTATACCGATTTAAGTGTGTTGCGGCCTCTAAGGCGTGACTTAGGCACTTAAGCTGGAATAATTCGGGCGGTTCTGCCACAGTCATGTTACATGTCCTTTGTATCTAGGCATACACCGGTGGTGTCTCGTGACTATTGTAGGCAAACCGTCGATTTGATCTAAAAATATACAGTGAATAGTCGCCAAATAATTGATAGCCATTTATATGAACCCCATCATTATAGTCTTCCTAGGATCGGGATTAAGGTAGTCGGGGTTTATTTGAGATTGATGGTTAAGGTAGTCAGGGCTATATGTCAATATGATTTTGTGACAATGGATCTCATGGGTCTACCTTGCCAAGATAGGTGGATTGACAAGGTATTTTGGTTTCCTTCAATATTTCAAATCCATGCCTCCTCCGTAAAAAACCTACTCATAATAGAAGCACCGCAAGTGATGTCTCGTAGTATTTTGAATGACATTCTGGTCATAATGGTAAGAGTATATATAATCGCCTTTAGCTTTGATATATTATTTATAAGCATAAAAAGCATTGGTGCAAGTCATCCAGAACTGATGATGTAGCACATACTTACCATGAATGCAATCAACCAAAGGCATGTAACCTTATCTCACATAGGATGCGTAGACTATACTATACATATTAAATTAAGCTGATAACAATCAACCAAGTCACTTCTTAGAGGTCTGCGAGCCACTGTAGGCCTTGTTTGGTTAGAGGTGGATTGAGGTGAGTTGAAGGAGATTTAATCCCCTTCTATATAAATTTATATAGGAGGGAATTTAATCTCCTTCTATATAAATTTGTATAGGAGGGGATTTAATCGCCTCTAATTCTCCTTAATCTACTTCAAACTGAATAAGGCCACGGTGGACGCTGCACATCTAGAGCTCTCTCGGCATATGAATCTCCTTCATCCATGCTGGAAGGCTTTGGTCTCGCTCCACGTCCATGTCATTGAGGTCGTTGCCTGTTGCCGCCACAACAAAGCATAGACACGAATCGATGCCTACGTGAGTCTCTAGTGCAATGGTGGCAATTCATGTGCAGCTGGTAACTGCAAGAAACTTACTCGACTCGAATGGCATGTGTATGGTATATCAGTCCTTGTCCACCTCTATAGAGCAAGGGGCCAAGGATGACGAGAGTGGCGCAGAGCGCAATGGCGGCAGGTGAACCGGTGCATGTCCCCTCGGCCATCGGGTACCGGAGGGAGTTGTTGCAAGGCGATGTAAAAATGTCGTCCACGTGCGAAAACAGCATTTGTCGAAAAGAAGAAACTCTCACGCATTTCTTCCTAAAATATATTTATGCAAAAAGATGCTGGCAACTGATAGGGGTTATATCACCACGCACCTCCAATCAATGTCTATCTGTATAACATATGTGTGCGCAATTAACGAAAACTTGGAGGATGGAGGCTATCATCATCATGAATTGGTGCATGTCGAAATACAGAAATAGATGGATCTTCGAAAACATACCACCCATGACAACAATGTGCAAAGAGATGTTTGTAAAGAAAATGATCCTTCTTTGTCATAGAGTAAAACCTCAAATAGCAGCCAAAATGAGGTCATGATTACAACGGATTTCCTTGTAATCTGAATACTCAGACTTGTACATAACCATGTTTAATACAAAGAATACTGTAGGAGCTACCTACAGTAATTGCTTCAAAAAACGCCATCCACCACCAGTCCTGCCAGTCTCAATGTGCAGAAAACAATCAAACAAACAAAAAGAACTTTAGAGGCTATTCGGCCCAAGAGTAGGGCACAGGCCCTACTGGCCGTAGGCCTGTCTCGCCAATGCTTCTTATCCGAGATGAGAGTCATGCTCTTGTCCATCGTGGTCTTGTCGTCCTGTTACATGTCCTTTGCATCTAGGCGTACACATGTGGTGTTTCATGACTGTTGTAGCCAAAACCGTCAATTTGATCTAAAAATATCTAGTGAATCGTCGTCACATAATTGATAGCCATTTATATGAACCCTATAATTATAGTCTTCCTAGGATCGAGGTTAAGGTAGTTGGGGTTTATGTGAGATTGATGGTTAAGGTAGTCGGGGCTATATGTCAATATGATTTTGTGATAATGGATCTCATGGGTCTACCTTGCCAAGATAGGTGGATTGACAAGGTATTTTGGTTTCCTTCAATATTTCAAATCCATGCCTCCTCCATAAAAAACCTACTCATAATAGAAGCACTGTAAGTGATGTCTCGTAGTATTTTGAATGACATTCTAGTTGTAATGGTAAAAGTATATATAATCGCCTTTAGCTTTGATCTTATTTATAAGCATACAAAGAATTGGTGCAAGTCATCTACAACTGATGATGACTTACCATGAATGCAATCAACCAAAGGCATTTAACCTTCTCTCACATAGGACGCGTAGAATATATTATACATATTAAATTAAGCTGATAACAATCAATCATGTCACTTGTTAGAGGTCTGTGGGCCACCGTAAGCCTTATTCGGTTAGGGGTGGATTGAGGGGGATTGAAGAGGATTTAATCTTGTAAAGCCCAAAAATTTGTATAAGGAAAAAATAAATAAGTAAAGATATTATAAGTGAAGGTTTTGGGAATTTTTTTAACCCTTGGGGATTTATATGTTCTTTTCCCTTTCTTATATTCATTCAATGACAACAAAATAGCCAAGTAACCAATAAATGTGTAGCTCATGTAGATGTTATTTTGTGATGTATTTTTCTTAGTGAATAAATCATAACTTCAATTGATCTCAATTTGTAAATAAAAATATAAAACAGAAAATGATAAAGAAAAGTTTAATAAAGTCATTACTTTCTTTCATAATTAAACAATAGGCAATAATAATAAATAAATAATGTCATTGCAGGCTATAGGAGTATGATTCATATCATAATTTGTTGATCATTTAAATCTGAAATTTAAAATAAGAACTTAGAAATAGTTTGAATCCTTGAATTTGGAACATAAAAAGAATAGAAAAGGAAAAAAATATATAATAGTGAACGCTGGTGGGCCAAGACCCCATGTACCGGCCCAAAACCCCTTTTCTTCTCCCCCGCTGTCCTTCTTCCGCCTGGGCCGAGATCTCCGCGGCCCACTTCTCAATTTTTCCACGCCGTACACACTTACACCATAGGCCTAGTGGACAGTCTTTTCTCGTTGTCGTGCGCATGACGCTGACCAGGTGGGCTCCAGTGTCAGCTTCACCTCCCTGGGAACGAACTCCCGCACCCCTCGTCAATCCGCTCGAGGCCGCAACAGAAATCAGCATCCGCCGCCAGGAAACGTGGATTTGACCTGCGCCCGAGCGTGCCCGAGCTTCTCGGCAACGGTGTAACATCCTAAATCTCATTTTGAGAATATAGTAAGATTTTTCAAAGATCTTGAATAAGAATTTTTTTTCTTCTTTAAAATTCCCATAACATTTGAAGTCACATCTCTTTAAATAAAAGTTTTATAACAAAAATTCAATAAAAAGATTCTTATATAAATTAGCAATTATTGAAGTTTATAAGTATTAATGTGAAAACATTTTTTTCTTAGAGATCATACAATATAAACTATTTTTGTTAAAATAATTACATGGGTGCTACATATTCAAAAACAATTGCTTAAGAAGAATAATAAATGAATGAATATATATATATAATTAATATTGCATCATGCTAAATTATGATTATGCATTTTGTTTGAGATAGAAAATTCAAACTCAGATTTAAAAGTGAATTCAATTGGAAATAGAAAACATAAAATAAAACAAAAAAAGAAACAACCGCCCCACCTGGGCCGGATCTGGCGTTGCTCGGCCCATCTGCACCTCTCCTGCCTGCCTTTCACGTGCGCCCTCCCCTGTGATTGTTGCGCGGACCCCGCCTGGCAGGTTCCTAGCGTGGCTGAGCAGGGTCACGGGTTGAGTCGCTGCTGTGTGGGACCACCACGTCAGAATCATCTTCACCCGCGCAAGCTTCGTAACAAACTAGTGCGGGCGCCGCAGCCTTCGCCGGGATCTCCGCGCGCGCGTTTCGGAAGGCCGGCACAAGTCTGGTCTATAAGACCGAGCCAGCGCATCTTCCCTTATCCCCTCCCTATCCGGGAATTTTACTCCACCACCGGGAGCGACTCGCCGCCACGATTTCGCTGCGCCGTCGTGGGTGGCTCCACTGCGGGGTTGCCGGGACCATGGGGGCAAGCTCGGGGATTCGCGCAAATGTAAATCTGTGGCTGCGACTCCTTTTTTTCCCCTCCTCCAGTCTGTGAGTACGCTGGGGAAAGTGGTTGCCGTGCGGGGCAGAGGAGATGGGAATCAGGATGCCGCCGGGGAATCCTCATCTACGCCGCCGTTCGAGGTTCGGAATCAGGCTAGGGAGCTTCGCCTCAAAACATGGGCGGTGTCCACGACCTCACCATACGGATTTAGCAGCAGGGGAGCAGAGAATTCGTCGCCAGTGACGGGCTTCACCATGGTCCCGTCGCTCTGCGTGGCCAGGGCCACTACCGTCCCAATTCGTGGTATGGACTCTACCCTGGTATTCGCTAGGTCTCGTACACCATTTTTCACTTTTCGCAACTGTATTCGGGCGCCTAATGGCTGGGATTGACCGGAGCCGGCCATAGCTCCGCCGTGCCCTTGCCCTGTGCTGCTGCGTGGGGAGATGACGCTCTGGCCATGGCTGATTTGTGGGATTAGTGGCACCAGCGAATTCGCCCTCGCACCCTCTTCACGTAGTACCTAGCCAGGCTTGAGTTAGTGCGCCTGGGCCTCGGACTGCTGCGCGCCGGTGAACTCTCGGGCGGCGCTCTGCTTCCCGTCGTAGCACGGCGGCGGAGGCATGACGATGCGCTGTGGTCCGTAGATCGGCCAACGGTCGGCCGCGATTAGACTAAGAAATGTTGTTTCGTTGGTTAAATCCGGAGCGTCCATCTTAAAAGCAAGGGTCCCCGTCTGGTATACTCATACTGCTCCTGCGGAACTGATCCACACCGTATATTAGAAACCCCATGGTCCACATTGCGTACCGGTTCGGATAAAGGGGGGATCTAATCCGGTCCCTAGATTTAGGATCGGACGGCTAAGCTCTACCCGTACCCCTTCGACGTGCGCTTCTTTCAAAAGAGACCCTGAGAAATTGACAAAACAACCCGCCATCCTGTGCGGGGGAAACTGTGTCTTAAGCGATTTTATGAGTTAGACCCTGGGCTTTATTAAAATAATGTGCTCTGTCCAGAGCTTTGCGAAAATAGGAAAAATAATTTAGAAAATGGATTTTTAGTGCCAAAATAATTCCAGAACTTATATAACTCATAGAAAATTAATATTAGCTCCTTTTTAATTCATTCCAGTTGCATTGAATTCATTTTAATATTGTTTATCATCTAGTAACCTCATTTTGCTATGAAATTTAGAATTGAAATTAAGCACTTAGTTTCTTTTATCCAACACCTTAAACTTCGGAAATCCATAACTTAATAACCATAACTCTGATCTTAGCGGTTCTTGTTTCCACGACCTCGTAGCAACGCGTAGATTATTATTACATCGTTTGTTCTTATGTTTGGTGTGATGCTAATTTTATCTATACCATGTATGTCTGTATTGCTATGTTTAGCGGTGAGGACACGTGTCACCTGAAGATCACCCTGGTAACTGAAATCTCAAGTGCCAGGCAAGTTGTGCCCTTGATCACTTCTTTTTACCCACTCATGTTCTAATTAATCATAATGATCTGCATAGGTTAATTTGATGGGACCTAATAGGTTACCCTAGTTTGTCTATCTTTATGCCTTGTTTACCACTAAACTTTCTGGGTAGTACTTGCTAGTGCTATATGTGGATTTGGGCATTGAGATATATTTTATTCATGATTATCTTTTATTATCAGTTATTATTTATTGTTCATGATAAGATCATTATGTTAATTGGAACATGGAGAACCACCCGGGAAAACAGTGCTACCACAAGGGTTTAATGGGACGCCCTTGGCTGATTAATTAGGAAAGCTAGTGGAAGACTACCTTACCCGAAAGGGGCAAGGGCAGTAGGGGAGTGGTCAGTGTAGGGAGGCCCTCGGGAGGATTTTGCTACGATGGCGGTCCTGCAAGGGATTCCTGCATGGGAACTTCCTATAAACTGTAGCGGGTTTTCTGAAGCTAGTGGAACTTTGTAAAGGCCTCGTAGTGTTACCCTGCCTCACCTCCTCGGTAGAGGTGTATGGGATTGGTCGTCTCTTGGCACATGGGTAACACGACTTGTGGGTAAAGATGCGCAACCTCTGCAGAGTTTAAAACTGGTATACTAGTCGTGCTCACGGTCATGAGCAGCTCGGACACTCACATGATTAATTTATGGAACTAAATTCAATTTGTCATATGCATTGCATCGCAGGTGATGTTGATACTTTTGTTCTACTATTTAATTGAGTTTGGTATTTACTTATACTTAGTAATTGCTAATAAAATTTTGACCAACTTTAAAAGCAATGCTCAGCTTCAACCATCCTCTTTGGTAAGCCTTACACTTCACGTGAGCTCCCACCTTTGGCGAGTTCATGCACATTATTCCCCACAACTTGTTGAGCTATGAACGTATGTGAGCTCACTCTTGCTGTCTCACACCCCCACCCACAGGTCAAGAAAGGTACCGCAGGATGAGGCGCTTGGAGGATGCTGTGATGTGTTCGTGAGAGATCTAGGCCGTCGTCTCCCAGTCAACTTTGGGTTGCTGGACCGTTGTCTCCGTATAATGTAATTATTTATTTTGTATAGAATTCCTGTTATATATAAAGATGTGACATTCGATCCTGTGCCATGATTCATCATATGTGTGAGACTTGGTCCCAGCACACCTGGTGATTATGTTCGCACCCGGGTCTTGGTGCCCCAAAATCCGGGTGTGACAAACGGATTCCGACAACTGCTATATAACCCAACCCCGCGAACCCCTTTTGGCCATCCAATTCGGGACCCAGCGCATGACGAGCTCGCGCGGAAGGGAGAACTCCGCGCCGCCGCAGACATAAACCTTCGGTGCCATGTCCGGGGTCTTCTACAAACCAAGGGAAGTGGATTCGTGACCCTATCACTCGAAGTCTGCCACCAACGCCGCCGGAATTTCTCGTCGTCGCCATAAACCCGTGCTGCACTATGGCCGAGCGTTCCTGTGACCCAATAGCTGGTAAGGAGCTTCCCTTCGAGTCCGCCATAATCTCCGCTTTGCATAGCTTTCGTTTAAACGGAGTTTGGGCTTTGGGTTTATGGGGCTGTGTCATGTCGGCCATGGCGTCGCCGCTCGGCCTTAGGGCGCCGCCGCCTTGTCTCCGGGGGAAGATGGACTGCGACCGTTGATCTGGCCGGGACCAGCCGAGATCAAGGCCCTATTTGTTTCGGCTTCTGGCAGCTTTTGGCCACCAAAAACTGCTGCGGACTGCCAAACGCTAAGCTTTTCAGTCAACTTCTATAAAATTCGTTGGGGGTAAAAACCATCTAAAATCTACATAAACACATAATCGGTTGAGTCGTTGTAATAGTAGGAATCTGTCACTTTCTAGATTCTGAGCCCTATGAACAACTTTATCTTCCTACACACGTAATCGTAATGATACTCAGATTCTCTCCACAGCCAGATTTTCCCCACAGCTAGATTTTCTGGAAAAGCTGGTCAGAAAAAAGCTGAATCAAACAGGCCAAGTCATGGGATAACGATTCAGCGTTCTGAATCTCGGCCGTCCGATTTGGATTGATTGAGCGAGATTTGGTCTTAGGTTTTTAAATCTGGGACGTCGATTTTAGATCTGAAGGCTTGGGTTGCGTACCGTTTCGGACGGGTTTGGGCTTTGATCTAGCGCGTCCATTTTTAATCTGACGGCTGGCAAAGCGTGGTACCCTTTCAGCCGTGCGGATTTATAAAAGAGACCCCGGATTTCTAATAACCAACCCGCCATCCATAAAGTGTTAGTCTGAGTCTTAGGAAAATTGTGATTTAGGCCCCTGTGTTTTTCTGTTATTGGCGCCCAGTTCAGAGCTCAAGGAAAATCAGATAAATGAATTTAGAAATTATTTTTTCAATACAAATAATTCTATAAACTTGTATAAATCATAGAAAATTCATATTAAGTCCAAATTAATGCATTTCAGTTTCTATAATTTTGTAGTATTATTATTTATTAACTAGTGTCTCTGTTTTGATATAAAAAACATATTAAAATTAATCTTGTACCTAGCACCTAGAACTTTTTGAAATTCATAAGTTAAAATCCATAACTCCAAAATTAATGATTCATGTTCCTATGATCTTATTTTAATGTGTAGATTATTAATATTTATTTTGTTCTTATGTTTGATGTGATGTTAATTTTGCCTATACCATGTTTGTTTGTATTGCTACGACTAGCGCGAGGTCATGAGTCATCTCAAAAGCAAGTTGGTACCTGGAATCTCAAGTCCGAGGCAAGTTGTGCCCTTGATCACTTCTTTTACCCAATCATGTTCTGATTAATCATAATGATCTGCATAGGTTAATTTTGATGGGACCCAATAGATTACTCTAGTTTGACTATCTTTATACCTTGTTTACCACTGAATTTTTGGGTAGTACCTGCTATTGTTTTATGTGGTTTTGGGTATAGAGATACACATTATTCATGATTATACTTTTATTATCAGTTGTTATTTACTGTTCATGTTAAGATCATTATGTTAATTGGAACATGGAGCGATCACCCGGGAAAACAGTGCTACCACAATTTGCTGACTAATTAGGAAAACTAGTGGAGGACTACCTTACCCGAAAGGGCAAGGGCAGTAGGCGAGTGGTCAGTGTTGGTAGGTCTTTGGGTTGATTTTGTTGTGATGGCGGTCAGGCGAGGGATCCCTGCATTGGAGCTTCCCATAACTGTAGCGGGTTTTTGAAGCTAGTGGAACTTTGTAAAGGCCTCATAGTGTTACCCTATCTCGTTTCCTTGGTAGAGGTGTATGGGGCCCGTACAACCCCGTGGCAGATGGATAACATGACTTGTGGGTAAAGATGCGCAACCTCTACAGAGTGTAAAACTGGTATATCAGTCGTGATCAGGGTCATGAGCATCTCGGACCCTCACATGATTAATTTATGCAACTAAATTCAATTTTTTATATGCATTGCATTGTAGGTGTTGTTATCATTTTTGTTCTACTACTTAATTAGGTTGGTATTTACTTATACTTAGTAACTGCTAATAAAATTTTGACCAACTTTAAAAGCAATGCTCAGCTCTAACCATCCTCTTTGGTAAGCCTTACACTTCACGTGAACTCCCACCTTTGGCGAGTTCATGCACATAATTCCCCACGACTTGTTAAGCTATGAACGTATGTGAGCTCACTCTTGCTGTCTCATACCCTCCCACAGGTCAAAAACAGTTACCACATAATAAGGAGCATGGAGGATGATGTGCTGTGTTCATGAGAGGTCTAGGTCGTCGTCTCGCAGTCAACTTTGGGTTGGGAGATCGTTGTCTTCATATGATGTAATTATTTATTTATTTTGTACAGAACTTCTATTATATTATAAAGTTGTGACATTCGTTTCTGTACCACTATTCATCATATGTGTGAGACTTAGTCCTAGCATACCTGTTAATTATTTCGCGGCCAAGTTTTTGATCCCTAAAACCGTACCCTAGTGTGACAAATATCCTTCTATATAAATTTGTATAAGAAAGGATTTAATCCCCTCCAATCTTCCTTAATCCATTTCAAACTGAACAAGTCCATAGTGGACGCTGCACATCTTGAGCTCTCTCGGTATATGAATCTCCTTCATCCATGGTGGAAGACTTTGGTCTCGCTCTACGTCCATGTCATTGAGGTCGTTGCTTGTTGCCGCCACTACAAAGCATAGACACGAATCGATGCTCCCCATATGTGAGTCTCTAGTGCAATGGTGGCAACTCATGTGCAGCTGGTAACTGCAAGAAACTTACTCGAATGGCATGTGTATGGTATATCAGTCCTTGTGAACCGGTGCATGTCCCCCGGCCATCGGGTACCGGTCGGAGTTGTTGCAAGGCGATGTAAAAACATCGTCCAGGTGCGAAAACTGCATTAGTCGAAAGGAAGAAACTCTCACGCATCTCTTACTAAAATATAGTTATGCAAAAAGATGCTGGCAACTGATAGGGGTTATATCACCACGCACCTCCAGTAACTGTATAACATATGTGTGCGCAACTAACGAAAATTTGGAGGATGGAGGCTATCATCATCATGATTTGGTGTACGTGGAAATACAAAAATAGATGGATCTTCGAAAACATACCACCCATGACAACAATGTGCAAAGAGATGTTTGTAAAGAAATTGATCTTTCTTTGTCATAGAGTAAAACCGCAAATAGTAGCCAAAATTAGGTCACGATTACAACGGATTTCCTTGTAATCTGAATACTTAGATTTGTACATAACCATGTTTAATACAAAGAATACTGCTTAAAAAACGCCATCCACCACCAGTTCTGCCAGTCTCAATGTGCAGAAAACAATCAAACAAACAAAAGAACTTTGCATTAGAACATGTATATGTATCTATCTTCTACAGAGGTTTACCAACAGAATCAGACGATCAAGGCAGCGATAGCGCTAGTGAGCGAAAGCTTACTGCATCAAGCATCGTTGTGTGTGTTAGTCGGGGTGCCTTGAGTGGCTTCTCGACCCCTGAAGAACCTGAGGTCTGGGCTTAATTAGGCCCACATCTTTTGGTCACATGCTGGCTACAGTTGATGGGAGTAGGAATTTAGATTCAATAAACCCATGCACGGAATATGTGCATACTAATTCTGTACTCCCTCCGTTTCTTTTTATATGTCGCTGGATAGTGCAAAATTGCACTATCCAGCGACATATAAAAAGAAACGGAGGGAGTACAAGATAAGAACTCAGATTTAGTAAGCATGTTTAGATCTATCTGCTTTCTGTACAGATTTATCGTCATGACCGGTCATGCTTTATTTTAGAATTAAATTAAAACTGATTGTCCTAATTTTTCCAATAGTTATTGTTGTAGGCGAAGGTTGTCTAGCCGCGGCCGTTGCCGCTGCCGCTGCCACCGCACCTGAAGATTCAGCCATATGAGACGTCGTTGGGACTATGGCCTCCACGAACAAAGGCAGGCTCTCGGTGTCGGTGATGCCTTCGGGTAGAGGGATGAAGTCGAAGGCAACGACACTGGAGTCAGACGCAGGACGTGGATGGTAGGTGCTGCTGCTGTAACATCCAATATCCTGATTTTAGGATTAGTAAAATCTTTCTAAAGCAAAGTAAAGTGACCCTGATGAATATTTACACTTAGGAATTCACCCCTTCTAAAAATAAATAGTAATATTAAAATAATGTTAGTTAAAACAAATAGAAACAAAAATTCAATTTGTGAGTTTCAAGAAATGAATAAGAAGATCCTTATATGAATTTAGATATTCATAAATGTTCTAAAAATGTTTAGTTTAAAGTGTCTCTTAATAGAGATTATTCCTTAAAAAGTATCTTCTATTAAAATAAATAAGTAATGAATATTGGTGCACTTTTAATTGGACCACACACGCAAAGTGGTATTTCGTTTGTATATATTGTTTGTGTATATGAGTTATATATTTAAAAGCATTTGGATAAGTAAATAAGATAAATGAATAAATAGTACAAAATTCTAATTTATATGTTTGGTCATTATTGGATCATGCATTTTGTCTTGGAATTTGAATTGAAACTAAAAAAGAAAACAAATTAGAAAAGGAAAAAAAAGAAAAAAAACGGCCATACCTGTCGCCGACCAGGCCAAAAATAAAAAAACCCCCACCTTAACCCATAACGTCTGCCAGCCATGGCTCTCCATTTTTTTTCCAGCTGGCCGCAGCATGCAACTATGTGGGACCCACGCAATTGAGCTCCCTTCTCCCTCCGTATTGCTCGCGTCCATCGTAACAACCTCCAGGAGCGCTTAATCCAATCCTCCCACCCGCGTCGTGGATAAAATCAAGGCCATGACTCCCGCCAAATACATCCGAAGGCTTGTTCGACCTAGAACCAGTGAGATCGGTATCGTGAGAGAGCGTAGATGTTTGGATATGGCCGCCAAAGACATCCGAAAGCTGGATATGGCCGCCACCGTTGGAGTGAAGTATCGATGTTTGGATCTTGGGCTCGAGCAAGCATGAGGGAAGGGATGTCTGCGTCAACAGATCAAATACGAGGAAGGTAGAAGATGGTCACACCTAGATCTTATATATTACGTCTATTTATCCCGTAATTTTTTATGTGATCCCGACCTAACCAATCAGATCGCGTCATGTCACTTATTTATGTGCGACCCTACTAATGTATTAAAAATATGATATCTTCTAAGTTAAATAATTTGTTTTAATCCGTCCAAGTTGTGTTAGGTTCATATAAAATACTAGTGTAGGCTAAGCTATGAGAAAGTTTCCTCTACTTAACTTGGCAAAGTTTTTCTTCGATATCCGAAAAACCAATGCTTTGGGTAAAGTTTCATAAAATTTTTGATTCATCACAATCAGGCACACACACCAGCATTTGGTCTTCCCCGCAGAAGAGCATGGCCCCTAGCCCGTAACACAAAGCTTCACCTTTGGTTTCTAATTCAGAAACATCTTTTCATTCAACTCGCCACCACCAATATGCCTCGTAAAAAATCTAAGCTCTTCAATTTCTTTGCCAGTAGTCTTGGTAGCATTGGCCGTCTCTATCTCAAGTGTAATATTTTCCTCTTTCTGGTCTCCTTCTGTTTTCTTGTGCCCCGAAGACTTGTCATCCTCGACAGATTTCGTTGTGCCATTTTCTCGGAAGAAGATGAAACCGCGAAGGCAGCTGTGCCAAGACCTAGAATGTGCGGGCTCTCTACCTCCTCTTCAGATAAAATTTCTTGGCCCTTCGAAGATTTTCCACCTTCGTCAGAATCCTTTGAAGTTATCATAAACCAAGTCAATGTTGGTCCCAAGGGACTTAAAAGGGGAAAATGGTAGCGGTCGAGTCATTACCTCGATAATCTGGGTGCAGTTATATGACGAAGTGGTAGTGGTGCTACCCTTTTCCTGCTCTTGGGTAGTTGTGGTCTTTTTTGGAGTCGAGGTCTTCTTCACGGTTGTATCATTCTGAACAGACATTTTAGCATTCTTCTTTACCAGACCCGAAGGTGGCTCTTTGTCAGCTTCACTCTTAATAGCTCTCTTCCTTTTATCTCCAACTCCGACATTGGCCAAAGGATCTTCATAGTCTGGTTATTCAAACACTAGAGCATCCATAATTCTGTTAAGACGAAGCTTTCCTCGGCTCTCGTAGATAGATTTCTTATATCTGTGTTCTCTAGTAAGGTAATTTCCACATATTTCATTACACTTCTCCTCAATAAACCTCAACCACCTAGCTGAAGGAACCTTATATGAAGACTGTTCTTTGAAGCCAAAAGCCAATGTAACAAGTTCTTTATCTTTTGATTTCACTTCCTTTGGTAGTTCCATCCAGTCCAAGTCGGATATATATTGTAAGCAAACGCCTCTTGAACTAGATCCCGAGATCCAATCTTTCTGATGACAGTATTGAAGGCCTTGTAGCACTCATCAGTAGCCTTGCTCATTTCACACTTCGACCTCTTCAAGGAAAAGTAACCTCCAAAGGGCTCATCAGTATACCCTTAAAATCCTCATGTTACTCAGTGTCAACTTTGGCATAAAACCATTCTTTCGTCCAGTCGCATGCCACTTGGTTCGGTAGACCAGAGCTGGACCAGTTTTATCCTTGCGATATGCGAAGTAATAACACCCAAAGTTGTTATGAAGGTCTGATTCATCCTTTGCCTTTGTCTGGTAATGTAAATCATGAACCTTGCAAAATGCATCAGCGTCAGTACGACCCCCCTGGCTTCATACAACCTAGATGAAAAAACTAAGGCGAACCACGGCACTCGCTGCAGTACCTTCACATTCATTTTGTACATGGGTAGTCGAAGTCCTGCCTTGAAAAACTCCTATAAACAACTTTGTCTTTTCCTAGCTTCAGTGTCATTTCCTCTCCAGGAAGGTGCATGTTCACCTTGTTGTTGAAATAGCCAAGTATCCTCATAGATTGCAAGTATTTCTCCTTCAGAGTAGATCGACCAATATCAATATATCTTGGCTTCGAAGGTCTATCCTTTAGCAACTTTGCAGTGGGTCTTGATGACGATGAAGCCCTCATTGCCTTAGAAATAGGCAGGGTATCTTGTCGTGCCTTTGAGGAGGTACGAGTGATCAATTTTGTGGTGGTTTGAATTCTAGCCATCTAACCAAGACAAAGAGTTTTTTTCTAGAAGTGGTTCAATCGAGGTTGGCTTCCAAAGCACTGGTGGATGGGAAGCTTTAGAGGCATAGAAAATTTTGGCAACGTGTAAGTGAGGGCAGTAAATGTGATCTGCACTCACCCCCTCTGCCGTTTTTATACTAAAAACGCACGCGAAGCAGCATGGGTCACCGAAAATATTCCCGCGCAACAACCCTGGCTTCTCCTATGCCGATTTGACTTCTAGACCGCCTATTTCCATTGAATTTAATCCATCTTCTTCATAACGAGCTTCAGGAAGGTGTTTTTCAGATCTTTGGCATAAGGACTCCAAATTTTTATTTTGCAATTTAAGCTCGTTACGAAGAAACAAACTCATTCCGCAAGGGGCTACTATTGGGGCCTTCTATGTCGAAGATCACTCGTTTAACCTTTTGCTTCAGCTCAAGCAAGTGCATTTCAAGAACATTTCCACTGACGGACGAAGCCGACCTTCGCCCATGGTAGCGTACAAAGAAGCTTTGTCTGTGCGTGCAAGTGACGAAGATGATAGCCGAAGTCGATAACTTCGAACTTAAGCCAGAGGGCAAGCTACCAAACAACGAAGGTTGAAACCCGCATAGCCGAGGATGGAGAAAATATGTTAATGTCCTGATGTCATTTGTAAACAGTGTGTGTAAAACCTTGATGGACATGATTGTAATTCTATACAAAGGCGGTTCATCATCCCTATAAATAGATGAACAGTGCCCTACATAAGGTACCTTTTCAAGAGCCATAGCTTCGTGTCGCTTAGCCTTCAAAGAACCTTCTGCCACCTTGTGTTAAGGAGCTGAAGGTATGCTTGAAAACTCATCTAACATAATGGGTGATGGAATAAAAATCTTGAGGCAAAGAAGATGAGTTTTCATACTCCATCGTGCAATGTTATTTCGTTATACATCGCTTTCATTTGCATTTCCTTCTGAAGACCTTTGTGCTTCGCATTAATAAGCTAAGGACAAAGGTCCACATTCCTAACTTTTGTTGCCTTGATTTTCAACGCCTTTAGGGGATTGAAATCAATTATCCAACACCTCCTATGTGGCCCTTGGGGCCCATCCTCCAGGCGCTGCTTCACTTGCCCGTTCCTGCGTACAAAAAAGATAAATAGGTGTTTAGAGTTGATTTTGATTACCGTGTATTCTCGCCAGCGCATCTTCTGCCCCCTTGCTCTAGCTTTTGTGTTCTTGCTTCCATCTCGGTAGCTTTGTGGTAATGGCGTCGTTCCCTGCCTGCTCGATCCGATTAGGATGCCTCCTTGGCATGGAGAGGAAAGGGTTCCTTCCCCCAAGGGAGTCTCTCAGTGGAGATTGGAGAAAGAAGGCAATGTGTCACTGCCCCGAGACAACGAGGTGGTGGTGCTTGTGCCTTTCTACGAGCGCAGGTTCGAGGATGTTGTTCTTCTATGGGGTGGAGATTTAGAGCCTCCTTCCCAACCCCGTCTTGCACATGGCATGTTTTATGACCCTATGTGAGGCGTTCCTAGGGATCGATCCCCACTGGAAGTGTGGCAATACTTCTTCAGTGGAAGGGTCACTCAGGGCCATGGCAACCAATTGTATGTTGGTTCGGTCAACTTCCAACTTCGCTCCTACTGAAAGGCGGGTTACCTCAAGATCCCGCTCCCCACCTCCATGAGGTATGAGGGTGAATGGTTCTATGTCAAGAACTTGGACTGTAGTGCAGTCAAGAGCTGGTGTCGACGGACGACTTGAACCGTGGGGTAGAGCCAGGTCTAAAGGGCGAGGTGGAGCCTCTTCTAGCAGCGCTCAAGGCATTGAAGGAGCAAGGCCTCACTAACACAAGACTGGTGCATATCTTCATGCACCGCCGAATTCAGCCCTTGATGGCTCGCCGAAGGCTGATGTTCAAGTATTCTGGCCTTAATGACCCTGACTGCCACTCCATCGAGCCGCTCGCACTGTATGAGATTGAGGCGAGAGTCAAGGTCATCACTGCGCTGCCATCATGGTTCTTCATGGACGAGGACTTCCTACACCCCTTTCTCGAGGCGTACTGAGTGGTCTAGTGATCACTTCTTTTTGTTCCTCTCTCCTTTTGTTTTGCTTCGATGGTGATGTTGAGTCATGGTCCTTGCAGGGGATTGGTCCTCTAACGCCCAATCTTCCATCGCTCCCCAAGGGGTCGCAGTTCAACCGGAGCGCAAACACATGAAGCGTCTTCAAACGAATAGGAAGGGCAAGGACGTCATGCACCCTGTTGGATTGAGCGAGGGAGGTGTTCTTCCTCCTATCTAGGAGGGAGCATCTTCCTCAACTTCTGGTGGAGCAGGGACCGCGGCACTGTAGGTGGTGTGTCACGCCATGGTGACACCGCAACCAATTCTAACAACTCGCTCAAGACAGGCGAACCGGCCATGGATCTTGCCCTGGTTGCGGTGTCTCCTGTTGACGTCATGGCCACTACTATCACGAGAGGGTCGGTGCAGGTGACGGCGTCCCCCACGTTGCCCTTGGATCCCACGGGGCGCTGCAAAGAGGTGGCTTTTTGGGTCAAGCCACACCATCCTGTTCCTTCGCCGGTCGCGCTATGCATAGTGATCACCAGAAAGCGATCATCTCGGTATGTCGATTTGCTCCACTTTTCATTCCTGGCCCTTTGTTCTCTATCTAATGTTATTTTCTTTTCTTTCCATCTAGCGCGTATGTGTCATGCAAGTCCATGAGGGACACGACCTAGGTGGCCAAAGCGGAATCTCCATCTCCCTATGCCCTAGGTTTGCAATCGCCGGGAGGTCCCCCTTCTGGTTCCTGGGGGTGACCCTGGGTGGTGCGCCGCCCTCCTCCCCTATGGTGGCGGCGCCATCGTGTCAAGTCGTTCCAGGGATGGCGAGTGAGACCATCCTAGAGGTGGTTCTCATCGAGTCATCACCGCCCGCGTCCGCCCTAGGAGAACACACGGCGGTGGGTGCAGTTGCCCATAGTGTGTGTTCAACAAGGGGATCGCCTGTTCTACCATCGCCTCTTCCTGCCCTTGCACCCCTACCAACCGCCATCATAGCCGGTGGTAGCTCAGAAGTGGGGCAGCTAGCCCTCGGGACTGTCGGTCTTCGGGAGCAAACAACGTCAGCCATGGTCGCTGGTAGGGATGCGTTGCTCACGCAGCTCGTGGAGGGTGGCGATGCAGAGGAGTAGGAGTGGAGCTGGCTCAATTCAACCCCGCTCCAAGCTAACGCCACCCTAGAAACCATTGAGCGCATGCTTAATGGTTTTGAGGACGCTGTGGCAGAACCACCCGAATTATTCCAGCTTAAGTGCCCAACCACGCCTCGAGGGCCGTGACACACTTAAATCGGAATAACCCGTCAGTCCTTCAGATCTAGTCTGATAGAGCCACTTAACCAGGATCAAATTCCACAATCTCACTCGAAGGTGAGTCACAGAAGAAATACAATAAAACAGGAAACCTCAAATTAAGTACTGAATTATTACATAAATCGGAGTTCTTGAGTAGCAAATAAAGTTCATAAAGTAAAGTGCAGCGGATAATCGATGTCGTTGGTAATGAGGAAATAGGCAAGGCCTAGCCCACTACTCCTCATGCTCCTCTCCTGCCGGAGCAACATCCCACTCGACCGTCCAACCCGGTGGCAGGGTGGTAGGCCAAGTCACACCATCAACCAATTCCTGCATGGTACCTGCAAAAAAAATGGTGCCACAAGCAAGGCTGAGTATACTAATACTCAGCTAGACTTAACCGGTGTGAGGAGTCTACTCCTCTACCTCTAGACTATGCAGCTGTTTGGCTGAGGGGTTTGGTTTGCCAAAAGCACTAGCTGTTTCTAAAATCAATTTTTAGCTTTTCAATTTCTACCATCATTAACTTAGCTAGATTTGCTCCTTCTAAGCATACATGGTAACAATCAATTAGTTCAATCAACAAGTTATCTCATGTAACCACATTTCACTTCTTACTCGATGCAGTACAAGGAATCAAGCAGTCTCATTAGCTGCGAGAAGCAGACGATTCGAATCGAGTTTTAACCTTGCAAGGTAAACCTAAACACACGGCATGTCAGGGTACTCTGACCCCACACATGACAACCGTCCCCATCGATTCCCCGTTCGCGTCCAGGCCTCACCGCCTTGGCATACAATGCTCCACTGACCCCGGCTGCCGCCGTGCAGTGACCGCACTTGTACCCACCATAGCTAGCATGGGAGACCCAGTCTCAGGTCGCATGAGGGATAAAGTCCGCGCCCGGCTTCACTCAGGTACTAGGTTTACCGGTTACCATTTTTCCCGGCATGTGCTTAGTACGTTCAAAAGCTTGACTCAGGTATCCACACATTAATCCTTAATTCATTTTCCCGTCTCATAGACAAGGCATCCTCCCTGGATCCAAGTCCATAGACCAACATATATCCCTTTATCAAGGTGAATACAATCAATTCCTGACCTCACGCGAGTGCTAGAAAAATCACTCGACTTCTACCGAGATCCTGATTAGCAAGCAGCAACTCGACCTAGCATACTAGTATTCATCTCAAAAAGGAGTCCTAAGTTCATGCAACTAGAGGTTTCAAGCAACTCCTACACTTAAGTGCACATTACAAACCTACAAGCATTAAGTGTAGTAAAGTAGCATATAATAACATGGTTATGCATAAGACCGGGGCTTGCCTTCAATTGCTGGGGCTGCGGGGAGATCCTCAATAGCAGCCTCTGAAGCCTGCTCCTGGTCCTCCTCTTGGACAGGTCCTTGCTCGGGGATGAGCACGTACTCTCCGTCGGCAAGATTACAATCTAATGAATGCAATGCGTAAGATATATGCATGATATGATATGTGCTTTTAGAAATCACAACTTAAAAGGTGTATGATCTTTCTTGAGTTAATCAAAGTTAACTTTACTTATGTAAGACCCTTGGGTGGTATACTTGGTAAACTGGTTCAAATTTAGCTAAGGTAAGTGGTAGGTTTAATTTTTGGGGTTCCACTGAATTCCTTTTAAGTCTTAGGGATGTATGATAAGTACTCAAGTTAGACTTATTGAGGTGGGGTTTATTTCTTCTTTCCTTTTCTTTTATTCTCTTTAATGTTTTGGAGTAGGTTTGAACTACAAGTTGCTTTTATAAAATTCTAAAAATTCTGCAAAAATTTCAGTGGCTTGCTACTGGTGTGTGTTTTTCTGTCTCAAAATTTGGGGATCAGCAAGTGAATAGTTTTCTCTGTACAAAATTATTAAATTCTAGGGTAGAAGGGGTGCTTTGAACTACAACTACTATTTAACAGTGGGTAATTCTTCAGGACTTATTTTTGCTGGCTTTTAGGTGTTATAACATGACTTGATACAAATTTCTAGTCATTAATACTTTTTAATTATTTTTCTATGGTTTTCTCAAGTTTCTAGCCAAATGGGTGCTTTCTACTACCACTATATTGGAAAAACATCAAACAACAGAGTTCTTATTTTTCTTGGTTATTATTTTGTGCAAGAGCAATCATTCTGAAGTTTGGCATCTTTTTGCTTAAGGGAAGGGGTGATATGCATTATTTGAATTAAATGGCTTTTCTCTTAAATCATTAACAATTGGTATGAGTTTGCTTCTTTTTCATGGGTTTGCATTTTTCTCTGGTAGTTCACCTCATCATGGACTTAGTTAATTTTTGGTTGCCCATTATCACATTATTTGGGGTTGTTCATGATTTAGTTGGAAAATGCCTTATTATCACTTTGTATTTATTTCCCTTACTTAAAAAGTTGGGCTGAGGTGCTATGTATTTTTGTAGTGGGGCTCTGGTGGTTATAAGTCCACTGGATTTTTGTTAAGCATTTTGGTTATAGTTTTGCCTCTTTAATAATTGATTTTCAGTCTTATTTAGGCTAAACAAATCATTTTAATTTAAAACTGGTCCAAATTAATGGTCTCTGTATTTTTCCTAAGTTCTCTGTTACATAAGTAAACTAGGAAAAATAATATTAATCACTGTTCATTAATTTCTAATGTCTTTCTGATTTTCTCTAAGTTTTGGACAAAACATCTTTAAATGAGAAACTACATCATAATTTCTAATGCTGGGGTTCCTACTATTTTTAAATAGTGTCTACAAGAGGTTTAATCATCTACCATTTTTCTTAAGTTCAGCACAGAAGAAAAACTAATTTTCCTTGATTAAATAAGGTTTAGTGGGTTTCTGTTTTTAATTTTAAACTCTAAAATTTTGAACAGAAAGTATAGGGTCTACTATTTTTAAATGATAGATCATAATATACAGGAGCTAGCAAAATTGGTTTGACATCTTTTGATTAGGAATTCATCAAGTTATGAATTTTACAAGTTCTCTGGTTATTTAAAAAGAATAACAGAATTGATTAAATGGAAATCCAATTTGCACTGGGGTCCCTGGCGGGTTTTCTAAGTTTTCTTCGCGAATCAGTCCTTAAGCTACTATTCACATGAGTCTCTGACATTACAGAAAACCCCTCGGGTTCTACAAAACCTAACCCGAGGTCCTTCTTCTACCTTAAACAGTAGCCGCGGCGGAGAAAAGGGCGGAGGGGCTTACCGGCGGCGAGACTGTTCCGGTGAAGTGGTCGAGGATGAAGGGGAGGTCGTGGGGATCACAACGGTGTGCGGAACGCCGTCGGAGATGGCCGGAGTCGGTCGGTCCACGCGCGCAGGCGGGGATGCTCGTCGGCGGCGAGGAGACCGGCCTGGTCACGGCGAGATAGTTCAATCAAATGGGTCAGGGAGGACCACGGGATGCCAGAGAAGACATGAGCGCAAGGAATTGGGCGGAGACTCACTGGATAGCTCGGTCCACGCGCGGCGGCGGAAGACCGAAGTCCGGTGAAGTCAATCTCGGGCCTCCGGTGAAGTCCGGCCGGGTCCGAGGGCTTGGCAAGCTTCACGGGCTACTAGCGGAGCTAGCCGAAGCACTGGCTTTCCCAGGGGATGGCTGGAGTGGGCTGGCCACGGTGGCCGAAGCTCTGGCGGCAATGGCAGGCGGAATTGAGCTCGCCGGAGCTAAGGGAAAGTGGCTGGCCGGTGAGGGTGAGTGCGGGGCGAAGTGAGGTGCGCCTGGGGAGGCTTTATAGGCACGGCGCGGTGCACGGGCGGTCGTGGACCGGCGAGTGCGCGCGGGCGTGCACTGGGAAGGCGCGGTGCGCGAACGGGCGTGAACCGGGGGTGTCAGCCACGGTCGAACACGTGTTCCCGTTGCCTCTGCCCCTGTTCAAGCGCCGATTGGGAGCAAATCTTCGCGAATTTGGGCAAGATCACTGCAAGGGATTTGTTCACCAGACCAAGCTTTGTCTTTTGTGTATGGACGACGTGCGATTTTAGGCTAGGGACAGGGAGTTGTAGCGTCACCAAGGTGCCAGTGTCAGAATGCCTGGTCCCGAGGTTAAGCTGCGCCAAAATCGTGTCAAATGAATTTGGTTTGAGTTCAAACTTTCCCAGAATGTGTTCAAGGTAATTTGGCACGACTTTGATATTTGGATCTTCTGGCTTTGAGTTTTGAAAAGCAGAGAACGCAGATGATCTTTGGAAAGAGGTCTGAAATTCAGAAATTCAGAAATCTGAATTTCCCAAGGGTTCATTGATCAAGGGCTGATTTGGGGATTTAATTGAATTATTTTGGCTAAGCCTTCTCAATCTTTCTTGTTGCTTAATAAACATACTTTAACTTATATAATTGGCTCAACTCAAAATTTTAAACTTTTCACTCCCTTTTTCTTACTTTCTTGAATTTTGCTCATGGGCTCAAATAGGGTTTTTAATTAGGGTTGCACAATCTTATCTTTTAAAGGACTCAATTGCTTTGATCATGACACTTTTAAGTATATACTTGGTGAATTCTTTCTCACTTAAATTGTTTTGTTGCTCATGCTTACTTTGGTTCACATAAAATGATGGTTCTTGGTTTGGCTTTTGAGAAAAACCCTGAGTGACACTGGGGTGTCACAGCCTTCCCCCCTTAAAGGAATCTCGTCCCGAGATTCGGGCCAGAGTCCTCCCGGGGTAAAGCGAAGGGTGAGACTTATAGGAAATGGGTGATTATTGTTATTATTAGGATAAACTGCTCTTCGAATGTCATTCTCTTTGCAACTTCAGAAGGAAGTCCTTTTAAGTTTTACTTTATAGTTACTTCATTCTGAATTAAGATCATATTTTTGAAGGTTAGATTCGAAAGGCAGGAGGAGGGGTTTGGGGGTGATTACGTACCAGCTTCCTTAGGTAGGCAATCAGGGAAGTTGGATCTCAGGAATTCCTCGGTTTCCCAAGTAGCTTCCTCCTCGGAGTGATTACTCCACTGGACCTTGTACATCTTGATCGATTTAGCCCGAGTTGATCTTTCTTTGCAATCCAGAATCTTGGAGGGGTACTCTTGGTACGAGAGATCTGGCTCTATCTCCAATTCTGGCTCTGCTATGATCTCAGTCGGCAATCGAACACACTTCTTCAGCTGAGATACATGAAAAACACTGTGAATGGCAGACATCTTTGACGGTAACTTCAGCTTGTATGCCACGGGTCCACATGCTTCTATGATCTCATAAGGCCCAATGTAACGAGGGGCTAGCTTGCCTTTGATCCCAAACCTCTGCATTCCCTTGGTGGGTGATACCTTGAGGTATACAAAACTTCCCACCTCGAACTGGAGAGGTTTCCTTCTTTTATCATGATAGCTCTTCTGCCTGGCCTGAGCAGCTTCTAGATTTCTCCTGATTAGCTTGACCTTCCTTTCGGCTTCAGTCACTAAATCAGGTCCAAAAACTTCTCTTTCACCAGGTTGAGACCAATTGAGCGGTGTCCTGCACCTTCTTCCATAGAGAGCTTCAAAGGGTGCCATCCTTAGGCTGGATTGATAACTATTGTTATAAGCGAACTCTGCCAAGGAGAGGTGCTTATCCCAGTTCTTGCCACAATCGATCGCACACGCTCTCAGCATATCTTCCAGGATTTGGTTTACCCTTTCCGTCTAACCATCAGTCTGTGGGTGGTAAGCTGAACTCCTGATTAGCTTGGTTCCCAAAGACTCTTGCAATTGTTCCCAAAATCTGGCAACAAATTGGGCTCCTCGGTCAGAAACAATGGTCCGAGGTAATCCGTGCAAACACACGATCCGGTCAATATACAATTCTGCATATCTCTGAGCCTTATCAGTGGTGTGCACAGGAAGAAAATGTGCCACTTTTGTCAATCGGTCCACAATAACCCAAATTGAATCATGATGATGAGAGGTGTTAGGCAGACCCACAATGAAATCCATGCTGATGTCGTCCCACTTCCATGAAGGTACGGATAGTGGTTGCAAAGCTCCAGCTTACTTCAAGTGGCTTGCCTTTATCCTCTGACAGGTGTCACACTCTGATACATACTGGGCTATCTCCCTCTTCATTCTGGTCCACCAGTACAAAGGCTTCAAATCATGGTACATCTTGGTGCTTCCCGGATGCATAGAGAATTTGGAGAGATGAGCTTCATCCAAAATTTTCCTCTTGAGATCCTGGTCTTTAGGAATTACCAATCTGCTTTTGAACCATAACACACCCTTCTCATCCTGGCGGAAACAATTATACTTCTCAACCTTCTGATGGAGATTCTTCTTGATAATCTGCACTCCCTTGTCACTGAGCTGGGCCATGATAATCTGGTCTTGCAAAGCTGGCTCAACAGAAATGTGAGACAAAGAACCAGAAGGAATCACTTCAATTTGCATCTTGCTCAACTCATCACACAAGGTGTTAATGTGAGAATCCATCAGAACACAATTGCATTGCAACTTCCGACTCAAGGCATCAGCTACCACATTAGCCTTCCCTGGGTGATAATGTACCTCCAGGTCATAATCCTTGATCAGCTCTAGCCATCTTCTCTGCCTCATGTTAAGATCAGCCTGAGTAAAAATGTACTTAAGGCTCTTATGATCAGTGAAGATGTTGCAGTGGGTTCCCATTAGATAGTGCCTCCACATCTTCAATGCATGAACCACTGCTGCTAACTCAAGGTCATGAGTGGGATAATTTTGCTCATGAGGCCTGAGTGCTCTTGAGGCATAAGCAATGACTCGGTTGTCTTGCATCAAGACACAACCTAGCCCGGTGCCCGAGGCATCACAATATACATCAAAAGGTTTGCTGCTGTCGGGTTGCGCCAATACTGGTGCTGTGGTCAGATGCTGCCTTAATGCATGGAAGGCATCTTTGCACTTCTGACTCCACACAAATTTGACTTCTTTCTTCAGCAACTCAGTAATAGGCTTCGCAATTCGAGAGAAGTCCAGAATAAATCTTCGGTAATAACCAGCTAATCCCAGAAAACTCCGAATCTGGCGAACAGTTGTTGGTGGCTTCCAGTTCATCACCTCTTGCACTTTATCAGGATCAACAGCTATTCCAGCTTGAGAGATAGTGTGACCCAAGAATTTGATTTCCTTTAGCCAAAAATCACACTTGGATAACTTGGCATAAAGGTGGTGCTCTCGCAGACGTTGAAGCACTACATGCAAATGCCCGGCATGTTCTTCTTCGTTCTTTGAGTACACCAGAATATCATCGATGAAGACCACCACGAACTTGTCCAATTCCGGCATAAAAACAGAATTCATCAGATACATGAAATATGCTGGTGCATTTGTCAGCCCAAACGACATCACCAAGAATTCATATAGCCCATATCTGGTTGAGAATGTCGTCTTCGGAATATCACTTGCTCGTATTTTGATCTGATGGTAGCCAGAGCGAAGGTCTATCTTGGAAAACACCTTGGCTCCGACCAACTGGTCAAAGAGAACATCAATACGAGGCAAAGGATACTTGTTCTTGATAGTTACCGCATTAAGAGGGCGGTAATCTATACACAGCCTCAAGCTTTCATCCTTCTTCTTCACAAACAGTGCTGGACATCCCCAAGGCGAAGTGCTTGGGCGAATAAAACCCTTATCCAGCAACTCTTGCAATTGCTTCTTCAACTCTGCCAACTCAGCGGGTGGCATTCGGTAGGGCCTCTTGGAAATTGGGGCCGTTCCCGGTTGCAACTCGATGGCGAATTCAATATCCCGGTCCGGTGGCATTCCCGGCAATTCATCAGGAAAGACATCTGCATACTCACAGACCACTGGGATCTTCTTCAGGGGTAACTCCGTCATAGAGAAAGCACACGACTGAGTAGAACCCTGACTAGGCAAAATCAAAGTGAAATTCCCGCAGAAGGGAGAATTAACTTCCACGGTACGACTGGCTATATCAAGCACAACTTGGTGCAAGGTCATCCAATTTGCCCCTAGAATAATATCCACATTTTCCAATCCCAACACAAGAAGAGTGGTTTTGATAATGTGGCTTCCCAGTTGAATAGGCACACTTTGGTTTAATTGATTAGTTGCAATTTTACCCCCAGGTGTGACTATCATGAATGACCCTTTTGAGTGAGAAAAAGGCAGTTTGCAATTAGCACTGAACCTTTGGCTAATGAAACTGTGAGATGCACCAGAATCAAACAGAATTAAAGCAGGTTGATTATAAACTGAAAAGATACCAGTCATGATAGGAGCTCCTTCTGGCACTTCCTCAAGAGCAGTGAAGTTGAGCTTCCCTTGCCTGACTTGCACCTTCTGCTTTCTTCCCTTGTCTTGATTTGGTGCTGGCATCTGCCTCTGCTGGTTCCTGGGACAATTCTTGGCATAGTGGCCCACATTGCCACAAGTGAAACACTTGTTCCCATTGCCCTGGCGGAACTGCTGCTGCTGCGGAGGCTGATTGTTCCTTGGGGCGGGAGCTGGGTAGCGGTTGGGTGCCGGCTGCTGCTGCTGCTGAGGTGGCCTGATCACCCATCTGCCTGCCTGCTGCTGAAAACCCCTGCTCTGATTGTGAGAAACAATCCGGAACCTCTGAGCCTGAGCGGATGGTGCTGCCATTGGTGCCTTTCTCTTCTTCTCTGCTCGGTGAGCAACAATGCAATCCTCCTGAGAGATGGCCATGTTGACCAACTCATTGAAGCTATCAGCCCGGACAGTGTTGAGTCGTTCCCGCAGCTTGGTATTGAGACCCCTGTGGAAGCGATCCCTCTTCTTCTCATCAGAATCGGCATGATACCCTGCATACTGGCATAAGTCGTTGAAGGCTTGCGCATACTGCAGTACCGTGCGGGTTCCTTGATTGAGGGCCAGAAATTCATTCAACTTCCGATCAAGAATGCCAGCTGGAATGTGGTGTCCTCTGAAGGCAGTCTTGAATTCCTCCCAAGATACCTCATGATCAGCGGGGAGCATAGCACGGAAGTGATCCCACCAAGTCCGAGCAGATCCGCGAAGCTGCTGCGCGGCGAAGCGGGTCTTGGTAGCATCAGGGCAGTCTCCCGTGAGGAGGGGAAACTTGGACTCGACGACGCGAAGCCACACGTCGGCGTCCAACGGATCCTCTGCCTTGGTGAACAAGGGCGGTTGCGTGCTCAGAAACTCCTGGTAAGTTGCCATAGCCGGAGGTCGCTGATGCTGGCCTCCACCATGCTGCTGGGGGTGGGGCTGGCGCTGCAAGAGCTGTCGCAGAATCTCATTCTACTGGGCCATCAGCTCCTGCACTGTGGGAGCTGGAGGAGGTGGCGGGGGAACTTGCTCGTTCAGCCCGCGACGCTGCCTAGCTGCCATCTGAAAACAGAGATTGTCGCCATTGTTACCCCAACTCACAGTTTCGAACGGCAAGATATCATATCATATGGGAAAAAAAAATACCATAATCATAATATTAGGTTCGAAATGGAGATAACATGGTGACAAAGATCCCACAGATTTCAAAAGTTTACAGGGTTACATCAATCAGGGGAAGGTACCCTCAAGCCTAGTCCAAAATCTGACATCAACTAAGCTCGCATAGGTTTCTATCCGCCCAAAAGTGTCGAAGCGACTACTTAACCCTGAGCGGTGGAAGCGACACTGGATACGGGCGAAGGAGGCATCACGGAGGTAGTCCCATTGGCACCAGGGGCTGGTCCTAACTCCTCGGGAGCCTCTTCTCCCTCGCTTCCTGCTTCATTGGCCTCCATCTCCAGGTGGTGCATGTCCAAGTGGTCATTTGCTTCCTCGAGTTCCCTCTGCACATCGTGAAGCTGGTTCTCCAAGACATCAATAGTGTTGTCTCGGATCTCCACTTGCTGCTCCAAGGTAGCGATACGCTGGCGCAGCCTCTCCACCTGCAGATCCTTCTCCACCAACTCTGTGGATAGGTCGACCACAAAATCTTCCCGACTGTCGAGAGTGAGCTTGGCAGTCTGAGCGGTGTTAGCAAGAAGTGTCATAGCATCGCTCTGAAGGGCCTGAAGGCGGTACAGCGCACTCATGCACTGAACGGTGACCCTCCCAACCAAGTCAGGATACATTGCCCACACATCCTTCACATGGCTCACGCGGTTACACCACATGGGATCATCCTTCTTCTCAGCAGGGAAGAGTCCCAAGGGGTGCATCACCATCTCCAGGGGATGGTAGCCACAGAAAGTCGTCAGAGTCTTCATGGCTGCTGCCTCAACGGTGTCGTCCGTCCTGAGTCCAATCGTCTCAGAGTCAAGAGAACGCCAACCCGGCTGAAGGGGATGAGCCTCCAAAGTCAGCCAGACCCGACAACGAGGTACCCGATGCTCCTCATACAACTGCACCGTGTACAAAGGGGGCGTAGGGTAACCGGCGGAGTTAAGCACTTCCCACAAGATGGAGGGAAAGCCATCGCGAGAAAGGAAGTCAGAACTGAAACGAGAGTCTCCTCCACTGGCGGGGGTGGGTGAATTCATCTGCGGAAGGGAATCAGAGATAAAGATTATGGTGGAAGGAAAAAGAAAAAGAGGGCCCGGATGGTTTTAAAGAAAAAGGGGTTAGCTCAAATTTTAATTCCTCTTTATGTTTTATAATGCATGCATGCTGGAAGAAACGTTGCCTCTCAAAAAAAAAGAAAATAGGGTACCTTTTTAGGGCATCCTTAAATATAAATATTGGCCCACGGGGCCTAATTAATTAGCCACCTATTTCTCCCTCCCTCTATGCCTAAGGCCTTTCGTCCTAGGTCTAGCGGTCTAGTCCTGACGATCTATAGCAGTTTCTAAGCAGGTTTTAGGTTTTGAAAATTGGTATTCATGGTTTATTGTCCTTCTCTGTGGTGGAATTTGCTCCGATACCAGCTGTGGCAGAACCACCCGAATTATTCCAGCTTAAGTGCCCAACCACGCCTCGAGGGCCGTGACACACTTAAATCGGAATAACCCGTCAGTCCTTCAGATCTAGTCTGATAGAGCCACTTAACCAGGATCAAATTCCACAATCTCACTCGAAGGTGAGTCACAGAAGAAATACAATAAAACAGGAAACCTCAAATTAAGTACTGAATTATTACATAAATCGGAGTTCTTGAGTAGCAAATAAAGTTCATAAAGTAAAGTGCAGCGGATAATCGATGTCGTTGGTAATGAGGAAATAGGCAAGGCCTAGCCCACTACTCCTCATGCTCCTCTCCTGCCGGAGCAACATCCCACTCGACCGTCCAACCCGGTGGCAGGGTGGTAGGCCAAGTCACACCATCAACCAATTCCTGCATGGTACCTGCAAAAAAAATGGTGCCACAAGCAAGGCTGAGTATACTAATACTCAGCTAGACTTAACCGGTGTGAGGAGTCTACTCCTCTACCTCTAGACTATGCAGCTGTTTGGCTGAGGGGTTTGGTTTGCTAAAAGCACTAGCTGTTTCTAAAATCAATTTTTAGCTTTTCAATTTCTACCATCATTAACTTAGCTAGATTTGCTCCTTCTAAGCATACATGGTAACAATCAATTAGTTCAATCAACAAGTTATCTCATGTAACCACATTTCACTTCTTACTCGATGCAGTACAAGGAATCAAGCAGTCTCATTAGCTGCGAGAAGCAGACGATTCGAATCGAGTTTTAACCTTGCAAGGTAAACCTAAACACACGGCATGTCAGGGTACTCCGACCCCACACATGACAACCGTCCCCATCGATTCCCCGTTCGCGTCCAGGCCTCACCGCCTTGGCATACAATGCTCCACTGACCCCGGCTGCCGCCGTGCAGTGACCGCACTTGTACCCACCATAGCTAGCATGGGAGACCCAGTCTCAGGTCGCATGAGGGATAAAGTCCGCGCCCGGCTTCACTCAGGTACTAGGTTTACCGGTTACCATTTTTCCCGGCATGTGCTTAGTACGTTCAAAAGCTTGACTCAGGTATCCACACATTAATCCTTAATTCATTTTCCCGTCTCATAGACAAGGCATCCTCCCTGGATCCAAGTCCATAGACCAACATATATCCCATTATCAAGGTGAATACAATCAATTCCTGACCTCGCGCGAGTGCTAGAAAAATCACTCGACTTCTACCGAGATCCTGATTAGCAAGCAGCTACTCGACCTAGCATACTAGTATTCATCTCAAAAAGGAGTCCTAAGTTCATGCAACTAGAGGTTTCAAGCAACTCCTACACTTAAGTGCACATTACAAACCTACAAGCATTAAGTGTAGTAAAGTAGCATATAATAACATGGTTATGCATAAGACCGGGGCTTGCCTTCAATTGCTGGGGCTGCGGGGAGATCCTCAATAGCAGCCTCTGAAGCCTGCTCCTGGTCCTCCTCTTGGACAGGTCCTTGCTCGGGGATGAGCACGTACTCTCCGTCGGCAAGATTACAATCTAATGAATGCAATGCGTAAGATATATGCATGATATGATATGTGCTTTTAGAAATCACAACTTAAAAGGTGTATGATCTTTCTTGAGTTAATCAAAGTTAACTTTACTTATGTAAGACCCTTGGGTGGTATACTTGGTAAACTGGTTCAAATTTAGCTAAGGTAAGTGGTAGGTTTAATTTTTGGGGTTCCACTGAATTCCTTTTAAGTCTTAGGGATGTATGATAAGTACTCAAGTTAGACTTATTGAGGTGGGGTTTATTTCTTCTTTCCTTTTCTTTTATTCTCTTTAATGTTTTGGAGTAGGTTTGAACTACAAGTTGCTTTTATAAAATTCTAAAAATTCTGCAAAAATTTCAGTGGCTTGCTACTGGTGTGTGTTTTTCTGTCTCAAAATTTGGGGATCAGCAAGTGAATAGTTTTCTCTGTACAAAATTATTAAATTCTAGGGTAGAAGGGGTACTTTGAACTACAACTACTATTTAACAGTGGGTAATTCTTCAGGACTTATTTTTGCTGGCTTTTAGGTGTTATAACATGACTTGATACAAATTTCTAGTCATTAATACTTTTTAATTATTTTTCTATGGTTTTCTCAAGTTTCTAGCCAAATGGGTGCTTTCTACTACCACTATATTGGAAAAACATCAAACAACAGAGTTCTTATTTTTCTTGGTTATTATTTTGTGCAAGAGCAATCATTCTGAAGTTTGGCATCTTTTTGCTTAAGGGAAGGGGTGATATGCATTATTTGAATTAAATGGCTTTTCTCTTAAATCATTAACAATTGGTATGAGTTTGCTTCTTTTTCATGGGTTTGCATTTTTCTCTGGTAGTTCACCTCATCATGGACTTAGTTAATTTTTGGTTGCCCATTATCACATTATTTGGGGTTGTTCATGATTTAGTTGGAAAATGCCTTATTATCACTTTGTATTTATTTCCCTTACTTAAAAAGTTGGGCTGAGGTGCTCTGTATTTTTGTAGTGGGGCTCTGGTGGTTATAAGTCCACTGGATTTTTGTTAAGCATTTTGGTTATAGTTTTGCCTCTTTAATAATTGATTTTCAGTCTTATTTAGGCTAAACAAATCATTTTAATTTAAAACTGGTCCAAATTAATGGTCTCTGTATTTTTCCTAAGTTCTCTGTTACATAAGTAAACTAGGAAAAATAATATTAATCACTGTTCATTAATTTCTAATGTCTTTCTGATTTTCTCTAAGTTTTGGACAAAACATCTTTAAATGAGAAACTACATCATAATTTCTAATGCTGGGGTTCCTACTATTTTTAAACAGTGTCTACAAGAGTTTTAATCATCTACCATTTTTCTTAAGTTCAGCACAGAAGAAAAACTAATTTTCCTTGATTAAATAAGGTTTAGTGGGTTTCTGTTTTTAATTTTAAACTCTAAAATTTTGAACAGAAAGTATAGGGTCTACTATTTTTAAATGATAGATCATAATATACAGGAGCTAGCAAAATTGGTTTGACATCTTTTGATTAGGAATTCATCAAGTTATGAATTTTACAAGTTCTCTGGTTATTTAAAAAGAATAACAGAATTGATTAAATGGAAATCCAATTTGCACTAGGGTCCCTGGCGGGTTTTCTAAGTTTTCTTCGCGAATCAGTCCTTAAGCTACTATTCACATGAGTCTCTGACATTACAGAAAACCCCTCGGGTTCTACAAAACCTAACCCAAGGTCCTTCTTCTACCTTAAACAGTAGCCGCGGCGGAGAAAAGGGCGGAGGGGCTTACCGGCGGCGAGACTGTTCCGGTGAAGTGGTCGAGGATGAAGGGGAGGTCGCGGGGATCACAACGGTGTGCGGAACGCCGTCGGAGATGGCCGGAGTCGGTCGGTCCACGCGCGCAGGCGGGGATGCTCGTCGGCGGCGAGGAGACCGGCCTAGTCACGGCGAGATAGTTCAATCAAATGGGTCAGGGAGGACCACGGGATGCCAGAGAAGACATGAGCACAAGGAATTGGGCGGAGACTCACTGGATAGCTCGGTCCACGCGCGTCGGCGGAAGACCGAAGTCCGGTGAAGTCAATCTCGGGCCTCCGGTGAAGTCCGGCCGGGTCCGAGGGCTTGGCAAGCTTCACGGGCTTCTGGCGGAGCTAGCCGAAGCACTGGCTTTCCCAGGGGATGGCTGGAGTGGGCTGGCCACGGTGGCCGAAGCTCTGGCGGCAATGGCGGGCGGAATTGAGCTCGCCGGAGCTAAGGGAAAGTGGCTGGCCGGTGAGGGTGAGTGCGGGGCAAAGTGAGGTGCGACTGGGGAGGCTTTATAGGCACGGCACGGTGCACGGGCGGTCGTGGACCGGCGAGTGCGCGCGGGCGTGCACTGGGAAGGCGCGGTGCGCGAACGGGCGTGAACCGGGGGTGTCAGCCACGGTCGAACACGTGTTCCCGTTGCCTCTGCCCCTGTTCAAGCGCCGATTGGGAGCAAATCTTCGCGAATTTGGGCAAGATCACTGCAAGGGATTTGTTCACCAGACCAAGCTTTGTCTTTTGTGTATGGACGACGTGCGGTTTTAGGCTAGGGACAGGGAGTTGTAGCGTCACCAAGGTGCCAGTGTCAGAATGCCTGGTCCCGAGGTTAAGCTGCGCCAAAATCGTGTCAAATGAATTTGGTTTGAGTTCAAACTTTCCCAGAATGTGTTCAAGGTAATTTGGCACGACTTTGATATTTGGATCTTCTGGCTTTGAGTTTTGAAAAGCAGAGAACGCAGATGATCTTTGGAAAGAGGTCTGAAATTCAGAAATTCAGAAATCTGAATTTCCCAAGGGTTCATTGATCAAGGGCTGATTTGGGGATTTAATTGAATTATTTTGGCTAAGCCTTCTCAATCTTTCTTGTTGCTTAATAAACATACTTTAACTTATATAATTGGCTCAACTCAAAATTTTAAACTTTTCACTCCCTTTTTCTTACTTTCTTGAATTTTGCTCATGGGGCTCATTTAGGGTTTTTAATTAGGGTTGCACAATCTTATCTTTTAAAGGACTCAATTGCTTTGATCATGACACTTTTAAGTATATACTTGGTGAATTCTTTCTCACTTAAATTGTTTTGTTGCTCATGCTTACTTTGGTTCACATAAAATGATGGTTCTTGGTTTGGCTTTTGAGAAAAACCCTGAGTGACACTGGGGTGTCACAGACACATTCTTGATTACGCGAGCATAAGAGACGGGCGGGTAAGTTTTTCTTTTGTAGTTGCTCTTTCCGTGATCTTTTGTTCATCCGGATTGTTTGTATGGTCTCTTTCTCTAGTGTCTTCTTGCTCGAGCGGTAGCTTGGCTGGAGGCGCTGTGATCAGCTTAGGTAGAGGCGATCCAGCTCCACGCGAGTTCCTCCTATGCTGAAGACGAAGAGCGCGAGCTCGCCAACCTCCACTCCAAAATCCGTCGTCTTCGAAGTGAGGTGTCGCCCTTGCATGTGGAGTGTGATGGTGCTCGTGGTGACATGGACCACCTCTGGGACGAGGGCTCTAGACTCAAGGAGACACCACGTGGAGTGAAGTCTCGCATCAAACTAGCCAAATCATCCTCATGGGAGGTGGAGGTTCACCTGGTGCAGCTGGGCTTGGAGCTCGCAAGGAGCATGACACGATCGAAGGTCCGCCCACTTGTTTATCCATCACATCTTGATCAACTATCGCCTCCGATTTCTTTGCGCCTTTTCTCCTATAGAGCTCCAAAAGATTGTCGTTCAGGCGTGGGATACAAAGGCCATGGTGGACAAGGTGGGGGTGGTGGCCATAGAAAAAACGCGCAAGCTCTTGATCGCTCGTGAAAATGCTGTCACCGCGTGGTGCCGGACGGACGCCCTTCTTTCTGAGAGGAGCTCCGAACACCAAGAGCTCCGTCTGGTTGCTAGCATTGTCTGTGACTACCTCTTTCCTCCGTCATTGACCAAAGCGCCCTTGATTTACCGCCTACGAGAGGTTCCCAACCGCGTGGAGTGCTTTGTCGCCGAAGGTGTTAGCCGAGGTGGTGGCGTCACCCTTGGTCGGATGGTTTCTCACTTTGATGCCACCGTCATCGCCGAGGGTTACGCCGCCGATCGAAGCGACAAGGAGCAAGATGCCATCGAGGAGCAAGTCCGCCCCTTCGCCTAGTTGATTGCGAGTCGAGTCGATGTTAGGTCCCTCCTGGCCAGCCCCTTGACCAAGGAGCCTCCCAGCGGTGGCCCATCCTCCTCTATTTAGATTATTGACTCTTAGTATTCTTGTACTAAACCTCTCCATGGTGCCTTCGTATTTATAAAAAAAGCCTGTTTTCGGAGTTTCTATTTCTATGTGTTTCGGTTTGGACAAGGCGTAGACAATAGTTTCAATGCACATTCTTAACCTTCATTGATTTTTGTGGGATCTTAAATTAATGTGCCTTGCCTAGACGGGATAGCTTTTTTCCTAGACTCTATCGCTGGGAGCCCATGCGCTTCACACATGCGCCACCCTATCCTCTAACCCTCGCACGCTTAGGGACTTCGGTGACTCTTGGGGTCGTCTTAGGGCCTCCTGCTTGCTCCTTGGGCTAGGCAGCATCAAGGCAGACTATGGTCATGTCGGTGGTGCCTGGACTATCGCCTCTCTGGGATTCGATGAGCGTCGAGACCAGCTCGAAGCTAGCACACTTGCTGGTGTATGCCACCTTGAACGAAGTGATGGCTATGATGACTCCACATGGCCCTGACATCTTTAGCTATGTGTAGTTGGGCATAGCCATGAACTAGGCGTAGCATGGTCTCCCGAGGATAGCATTGTAGCATTGTAGGAAATCCACCACCTCGAACATCAGTTGTTCGGTGTGGAAGTAGGCGGGGTCCCCAAATGTGATGGGGAAGGTGATTCGCCTAAGGGAATAGGCCTGATAGCCTGGGATGATGCCATGGAATGGTGCCGATCTAGGGCGCAGCGCTGAGAGTGCAATGCCGAAACCATCGAAGGTCTCGATGTACATGATGTTGAGACCGATTCCCCCATCCATCAATACATTGGTGACGTGCTTTGACCCCACGATCGGCTTGACGATGAGGGGGTATGTCCTAGCAGGATTACGTTGGGGTGGTCACGATGGTCGAAGACGATAGGGAATTTTGACCATCGTAGGTACCGCGGGACGGTGGGCTCTACAACGAATACTACCTGTTGGGCCGCCTTTTAGCAGCGTCAATCATCGTATGCCTCTCCCCCGCCGAAGATCATGAGGCACCCTATGGTTTCGAGAAACTCTTCGGTGGGGGCTTCTTGTTCTGCCGGCTCTTCCTGTTTTGCCTTCTTAGCCAGTGGCTTGATGATCAAGTGCTTCAGGAGTTCGCACTCCCAGAGTTTGTGGCGAACAGGAAAGCTATGATTCTGTACGGTGAGTCCATCAACTTCTAGAAATTGTCGTTGTTGTTCTTTGCCGATGGCTTGGGCGACCGATCCGTGCCAGCGACTTCATCTTCCTCGGTGTGCGTGGGGCGGTAATTTCACCGGCGTATGTCAAGGTGCTCCCATCGGTCCCTTCTCTCGCCGCTGAGCTCGCCAGCGTCGCACGAGCTTTTTCCCTGACGGAAGATTGCCCCCACCGCATCTTCCCCATCAGCAAACTTGGTTGCAATGTCGAAGAGGTCGGCTGCCATCTTTGGTCGCCCCCATCCGAGCTCATGGACTAGGGCCTCGTTGGTGGTGTCGTAGGTGAAGGTGCTCACCACATCATCGTCGGTGGCATCTGGGAGTTCGTTCCTTTTTGGGAGAACCTTTGGATGTAGTCCTGAAGGCTCTCTCCGCTCTTTTGAGCGCACGTCTTGAGGTCCTAAGTGCCGCCAGGGTGCTTGTAGCTGCCATGGAAGTTTCCTACGAATGCTCTTCAGAAATCGGCCCAATCGTGTATGGTGCCGACCGGCAGGTGCTCGAGCCAAGCCCTCGCCTCTTCCGCAAGATGGACAGGAAGGAATTGGATGACCAAATGGTTGTCCTAGATCCCTGCCATGCGACACATGAGTCGGTAGCCTTCTAGCTACATGCTAGGATTTGTGGAGCTATCGTACTTGGTGACGTTGACTGGCGTACGTACCTTTGGGGGAAATTGTTCCTTTCGGATTTCATGCTCGAAGGTGCAATGTCCCACCCCAGGTGGGCTGGGGTTGCGCTCGTGCCTTCTCTCGCGTGGTTGATTGGCATCTTCTTGTTCCCAACGCCTGTTGTAGAGGATGTACCGGGCGTTGTGGATGCCTCCAATGTAATGTTTTATGTGGATACGTGTCGGTGTAGACTGGGAGGCCTATGCTCCCCTGCTCTAGGACGAGGCCATGTGTGCCATGGCTCTCCATGACGGTACGCTGCCGTCGATCGACCCTGGCTTGTTGTACCACGGCTCTCTCCACTAGGTTGTGGAGGTTCTGACCCATCGTCTTTGCTTTGAGCTAGTCTGGCTCGGGGATCAACCAGAACATCATGGTTGCCGTAGCCATGTTTTGCTCGAGGTTGAGGAAGTACTGTGTGCCATCACTACTTTCTGCGATCTGGTCGTAGGTCTTCCTCGCTTGGGCTTTTCAACTTTGAGGCATTCTAAGAGCATCTTTTAATCCCCTGAAATTTGGTATCTACTGTAAAAATCCTAAATCTATTTTTACTAGAAAATACATGATTTTACATACTTCATAAAATTGGTCTCACAATTTTATATTTTTGTACAGTTTTTGGTCTAATTTACAAGCTCTCAGCTAAATAAATAAAGAAAAGGCTTTAACTCACAGGCGAAATCCAGCCCACACGGCCCAGCATCAAGCAAAGCCAACCCATTGCCGGTAGCCCGCGCCTGCCCTGGTGCTTTTGCATGAAGGCCCCTAATGCTACGCCTAAACGAATCTGGGCCTGCTCCACTATTCAATACACTTACTGACAAGTGCGTTTAAACACCTTGGCTACGGCTTATTCACATTCTCCCAACCACGACTCCACCCGAACGGACTCCGCCGAGCCGGCGACTGAATGGCCACCATGGTGCAACTCCTACGATGGCGAGACACTGACACAACCCTCGAACGACGGCGACCTTGGCTAGGGGCTTAATCGTCCTATAGAGATCCTAAAACCGAGCTATCGACGGTGGTGGCAAACACAGCTCGACAAGCCCGATCCCATGAACAACACGCGGTAGAGCTCCAACCTAGGGCTCGGAGAGCTTTAGCGATCACATAACCATACGGCGCGCACGTGAATTCGACCGGGAATGGCGCGGGTGAATGGGTCGACGCAGAGGCTGTCCCTAGCGCCAATCCATAGCGGCGCGACACTTTTCCAGGCAGCACTCAATGGTAGAGCTAAAAAGGAAAGTTTAGCGAGCTTCACTGACCTTAGAGGATCATGGAACACACTCGGCACAGTTGGGAAACCCTCTGAAGATCCATGTCCACGGTGAGGGTGAGTTCGGTGGGTGTGGTCACCACTGCCAGAGACAACTCCAGTACGGCTTTGTTTGGGTATAGAGGGATTGAAGTGGATTGAGATGTATTGAAGGGGATTGAAAGAAAAATTAGTTCATATTACACTTCAATACACTACATACCACCTCAATCCACTCCAATCTAAGATTACCCAAACAAGCCCTACAGGTGTTGGCAAAGAAATAGGAAGGCTAGGGAAGGATTGAGAGCTTGACCAGGTTGTGGAGGAATGGTTTGACACGATGAACATGCTAGGGGAAACAATAGGAGCACATTAGTGTGGGGTTTGTGCTTTCAAAGGCTAGAACAAACAGGTATACACAACTGTTTTGTTGTGGTCCTATAGGAGCTCATCATAGGGGGCGAACAAGGCTAACATGGTCCATATTTCTACTGCATGATCACCACGTATAGCAAGGGTACATGGTGCCAACAGTGGTGGCCAAAACCCCTTTGGATAGCAGCACACTAGCAGGCAAACGGCTGAGTAAGTTTGGATATACATCAACATGTCTAGCTCACCTAGGGCAGTAAAGTCGTCTCAAGTTACTTCCCCTTCCAAGCACCAACTCTTTTAATCCTCCACATCCCAAAAACAGCTAGAGAGGATAGTGGGTTGGGATCTTTTCTTCAGATCGTTTATTGCATATATTTTGAAGCCACTGAACTGCCACCAGTACACCGAACCCTCCACTTCACCCTCTTAGTTCTCTCAGTTTTCTATAGGAACAGAGAGAACACACTTACTACGAGTGGTTCACCAACCAACCGGCTACGAACTTGTCACAGGGACCTTAGCCTATTACCCTATGGATTAGTCACAAAACAGTTCCAAAAGTCTAGAAAATCACATTGGACCAAAGCTTCAGGTGATTGAACCCTAACTGCACTCTACAGACCTGACAGGGCAAGTTTGCACTCCCTTTTCTTATCACACATGGATTTAGGGGTCCAAACCTGGGCGCGACTCACATGTATGCTAGGATCAAGTCTCACACATATGATTACTTATGGTACAGAAACAAATGTCACATCTTTAATATATAATGGAGTTCTATACAAAATAGTTAAATAATTACATCATACGAAGACAACAATCGAGCAACCATAGTTGACTGGGAGACGATGGCCTAGACCACTCACGAACTCATCACAGCATCCTTCATGTGTCTCATCTTGTAGTACATGTTCTTGACCTGGGGGATGTGAGTACAGCAAGGGTGAGCTCACATACGTTCATCGCTCAACAAGTTGTGGGGAATAATGTGCATGAGCTCACTTACAGTGGGGCTCATGTGAAGTGTAAGGCTTCCCAAAGAGGATGGTTAAAGTTGAGCATTGCTTTTAAAGTTGGTCAAATTTTTATTAGCAGTTACTAGATATAAGTAGATACCAACCCAATTAATAAGATATCACAACTAATAATAACACCCACGATGTAATGCATATGACAGATTAAGTTTAGTTCCATAAATTAATCATGCGAGAGTCCTGAGTCGCTCTTGACCGTGAGCACGACTGATATACCAGTTTTACACTCTGCAGAGGTTGCGCCCTTTACCCACAAGTCGTGTATCCCATCTAGCCAGGGTTTGCAAGGCCCTTAGACACTTTCAAGGTGAATGGCTAGGGATCCACTACGAGGCCTTTACAAAGTTCCACTAGCTTCAGAAAACCCGCTATGGTTTCTGAGAAGGGTAATATAGGAATCCCTCGTCCAAAAATCCATCGCAGCATGATCGACCCGAGAACCTCCCTATACGCAGCTCCTCTACCGCCCTTGCCCCTTTCGGGTAACGTAGTCCTCCACTAGCTTTCCTAATTAGTCAGCCAAGGGCATCCCATTCCACCCTTGTGGTAGCAAGGATATCTCAAGTTAAGCTTCATGTTCTAATTAACACAATGATCTTGTCATGAACAATAATTAAAACAACAACATAACTGGAACATGATCATAATATAAAATTAATTTCCCAAATCCAGGTAGAGCAATAAAAAAACTACCCAATAGTTCTTTTGTCTGCAAGGTGTGGAATAAACAATGCTAGGGAAGCCTATTAGGTCCCATCAAATTAACCTGAGCATGTCATAGTGATTAACAGGAACATTATTCGTAAGGAGAAAAGTGATCAAGGGCACAACTTGTCTTAGACTCAAGATTCCTAGGTACCAACTTGGTCTTCAAGTGACTTGTAACCTCGCTGCTACTCGTAGCAATTCAAACAAACATGGTATAGGCAAAATTAACATCACACCAAACATAAGAACAACTGCATAATAATGTTCTAGCATCGTAACAAGATCGCATGTTCGAGAATTACTAAATTCAGAGTTACGGTTCAAGAGTTATGATCTTCTGAGGATTTAAGTGTTAGATCTAAAACAAATTAAGTGTATAATTTTAACCATGTGTTTCATACTAAAATAAGGTTACTAGATGATAAACAATATTAATATGAGTTTAATGTAACTAGAATGGATCAAAAAGGAGCTAAAATGAATTACTTATGAATTAAATAAGTTTCTGGAATTATTTTCATACTAAGAAATCATTTTCTATATTTAATTTACTTAATTTATTTCATCTCTGGATTGCACACACAAATTCTAGAAAGCTCGGGGTCCTAATCATAAATATCAGGACACAGTTGCACTTATATTGTAACTGATGTGGACGGTGGGTTTATTTTATAAAACTCAGGGGCTCTTACGCAAAAAGGCACGGCCGAAAGGGTATCGGTTGATCAGATCTGTCCGATTGATATCTAGCGGTCCAAATCAGATCAGCCAAAAGGCTGAACTGGTACGCAAGAGTAGCCGCAGGATTACGGGTCGACGGTTGAGAACCCGTCTACGATCCACAACGCCCGATCCCCGATCGACGCCACCGATTTAATACACCGAACAGGTGTCCCAATGCTCCAATCGTAACCATCCGCGAGCAGATCCACGGTAGAGGCTGGTTATTAGATCGGTACGGCCCTGATTAAATCTTGATCGTTGCTTTGTGAGTCAACAACCATCACCTTTCTTAGCCCCACCATCAACCTTCGATCCGGCCGCAGCAGCAAGCAGGATTCCACGGCGGCGCGTCGCCGGAGAAATCCCCAACTAAGGGCCCCGTGACCTACCCGAGTGCTATTGGGTGCAAAAGTATGCTAACGCAATAGTGACTTCGTTGGGGGGTGACTTGCCATTAATCGTGGCACTGCTCGGTTTGGCCACGACGAGCAGCGGAGGAGATCGCCGACAAGCGATTAACGCAGGCCCAAGGATTTTGTCACACCCGAATTTAAGGGCAAACACGGGGGCGAATCAAATGTGTGCTAGGATCAAGTCTCACACATATGATGACTCATGGTACAGAAACGAATGTCACATCATTACTATATAATAAGAGTTATGTACAAATAGCTAAATAATTATATCATATGAAGACAACGATCCAGCAACCAAAGTTGACTAGAAGATGATGATCTAGACCTCTCATGAACTCATCGCGACATCCTTCATGCTCCTCATCCTGTGGAACATGTTCTTGACCTAGGGGATATGAGTACAGCAAGGGTAAGCTCACATACGCTAATTGCTCAACAAGTTGTGGGGAATAATGTGCATGAGCTCACTGGTGGGGGCTCATGTGAAGTGTAAGGCTTACTAAAGAAGATAGTTAAAGCTGAGCATTGCTTTTAAAGTTGGTCAAAATTTTATTAGCAGTTACTAAGTATAAGTAGATACCAACCCAAATAAATAAGAAATCACAATTAATAATAATACTCATAATGCAATGCATATGACAAATTAAGTTTAGTTCTATAAATTACTCATGTGAGGGTCCGAGCTGCTCATGACCGTGAGCAAGGCCGATATACCAGTTTTACACTCTGCAGAGGTTGCACATCTTTACCCATAAGACGTGTTTGCCGATTAGCTAGGGTTAGCTAGACCCTTAGACACTTCTAAGGTGAATGGCTAGGGATCCATTGCGAGGCCTTTCCAAAGTTCCACTAGTTCGAGAATATCCGCTACAGATTAAGAAAGAAGGAAGCATAGGAATCCCTCGTCCGAAATGTTATTGCAGCAGTTCGACCCGAGAACCTCCCTATACTCTGCAGCGATGCCTCCCCGCTTGCCCCTTTCGGGTAAGGTAATCTCTCCCTAGCTTTCCTAATTACTTGGCCAAGGGCGTCCCATTCCACCCTTGTGGTAGCACTGTTTTCCCGGGTGGTCGCTCCATGTTCCAATTAACATAATGATCTTATCATGAACAATAATTAAAACAACAGTAGAATTGGAACATGATCATAATATAACATTAATTTCCCAAAATTAGGTAGAGCAATAGCAAATCTATACAATAGTTCTTTTGTTTGCAAGGTGTGGGGTAAACAAAACTAGGGAAACATATTGGCTCCCATCAAATTAACCTGAGCATGTCACAGTGATGACCAGAGAACATTATTAGGTAGAGAAGAGTGATCAAGGGCATAACTTGTCTTATACTTGCGATAACCTTATTGTACAGATGTTGCCCCAAAAAGTTGGGCGTCGGGTTCCTCGTCACCTCATCTCTACTCGTAGCAATACATACAATCAAGCAAATAATGGATATGGTAACATTACATCAAAGCATAAGAACAAACTGTGTAAGAATACTCTACGCGTCGCTACGAGATCGTAGGTTTGAGAACCATTAAAATCGGAGTTAAAACGAAGAAGTAATGGGTAAAACAATATTTTTAGGTGCAATAGATCTAATAGATGTTGCATTTAAACTAAGGATGTATTAAATTGAAATATTTGAGTTGATATTAATCACTTTAATAATTATTTATAATAAGCGTAGGTTACACCAATAAATTAGATTAACTAGATTGTCAAGTTATTTAACATTAATTAATTAAAACATGTGGTATAATTAAAACAATGTTATTACTACGTACACAAAATTAATATGAATCTAACGCAACTTTAATAGATTAAAACAAATTATTTGATCTAAAAGATATCACATTTTTAATAAATTAGTAGGGTTACACAAAAATATGTGACATGATGTAATCTAATTGGTGAGAAAGGGTCACATAAAAAATTATAAAATAAATAGACGTAATATATATGATCTAGGTGTGGCCACTTTTTTACCTTCCTTTATCTTTGTTTCCGCCCGCACGGCGCGCTCGAGACCACGTTGTCGGTTGCTAAGGCTGTCTCCAGCAACGTCCTCTATATCCATCATATATATCTGTCCTTTACAGTCTCCTCTAAAAGATTCTATCCTCTATATCTCCTTCCTCTCCAACAACATCCTCTAAATCACGTTCTCTATACTCAAATATCTATATTAGAGACATTTTTTATTTTTATTTTTTTACATACGTATTTGCCATACTCTCAAATGTACTGTACATATTTTAGTTTTGCTATACCGGTTATTTAAAGTATTTAAATGGATAGAGGACCGTTTAGAGAAACTCTATATATAGAGAATCCATCAACGTCCTCTAAATTTAGAGAACCGTTTAGAGGACGCTGCTGGAGGGCGTAGAGGACCATTTGATCCTCTATATTTAGGCTACAGAACCTTTAAGATGCCTTGCTAGAGCTAGCCTAACTCGGAATGCATAAGGGTTACCAGGGCTCACTTATATAGCAGAGGACGCTAGCAATGAAGATCACCCTGGAGTTCGTTGCCGGGTTTCACGGCTTTCAGTTTCTTTTGCTGCAGTGAAGACACAACTGGCAAGGCGAGACCCACATGTCGGTGACTGAATAGCTAGACGCGGTGCGGTGCGTATATATGCTCGGAAAAGAGATCTGACCAAGCACCGAACAACTGGCAAGAATCTCGGTTGGTTACGCCCGAGGGAATTTCGATGGAGTTGTTACAGGGAAGATACATCTGACGAGGTGGACCCGCGAGGCCGCGAGACAGCAGTAACGCGCGCATGTATGTATAGATGGCCAGATGGGCCGGGTCAAGCGGGCTGGCCCGAGGCACGGCCCGGTAAGTCGTGCCTAAGCCCGACCCGGCCCGATGCTAAACGGGCCCGTGCTAGCCCGGCACTATGCCCGTGTCGGGCTTGGGCCGTGATCCAGGCACGCCGTGCCGGCCCGGCACGACCCGTTTAAACGGTAAGCACGGCCGGCCCGACTCCACGGTAAACCCCCCGCGCCCGCCCCCCACCCAGTCACACCGCACACGCACACAGCCGCACACCCAGGTCAGGTCCCCTCCCCTCGTCTCCCTCGCCCCGTCGCCCGTTCCCCTCCCTCGTCTCCCTCGCCCAGATCTCCTCGCCCAGGCGCGGAGGCACCCAACTCTGTCGACGTCGATGCGTCGGCCGTCGGCCACCGTGCTTCCTGGATCCTCCGTCCTCGGCACGTCGTCGGCATCCTGGCTCCTCCGTGCTCAATCGACCTCGCGCGAGCGCCGGTGGACTGGATCTGCTCCGGTGCTTCCCCCTCCTCTTCTCCGGACTCCGGTGGACTGGATCTGCGGATCTGCCTCTCCTCTGTCCTCTCCATCTCCGGTGGACTGGTTCTCCTCTCCTCCGTCTCTGGATCTGATCTGGTAAGGTAAATCCCTCCACCTCTCCGCTCTCCGGTGGACTGGGTCACAGCCGGCTGCCTGTTTGGCCATCTATACCGTGTGTTTGTGCTCATTTAGTCTCTCTGTTCTTCTATCTGGCTCTGTGTCCCTGGATCTGCCGTCGTCGGTGCATTGGTGTCTCCTCCGTCTCTGGATCTACTCCCTAAACATTGTTCTTGGTAATCGCCGACGGAACTGGTGCTCCGGCCTTCGGCCAAGGTATGATCTGCAAACCCTAAACCCTAATCACCTCTGTCTCTATCAGCTCTACTCTCCTAATCCCCTCTATCCTGATCTAATCGCAGGCCATGAGGGACCTGGTGCCGGCGATGGATCGTCGATACGATCCGACCTCCATTAACCATGAACTGGTGTTGATGGGTCAAGTCCTAGACGATGTGGACGACGTGCACGATGGTCTGGAGGATCTCTTTGGTTCCACTGCCCCTACCCCTACCCCTACCATCAACCTCGGCGACGACAATGTCGCTGCCGAGGGCGAGGCTCCCCCAGATGGCAGTGGTGCTGCTACTGCGACTGCCTCCACTACGGCAAGCACGGGTAGGAAGAGAAAATGCACATCCGATGTCTGGGAGGACATGGATAAGATTTTCGCCACTGAAAATGGAGTGGAGGTAAGAGTAGGAGCTAGATGTCATTTCTGCAAGAAAGAACTTGCTGCACGTTCTACCATTGGCACTGGCCATTTGGCTCGGCACAGGGAAAAATGCAAACGGCTCCATGGCCGCACTGGTAACCAGTCCATGCTTAGATACAATGCTGATGGTAGTGTTTTTCGTTGGGAATATATTGCTGAAGTTGCTCGTGTTCAGTTATGTCGTTTGATTGCTAGGTTAGACCTTCCATTATGCTTTGCTGATTGTGATGCATTTGATGTCTATATTAAAACTGCCCATAATCCTAGACATTGCAATGTTTCTAGGCAAACTACAACTAGAGATATGGAAAAGTACTTTAAAGAAAGACATGCTATAGTGGCTGAAAAACTGAAATCTGTTACTTCTGTTGCTTTAACATCTGATATCTGGAGTGGCAATGCTAAAGAAGATTATTTATCTGTTGTTGCACATTTTGTTAACTCTGATTGGCAGTTAGAAAAAAGAATTCTTGCTATGCGTCTCATTGATTGTTCCCACTCTGGCAACAACATTGCAGAGAGGATTTATGCTGTTGTTCAAGAATATGAATTAAGTGATAAGGTTTTCTCCATTACTTTAGATAATGCATCTGCTAACACAAGAGCAATGGACCACCTAGCACCTTTGCTATCTGGTTACATTGGTTCTTTGTTATTGCGTCAACGTTGTGCATGCCATATCATTAACCTTGCTGTGCATGCCACATTTGAGGAACTAAAACCTTACCTTGAAGATTTTAGAACTGCCATCTCTTTTTTGAACTCATCCAACCAAAGAATTGCTGCATATAAAAGTTTTTGTGTTGCTATGGGAGTAAGACCTCGTAAGTTTGGTTTAGACATGGATGTGAGATGGAACTCTACCTATCTTATGCTAAAGCATCTCATACCTTACAAGAGCACATTCTCTGTGTTTATTCAGACACACTACCACCCTAGAGAAGAGGGTGCTACACTCTTAACTGATGCACATTGGTATGTTGGTGAGAAAATATTGGAGTTCCTTGAAAGGTTCTATGATTCTACTGTTGTGATGTCTGGTGTCTATTATCCCACTTCACCTCTAATGTTGCACCACATTCTGCATATTAATAAGCACATGAATATGTATGAGAATGATAACTTGCTTAGACATGTAGTTGTCCCAATGAAAGACAAATTCTTAAAGTACTGGGGAACAATTCCTTACCTATATGCATTTGCATTTATACTTGACCCTAGAGCTAAAATGAGAGGTTTCAACAATGTCCTTGCACTGTTGTCTCAACTTTCACATTCTGATTACTCTAGTTATCTAACTTCTGTGAGGGCTGAGTTGAATGATTTATTCAATAAATATGATGACAAATTTGGTTCTGTGAGGTTGCAGAGGCCTTCAAATGCTACCCCTGGTGAAGGTAAGAGCAAATATGCTTGGGATTTGGTGTTTGGTGGTGGTGCAGATTGCATTGGTACCAGTTCTTCAATGGGACTAAGTGCTGGTCTTGGTGCCAGTTCTTCCTATGGTTCTGGGCTTGGTCTTGCTGCTGGTTCTGGGCTTCGTCCTGAACTCTCAAGAAGAACATCAGCTAGTGCTTTGCTTCATGCAGCAAGTACTCCTGGTATTTCTGGTTCTGAACTGGCAGCTTATCTCGATAGTGACACTGTTCAGAAGTTTGATGATGACTTCAATCTCCTAGACTGGTGGCATGATCATAAACTCACATATCCAGTACTTTCAATCTTAGCTAAAGATATAATTTCTGTTCCCGTCTCTACTGTGAGTTCAGAATCAGCATTTAGTCTTGTAGGTAGGGTCATCGAGGAGCGGCGACGTCGACTTGGCTCAGGAATGGTGGAGATGCTTTCTTTGCTCAAGGACTGGGAGGCAGCTGATGCAAGGATGCAGCACACAACAGAAGACAAAAACCTGGAGGAGTCCTTCAAAGATCTGTTCCTTGATTAATATGTTCTGTGCTTGTTTCTGCCATGTGCATATGTAACTGAAGTATGCCCTATGAACTCTGTGATGAACTAAGTGATGAAAGTATGAAATTAATGAGCTGGGCTGTACTCTTTTCCTATCTAGGGTTTCTCACGAGGTGTGAGTTTTACCTAGATAGGTTTTTAACGAGGCAGCCATTGCACCAGCTCAAAATTATTAATATCTGTTCTGTGAATTGTGATGATCTGATGATCCTAATGTGATCTGATCTGATCTGTGTTGACCAGATATGTGTTGATGTGTATTGTGTAATCTGAGGTGAAGGACTTGTGATTTATATCATTAAACTGATGTGTAATTTGGTATTTTTAATCTGAACTGTGATTTTGGCTCTGTGGATGTGTGTTTGAATGGAGCGGGCTTATGGGCCGGCCCGGCACTGACGTGCCGTCGGGTAAACGGGCCGGCACGGCACGTTTTCAAATTGGTCGTGCCGTGCTTGGGCCTAGTCCCAGGCACGTCGGGCGGCCCGGCCCGGCACGATTAAGTAAACGGGCCTAACGTGCTCGTGCCTGTCGTGCCAGGCCCTTATCGGGCTCGGGTCGGGTCGGGCCGTGCCGCCCGTTTGGCCATCTATACATGTATGGCGACCGGTTACGCCTGGGTTTGTTACGCGTCACAAACGAGAAGAATACGACAATGAAGAATGTTCTAGCGACCCAGGCTTTGTGAAACTTTGGTTCGAGAAACATACGGCTTGATGCCACCCTGTTTGTGGCTGAGTGCTGAGACGATGATGATGGCAAGGTGGCCCACAAGTCAGCGACCCAAGAGCACGATCGTGCGGACACCGTGTTTGTTTGCATTGACATCACTGCTAAGATCAAGCTGAGGTAAGCTCCTTCAAAGGAATAAAGAAATAGAAAAGAATGAATTAAAGAAAAACAACCGTGTAGGCACATGGTACGGGCCACGTTGAAGGGGTGGTGGACTGGGTTAGGATGGTTGGCCAGTTCGGCCGTAGTAGGTTTCTTTTTTAATTTTTCATTTACTTTTTTTTTGTTTCTATATTCTCAAATTTTCAGTTTTCGAATCTAATTTCAAACCTGAGTTTATGCCTCAAAATTTAATGCATAGACAAAACTCCAGAATGATGCAAAGCAAAATTTTATATGAATTATTTTATTCATCTAATTAGGCAAATGTTTCAAATATGCAAAACACATATTATTTATTTTAGGAAGACATTATTTTGAATGTGTAGCCAAATTAAAAGTATATTAAAAATTCAATATTCATTACTTATTTGTCTTTTTTAAGGGAAATGACCTCTAGTGTAAAATATTTATTAAGAGATTGTTTTAACATAATTCTTTTAGAGAATACATCTAAATATATAGTTCAACCAAGGATAATTTGATCCATATAAGATATTTTATTTAACCTCCTGTTTCAAAAGATATTTATTCTACGAGAGGTGGCCTAAAAGGTAAGGCAATTCTTATTAAATTTTATTTTACTTCAAAACCTTTTCAAAATCCAAAATAGAATTTTAGGGTGCTACAGACTCGCTCGACCTCCAATTGCCCTCACTGGCACGCACACACCCTGGAGAACCCGATGGGCGACAACACAAGGCCCGACGAGGGTGTTATACGTAAGGGAACGGTGGTGGCGAGCTTGGTCTGCAGAGGGTTGGGGACGACGAGAGGAGGCGTGAGAGCTGGTTATTTATAGCCCCGAGAGAAGGAGAGTCCGGGAGCCATGGGAGAAGAATCGGGCGGATCCTAACGAACCCAGCAGGATTCGCGTGGTTCTGTTCCGCGGTGTGCGCACGGTGGAGAAGATTCCGCATAGGGTTGCAGCGTTGAAGTTGAACAGGAGTTGGTGAGAGCACCTAGAGGGGGGGTGAATAGGTGATCCTGTAAAACTTGAAAAACTTAAGCCACAAACTTGGTTAAGCGTTAGCACAGTAAATGCCAAGTTGCTAGAGAGGAATCTCAAAAACACAATAACCACAAGAAATCAATCACAGAGATGGCACAGTGGTTATCCCGTGGTTCGGCCAAGACCAACGCTTGCCTACTCCACGTTGTGGCGTCCCAACGGACGAGGGTTGCAATCAACCCCTCTCAAGCGGTCCAAAGACCCACTTAAATACCACGGTGTTTTGCTTGCTTTTACTCAATCCCGTTTGCGAGGAATCTCCACAACTTGGAGCCTCTCGCCCTTACACTTTAAGATCACAAAGAAACACGGAGCAAGGGAGGGATTAGCAACGCACTCAAGACAAGAAATCACAGCAACACCACGCACACAAGTCGCAAAGAGAGCTCACAACACAACTCAAAGAGTTCACTACTCAATTAGAGCTCTAATTGCTATCGCAAAGAATCAAAGGCACGGAATCGATGTCTTGGTGCTTAGGAATGTTGTAGGGATGCTTGGTGTACTCCTCCATGCGCCTAGGGGTCCCTTTTATAGCCCCAAGGCAGCTAGGAGCCGTTGAGAGCAATCTAGGAAGGCTGATCTTGCCTTCTGTCGACTGCACACCGGACACTGTCCGGTGCCCGATTCCTTTCCATAAATGGCGCAGTCGACCGTTGGCAGGCTGAGAGCCGTTGGCGCACTGGACATGTCCGGTGCACACCGGACAGTCCGGTGCCTTCTTCTAGCCGTTGGCTCGGCCACGTGTCCCGCGCAGATTGCGCGGCCGACCGTTGGCCCGGCCGACCGTTGGCTCACCGGACAGTCCGGTGCACACCGGACAGTCCGGTGAATTATAGCCGTACGTCGCCGATGAATTCCCGAGAGCGACGAGTTCTCCTGTGAACGGCCCACCGGACAGTCCGGTGCACCACCGGACAGTCCGGTGAATTATAGCCGTACACCGCCGTCGAAGTCCCGAGAGCAGCCACTTTGCCCAAGCCAGCCTGGCGCACCGGACACTGTCCGGTGCACCACCGGACAGTCCGGTGCTCCAGACCGAGCAAAGTCTTGGCTGCTCGAGCCAAGGCATTTCCAGTTGGTCTTTTCCTGTTTCCAGCACTTAGACACAATACATTAGTCTCTAAAACAATGTACTAAGTCTGAGAAACATACCTTTATCCTTGATTTGTACTTTGTCCACCATTTTACACTTAGGCACTTGTGTTGGACACTAAATCAACAAAATACTTAGAAATGGCCCAAGGGCACATTTCCCTTTCAATCTCCCCCTTTTTGGTGATTTATGCCAACACAACATAAAGCAAGTAGAACAAATACAAAATCAATTCAAATAAGAACTCAAATGGTTTTGATTCAAATTTGACATATATGGATCACTCTATGCCACCACTTGGTTTGTTTTTGCAAATCAAACTCAAATTCCTATCTCTAAGTCAAATCCACTTGTAGAGACATAAAGAGAGGTTTTCCAAAGAAATTTGATCAAGGATTTCAAAAACTCCCCCTTTTTCCCATAATCAACACTTCTCCCCACAAGAGGCCAACTTTTGACATAAGAGACAATAAAAGAGTTTTGACACCTAAAAGCTCTAATCTACTATTTTCAAAATTTCTCAAGTGGTAGCTGATCCGTCTATTGCTTTGGCCTTTATTTTCTCCCCCTTTGGCATCAAGCACCAAAACGGGATCAATCTTGGCCCTTTAACCCCATTGCCTCACCAAAATCTTCAAATAAGAACACAAAGGCAATAAGAGTACATGAGATGAACTTGGAATAAGTTACCCTCTCATCGGAGTGCAGTGGAAGTCTTTCATGGTCCAAGTCCACCTTTTCCCTTTCAAATCTCCTTTGAGACTAAAACAAACAAACTCGAGCATATGGTTAGTCTCAAAGGGTCAAGTTGTAGCACAGCTCCCCCTAAATATGTGCATCACTTGCAAAAAGGACTTGTGAGGTCCAGGGAGTGTTTGTACAACTTGAGCACCACAATAAGCAACAAAATGCAGAATGAACATGATCAAAGGCATAAACACATGTATGCTACAATTCAATCCAAGTTCCACGAATCTAGGACATTTAGCTCACTACGCAGCCTGCAAAAGGTCTTTTCATCTAAAGGCTTAGTGAAGATATCGGCTAGCTGGTTCTCGGTGCTAACATGAAACACTTCGATATCTCCCTTTTGCTGGTGGTCTCCCAAAAAGTGATGCCGGATGTCAATGTGCTTTGTGCGACTGTGCTCAATAGGATTTTCCGCTATTCGGATAGCACTCTCATTGTCACATAGGAGTGGGACTTTGCTCAGATTGTAGCCAAAGTCCCTGAGGGTTTGCCTCATCCAAAGTAGTTGCGCGCAACACTATCCTGCGGCAACGTACTCGGCCTCAGCGGTGGATAGGGCAATGGAGGTTTGTTTCTTAGAGTTCCACGACACCAGGGACCTTCCTAAGAATTGGCACGTCCCCGATGTACTCTTCCTATCGACCTTACATCCAGCATAGTCGTAATCTGAGTACCCAATCAAGTCAAAGTTAGACCCCTTTGGATACCAGATCCCGAAGCAAGGCGTAGCGACTAAATATCTAAGAATTCGCTTCACAGCCACTAAGTGACACTCCTTAGGATCGGATTGAAATCTAGCACACATGCATACGCTAAGCATAATATCCGGTCTACTAGCACATAAATAAAGCAAAGAACCTATCATGGACCGGTATGCTTTTTGATCAACGGACTTACCACCTTTGTTGAGGTCGGTGTGTCCGTCGGTTCCCATCGGCGTCTTTGCGGGCTTGGCGTCCTTCATCCCAAACCTCTTTAGCAAATCTTGCGTGTACTTCGTTTGGGAGATAATGGTGCCGTCCTTGAGTTGCTTCACTTGGAACCTAAGGAAGTAGTTCAACTCGCCCATCATCGACATCTCAAATTTCTGCGTCATCACCCTGCTAAACTCCTCACAAGACTTTTGGTTAGTAGAACCAAATATTATGTCATCGACATAAATTTGGCACACAAAAAGATCACCATCGCAAGTCTTAGTAAAAAGAGTTGGATCGGCTTTCCCGACCTTGAAAGCATTTGCAATTAAAAAGTCTCTAAGGCATTCATACCATGCTCTTGGGGCTTGCTTAAGTCCATAGAGCGCCTTAGAGAGCTTACACACGTGGTCGGGGTACCGTTCATCCTCGAAGCCAGGGGGTTGCTCCACGTACACCTCCTCTTTGATCTGCCCGTTGAGGAAAGCGCTCTTCACATCCATTTGGTACAACCTGAAAGAATGGTGAGCGGCATATGCTAGCAAAATACGAATTGATTCTAGCCTAGCCACAAGAGCGAAAGTCTCCTCAAAGTCCAAACCTGCGACTTGGGCATAACCTTTTGCCACAAGTCGAGCCTTGTTCCTTGTCACCACCCCGTGCTCGTCCTGTTTGTTGCGGAACACCCACTTGGTTCCCACAACATTTTTCTTGGGACGAGGCACCAGTGTCCAAACTTCATTGCGCTTGAAGTTGTTGAGTTCCTCCTGCATGGCCAATACCCAGTCCGGATCTAGCAAGGCCTCTTCTACCCTGAAAGGCTCAATAGAAGAGACAAAGGAGTAATGCTCACAAAAATTAACTAATCTCGAGCGAGTAGTTACTCCCTTGCTAATATCACCCAATATTTGGTCGACGGGATGATCCCTTTGGATCGTCGCTCGAACTTGGGTTGGAGGTGCCTGAGGTGCTTCTTCCTCCTCAACTTGAACATCCTGTGCTCCCCCTTGATCATGCGCCTCCACTTGAGGTACCTGTTCGTCATCTTGGGTTGGGGGATGCACCATAGTTGAGGAAGATGGTTGATCTTGCTCCAATTGTTCCTGAGGCCGTACATCTCCAATCGCCATGGTGCGTATTGCGGCTGTTGGAACGTCTTCTTCATCTACATCATCAAGATCAACAACTTGCTTTCTTGGAGAGCCATTAGTCTCATCAAATACAATGTCGCTAGAGACTTCAACCAAACTCGATGATTTGTTGAAGACCCTATACGCCTTTGTATTTGAATCATAACCTAATAAAAACCCTTCTACAGCTTTGGGAGCAAATTTGGAATTCCTACCCTTCTTCACTAGAATGTAGCATTTACTCCCAAATACACGAAAGTACGATACATTGGGTTTGTTACCAGTTAGCAGCTCGTATGAGGTGTTCTTGAGGAGGCGGTGAAGATAGACCCTGTTGATGGCGTGGCAAGCCGTGTTCACGGCTTCCGACCAAAAACACTCGGGGGTCTTGAACTCTCCAAGCATAGTCCTCACCATATCAATGAGCGTCCTATTCTTCCTCTCTACCACACCATTTTGCTGAGGTGTGTAGGGAGCGGAGAACTCGTGCTTGATCCCCTCCTCCTCAAGGAACTCCTCCACTTGAAGATTCTTGAATTCGGACCCGTTGTCGCTCCTTATCTTCTTCACCTTGAGCTCAAACTCATTTTGAGCTCTCCTGAGGAAGCGCTTGAGGGTCCTTTGGGTTTCAGACTTATCCTGCAAAAAGAACACCCAAGTGAAGCAGGAAAAGTCATCAACAATAACTAGACCATACTTACTTCCTCCTATGCTCAGATAGGTGACGGGTCTGAAGAGGTCCATATGCAGCAGCTCCAGAGGTCTTGAAGTGGTCATCACATTCTTGTTGTGATGTGCTCCTCCCACCTGTTTCCCTGCTTGACAAGCTGCACAAGGTCTATCTTTTTCGAAATGAACATTGGTTAGACCTATCACGTGTTCTCCCTTTAGAAGCTTGTGGAGGTTCTTCATCCCCACATGTGCTAAGCGGCGATGCCACAACCAGCCCATGCAAGTCTTAGCCATTAAGCATGCATCTAGACCGGCCTCTTCTTTTGCAAAATCAACTAAGTAAAGTTTGCCGTCTAGTACACCCTTAAAAGCTAGTGAACCATCACATCTTCTAAAGACAGACACATCTACATTTGTAAATAAACAATTATATCCCATATTACATAATTGACTGACGGATAGTAAATTATATCCAAGAGACTCAACTAAAAACACATTAGAGATAGAGTGCTCATTAGATATTGCAATCTTGCCTAAACCTTTCACCTTGCCTTGGTTCCCATCACCGAATATGATTGAATCTTGGGAATCCTTATTCTTGACGTAGGAGGTGAACATCTTCTTCTCCCCCGTCATATGGTTTGTGCATCCGCTGTCGATAATCCAGCTTGAGCCCCCGGATGCATAAACCTGCAAGGCAAATTTAGGCTTGGGTCTTAGGTACCCAACTCTTGTTGGGTCCTACAAGGTTAGTCACAATTTCCTTAGGGACCCAAATGCGAGTTTTATCACCCTTGCATTTTGCCCCTAACTTCCTAGCAACTATCTTCCTATCCTTTCTACAAATAGCAAAGGAAGCATTCAAAGCATGATAAATTGTAGAGGGACCATTCATAACTTTCCTAGGAGCATGAACAAAATTCTTTCTTGGCACATGATGAATATTTTTCCTAGGCATATCTCTACAATGCATATAGGAAGAACTGGAAGCATACATAGCATAAGAATCATAGGCATGTGAATCAAAAGCGTTACAACTCCTATGAGACTGTCTTCTATCATTGTACATAAAAGCATGGTTCTTTTTAGTACTACTTGCCATAGGGGCCTTCCCTTTCTCCTTGGCGGAGATGGGAGCCTTATGGCTTGTTAAGTTCTTGGCTTCCCTCTTGAAGCCAAGCCCATCCTTAATGGAGGGGTGTCTACCAATCGTGTAGGCATCCCTAGCAAATTTTAGTTTATCAAAATCACTTTTGCTAGCCTTAAGTTGGGCATTAAGACTAGCCATTTCATCATTTAATTTTGCAATAGAAGCTATGTGTTCACTACAAGCATCAATATCAAAATCTTTACATCTATTGCAAATAACAACATTTTCTACACAAGTTGTTGATTTACTAGCTATTTCTAACTTAGCATTCAAATCATCATTAATGCTCCTTAAGCTAGAAATTGTCTCATGGCAAGAAGATAATTCACAAGAAAGCATTTCATTTCTCTTAACTTCTAAGGCATGAGATTTTTGTGCTTCTATAAATTTGTCATGTTCTTCATACAACAAATCTTCTTGTTTTTCTAGAAGCCTATTCTTATCATTCAAGGCATCAATTAATTCATTAATTTTATCTACCTTGGTTCTATCTAGGCCCTTAAATAGACATGAATAATCTATTTCATCCTCATCACTAGATTCGTCCTCACTTGAAGAAGCATAAGTAGAGTCTCGAGTACACACCTTCTTCTCCCTTGCCATAAGGCATGTGTGACGCTCGTTGGGGAAGAGGGATGACTTGTTGAAGGCGGTGGCGGCGAGTCCTTCATTGTCGGAGTCGGAGGAGGAGCAATCCGAATCCCAGTCCTTTCCTAGATGTGCCTCGCCCTTTGCCTTCTTATAGTTCTTCTTCTTCTCCCTCTTGTTCCCTTGGTCCTGATCACTATCATTGTCGGGACAGTTAGCAATAAAATGACCAAGCTTATTGCATTTGAAGCATGAGCGCTTCCCCTTGGCTTTGGTCTTGCTTGGCTGTCCCTTGCGACCTTTAAGCGTCGTCTTGAATCTTTTGATGATGAGGGCCATCTCTTCATCATTAAGTCCGGCCGCCTCAATTTGTTCCACCTTGCTAGGTAGCGCCTCCTTGCTTCTTGTTGCCTTGAGAGCAAGGGGTTGCAGCTCGTTGATCGGACCATTCAAAGCGTCGTCCACGTACCTTGCCTCCTTGATCATCATCCGCCCGCTCACGAATTTTCCAAGGACTTCTTCGGGCGACATTTTGGTGTACCTGGGATTCTCAAGAATATTATTCACCAAATGAGGATCAAGAACGGTAAAGGACCTTAGCATCAGTCAGACGACGTCGTGGTCCGTCCATCGCGTGCTTCTGTAACTCCTTATTTTGTTTATAAGGGTCTTGAGCCGGTTGTATGTTTGAGTTGGCTCCTCGCCCCTTATCATCGTGAACCGTCCAAGCTCGCCCTCCACCAACTCCATTTTGGTGAGCAAGGTGACGTCGTTCCCCTCATGAGAAATCTTGAGGGTGTCCCAGATCTGCTTGGCGTTATCCAAGCCGCTCACTTTGTGGTATTCATCCCTGCACAATGAAGCTAGAAGAACAGTAGTAGCTTGTGCATTCTTATGAATTTGTTCATTAATGAACATGGGACTACCCGAACTATCAAAGTGCATTCCACTCTCTACAATCTCCCATATACTAGGATGGAGAGAGAATAGGTGAGTACGCATTTTGTGGCTCCAAAATCTGTAGTCCTCCCCATCAAAGTGTGGAGGCTTGCCGAGAGGAATGGAGAGCAAATGTGAATTTGAACTTTGCGGAATACGAGAGTAGTCAAAAGAAAAGTTCGAATTAACCGGTTTCCTTCTCTCGTAGTCGTTGTGGTCGTCGTCCTTTTGGGAGGAAGTAGACTCATCGCTGTCGTCGTAGTAGACGATCTCCTTGATGCGCCTCGTCTTCTTCTTCTTCCCTTCCTTCCGTCTATGGCCCGAGCCGGAGTTGGTAGGCTTGTCGTCCTTCGGCTCATTGACGAAGGATTCCTTCTCTTTATCGTTGATCACGATACCCTTCCCCTTAGGATCCATCTCTTCGGGCGGTTAGTCCCTTTGTGAAGAGAATGGCTCTGATACCAATTGAGAGCACCTAGAGGGGGGGTGAATAGGTGATCCTGTAAAACTTGAAAAACTTAAGCCACAAACTTGGTTAAGCGTTAGCACAGTAAATGCCAAGTGGCTAGAGAGGAATCTCAAAAACACAATAACCATAAGAAATCAATCACAGAGATGGCACAGTGGTTATCCCGTGGTTCGGCCAAGACCAACGCTTGCCTACTCCACGTTGTGGCGTCCCAACGGACGAGGGTTGCAATCAACCCCTCTCAAGCGGTCCAAAGACCCACTTGAATACCACGGTGTTTTGCTTGCTTTTACTCAATCCCGTTTGCGAGCAATCTCCACAACTTGGAGCCTCTCGCCCTTACACTTTAAGATCACAAAGAAACACGGAGCAAGGGAGGTATTAGCAACGCACTCAAGACAAGAAATCACAGCAACACCACGCACACAAGTCGCAAAGAGAGCTCACAACACAACTCAAAGAGTTCACTACTCAATTAGAGCTCTAATTGCTATCGCAAAGAATCAAAGGCGCGGAATCGATGTCTTGGTGCTTAGGAATGTTGTAGGGATGCTTGGTGTACTCCTCCATGCGCCTAGGGGTCCCTTTTATAGCCCAAGGCAGCTAGGAGCCGTTGAGAGCAATCTAGGAAGGCTGATCTTGCCTTCTGTCGACTGGCGCACCGGACAGTCCGGTGCACACCGGACACTGTCCGGTGCCCGATTCCTTTCCATAAATGGCGCAGTCGACCGTTGGCAGGCTGAGAGCCGTTGGCGCACTGGACATGTCCGGTGCACACCGGACAGTCCGGTGCCTTCTTCTAGCCGTTGGCTCGGCCACGTGTCCCGCGCAGATTGCGCGGCCGACCGTTGGCCCGGCCGACCGTTGGCTCACCGGACAGTCCGGTGCACACCGGACAGTCCGGTGAATTATAGCCGTACGTCGCCGATGAATTCCCGAGAGCGACGAGTTCGCCTGTGAACGGCCCACCGGACAGTCCGGTGCACCACCGGACAGTCCGGTGAATTATAGTCGTACACCGCCGTCGAAGTCCCGAGAGCAGCCACTTTGCCCAAGCCAGCCTGGCGCACCGGACACTGTCCGGTGCACCACCGGACAGTCCGGTGCTCCAGACCGAGCAAAGTCTTGGCTGCTCGAGCCAAGGCATTTCCAGTTGGTCTTTTCCTGTTTCCAGCACTTAGACACAATACATTAGTCTCTAAAACAATGTACTAAGTCTGAGAAACATACCTTTATCCTTGATTTGTACTTTGTCCACCATTTTACACTTAGGCACTTGTGTTGGACACTAAATCACCAAAATACTTAGAAATGGCCCAAGGGCACATTTCCCTTTCAGTTGGGCCCATCGGTCAGTGGGAAAGCGAGCAGCGCGTGCGGTAGAGTGGACGCCTGGCGAGCGGGTCCGGCTTGCCAATGACCCATCGTTCGGTGATTGTGGCGCTGAGACGGGCCGGGCGCGCGTACGAGTGAAGTGGACCGGTTTGCGTGCACGGGGAAATAGTGGATGGGCTGAATTCCAGTCACAAGGCCCAATACGGGTGATTTCCCCATTTCTTTTTCTTTTCTTCCTCAAAAACATGATTTGACAATGTTTTCCAAGTGGATTATGTGAACAGGTATCTTCGGACTCAGAATTATGAACATAAAGCACGGTCAGGACGAAGCCTGAACCAGACGAAGGACGAGCTGATTACCAAGTTCTACGAAGGTGCACAGCCGAAGCTGTGTGCAAGGAAGCTTCGTCGCGATAGCGGAAAGGGGAACCGACTTAAAGATGAAAAGACTACGTGGGCCTTGACAGATTTCCATAAGTCATTAACAAATGTAATGGACGTGGATGTAATTTTACGTGGGCTGTGTCCCGCGTCTATAAATAGATGAACAGTACTCCCGTACTGTTCACGCTGACTTGGCATTGGCATTTGCGTCACGCTTGTACTTTTTACCTTCTCTCAAGACCGAAGGTACATTTGTAATTTGTAATCATTTCTATTTCTCTGTGTTAATAAAATAGAAATGATTCTATGATTTACATTTCATGTTTTGTATGAATCCTTCGTTATTACTTGTTATATTTACGAAGGTATGGCTCTTGTGACCTTCGTCCGGAACTCATTATTCCCGAAGGGGAATAATGTTTGGTAGGACGAAGGGCCTTAACATTTAACACTTTTTATGTTGCCTTGTTCTTAATCCGAAGCATTTGAGAACAAGTCCCCAACATTGGCGCCCACCTCCGGTGAACTCACTTCCACTTCGAGTTTTTTGAACACCTTCGGAAGCTGTAGACCTTCGCTATGGCACCGAAGAAAGCTTCAGCGGCTGGGGCTGCAGCACTGCAACCGCTGGACCACAACCAAGAGACCTTCTCTCTTCGGGAGGCTCGAAGCCAGAAGAGAAAGGCCGTCAGCCCGACGCTTCAGGAGGAAGAGCTCGACCAAGAAATCAGCGATATGGAGATACTACATCAACAGGTGCAGAGGAAGAAGGAGAAGATGGCCCGGCTAGCTGAGTTGCAACGGCAAATAGACGAAGCCTCTGAGGAAGTTCGCCATCTTACTCACGATGAGCAAAACAGAAGGCCTCAGCAGAAAGACCTTCATCAGGAGGGCTTCGTCAACGAAGATGACTGGTATGACAATTTCCATCAGGGAAATTTTGTTTTCGATGATGCTTCTCCTTTGTCCGCTGAGCTGCAGGCTACACCTTGGCCTCCATCCTATAAGCCACCCCAGCTTCCCATGTTCGACGGCCACTCAGACCCGAAGCAGTTCTTAATGAGCTACGAAGCAATAGTATCTTCGTATGGGGGCAATGCTGCAGTCATGGCGAAGTCTTTCGTCATGGCCGTCAGGAATGTTGCTCAGACCTGGTACTCCTCCCTTCGACCAGGAACGATCACCTCATGGCGGAAGCTGAAGGATATGTTGTTAACCAGCTTTCAAGGATTTCAGACGAAGCCGGTCACTGCTCAAGCTTTGTTCCAGTGCACTCAGGACCATGAAGAATACCTTCAGGCGTATGTCAGAAGGTTCTTGCGTTTGAGGGCGCAGGCTCCAACGGTGCCCAATGAAATTGTCATCGAAGCCATGATCAAGGGGCTTCGTCCTGGACCTGCAGCCCAATACTTTGCTAGGAAGCCTCCTCAGACCTTGGAGAAGTTGCTCCAAAAGATGGACGAGTACATTCGTGCTGATAATGACTTTCGCCAAAGAAGGGAGGAGGCCTTCAGATTTTCTGAGATGACCAGGGGCTTCGGGGGAAGATTCTATCCAAGGCATGTCAGGTCCATTCACAACTCCGCTCAAAATGATGACAAGGGGAGTCAGCAGAACAGGCCGCAGTGCTCCTCACAGGCTTCGGGGCAGCAGCAAACTTTCTTTCGGCCACCAGCTCCAAGAGGCAGAGGCGCCAGGGGCTTCGGCGGGAGATTTGGAGATCAACCAAGGAGGACATTTTGCTTATTCTGCGGTGAGAACAAGGGCCATACCACCAGGATGTGCCATGTTACCATCCAGAAACAAAAGGAGCTAGCAGAAGCTGCAGCGCAACAGGGACAGCCGAAGCAGGTCATGCATACTGCTTCGTACCATCAGCCTTACATCCCGGAGTACGTGGGCAACCACCCTGCAGTTTCTGTAGCTTCGGCAAGTCAACCTCAAGCTTCATGGCAACAGCCCCCGCCCCCACCTCCGCTGCAACAAGGCCAGCAGCCAGAAGGGAGCCAGTATGTTCCGCACCAAAGGGACCTCAGAGAGCAATCTGAAGCCCGTACAGTCAACAGTACTGTGCCGGAGTCGAAGCACATTTATTGACAAATATCCTACTTTGATAGCAGTCTTTTCCGTTTAAGTTCTGTTTTCGGTGTAATAAAGAACATTTCAGTTTTCATATAATAGTTTCGTGGTTGGTTATCAGAAAAACCTATCTTCTCTACAGGCTTAAGTTGCTGAAGCTTAAAAATTTGCAGTAACAAGGAGGGTCTTCGGATTATTAAAAATCCTTCGAAGCAACAAGAAGTCGTTCTAAGGAGCGCAGAGTAAGTTGCCGAAGTTACAAAAAGCCGTTCCAAAGGGAGCGCAATGTAAGTTTTTTGCTCCAAAGACGTTCCTAAGGGAATGCAGAGCATACAGCGAAAAGTCAACGCTGATACCGCCTAAGTAAAAGGCGAAGAAGCTCCAAAGACGTTCCTAAGGGAATGCAGAGCTTATACCGTCTAAGTAAAAGGCGAAGAAGCTCCAAAGACGTTCCTAAGGGAATGCAGAGCTTATACCGTCTAAGTAAAAGGCGAAGAAGCTCCAAAGACGTTCCTAAGGGAATGCAGAGCTTACGAATATATTTTGTGTGTATCTTCGGAACAAATGTCATTTGCATAACATAACATCATCACATCATTTTGCATAACATAAGCATCATACATCATATTGCATTTGGCAAAAGAAGGGGACACAGTATCAACCTTCGAAAGGATGCTTTGAGAAAGTGAAAATTGTGTAAAGTCACGAGGGAATACAATGATAATCTTCGGAATACAGCTTCGGAGAATATTTTTACGAAGCATGGACGAGCTTCATCAGAGCAATATCGAACTTGTATAGCTTCGGAGAATGTTTTCATGAAGCATGAACGTGTTCCATCAGAATAATTCTAACGGAGAATGTCTTCTTCACGAAGCATGAAAAGAAGGGAAGGTGTTTTTTCGCCGAAGGCTCAAAAATGGTATGTATGTAGAGTTTCATGCATCGTAAAGAATTGAATAATGAAAAGAGACTTGTATATTACATTCGAATGTACAAAATGTTACATAGATCACACTTTAAATGTTTTTTCTAAATAGCATCTAGTCTTCTCTTAATACTGCTTCGGCGGCTTCATTTAGAAGTTGATCAACAACTTTGTCCATGATAGTTTCGGCCATTTGTTTAATTTCATCATCCCCTTTTGTGTGGGGGTCGGCAGTCGATCCAGCAGCTTCTGAGGGAAGAGAACGTTTCTTCATTACTATTACAAACCGTGAGCAAAGTTTGAAATAAAAATTACAACACAATAAGAGCGACTAATTGGTACCTAATTGCCTTTCGGGCTCTGTACTCCTTTCGGCAGCTTCTGCCACTTTCCTAGCATCATGGATGCCTTTTTCGCTCCTTTGGATGATTTCTTGCGCCATTCCTCGGCCGCCGTCGTTCCAGATATCAGTAAAAAATTTGCCACCAACCACGCTTGCTTCGGCCGAGGGGTCCTTGATGTCTTCGGAAGATAAGGTAGCTTCGGACTGAGCTAAAAATTTTACATGCTCGCAACCTTTTTCTCTAAGACAGAAGCAATTCCTCTGGCGCCCGAAAAAGCGCAGATGTCGCCACGACTGCTCAGGATCTCCTCGAAGGCCTCTGCTTCGTGACTAATCCATTCCAGTGGACCTTCAGGATTGCCTCGAGAGAAATTCTCTTCGCTGGAAAAGGCGCCCACGCTGGCGAAGCTGGTTTTAATTTTATTCACGCATTCTACAGATTTAACATAACATTTCCTCTGAGATGCACGAAGCTCTTTAACACTTAACTCCAATTTATTGACCATATAATCACTAAGTTCTCGTTTCGTTTCCTCAAGCACACGTTCCTCTTTGGCTCTAGTTAGCTGTTTCTGAAGATCTTTAATTTCACGTTTTTGAGCTTCGGCCTGAGCTTTTGAAGCAGCTTCGTCCTTCTTCACTTTATCTACCAGTGTAAGCAGAATTTTATCCTTTTCCAGAGCTTCGTTTCTCAGTTTGATAACTTCGGAGCGTAAATTGTTAAACGCAATATCATAGCTTTCATCTTCGGCGCTTTTTTGGGCTCTTAATGCGTTGCTCAGAATCAGGCCCTGTATGAAAAAGAATCCATATAAGAATAAAGGAATGAATTACGCATTAAAAAGTTTTTTCAAACGCTTAATTTCCATACCTTTAGGCTATTATATGCAAGACTGTCTGCGAGATCCTCTTTCGTCATGGCGCATAATCCAGCTTCGAGTTTTGGGAACCCCATGCTTCTAGCCATTTCTCGGCACACGGATAATTCTTTATTGTCTGGGAGACAGTACAGGAAATCATCTTCGTTTGTCCCATTGAATACTACTGCCCCCTTCGGATACTTCAACTCTCTAGCATAGTGATTTGCTTCATAGATTTCTTCTTCAGACAGTTTCTTCCCCGAAGCATGCCGCACGATGTAATCGCGTATGCTGGAGGGAGCTTCGGGGGCGGCAGTGTCAATTTCTTCAACTAAAGCTGGTTCTGATATTTTCTCGGATTGTTCCTTGGCGGGCTCTGAAGGCCCAGCTTCAGCTTCAGCTTCAGCTTCAGCTTCAGCTTGTTGTTTCGAAGCTTCCGTAGATGCTTCAGCGAGTTCAACAGACTCCTTTGCGGTTGTGCTTGAAGACTTAATTGTCTCCAAGACATCCAGCACGTTCACCATTCTTTTTCTTCTTGGGGTCACCAATGGGCCCTTTTGATTTTTTGTTGTGTCGACATTTGTTGAAGGACTTAAAATTTCTGATGTTTTTGGCCCTTCAATCTTCGGTTTTTCTACTGCTGAAGGCGCTTCAGTCTTCTCTTCCATCTTCGGCACTGGAGCTGGTTCTGTAGCTTCAGAGGCCAAAGAAACTTCACCAATGAATTCTGGCACTGTGGCCGGCTCAATAAAGCGTGTCCGATGGGTGAGCACCTTCATCTTTTTTCTTTGAGGCGCTGGCTCACTAGGGGCACTCGTGGTAGCTTCTGTCGCAGGAGAAGTATTTTTCCTTTTGCGACCCAATACCGGATAGTGATAGTCAGGGTACATAAACCCGACTGCGTCAAACACACGGTTGAGCCTTTTCTTCTTTCGGCCTCCGAAGGCTGCTGATAGCGCAGTATTTTCGGCCTTCGAATATGCCCCAAGTAGTTCATCACTTAACGTTTCAATGCTTTTCAGCCAGTCATCATCAGGTTCAACAAATTTATCTGCATATTTGAATGTGTATTTCAGTCTGACCAGTCCGCCTTCGTCGGACTCTTTAATGGTCTCCTTCGGCATTTCCCACTTTTCTGCAAGTGGCCATACCCTGAAGGCAATGTGCTCTTGGACCAAGTCCCTTGTCCCAATGAAAGAGCAGACTATGCCGAAGGCTCTTTGGCATTCCTCGGCTGCTTCGTCCATTTCAACCTTCGGCCTTCGAAGTCCGAAGCGTTGCCAGATGGGGCGCATAATGATACTCTTGACATTTTCTTGCGCTGTTAAGTCATTTTTTACATAGAACCATTCAGTCATCCAGGCTCCGGGCCATCTCTTCCGAAAGGTTGGCACAGGGCGGCTTGACCCGGAGCGGGCACCGAAGCTGTAGCACCCAAAGTTATTGTGATATTGTTCTTTTCCCCACGGCTTCGTCTCATATAACAGTTCATGAATGTTGCAAAAACTTTTAGCATTTGGTTCTAAACATTGGCTTCTTGCAGCCCAGACAAACATCCCCATTCTTATGATAGCTTCAGGAGTAAGTTGATGAAGGTAGACTTGAAATGTTTTCAGTACCTCAATGACAAAGTTGCTCAGGGGGAATCGAAGCCCAGCCTTGAGAAAGCTTCGGAAGATTACAACTTCATCTTCTTCGGGGGTGGGAGAAGTCTTTTCTCTAGCGTCAGCCCTCACAATAGATATATCTCGAAAATACCGCCCCCTCATATTATCAATATGACTCTGCTTGATAGTGGTCTTCCCGAAAACCGTGTGACTTGGCCGCCATGGTCGATCTTCGGCCTCTTCTCCACCACTTTCTACATCATAGCTGTCGCTGTCATCAGTATCTTCGGACAGACCTTCGAGAATCTCTTTGGTGATTTTCTCTGTATTGGTCTCCGCCATCGCAATCAGGAACCCCAGATTCTTCTCTTCCTCGAGACTCAGCTTCGTATCAGCAGGAATCTTTTTACCTTCAGACATCTTCGGAAACGCTAAAAAACTGCTCTCGAGGCCGAAGCTTCAAAATCAAAAAGACCAGCAAATCCTAAAGCACAAGAGCTGAAGATTTAGTGGACCGAAGCAGATGGCAAGTATGTGTACCAAATGAGTTCGCGATGTGATCTTATTTATACGCCCAGGGCGTTGAAAATTGAAAGACCCCGCTTGTCAGTGAATGTTGCTATTCTAGCAAAGGGAAGGTGTTTTTTCGGACCTTCGGCTCAAGGCCTTCGTCCAAATCGCAATCTGAATTTAATATTAACAAATTAATATTGCGAGGGGCTACTGTTGGGGGCCTTCGTCCTCCGAAGGTCCTCAAAAACATGATTTGACAATGTTTTCCAAGTGGATTATGTGAACAGGTATCTTCGGACTCAGAATTATGAACATAAAGCACGGTCAGGACGAAGCCTGAACCAGACGAAGGACGAGCTGATTACCAAGTTCTACGAAGGTGCACAGCCGAAGCTGTGTGCAAGGAAGCTTCGTCGCGATAGCGGAAAGGGGAACCGACTTAAAGATGAAAAGACTACGTGGGCCTTGACAGATTTCCATAAGTCATTAACAAATGTAATGGACGTGGATGTAATTTTACGTGGGCTGTGTCCCGCGTCTATAAATAGATGAACAGTACTCCCGTACTGTTCACGCTGACTTGGCATTGGCATTTGCGTCACGCTTGTACTTTTTACCTTCTCTCAAGACCGAAGGTACATTTGTAATTTGTAATCATTTCTATTTCTCAGTGTTAATAAAATAGAAATGATTCTATGATTTACATTTCATGTTTTGTATGAATCCTTCGTTATTACTTGTTATATTTACGAAGGTATGGCTCTTGTGACCTTCGTCCGGAACTCATTATTCCCGAAGGGGAATAATGTTTGGTAGGACGAAGGGCCTTAACATTTAACACTTTTTATGTTGCCTTGTTCTTAATCCGAAGCATTTGAGAACAAGTCCCCAACATCTATTTTTCCAAATTCAAGGATTCAAATAAATTTAAGTTTCTGGTTTGAACTTCAAATTTTTAAATATCAAACACAAACCTAATGAGAACATAACTTCGACTATTTGCATTAACATTAGTTTTCTTTCTATAGTGCATATTCTTTTCCTTCCCTTCTCTTTTCTTTTCTCCTACCATTTTCAAATTTTAATTTTCAAAATTAAACTTGTCGCATAAATTTGAATACAAATGCAAAAAATACAAGAACCCAACATGGAATGCATATTTCTATATTTATTTATGTGTTATTTGACCAATATAACCCCATTAATTGAATATGCACAAAGAAAAGAAACCCAAATAATCTCCAAAGGTTCCATAATCCCAAAACACCACTCATAAATATATTTATTTATTTTATTATTTTTTCCTTATACAAATTTTGGGCTTTACATTTCTCCCATGTTTGTGCAGCACCAAGCCAAGCTCCCCTAAGTAAAGTTAATCACTACTACTTGGTCTTCAACTCTACTACACAAAGCATGACTCCTAACTGCATAGAATAGCCCCTAGAAGACCCCAAAGTTGGGCCAACAGAATTAATTCTCAATTTGGATAACTGAACCAGTTTCAGTTACATTAACTAACAATCTTGCTATAGGAATTTTAGTCCAAAATCATATATATTAATCACAAAAGAGCTCCAAACTGAGCACCATACTAGAAAATTCAGTTTTCAGCTAACTGAACAAAAAATTCAGTCAATGTCAACTGACAGTCCGTTTTGGGAAGCTTTTACTTCACTTTCCATGCATCATCAAACCTATTCTACTTAAAGAGATTTGTTCACCAGTATATGGTCTTCAATTCTTCTATATAAACCACACTCCAAAGCTTAATGGATCAGCCACAAGGAATCTCCAAAGTTAGTTTTCAAACACTGAAATTCAGACTTAGACACTATTCACCATCTGAAAATTCATAAACTTGACAACCCTTATTTGCATCACTCGTACTCTTAGTAGCGCATAGTTTTAGGGCTGTGACACATAACAAAGGTTGTTCTCCGATAATCATACGACAAGTTTGTTATAGTGACCATAATCTATAGCTCTATGTATTATAAGTTACAGTGCTCCAAACTTGACAAAATGCACTGAAACTCAGCTTCAGAAATTTAACGAAGTCTGAAATTCCCATATCTGACATCCCATCTTTGGACACAGTTTTCATCTAGTTCCATATGGTTCTTGGGTCATGTTGCTTAAGTAACTTTGTACACCTAATGCAACACTTCAACTTTGCTACATTAACCATCTTCGAATTGTTTATAGATTAAAAGTTGCAAAGGTCCAAAGTTAGCTAGTGGATATTATTTCCAACAAATCAACCCTGAATCCAAAACTGAATTCTTGCAATTTACTTCAACTTTTCCTATAGAACATGGAAATATCTACACATGAAATGTTTTTAGTTTATCAAGATCTACAACTTTGGTATATAGTTTTTTAGCAAATTCTTATTGGATGTTGAATTCCACTTTTGGGGCTAGTTTAGGGTTTTAATTGAAATTTTAGACCAAGTAAAATGCATTCTAGGTGTATCAAGCAAGATGATGTTGATGCATATGATGACATGTCAACGTTTTAGTTCTCGTAACACCAAGGGTGTTACAGTAAATCCCATTATTACAGTCTTCGTGTATCGGAGTTAAGATAGATTATGCTATATGTCATATGTGGTATTGAGTGTTCAGGTAATTGAGGCTATATGTGGATGTGATTCTTTAGAATGAATGTCATCAGTCTGCCATGACATGACATGATAGGTGGATGGGCAGGTGTTTTGGTTTCCTTCAATATTTCATAATCTAGGTCTTCCGCGTCAAATTTTCTTCATAGAAGAAGCACAACCAGTAATGCATTGTAGCATTTTGGATGGGCATACTAGACATATTGGTTAGAGTATATATAATCTCATTCAGCATTCATCAAGCAGGTGTATGTCATCTAGAACTGATGACGCAACACTCATTTATCATGAATACACACTAGAATCATGAACCAAACGTACGCAACCTTGTGACTGTGGCATATTCAACTCTCATATTGGATGAGAAGGCTATACATATCAAGTAGGTGTTTATTAGGCTTCATGCCTTGTTTTTGATAAATTAGACTTGCTACCTTTGCTGATGATGAGCATATATAGTCATCGCAAAGAGTGCCCACGATTCTACAAAATCCATAAGAATTGCCTACATTAGATATAATATGAAAAGATCTCGACAAAATGGAGCACCACGCACAACCTATGACCAGAATAGCTCAAGCGACAAAAAATGAAATATGTGAATATATATGACTTATCTATATCATTCATCAGGACAAAACATCATCTACTTGTAGTAGAAACACAAACAATAAGAAACAAAGGGCATATACAGAACAAAGATGCAAGCAAGCATTGTACTCGATAGGGACTTTGTTAGCTATGATGTATGGCTTGCTGCTGCCTGCTGTACACAATGTTAGACGACGGTGGCGGAATGGCTCTCGAGCGATCATTGTACACGAGAGCAGCGTCCACGGAGACCTATTGCATCTGACGGAGAGGGCCCGCGTGTCGGCACGTAGATTGGCCAGCTGACGAACGGGTCCAGTCGGTCAGGGTACAGAGAGCGAGCGCGGTCGCGTGCTGCCCCGTGGGCCCCACATGTTGGCGATGTTTCCTAGGTTTGGGCCGCGTATGGCTAGGGTTTGGTGGGCCGGCCAGGAGAAGCAGCCCAATCTCTGGTTTTCTTCATTCTGTTCTTTTTCTCTTTTTATTCTCCAAATTTAAGTGTTCAAATGAATTTGAATTTCTAGTTTGAATCTCAGATTTTCAGATACCTACTAAAATGATATTATTCTCCCTTTTGTGATCATTGTTATTTATTTATTGTTATCATACATTCTTTAACTCTATTTCTCTCGATTTATTTAGTGCTCTTAATTTGAATTTGAGGCCAGACTTGTTTTCTTATAAATTTGTGTTTGATGTACCAACAAATAAAATCCAGCATGATGCATAAATCTATGTGTTCGAAATTGTTATTTATTTGAAGGAATGTGTCTTATGAATACATCGCATACTCAAAATAAAACTCCTTTATTCCTACCAATGACACAAGTCATGGGTGCACTAATCTAGGGTTTACACATTCCTCGACCCGATGTACTAATCTGCGCGTGGTACTATGAAAAACAGAGAGGGGAACACGGAGAACATGCTAGTGGCTGACTTAACGACGATTGTGCCACGGTGAACTCCGCCCATGCATTCTAGCACCTCCGGCAAGGGGGTTAATCTCCAGCGAGCAATCGAGGCTGCTTCAATGTCGACCCTTTCTTGTCTCTACCGCAAACATGCTCGGTACGATCTTTCGAGGCTCCTAATCCACTCGGTATGTCCTAAATGATGGAGAAGCTACGAATCCACCGTAGCGGTCTGCACCCTCTCTCTCCTATCTCTCAGCATCGTCACATGCCTAGGCTATGGTGCTCTCGATTCCGATGAGGAGTCCCACTTCGACCAAGCGATGGAATCTGCATTCGACATGGGTTCCGTCGAGTGCTCGGTGCTCTTTTCTGTTACGGCTGTGAAGAAAGCGGAGCTGACGTGATGGCCCTACAAATCAGTGAACAAAATTGTGTGCGGCTAGCTTTGGGCAAATGAGTCTCTGGGTGCGCCGGGAGGCTAACCAGCGGGTCCCCCTACTCGGCAAGTGCAACTGAGCGCATGTCCCAAGGAGTTGGGCCGACACGGAGCCTGGAGAGATGGTTTTGGGCCGGGAACGGTGGGATTCGGCCCAGATAAGGGTTTTACTTTTTCCCTCTTTTCTATTTTTATTTTGTTTTCCATTTTTCCACCAAGGTTCAAATCTGTCCCAAGTTCTGCGTATCAAATTTCTAAATGTACAATCAATAAAATCCAGCATGAAATGTAGGTTTCGTTTTATGTATATTTATATTACTATTCTATTTCTTTAAATTAAGCAAACGTTTTTAAATATACACATGCCTTAGGAAAAAGATTAATTTGAAGGTGTGACAAACTTTAGAGGTTAGAGGACAAAAAATGAATACTCCTTACCTATGTACTTGGGTAAATTATAATCCTTTGTATGCTTTAAATTAATCTCTTTAGATAGCATAGATGTTACTTATAAATAAATTCCACAAAAGGATAACTTAATTCGTTTTAGGGCTCTTTTTATTAGAGATCATGCTTATCGTAGGAGAAGTAATTGTAATTCCAATGGTGAAAGGTATTCTAATTTAAAAATTTGGGGAGAACTTTACTAAAAGTATATCATAGGGTTTTCAGGTGTTACACATGTCTATCTATCTGCTGCAGAGGGGTTAACAACAGAAATAGATGATCAAGCCGGCGAGCGGCGACAGTGGCAGAACACTAGTACAAATAAGCTCAAAGCCTGCGGCACGTTCAACTTTTCACTGGCGGTTTCCGTTATCAAACGTCAGTGAAAGAAACAGGTGGGCCCGGCTTTAAAAACCGCCAGTGGAAACCTATTTCCACTGGCGGTTATCTTAACACAACCGCCAGTGGAAATAGGATGTTTCCACTGGCGGTTGATTAAGATAACCGCCAGTGGAAATTGGTTTCCACTGGCGGTTTTTCAAGCCAACCGCCAGTGAACTGTCTGTTATAAATAGCTCTCTTCTTCCCCCGACAGTGAACTGTATGCTCGCAGCCAGCTTCCATTGGAGGCGATTTTGGAGGTCCAGATTTCAAAAAAATATAAGGAGGGAGGTTTTGCTCTTCATTTCTTCGAAGAAGGTGGATAAGAAAGGTTGGTTTATGTTTCTTTGTCAATTTTTGTTCATTCTTGCTCAATTTTAGCCACATTTTGGATCTAGGGTTTTACATGTGAGAGAGAAGAGTATAGCTAGGTAATTTTCTCTATTTCCTCAAATGAGGTTGCTTAAGATGGTTAGTTTTTGTCTATTCCCTCTCCTTTTTCATGTTTAGTTATCAAATAAGTTTATCCATAACACATATTTAGTTGCTTTATGAATGGTGAATGTGTTGTATGGAAGGTTGGTTTAATTATGTTTCAATTGTCAGTTATTGTTTATTTTTGCTCAATTTTAACTACATTTTGAAACTAGGCTTTCACCATGTGTTAAAGATAGGTTTGGGTATTAATTTTTTTTGTTTATTAGTTGCTAAAAAAGTTTGGCTTATGTTTCTTTTGCCAAATTTTGTTCATTTTTCCTCCATTTTAGCCACATTTTGGATATAGGGTTTCACCATGTGTTAGAGATAAAGTAGTCTAACTACTTTTATTGGAAGAGATAAAGTAGTCTAACTACATTTTGTTAGCGACAAACCGAAGCATGTGTTAAAGAGGTGAGAGAGAGGAGAGAGAGGATAAAGAGAGAGAGGAGAGAGAGAGAGAGAGAGGGTTTCACATTTTAGCCACATTTTTGGATATAGGGTTTCACCATGTGTTTTATGTTACTTTTTTACAGGTGGTGATGGAGAGGACATCCTGGATGTATAACTTATCAAGGCTAGATCCATCATACATATCCGAGGTCCATAGGTTTATTGATGTCGCTACGAACCATGCTTGGAGAACAAAGACAAAACACATATATTGTCCATGCATGGACTGCAAAAATGCTGCTGTATTTAATGACACAGAACAAATCATATCTCATCTGGTATGCCGAGGATTTATGAAGGATTACACAATTTGGACAAAGCATGGAGAGGGTAGCTCTTCGCCTTATACGACTGGAAACCCTGAGAACATCGACGACAGATTTCAGTTCGTTCATGAGACACACCAACCTCTTCCACAGAGCGAACATGTAGTGCAAAATGTTACTGATCATGGTTACGCTGGAGGAAATGAACATGATAGACCTCATGTTCTGCCAAGTGTTATGGATGAGGAAGATGCAGAGTTGCTAGAGGCAATGTTGCGTCGTCATACAGATCAATCGATGTTCTTAATGAAAGGTATGGAGTCCCTGAAGAAGGCAGCAGAAGAGCCTTTGTACGACGAGTCTAAGGGTTGTACCAAAGAGTTCACGACGCTCCGGTCTGTGCTAAAGCTGTTGATGTTAAAAGCTAAATATGGTGTGTCTGATGCTGGCTTCGATGCGTTCTTGAGTATTATCGCAGACATGCTTCCAAAGGAGAACAATGTGCCTGCTAACACGTACTATGCAAAGAAACTAATCAGTCCGCTCACTATGGGTGTGGAGAAGATCCACGCGTGTAGAAATCACTGTATCCTTTATCGAGGTGATGATTATAAAGACTTGGAGAGCTGCCCAAAGTGCGGTGCAAGTAGGTACAAGACGAATAAAGACTATCGAGAGGACGAAGAGTGTGTTGCATCCGTGTCTAAAGGGAAGAAGCGAAAGAAAGCCCAAAAAAAGACTTCAAAATCCACGAGCAAAGAAAAAGAAGAAGTAGACTATTATGCGCTCAAAAAGATTCCTGCTTTGGTGATGTGGTACCTCCCCGTCGTCGATCGATTGAGGTGTTTGTTCGCTAATCCTGAGGATGCCAGACTTATGAGCTGGCATGCTTCTGATGAGCACAAAAACGATGGGAAGCTTCGACATCCAGCCGATGGGAAGCAGTGGCAAGATTTCAATGACAACCACCGAGACTTTGCCGATGAACCGAGAAATGTTAGGTTCGCACTGAGTACTGATGGAATGAACCCATTTGCTGAGAGGAGCAGCAAGCATAGCACATGGCCGGTGATCCTCACCATATACAACCTTCCTCCATGGTTGATGCAGAAACGGAAGTACATTTTGCTAACCATCCTTATTTCTGGACCTACACAACCTGGAGTTGACATGGATGTATTTTTGGAGCCCTTAATGGAGGATATGAAAATATTGTGGGAAACGGGTGTTCAAATGTTGGATGAGTATCGTAAAGGTTCATTCACGCTGAGAGCAATTCTTTTTGTTACGATCAACGATTACCCTGCTCTCTTCACATTATCAGGCCAGTTTAAGGGAAAGGTTGGTTGCACAGTATGCATTGATGGAACTGCTTACGTATCCCTTGCTGCATCTAGGAAGATAGTTTACATGAGGCACAGACGCTTTTTATTGGTTGCACAGACGCTTTTCACTGGCGGTTCCAAAATAACCGCCAGTGGAAATGCTGATTTCCACTGACCCCTAGCACTGGCGGTACTGAAAAACGCCAGTGTAAATAGGTTTAGAACCGCCACTATAGAGCTTCTGTGTACTAGTGGAAGCTTACGGCATGGGCCATCGGAGGATGAAGAGCTGGTGGTGTTCGCGGTGGAAGGATCAATGTCAGGGTTGAGCCAGTCGTATGACTTGACGTGCAAGATAGATAAAAATGTCATCGCGGCGGGATCACCATCTGCCAAAGCCAACGTACGGAAATGTTAGATAGATAAAAACACGAGCTTTTTCAGCACTCCAGTTGTACACTATCAAAATTCTGCCTACCGAGAAATTCGGGCTTTTTTATATCGTCATGTGTGTTATCGTCGGGGTGCCACGAGTGGCGTATCGAGCCCTGAAGAACCCTAGGTCCGGGCGTAGGCCCACGTCCTCTAGTCGCATTCTGTCTGAAATTTGGTACGAGGAGGAGTTTAGGTTTTAGTAAACGCATGCATGAAACAGGTGCACGATCGATGCATGTTGTTGTGTACAGGAATTTAGATTCAGTGAGCAGAGCAGCTAAGTGCAAGTGCTAATGACTACTCCTATCTTACCCTGTCTAGTGAAATTGAACAGAGCATGAGGTGGCCTTGCCGGTCCATGACAATCGTGCATGCCAATTCGTTCCTGGTCGATCATTGGAAATTTTATCGTTTTCGAAATGCTCTGTTTTGAGTCGGGTCATGGACGCGCCATGTAGCAAAAGCTCACAAAGCTTACTTGACAGAAAGATAGGCAGAGAGAGAGAGAGAGAGAGCGCTAAGCCTCACCGAGCATGTGGCAGAGGAGCTAGACTTCGCTGGGACTGGGCACAGTGCTGGAGCCCCGGAAGACGTGGCGGCAGGCCTCAGAGAGGCGCTTCACGGCGCGGCGCCTGCGGCAGCGGCGCCCCAGCGCTCCGGCCGCGGCTGCCCCCGCCAGTGGGCCCACCGACACCGGGTGCACCCGGCGCCTCTTGGCCTCTTACTCTGTCTGTCGACGCTGTCGCCTGCAGCTCCACAACCCTGCGCACGGTGCCACCACCTCCATGGACCAAGCAACAAGAAAAGAACGAAAGAACACGCTAGCTTTGGTTGGAAAAGATGTTTCCAAGTAACCTATGCTTAATCAATCATTGTTTTTACTTTTGTTCTATTTTGTCTTACATGGCCGCTGATTGTTCAGTTACTCATCCTAGGGAACCAGAGAAAGATCACAAAGTACTACAAGAAATAATAAAATATACTGAAGGATTTCAATCAAATCAAGATCATGAATGAACTTCGTGGCTTAGATCAGAATCCTCTTGGAAGTCGACAAGACTCGCATATCCATGTAGGCGCACGTGCATGTCTACTCGTACGTGACGGCGGAACTTGATTGTCTGCTCTCGTCTGCGACAATTGCAGGGCCACACGCCCGCGCGTAGAAGAAACCAGCGACAAAGGTGTTGTAGATGCCGACTCCCGGTTCGTGGGTCTGTGCTCGCGTAGAAAAATGACTAGCTATGTTTTTACCATGACTGTGTGATTTAGGAACGGCGGTTGTACCTGCCGAACGAATAAGAATAGCGGCAGTTACACCCAAAAGTCCAAGTCCTGTTTCCACGATTATGTGCCATGCTACGTCCAAAAGCCCGTTTCCACGTTTGTGTGCTATCGCAACACACGAGCATTACCAGTTTAAATATAAATTTGGGATCAACTGCAAATGATAAACATATGCCTCATCCTAAAGTTTTCCATAATAAGCCCCCTCTATAGTTGCTTAAACATTTCTACTCCAAGTTGTCAGTAGCTCAATTCAATCTCCATGAGGTTAGCAGTATATTGTTGCTTTTGGACTTGAAATAATACTGTAACAGTTGTTGGTATATATAGATGGAAATTTCCACGGATGCCAATTTTACCTAGTTAACGGAGGAGAAATATTGTAGCGGGAGTGTTATAGTTTCCTAAAACCGTCAGGTCAACCGTAGAAACATAATCATTGCATATCAATATATTCATCCCTATAGCTTCTCGACAGATCGACAGTTTGGAAAAATCGAGAAGCTATAAGTAGCTTAGACATGATATGTTGACGGACCATTACGGCCAACCTAACGATCTAATCTGGAAATATATAGTGAACTATGCCAATATAATCAAGATTCATTGACTGTGAATCCCATCGCTGCAGACATCGTGGTATTGAACTTAAGATAGACTATGTTCCATGTTATATGTGGCATTGGGTGTTAAGGTAATTAGGGCAATGTCTGGATGTGATTCTTTAGAATGGATGTCGTCCGTCTGCCATGACAAGATAAGTGGATGGACAAGTGTTTTGTTTTTCTTCAATATTTCAGAGTCTACGTCTCGTGCATCAAAATTTCTTCATAGGAGAATCACAACCAGTAATGCATTGTAGCATTTTGGATGGGCATACTAGGCATATTGGTAAGAGAGTATATATAATCACCTTTAGCGTTGATCAAGCATACAAGCCATAGGTGAATGTCATATGGAATTGATGACATAGCACTCATTTATCATGAACCAAACATACACAACTTGTGACAGTGACATATTCAACTCTCATATTGGATGGGTAGGCTATACATATCAAGTAGGCGTTTAGGCTTCATACCTTGTTTTTGATAAATTAGAGTTGCTACCTTTGTTGATGAGCATAGTCACCACAAGGAGTGTGTGCCCATGTTGCTATGAAATCCATAACTACATTAGATATAATATGAAAAGATTACAACTAGATGGCGCACTGTTGGAACTTGCTCACTGGCGCAAGTTGATCCAACTGGGAGGTGTAGTAACGTAAACAGGGTTTCTGCACGTGATGGCAATAGCTCTGTTAACCTAACCCCTCAAGGGCACTGTGCGGGGGTATTTATAGATGTCCGGGTGCCCAGCGTCCCGCGTTAAGGACGCATGTGCCCTCAGACACCTAGGTTATCCCCGGGATATTCCCACAAAGCGGGGTTACAGGCCGTAATTACAAGGAGGCCTCTACAAATTAGGCCCGTGACGCGCAACGGCCACGTAGGGCCTGTTACAATGGGCCGGATCACACGTGGGCCTCCATTCTGGACGAGGTCGCGGGATGAGACGACCTCGTCAAGGGTCTTCGTCCGGTAGCGTGTGAGACGAAGGGTAAGTCTACCCACTGACTTGCCACCGTTGGTGCAGCGAGTACGGCGAAGGCCTCGAGCGAAGGGTGGCGTATTCACTTGTCACCGTTGATGCCGCGAGCACGGCGAAGGCCTCGAGCGAAGGGTGGCGTCTTCGCCTTCGCCCCAACATTTGCCCTCCGAGGGACCAGTTCGACTAAGTCACCTAGTGCCGAAGACGTCGCTAGATGGCGGAGACGCTGCCCTCGCTCGAAGTGGTTCCGCGGGGGTTTTTGACATGACCGTTGATTGATGCCGTACTGTTGGATTGCGGGTTTCCCGAAGCGCCACGCCCTGTGTATAAAAGGGGGCTGGGGGCGGTGCGTTTTGAACTTTATCTTTCCGCGCTCCGCGAAAAACCATAACCGCCTTCCAAGCCTCTTGCTGCTCGTCTGCCCTCCTTGCTCTTGTTCGCCGGAGATCTGGCCCACGTGAAGCAGACCGCCCGCCGCCGCTGACGGTACGTAGCGATGCCGTCCTCTTCTTCTTCTGCTGCCGATACGCCGCCGGCCGACGCGTCGTCTGAGGAGACGCTGAGCACCGTGGCGGCGAAGGAGTTGCACGCCAGCGACACGGTGGATTTCAGTGTGTCGTGGATGTCCTCGGTCCGCGTGCAAGATATGCAGCGGCTTGGTTACCTTGGCAGCGGAGTCGCTCGTGTGCCGGGGACGGAGGAGGTCCCCGAGCCAGAAGGCGAGTTGGTTGTCTTCGAGGCGTTCTTCACCGCTGGTCTTCGCTTGCCTGCACACCGGTTTGTGGGGGAGGTCCTGCGCAGATTTAACGTCCAGATCCACCAGCTAACTCCGAATGCCGTGGTGGCGCTGTCGAAATATGTCTGGGCGACGACTTCGTATGGCAGACAGCCATCGGTCGAAGTCTTCGCGAAGTACTATTGCCTGCACTGGCAGAAAAGGATGATCGGAAGTAAAGTTTCTCAGTTTGGGTCCTTTACATTTACGCCGAAGACCGGTAAGACCTCGATGGAGGTAGTTGAGTTGGTTCCTTGCGCCCGCAATAAATGGGGCAACTGGCATGAGTTTTGGTTCTACGTCGCGAAGGGCACAGTCGAGGACCATCCGAGGCTCCCCGTGGCCGAGATGTGCTCGTATTATTACTCAACATATCCACAGTTTGAAGTGGCGGAGGATGATGCAGACGAAGGGGCCCTTCGGTGCGCGGCCGGCCTGAGCAGCGGGCACGACTTGGTTGAGGAGTTTGTGGCGTATGGGGTGTGGCCTTTGGCGCATGGCTGGGCGCTGGGCGAAGTATGCCCTCGCCAGATGCCTTCCCGTGGTGGGATGCTGGTGCGAAGTCCCACCTTCGCACTGGATCTGCGTAATCGTGATTCGGCCGCCATTGTGCGTGAGGCGGAGGATGGGGCGGTGCGGATTGTTGGTCGGTACGTGGCGAAGACAGAAGGCCAGCGTAGCTAGGATATACGCGGGTCTAATGACCGCTTGAACAGGGTCTTCGAATTGAACCGCCTGCCGTATGGCGGTCATCCCGGGCAAGACGAAGTGGATCATCGCGGGAAGAACCCGGTGGCAGGGACTGGAGACGACCCCGCGCCGGCGGCCGCCCCATCCTCCAAGAAGAGGAAACTAGGTATTGCTACGGGAGGACTGGGGGTTTCCGATGGTTTTGCTAGGGAATTGATGAGGACATGTGTGGCCCCGGGGGGAAGGATGTCTTCGCCCGAGCTCCGGGAGTCTTCGACGCGGATGCTGAGGGTTACCGGGTGTTGGTGGCCTAAGAATGTTCCTATCCCCCGCGCGGCCGGCGACGATTTTTTTACATCTCGCATGGTTCGTGATTGGAGGGTGTTTCCTTATGGGCGGAATATTGCTGCTGTTTTGTTGGCAGTGATGGACAAGGATCGCCAGGGAGCTGCACAGAAGCGCCAGGCGGTCGTCAGGCTGCCTGAAGTCAGGCCGAAGAGGTCGTGGGGGACCGTGAAGGCTGCTGCCCCCGGCGGAAGCCAGCCGACACTGGCGGCGAAGTCGGCCGCCCCTGGGTCCAGCAGGGTGCCGGAGGCTGTGAAGACGGCCGCCGCCGGTGGTACCAAGTCTTTCCCGGCGGGGGCCGTGAAGGCTCGAGAGTTGCCTCCGCCGGGCAAGCGTGTTCCCGACTTCGCCACCGACATTAGCGTGGATGACTATCTTGTTGGTAAGTCGTTAGCTCGAGTTTTTTTATAATAAATTAATACGTTGCAGGGTTAGGAGAAGGCCAACTGGAAGTTGTTTCGCCCGCCGTGGCGACCGCGGCGGCTGCCTTGGTGCCCAGGACGAAGGGTAGTGCTCTTAGTGCCGGTGGTGAGATTCCGGCACTCACTGCCGTCAGAGACAAGGCGGGCGCTTTGTCCCACCGGCTGAAGGAGGCGTTAAGTCAGGTAAATTAAGCTAGACTTCGGTTTTTACCAGCTTCGCTGGGGCTGTGGTCTTATGTGTGTCTTGCAGGCGGCTGACTTTGCAGACCGCGCGGTGTCGAGGGCCCTTACGGCAGTTGTATCTGCTGAAGTCGAGAGACTTCGGGCGCAACATGCTGACACCGTCCGGGAAAAGTCGGCCGCCGACAGCAAGTGCCGCAAGTTGGCGGATAAGGTGGCTGCGCTGGAGGGTGAGAGGACTGACCTCCGGCGCCAGCTGGCGGAGGAGAGGAAAGAGGCTAAGGAGGCCCTCGCCAAGGCGTAGTCTGTGCATGCGGAGGCCAAACTGGCGTGGGCGGAATGCAGTCTCGCCAGACAACGCGCCGAGGAAATGGAGGAGCGGTTCTACGCCCTGCAGACCCGTGTGGAGAGGGCCGAGGCTTCGACGCGCTCGGAGGCTGAGCGGACGTGCAAACAGCTTATGGACTCGTACCACGAGCTGAGCGCGTGGACCGCTGACTTCGAAGTGCCAGATCAAGAGCCCGACCTTCGCTGCCTCGAGTGGCTGCAGGAGGAGTTGCTGGCGCTCCCCACCATTGTGGAGGGGTTTATGTCATATGCCTCCCTGGTCACCTGCGAAGGGGCGATGAACGCGCTGTCCCGTGAGGGGTGCCAGCACTACGAGGTCTTCGACCAAGCTGATGAGGATTTCGAGCGTGATATTTTCAAGGTTGAGGACCCCGTGGTGAAGGAATCCGCGGGAGCCCTCTTCGACCGGATGTGGGGTCCTCACGGTCGGGAGGTGGTCAGGGAGCGGTCCGAGACGGCGAGGGGTCAGGTAATGTTTGACTTTTGTTTGGTGTTGTTGAATGTGGATTATATGTGGGTTTGCTGAATTTGTGTGTTGTCTCAGGCGGCGCGTAACGAGAGGGTGGAGGACTTCGGGGTGTTGAGCGGCCACAGCTCGACTCGGAGTCGAACTCGGCGGCGGTTGTGTCCGAGATCGCCCCGGCGCCGCCCCCGGAGACCGCCGGAGGCGCCCCTGATGCCCTTGTGGCCACTGCGGCCGGTGGTGGCCCGTCGCCAACTGCTGCGCCGAGGGCAGAGGATCCTGCGAAGATGGCGGTGGAGGCGGCAGTGGAGGATCCTACGACGGCTGGGTCTTCGCAGGTGGCATAGTGGGTGTGGGTAGTTAGGAAATTTTGCGTATGTTGCTGAACCTTGGTTGCTGCTCAGGTTCAAGATTTTGGGCCTGCGCACGCAGCTGCTACTGCTAATTTTTTGGCGGCTTCGACCGTGGATGATGGGAATGAATCGGATGAATCTGCGTCTAAGCTTTCTGGTTTTGATGCTTCTGGGAGTTCGGTTGGGTGGACTGAGGAGTCGTCGGATGAGGACTTGGATTACTTTGCGGCTTTGGATGTGGCGGCGGCGGAGGCTTCGCCGCGTGCTGTGGGTGCTGAGGTTGTGCCTGGTCCAAGTGCGGGGCGTAGGCGGCGAAGGGCGGTCGCGAAGCGTAGGGTGTGTGAGGCGGACGGCGGTCGGCTTCGTGTGAACCGGGCTGACAGGCAGGAACTGTTGTCCTTGCCGGCCACTATGAGTGCCGATGAAGGGGAGCTGCGAAGTCTTTTTGCGGGTGAGGAGCTGAGGATAATGTTGTTTAACTATAGGGAGATGGGAATTATTCCGAAGGTTGAACCGATGTAAAGTGTGATGCCCTCGCTTGTGCATGTGTAATGGCTTGTATGATGAGGTTGTGTGCCTTCGCGCATCCGGCTATGCTCCCGAAGGCGTTATGTACTTGGTTTGGTGTATTTGTTATGTTGGTCTGGCGCGCTTGTAGTCAATCTTTGCGCGGACAGTTTGGTGTAGTCTTTTCCGCACTTGTTGTGCTTGGTCCGGCTGCACCCTTAGGCGACTTCTGCACGGATAGTCTTCGCGGAAGACTTCGATTTTTCGCACTTGTAGGGCTAGTCCGGCTGCACCCTTAGGCGACTTCTGCGCGGATAGTTTTCGCGGAAGACTTCGATTTTTCGCACTTGTTGTGCTAGTCCGGCTGCACCCTTAGGCGACTTCTGCACGGATAGTCTTCGCGGAAGACTTCGATTTTTCGCACTTGTTGTGCTAGTCCGGCTGCACCCTTAGGCGACTTCTGCACGGATAGTCTTCGCGGAAGACTTTGATTTTTCGCACTTGTTGTGCTAGTCCGGCTGCACCCTTAGGCGACTTCTGCACGGATAGTCTTCGCGGAAGACTTCGATTTTTCGCACTTGTTGTGCTAGTCCGGCTGCACCCTTAGGCGACTTCTGCACAGATAGTCTTCGTGGAAGACTTCGATTTTTCGCACTTGTTGTGCTAGTCTGGCTACACCCTTAGGCGACTTCTGCACGGATAGTCTTTTTGAGAAGACTTCGAATTTACGCACTTGTTGTGCTAGTCCGGCTGCACCCTTAGGCGACTTCTGCACGGATAGTCTTCGCGGAAGACTTCGATTTTTCGCACTTGTTGTGCTAGTCCGGCTGCACCCTTAGGCGACTTCTGCACGGAGTGGTCGCACGCGAGGGTGGCTAGCGTTGGGCCTCGCGGTGACTTTGTATTGGTCGAATGTCAAAGACCGTCGGCGTGGTCTTGTTTCGACATAGATTTTTGCGGGGGATTGTTCACTTGTATATTACATGACTCCGCCTCATTAAAAACCTCACCCCCCAGGAGGAAAAGAGTGCGGGCCAGAATAAAATTGTTTTTGCAAATTACAAGGGCGAACCGGCCCTGATGAGTCAAAAAAAATTTGCGGAGATTATCGATGTTCCAGGAATGCTCCAAGTCTTCGCCGTTTGGCGTTGTGAGCCTGTATGCGCTGGGAGAGGCCTTCGTCTTGACAATGAAAGGGCCCTCCCACATGGGCTCCAGCTTGCCCCTGGACTCTGTTCGGGCTGTCCGGACGAGTATGAGGTCCCCCTTGCTGAATTCCCTTGGGACGACTGCGTGATCGCGCCACGCTTTTATCTGGGCTTGGTATTTGTCCAGAGCCTGTAGGGCGAAGACGCGGTCTCCGTTGATGAGGTCCTTCGAAGTCGGCTCGTCTACGTCGGGGACAGCCGACACGGCTGTCCGAGGCGACCCATGTTTTATTTCTTGCGGAGTCATGGCCTCCGATCCATATAATAGGCGGAAGGGGGTGAACCTAGTCGCCCTGCACTCAGTTGTGTTCAACGCCCAGACCGCTTCGGGTAACAGGTCGGGCCACTTGCCTTTTTTGTCGTCCAGGAGCATTTTCTTGACGGCTGTGAAAATTTTGCCGTTGGCGCGCTCCACGACTTCGTTGGACTGGGGGTGGTACACGGAGGCGAAGGCAAGCTTGGTGCCGATGGAGAAGCAGAAGTCTTTGAAATCTTGGTTGTCGAACTGCTTGCCGTTGTCGACCGTGAGTTCGGACGGTACTCCGAAGCGGCAAACAATATTTTGCCAGAAGAATTTCTGGGTTGTCTTCGATGTGATGGTTGATGCTGCCCTCGCTTCAATCCATTTGGTGAAGTATTCAACGGCGACGAAGGTGAACTTGAGGTTCCCCTGAGCCGTGGGCAGGGGCCCGACAATGTCTAGGCCCCAGCGCTGAAGGGGCCACGTGTGGGCGATCAGCTTCGTGAATTGCGAGGGGTGTCCCAAGCGGGGGGAAAATTTCTGACAGGCCTCGCAGGATCTGACGACCCGATTTGCGGCGCAAATAATGGCGGGCCAGTAGAAACCTTGGCGAATCACCTTTGCCGCTAGGGCCCGAGGCCCTGTGTGGGAGCCACAGGTACCCTTGTGGACTTCGCGCAGGATTTGGACGCCCTCGGTCTCGGTGACGCACTTAAGCATCGGTTGACTGACCCCCTTCTTGTAAAGTTGGCCCTCGATCAGTGCGAAGTCCCGGCTTCGGTGGTTGAGGCGCTTGGCCTCATTGTTGTCGATTGGGTGGTAGTACCCCTGCAGGTACAAGGTTATTGGCGCCCGCCAGATGAGGTTGATTATGCGGTGGCCCTCGCTGTCATTGGTTATTTGGAGCCCTTCAGGGTTGCGGACGCCTGGCGTGCCGATGACGTGGTAGAACATGTCGGAGGGCAAGGCTTCGCCCCTGGCGGCAGCCTTGGCCAATGCGTCGGCCTCTTCATTCTTGGCCTGGTCCACATGCTGCAGGGTGAATCCCTTGAACTGTCTCTCGAGACTTCGGATGGCTGCGAGGTATTGCATAAGTGCGGGGTCCTTTGCTGCGTAGTCTTTCTTGACTTGGCCGGTGACTACCTTGGAGTCTGTTCTAACAATGCAGGTGGTGACACCAAGGGCTCTTAGTTTGCGGAGGCCGAGGATGATGGCTTCGTATTCTGCTATGTTGTTTGTGCATCTGTCAGATTCCAGAACGAAGCTTAAGCGTGCCGCGTATCTGTGCTTGACCCCGGCGGGTGAGGTGATGACTGCAGCAGCGCCTGCCCCCGCATGGCACCATGCGCCGTCGCAGTGGATTGTCCAAACCTTTTCTGCGGACGGGTCCGACTGTGCTATTGGCTCGGTCCAGTCGACGATGAAGTCTGCTAGAACTTGTGATTTGATCGCTGTCCTGGGCTCGAAAGTGATGTGGTAGCCGGAGAGTTCGGCCGCCCATTTGGCGATCCGTACCGACGCCTCCGGGTTTCTGAATAATTCGCCGAGTCCCCTATCTGAGGTGACGCGGACCTTGAATGCTTCGAAGTAGTGGCGCAATTTGCGCGAGGACATAATAACTGCGTAGGCAATCTTTTCGAGTTCCATCATGTTATATTTAGACGGTGTGAGCACTTCGGAGACGTAATAGACTGGGCACTGTCTGATCACGCCCTCTACTGTCTACTCCTGAACCAATGCCGCGCTGACCGCGTGCGGCAAGGCCGCAACATAAAGCAACAGGGGTAGCAAAGAGTCGGGGCTTGTAAGAACCGCCAACTCCAACAGGTACTGTTTCAGTGAGGCGAAGGCCGCCGCCTGCTCTGGTCCCCAAGCGAAGTCTTTTGCGTCGTGTAGTGTTTTGAGGAAGGGAAGACTTCGCTCAGCGGATTTGAAGATGAATCTGTTCAGGGCGGCCAATCTGCCCGTCAGACGTTGGACGTCTCTAGCTGACTGCGGGGGCGTCATGTTGATGATGGCCTGGATTTTGGTTGGGTTGGCCTCGATGCCGCGGTGTGATACTAGGTAGCCCAATATTTTCCCCTGGCGAACGCCGAAGACGCACTTTTCAGGGTTCAGGCGAAGTCGTGCGTCCCGCATGTTCGCGAATGTCTCGGCGAGGTCAGCGAGGTGGTCTTCCTTGCTCCTACTAGCGACGACGATGTCATCCACATATGTGAATATATTTCTGTCGACTTGCCCTTCGAGCACTGTTTTGGTAAGCCAGGAGAAGGTGGATCTGGCGTTCTTGAGTCCCTCCGGCATTCTGATAAAGCAATATGTGCCAAAGGGTGTTATGAAGCTGGTGCTGGCCTTGTCTTCCTCCTTCATATATATTTGATGGTAACCAGAGAAGCAGTCGAGGAGTGACATGACTTCGCACCCGGCTGCGCTATCGACTATTTTGTCGATCCGAGGCAATGGGAAGTTGTCCTTTGGGCAAGCCTTGTTGAGACTGGTGAAGTCGATGCACATTCGCCACTTGCCGCTCTTTTTCTGCACCATCACAACGTTGGAGAGCCATGTGGGGTAAGCCACTGGCTCGATAAATTTGGCTTCCAGGAGGCGATGCACCTCGGCCTTGGCGGCTTATGTTTTTTCGTCGGACATTTTGCGGAGCCGCTGTTTTTTTGGTCTAACCGAGGGGTCGATTCCCAGGCCGTGCTCAATTATGGATCGGCTGACCCCGACCAAGTCGAGGGCGGACCAAGCGAAGACGTCTTTGTTCTTGGATAAGCAGCATAGGAGATTCTCCTCATCATGCGAAGTGAGGTCTTCGCTGATGGTGACTGTCTGCTTGGGCGTGGCCTGGTCGAGGGGAACAGTCTTGGTCCCGTCGTTGCTCTGCAGCTGAGCCTTGGCGTGTTCTTTTTCGGTTGGGCTGGCGGACGCAGGGACCTCGCGCTGGGCCGTGAGGCAGTGAACATTTCTTTGCCCGGGGACGAAGTCCCGCTCTATATTGCGCGCGGTCTGCTGATTGCCGTAGACCGTGATGGCGCCTGCCAGACCTGGTATCTTCATGCACAGGTACAATCCGTGAATGGCTGCCTCGAACTTGTTGATGGAGCCCCGGCCCATGATGGCGTTGTACGGATACACCATATCGACGATGTCGAAGGTTATTTGCTCACTTCGAGCATTGGGTGCTACACCGAAGGAGAGAGGCAACTCGATTTTGCCGATAGGGAAGGTGCCCTTGCCACCGAAGCCATACAACGGGTTGTCCGAAGGCTTGAGCAGGCTGTGGCTTATGCCCATGCGGTCGAAGGCATGGAGGAAAATGATGTCTGCTTGGCTGCCATTGTCGACTAGGACTTTGTGCAGGTCCCAGCCTGCCACACTGCAGTTGATAACCATGGCGTCGATGTGGGGGGCGCTGCGCAGGTCGACGTCTCGGGCGTCGAAGGTTTGCGGTACATGGGACCACTTCGTCTGTACGACTGGACCGGTGATGGCGACGTGGTTGATGCTGCGGTAGTGGTCCCGCTTCTGTCGCTTTGTGTCGAAGTCGGTGCTGGACCCCCCAGTGATCATATGAATGACTCCGCGATACGGTGGATCGGCGAAGTCTTCCTGCTTTGGGGCGTGGGGGTTGTTGATGTTTTGTTGTTACTGGTGTGGAGGTGGGGGTGGAGGAGGTACAATTTGTACTTCCTGGTGGTGTTGGTATGCGTGGTGCGGTGGATGCGGGGCGGGGGCGTGGATGTATGGTGGGGGTTGTTGCTGATAAGTGTGCGCGACAACTCTAGGGTTGTCGGCTTGTTGCGCCCGTGCCATCCTGTCTCGGGTGGCCTTCGTCTCTGGGTAGTCTTTGGTTTGGTGGGCGCAATCTTCGCCGTGGAAAAGGCAGTAGAAGAGGCGCGGCGGCTGCGCGCGTCCTCGGCCCCTACCGCGAGTTCCGTTTCCGCAACCCTGGGGGGGATATTCCTGGCGGCGAGGGGCATCACCAGCGGGGTGCTGGTTGGCAATGTTGTGCACCTGCTGCTGATTGCGGCCGTCTCGACCGGAGTCTGGCTGCGGGGTCCTCGTCCACGTGCGGCTGGACTGTGGAACATCTTTGGGTTTCCTCTGAGACTCAACTTTGCGCTGGTGGAGCTCTTCAGATCTGGCGTATTTTTCAAATAGCTGATATAATTCCTGAAGGTTCTTGGGCGGATCTCTGATGCAGTGGCTGTAAAGGACGCCGGCGCGAAGGCCACTGATGGCGTAGTGGATGGCAACTTGGTCATCGACCGAGGGCAACTGTGACTTGAGTGTTAGAAACTTGCGGTAATACTCTCGCAGAGTCTCTTTCTCCAGCTGCTTGCAGAGTGAGAGTTCGGCCAAAGCGTCGGTGTCCGGGCGGTACCCTTGGAAATTGAGCAGGAATTTGTCCCGGAGGCTTCTCCAGGAGTCAATGGACAGCGGTGGCAAACGGGTGAACCAGGTGAGAGCCGGGCCTTCGAGGGCGATGATGAAAGATTTGGCCATCGTGGCGTCGTCCCCCCCGGAAGATGCAACGGCGACCTGATAACTCATGATGTACTGTGCTGGATCAGTGCTGCCGTTGTACTTGGGATAGGTCCCTACCCGGAATTTGGCAGGCCAGGGTGTCACTTGCAGCTGTGGCGCCAGGGGACTTCGCTCGTCGAGGTAGTTGACCCCTTGGAATGGCGCGGCGTGTGGGATGGCGCGGTCACGGTAGGGAAAATGCAGGTCTTCGACTTGTGCGCGCTGTTGCGGGGGTGGCCCTTGGTGCAGGTCGAAGTGGCCTTCGCGCTGCATTAGCGCGATCTCTTGCTCGAGCTCCTGGGCCTTCTGCTCTTCATCTTGTATCATTTGCCGCACCTTGGCTTGTGCAGATACACGTTGGCGCTTGGCCTCAAGTATCTCTTTTTGCCTCTGGAGATTGTGGTTCTTGATGCGCAGGGCGCGCAGCTGTAGCTGTTCTTCGGCGGAGACGCCGATGACTTCGCCGTCCTCGGTGAGGTCCGTGCCCTCTGGTGGAGCGAAGTCTGGGGGAGGTTGCGGCTGTCCTTCAGGGCCACAGGTACGGTGAGCGTCGTCTTCAGTAGCCTCTTGGTGGGTGGAGTGGGTGAGTGCGAGGGCCTTGCCCTTTTTTGCGGCCAGCAGTGCTGCCTTCACAGCTTCGTCAGCCTTCGAGCTAGCTTTCTTGGGTGCCATCGCGGGTGATTGTTTCGTAGCACGAACGGTGGACGCCAAATGTTGGAACTTGCTCACTGGCGCAAGTTGATCCAACTGGGAGGTGTAGTAACGTAAACAGGGTTTCTGCACGTGATGTCAATAGCTCTGTTAACCTAACCCCTCAAGGGCACTGTGCGGGGGTATTTATAGATGTCCGGGTGCCCAGCGTCCCGCGTTAAGGACGCATGTGCCCTCAGACACCTAGGTTATCCCCGGGATATTCCCACAAAGCGGGGTTACATACCGTAATTACAGGGAGGCCTCTACAAATTAGGCCCGTGACGCGCAACGGCCACGCAGGGCCTGTTACAATGGGCCGGATCACATGTGGGCCTCCATTCTGGACGAGGTCGCGGGATGAGACGACCTCGTTAAGGGTCTTCGTCCGGCAGCGTGTGAGACGAAGGGTAAGTCTGCCCGCTGACTTGTCACCGTTGGTGCAGCGAGTACGGCGAAGGCCTCGAGCGAAGGGTGGCGTATTCACTTGTCACCGTTGATGCCGCGAGCACGGCGAAGGCCTCGAGCGAAGGGTGGCGTCTTCGCCTTCGCCCCAACACGCACCAAGCACAACCTATGACCAGAATAGCCCAAACAACCTATGACCAGAATAGCCCAAACGACAAAAATAAAATATGTGGATATTATATGTATGACTTATCTGTATCATTCATCAGGACAAAGCATCGTCTACTTGTAGTAGTAGAAACACGAATAACAAGAAAGGGCATGTAGAGAACAACGATGCAAGCAAAGCAAGCAGGGACTATGGCTTGCGGTTTCTATACACAATGTCGAACGACGATGGCGGACTGGCTCGGCCTGTCAGCACCTCAACAGCACATGTCGAGCAGGCAGCTGAGACAGTGGACGCTGCGCCAATGGGCCGTCGCGAGAGAAGGCCAAATGTCCGCTATGCCGGCCCAGAGTGGCGGCTGTAATAGGCGAGAGTGTGCGTGTGAGTGACAGACAGAGGAAGAGAGTATTGTTACATTTCGTATTCTGTACTGAGTAGCTACTTCCTCCACCCTAAACCCTCTGTTCCTACCCTTCTTCTACCTCGCGCCGCCGTCACACACGGTGGTTGCTAACATCTGGTATCAAAGACCACCGATCGCCGAGCCTGGAGGGTGTGCCTCACTACACTCGCCGCGCACGGATGGCGGGAGCAACAGATCCGAGTATCGCCACGGCGCTGGAGGACCAAGCCCGCGCGCTCAAGATGCAAGCGAAGACGCTCGACTCAACTCAGAAGCTCCTCCAGCGGATCTGCGAGCGCTTCGACGAGCAGGATGGGCGCTGGCGCGAACTGGAGCACACGGTGGCTACCAACGCCTCCGAACTGTCGACGCTGCAGGCCAAAGTGGATGCGGCGGATCTGGAGCGCATCGTGGAGGACCACGTCGGGGCGCATGTCGAGGCGTTCGAGCGCGCGGCCTGGCACCGTCTCGATGACCTCGCAGCAACAACCACAACGAGGGTGGCGGCGCTGGAGAACGTCCACCAGGTGTTCGACTCCTGGCGCCCACGCGTCGATTCCTCCATGGACGCGATGCGGGCGGAGCTCGCCAAGGTCTCCCGCTTCCTGGAGCGCGGAGCACGCTCGGACTACGACGCGCACACCGGCGTCCTCGGTCCGGACGAGTCGGCAGCGGCTGGGCCTTCGGCTCCCGCAACCTTCGCCGACGGCCAATTCGGCAACCGCATCGACTCAGCTACACGGGAGGGTGGTCTAGGGTTTGTCTATACCCAAAACCATCCCCCGGCAAATGGTATGCACGATTTTCCTCCGTTCCAGTTTATTCCCCATACGCCTGTCCAGCCAGGTCCACTTCCGCACTTGCCTTTCCAGTATCATCCACCTCCCGGTCCTTTCGGTCCTCGCCCACACAATGCATCCTTCCCATCACCTTTAGGCCATCTTCCCAAGCTCAACTTTCCAGTTTTTGACGGGGACAGCCCCAAATTGTGGCAATCTAGGTGTGAAGATTATTTCCACATGTACAGTGTTGACCCGAGCCTGTGGATCCAGGTTGCAACCATGCAGTGCACCGGACCCGCAGCTCGCTGGTTGCAATCCGTCAAACCATCGCTATACAATATGTCGTGGTCCCAATTCACTCATATGCTCCTTGAACGGTTTGGGAAGCATGAACATGAAGTCCTGATCCGTCGTCTTTTCCATTTGAAACAATCCGGTTCGGTGTCAGATTATATTGACCAGTTTGCCCAATTACTTGACCAACTTCGCGCATACCAACCAGTCACCGATCCTCTCTATTATACCATGAAATTCATAGATGGCCTGAAACATGACATTAAATCAGTTGTTATTATTCAACGTCCCCAAGACTTGGATACTGCCTATGTGTTGGCTTCATTGCAGGAGGAGGTGGGCAATTCGGCTAAGAAGTCGGACAGTCGACGTTGGGAGCCTGTCCTTCAAGCAAAACCATATGCTAAGGGACCTATGCCTTTACCACCACCACCAGGCAAATCTTCGTCAGGGGGTTCTGCGCCATCATATGCTGAGAGGCCTAACCAGGACATGCTCAAGCATCCCCCAACAGATGATCGCCTGGCCAATGTGTACGCTTACAGGAAGGCAAAAGGGTTGTGTTACAAGTGCGGCCTCACTTACTCCAAGGGTCACAAATGTGCCGACACTGTGCAACTACACTGGGTGGAAGAAATTTGGAACCAATTCACCCCATCCGAGTCTGAAGAACCTGTGGATACAGTGCCTGCCGAATTGCATGCTGTAGTCATGTCTCAAGCCGCTCATGGCGAAGTCTCTGCAACTAAAACAATGAAGTTTTTGGGTTCCATTCAGGGGATCGACCTGCTGATTTTATTAGACTCCGGGAGTTCCCATACATTCATCAGTGCAGCAGTGGCGTCTCAGTTAACCGGTTGTTCTCAGCTGTGCCAGCCCTTATCTGTGCAGATTGCCAACGGGACCCGTCTCATCTGCTCCACAGAATTACCTCATACCACTTGGTACCTCAATGACTATCAGTTCACATCCACACTGAAAGTGTTACCACTATCCTCTTATGATATGATCGTTGGTATGGATTGGCTACAATTACACAGCCCCATGTTTGTCCACTGGACCGACAAATGGCTTACTGTTCCCTATCAAGGCACCACTGTTAAACTTGTCGGTCTTCAACCCGGGGGTACCCAATGTTCAGTTATGGAGATCTCTTTGGGGCAGAGCACTGAGGCAGTTATGGAGGTATATTCAGCTGAACACATATCAGAGAAGGATCAGTCTATTCTTCATTCCCTGCCGGTGCCCCTGCAGGACCTACTTCATCGGTTCTCTCATGTGTTCGCTGTCCCCCAGGGTCTTCCTCCCGAACGTGACTGCGACCATCACATTCCACTAATTCCAGGCGCACGCCCAGTCCAAATGAGACCCTATCGCTATGCCCCAGCTCTGAAATCAGAAATTGAGAAACAGGTGGCTGACATGTTGCAATCTGGCATCATAGAACGCAGCAAGAGCGAGTTCTCTTCGTCCGTAATTTTGGTGAAGAAAAAAGATGCCACATACCGGTTTTGTGTAGATTACAGACACTTGAATGCCTTGACAGCAAAAACCAAATTTCCAGTGCCGGTCATCGACGAATTTTTGGATGAGTTACATGGGGCAGCATGGTTTTCTACCCTTGATCTGCGAGCAGGGTTCCATCAAATTCGTTTGGCACCTCAGGATCAGCACAAAACAGCCTTCCAAACCCACCACGGCCATTTTGAATTCAAGGTCATGGCCTTTGGCCTCTCCGGAGCACCGGCTACCTTTCAAGGAGTAATGAATCGCACCTTGGCACCATTACTCAGATCATGTGTGTTAGTTTTCTTCGATGATATCCTGGTATACAGTACTACCTGGGAGGATCACTTACATCACCTAGAGCTGGTGTTGAATCTGCTCGCACAGGATCGTTGGCAGATCAAACTTTCAAAGTGTTCCTTTGCCAGACAACAAATTTCATACTTGGGGCATGTTATCTCCCATCAAGGGGTGGCTACTGATCCTGCCAAAATTGATGTTGTCACTTCGTGGCCCCTCCCTACTAACTGTAAAGAACTAAGGGGATTCTTGGGCCTGGCGGGGTACTATCGCAAGTTTGTGCGCCACTTCGGCATATTGGCCAAACCACTTACTACTCTATTGAAGAAACATGTACTGTTTGTCTGGACCAGCGAGCACGATCAAGCATTTCAGGCATTAAAGTCAGCTCTTTCTTCTGCGCCGGTTTTGGCTTTACCCGACTTTACAAAACCATTTGCCCTGGAAACAGATGCTTCCGGCACAGGCATAGGAGCAGTGCTTACACAGGAGGGCCACCCCTTAGCATTTGTCAGTCGCGCACTGGGTGTCAAGAATCAGGGACTTTCCACTTATGAGAAAGAATATCTCGCTATCATCTTAGCCGTCGATCAATGGCGGCCATACCTGCAACATGCTGAGTTCATCATTTATACGGATCAGCGCAGTTTGTCACACTTGACTGAGCAGCGGCTGCATACACCTTGGCAACAGCGAGTCTTCACCAAATTACTGGGCCTCCAATACAAGATCGTGTATAAAAAAGGCGTCGAAAATGGGGCTGCAGATGCATTGTCTCGGCGTCCTCCTGCTGGCTTAGAAGTTTTCAGCGCCTCCACCGCTGCCCCCCAATGGCTTTCTGAAGTCATCCAGAGCTACAGCAAGGATCCCAAAGCTACCAAGCTTATAACCGAATTATCAGTCCAGACTTCTTCCCAAGGACCATACTCGCTCCAGCAAGGGTTGATCCGTTATAAAGGTCGGGTCTGGGTAGGTGACAGTGTTCCTATTCAGCGCCAGATTATGTCAGCCCTACATGACAGTCCTCTTGGAGGCCATTCTGGATTTCCAGTCACATACCGTCGTATCAAGCAAATCTTCGCCTGGCCTAGGCTCAAGCAAACTGTCCGTGACTTTGTTGCTGCCTGTTCTGTCTGCCAGCAAGCCAAACCAGATCGCGCTAAGTATCCCGTCCTCCTTCAGCCCTTACCCATTCCCGACCAGGCTTGGCAAGTGGTATCGCTGGATTTCATCGAGGGTTTACCACGTTCCGGTTCGGCTAACTGCATCTTAGTGGTGGTGGACACATTTAGCAAGTATGCTCATTTCATTGGGTTGCTTCACCCATTCTCTGCCCTGAAAGTAGCGCAAGCATTCATGACCAATGTCTACAAGTTACATGGTCTTCCCCAGTCACTGGTTTCGGACAGGGACCGCATCTTCACCAGTCATCTATGGCAGGAGCTGTTTCGTTTATCCGGTACCAAGCTCCAAATGAGCACTGCTTATCACCCCCAGAGTGACGGTCAAACAGAGCGTGTCAACCAATGTCTTGAGACATTTCTTCGCAGTTTCACACATTCCTGTCCAACCAAGTGGTTTTCCTGGCTGCCCCTAGCAGAATTTTGGTATAATACCTGTCCTCACTCATCGTTGGGTATGTCCCCATTTCAGGTCATGTACGGCCGCGCTCCTCGCCAGTTTGGATTAGTCCCTGCAGATGCTGTTCACAATTCTGATCTGGCCGAATGGTTAGCTGACCGGGAACTAATGATTCGGGTGATTAAGCAGAATCTGTTACGGGCACAGCAAAGAATGAAACACCAGGCAGATAAAGGAAGATCTGACCGTGAGTTTTCTGTGGGAGATTTTGTGTATGTTAAGTTGCAACCCTATGTTCAGGGATCAGTGGCTGTTCGTGCCTGCCATAAGCTCAGCTTCAAGTACTTTGGACCCTTTCAAATCATTGCTCGCATTGGCAAGGTCGCCTATAAGTTGTCCCTGCCAGCATCCGCCACAGTGCATCCGGTGTTCCACGTTTCACAGCTCAAACCATGCACACAGGCGCCCAAACTGGTCAGTCATGCTCTACCAACTACTAATCTTGATGTCCAGTACCCTGCACAGATCCTCGACTATCGCTCCGTCTCTCGTGGTGGTACATCCGTCGACCAAGTCCTTGTCCGCTGGTCTGGCCTCGACGCCACCTTGGCGACCTGGGAGGATGCCGAAGCCCTGAAGTCGACGTTTCCAGATGCTGGCGCTTGGGGGCAAGCGCCAACTCAAGCAGGGGGGATGTCAGCACCTCAACAGCACATGTCGAGCAGGCAGCTGAGACAGTGGACGCTGCGCCAATGGGCCGTCGCGAGAGAAGGCCAAATGTCCGCTATGCCGGCCCAGAGTGGCGGCTGTAATAGGCGAGAGTGTGCGTGTGAGTGACAGACAGAGGAAGAGAGTATTGTTACATTTCGTATTCTTTACTGAGTAGCTACTTCCTCCACCCTAAACCCTCTGTTCCTACCCTTCTTCTACCTCGCGCCGCCGTCACACACGGTGGTTGCTAACACGGCCGTGATCAGTTAGACACAGCACAACCAGAGGAGGCAGACGGCTGGCCACTGGCGATGTCAATCGTCGGATATCGGCGGGCCGTCGTAGTGGACGCTGCACATCTTGAGCTCTCTCGACATGTCGATCTCCGCCAGCCACGCTAGACGGCCTTGGCCCCACTCCACGTCCACGCCGTCGAGGTCACCGCCTGCGGCCGCCACTGCAAAGCATAGACATGGACCAGTCTCCCCGTACGTGAGTCTCTAGTGCAACGGCAAGAAGAACTCATGTACTGCTGGTAATTACATGGAAACGAAGGAATGGCATCCACTAAGCAATTGAACGCAAAAATCATTTTACAGAGGTGGAAGATGTGCGTGGGTGGCTACCTACTCGAATGGTGTGTGTATGGTATGTCCGCGTAGTACGTGCAGTCTCTGTCCTCCTCTATGGAGTAAGCGGCTCGAGGACGTCGAGGATCGTGCAGTTCGCCATGGCGGTGAACTGGTGCATGTTCCCTCCTACCGTCGGGTATAGCACGGAGGTGTCGCACGGCGCTGTGAAGACGTCGTCCACCACCAGTTCTGCCAGCCTCACTGCGCAGGAACAGAACAAGATCTTAGACATCAGAACATGTGTATCTTCTCTACAGAGGGTTAACAAGAGAAACAGACGATCACGCCGGCGACAGTGCTAGGGAGCAGAACCTTACGACATTGTTAACACCGGGAGAAAGACGGCGGCTGAGGTAGAGGAGTTGAGAGAGGAAGAAGGAATACGAAGATAGAACGTAGTGACAGGTATTCTGTTCTTTCTTGAGTTCCACTTCTCCACATCAGAGGAATAAGTACTCGTTATTACATGGGCTGACAAATCATCAGTTCGCCTATTCCGGGCCCACCAAACAAGAGTTGGGCTTAGTCTTCCTTCTGGGCCGTCCACCGGCAACGGAGTCTGCTTGATCAGCTCCCGCGTACGAAACGTGATCTGCTCCGTCGTCTTCTGCTTCCTCCGTGGCTGTAGCTTCTTGTGCCTCCGGTACATTACTGACAGACATGGTCCACATGGATTCACCATCGGAGGATGAAGAACTAGTAGTGCTCGCAGAAGGATCAGGCCCGGGGCGGAGCCAGTCGTACGACTTGATGTGCATCGACCCGAGGAGCAGCTTGCCGAACACCGTCATTCCAGGGTGGTTGTGGAGAGGGATCACCACGTTTCATGGCAAGAATAGTATCACAATCTGCCAAACGTACGAGAAGGTTTGATAAAAACACGAGCTTTTCAGTACTGCACACCATCAAACAAAATTAAGCACAGTCAGCTGTCAGCCTACCGAGAAACTCGGGCATTTGTATATCGCCGTGTGCGTTATCGTCGGGACGACCTGAGCAGTGGCGGTGTCTCGAGCCCTAAAGAAGCTCAAGTCTGGGCTTAGGCCCACATCCTCTGGCCGCATTCTCTCTGCACTTGATAGGAGCAGGAGTTCAGATTTCAGCAAACCCATGCACGAAACGTGTGCATACATGCTGTTCTTCAGAGCGGAACCTCGAGAATGAAATCGTCCATGTCTTTTGTGTTGTATTCGATTGTGATTTGTTTCTTCCTCTCCCTCACTCTAAAGTTCTCTTGCTTGCGCTTGATTCTAACTCATTTGTGTTGCTCCTGAAGTAATTTCACAATCATATTTAGCAACTCTAACAAGAACTTCTCTCCCTCGCTTCGATTAAGTTGTTTTCTTGTTCTAACACCTAACCAGGGTTTGAGTTTTTGTATATAGTGATAAATTTTATGTTTCGCCTATTCACCTCTCCTCTAGGCGACTTTCAATTCTCCAATTCCAATTCCTTCATCTCTTCATGCATCCTTTTGTGTTATTTGTCACTTAGAACCTCAAACATTTAATCTGATCAATTCTGCCACATCTTTGAGTTCCAATATACTATAATGGTCATCAAGAACCTTTCCAAACTCAGGACTGACCCAAACACTAAAATCAAAGTGAGCACAACTTTTAAGCCCTTCCATGTTCTAACTTTGATACTTTCAGCTTGATCTTGTGACCATGTCCTTTTCTTGAGCTAGTACCTCTTGAGACTTATGACTTGAACCATCCAAATGTATATAAATTACTCTGATGAATTCAAGTCACGTCTTCTTATGTTGTCGTCTTCAATATCACACAACTCTTCACAGGTTGATCACCTTTGACTCTTGCAAGTAGTTTCTTCTTCACTTTAGCTTTTGATACCTCAATCTTCTTGACCTTCTCCTTTACTTAGTTCCTCGAAGTTATTCCTTACCTTAGTTTTTGGTCTACCAAACTGACTCCAAGTCAAGTTCAATGACTAGCAACTTAAACAATGTCCATTCTGCTTAACCTTATTCAACTTAGGATTACTCTCCTTAGCATGACCTCTCTTGGACTTGATTGGTTCTTCGACTCAATGTAATTACTTGCTTTTTCACCTTAGCTTTGGTACCTAAATCCTCTTTACCATCTCCTTTGCTTAGTTCTTCGAAGCCATATTTCCATGCTATCTTCACCTTATCAAGCCTTCCTTAAGTCATACCATCTTGAGTGTACATTGAATATCCTTCTTGTGATATACATTCAATCTGTTGTCTTAATCCTTGTACGATATCCACTTTCATACCTAAGTTCCTATTCATCACTCAACAGGCTTGATTAGTCATTTAATTTTGTTTTCATTCAAACACCAAATCCCACAAAGGGCTAGATGCACTTTCAGAAGGATTGTGGATAGGATTTTTTTCTTAAGAAAAAAATAGGAACAGACCAACCAATGAAAAAAATTGATTTTTAAGTTAGATAATTTGAATAAGAAAATATCAGGTTAACGTATGCCAACACTTCTATAACTATTTTCAATATTATTTTTAGCTTGGAAAGTTAGTAATTTCTCTCTCACTATATTTGCCAACTTCCAAGGGAAGACGTACCTTCGATGCTAGCAAAGCGCCCTCTAAGACTCTGTCAGCAGAAGATAGACCTACAGTGAGCCTGGGTGGGACCAACCTAGCATTCTCGGGATCCTCTACTGTAGAGGCCAAGCCTCCAACCGGCCATGTCCTAACGCCCTACAAAATCCTCTAACATTTCTCATGATGCCTCTAGGATGAGACGGTCCCGACGCCACGTGCTCCCCTCACCAAGACAAGATGTGGTGCTAGATAAATAAAATATAGCGCATGTCTATCGCTATGGTGTATCCATGAATACTAAATGGTGTGTGTTGGTACCATAGTCCATATAGCCATGTCTAGAGTTCTAGGCCTACCACAAGCACTATAAAGAACATGTAGCTATACTGCCTACTACTACACCGTACTCAACAACGTGGACACTCATAGCGATCATTGTAGCACAACATGCTTACTACAATGACAAGAGTATGAGTCGACATGCATCACATACGAATCAACAAATATGACATGATAGGGGTGATGAATGTGAAGTTACGGTTGTGGTGGTGACAGGCTGACAGCGATGGGGGTAGCCTAGTCGAGGCTAGGTTGAATGATGAGTGGATTGTTTGGTGGTAGCTTTGATATGGTAACTCATCCATTGTAACTTCTCAAGCATCTATTTTGTTGTTTTTCTTCGTAGCCATTAGCAATGATGCATAATAGGCTACTACGACAAACATCATTTACAAAACAAACATGTGTTACAAACATTACAATAAAGTCATACGAGAGAATTGAACAAGTTTTTTGGAATTTTGTTGAAAAATTATAAAGGTTTACCTGATTGAAGGACTCTATGAATAAATGGGTTGTCTCTGAGAACAAATTTTGTAATTATCGATCAATTGTTAGCATTTTCAACTAACATTAGCACCACAAAATCGAGGTTGGTAATCCTTGCATTTGCTACATATCTAGCTAATAAGCCCAGTGCCTCTATGTCGTCCGCCCCGACCTGCACCAACGCCTTGTACCCTAGAAGCCCAGGTGCCTCCTCCATGCCGCTCGTCTCGTATCAGTATATGTTGCCCTGTGGCCGTGCAACTGTCCAACGAGCACATGTCATTGTCGCTACACACGCCATGACGTTGTGGCACACGCGTCGCTCGCCCCTGCGCCCTTGCCCCTGGCCCAGCCTTTATCTTTCACAGCTAGGCCTAGTCGCTGAAAATAACTCTTATATTTTCAACGATCAAGGCTAGCCACCGAAAATAAAGGCTATCAGGATTATTTTCAGCGATGGCCACCGAAAATAATCCTTATTTTTAGCGGTGGCCATGAAAAATAATCAATTTTTTGGCAAGAAACTTCCAATTAGTAGTGCCACCAAAAATAAGTTAATTTTTATAGAAAATGCTTATTTTCAGCTGGCTCTAGCCACCAAAATTACATGTTTTTCTGTAGTATCATGTTTGCATTGTCGACTTGTCATGCATAAAGACTACTGCTACCAAAGAACTATTAAATCGTGATGATTAGTCAACTGATTCGGTTGACACTAAGAGTTTGAGGATAGATTAGAGTCTTCACCAAAAACATGGGTCGATCGAATAGACTTCAAAATTAAAACAAAAAAGTCACAATATGCATATCTCCTTAATAAAATAAGTAATTAATAATTATATAAAACAATTAAATCTTAGACTAATAGCCCAACAAATATTAAACTGTAACTATCTAACTTTCCAAAAAACCTATAACTAAGATCCCCACCACATTTTCTCGTTCTCGTATATGTGAGGCAAAGTGAAGCTTTTGGTCATCTCATCGTGTTTCGCGTCCTTTGCATCTTGGGGTACATCTATGATGTGTTTAACGCTGTAACCGGAGGCCAACTCATTGGACGTCAGATGGAGATCATGTGGCTAGCAAGGCAAGTGGTGACGTGGATGAACGGGATGCAGGCTTTCCTTTCGCGTTTAATATATAGAAAAGAAGGCTCTAACGCTGTAACTAGAGGCCGACTCATTGGACGTCAGATGAAGATCATGTGGCTGGCAAGGCAAGTGGTGACGTGGACGAACGGGATGCAGACTTTATTACCACATTTAATATATAGCTTAACGTTTGTTGAAGTGATGACCTCGATCTAATCTAGAAATATGTAGTGAATTGTGCTAACATAGTCGAGATTTATTGATGGTGAATCCCATCATCGCAGGCTATGTGGGATTGCGGTTAAGATATTATGGGCTCTATGTGGGATTGGATATTAAGGTAGTTGGGACTATATGTGGATGTGATCTTTTATAACGGATGCCATAGGTCTATCGTGTCTATATATGTGGATGTTTTGGTTTCCTTCAATATCTCAGAGTCATTGTCTCCTATGTCAAAATTTCTTCATAAGAGAAGCATAAGAAGTAATGCATTGTAGCATTTTGGATGGCATACTTGGCATATTGGTAGCAGTATATATAATCGCTTTCTAGTGTTGATCTTGTTTATAAGTGTACAAACCATTGGTGCATGCCATCCAAAACTGATGATGTAGCACTCATTTGTCATGAATGCTCTCTAGAATCATGAACCAACTTTGTGACAATGCCAAATTCAACTTTGTATGGAAACTTAGTTTGTACCTGATACGTCTGCCTACCGAGAAATTTGGGCATTTGTATATTGTCGTTGAGATTTCGTAAACGTTGTTCTGTACTAGACTTTAGATTCAATAAGCAGAGCCGCTAATGACTACGTATCCTATCTAGTAAAATTGAATAGAGCACGCTGCATGTGGAGGCCTTGCTGGTTCATCACAACTGTGAATGCCAATTGATTGGAAAATACTTGTTTGTGCATTGTTCTAGTTTTTTAGTCTGGTCATGGACGCGCCATGACGCAAAGCTCACGAAGCTTACTTGATATATATATATATATATATATAGAGAGAGAGAGAGCTAGCCTCACTGAGCACTAGTAGCTGCCCGCGCACCTGCGCGCTGCCGCCATGGTGCTAGATTCACAGTTTATCATTTGTATTAGGATATTTATAAGTATAAAAGTTTATTTTTTGAATAAATTTTAGTCTCTATATTCAAAGTTCATGTTCTCTGGAGTCTGGACAACATACAATGTCTTGATTATAGAATAGTGTTTTATCAGAGGAAATATCAAATTGGAAAATGTATTATACAATTGGTGGTTTGTAGAAAGAGATTCCAACAAAAATGAGTGCATTGAAAAAAACACACAAAGAACCAAACTGCATAAGCAATGTTGTGGAACCAATTACAATTTTACGACTATCCTTTCGAGTAGAGATTAAACTTGGTATACTTGCCCTTGCGAATTGCTTGGTATGCACGTTGATTTTGAAAACATTCAAGATCTAAGCCACCATGAATATCAGGTCCGAAGGAGTGCCTAGAGATGCAGAAAATACATGTGATGTAAAGGGAGATGCGATGGCCCTGGCACGGTGCAAGCAAAGGAGAAAGTCGATCGACCCAGGCGAGAACACGAGGGTGATTCTCTCTTGGTAGGCGGGTGCCATGCGAGACTAGAAGCTGGAGGTGGAGCGGGGCAAGGCTGTGTTGTTTACGTCGTGGCATGGCTAGTGCAAGTGCACAACGAAGCCACATGGGCACGATGCGTGACGTGCACGGATGCGACGACGACGTGGAGCGGCGTCTGAGGCGGGGTGGGGACGGGAGAATGAAGGAGCTCCTATCGGCATGCGTTGTGACATCAATGCTCGGAGGCGAAGGAACGATAGCAGGGGAGGGGCCAGAAGGAACGGGGAGTGCATCACGAGCAAGGGTGCATTTTTTTGGGGGACGATGGAGGTGGGGAGCTCCTATCGGCGTTCATTTAACGCGGCAAGAGGTGGGAGACCAATCACCCGGTGTGGCTAGGGAAGACAGCTTTGTCTAAAAGGCTCTAACGCTGTAACCGGAGGCCAACTCATTGGACATCAGATGGAGATCGTGTGGCTGGCAAGGCAAGTGGTGACGTGGATGAACGGGATGTAGGCTTTGCTCCCGCGTTTAATATATAGAAAAGAAGGCTCTAACGCTGTAACTTGAGGCCAACTCATTGGACGTCAGATGAAGATCATGTGGCTGGCAAGGCAAGTGGTGATGTAAACGGGATGCAGGCTTTAATCCCGCGTTTAATATATAGTAATGTGGTGGAGCAGCTGAACCTCGCCGAAATTGGGCATGGTGCTAGGGCCCTTCAAGGCTTGGCAGCAGGCCTATAAGTGGCACTACACATGGCGCCGTGGCAATGCTGCTGCCTCGGTCGGTGGGCCCGCCGGCACCGGGTGCACTCGGCGCCTCTCGCTCCATCGGCGCCATCACCTCCATGTCGAGCTACAGCTCCAAACCCAGCCACCCACCCCCCTCCATGGACCGAGCAACAGGATGGAAAGAAGAAACACACGAGTAAAAGCCTACATTGACGATGTCATGATCAAGACAAAGAACTCTTACAACTTCATCAATAATCTACAACAAGTCTTCAACAGCCTGAGACGGCGTTTCCGCTCGAAGTTTAACTCTGGAAATTGTGTGTTCGGGGTACCAACTGAGAACTTACTTGACTTCATCGTCGGCAACAGAGAAATTGAGGTAAATACTAAGAAAATCAAGGCTATTCTCTGCATGTGCTTATGTCAACATAATCAAGATTCTCTCTAGCTTCTTGATTTTGTAGTATGCTTCACTCCCACCTGCTGCTTTTTTCTTGCCCCTCTCTCCATTGATGCTGGATGGCTGAGTCATGGTCCCCTGTTTGCACTGTCCATACCCTCCACAATTTCACTCGTGCGACATCTACCTAGGTGTAATACTCAAAATTTTCCCTAAATAAAGGACAAGATGATTTGCTATATATTGTTTTGATTCTATTATTTATTTAGCATACAAACACCATCATGTCTAATTGATCAAATCAATTATTGAATAAAAGAGAAAACATAGTATGCATCTCATACTGTATCTTCTAGTTGTGGCATTTGGTTTGGAATTTGGGATTCAAATCTCTACTACTTATTAAGACTGCAAGGGTAGCCTATCATTCCCTGTTCTACCATTCTCATTCCTTGTTCTGTCTTTTCCATTCCCTCCTCCCCACACATCCCACTCCCACGCCCATTCTCATTCCCATTTCCATTCCCTGCACAGTCCACGCCTAGCTAAAATCAAAAAACACATGGCTGCAAGGGGATTCGAACGCGCGCCCCCTCAGGCCAATGTGAGCAGTAGCTATCGTTACACCACATGTATGTTTCTGTCTACATCTATGATAGGAAAAACATCTATTACATCTTTCCCCCAGCCCGCCTACTACCCTTACAGAATGCGGAGTAGTAGATAAGTATCACTAAGATTCTTGAATTATATTTTTAGATGGATGGAGTAGTATTTAAAGAAGAGCCTTGCATGTAATTTCTTTTGTTTGAATAATGTTTTCAACTTAATTTCCTTTTTTTTGCATGTGTGGCATTTATTCTCCGTAATATTTTTCCCATAGATCTAACTTGTGAGTCATTTTCATAAACCTACGCCAAGGATTAATCCATGTTTCTTACTTGGAAAACCGGAACAAACACCACTAGCAGAAGGCGCTCGCATTGGCGTTGCTCATTGACAACGAGAAGAAGCTTGTTAACTTCTAATTCGATCTCTAGAAGCAGTCCTACGTTGCCTCATGCGCCGCTGTGGACGACAAGCTCCGGCGCAGCCGCCGCTTAGAAACTGTCCAGAGCGGCTACACCACGCTGTCCATCATCAAACAGGGAACCTCATAGTCATCGCCAACGTCGTCGACTCTCGGGTTGTTCTGGGAACCGCATCTGATGACAGTGCCATCACGTCGTCCAGCTCATAGTCCATCTAAGCCCAACCTGCCACGTAAGTCGCTACTGACCGGCCATGAATTCTTATGCGCTGGGACGACGGGCGTTGCTGACGTTGTGTGGGTGTCCTCTAACATGATGTATGCAGAGGAGTAGCACTTTCGGTGGTGCAACGGCTAGGTGTACTACCTCGCTGATGAGCCCGTGGTGCATTTCGTCTGACAGCCCTGCCAAGAGTCGTCGGGACTCGCCATGTCGCGTGCGTCCAATGACTACTATATCAAGGATTGTGACGTCATCTCGGCGCCAGAGGTGACGCGGAGGAGGATAGGCAGCAATGACCAGTTTGTCATCCTCGCCACCGTTGGAGGTAGCTTTTGTGTCGGCCTGCCTTTAATTCTCTTCGCAAACACACACACATGCCTTTTTATTTAAGCAAGCGCGTATGGTGGTGCATGACTGATGACTGACGATGTACAAGGAAACTTCTTCAGGCAGGTGTGGGACGTGCTCTCCAACTACGAGACCATGCAAATCGTGGCATATATTAAAGTCTGCATGGTACTGATGGTTGCAATGTAGTGGTGAAACAACTAGATTAAAATAATAAAATTTATGCATGGCCAGGATCACAAATGAATTATGAAGCCTTTTCTCATAACAGTATAACACACATTTTGTATATAAGTTTTCGTGGTATTATATGTTCCTGTTGCAACGCACGGGCACTCAACTAGTAGAAGGTGATGACAGGTTTTGTAATTTTTAACTACATAACCATGAGTAGTGGATCTTTTACTAAAAATAATCTAAAATAAGCTACTATTATGGAGGATTATGAGATTATGGTAATTTGGATATTATATTACATAATCTGAATTTATAATCTAGGTGTTTATTTAGCTGTTGGATTTATTTGCGCTCACCAGATTATAATATGAAACAAACATGACCTAATTATAATACTATATATCCATTAGGAATAGCATAACTGCACCTTATGATCCTTGATCCACCACGCACGTAGCAAAGCTCAAATGCCCGTGGATTACCACCACCACCACCCAAGGGCAAACCTGCACTACAGGAATACTGAAGATTCCCGTTGGCCAGGTTAACTCCCGTCGGCCAGAGCAAAGGCCGACGAGGATAAAGTAAATACTGTTGGCTACCTACCAGCCAACTGACATTAATTAACTCCCGTCGGCCCTGACACAGGCCGACGGGGATTACATTGACGCCCGTCGGCCTTTTCTCTGGCCGACGAGGATTAGCTTATTTCCGTCAGCCCCGTACTTGGCCGATGGGAATTAATGTTTTATGAGCGCAGCGGACAGCCCGCATGGGCTCATTTCCTCTGCTTGCTCGTTTCAAACCACCGCCGCCGCCAGGAGATTGAGTGTCGCGCCCGACCGCCGCTACCACCGATCCCCATCGCCATCGCCGCCGCTGCCCCCAAGTGCCGCCGCCGCCCCCGACCACCTCCCTGAGCGCCACCGCCGCCCCCGTCGTCCCCCGCCAACTCGACTGTCGTTGCACCTGCCTTGTGCCGCCTTGTCGTTGAGGTATACATCCTTGAACTATTGAATGTAAATGTGAGTGTGATTATAGTAGTTAAATATGTGTGTAGATGTTTATTTTTGTCGGTTTTATGGCCGACGGGAGTTAACTTTCATGAGATTAGAGTTAGTTTAATATCACATGTGATTATAGTATGATTAGAGTTAGTTTAATATCACATGTGTGGCTTGATTTTAGGTAAGTATTAATTCTATTATTATAGTAGATTTAACTTATGCTATTGAATTGTTGAATTTGATGTTATTTATTGATTAGATTTAACTTATAATATTAGGATGTATGAAGGTTTCGATATTGATAAATTTGATGTTATGGTTAATAAATTTGATGTTCTAAAAATATTATTTAATTTAATGGATTTAATATTGCAAATATTGTTTATTTTCGTCGGTTTTTTTGGCTGACGGGAGTTAACTGTAATGCAATTACAATTTATTTAATATTGTTATTTGTTAGTATGATTTGACATAAATTTGGATGTTGCAAATATTGTTAATTGATGATTATCATGATAATGTGATGAAGGTGATGTTATGTATATATATAGTTTTACTACTTACCTATAGATGTATGTGTGACGTGTAGAAACATGAATTTCTCACACGCACTCCTTACTCATACACACAACCGCAATAATGGGTGATAGACGTGATTGGATGTATGAAGGTTTCAAGAAGGGTGGGTGTCACACAAGTGAATGGTTTGCCAAGACGCAGATGTTTCTGGACCATGTGCAGCTGCTTTGTCACAAATAGATAATATTAGGTGTCCATGCAATAAATGTAGAAATATGACGAGCCACACCAAGAGGCAGGTCACACTACACATGTGCTCGCATGGTTTTGTGCCAGGCTATAAGGTCTGGTATCTCCACAGGTAGTCATGCCTTGAACGAGTAGCAGAAGTAGAAGTTGATGACGGTGAAGATGTGGATAGGATGGACCAGATGCTTGAGGATCTGCAGCCTGAACTGGCCCCAGATCATCATGATTCACCTACACCGGAGGTTCAGAAGTTCTTCGACCTCCTCAAAGCGTCAAAAGAGCCTATTCACGGGCACACTGACGTGACCGTCATCGAATTCGTGACCCGACTGATGTCAATTAAGTCCAAGTTTGCATTCTCAATTAATTGTTACAACGAGCTTGTGGATTTGATTAGCGAGGTTCTTCCTACGGGTCACAAGATGCCCAAAGACATGTACCAGTCCAAGAAATTGCTTTAAGGTCTTGGTATGGAGTATGAGAAGATTGATGTTTGCCAGGATAACTGTATGCTTTTTTAGAAGGAACATGGCAGAGAACATAAATGCTTAAAATGTGGGAATTCAAGGTACGTGGAGCTTGTAAATGAAGAAGGGGAGAAGGTGGTGACAAAGGTTGCACATAAACAGCTTCGGTACATGTCTCTCACTCCTAGAGTGAAACATTTGTTTCTCTCGAGGAAGACCGCTATGCACATGAGGTGGCATAAAGATTGTACGGACAGACAAGATGGGTTAATGGTGCACCCGTCAGATGGTGATGCATGGAAGGCTCTTTACAATTTTGATCCAGATTTTGCCAGCGATACAAGAAACGTTCGTATTGGCTTGGCAACTGATGGTTTTACGCCTTTCCATATGACCGTTGCGTCGTATTCATATTGGCATGTCATTGTCATACCGTACAACCTTTCACCCGCTCTTTGCATGAAATATGAGTTTATGTTCCTATGTCTTGTTATACCTGGGCCTGAGCATCCTGGCGTACGCCTCAATGTGATGCTTCAACCACTGATTGAAGAGTTAAAGAAGCTATGGCAAGGAGTGGAAGCTTATGACTGCTTCAAGAAGCAGAAATTCAATCTCCGTGTTGTGTATCTGTTCTCGGTTCATGATTTTATGGTGTAAGGTATTTTCTCTGGATGAAGCGTGCATGGTAGATTGACGTGTCAGCGCCCGACGGGAATAAGAGTATCCCTGACATATGATACCCGTCGGCTTAGGACTAACGGGAACTAACCATATACCGACGAGAATTAGTAATACCCGTCAGTTTAGGGCTTATTTTCTTCGGTTATTAGCCGACGGAAATTAAGTGGATTCCGGTAGTGCCGTGCCGCTCCACAGTATCCTCGGGGCCAGCCATCCGCCGCTCTGGCTTCCTCCGCATTGTGGTCCACCTTTGCCGCCGGTAATCCTGCCCACTCTCCACGTTTTGTTTCGGCGGCGCGCAACGGTGTTCGATTACCCTTCGTCTGCGATATTTGGGCGTGGCCTGATTGCGGTGCCTGCTCGTTGTCCTGATATTTTAGTGCTTTCTCCTCGACGTCACACTACGTTGTTTGCGTAAATCGGTGGTCATTTCCTCTCTTAACTAATTTCTTTTATAAAAGAGTTAACTGATTTGTTTGTGACTGCGAAAATTTGCATTCAAGTTTCGAAAATGGCTCGCAGTTCTCGTGAGGGACTCTGCTTTGTAGGAGTTTGTATGTATTAATTTCTCTGTATTTTTACTTGGTTTAGATTGGTGCTCTTGGCTTGGGTGCGTTTATTTTCAGTTGAATGCTGTGTTTGCTAGGATCTCGGATTCGAATGGAATCAAACAAGCGACCAATATTTCCTTCCGTGGTCGTGATGTCGAGCGCTTGCCGCTGATCTTGATGCATTATTGGTAGAATTGGTGCAATGTTGAATGTGTATTAGGGGTTCGTTTGGTGGATCACGACCTTTTAATTTGGTCTTATTTGTGACCATGGATTTTGCATAGGACGCATACCTCCTGGATGGATGGGGTTTGTATTAATTAAGGCTCTGTTCGTTTAGTCCGGATTGGAGGCCGGAACCATTTCAACTCATCAAGCTAATACAAATTTGTGAAATATTCCAATCCGGAACCAATCTAGTAAAGTATTCCGGAAGAATCGAACGGGCACTAAGGCTGATATGATCCACTTATCACCAACTCAACCAGAGATCACAGAGAGATTGGAGGAGGTTGAGGGAGAAATGCGTTATTTAGTTTGTGTAGTACGAGTATGCGATTGTGAGGTTACTTTGAAGTTTGAAGCATTTCCTGGACACGTAATTTGGCACTTAGCTGTAAATGGGGCCTGTTTGGTTCAGCTATTTTCTGACCAGCTTTTCTGAAAATCTGGCTGTGGGAAGAATCTGGCTGTGGGGAGAATCTGAGTATCATTACGATTATGTGTGGAGGAAGATAAAGTTGTTCAAAGGGCTCAGGGTCTAGAAAGCGACGAATTCCTACTATTACAACGACTGAATCGATTATGTGTTTATGTTGATTTTGGATGGTTTTTGTCCCAACGAATTTTATAGAAGCTGGCTGAAAAGCTGAGCGCTTGGCAGTCCGCAGCAGCTTTTGGTGGCCAGAAGCTGCCAGAAGCCGAAACAAACAGGCCCATGATCTGCTGGCCGGTGTCAGTTTTTTAATTTCAGTTGAACTTCCCTCCATGGGTTATGAAAAAGGAAAAATCATCTTGTAGCCTGCTCACTTGATCTAGTAGGGAAGAGTAATTATGTTATATGCTATATCCTAATTGTTGGGGGCCTTCGTCCTCCGAAGGTCTTCAAAAATGTAATTTAACAATGTCTTCTAAGCATGGTTTATGGACAGGTACCTTCGGATTCAGGATTAAAAGCATACACAATGAGAAAAAGCACGATCGTGAAGAAGATTACCGTTGCTCCAAAGCTATGCGCAAGGGAGTTTCAGTTTAATCGCAGAAAAAGGAACTGACTTAAAGGAGAAAAGGCTATCTAGTCCTCATAGATTTTTCTATAAGTCAATAGTAAATGTAAAGGGTATAACTGTAATTTCTCACAGGCTGTGTCCTGTGCATATAAATAGATGAACAGTACCCCCGTACTGTTCACGCTGACTTGTATTTGCTCGTGCGTCACACTTGTACTTTTACTTTCTGTCAAGCCGAAGGTACATATGTAATTTAATATTGTTTCTATTTTTCTATGATAATATAATGAGGATGAATTGATAACGCTGTATAATTGTTCATGTTGTGTCTTATATTTCATATGTTTCTCCTTTTATTAACATATGCCCCGATGATGAAGGTATGTCCTTCATGACCTTCGTCTGAAGATCATTATATACTACGGGAAATAATGCTTCGAAGGACGAAGGGCATTAACATTTAATATTTTGTGTTGCCTTGTTCTTAATTCATAGCATTTGAGAACTGAAAGGGAATTAGGCTTACACCTTTTTCCTAATTGATTTTGGTGGTTGAATTGCCCAACACAAATAATTGGACTAACTAGTTTGCTCTAGTCTATAAGTTTTACAGGTGCCAAAGGTTCACAATAAGCCAATAAAAAGACCAAGAAAGGGTTCAAACAAAGAGAGCAAAAGACAACCCAAAGGCATCTTGGTCTGGCGCACCGGACTGTCCGGTGTGCCACCGGACAGTGTCCGGTGCACCAGGACACTCGACACTGAACTCGCTACCTTCGGGAAAATGGGAGGTCGCTCCGCTATAATTCATCGGACTGTCCGGTGAAGCACTGGACAGTGTCCGGTGTCACACCGGACTGTCCGGTGTGCCAGCGGAGCAACGACTACTTCACGCGCAACGGTCGACTGCAACACATTTAATGCGCGCCTACGCGCGCAGAGGACAGAGCAAGCGCAGTTGGCGCACCGGACAGTCTACAGTACCTGTCCGGTGCACCACCGGACAGCCCAGAGGCCCCACAAGTCAGAGCTCCAACGGTCGAACCCCAACGGTCTGCTGACTTGGCTGGCGCACCGGACAGTGTCAGGTGCGCCATGCGACAACAGCCTTCCAACGGTCATTTTTGGTGGTTGGGGCTATAAATACCCCAACCACCCCACATTCAATGGTATCCAAGTTTTCCACCTTCAACACATTACAAGAGCTATAGCATTCAATTCTAGACACTCCAAAGATATCAAATCCTCTCCCAAGTCCGGAATCACTCCAAATCAAATAGTGACTAGAGAGAGCGACGTTTGTGTTCGTTTGAGCTCTTGCACTTGGATCGCTTCTTTTCTTTCTCATTCTTCTTGTGATCAAACTCAATTGTAACCAAGGCAAGAGACACCAATTGTGTGGTGGTCCTTGCAGGAACTTTGTGTTCCGTTTGATTGAGAAGAGAAGCTCACTCGGTCTAAGTGACCGTTTGAGAGAGGGAAAGAGTTGAAAGAGACCCAGTCTTTGTGACCACCTCAACAGGGAGTAGGTTTGCAAGAACCGAACCTCGGTAAAACAAATCATCGTGTCTCACGCTTTATTTGCCCGAGATTTGTTTTTCACCCTCTCTCTCTTGGACTCGTTCTTATTTCTAACGCTAACCCGACTTGTAGTTGTGCTTAAGTTTATAAATTTCAGATTCGCCCTATTCACCCCCCCTCTAGGCGACTTTCAATTGGTATCAAAGCCGGTGCTTCATTAGAGCTTAAGCTCGAAGTGATGTCGGGAGCATCCGCCAAGAGGGAATTTGGGACCGGCGAGAAGCCCGCCACAAGCCATGGGAAGGCTCCATCCGGGGAGTCCGCCAACAAGGTGAAGGGATCCCCTTCACACAACAAGTCGCGTCGGAGCAGTGACAAGAAGAAGAAGATGAGGAAGGTGGTCTACTACGAGACCGACTCTTCGTCGCCATACACCTTCGGCTTCGACACGCCGTCCGTAACTTCTAAGCGCCATGAGCACAAGAAGTTTAGTAAGATTCCCCTACGCTACCCTCGTATTCCAAAACGTACTCCATTACTTTCCGTCCCATTAGGCAAACCACCCATGTTTGATGGTGAAGATTATAATATGTGGAGTGATAAAATGAGACATCATCTAACCTCACTCCACACTAGCATTTGGGATGTTGTTGAGATTGGAGTACAGGTACCATCGCCAAGGGATGAAGACTATGATTCGGATGAGTTCGCCCAAATCCGACACTTCAACTCTCAAGCCACCACTATACTCCTCGCCTCTCTAAGTCGAGAGGAGTATAACAAGGTGCAAGGATTAAAAAGTGCCAAAGAGATTTGGGACGTACTCAAGACCGCGCACGAAGGAGATGAGGTGACCAAAATCACCAAGCGGGAGACGATCGAGGGGGAGCTCGGTCGCTTCCGGCTTCGCCAAGGGGAGGAGCCACAAGACATGTACAACCGCTTGAAGACCTTGGTGAACCAAGTGCGCAACCTCGGGAGCACAAAATGGGATGACCATGAAATGGTCAAGGTTATTCTAAGATCCCTCGTTTTTCTTAATCCTACACAAGTTCAATTAATTCGAGGTAATCCTAGATATACACTAATGTCTCCTGAGGAGGTAATAGGGAATTTTGTGAGCTTTGAGTTGATGATCAAAGGCTCAAAAAAATCATCGAGCTAGATGGCCCCTCCGCGCCCGAAGCGCAACCGATAGCATTCAAGGCAACGGAGGAGAAAAAGGAGGAGTCTACATCATGTAGACAACCCATCGATGCCTCTAAGCTCGACAACGAGGAGATGGCACTCATCATCAAGAGTTTCCGCCAAATCCTAAAGCAAAGGAGGGGGAAGGATTTGTCGGGGACCATAATTAGGGGTACCCTCAAGACTCCTAATTCTCAGCTGGTAACCCCCATCAGCATAAAGCTGCTAAGGCCTGATGGGTGCGATTAAGTCAGGGATCAGTCCATTCGAGCGACTCGATCACGCCTCACCCGAGCCTAGCCTCGGACAAGGGCAGCCGACCCCGGAGGATTTCCGTCTCGCCCGAGGCCCCCCTCCAACGGCGGACATATTTCCGGCTCGCCCGAGGCACTGCCTTCGCTAAGAAGCAACCCTGACTAAATCGCTGCACCGACCGACCAAGTCGCAGGAGCATTTAATGCAAAGGTGACCTGACACCTTTATCCTGACGCGTGCCCCCCGGCAGAGCCGAAGTGACCGCCGTCACTTCACCGCTCCACTGACCAGCCTGACAGAAGGACAGCGCCGCATGCGCCACTCCGACTGCAGTGCCACTTGACAGAGTGAGACTGACAGGCAGTCAGGCCCTGCCAAAGGCACCATAGGAAGCTCCGCCCGACCCAGGGCTCGGACTCGGGCTAGGTCCCGGAAGACGGCGAACTCCGCTCCGCCCGACCCAGGGCTCGGATGTAACACCCGGATTTTAGGGGTCCAAAACCCGGGGTTAACATAAACACCAGGTATGCTGGGACCAAGTCTCAAACATATGATGTATAGTGGCACAGGATCGAATGTCACAACTTTATATATAACAGGAGTTCTATACAAAATAAATAATTACATTATAAGGAGACAACGGTCCAGCAACCCAAAGTTGACTGGGAGACGACGGCCTAGACCACTCACGAACTCATCGCAGCATCCTCCATGAGCATCATCCTGCAGTACCTGGTCTTGACCTGTGGTGTATGTGAGACAGCAAGAGTGAGCTCACATACGTTCATCGCTCAACAAGTTGTGGGGAATAATGTGCATGAACTCGCCAAAAGTGGGAGCTCACGTGAAGTGTAAGGCTTACCAAAGAAGATGGTTAGAGCTGAGCATTGCTTTTAAAGTTGGTCAAAATTTTATTAGCAATTACTAAGTATAAGTAAATATCAACCCAATTAAGTAGTAGAACAAAAGTAATAACTTCACCTGCGATGCAATGCATATGACAAATTGAATTTAGTTCCATAAATTAATCATGTGAGGGTCCGAGCTGCTCATGACCGTGAGCACGGCTAGTATACCAGTTTTACACTCTGCAGAGGTTGCGCATCTTTACCCACAAGTCGTGTATCCCATGTCGCCAGGGTTTGCAAGGCCCTTAGACACTTCCGAGGTGAATGGCTAGGGATCCACTACGAGGCCTTTACAAAGTTCCACTAGCTTCCGAAAACCCGCTACAGTTTATAGGAAGATCCAGTGCAGGAATCCCTTGCAGGACCGCCATCGCAGCAAAATCCTCCCGAGGGCCTCCCTACACTGACCTCTCCCCTACTGCCCTTGCCCCTTTCGGGTAAGGTAGTCTTCCACTAGCTTTCCTAATTAATCAGCCAAGGGCGTCCCATTCCACCCTCGTGGTAGCACTGTTTTCCCGGGTGGTTCTCCATGTTCCAATTAACATAATGATCTCATCATGAACAATAAATAACAACTGATAACAAAAGTGTAACCATGAATAGTGTATCTCCATACCCAAAACCACATATAGCACTAGCAAGTACTACCCAGAAAGTTCAGTGGTAAACAAGGTATAAAGATAGACAAACTAGGGTAACCTATTGGGTCCCTTCAAAATTAACCTATGCAGATCATTATGATTAATTAGAACATGGGTAGGTGAAAAGAAGTGATCAAGGGCACAACTTGCCTGGGCCTTGAGATTCCAGGTACCAGGATGATCTTCAGATGACACGTGGCCTCACTGCTAAACGTAGCAATACAAATATACATGGTATAGACAGAATTAACATTACACCAAACATATATGCAAAATACATATTAATAATCTTCATGTTAAAATAAGATCACAGGAAAAAGAATTATTAATTTTGGAGTTGTAGAATTCAAGTTATGAATTTCCTAAGGTTTAAGGTGATTATAATATGATTAAATGATAAATAAATTTTCTGACAGAGTTCATGTCAAAACAGTGATTCTAAATGATAGAGAATATTATTACAAAATTTTAGGAATTGGAATGGTTCAATTTGGAGCAAAAATGAATTTTCTATGAATTTATAAAGTTCTAGCAATTATTTTTGTATTAAAAATTCAATTTCCTAATCATTTAATCAATTTATAACTGTGCGGGACTGGGCCTCAATTCTAGAGAAACCCAGGGGGCTCGGGGCAATTTACCCGAGACACAGCGCACAGGATCTGTGGACGGCGGGTTGATTTCATTAAAACCCGAGGGTTCTTATGTAAAACTGCGGTCGCGAAGGGGTATCGTTGATTCAGAGCCGTCCGATCCGATTCAACCGCCCAGATTAAATCGCGTGAAGGGGTATGCAGATTCTAATCCTGACCGCCCACACCGAGATCAACGGCCAGGATTTTATTAAGGCGCAAACCGATCTGTGCCCTCCAACTAGGATCTAACGATCCAAATGATCCTAGAGTAACACGTGCTCGGATCGAATCAAGACAGTCGGATCGTGATCCAACGGTTCAGATCGAATCGCACGGAGGGTTTAAGTGGCATCAATCTACACCGTTCAAGATTAGATGAACGGACCAGGAAACCCCCCCAACCACCAGGCCAACTGCGGCGGCGCCGCTCATGTGCGACGGCGGAGGATCACCGGGAGAAATCCAATCCGCCGCATCGGGCACCAATCCCCCAATCCGAGACGATCTACGCGACATTAGGACTACACTGAATCGTTTAAGGGGGAACTCACCGGCATTGGAGGTGTGGTGGCAGCTGCCCACGGAGCAGGGCGGGTCCGCGGCGGAGATGCCACACCGGCGAGCAATTCCGAGCGCTCTGGTCACCAAGATCGCCTGGAAAACCTTCTCCCACGTACAGCGTGCTCCAGTGATGTTCCCAGGCCCATCGCCATGTTCACGGTGTTGGCGAAACGTGATCCCGACGGCGGCGGCGGCTTGGTCTTCCTTTCTCCTCCTCTTCCTTCGTTCTCAGCGGACCGCACGGCGAGGGGAGGGTCACAGCTACCTATATATGCGTCAAAGGGGGAGAGTCCGAGCGGGGCGGGGCCGAGTTCCGCGGTTCACGGCGGTAGGTGCGGAGGACGGAGTCCGCGCGCGCGAGTTCGCGTGGTCTGTTACCGGGGAGAAGAACGAGCTGACAACGTGGGACCGAAGAACCAGTGACTCAAGCAGCGGGCGCGGGTGATACACTGACCAAGCGGGCCCACACGACAGAGATGCCAAACGAAAGCAGGCGCGCGAGGGAGAGGCTGGCCAGTGGGCCCTGGTCGTCAGCGCGCGGCGGGTTGGAATTGGGCTGCGCGGGTGGAAAGCGGTGATGGGCCAGAAATGGGGTATGGCGGCCCAGTTAGCTTCCTTTCTTTTTTTTCTTTTTATTTTCTATTTTCTTTTCTCCATTTTCAAATCAAATTTGAATTCAAGTTTAAATTCAAACTTTGTGTGGATCTTCATTTAAATATTCAAGGTGAACATAGCATGGATAAATTTTATTTATTTACAGATTTATTTTGCTTCTCTTGCCTTATATATATTATTTCCCTTTTCCTTTTTCAAACCCTGATCTTCTTTTGGGTTCTAATTCAATTTTCCTTTTAGTATATTTTGATTAATAGTGTTGCTATTATTATTATATGCACAATAAACAAAACTCCAATATGATGCACATGTTTGTTTAGTTGACATTTAGTCATTTATTCATTTTTAAATGGGGTTGTTCACATGATATGTTAAATTGAAACAAAGCAAATAAGAGAATTATCTCCATTACCATGATTTACAAATTTGGGTATTACAAATCCTACCCCCCTTAAAAATAATCTCGTCCCCGAGATTAGTAAGAGGATGTAGAAGAAATTGTTTGCAGTCTATGGGTTAGTTTCTAATTGATTTTAAAAACTCTTCTCTTTTTTTTTATATCACAAATTATCAGGTGATTAGAAAAACATGGGTATATATGGGTATAGCCACTTTATTATGCAGGATAGATGATATCTTTAAAGCATTTATAGGTTTGGGTAAGAAAGAGTAGGATAAAAAAAACTCCATCCAAGATTGTGGATCTTGACTCGTCTTGGTGACCACACTTGATCCTTGAAGACTTGAGTTGGTGCTCATCCTCCTTTGATGAAGTTGATCATCTTCTTCGGTCTTGTCTCAGTAATTAGGAGTTAGTGTATGTTATTGGGCTGGGGAATATGGTTAATATAGGTATGGATGAGAGAGACTACATGATGTAGATCAAAAGTTTATTTGATGTTAGGTGGGGATAAACAGATCATGCAATCCATTATGAATCTATTGGTCGAGTTAGATCTTCTGCTCATGGTTGAGTTAGTCTAATGTGCTAAGTTAACACTTGGCTAGTAAGGTCTAATCTCTTTTTACCTGTATCATTAGTCTGATTAAGTAGGCCACATTAGATTAGTTTAGCAGATGGCTATGAGTTAGATGAGATTAGTCAGAGTCTGGTTTGATTGTTTTGCTTCTGTATGGTTTGGATAGGGTATGTAACCTGGGTATGGCTGAACTGATCTAAGTCATCAATTTAGACTTAAGTGAATTAGGAGCATGGCCATATCTTTTGCACCAGCATTAAGTAACACACACTAGATTAGATCATATTAGATTAAGTAGGAGCTAGATTAGATTGAATATGACTAGATTAGACTAGTTTAGGTTAAATAGATCTACTAGGGTAGGATAAATATTATTAGGATATGTTAGAATCTTTAGATTTATTAGGACCAGATAAAATCTTTTTAAGGTAAGATAAATCTATTAAGGTAATAGAATAACCTTTTAAGATAAGATGGATCTATTACACAAGATTGAATCTAGGTTAGATTGGTATGACTAGTTTGACTAAATAAGATCTAATTAAGTTGCACTAGATCATGGTTGTTTAATCTAGGGTGGATAAGTATGCTTATTAGGATAAGATGAATCTTTTGAGGTCAGTTAGATCTATTAGGCTGAGATAAAATCTTTTCAAGATAAGATGAGTATCTTTTAAGATGAGATGGATCTATTAAGATAAGGGAGAATCTTTTAAGATAAGATGAATTGGTTAGAATGGGATCTTTTAGGATAAGATAAATTCCTTAAGCTAGATAAGTTCCAATGAGGATAATCTAGGCTGTCTAGTTATTTTATAAATATATTTTTTTATACCTATGTGTATATGCAGATGTAATTGTGGACATTACTCCACAACTCATCACACTCAATCAAAGATCCAAATCAGGCAAGTATCATAAGAACAAACATTCAAGTTCACAGATATCTATAAAAATAGTTTTGTTTTTTTTTTTTTTTATTCCTAGGAGTAGGTCTCTTATTCCTAAAGGTCAATTTAGGCACAGGATTTCAAAGTGTGAAATCCACATTTGTCTTTAGAAGGAAAGGTAAGAATAATCAGAGTAAAGCGGAAATAGATGAGAAAAGATTAAGAAAAGTTTAGAAAGAATCAGAGTAAGGTAAGTAGACAATGGTTGTCCAGTTCTATCTAGGTTTCGTCCTACAGTCAACATTCCTCTGATACCACTTCTGTAACACCCGGATTTTAGGGGTCCAAAACCCGGGGTTAACATAAACACCAGGTATGCTGGGACCAAGTCTCAAACATATGATGTATAGTGGCACAGGATCGAATGTCACAACTTTATATATAACAGGAGTTCTATACAAAATAAATAATTACATTATAAGGAGACAACGGTCCAGCAACCCAAAGTTGACTGGGAGACGACGGCCTAGACCACTCACGAACTCATCGCAGCATCCTCCATGAGCATCATCCTGCAGTACCTGGTCTTGACCTGTGGTGTATGTGAGACAGCAAGAGTGAGCTCACATACGTTCATCGCTCAACAAGTTGTGGGGAATAATGTGCATGAACTCGCCAAAAGTGGGAGCTCACGTGAAGTGTAAGGCTTACCAAAGAAGATGGTTAGAGCTGAGCATTGCTTTTAAAGTTGGTCAAAATTTTATTAGCAATTACTAAGTATAAGTAAATATCAACCCAATTAAGTAGTAGAACAAAAGTAATAACTTCACCTGCGATGCAATGCATATGACAAATTGAATTTAGTTCCATAAATTAATCATGTGAGGGTCCGAGCTGCTCATGACCGTGAGCACGGCTAGTATACCAGTTTTACACTCTGCAGAGGTTGCGCATCTTTACCCACAAGTCGTGTATCCCATGTCGCCAGGGTTTGCAAGGCCCTTAGACACTTCCGAGGTGAATGGCTAGGGATCCACTACGAGGCCTTTACAAAGTTCCACTAGCTTCCGAAAACCCGCTACAGTTTATAGGAAGATCCAGTGCAGGAATCCCTTGCAGGACCGCCATCGCAGCAAAATCCTCCCGAGGGCCTCCCTACACTGACCTCTCCCCTACTGCCCTTGCCCCTTTCGGGTAAGGTAGTCTTCCACTAGCTTTCCTAATTAATCAGCCAAGGGCGTCCCATTCCACCCTCGTGGTAGCACTGTTTTCCCGGGTGGTTCTCCATGTTCCAATTAACATAATGATCTCATCATGAACAATAAATAACAACTGATAACAAAAGTGTAACCATGAATAGTGTATCTCCATACCCAAAACCACATATAGCACTAGCAAGTACTACCCAGAAAGTTCAGTGGTAAACAAGGTATAAAGATAGACAAACTAGGGTAACCTATTGGGTCCCTTCAAAATTAACCTATGCAGATCATTATGATTAATTAGAACATGGGTAGGTGAAAAGAAGTGATCAAGGGCACAACTTGCCTGGGCCTTGAGATTCCAGGTACCAGGATGATCTTCAGATGACACGTGGCCTCACTGCTAAACGTAGCAATACAAATATACATGGTATAGACAGAATTAACATTACACCAAACATATATGCAAAATACATATTAATAATCTTCATGTTAAAATAAGATCACAGGAAAAAGAATTATTAATTTTGGAGTTGTAGAATTCAAGTTATGAATTTCCTAAGGTTTAAGGTGATTATAATATGATTAAATGATAAATAAATTTTCTGACAGAGTTCATGTCAAAACAGTGATTCTAAATGATAGAGAATATTATTACAAAATTTTAGGAATTGGAATGGTTCAATTTGGAGCAAAAATGAATTTTCTATGAATTTATAAAGTTCTAGCAATTATTTTTGTATTAAAAATTCAATTTCCTAATCATTTAATCAATTTATAACTGTGCGGGACTGGGCCTCAATTCTAGAGAAACCCAGGGGGCTCGGGGCAATTTACCCGAGACACAGCGCACAGGATCTGTGGACGGCGGGTTGATTTCATTAAAACCCGAGGGTTCTTATGTAAAACTGCGGTCGCGAAGGGGTATCGTTGATTCAGAGCCGTCCGATCCGATTCAACCGCCCAGATTAAATCGCGTGAAGGGGTATGCAGATTCTAATCCTGACCGCCCACACCGAGATCAACGGCCAGGATTTTATTAAGGCGCAAACCGATCTGTGCCCTCCAACTAGGATCTAACGATCCAAATGATCCTAGAGTAACACGTGCTCGGATCGAATCAAGACAGTCGGATCGTGATCCAACGGTTCAGATCGAATCGCACGGAGGGTTTAAGTGGCATCAATCTACACCGTTCAAGATTAGATGAACGGACCAGGAAACCCCCCCAACCACCAGGCCAACTGCGGCGGCGCCGCTCATGTGCGACGGCGGAGGATCACCGGGAGAAATCCAATCCGCCGCATCGGGCACCAATCCCCCAATCCGAGACGATCTACGCGACATTAGGACTACACTGAATCGTTTAAGGGGGAACTCACCGGCATTGGAGGTGTGGTGGCAGCTGCCCACGGAGCAGGGCGGGTCCGCGGTGGAGATGCCACACCGGCGAGCAATTCCGAGCGCTCTGGTCACCAAGATCGCCTGGAAAACCTTCTCCCACGTACAGCGTGCTCCAGTGATGTTCCCAGGCCCATCGCCATGTTCACGGTGTTGGCGAAACGTGATCCCGACGGCGGCGGCGGCTTGGTCTTCCTTTCTCCTCCTCTTCCTTCGTTCTCAGCGGACCGCACGGCGAGGGGAGGGTCACAGCTACCTATATATGCATCAAAGGGGGAGAGTCCGAGCGGGGCGGGGCCGAGTTCCGCGGTTCACGGCGGTAGGTGCGGAGGACGGAGTCCGCGCGCGCGAGTTCGCGTGGTCTGTTACCGGGGAGAAGAACGAGCTGACAACGTGGGACCGAAGAACCAGTGACTCAAGCAGCGGGCGCGGGTGATACACTGACCAAGCGGGCCCACACGACAGAGATGCCAAACGAAAGCAGGCGCGCGAGGGAGAGGCTGGCCAGTGGGCCCTGGTCGTCAGCGCGCGGCGGGTTGGAATTGGGCTGCGCGGGTGGAAAGCGGTGATGGGCCAGAAATGGGGTATGGCGGCCCAGTTAGCTTCCTTTCTTTTTTTTCTTTTTATTTTCTATTTTCTTTTCTCCATTTTCAAATCAAATTTGAATTCAAGTTTAAATTCAAACTTTGTGTGGATCTTCATTTAAATATTCAAGGTGAACATAGCATGGATAAATTTTATTTATTTACAGATTTATTTTGCTTCTCTTGCCTTATATATATTATTTCCCTTTTCCTTTTTCAAACCCTGATCTTCTTTTGGGTTCTAATTCAATTTTCCTTTTAGTATATTTTGATTAATAGTGTTGCTATTATTATTATATGCACAATAAACAAAACTCCAATATGATGCACATGTTTGTTTAGTTGACATTTAGTCATTTATTCATTTTTAAATGGGGTTGTTCACATGATATGTTAAATTGAAACAAAGCAAATAAGAGAATTATCTCCATTACCATGATTTACAAATTTGGGTATTACATCGGACTCGGGCTAGGTCCCGGAAGACGGCGAACTCCGCTCCGCCCGACCCAGGGCTCGGACTCGGGCTAGGTCCCGGAAGACGGCGAACTCCGCTCCGCCCGACCCAGGGCTCGGACTCGGGCTAAGTCCAGGAAGACGACGAACTCCGCTCCGCCCGACCCAGGGCTCGGACTCGGGCTCAGCCCCAGAAGACGACGGACTCCGCTTCGCCCGACCCCAGGGCTCGGACTCCGCCCTGGCCTCTGCCGAACGACCTCCGCCTCGCCCGACCCAGGGGCTCGGACTCGGCCTCGGCCATGGAAGACAGACTTGACCTCGGCTTCGGAGGAGCCTCCACGTCACCCAACCTAGGGCGCAGGCCAGCCACGTCAACAGGAAGCGCCATCATCACCCTACCCCGAGCTGACTCGGGCCGCAGAGAACAAGACCGGTGTCCCATCTGGCTAGCTCCGCCAGATAGGCAATGATGGCGCCCCGCATGCTCTGTGACGACGGCGGCTCTCAGCTCTCTTACGGAAGCAGGAGGACGTCAGCAAGGACTCAACCGCTCCGACAGCTGTCCCTCCGCCAGGCTCCGTCGCTCCTCCGATGGCCACGACATCACACCAGCTGGGTGCCAAAATCTCTCCGGCTGCCACATCGGCATGTACTTAGGGCGCTAGCTCTCCCCTGCTAGACACGTAGCACTCTGCTACACCCCCATTGTACACCTGGATCCTCTCCTTACGCCTATAAAAGGAAGGACCAGGGCCCTCTTAGAGAAGGTTGGCCGCGCGGGGACGAGGACGGGACAGGCGCTCTCTTGGGGCCGCTCGCTTCCCTCTCCCGCGTGGACGCTTGTAACCCCCTACTGCAAGCGCACCCGACCTGGGCGCGGGACGAACACGAAGGCCGCGGGATTCCCACCTCTCTCACGCTGGTCTGCGGCCGCCTCGCTCCTTTCCCCCCTTCGCGCTCGCCCACGCGCTCGACCCATCTGGGCTGGGGCACGCGGCGACACTCACTCGTCGGCCCGAGGGACCCCCCGGTCTCGAAACGCCGACAGTTGGCGCGCCAGGTAGGGGTCTGCTGCGTGTTGACAAACAGCTTCCCGTCAAGCTCCAGATGGGCAGTCTCCAGCAACCTCTCCGACCCGGGACGGTGCTCCGTTTCGGGAGTCTTGGGTTCATGTCCTTCGACGGCATCTACGACATGATACTCCTTCCACCGCCGCGCGACAACGACAATGGCGGCCGACAGCCCGCCCGCCGGCGACGGAATCGACGACGTCTTCCCCGCGTGGTGGAAGAACAACATTCGAGCTCGCCCCGTCCTCTCCCCCACCAACGGAGGAGGAGGCGGGGCAACCAAGGCCAAGCGGGAGGCCGCGCCTCGTCGGCTGTCGAGCGAGTCGACGTCCCTAGCGCCCCAACGGGGGGCGCGTCGGGCATCGACCTCGCGTTTGAGACGAAGGCGAGCGCCGTCTCCCCGCGACACGCCAATCCCGAGCAAGCGGACGACGCCAGCACGCTCGCGGAAGGCTTGCTGGGCGTCACCCTCGTACCCGAGATGACGGTGCAGTCAGTCCCCGACGTGACTTCATCGCCGTTCGTCGACCAAAAGGTACCGACCGATTCCCATCCTACGTCATTTAGATTCAGCCTCAACCCGCCTAGGGACCTTGCTTTGGCGGGCACTCTCGTAGAGGCGAGTTCAAACCCTCTGGGGTTTCGCACGCGGTCGCCTTGGGACCGGCTGACGGACGTCTCGACCTATGGGCCCTCCGGGTCCGAGGAAAACGACGACCCCAGCATCTGTTGGGATTTCTCTGGACTTGGCAACCCTAGTGCCATGCGGGACTTCATGACCGCATGTGACTACTGCCTCTTCGACTGTTCCGACGGTAGCCACAGCCTCGACGACGAGGACTATGGCCCAAGCCGCAAATGTTTTCACGTCGATCTAGGGGGTCCCTCCGAAGGCAATCATCTCGGCATGCCGGAGGACGCTGATCTCCCTAGGCCGGTGCCCCACGCTGACATCCCGCGGGAGCTAGCTGTGGTCCCCGTTCCGGCGGGGGGTCACGACCCACAGCTCGAGCAAGTCCGCGGGGCGCAGGCCAGGCTCGATGAGGGAGCAGGAGCGCTTGAGCCGATCCGCCGGGACGTCGGGCAGGCATGGGCGGGCCAACCCCCGGCTGGAGAAATACGTCACCTGCCCCAGGGTCTCCAGCTCTGCGTCGCCAACGACGTCAGGGTCAGGCCGCCACCCGCATCCAGTGGGGTCGGTCAGAACCTGGCTGCAGCAGCGATGCTTCTCCACGCGATGCCGGAGCCATCAACCACCGAGGGTCGGCGAATCCAGGGAGAGCTCAAGAATCTCCTAGAAGGCGCTGCGGTCCGACGGGCCGAGAGCTCTGCCTCCCGAAGGCAGGGATACCCCTCGGAACCTCATGCCGCGACTTCCCGATTCATGCGGGAAGCCTCGGTCTACACCGGGCGCACGCGCAACACCGCGCCTGCGGCCCCGGGCCACCTCGGCAACGAGCACCATCATCGCGACCGTCGGGCCCACCTCGACGAGAGGATGCGCCGAGGTTACCACCCCAGGCGTGGGGGACGCTACGACAGCGGGGAGGATCGGAGTCCCTCGCCCGAACCACCCGGTCCGCAGGCCTTCAGCCGGGCCATCCGGCGGGCACCGTTCCCGACCCGGTTCCGACCCCCCGACTACTATCACAAAGTACTCGGGGGAAATGAGACCGGAATTGTGGCTCGCGGACTACCGCCTGGCCTGCCAGCTGGGTGGAACGGACAACGACAACCTCATCATCCGCAACCTCCCCCTATTCCTCTCCGACACCGCTCGCGCCTGGTTGGAGCACCTGCCTCCGGGGCAGATCTCCAACTGGGATGACCTGGTCCAAGCCTTCGCCGGCAATTTCCAGGGCACGTATGTGCGCCCCGGGAATTCCTGGGACCTCCGAAGCTGCCGGCAGCAGCCGGGAGAGTCTCTCCGGGACTACATCTGGCGATTCTCGAAGCAGCGCACCGAGCTGCCCAACATCACCGACTCGGATGTCATCGGTGCGTTCCTTGCCGGCACCACCTGCCGCGACCTGGTGAGCAAGTTGGGTCGCAAGACCCCCACCAGGGCGAGCGAGCTGATGGACATCGCCACCAAGTTCGCCTCTGGCCAGGAGGCGGTCGAGGCTATCTTCCGAAAGGACAAGCAGCCCCAGGGCCGCCCACCGGAAGATGCTCCCGAGGCGTCTACTCAGCGCGGCGCCAAGAAGAAAGGCAAGAAGAAGTCGCAAGCGAAACGCGACGCCGCCGACGCGGACCTTGTCGCCGCCGCCGAGCACAAGAACCCTCGGAAGCCCCCCGGAGGTGCCAACCTCTTCGACAAGATGCTCAAGGAGCCGTGCCCCTATCATCAGGGGCCCGTCAAGCACACCCTTGAGGAGTGCGTCATGCTTCGGCGCCACTTCCACAGGACCGGGCCACCCGCGGAGGGTGGCAGGGCCCGCGACGACGACAAGAAGGAAGATCACCAAGCAGGAGAGTTCCTCGAGGTCCACGACTGCTTCATGATCTACGGTGGGCAAGCGGCGAATGCCTCGGCTCGGCACCGCAAGCAAGAGCGCCGGGAGGTCTGCTCGGTCAAGGTGGCGGCGCCGGTCTATCTAGACTGGTCCGACAAGCCCATCACCTTCGACCAAGACGACCACCCCGACCACGTGCCGAGCCCGGGGAAATACCCGCTCGTCGTCGACCCCGTCATCGGCGACGTCAGGCTCACCAAGGTCCTTATGGACGGGGGCAGCAGCCTCAACATCATCTACGCCGAGACCCTCAGGCTCCTGCGCGTCGATCTGTCCTCCGTCCGAGCAGGCGCTGCGCCCTTCCACGGGATCATTCCCGGGAAGCGCGTCCAGCCCCTCGGATGACTCGACCTTCCCGTCTGCTTCAGAACGCCCTCCAACTTCCGAAGGGAGACTCTGACGTTCGAGGTGGTCGGGTTCCGAGGTACCTACCACGCGGTACTGGGGAGGCCATGCTATGCGAAGTTCATGGCCATCCCCAACTACACCTACCTGAAGCTCAAGATGCCGGGCCCCAACGGGGTCATCACCGTCGGCCCCACGTACAAACACGCGTTCGGATGCGACGTGGAGTGCGTGGAGTACGCCGAGGCCCTCATCGCCGACCTGGAAAGCCTCTCCAAAGAGGTGCCAGACGTGAAGCGTCATGCCGGCAACTTCGAGCCAGTGGAGACGGTTAAGGCCGTCCCCCTCGACCCCAGTGGCGACGCCTCCAAGCAGATCCGGATCGGTTCCGGGCTCGACCCCAAATAGGAAGCAGTGCTCGTCGACTTTCTCCGCGTGAACGCCGACGTCTTCGTGTGGAGTCCCTCGGACATGCCCGGCATACCGAGGGATGTCGCCGAGCACTCGCTAGATATTCGGGCCGGAGCCCGACCCGTCAAAATAGCCTCTGCGCTGATTCAACGAGGAGAAGCGTAGAGCGATAGGCGAGGAGATCCACAAGCTAAAAGAAGCAAAAAGCGTCAAGCTCAACCCTGAAAGGTGGGTCCTCGGGGCACCCCAGGGCATGGTCTTGGGGTTCATCATCTCCAAGCGGGGCATCGAAGCCAACCAGGAGCCCTTGCTGGGGGCACCCGGGGGCTGCACGCACCCCCGGGAGAGGCCGCTTGTCATCGCCGACGTTCTGGAGCCCGGCACGTACAAGCTGGCCAGCGGTCAAGGCGAGGTCTACGGCAACGCTTGGAACATCCGATAGCTACGTCGCTTCTACCCTTAAGATGTTTTCAAGCTGTTCGTATACCTCGCTCCCACACAAGTCTCAGTCGTCAAGGAAGGGTCGGCCTCGCCTCGACAGAGCCCGACCCTCCCTCGGGGGCTAAAAAGGGGGGAACCCCTCTGCGTCAAGATCGTCCAAAATTTTCGGTCAAAAAGGCTTTTGCGTTCTCCCGGCTATGTCAGAGACAGGGCCCCAAGGAGCGAACGTGGGTGCATGTAAGTGGCAAGGCCGACTGAGCCGAGGGATTCCTATGCCTCCGGGTTAGGGACACCTTCACTCGTCACCCGCCATGAAAAATGACCCCTACTCGGGAAGCCACCCTGTTATTGACAGACAAAGCCGGACACGCAAAATAAAAGGAAGAGTACGACTTCATGCAATGGAAACAAAGTGTTCAGGCCACATCGGCCGCAGGAAGACACACGTGCATCCAACAGAAACTGTTCCAACAAGAGTTAGGCGTCGCCTTGGGAAGGAGCCACGCCTTCAGCTCCGTCCCCGCCTTCGGTAAGGTCCATCTCGGCTTCCAGCGACGGCGCAGGGGGGAGGATTTCCGCCTCAAAGGTGGTCGCCAGCACTGCGCTCGGACCCACGGCGACCGCGTCGAGCCACTGGACTTCCGCCAGGGCAGCTTCGTCTTCGTCAGGAAGACAATACCCATCACTAACCCGCTCCAGGTCCACAACATAGTGGGAAGCGAGCACGGCGAAGGCCCGCCTGACGCCGTGGTGTAGCGCCTCGCGGAGTCTGCCGCGCGCGTGATCACCCAAGGCTTGAAGGCGGCTTTGAGGGGAGCTTCCTGAAGGAACGTCGTCGGAGCCAAGGATCCGATAAACGTCCGAAACGGCTTCGGACATGGCCGCGAGGTCGGCCTCCCTCTGCTCGGCCACCCCAGCAAGCGCCTCGGCAAGCGCCTTGGCGGACTCATCGAGGGCGGACTCGAGCTCTGCGAACAGCCAGAAGAAAGATCTCAAACACAAGCAGAGGAAACAAACAAGAACAAGAACCAAGGATGGCCAAGGCGTACCTTCGGCCCGGGCACGCTGCTCCGAGGTCGCGACCTGGGCTGCGGCTAAGTCAGCTGCGAGGGTTTCGGCCCGGCTTTCGGCCTCGGCAGCCCGGCCCCGAGATTGGTCCTGCTCCTCGACGACCTGGACGAACTCTGACCGCTGCCGTTGCACCTCTGCGCGCGCCGCGGCCGCCTCTGCGCGCGCCGTAGCCGCCTCCGCGCGCGCCGCTGCCGCCTCGGCTCTCAGGTCAGTGCAGAGCAACTGGAGGTCCGCTACCTCGGCACCCTGCTGAGAAAGGCGCGCAGTAGCCCCGGCAAGCGAGGTCCTCAGGGACCGCAGCGAGCCCCAGACATCGACCTCGCGGCGGATGAACGACGACTTGGCGGCGCTCCGATCCGTCAGATCCTGAGGGAAGGAAACGGGGCGTCACGAAGAACGCCTCGGTCACAAAAGAGAAAAGGTATGCATGAAACCGTTACCTGGAGGATTCTGGGGACGTCCCTGCAGAAAACCTCCAGCGACGACCGGAGCGACCCCACCGTTGCTTCAGCACACTCGCGGAGCTCATCCTAGGACTGGTCCTCCCATTCATCGTCGAGAACAAAGACGGGGTCCGAGGCCTCACAGGTCCAAAACCGGAGCAACTGGCGCCGGACCTCGGGGCTCCGCCGCACAGCGATGAGGCTGCCGCCCGGCGGGATGGATCGCGCCTCCCCGCCCACCTCTTCCGAGGCACCGGGCGCCGACGCATCAGCCGTCTCGACGTCGGCAGCAACCAGTCGCTCTCCAACCGGGACGGCGGCGACTTCGGTAGCGGCAGGCGCCGGCATGGCCGGCACGACCGGTGGGCTCGGGACCACGTCGGCGTCAGCCGCCTCCCTTATCACAATGGCCTCCTCGGCAGAGGAGCCAGCCTCGGGAACCTGCTCCACGGCGACCGGCGCCGCCTGAGCCCCCTGAGGTGGAACGCCATGAGAGAGGGTCGGCTGAACGGCAAGGCCCGGAGCGGCGCTGGCCGCACAAGCCGGCGTCGTCTTAAGTGCCTTCCGGGGTGCCAGGTCGGTCAGGCCATGGCTTCGCTTGCTGAGGAGAAAAGAAAAATCACGGCCGGGACATATGAATGGAAAGCCAGGACAAAGACATTCCGAGATACTTACCCGCTCCGGGCCATGATCCACCGTGCCTGGGGGGAAGTCTCTTGGATCCCGGCCCCCGGAACCGCCGCCGAGGTCCGCTTCGCTGGCAACTTCGGCACCGCCCTCGCTTTGGACGCCCGGGGGGCAGATCGCCCAGGCACTGTAACGGCGGCCTGAGGGTCGCCTCCCTGCGCTGCCGGCGCGAGCGGCAGCTCCCGGGGAGCAGACGCCCTGGCCTGGCCCCCCGGGGTCACCTCAGCTCCTCCAGCCGAGGGGTCAGGAGCCCTCTCGGGTTGCCCTCGCCCCTCAGGCCGGGACCCCGACGTCCCGACTCCGGGGACTGACGGCGTCAGCCCGCTCGGGGGCTGGCTTGACGGCTCCTGGCCAAACCCCAAGCCGGGGCTGAAGCCAAGACGGGCGGCCATGTCGTCCTCCTCGTCATCATCTTCATCATCGTCGTCGTCGTCGGGCGTTTCCGGCGACGGCTCCCTCGGGAGCCCCTCCCTCTCCTGCTGGCGATGGAGCTTTTCCAAGGCGTCTCGGGCCCGCCTCCGCTCGTGGGCCCGGGCCTTCTCCGCGTCCTTCTTCTTCTTCCTCTCCTCCGCGGCGACCCGCCGCGCTGCTCGGTCCACCGCGTCCTGCGGGACCCGTGGCAGGGAAGGCTTGTGCCACCCCACCTCCTGAAGAGGAGGGGAAAAACCCCAATCGTAAGAACCAGGAGCAACCTGATGTATGAAGAAGGAAGAAGTGGACACTCACCAGAGTCACGCACCCTCGGTCGGGGCGCATCAAACGCTGGGAGAAGGCGTGGGGTTCCGACTTCCCCAACGCAACGGACACCCGCCATTGGAGGGCGTCGAAGGGAAGAGGATCAGGGGACATCCGCGAGCCTTCCCAGTCGGCCTCCGGGGTCATCTCCCAAAGCGACAGCCGCCACTCCGCCAAGGGAAGCACCCTCCGACGGTGGATGGCGGCAATCACTCCCGCAGCGGTGAGTCCCCCCTTCCGCAACGCCTCCAAGGCCTGGAGAAGTGGCTCGAGGTTCTTCTGTCTTTCGTGCGGGGTCCCGTGGCGCCAGGCGTCGGTGGCAGCGGTGACTACTCGCTGGGAGAACGGCGGGAGCAACTCGCCGTCGTTCCGGAGGTAGAACCACCGGCGCTGCCACCCCTTGTTCGAGGACGCGAGGATGGCAGGAATATACAGCGACGCCCGCGACTGCCTTAGTAGGACGGTACAGCCGCCGGCCCGCACCGCTGCACGGACTTTCCTCTCCCCCGTTGGCGAGGCAAAAAGCTCTGCGCAAAAGAGATGGGTCCACAAATCCCAATGGGGGGCGATCCCCAAGTACCCCTCGCACACCGCTACGAAGATGGCGGCCTGCGAGATGGAGTTAGGGGTGAGGTTGTGCAACTCCACCCCATAGTGGTACAGGATCGTCCGCATGAAGCGGCCCGCCGACACACCGAATCCCCGCTCGTGGAAGGAGACAAAGCTCACGATGTACCCCGGCGGTGGGGACGGAGCGGCTCCGCCCACGGGAGGAATCCACTCCGGTCGCTGCTTATCGGTGAGAGGACGGAGCAAACCCTCGCCGACCAGATCCTCCAGGTCACTCGCCGTCACCGTGGAAAAGGGCCATGGATCGCGCGGGGAGATGATGGTCACCCGGTTAGCCATCACCGAGCGAAAGGGATGGCGGCGCGAGGGGCAGGAAGGGTGGTTTCCTCTTCTCTGGCTAAGTCTCTCAGGTTGCGAAAACCTAAGAGGGAGGCAGGAAGCGGATCAAAGAACCGTCACCAGACCCTCTCCCGGGTATATAAAGACCAAGGCGAGGCCGGTTACAACGTTCCGCCCGGACCGGACGCAGAATTCAAAAACGCGAAGCGAAACAGCCGTTCCTCGAACGGCTCACGCACGCGCAGCGGCCGCCCCGCCAACCACTTGCCCCGTCGCATTAACTCCGCGGCGGGACAGGCGGCGCTTCTGGCAGGAAAAGCGGGCGACGCTTCGCCTTCGCCAAAATAACCGCGCCAAAAAAGGTACGCCGCGTCGTTCGATTTTGTATCCTTTTCCTTTTTTCCTTTTTCTCTATCTCTTGCAACAGGGACCGGGAAAGGGGGATACCCCGAAAAGGATCCTTCCCCGTGAAGGAACCAGGCTCCGAGCCTCCTTACTGATCAGAGGTTCGAAGGCTGGTCCCCCGAAGGGTTTCAACAGCCGCCTCAGATCGCGTGGGCCCTACACCCACTACTGGTCAGAGGTTCGAAGGCCGCCCCCCCGAAGGGTTCCACGGCCGCCTCAGGCTACTCGGGCTCCGCGCCCATTACTGATCAGGGGTTCGAAGGCTGGCCCCCGAAGGGTTCACAGTCGCCTCAGATGCCGAGCGAGGGATGACCAGGGGTACGTTCGATACATAACCAAGGCTCGGGCTGCGCTCCCGAGGTACCCTAGGACATTTCCGAGACCAGCGGGTGCGATCTTGTAACGGAATCCCATCAGAGGGAGGCATCGAGCCCTCGGACCCCGTCGCCAGGGGACCGGGTCCGGCAGATCACCCACAGGTACTTTTGGGCGTGCCTCTGGGCCCCTAGCCGACCCCTAACGAACGGGGCACGGACGTCCACTCGGATTACCCGCTTGCAGCTCATCGGAGACACCATGTTCGGCGCCCATCGAGGGTAACATGGCGCTTTCCCCCCCTCCTCCTTGCAGAAAGGCGACGCAGGGGCATATGTAAAAAAGCCGAGTCTGTCCCTGATCGCCCTCTCGCCCTGTGCGGAGGCTCGGGGGCTGCTCTCGCAAACCCGGCTCCGGCCGAACCGTTGACAGAGTCAACATACCAGCCCGAGAGCTTGGGCCCCGACCGTACACCCGGCCTACGGCCAGTTCGCATGAGGGAACAACCAAACCAGCCGAAGCATTACGCGAGGCATTAAGACCTCGAAGGAGTGAAACCACTCCTCCGAGGCCTCGGGGGCTACACCCGGCGGGTGCGCTCGCGCGCACCCACCGGAACAAAATGCAACCGAGGAAGGCTGGTCCCCTTGCAAAAAAGTGCGACGAAAGCCTCCAAGCGAGTGCTAACACTCCCTTCGAGGCTCGGGGGCTACTGTCGGGGACCATAATTAGGGGTACCCTCAAGACTCCTAATTCTCAGCTGGTAACCCCCATCAGCATAAAGCTGCTAAGGCCTGATGGGTGCGATTAAGTCAGGGATCAGTCCATTCGAGCGACTCGATCACGCCTCACCCGAGCCTAGCCTCGGACAAGGGCAGCCGACCCCGGAGGATTTCCGTCTCGCCCGAGGCCCCCCTCCAACGGCGGACATATTTCTGGCTCGCCCGAGGCCCTGCCTTCGCTAAGAAGCAACCCTGACTAAATCGCCGCACCGACCGACCAAGTCGCAGGAGCATTTAATGCAAAGGTGACTTGACACCTTTATCTTGACGCGCGCCCCCCGGCAGAGCCGAAGTGACCGCCGTCACTTCACCGCTCCACTAACCGGCCTGACAGAAGGACAGCGCCGCCTGCGCCACTCCGACTGCAGTGCCACTTGACAGAGTGAGACTGAGAGGCAGTCAGGCCCTGCCAAAGGCACCATAGGAAGCTCCACCCGACCCAGGGCTCGAACTCGGGCTAGGTCCCGGAAGACGGCGAACTCCGCTCCGCCCGACCCAGGGCTCGGACTCGGGCTAGGTCCCGGAAGACGGCGAACTCCGCTCCGCCCGACCCAGGGCTCGGACTCGGGCTAGGTCCCGGAAGACGGCGAACTCCGCTCCGCCCGACCCAGGGCTCGGACTCGGGCTAAGTCCCGGAAGACGGCGAACTCCGCTCCGCCCGACCCAGGGCTCGGACTCGGGCTCAGCCCCAGAAGACGACGAACTCCGCTTCGCCCGACCCCAGGGCTCGGACTCCGCCCTGGCCTCTGCCGAACGACCTCCGCCTCGCCCGACCCAGGGGCTCGGACTCGGCCTCGGCCATGGAATACAGACTCGACCTCGGCTTCGGAGGAGCCTCCACGTCGCCCAACCTAGGGCGCAGGCCAGCCACGTCAACAGGAAGCGCCATCATCACCCTACCCCGAGCTGACTCAGGCCGTAGAGAACAAGACCGGTGTCCCATCTGGCTAGCTCCGCCAGATAGGCAATGATGGCGCCCCGCATGCTCTGTGATGACGGCGGCTCTCAGCTCTCTTACGGAAGCAGGAGGACGTCAGCAAGGACTCAACCGCTCCGACAGCTGTCCCTCCGCCAGGCTCCGTCGCTCCTCCGATGGCCACGACATCACACCAGCTGGGTGCCAAAATCTCTCCGGCTGCCACATCGGCATGTACTTAGGGCGCTAGCTCTCCCTTGCTAGACACGTAGCACTCTGCTACACCCCCATTGTACACCTGGATCCTCTCCTTACGCCTATAAAAGGAAGGACCAGGGCCCTCTTAGAGAAGGTTGGCCGCGCGGGGACGAGGACGGGACAGGCGCTCTCTTGGGGCCGCTCGCTTCCCTCTCCCGCGTGGACGCTTGTAACCCCCTACTGCAAGCGCACCCGACCTGGGCGCGGGACGAACACGAAGGCCGCGGGATTCCCACCTCTCTCACGCTGGTCTGCGGCCGCCTCGCTCCTTTCCCCCCTTCACGCTCGCCCATGCGCTCGACCCATCTGGGCTGGGGCACGCGGCGACACTCACTCGTCGGCCCGAGGGACCCCCCGGTCTCGAAACGCCGACAGGATTACAAACCCCGCTCCAAGAAAGTTTGCTACAAGTGTGGTAAGCCCGGTCATTTTATTGCTAAATGTCCATTATCTAGAGATAGTGACAGGGGCGACGACAAGAAGGGCAAGAGGAGAGAAAAGAAAAAGTACTACAAGAAGAAGGGCGGCGATGCCCAAGTATGTCGCGAGTGGGACTCCGACGAGAGCTCCTCCGACTCCTCCTCCGACGAGGACACCGCTAACATCGCCGTCACCAAGGGACTCCTCTTCCCCAACGTCGGCCACAAGTGCCTCATGGCAAAGGACGGCAAAAGGAAGAAGGTAAAATCAAGATCCTCCACTAAATATGCTTCCTCTAGTGATGAAGATAATTCTAGTGAAAATGAGGAGGATAACTTGCGCACCCTTTTTGCCAACCTAAGCATGCAACAAAAAGAAAAATTAAATGAACTAATTAGTGCTATTCATGAGAAGGATGAACTCTTGGACACCCAAGAAGACTTCCTTATTAAAGAAAACAAGAAGCATGTTAAGGTTAAGAATGCTTATGCTCTAGAAGTAGAAAAGTGTGAAAAACTATCTAGTGAGCTAAGCACTTGCCATGATGTTATTACCAACCTTAGAAATGAGAATGCTAGTTTAATTGCTAAGGTTGATTCAAATGTTTGTGATGCTTCAATTCCCAATCTTAGAGATGATAATGTTAAATTACTTGCTAAGATTGAAGAATTAAATGTTTCTCTTGCTAGCCTTAAGATTGAAAACGAAAAATTAATTGCTAAGGCTAAAGAATTAGATGTTTGCAATGCTTCCATTTCCGATCTTAGAGATTAGAATGATATTCTACGTGCTAAGATTGTTGAACTTAATTCTTGCAAACCCTCTACATCTACCATCGAGCATGTTACTATTTGCACTAGATGTAGAGATATTAACATTGATGCTATTCATGATCATATGGCTTTAATTAAATAGCAAAATGATCATATAGCAAAATTAGATGCTAAAATTGCTGAGCATGACTTAGAAAATGAAAAGTTTAAATTTGCTAGAAGCATGCTCTATAGTGGGAGACGCCCTGGCATCAAGGATGGCATTGGCTTCCAAAAGGGCGACAATGTCAAACTTAATGCCCCTCCTAAAAGATTGTCAAACTTTGTTAAGGGCAAGGCTCCCATGCCTCAGGATAATGAGGGTTACATTTTATACCCTACCGGTTATCCCGAGAGCAAAATTAGGAGAATTCATTCTAGTAAGTCTCACTCTGGCCCTAATCATGCTTTTATGTACAGGGGTGAGACATCTAGTTCTAGGCAATCAACCCGTGCAAAATTGCCTAAGAAGAAAACTCCTACTGCATCAAATGATCATAACATTTTATTTAAAACTTTTGATGCATCTTATGTTTTAACTAACAAATCCGGCAAGGTAGTTGCCAAGTATATTGGGGGCAAGCACAAGGGGTCAAAGACTTGTGTTTGGGTACCCAAAGTTCTTGTATCTAATGTTAAAGGACCCAAAACCATTTGGGTACCTAAAATCAAGAACTAAACTTGTTTTGTAGGTTTATGCATCCGGGGGCTCAAGTTGGATCATCGATAGCGGGTGCACAAACCATATGACAGGGGAGAAGAAGATGTTCTCCTCCTACGAGAAAAACCAAGATCCCCAACGAGTTATCACATTCGGGGATGGAAACCAAGGTTTGGTCAAAGGATTGGATAAAATTGCTATATCTCCTGACCATTCCATTTCCAATGTTTTTCTTGTAGATTCTTTAGATTACATCTTGATTTCAGTTTCGCAATTATGCAAAATAGGCTACAACTGTCTTTTTACAGATGTAGGTGTTACTGTCTTTAGAAGAATTGATGATTTAGTAGCATTTAAGGGAGTGTTAGAGGGTCAGCTATACTTAGTAGATTTTGATAGAGCTGAACTCAACACTTGCTTAATTGCTAAGACTAACATGGGCTGGCTCTGGCATCGCCGACTAGCACATGTTGGAATGAAGAATCTTCACAAACTTCTAAAGGGAGAACACATTTTGGGACTAACAGATGTTCATTTTGAGAAAGACAGGATTTGTAGCGCATGTCAGGCAGGGAAGCAAGTTGGTGTTCATCATCCACACAAGAACATCATGACGACTGACAGGCCACTCGAGCTCCTACACATGGACCTATTCGGCCCGATAGCTTACATAAGCATCGGCGGGAGTAAGTACTGTCTAGTTATTGTGGATGATTATTCTCGCTTCACTTGGGTGTTCTTTTTGCAGGAAAAATCTCATACCCAAGAGACCTTAAAGGGATTCTTGAGACAGGCTCAAAACGAGTTCGGATTAAGGATCAAGAAAATTAGAAGCGACAACGGGACAGAGTTCAAGAACTCTCAAATCAAAGGCTTCCTTGAGGAGGAGGGCATCAAGCATGAGGTCTCTTATCCCTACACGCCACAAAAAATGGTGTAGTGGAGAGGAAGAATCGAACTCTATTGGACATGGCAAGAACCATGCTTGATGAGTACAAGACCTCGGATCGGTTTTGGGCCGAGGCAGTCAACACCGCCTGCTACGCCATCAACCGGTTATATCTACACCGAATCCTCAAGAAGACATCGTATGAACTCCTAACCGGTAAAAAGCCCAATGTTTCATATTTTAGAGTCTTTGGTAGCAAATGTTTTATTCTTGTTAAAAGAGGTAGAAAGTCCAAATTTGCTCCTAAAGCTGTAGAAGGCTTTTTACTAGGATATTATTCAAACACAAGGGCATATAGAGTCTTTAACAAGTCCTCTGGGCCAGTTGAAGTTTCTTGTGACATTGTGTTTGATGAGACTAACGGCTCTCAAGTAGAGCAAGTTGATCTTGATGAGATAGGTGATGAAGAGGCTCCATGTGTTGCACTAAGGAACATGTCCATTGGGGATGTATGTCCTAAGGAATCCAAAGAGCCACCACATGCACAAGATCAACCGTCTTCCTCCACACAAGCATCTCCACCAACTCAAGATGAGGATGGGGCTCAAAATGATGAAGAAGAAAATCAAGAAGTTGAGCCACCTCAAGAGGAGAGCAATGATCAAGGGGGAGATGCCCATAATCAAGATGAGGAAGATGAACAAATTCCAAGACCACCACACCCAAGAGTCCACCAAGCAATCCAATGAGATCACCCCGTGAACACCATCCTCGGCGATATTCAAAAGGGGGTAACTACTCGATCTCGTGTTGCTCAATTTTGTGAACATTACTCGTTTGTTTCCTCTATTGAGCCACACAGGATAGAGGAAGCACTTCAAGATTCGGATTGGGTGGTGGCGATGCAAGAGGAGCTCAACAACTTCACTAGGAATGAGGTATGGCATTTAGTTCCACGTCCTAATCAAAATGTTGTAGGGACCAAGTGGGTCTTCCGCAACAAGCAAGATGAGCATGGTGTGGTGACAAGGAACAAACCCCGACTTGTAGCCAAGGGATATTCACAAGTCGAAGGTTTGGATTTCGGTGAAACCTATGCACCCGTAGCTAGGCTAGAATCAATTCGCATTTTACTTGCCTATGCTACTTACCATGGCTTTAAGCTTGTCGGCGTTTCGAGACCGGGGGGTCCCTAAGTCGACGAGTGAAGTGTTGCCGCGTGCCCCAGCCCAGATGGGTCGACGCGAGGCGGAACGCGAAGGGGGGAAAGTGAGGTGGCCGGAGATGGGCGAGAGAGAGGTGGAAATCCCGCGGCCTTCGTGTTCGTCCCGCGCCCAGGTCGGGTGCGCTTGCAGTAGGGGGTTACAAGCGTCCACACGGGAGAGAGAGCGAGCGGCCTTACGCGGGCGCCTGTCTCGTCCTCGTCCCCGTGTGGCCAACCTTCTCTAAGAGGGCCCTGGTCCTTCCTTTTATAGGCGTAAGGAGAGGATCAGGGTGTACAATGGGGGGGTGTAGCAGAGTGCTACGTGTCTAGCGGAGGAGAGCTAGCGCCCTAAGTACATGCCATCGTGGCGGCCGGAGAGATTTTGGCGCCCGATTTGTGTGATGTCGTGGCCGTCGGAGGAGCGCTGGAGCCTGGCGGAGGGACAGCTGTCGGGGCCGTCGAGTCCTTGCTGACGTCCTCTTGCTTCCGTAAGGGGGCCGAGAGCCGCCATCGTTAGGGAGCGTGCGGGGCGCCATCATTGCCTATCTGGCGGAGCGAGCCAGATGGGACGCCGGTCTTGTTCCCCGTAGCCCGAGTCAGCTTGGAGTAGGGTAATGATGGCGCCTCCTGTTGACGTGGCCGGCCTGCGCCCTAGGTTGGGGCGATGTGGAGGCTCCTCCGAGGTCGGGGTCGAGTCCGTCTTCCGCGGCCGAGGTTGAGTCCGAGCCCCTAGGTCAGGCAAGGCAGAGGCCGTTGGCTGAGGCCAGGGCGGAATTTGAGTCCTGGGGTCGGGCGGAGCGGAGTTCGCCGTCTTCTGGGGCTGAGCCCAAGTCCGAGCCCTGGGTCGGGCGGAGCGGAGTTCGCCGTCTTCTGGGGCTTAGCCCGAGTCCGAGCCCTGGGTCGGGCGGAGCGGAGTTCGCCGTCTTCCGGGGCTTAGCCCGAGTCCGAGCCCTGGGTCGGGCGGAGCGGAGTTCGCCATCTTCCGGGGCTTAGCCCGAGTCCGAGCCCTGGGTCGGGCGGAGCGGAGCTTCCTATGGTGCGTGCGACCGGGCCTGACTGACTGTCAGCCTCACTCTGTCAAGTGGCACCACAGTCGGAGCTGCGCAGGCGGCGCTGTCTTTCTGTCAGACCGGTCAGTGCAGCGGCGAAGTGACGGCGGTCACTTCGGCTCTGTCGGCTGAGGGGCGCGCGCCAGGATAAAGGTGTCAGGCCACCTTTGCATTAAACGCTCCTGCGATTTGGTCGGTCGGTGCGGCGATTTGGTCAGGGTTGCTTCTTGGCGAAGATAGGGCCTCGGGCGAGCCAGAAATATGTTCGCTGTTGGAGGGGGGCCTCGGGCGAGGCGGAGATCCTCCGGGGTCGGCTGCCCTTGTCCGAGGCTTGGCTCGGGCGAGGCGTGATCGGGTCCCTCGAATGGACTGATCCCTGACTTATTCGCACCCATCAGGCCTTTGCAGCTTTATGCTGATGGGGGTTACCAGCTGAGAATTAGGAGCCTTGAGGGTACCCCTAATTATGGTCCCCGACAGTAGCCCCCGAGCCTCGAAGGGAGTGTTAGCACTCGCTTGGAGGCTTTCGTCGCACTTTTTTGCAAGGGGACCAGCCTTTCTCGGTTGCGTTTTGTTCCGGCAGGTGCGCGCGAGCGCACCCGCCGGGTGTAGCCCCCGAGGCCTCGGAGGAGTGGTTTGACTCCTCCGAGGTCTTAATGCCTCGTGCAATGCTTCGGCTGGTCTGGTCGTTCCCTCATGCGAGCTGGCCGTACCCCGGGTGTACGGTCGGGTCCCAAGCTCTCGGGCTGATATGTTGACGCTGTCAATTTTTTGGCCGAAGCCGGGTTTGCGAGAGCAGCCCCCGAGCCTCTGCACAGGGCGAGAGGGCGATCAGGGACAGACTCGACTTTTTTACATACGCCCCTGCGTCGCCTTTCTGCAAGGAGGAGGGGGGAGAGCGCCATGTTGCCCTCGGTGGGCGCCGAACATGGTGTCTCCGGTGAGCTGCAGGCGGGTGATCCGAGCGGACGTCCGTGCCCCATTCGTTAGGGGTCGGCTAGGGGCCCAGAGGCGCGCCCGAAAGTACCTGCAGGTGATCTGCCGGACCCGGTCCCCTGGCGACGGGGTCCGAGGGCTCGATGCCTCCCTCTGATGGGACTCCGTTACAAGATCGTTCCCGCTAGTCTCGGAAATGTCCTAGGGTACCTCGGGAGCGTAGCCCGAGCCTTGGAAACTGCGTTCGCAGCGGAAAGAAGACCCTTCCATTTTACTTTGAGGTGAAATGCAGAGAGTACACCAATTAATGTCTGCGAGTTAGGTTAGGCACCAAGAGCAATAAGAAAGCGTTGGAAATGTTGGCTGATGGATGCAAATCTCATCCTTTGTCTTTGAGTTTATCTCTACGTCCACAACATTGCCTGGATTGAGACTCATTATCTCCTCCTGCCCCTACTTCTATGAGAGAATCTTCTGAAAGCGTCCTTCCTTCTCAATGCCCGGGCATCCATCCAATGCATGATTTTCGATAGCGTCGAACATGAGCGGTAGACTGAACACCCACACAATCTCTATTTTACACAGCAACACTTTCCACCTCTCTTCCTTCCCTTGGATCTGATAGGAAATCCTCACTTTTCCAAGCAAGACAGAAGAGAAGCAAGCAACGGATTGAGCAACTAGCGCTAGGCGCATCCTCTTGCTTGATTTTTATACGATTTTCGTCCAACTAAAACTAAGTAGAAAAGGACAGACGAGTGTGGCTACACGTGGTATAGGGCTGCTCGTCTCGCCGTAAGTTATTGACCAGTACCAAATGTGACAACCTTCAATTCAAGTTACAAAACCATGAATTTGAAACAGAAGTTAGGGTGCTTGATGTACAAGGTTATGATCTTATTTTAGGCATTGACTGGTTGTCAAGTTTTGGTCAAATGACAGTTGACTGGAGTAAAGGAATGCGGAAACTCAAGCATAAAGGCAAGCAAGTGATCTTACAAGTGCAAGATGTCACAGCTGAACTGAAGGTGTGCCAGGGAACAGTTGACTTGCACAAGGAAAAGAAGAAAGGAAGCCAAGTCATCATAGCTCATCTTTTCACTTCACAAGGCGCTCCGCGTTGTTTGTTTTGAAAAGAGAGGGGCGATAGGTTTCTGGTTGCAAGGAGGACAAGAGATGGGTGCTTAGAAACAAGGGCTGCTGGACAAAGTATTCACAGGTAAGCTCATAGGCAAGTGATGAGTACAAAACATGGAATGGAAAGGTCAGTATAGCTTGAACTACGTAGTAAGGTTTAGTACTAAGCATGATTAAGTCACGGTAACTAAGTACCGGTAACGTTTAATAGATAGAAGTACGTAACAAGTACCGGTTTAGCACATATGGGTCAAATAGGCATACCGATAGGATAATAGGCTTGTACGCAAGGTCAAGTATAGGCTAGAGAGAAAGACCGGTATATGTTTATGTTGAGAAGAACGACTTTACTACTACAATATTGATAACTGGAATCTCATATCAAGCCTACTAATCTTAGAGCTAGCAACAAACCTTACCTCTTAAAGCCTAATACCTTGGGTTGGGACAGCTCAATGAAGAGCTAGCTTCCTTCCTCCGGTCGTTGAACCAAAGGCAAGGCCACTCGAGACAATAGTGGAAATGAGGCTTTCTTTGGAATGACTAGTAATTTCTAGTCGGTTAGAAAACCAAGACAGGTCAATTGATCCATCTTAAGTAAGCACTGTCTGTGTGAACTAGACCGCCTAGTAAGGAGATGCTTATTGCTATGTGGTTTCCACTCTTTCTTACAAGAGCTATTCCCTTCCTCATTTTCAATTTAGAAGCTAAAAACATCAGTAATGATGGAGGAAAGAAAGCCAACCTTAGCGGCCTTCTTCATGGGAAAGAACATTTATCCCTTTTTCCGCTGCGCATTTCCCCGCCAGAATCCTCATAGTACTATAGTTTTCTTTTCCTTATTAGTACTTATTTATAGACTCGACGGTCGATTGCGCCATAGAATAGAGATCAAAGCATCCATACGCTCATTCATCGAAACGAAAATCATAGAGACTATTAAATAAAGGATAGAGCAATTCCTTTTTTCAAATAGGAAAGTGGATAGCAATAAAGCCATTTCCAAGAAAGTCTTCCCCTATAATCGAGAAAGCCGTCCAATAGCAAACCTAACCCCAGCCTAGACAAATAGAGTAGAGGGGTCTCAAAACCTATTATTTTAGATAACTGATCAAAGAGACGTAGCTTTTTCTCTCTTTCCTTCTTTCCACCAAGCTTCTTTATTGGAGTTGACTTATAGTGGTTGGTTCTTGCCTTGTAGCAAGTTGGGAGGCCAGGCCTACTGTCCGAATTCGAACTGGCTGCAACGGAAGGCTCCATTCAAAGAAAAAAGAATGGAATAGGATGAGGCCGAACGTACCCATGGTCATCCCTCGCTCTGTGTCTGAGGCGGCTGTGAACCCTTCGGGGGCCAGCCTTCGAACCCCTGATCAGTATTGGGCGCGGAGCCCAAGTAGCCTGAGGCGGCCGTTGAACCCTTCCGAGGGGCCGGCCTTCGAACCTCTGACCAGTAGTGGGTGTGGAGCCCATGTGCTCTGAGGCGGCTGTTGAACCCTTCCGAGGGGCCAGCCTTCGAACCTCTGATCAGTAGGAAGGCTCGGAGCCTGGTTCCTTCACGGGGAAGGATCCTTTTCGGGGTGTCCCCCTTTCCCGGTCCCTGTTGCAAGAGAGAGAAAGAGGAAAAAAGAAAAAGGATACGAAATCGAATGACGCGGCGTATCTTTTTTGACGCGGTCATTATGGCGAAGGCGAAGCGTCGCTTGCTTCTCCTGCCAGAGGCGCCGCCTGTCCTGCCGTGGAGTTAATGCGATGGGGCGAGTGGTTCGCGGGGCAGCCGTTGCGCGTGCGCGAGCCGTTCGAGGAACGGAACACGGGCGCGTCGTCTTCACGCCGTGGGAGAGGGTTCTCTCGCTGCCCCTGGATGGGACGTAAGCTTGGCTGACGACGTGACCGCTGCTCCTGCCTGCCTGCCACCACCCTTACTGCTGGCCCATTTTTGGCCGCATTGACGTCGCGCCAGGCTGGCGCCGCTGGGTCGTGCGCTGGGTCGCCTCGAGTTGCGGTATTGGTTCCGCAGTCGAGGAGGCGCAGTGGTGGCGCAAGTGGCGGTGCAGTTGCATGCACGAAGCATTCGGTGCGCCGGTCGCATGATGCGTGGGCCTGGGCCTCCATGCTGGGCGTGTTGGGAGTCGGAGAAGTGCGCCCACTTGGCGCGGTTGCATGCCGCCTGCATGGCTGCCCGCCCTTTCGCCCGCTGGTCTGGGCAAAAGTGGAGAGCCACTTGTAACCGTTGGGCGGTTGCACGCACCGCGCACGGCAGTTTGGCTTCTTCTGCTCTGAGCTGGCTTGTATGACGTGTGGGACCCAGCCCCCACGCCGTAGGGGAGGACCTTGGAGCGTGTTGGAGAAGACTCAGCCCACGACGGCTGGGGACGCAAGTAGGGAGAGTCGCCTTTAAAAGGAGGGTGACCCTCTTGAAAGGCGACCGTGTCTTCGCGCTCCCTCATGCATCGTGTCTTTCCACCTTCCAAGCCCCCGGATGGGGGATATCCGCCGTCTTTCCGCTTCGTCGTTGGAGGAACGCAACTCCGCAGGAGTTGGTACCTTTCAGCCGTCGTTCGGCTTCAAGGATTTTCATCATGCAGCCCGGTCGCACCCCTCCGCCGGCGGTCACCCAAGTCGGTGACCACCAGCTTGATGGTGGGGAGAAGTGGACCGGGCTGCTGCCTCCGCCCCGCCCTCAGTTTCAAGGATCTTCATCACCCTTGCTGGGGCAGAGGGTGAGGCGAGTCGGGAGGCCGCCTCCGCGTGGGTCGGCAACCCTTTTCTTCCGACGGCGTCTGGGGGAGAAAGGCATCTCCCAGCTCCGCGGAGGCTTCCCTCAGCCATGCCGGGGTAGGTGGACCGCCGCTGCTCAGCCAGGGTGCAGCATTCCGTCCTCCGTCCGGACGATGGTTGCGCCACGTGCGGGCCGACCATGTCCAGGCCTTCCTCGCGCCGACAGCCGCATCAGTGGGTCGCCCAGCACGTCGTGTGCCGCGAGGGCGGCGCTCATGCTCTGAGCGGCTCCGGCGAGGGCGAGGAACTGCCGGTGCGCTTTGAGACGTCTGGCACCCGCTGGCGTGGTGCTGAGGTGGTGGCAGCCAGAGAAGGCTTCTCTGTCAACGAGATTGCCAACTCCGCCCGCACCCCTGGGCCTCCATCTTCTGGCCTGAATGGCTGGTTCTCGTCCTCGGTGAACGAGAGCCCCCTGCCGTAGCGCCTGCCCGGAAGCCGCTGCTGAAGCTGCTTCGCCGCCCGGGGCGGAGGTCACCGTCGCTGCTGCCGGAACGGGCGACGGCGAGCCACCCGTCGGCCTTCTGTTGCTCCGCAGGCCCCCCAATCGCGTGGGGTTGCTCATACCTGCGGAGGTGGAACCAGAGTTCCGTTTGTAATGGCACTTCGAATGCCGGTGTTTTTGTTCATTGTGGCTGTCGAGGCCTAAACATGTATGTAATTTCGGCACGGAGCCGTGTTGTTTCCTCACTTTCGAGCACTAAGACTCGCCTGTTGGTTGTCGGAACCGCTTCACCAAGCGTGAGTCGCCCCGTGTAAAGGTGACGAGTGAGGTATCCGTATCTCGAAGGCGTAGGAGTCCCTCGGCTCGGTCAGCCTTGTTGTCTGAGGCTTCCCTTGCTTAGATAGAGGAACCCCTCGGCCGCTCTTCGATGAGCCGAGGCCGGGGGTAGCGGTGTCAGCGCGAACAGAGGCAGAGTTGGCTCAAAAAAGAAAACCTGGTCGGCCGGAGCCTGGCCGGGTCGTCCGTTGGCGGGACCGACGCCGGAATTGATCTGCCGAGGCCTCGGGCCGGGCTGATGTCCTTGGGGGACAGCTGGCCGAGGCCTCGGGGTGACCGGCCGAGCCGCCTGCTCGGGCCGGATTCTCGGGGAAGTCCCTAGCGGCGATGGCCCGAGCTTAGTGATGACGTTGTCCTTCAGAGCGGAGACCCTTGGACCGCGTCGCCGTCCGAGGCTAGGTCGGACCTCGCTGAAGGTGTTGTCGACGCTGAGGGCGCTGCTGCTCCCTTTAGCCGTCAAGATCCGAGCTTGCAGGGTCGGATTATCTTGTAGCGTGTGTTTTCTGCGGCCGCCGAGGCTGAAACACACCCTCGCCGTATTGTAAAGCCGCGTCTCCTTTCCTCTTGTTTCGAGTATCTGGACTTTTTTGTCGGTAACAGAACTGTTTGTGCGAACGAGAGTTGCTTCTCACGGAAGGTGACGAGTGAGGTATCCGTATCCCGGAGGCGTAGGAGTCCCTCGGCTCGATCGGCCTTGCCGCTTACGCGCACTCTTACCCGTCCATGGGGTTCTATCACCGACGCAGTCGAGAAGGCTCGAAGAATCGCTCCGGCAGAAGAGCTTCCGAACGTGAAGACTTGTTCGGTCCACGGAATCACTTATCCGAACGTGAGTTACTTATGGCAGAAGGTGATGAGTGAGGTATCCGTATCCCGGAGGCGTAGGAGTCCCTCGGCTCGGTCAGTCTTGGCTGCTTTCGTGTACTCCGTCGTTTTCAGGATCCACTTTCGAAGTAGTCGAAAAGCACGAAAGACATTCTGGCAGAAAAGATCTTTTTTTCGAGGAAAATTTCGACGCAGAGGGAGTTCCCCCCTTTTAGCCCCCGAAGGAGGGTCGGGCTTTGCCGAGGCAAGGCTGACCCTTCCTTGATGACTAAACTTTGCGTGGGAGCGAGGTATATGAACAACTTGAAAACATCTTAAGGGTAGAAGCGACGTAGCTGTTGGATGTTCCAAGCGTTGCTGTAGACCTCGCCTTGACTGTTGGCCAGCTTGTACGTTCCGGGCTTCAGAACTTTGGCGATGACGAACGGCCCCTCCCAGGGGGGCGTGAGCTTGTGTCGACCTCGGGCGTCTTGTCGTAGCCGAAGCACCAGGTCGCCCACCTGGAGGTCTCGGGACCGGACCCCTCGGGCGTGGTAGCGTCGCATGGACTGCTGGTACCGCGCCGAGTGTAGTAAGGCCTTGTCCCGAGCCTCTTCCAGCTGGTCCAGCGAGTCTTCTCGACTAGCTTGGTTGCTTTGGTCGGCATAGGCCCTTGTCCTCGGGGAACCGTATTCCAGATCTGTGGGCAAGATGGCCTCGGCCCCATAGACTAGAAAGAACGGCGTGAAGCCCGTGGCTCGGCTCGGTGTCGTCCTCAGGCTCTAGACCACCGAGGGGAGTTCTTTCATCCATCGCTTGCCGAACATGTTGAGGTCGTTGTAAATCCGAGGCTTGAGTCCTTGTAGAATCATGCCGTTGGCATGCTCTACTTGCCCATTCGTCATGGGATGGGCCACGGCGGCCCAGTCCACCCGAATGTGGTGATCCTCGCAGAAGTCCAGGAACTTTCTGCTGGTGAACTGGGTGCCGTTGTCGGTGATGATGGAGTTCGGGACCCCGAAACGATGGATGATGTTGGTGAAGAACGCCACCGCCTGCTCGGACCTGATGCTGTTTAGGGGTCGGACCTCGATCCACTTGGAAAATTTGCCGATGGCGACCAACAGGTGCGTGTAGCCCCCGGGTGCCTTCTGCAAGGGGCCGACGAGGTCCAGACCCCACACAGCAAAAGGCCATGTGATGGGTATCGTCTGCAGAGCCTGAGCGGGCAGGTGGGTCTGCCTTGCATAGAACTGACACCCTTCGCAGGCGCGGACAATTCTAGTGGCGTCGGCCATCGCCGTTGGCCAGTAGAAACCTTGTCGGAAAGCATTTCCGACAAGGGCTCGAGGTGCTGTGTGGTGGCCGCAAGCCCCCGAGTGTATTTCTCGGAGGAATTCCTGACCTTCGGTGGTGGAGATGCATCGCTGGAGGATGCCTGAAGGGCTGTGGTGGTAGAGCTCCTTCCCTTCTCCCAGCAAGACGAACGACTTGGCGCGCCGCGCCAACCGTCGAGCTTTGGCTCGGTCGAGGTGTAGCTCTCCTCGGTGGAGATATTGCAGGTACGGGGTCTGCCAGTTTTGATCAGGCGTGACCCCGCTTTGCTTCCCCTCGACGTGCAGCGTCTCGCCCTCGGGGGCCGAGGGCACCTCGGGCCGAACCGAGGGTGCCTCAGGCCGAGCCGAGGGTGCCTCGGACTGTGCCGAGGGTACCTCGGGCTGGGCCGAAGGTGCCTTAGGCTCGGGCGCGTCGTCGATCTTGACGGAGGGTTGATGCAGATCTCGGGAGAAGACGTCCGGGGGAACCGTTGTTCGCCCCGAGGCTATTTTAGCCAGCTCGTCCGCAGTCTCGTTGTAGCGCCGAGCGATGTGGTTGAGCTCGAGCCCGTAGAACTTGTCTTCCAGGCGCCGAACCTCATCGCAGTAGGCCTCCATCTTCGGGTCGCGGCAGTGGGAGTTCTTCATGACTTGGTCGATGACGAGCTGCGAGTCACCGCGAGCGTCGAGGCGTCGGACCCCTAGCTCGACGGCAATCCGCAACCCGTTGACCAGAGCCTCATACTCAGCTACATTGTTGGACGCCGGGAAGTGGAGGCGTAGCACGTAGCGTAGGTGCTTCCCGAGAGGCGAGATGAAGAGTAGGCCTGCGCCGGCTCCTGTCTTCATCAGCGACCCATCGAAGAACATGGTCTAGAGCTCCGGTTGGATCAGAGCTGTTGGTAGCTGGGTGTCGACCCATTCAGCCACGAAGTCCGCCAAGACCTGGGATTTGATGGCCTTCCGAGGGGCGAACGAGATTGTTTCGCCCATGATTTCCACCGCCCACTTTGCAATCCTGCCCGAGGCCTCTCGGCAATGGATGATCTCCCCCAGGGGGAAGGATGACACCACAGTTACCGGATGAGACTCGAAGTAGTGTCGCAACTTCCGCCGTGTCAGGATCACCGCGTACAGCAGCTTCTGAACTTGTGGGTGGCGGATCTTGGTTTCGGACAGTACCTCACTGACGAAGTAGACTGGCCTCTGAACGGGCAATGCATGCCCCTCTTCTTGCCTCTCGACCACAATCGCGGCGCTAACCACCTGAGTGGTCACGGCGACGTAGACCAAGAGGGCTTCTCCGGCAGCTGGGGGCACCAAGATAGGCGCCTTCGTGAGGAGCGCCTTTAGGTTCCCGAGGGCTTCCTCGGCCTCAGGGGTCCAAGTGAGGCACTCGGCCTTCCTTAAGAGGCGGTACAGAGGTAGACCTCTTTCGCCGAGGCGTGAGATGAAGCGGCTAAGAGCCGCGAGACATCCCATGACCCTCTGTACGCCTTTCAAGTCCTTGATGAGCCCCATGCTGGTGATGGCTGCGATCTTCTCCGGGTTGGCTTCGATGCCCCGCTCGGAGACGATGAACCCCAAGAGCATGCCTCGGGGCACCCCAAAGACACACTTTTCGGGATTGAGCTTGACGCCTTTCGCCTTGAGACATCGGAATGTCACTTCAAGGTCGGAAAGGAGGTCGGAGGCTTTCCTCGTCTTGACTATGATGTCATCGACGTAGGCCTCGACCGTGCGGCCAATGTGTTCGCCGAACACATGGTTCATGCACCGCTGGTACGTCGTGCCCGCATTCCTCAAGCCGAACGGCATGGTGACATAGCAGTACATGCCGAAGGGTGTGTTGAAAGAAGTCGCGAGCTGGTCGGACTCTTTCATCCTGATTTGGTGATACCCTGAGTAGGCATCGAGGAAAGACAGGGTTTCGCACCCAGCAGTGGAATCCACGATTTGATCGATGCGAGGCAGAGGGTAGGGAACCTTCGGACATGCTTTGTTTAGACCAGTGTAGTCTACACACATCCGCCATTTCCCCCCTTTCTTTCTCACAAGAACAGGGTTGGCAAGCCATTCGGGATGGAATACCTCTTTGATGAACCCCGCCGCCATTAGCTTGTGGATCTCCTCACCTATGGCTCTACGCTTCTCCTCGTCGAATCGACGCAGAGGCTGCTTGACGGGTCGGGCTCCGGCTCAGATGTCCAGCGAGTGCTCGGCGACATCCCTCGGTATGTCGGGCATGTCCGAGGGACTCCACGCGAAGACGTCGGCGTTCGTGCGGAGAAAGTCGACGAGCACTGCTTCCTATTTGGGATCGAGCCCGGAGCCGATCCGGACTTACTTGGAGGCGTCGCTGCTGGGGTCGAGGGGGACGGACTTAACCGTCTCCGCTGGCTCGAAGTTGCCGGCATGACGCTTCACGTCTGGCACCTCCTTAGAGAGGCTCTCCAGGTCGGCAATGAGGGCCTCGGACTCGGCGAGGGCCTCGGCGTACTCCACGCACTCCATGTCGCATTCGAATGCGTGTTTGTACGTGGGGCCAACGATGATGACCCCGTTGGGGCCCGACATCTTGAGCTTGAGGTAGGTGTAGTTGGGGACGGCCATGAACTTCGCGTAGCATGGCCTCCCCAATACCACGTGGTAGGTTCCTCGGAACCCGACCACCTCGAACGTTAGGGTCTCCCTTCGGAAGTTGGAGGGTGTTCCGAAGCAGACGGGAAGGTCGAGTTGTCCGAGGGGCTAGACGCGCTTCCTGGGGATGATCCCATGGAAAGGCGCAGCGCCCGCCCGGACTGAGGATAGATCGATACGCAGAAGCCCGAGGGTCTCGGCGTAGATGATGTTGAGGCTGCTGCCTCCGTCCATGAGGACCTTGGTGAGCCTGACGTCGCCGATGACGGGGTCGACGACGAGCGGGTATTTCCCCGGGCTCGGCACATGGTCGGGGTGGTCGGCTTGGTCGAAGGTGATGGGCTTGTCGGACCAGTCCAGGTAGACTGGCGCCGCCACCTTCACCGAACAGACCTCCCGGTGCTCTTGCTTGCAGTGCCGAGCCGAGGCGTTCGCCGCTTGCCCGCCGTAGATCATGAAGCAGTCGCGGACCTCGGGGAACTCTCCTGCCTGGTGATCTTCCTTCTTGTCATCGTCGCGGGCCCTGCCACACTCCGCGGGTGGCCCGGCCCTGTGGAAGTGGCGCCGAAGCATGACGCACTCCTCAAGGGTGTGCTTGACGGGCCCCTGGTGGTAGGGGCACGGCTCCTTGAGCATCTTGTCGAAGAGGTTGGCACCTCCGGGGTGTTTCCGAGGGTTCTTGTACTCGGCGGCGGCGACAAGGTCTGCGTCGGCGGCGTCGCGTTTCGCTTGCGACTTCTTCTTGCCCTTCTTCTTGGTGCCGCACTGAGTTGACGCCTCGGGGGCATCTTCCGATGGGCAGCCCTGGGGCTGCTTGTCCTTCCGGAAGATAGCCTCGACCGCCTCCTGGCCGGAGGCGAACTTGGTGGCGATGTCCATCAGCTCGCTCGCCCTGGTGGGGGTCTTGCGACCCAGCTTGCTCACCAGGTCGCGGCAGGTGGTGCCGGCGAGGAACGCGCCGATGACATCCGAATCGGTGATGTTGGGCAACTCGGTGTGCTGCTTCGAGAATCGCCGGATGTAGTCCCGGAGAGACTCTCCCGGCTGCTGTCGGCAGCTTCGGAGGTCCCAGGAATTCCCGGGGCGCACGTACGTGCCCTGGAAATTGCCGACGAAAGCTTGGACTAGGTCGTCCCAGTTGGAGATCTGCCCCAGAGGCAGGTGCTCCAACCAGGCGCGAGCGGTGTCGGAGAGGAACAGGGGGAGGTTGCGGATGATGAGGTTGTCATCGTCTGTTCCACCTAGTTGGCAGGCCAGACGGTAGTCCGCGAGCCACAGTTCCGGTCTCGTCTCCCCCGAGTACTTTGTGATAGTAGTCGGGGGTCTGAACCGGGTCGGGAACGACACCCGTCGTATGGCCCGGCTGAAGGCCTGCGGACTGGGTGGTTCGGACGAGGAACTCCGATCCTCCCCGCTGTCGTAGCGTCCCCCACGCCTAGGGTGATAGCCTCGGCGCACCCTCTCGTCGAGGTGGGCCCGACGGTCGCGGTGATGGTGCTCGTTGCCGAGGCAACCCGGGGCCACAGGCGCTGTGTTGCGCGTGCGCCCGGTGTAGACCGGGGCTTCCCGCATGCATTGGGAAGTCGCGGCATGATGTTCCGAGGGGTACCCCTGCCTTCGGGAGGCGGAGCTCTCGGCCCGCCGGACCGTGGCGCCTTCCAGGAGATCCTTGAGCTCTCCCTGGATTCGCCACCCCTCGGTGGTTGATGGCTCCGGCATCGCGCGGAGGAGCATTGCTGCTGCAACCAGGTTCTGGCCGACCCCACTGGATGCGTGTGGCGGCCTGACCCTGACATCGTCGGCGATGCGGTGCTGGAAGTCCTGGGGTAGATGACGCATTTCTCCGGCCAGAGGTTGGCCCGCCCATGCCTGCCCGACGTCCCGGCGGATTGGCTCAAGCGCTCCTGTTCCCTCATCGAGCCTGGCCTGCACCCCGCGGATTTGGTCAAGCTGTGCGTCGTGACCCCCCGCCGGAACGGGGACCACAGCTAGCTCCCGTGGAATGTCAACGCGAGGCACCGGCCTAGGGAGATCACCGTCCTCCGGCATGCCGAGATGGTTGCCTTCGGAGGGACCCCCTAGATCGACGTGGAAACATTCGCGGCTCGGGCCGCAGTCCTCGTCGCCGAGGCTACGGCTACCGTCGGAACAGTCGGAAAGGCAGTAGTCGCATGCGGTCATGAAGTCCCGCATGGCACTGGGGTTGCCAAGTCCGGAGAAATCCCAACAGAAGTTGGGCTTGTCGTCTTCCTCGGAGCCAGAGGGCCCGTAGGTCGGGACGTCCGTCAGCCGGTCCCAAGGTGACCGCATACGAAACCCCAGAGGGTTCGGATTCGCCTCTGCGAGAGCGTCCGCCAAAGCGGAGCCGCTAGGCGGGTCGAGGCTGAATCCGAAAGGCGTGGGATGGGAATCGGTCGGTACCTCTTGGTCGACGGGCGGTGATGAAGTCACGTCGGGGACTGACTGCACCGTCGTCTCAGGTACGAGGGTGACACCCAGCAAGCCTTTCGCGAGCGTGCTGGCGTCGTCCGTTTGCTCGGGATTGGCGTGTCGCGGGGAGACAGTGCTCGTCTTCGTCTCAAGCGCGAGGTCGATGCACGGCGCGCCCCCCGTTGGAGTGTTGACGTTGTCGACTCGCTCGACGGCCGACGAGGCGCTGCCTCCTGCTTGGCCTTAGTTGCTCCGCCTCCTCCTCCGTCGGCGGGGGAGAGGACGGGGTGAGCTCGAACGTTGTTCTTCCACCAAGCGGGGAAGACGTCGTCGATGCCACCGCTGGCGGGCGGACTGTCGGCCGCCATTGTCGCTGTCGCCCGGCGGTGGAAAGAGTATCATGTCGTAGCTGCTGTCGAGGGACATGAACTCAAGGCTCCCGAAACGGAGGACCGTCCCGGGCCGGAGAGGTTGTTGGAGACTGCCCATCTGGAGCTTGACGGGAAGCTGTTCGTCAACACGCAGCAGGCCCCTACCTGGCGCACCAACTGTCGGCGTTTCGAGACCGGGGGGTCCCTAAGCCGATGAGTGAAGTGTCGCCGCGTGCCCCAGCCCAGATGGGTCGACGCGAGGCGGAACGCGAAGGGGGGAAAGTGAGGTGGCCAGAGATGGGCGAGAGAGAGGTGGAAATCCCGCGGCCTTCGTGTTTGTCCCGCGCCCAGGTTGGGTGCGCTTGCAGTAGGGGGTTACAAGCGTCCACACGGGAGAGGGAGCGAGCGGCCTTACGCGGGCGCCTGTCTCGTCCTCGTCCCCGTGCGGCCAACCTTCTCTAAGAGGGCCCTAGTCCTTCCTTTTATAGGCGTAAGGAGAGGATCCAGGTGTACAATGGGGGGTGTAGCAGAGTGCTACGTGTCTAGCGGAGGAGAGCTAGCGCCCTAAGTACACGCCATTGTGGCGTCCGGAGAGATTTTGGCGCCCGGTTTGTGTGATGTCGTGGCCGTCGGAGGAGCGCTGGAGCCTAGCGGAGGGACAGCTGTCGGGGCCGTCGAGTCCTTGCTGACGTCCTCTTGCTTCCGTAAGGGGGCCGAGAGCCGCCATCGTCAGGGAGCGTGCGGGGCGCCATCATTGCCTATCTGGCGGAGCGAGCCATATGGGACGCCGGTCTTGTTCCCCGTAGCCTGAGTTAGCTTGGAGTAGGGTAATGATGGCGCCTCCTGTTGACGTGGCCGGCCTGCGCCCTAGGTTGGGGCGATGTGGAGGCTCCTCCAACGTCGGGGTCGAGTCCGTCTTCCGCGGCCGAGGTCGAGTCCGAGCCCCTAGGTCGGGCGAGGCGGAGGCCGTTGGCTGAGGCCAGGGCGGAATTTGAGTCCTGGGGTCGGGCGAAGCGGAGTTCGTCGTCTTCTGGGGCTGAGCCCAAATCCGAGCCCTGGGTCGGGCGGAGCGGAGTTCGCCGTCTTTCGGGGCTTAGCCCGAGTTCGAGCCCTGGGTCGGGCGGAGCGGAGTTCGCCGCCTTCTGGGGCTTAGCCCGAGTCCGAGCCCTGGGCCGGGCGGAGCGGAGTTCGCCGTCTTCCGGGGCTTAGCCCAAGTCCGAGCCCTGCGTCGGGCGGAGCGGAGTTCGCCGTCTTCTGGGGCTTAGCCCGAGTCCGAGCCCTGGGTCGGGCGGAGCGGAGCTTCCTATGGTGCGTGCGGCCGGGCCTGACTGCCTGTTAGCCTCACTCTATCAAGTGGCACCGCAGTCGGAGCGGCGCAGGCGGCGCTGTCTTTCTGTCAGACCGGTCAGTGGAGCGGCGAAGTGACGGTGGTCTCTTCGGCTCTGTCGGCTGAGGGGCGCGCGCCAGGATAAAGGTGTCAGGCCACCTTTGCATTAAACGCTCCTGCGATTTGGTCGGTCGGTGCGGCGATTTGGTCAGGGTTGCTTCTTGGCGAAGACAGGGCCTCGGGCGAGACGGAAATATGTTCGCCGTTGGAGGGGGGCCTCGGGCGAGGCGGAGATCCTCCGGGGTCGGCTGCCCTTGTCCGAGGCTAGGCTCGGGCGAGGCGTGATCGGGTCCCTCGAATGGACTGATCCCTGACTTATTCGCACCCATCAGGCCTTTGCAGCTTTATGCTGATGGGGGTTACCAGCTGAGAATTAGGAGCCTTGAGGGTACCCCTAATTATGGTCCCCGACAAAGCTTTACCAAATGGACGTGAAAAGTGCCTTCCTCAATGGACCAATCAAGGAAGAGGTCTATGTTGAGCAACCTCCCGGCTTTGAAGATAGTGAGTACCCAAACCATGTTTATAAACTCTCTAAGGCGCTTTATGGGCTCAAGCAAGCCCCAAGAGCATGGTATGAATGCCTAAGAGATTTCCTTATCACTAATGGTTTCAAAGTCAGAAAGGCTGATCCCACTCTATTCACTAAAACTCTTGACAATGATTTGTTTGTATGCCAAATTTATGTTGATGATATTATATTTGGGTCTACTAACGAATCTACATGTGAAGAATTTAGTAGGATCATGACACAGAAATTCGAGATGTCTATGATGGGGGAGTTGAAGTACTACTTGGGATTTCAAGTAAAGCAACTCCAAGAGGGCACCTTCATTAGCCAAACGAAGTATATTCAAGACATTCTAAACAAGTTTGGGATGAAGGATGCCAAGCCCATCAAGACACCCATGGGAACCAATGGGCATCTCGACCTCGACACGGGAGGTAAATCCGTCGATCAAAAGGTATACCGGTCGATGATAGGCTGCTTACTCTATTTATGTGCATCTCGACCAGACATTATGCTTTCCGTATGCATGTGTGCAAGATTCCAAGCTGACCCTAAGGAAGCTCACCTTACGGCCGTAAAACGAATCTTGAGATATTTAGTTTATACTCCTAAGTTTGGGCTTTGGTACCCTCGGGGATCCACATTTGATTTAATTGGTTATTCGGATGTCGATTGGGCGGGGTGTAAAATTAATAGAAAGAGCACATCCGGGACTTGCCAGTTCTTGGGAAGGTCTCTGGTGTCTTGGGCTTCAAAGAAGCAAAATTCCGTAGCTCTTTCTACCGTCGAAGCCGAGTATATTGCCGCAGGACATTGTTGCGCGCACTTGCTTTGGATGAGGCAAACCCTTAGGGACTATGGTTACAAATTAACCAAAGTTCCTCTTCTATGTGATAATGAGAGTGCAATCCACATGGCGGATAATCCCGTTGAGCACAGCCGCACTAAACATATTGCCATTCGGTATCATTTCTTAAGGGATCACCAACAAAAGGGAGATATCGAGATTGAATATATTAACACTAAGGAACAATTAGCCGATATCTTTACCAAGCCACTAGATGAACAAACTTTTAACAAACTTAGGCATGAGCTAAATATCCTTGATTCTCGGAATTTCTTTTGATGTTTTGCACACATAGCTCATCAATATACCTTTGATCATATCTCTTTTATATACTATGACTAATGTGTTTTCAAGAATCTTTCAAACCAAGTCATAGGTGTATTGAAAGGGAATTGGAGTCTTCGGCGAAGACAAAGGCTTCCACTCCACTCCATCAAATTACTCATCCTTCGCCATAGCTCCGAGCAACTCTCCAACTTTGGTATAATCTTCACTCATATTATGTTTGGCAAAGGGGAGAAAGTAGTTAATAAGGGCTTATATTTCACTCAAATATCCATTTTTGACGATTCATGCCAAAGGGGGAGAAAGTATTAGCCCAAAGCAAAAGGGCCGCACCATCACCAATTTTCCAAATTGAAATTAAGAAAAGGTTTTAAAAATGATGAATTTTTCAATTGATATCTTATTGTATTCAAAAGGGGGAGAAAGTAGTATTTTCAAAATTGGTATCTTAAAACCCTCTTGAACACTAAGAGGAGGATTTTATTGAGGGGGAGTTTTGTTTAGTCAAAAGGAAAAGCATTTGAAACAGGGGGAGAAAATTTCAAATCTTAAGGATGCTTCTCAAAATCTTATTCATTTACCTTTGACTATTTGCAAAAGAACTTTGAAATGAATTTACAAAAGAATTTGCCAAAACAAAACATGTGGTGCAAGCGTGGTCCAAAATGTTAAAAATAAAGAAACAATCCATGCATATCTCATGAAAATATTTATTGGCTCAATTCTAAGTAACCTTTGCACTTACTTTCTGCAAACTAGTTCAATTATGCACTTCTATATTTGCTTTGGTTTGTGTTGGCATCAATCACCAAAAAGGGGGGAGATTGAAAGGGAATTAGGCTTACACCTTTTTCCTAATTGATTTTGGTGGTTGAATTGCCCAACACAAATAATTGGACTAACTAGTTTGCTCTAGTCTATAAGTTTTACAGGTTCCAAAGGTTCACAATAAGCCAATAAAAAGACCAAGAAATGGTTCAAACAAAGAGAGCAAAAGACAACCCAAAGGCACCCTGGTCTGGCGCACCGGATTGTCTGGTGTGCCACCGGACAGTGTCCGGTGCACCAGGGTACTCGACGCTGAACTCGCTACCTTCGGGAAAATGGGAGGTCGCTCCGCTATAATTCACCGGACTGTCCGGTGAAGCATCGGACAGTGTCCGGTGTCACACCGGACTGTCCGGTGTGCCAGCGGAGCAACGACTACTTCGCGCGCAACGGTCGACTGCAACGCATTTAATGCGCGCCTGCGCGCGCAGAGGACAGAGCACGCGTAGTTGGCACACCGGACAGTCCTATGACCTGTCCGGTGCACCACCGGACAGCCCAGAGGCCCCACAAGTCAGAGCTCCAACGGTCGAACCCCAACGGTCTGCTGACGTGGCTGGCGCACCGGACAGTGTCCGGTGGCCCATGCGACAGCAGCCTTCCAACGACCATTTTTGGTGGTTGGGGCTATAAATACCCCAACCACCCCACATTCAATGGTATCCAAGTTTTCCACTTTCAACACATTACAAGAGCTATAGCATTCAATTCTAGACACTCCAAAGAGATCAAATCCTCTCCCAATTTCGAAATCACTCCAAATCAAATAGTGACTAGAGAGAGCGACGTTTGTGTTCATTTGAGCTCTTGCACTTGGATCGCTTCTTTTCTTTCTCATTCTTCTTGTGATAAAACTCAATTGTAACCAAGGCAAGAGACACCAATTGTGTGGTGGTCCTTGCAGGAACTTTGTGTTCCGTTTGATTGAGAAGAGAAGCTCACTCGGTCTAAGTGACCGTTTGAGAGAGGGAAAGGGTTGAAAGAGACCCGGTCTTTGTGACCACCTCAACGGGGAGTAGGTTTGCAAGAACCAAACCTCGGTAAAACAAATCATCGTGTCTCACGCTTTATTTGCCCGCGATTTGTTTTTCACCCTCTCTCTCTCTCGGACTCGTTCTTATTTCTAACGCTAACCTAGCTTGTAGTTGTGCTTAAGTTTATAAATTTTAGATTCACCCTATTCACCCCCCTCTAGGCGACTTTCAAGAACAAATCTCCAACATTGGCGCCCACCTCCGGTGAACCCCTTTTCGACCACCTTCGGCAAGCAGTGACCTTCGTCATGCCGCCGAAGAAGGCTTCAGCACCAAGGACCGCTGCACTGCAGCCGCTGGACCCAAACGAAGAAACTCTTTCTCTGCGAGAGGCTCGAAGCTGGAAGAGGAAAGCCACCAGTCCAACACTCCAGGAGTAGGAGTTGGACCAAGAAATCAGGGACATGGAGATCATCCATCAGCAAGTACAAAGAAAGAAGGAGAAGATGGTGCGTCTTGCTGATCTTCAAAGGAAGATCGACGAAGCCACTGGAGAAGTGTGTCATCTTGTTCAAGATGAACAAGATCGAAGGCCCCAACATAGGGAGCTTCGTCAAGAAGGCTTATTCAACGAAGATGGATGGTATGATGATTTTAATCATGATACCTTTACTTTTGATGATGCTTCCCCCTTGGCAGCTGTCGGAATTTCGACCCCGAGGGGTCCCTGGACCGACGAGTAAATTGTCGCCGCGTGTCCCAGCCCAGATGGGTCAGCGCGAGGCGGAGCACGAAGGGGGGAAAGGAACAGGCAAAGGGGAAACCCGCAGCCTTCGTGTTTCCCTGCGCCCAGGTCGGGTGCGTTTGCAGTAGGGGGTTACAAGCGTTCGCGTGGGAGAGCCTTACGCGTCGGCCCGTTCTCCTGCGCGGCCAACCTCCTCGTACGAGAGCCCTGGACCTTCCTTTTATAGGCGTAAGGAGAGGGTCTAGGTGTACAATGGGGGGTGTAGCAGTGTGCTAACGTGTCTAGCAGAGAGGAGCTAGAGCCCTAAGTACATGCCGTCGTGGCAGTCGGAGAAGTTTTGGCACCCTGTTCATGTGATGTCGTGGCCGTCGGAGGAGCGCTGGAGCCCTGCGGAAGGACAGCTGTCGGGGCTGTCGAATCCTTGCTGACGTCTCCTTGCTTCCGTAAGGGGCTGAGAGCCGCCGTCTTCATGGAGCACGCGGGGCGCCATCATTATTTGTTTACCGGGGCGAGCCAGATGGGACGCTGGTCTTGTTCCCCGTAGCCTGAGCTAGCTAGGGGTAGGGTAATGATGGCCCCCCTGTGACGTGGTCGGTCCGAGCCCTAGGTCGGGCGAGGCGGAGGCTCCTCCGAGGTCGAGGTCGAGTCCGTCTTCCGTCTTCCGAGGTCGAGGCTGAGTCCGACCCCTGGGTCGGGCGAGGCAGAGACCGTCTTCTGAGGCCGAGACTGAGTCCGAGCCCTGGGGTCAGGCAAGGCGGAGTTCGTCGTCTTTCGGAGCCGAGGCTGAGTCCGAGCCCTGGGGTCGGGCGTGGCGGAGTTCGTCGTCCTCCGGAGCCGAGGCTGAGTCCGAGCCCTGGGGTCGGGCATGGCGGAGTTCGTTGTCTTCCGGAGCCAAGGCTGAGTCCGAGCCCTGGGGTCGGGCGAGGCGGAGTTCTTCATCTTCCGGAGCCGAGGCTGAGTCCGAGCCCTGGGGTCGGGCGTGGCGGAGTTCGTCGTCTTTCGGAGCCGAGGCTGAGTCCGAGCTCTAGGGTCGGGCAAGGCGGAGCTTCCTATGTCGCCCGAGGCTGGACTTAGCCGCTGTCAACCTCACTCTAGCGAGTGGCACAGCAGTCGGAGCCGGGAAGGCGGCGCTGTTTTCTTGTCAGGTCGGTCAGTGGAGCGGCGAAGTGACTGCGGTCACTTCGGCTCTGTCGACTGAAGAGCGCGCGTCAGGGTAAGGTGTCAGGCGATCCTTGCATTAAATGCTCCTGCGATACGATCGGTTGGCATGGCGATCTGGCCGAGGTTGCTTCTCTGCGAAGACTGGGCCTCGGGCGAGCCGATGGTGTGTCCGTTGCTTGAGGGGGCCCTCGAGTGTAGCGCCTCAAAATCATGATTTTGGAATTTAGGAAAAAGGTCTCCTGAAAATTTGGATTTAATAAGACTTTTAATAAGAGTTTTCTTAACCTAAAAGTTTTTCTCTTAAAATTAACAAGTTTTCTAGTAAAGGACATAATAGAATAACTCCTATATGAACTAAGTTATCCCTTGATGAATTATATAAGTATCCATAAAAACATATGTTAGAGCATTTTTTTGCAATATAAAACTATTTCCCTTACATCAAATATGGAGGAATTACACCTGTAAAAGACAATGGATTAAATAGAATAATAAATATATATATATATACAAATATAATGGCATATCATGCTGGTTCTTATGATTGTGCATTTAGTTGAATTTGAAAACCAAAACCAAATTTGAAAGTGGATTTGGAAATTAAACTAGAAATGAACAAAAGAAAAAGCAAACAATTTTTCTTCTGCTGGGCCAAAATTCCTAATCCCTGTCTCGGCCCATCTGCTTTCTCCTCCGCTGCAGCCCATTAAACCGTCTTCGCGCCTGGTCTGTGGGCGTGCCACTGTGTCGGGGACCCCACGCGGTCAGCCACCCTTCCTCCCGCGCGAACTCCTTCCCAGCCACCGTCACGTGGGCCCACGTGCCAGTCCCTGGCCTCCGTCTTCCTCGCGCGCACCTCGAACGGACTCCGCATCGTAGGCCTGGGCGAAAGGATCTGTCGTTCTCCGCGCACGGGATCGTAGCTACCAGATAGGAAACAACCTCCGTGCTTCTCGGTACGAAAGCCAAACCCGACTCCGCGGGCTCTGCGTGGTTTCTGGCCTCATCCTTGTTCTATCTGTGTATAAAACCAAACACCACCGCCATGGCCATCAGTGGTGAGAAGTCACCTCCGCGGTCGGGATCAAGATGGGCAGAACCACACCCCTCGTGTGGGAGATTTGGAGCATCGTGAACCATGGGAGGTAGGCGCACGCTTACTTCGGGCGGGGATCAATCGAAGGTCTGTGGTTTGCTCGTCGGTAATTAGCTCGGCGTAGCCGTCCGCATCGTCGCGTGGCCCGCGTCATGCGATCATCGATTGAAGGTAAGGAGCCTGCCACTGAGTTCACCAAAGTCATCTCTGCGCTTGGGCGTGTCGTGGGCGGGGCAGGATCCCTTGGCGGTCACGCTGGGCGGGTCGCTGGCATGGCGCCGTTAAGGCCTGCGGCGGCGCTGCCTCGGGTTGGCGTGGGGAGGAAGATGTACAGCGGCCGTTAGATGTCAAAGGAGTGGTCAGGATTTGGACGAGATCACGCCACCACATACCCTTTCGTCCATCGGATCCCAGCCATCGATCCTCGATCTAATGGTTAGGACGGCGTACCGGTTTGGGTTCTGATATGGTGCGTCGGATCTTGATCGGGTGGCCCACATTATGTTCCGGTTCACTTAAAGCACGGTTCTAATATGGGCCCTCGATTCTGATCTGACGACTCAAGTTGGCCGATACCCCTTCGGCCTGACTGATTTGCAAAAGAACCCCTGGCTTTCTTAAAAATAAACCCGCCGTCCGTGGGCGATGATCACTGAGTCTAGGGTGTATTTGTAGATCAGCCCCTGGGTTTCTCTGCTATTGACGCCCAGTCCAGACAACAGAGAAAACCAGATAATTAATATTAGAAATTGAATTTTTATACAAAATAATTCTAGAAACTTGTTTAATTCATATTTAATTCATTCTAACTCCGAATTAACCCATTCCAGTTTCTATAATTTTGTAATATTATTGTTTATCATTTTGTGTCACTATTTTGACATAAAAGCCATATTAAAATTGATATCCTAATTAATCTTGTACCAAGCACATAGAATCTTTAGAAATCCATAACATAAAATCTATACCTCCAAAATTAATAATTCCTGTTCCTGTGATCTTATTTAAATATGTAGATTATTAATATGAATTTTGCATATATGTTTGGTGTAATGTTAATTTTTGCCTATACAATGTTTGTTTGTATTGCTACGACTAGAGCGAGGTCACGTGTCATCTGAAGAGCAAGTTGGTACCTGAAATCTCAAGTCCCAGGCAAGTTGTGCCCGTGATCACTTCTTTTTACCCACTCATGTTCTAATTAATCATAATGATCTGCATAGGTTAATTTTGATGGGACCCAATAGGTTACCCTAGTTTGTCTATCTTTATACCTTGTTTACCACTGAACTTTTTGGGTAGTACTTGCTAGTGCTTTATGTGGTTTTGGGTATGAAGGTACATTATTCATGATCACACTTTTATTATATGTTTATTATTACTGTTCATGATAAGATCATTATGTTAATTGGAACATGGAGCGACCACCCGGGAAAACAGTGCTACCACAAGGGAGGAATGGGACCCCTTGGCTGATTAATTAGGAAAGCTAGTGGAAGACTACCTTACCCGAAAGGGGCAAGGGCAGTAGGGGAGTGGTCAGTGTAGGGAGGCCCTCAGGAGGATTTTGCTGCGATGGCGGTCCTGCAAGGGATTCCTGCATTGGAGCTTCCTATAAACTGTAGCGGGTTTTCTGAAGCTAGTGGAACTTTGTAAAGGCCTCGTAGTGTTACCCTGCCTCGCCTCCTCGGTAGAGGTGTATGGGAAGTCGCGATCCCTTGGCAGATGGGTAACATGACTTGTGGGTAAAGATGCGCAACCTCTGCAGAGTGTAAAACTGGTATACTAGCCGTGCTCACGGTCAAGAGCAGCTCGGACCCTCACATGATTAATTTATGGAACTAAATTCAACTTGTCATATGCATTGCATCGCAGGTGATGTTGTTACTTTTGTTCTACTACTTAATTGGGTTTGGTTTTTACTTATACTTAGTAATTGCTAATAAAATTTTGACCAACTCTAAAAGCAATGCTCAGCTTCAACCATCTTCTTTGGTAAGCCTTACACTTCACGTGAGCTCTCACCTTTGGCGAGTTCATGCACATTATTCCCCACAACTTGTTGAGCTATGAACGTATGTGAGCTCACTCTTGCTATCTCACACCCCCCCACAGGTCAAGAACAGGTACCACAGAATGAGGCGCATGGAGGATGTTGTGCGAGTTCGTGAGAGGTCTAGGCAGTCGTCTCCCAGTCAACTTTGGGTTGCTGGACCGTTGTCTCCTTATAATGTAATTATTTATTTTGTACAGAATTCCTGTTATGTAGTAAAGATGTGACATTCGATCCTGTGCCATGATTCATCATATGTGTGAGACTTGGTCCCAGCACACCTGGTGATTATGTTCGCGCCCGGGTCTTGGTGCCCCGAAATCCGGGTGTGACAGAAGTGGTATCAGAGGAATGTTGACTGTAGGACGAAACCTAGATAGAACTGGACAACCATTCTCTACTTACCTTTGCCACTCTGATTCTTTCTAAACTTTCCTTAAATCTTTTCTCATCTATTTCCGTTTTACTCTGATTACTCTTACCTTTTTCTTTCTAAAGACAAATGTGGATTTCACACTTCGGAATCTTGTGCCTAAAGTGACTTTAGGAATAAGAGACCTACACTTAGGAACAAAAAAATCAAAACTATTTTTGTCAATATTTGTATGCTTGAATGTTTGTTCTTGTGATACTTGTCTGATTTGGATCTTTGGTTGAGTGCGATGAGTTGTGGAGTAATGTCCACAATTACATCGGCATATACATATAAAAAATCGTTTATAAGATAAACTAGAACAATTAAGAATACCACCACTAGAATATATCAAGCCTAATAGATCCATCTTATCTTAAAAGATATCCTATTACCTTAGTAGATTCATCTTATCTTGAAGGATTCATCTTATCCTAACCACTTTACTTATCTCATCCTAAAATAACAACCATGAGCTAATCCAAATTAATGAGATCTAAACTAGTATAATCTAGTCATATCCAATCTAATCTAGATTTTATCTAATCTATTATGACCTAATCTAGAGTAAGTTACTTAATGCTGGTACAAAAGATAAGGCCATACCCCTCATGCACTTAAAACTAAACTAGTGCCTTAAACCAACTCAGCCACATGCATGAGATCTAACCCAATCAATAGAGTCTTAATAGATTGCATAATCTGTCTGTCCCCACCTAACATCAAACAAACCTTTACCTACATCATGTAATCTATTTCATCCATGTCTATCTTAACCATATTCCTCACCCCGATGATATACACTAACCTTCAATCAATAAGACCAAGACTGAAGAAGAAAAGATCAACCTCGTCAAGGAAGGATAGAGAAGTCAAACTCAATCTTCAGATGCTTTACCACTCAACACATAATTTTTTTCCCACTATAAACTTTCTCACCCTAGGCTATTCTTGCCCTAACCTATCTTTTACACTACACAATAAGGTGACTATACATATATATACCCATGCTTTCATAACCAATTTCTAAATGACATGAAACTTATTATTCTTAAACTAATCAGAAGTTAAAGGTTAAACTATAAATAAAGCTTTTTACATCCCTGTCCTTACAAATCTCGAGGACGAGATTTCTGTTAAGGGGGGTAGGATTTGTAGCGCCTCAAAATCATGATTTTGGAATTTAGGAAAAAGGTCTCCTGAAAATTTGGATTTAATAAGACTTTTAATAAGAGTTTTCTTAACCTAAAAGTTTTTCTCTTAAAATTAACAAGTTTTCTAGTAAAGGACATAATAGAATAACTCCTATATGAACTAAGTTATCCCTTGATGAATTATATAAGTATCCATAAAAACATATGTTAGAGCATTTTTTTTGCAATATAAAACTATTTCCCTTACATCAAATATGGGGGAATTACACCTGTAAAAGACAATGGATTAAATAGAATAATAAATATATATATACAAATATAATGGCATATCATGCTGGTTCTTATGATTGTGCATTTAGTTGAATTTGAAAACCAAAACCAAATTTGAAAGTGGATTTGGAAATTAAACTAGAAATGAACAAAAGAAAAAGCAAACAATTTTTCTTCTGCTGGGCCAAAATTCCTAATCCCTGTCTCGGCCCATCTGCTTTCTCCTCCGCCACAGCCCATTAAACCGTCTTCGCGCCTGGTCTGTGGGCGTGCCACTGTGTCGGGGACCCCACGCGGTCAGCCACCCTTCCTCCCGCACGAACTCCTTCCCAGCCACCGTCACGTGGGCCCACGTGCCAGTCCCTGGCCTCCGTCTTCCTCGCGCGCACCTCGAACGGACTCCGCATCGTAGGCCTGGGCGAAAGGATCTTTCGTTCTCCGCGCACGGGATCATAGCTACCAGATAGGAAACAACCTCCGTGCTTCTCGGTACAAAAGCCAAACCCGACTCCGCGGGCTCTGCGTGGTTTCTGGCCTCATCCTTGTTCTATCTGTGTATAAAACCAAACACCACCGCCATGGCCATCAGTGGTGAGAAGTCACCTCCGCGGTCGGGATCAAGATGGGCAGAACCACACCCCTCGTGTGGGAGATTTGGAGCATCGTGAACCATGGGAGGTAGGCGCACGCTTACTTCGGGCGGGGATCAATCGAAGGTCTGTGGTTTGCTCGTCGGTAATTAGCTCGGCGTAGCCGTCCGCATCGTCGCGTGGCCCGCGTCACGCGATCAACGATTGAAGGTAAGGAGCCCGCCACTGAGTTCACCAAAGTCATCTCTACGCTTGGGCGTGTCGTGGGCGGGGCAGGATCCCTTGGCGGTCACGCTGGGCGGGTCGCTGGCATGGCGCCGTTAAGGCCTGCGGCGGCGCTGCCTCGGGTTGGCGTGGGGAGGAAGATGTACAGCGGCCGTTAGATGTCAAAGGAGTGGTCAGGATTTGGACGAGATCACGCCACCACATACCCTTTCGTCCATCGGATCCCAGCCATCGATCCTCGATCTAATGGTTAGGACGGCGTACCGGTTCGGGTTCTGATATGGTGCGTCGGATCTTGATCGGGTGGCCCACATTATGTTCCGGTTCACTTAAAGCACGGTTCTAATCTGGGCCCTCGATTCTGATCGGACGACTCAAGTTGGCCGATACCCCTTCGGCCTGACTGATTTGCAAAAGAACCCCTGGCTTTCTTAAAAATAAACCCGTCGTCCGTGGGCGATGATCACTGAGTCTAGGGTGTATTTGTAGATCAGCCCCTGGGTTTCTCTGCTATTGACGCCCAGTCCAGACAACAGAGAAAACCAGATAATTAATATTAGAAATTGAATTTTTATACAAAATAATTCTAGAAACTTGTTTAATTCATATTTAATTCATTCTAACTCCGAATTAACCCATTCCAGTTTCTATAATTTTGTAATATTATTGTTTATCATTTTGTGTCACTATTTTGACATAAAAGCCATATTAAAATTGATATCCTAATTAATCTTGTACCAAGCACATAGAATCTTTAGAAATCCATAACATAAAATCTATACCTCCAAAATTAATAATTCCTGTTCCTGTGATCTTATTTAAATATGTAGATTATTAATATGAATTTTGCATATATGTTTGGTGTAATGTTAATTTTTGCCTATACAATGTTTGTTTGTATTGCTACGACTAGAGCGAGGTCACGTGTCATCTGAAGAGCAAGTTGGTACCTGAAATCTCAAGTCCCAGGCAAGTTGTGCCCGTGATCACTTCTTTTTACCCACTCATGTTCTAATTAATCATAATGATCTGCATAGGTTAATTTTGATGGGACCCAATAGGTTACCCTAGTTTGTCTATCTTTATACCTTGTTTACCACTGAACTTTTTGGGTAGTACTTGCTAGTGCTTTATGTGGTTTTGGGTATGAAGGTACATTATTCATGATCACACTTTTATTATATGTTTATTATTACTGTTCATGATAAGATCATTATGTTAATTGGAACATGGAGCGACCACCCGGGAAAACAGTGCTACCACAAGGGAGGAATGGGACCCCTTGGCTGATTAATTAGGAAAGCTAGTGGAAGACTACCTTACCCGAAAGGGGCAAGGGCAGTAGGGGAGTGGTCAGTGTAGGGAGGCCCTCGGGAGGATTTTGCTGCGATGGCGGTCCTGCAAGGGATTCCTGCATTGGAGCTTCCTATAAACTGTAGCGGGTTTTCTGAAGCTAGTGGAACTTTGTAAAGGCCTCGTAGTGTTACCCTGCCTCGCCTCCTCGATAGAGGTGTATGGGAAGTCGCGATCCCTTGGCAGATGGGTAACATGACTTGTGGGTAAAGATGCGCAACCTCTGCAGAGTGTAAAACTGGTATACTAGCCGTGCTCACGGTCAAGAGCAGCTCGGACCCTCACATGATTAATTTATGGAACTAAATTCAACTTGTCATATGCATTGCATCGCAGGTGATGTTGTTACTTTTGTTCTACTACATAATTGGGTTTGGTTTTTACTTATACTTAGTAATTGCTAATAAAATTTTGACCAACTCTAAAAGCAATGCTCAGCTTCAACCATCTTCTTTGGTAAGCCTTACACTTCACGTGAGCTCTCACCTTTGGCGAGTTCATGCACATTATTCCCCACAACTTGTTGAGCTATGAACGTATGTGAGCTCACTCTTGCTATCTCACACCCCCCACAGGTCAAGAACAGGTACCACAGGATGAGGCGCATGGAGGATGCTGTGCGAGTTCGTGAGAGGTCTAGGCAGTCGTCTCCCAGTCAACTTTGGGTTGCTAGACCGTTGTCTCCTTATAATGTAATTATTTATTTTGTACAGAATTCCTATTATGTAGTAAAGATGTGACATTCGATCCTGTGCCATGATTCATCATATGTGTGAGACTTGGTCCCAGCACACCTGGTGATTATGTTCGCGCCCGGGTCTTGGTGCCCCGAAATCCGGGTGTGACATCGAGCGAGACGTGAACCCTCCGAGATCGGCTGCCTTTGCCCGAGGCTGGGCTCGGGCGAGGCGAGATCGTGTCCCTTGAGTGGACGGAGCTTTGACCTTAATCGCGCCCATCAGGCGTTTCCAGCTTTGTGCTGATGGGGGTTACCAGCTAAGATTAGGAGCCTTGGGGGTACCCCTAATTATGGTCCCCGATAGTAGCCCCCGAGCCTCGAAGGGAGTGTTGATACTCGCTTGGAGGCTTTTGTCGCACTTTTTTGCAAGGGTACCGGCCTTTATCGGTTGCGTTTCGTTCCGGTGGGTGCGCGCGAGCGCACCCGCCGGGTGTAGCCCCCGAGGCCTCGGAGGAGTTGTTTGACTCCTTCGAGGTCTTAGCGCGTTTTGTGATGCTTCAGCCGGTCTGGTTGTTCCCTCATGCGAACTGGCCGTAGCCCGGGTGCATAGTCGAGTCCCAAGTTCTCGGGCTGGTATATTGACGCTGTCAACGGTTTGGCCGGAGCCGGGTTTGCGAGAGCAGCCCCCGAGCCTCCGCACAGAGCGAGAGGACGGTCAAGGACAGACTCGGCTTTTTTCATACGCCCCTGCGTCGCCTTTCCGCAAGGAGGAGGGGGGAAAGCGCCATGTTGCCCTCGGAGGGCGCCGAACATGGTGTTTCCAGTGAGTTGCTAACGAGTAATCCGAGTGGACGCCCGTGCCCCATTCGTTAGGGGTCGGCTAGTGGCCCGGAGGCGTGCTCCAAAAGTACCTGCGGGTGATTCGCCGGACCCAGTCCCCTTTTGACGGGGTCCGAGGGCTCGATGCCTCCCTCTGGTGGGATTCCGTTACAAAATCGTTCCCGTCGGTCTCAGAAATGTCCTAGGGTACCTCGGGAGCGTAGCCCGAGCCTTGGTTATGTATCGAACGTACCCAGGGTCATCCCTCGCTCTGCGTGCTCTGAGGCGGCTGTCAGAACCCTTCGGGGGCCAGCCTACGAACCCCTGATCAGTAGTGGGTGCGGAGCCCGAGTGGCCTGAGGCGGCCATTGAACCCTTCCGAGGGGCCAGCCTTCGAACCTCTGACCAGTAGTGGGCGCGGAGCCCGAGTGCTCTGAGGCGGCTGTTGAACCCTTCCGAGGGGCCAGCCTTCGAACCTCTGATCAGTAGGGGGGCTCGGGGCCCGCTTCCTTCGTAGAGAAGGATCCCTTTCAGAGTATCCCCTTTCCCGGTCCCTGTAGCAAGAGAGAGAAAGAGGAAGTGAAAAAGGATACGAAATTGAACGACGTGGCACACCTTTTTTTGACGCGGTCATTATGGCGAAGGTGAAGCGTCGCCTGCTTCGCCTGCCAAAGGTGCCGCTTGTCCTGCCGCAGAGTTAATGCGACGGGACGAGTGGTTCACGGGGCAGCTATTGTGCGTGCGCGAGCCGTTCGAGGAACGGTACACGGGCGCGTCATCTTCACGCCATGGGAGAGGGTTCTCTCGCTGTCCTAGGAGGGGGCGTGAGCTTGCTGACGCCTTGACTGCTGCTTCCGTCTGCCTGCCACCGCCACTACTGCCGGCCCATTTCTGGCCGTATCGACCGTCGCGCCTTCTCCCGCGGCTGACTGACCCGTGACTGATGTGCTCGGTTGGCACCGTCGGGTCATGCGCAGGGTCGCCTCGAGTCGCGGCACCGGTTCCGCAGTCGAGAAGGCACGAGTGGCGGTGCAGTTTCTCGCACGTAGTAACCGGCGCGCCGGTTACATGACGTGTGGGCCTAGGCCTCCATGCTGGACACGTCGAAGTCGAAAGGGTGTGCCCCCTTGGTGCGGTTGCATGCCGCCTGCATGGCAGTCCGCCCTTTCACTCGCTGGTCCGGGCGATAGTGGAGGAATGCTTGTAACCGCTGGACAGTTGCGCGCACCGCGCGCGGCGGTTTTGGCTCCTTCTGCCCTGGGCCGGCTTGCATGGCGCGTGGGACTCAGCCCTCGTGTCGTAGGGGGAGGACCTTGGAGCGTGTTGGAGAAGATTCAGTCCGCGCCGGCTGAGGACGCAAGTGGGGAGAGTTGCCTTTAAAAGGAGGGTGACCCCCTTGGAAGGCAACCATGTCTTCGAACTCCCTTCATGCATCGCGCCCTTCCACCTTCCGAACCCCTGGATGGGGAGCGCTCGCGTCGCTTTCGTTTTGCTGTCGTTGGAGGAACGCAACTTCGTGGAAGTTGGTACCTTTCAGCCATCGTTCGGCTTCAAGGATTTTCATCAGGCAGCCTGGCTGCATCCCCTCGCCGGTGGTCACCCAAGACGGTGACCACCAGTTCGATGGTGGGGAGAAGCGAGCCAGGCTGCGGCCTCTGCCCCTCCCTCAGCTTCAAGGATGTTCATCATCAGTGCTGGGGAGGGGAGTGCGCCGAGTTGGAATCTGTCTCTGCGCGGGCAGCGGCCCGCTCCTTCCCTCAGTGATCGGGGGGAAGGGCGTTCGCCATTCATGGCGCTGGCAGCTGTCGCGTGTCTGGCTCTCCGGCCTGAGCGGCTTCGGCGCTGCTTCCGGTGCCACCTCCCACCGAGGCAGCCGGAAGAGGTTTCTCCGCCGACGAGATAGTCGGTGCCACCCACGGACTGACCTCCAACTCCACGGCCTTGGAGGCTTGTCCTCGCCCCTCGAGTGGGGACGTGGGCGAGGGCCTTATGGCAGCAGCATCCGCCCTGAGGTCATCGCTGCTGCTGTTCGGCCAGTCGGAGCGGAGGTCGTTGTCGCTGCTGCTGGAGCGGGCGGCTGTGCGCCACCTGGGGTTTCGTCGCCCCGCAGGCCCTCCAATGTGGGGGTTGTTCGTACCATGTTTTTTCCTCATTTCGAGCACTAGGACTCGCCTGTCGGCTAACTGAACCGCTTAACCAAGTGTGAGTTGCCTCGAGCGAAGGTGACGAGTGAGGTATCTGTATCCCGGAGGCGTAGGAGTCCCTCGGCTCGGTCGGCCTTGCCGCCCGAGGCTTCTCTTGCTTAGTTAAAGAAACCCTCAGCCGCTCTGTGGTGAGCCGGGGCCGAGGGCAGCGGTGTCAGCGTGGACAGAGGCGGAGTTGGCTCAAAAAAAGGAAGACTTCGTCGGCCGGAGCCTGGCCGGGCTGTCCACTGGCGGGACCAGCGCCGGAGTGGAGTTGCCGAGGCCATGAGCCGGGCTGGTGTCCTCGGGGGACAGCTGGCTAAGGCTTCGAGGCGACCGGCCGAGCCGTCTACTTGGGCCGGGTTCCTGGAGGAGACCCTGGCGGCGATGGCCCGGGCGTGGCGCTGACGTCGTCCTTCGGAGCGGAGATCCTTCGTCCGCGTTGCTGTCTGAGGCTCGGTCGGACTTCGCCGAAGGTGGAGTTGACGCCGAGGGTGCCGCTGCTCCCCCTCCATCGACGTCTGAGCCTGCGGGATCGGTTCGCCTGTAGTATGCATATGTTTTTTGTGGCCGCCGAGGCCCGAACACTTTATCATCGTAATATAAAGTTGCGTCTCTTTTCCTCCTGTTTTGCATGTCCAGACTCGTTCGTCAGTAGCAGGATTGCTTACCCAAGTAAGAGTTATTTTTCGCGGTAGGCGACGAGTGAGGTATCCGTATCCCAGAGGCGTAGGAGTCCCTCGGCTCGGTCGACCTTGCCGCTTACATGCACTCTTATTTGTTTCTTGGGGTCCTATTACTGATATAGCCGGGAGACGCGAAAGTCGTTTTGATGGAAGACTTTTTTCGAGGAAAATTTTGACGCAGAGGGGGTTCCCCCCTTCTAGCCCCCGAGGGAGGGTTGGGCTTTGCCGAGGCAAGGCTGACCCTTCCTTGATGGTTAGACTTCATATGTAAACGAGGTATATGAATGGCTTGAAAACATCTTAAGGGTAGAAGCGACGTAGCTGTCGGATGTTCCAAGCGTTGCTGTAGACCTCGCCTTGACTGTTGGCCAGCTTGTACGTCCCGGGCTTCAAAACCTTGGCGATGACGAACGGCCCTTCCTAGAGAGGCGTAAGCTTGTGCCGCCCTCGGGCGTCTTGTCGTAGTCGAAGCACCAAGTCACCAACCTGGAGGTCTCGGGACCGAACCCCTCGGGCGTGGTAGCGTCGCAGGGACTGCTGATACCGCGCCGAGTGTAGTAAGGCCACGTCCCGAGCCTCTTGCAGCTGGTCCAGTGAGTCTTCTCGGTCGGTGTGGTTGTGTTGGTCGTCGTAGGCCCTCGTCCTTGGGGAGCCGTATTCTAAGTCTGTGGGCAAGATGGCCTCGGCCCCATAGACTAGAAAGAACGGTGTGAAGCCCGTGGCTCGGCTCGGCGTTGTCCTCAGACTCCAGACCACCGAGGGGAGTTCCTTCATCCATCGCTTGCCGAACTTGTGGAGGTCGTTGTAGATCCTCAGCTTGAGTCCTTGCAGAATCATGCCATTGGCACGTTCTACCTGCCCATTCGTCATGGGGTGAGCCACGACGGCCCAGTCCACCCGGATGTGGTGTTCCTCGCAGAAGTCCAGGAACTTTCTGCCGGTGAACTGGGTGCCGTTGTCGGTGATGATGGAGTTCAGGACCCCGAAGCGATGGATGATGTTGGTGAAGAATGCCACCGCCTGTTCGGACCTGATGCTGTTTAGGGGTCGGACTTCGATCCACTTGGAGAATTTGTCGATGGCGACCAGCAGGTGCGTGTAGCCCCCGGGCGCCTTCTGCAAGGGACCGACGAGGTCCTGACCCCACACAGCGAACGGCTAGGTGATGGGTATTGTCTGCAGAGCCTGAGCGGGCAGGTGGGTGTGCTTCACGTAGAATTGACACCCTTGGCAGGTGCGGACAATTCTAGTGGCGTCGGCCACCGCGGTCGGCCTGTAGAAGCCTTGTCGGAAAGTGTTTCCAACAAGGGCTCGAGGCGCTGCGTGATGACCACAAGCCCCCGAGTGTATTTCTTGTAAGAGCTCCCGGCCTTCGGCGATGGATATGCATCGCTGGAGGATGCCGGAGGGGCTGCGGTGGTAGAGCTCCTTCCCGTCACCCAGCAAGACGAATGACTTGGTGCACCGTGCCAGTCGCCGAGCTTCGGCTCTGTCGAGGGGTAGCTCTCCTCGGTGGAGATATTGCAGGTACGGGGTCTGCCAGTTTCGATTAGGCGTGACTCCATTCCGCTCTTCCTCGATGCGCAGAGCCTCACCCTCGGGGGCCGAGGGTGCCTCGGGCTGAGCCGAGGGCGCCTCGGGCTGAGCCGAGGGTGCCTCGGGCAGGGCCGAGACCTTCTCGGGCTCGGGCGAGTCGTTTGTCTCGACTGAGGGTTGATGTAGGTCTTGGGAGAAGACGTCCGGGGGAACCATTGTCCGCCCCGAGGCTATCTTAGCCAGCTCGTCCGCAGTCTCATTGTACCACCGGGCGATGTGGTTGAGCTCGAGCCCGTAGAACTTGTCCTCCAGGCATCGAACCTCATCGCAGTAGGCTTCCATCCTCGGGTCGCGGCAGTGGGAGTTCTTCAAGACTTGGTCGATGACAAGCTGCGAGTCACCGGGAGCGTCGAGGCGTTGGACCCCTAGCTCGATGGCGATGCGCAACCCGTTGACCAGAGCCTTGTACTCAGCCACGTTGTTGGACGCCGGGAAATGGAGGCGCAGCACGTAGCGGAGGTGCTTCCCGAGGGGCGAGATGAAGAGCAGGCCCACGCCTGCCCCTTGTTTTCATCAGTGACCCGTCGAAAAACATGGTCCAGAGTTCCGGTTGGATCGGAGCTGCCGAGAGTTGGGTGTCGACCCATTCAGCCACAAAGTCCACCAAGACTTGGGACTTGATGGCCTTCCGAGGGGCGAACAAGATTATCTCGCCCATGATTTCCACCACCCACTTTGCAATCCTACCTAAGGCCTCTCGGCACTGGATGATCTCCCCCAGGGGGAAGGATGACACCACAGTCACCGGATGAGACTCAAAGTAGTGTCGCAACTTCCGCCGCGTTAGAACCACCGCGTACAACAGCTTCTGAATTTGTGGGTAGCGGATCTTGGTCTCGGACAGTACCTCACTGATGAAGTAGACCGGCCTCTGGACGGGCAATACATGCCCTTCTTCTCGTCTTTCGACCACGATCGCGGCGCTGACCACCTGAGTGGTAGCGGCGACGTAGATCAAAAGGGCTTCTCCGACAGCGGGGGGCACCAGGATGGGTGCGTTCGTAAGGAGCGCCTTCAGGTTCCCGAGGGCTTCCTCGGCCTCGGGGGTCCAAGTGAAGCACTCGGTCTTTCTTAAGAGGCGGTACAGAGGTAGGCCTCTTTCGCCAAGGCATGAGATGAAGCGGCTCAGAGCCGCAAGGCATCCCATGACCCTCTGTACGCCTTTCAAGTCCTTGATGGGCCCCATGTTGGTGATGGCCGTGATTTTCTCCAGGTTGGCCTCGATGCCCCGCTCGGAGACGGTGAACCCCAAGAGCATGCCTCGGGGGACTCCGAAGACGCACTTCTCGGGATTTAGTTTTATGCCTTTCGCCTTGAGACACCGGAATGTCGTTTCAAGGTCGGAGAGGAGGTCGGAGGCTTTCCTCGTCTTGACTACAATGTCATCGACATAAGCCTCGACCGTTCGACCAATGTGCTCTCCGAACACGTGGTTCATGCACCTTTGGTATGTCGCACCCGCATTCCTCAAACCAAATGGCATAGTAACGTAGCAGTACATGCCAAAAGGTGTGATGAAAGAAGTCACGAGCTAGTCGGACTCTTTCATCTTGATTTGGTGATACCCTGAGTAGGCATCGAGGAAAGACAGGGTTTCGCACCCAGCAGTGGAATCCACGATTTGATCGATGCGAGGCAGAGGGTAGGGAACCTTCGGACATGCTTTGTTTAGACCACTGTAGTCTACACACATCCGCCATTTCCCTCCTTTCTTTCTCACAAGCACAGGGTTGGCAAGCCATTCGGGATGGAATACCTCTTTGATGAACCCTGCGGCCATCAGCTTGTGGATCTCCTCGCCTATGGCTCTGCGCTTTTCTTCGTCGAATCGGTGCAAAGGCTGCTTCACGGGTCGGGCTCCAGCTCGGATATCCAGCGAGTGCTCGGCGACATCCCTCGGTATGCCAGGCATGTCCGAGGGACTCCACGCAAAGACTTTGGCGTCCGCGCAGAGAAAGTCGACGAGCACTGCTTCCTATTTGGGGTCGAGCTCAGAGCCGATCCGTATCTGCTTGGAGGCGTCGTTGCTGGGGTCGAGAGGGACGGATTTGACCATCTCAGCTGGCTCGAAGTTGCCGGCGTGGCGCTTCACGTCTGGCGCCTCCTTGGAGAGGCTCTCCAGGTCGGCGATGAGGGCCTCAGACTCGGCGAGGGCCTCGGCGTACTCCACGCACTCCACGTCGCATTCGTACGCGTGTCAGTACGTGGGGCCGACAGTGATGACCCCGTTGGGGCCCGACATCTTGAGCTTGAGGTAGGTGTAGTTGGGGACGACCATGAACTTGGCGTAGCATGGCCTCCCCAGTACTGCGTGGTAGGTTCCTCGGAACCCGACCACCTCGAACGTGAGGGTTTCCCTTCGGAAGTTGGAGGGAGTCCCGAAGCAGACGGGCAGATCAAGTTGTCCGAGGGGTTGGACGTGTTTCTCGGGGATGATCCCGTGAAAAGGCGCCGCGCCGGCCCAGATCGAGGACAGATTGATCTACAGGAGCCCGAGGGTCTCGGCGTAGATGATGTTGAGGCTGTTGCCTCCGTCCATGAGGACCTTAGTGAGCTTGACGTTGCCGATGACGGGGTCGACAACGAGCGGATATTTCCCCAGGCTCGGCACGCGGTCGGGGTGGTCGCCCTGGTCGAAGGTGATGGGCTTGTCGGACCAGTCTAGGTAGACTGGCGCCGCCACCTTTACCGAGTAGACCTCCCAACGCTCTTGCTTGCGGTGCCGAGCCGAGGCGTTCGCCACTTGCCCACCGTAGATCATGAAGCAGTCGTGGACCTCGGGGAACTCCTCTGCCTTGTGATCCTCCTTCTTGTCGTTGTTGTGGGCCCTGCCACCTTCCGCCGGTGGCCCGGCTTTGTGAAAGTGGCGCCGAAGCATGACGCACTCCTCAAGGGTGCGCTTGACGGGCCCCTGATGATAGGGGCACGACTCCTTGAGCATTTTATCGAAGAGATTGGCACCTCCGGGAGGTTTCCGAGGGTTCTTGTACTCAGCGGCGGCGACAAGGTCCGCATCGGTGGCATCACGTTTCGCTTGCGACTTCTTCTTGTTCTTCTTCTTGGTGCCGCGCTGAGCGGACACCTCGGGGACGTCTTCCGGCTGGCGGCCCTGGGGCTGCTTGTCCTTCCGAAAGATGGCCTCAATCGCCTCCTGGCCAAAGGCGAACTTGGTGGCGATGTCCATCAGCTCGCTCGCCCTGGTGGGGGTCTTGCGACCCAGCTTGCTCACCAGGTCACGACAAGTGGTGCCGGCGAGGAACGTGCCGATGACATCCGAGTCGGTGACGTTGGGTAGCTCGGTGCGCTGCTTCGAGAATCGTCGAATGTAGTCCCGGAGAGACTCTCCCAGCTGCTGGCGGCAGCCTCGGAGATCCCAGGAATTCCTAGGGCGCACGTACGTGCCCTAGAAGTTGCCGGCGAAGGCTTGGACTAGGTCGTCCCAGTTGGAGATCTGCCCTAGAGGCAGATGCTCCAGCCAGGCTCGAGCGGTGTCGGAGAGGAACAGGGGGAGGTTGCGGATGATGAGGTTGTCATCGTCCGTTCCACCCAGCTGGCAGGCCAGTCGGTAGTCCACGAGCCACAGTTTCGGCCTCGTCTCCCCTGAGTACTTTGTGATGGTAGTTGGGGTTCGGAACCGGGTCAGGAACGGTGCCCGTCGTATGGCCCGGCTGAAAGCCTGCGGACCGGGTGGTTCGGGCGAGGGGCTCTGATCCTCCCCGCTGTCGTAGCGTCCCCCATGCCTGGGGTGGTAGCCTCGGCGCACCCTCTCATCGAGGTGGGCTCGACGGTTGCGGCGGTGGTGCTCATTGCCGAGGCGACCCGGGGCCACAGGCGCTGTGTTGCGCGTGTGCCTGGTGTGGACCGAGGCTTCCCGCATGAATCGAGAAGTCGCGGTGCGATGCTCCGAGGGGTGCCCCTGCCTTCGGGAGGCAGAGCTTTCGGCCCGTCGGACCGCGGCATCCTCCAGGAGATTCTTGAGCTCTCCCTGAATGTGCCGCCCTTCGGTGGTCGATGGTTCCGGCATCGCGCGGAGTAGTATTGCTGCCGCGGCCAGGTTCTGGCCGACCCCACTGGAAGCTGGTGGCGGCCTTGCCCTAACGTCATCGGCAATGCGGTGCTGGATGCCCTGGGGTAGATGATGCGCTTCTCCAGCCGGAGCTTGGACTACCCATTCCTGCCCGATGTTCCACCGGAACTGCTCAAGTGTTCCTGCTCCCTCGTCGAGCCTGGCCTGCATCTCGCGGATTTGCTCGAGCTGTGCGTCCTGACCCCCCACAGGGACTGGGACCACAGCTAGCTCCCGAAGGATGTCAACGCGAGGCGCAGGCCTAGGGGGATCGCCGTTTTCCGGCATACCAAGATGGTTGCCTTCACCGGGGCCCCCTAGATCGATATGGAAACATTCACGACTTGGGCCGCAGTCCTCATCGCCGAGGCTGCGGCTACCATCGGAACAATCGGAGAGGCATTAGTCGCATGCGGTCATGAAGTCCCGCATGGCACTGGGGTTACCGAGCCCGGAGAAATCCCAACAAAAGTCGGGCTCGTCATCTTCCTCGAAACCCGAGGGTCCATAGGTCGAGATGGCCGTCAGTCTGTCCCAGGGCGACCGCATATGGCACCCCGGAGGGTTGGTACATGCCTCTATGAAGGCTTCCACCGAAGCGAGGCCGCTTGGTGGGTCGAAGCTGAATCCAAAAGGCATGAGATGGGAATCGGCCGGTACCTCTTGGTCGACGGGCGGTGATGAAGTCGCGTCAGGGGCGGATTGCACCGTCGTCTCAGGTACGAGGGTGACGCCCAGCAAGTCGTTCACGAGCGTGCTGGCGTCGTTCGTCTGCTTGGGGTTGGCGTGTTGCGGGGAAACGGCGCTCGTCTTCGTCTCAGACGCAAGGTCGAAGCCCAATGTGTCCCCCGCTGGGGCGTCGGCGTCGTCGACTTGCTCGACAGCTGGCGAGGTGCCGCCTCCTGCTTGGCCACGGTTGCCCCGCCTCCTCCTCCGTCGGTGGGGGAGATGACGGGACAAACCCGGACGTTGTTCTTCCGCCACGTGGGGAAGACGTCGTTGATTCCGCCGCCGGCGGGCGGGCTGACGGCCGCCATTGTCGTTGTCGCGCGGCGGAGGAAGGAGTATCATGTCGTAGCTGCCGTCGAGGGACATGAACTCAAGACTCCCAAAATGGAGCGTCGTCCTGGGTTGGAAAGGTTGCTGGAGACTACCCATCTGGAGCTTGACGGGAAGCTGTTCGTCAACACGCAGCAGGCCCCTACCTGGCGCGCCAACTGTCGGCGTTTCGACCCCGGGGGGTCCCTGGACCTACGAGTAAATTGTCGCCGCGTGTCCCAGCCCAGATGGGTCGACGCGAGGCAGAGCACGAAGGGGGGAAAGGAACAGACAAAGGGGAAACCCGCGGCCTTCGTGTTGCCCTGCGCTCAGGACGGGTGCGCTTGCAGTAGGGGGTTACAAGCGTTCACGTGGGAGAGCCTTACGCGTCGGCCCGTTCTCCCGCGCGGCCAACCTCCTCGTACGAGAGCCCTGGACCTTCCTTTTATAGGCGTAAGGAGAGGGTCCAGGTGTACAATGGGGGGTGTAGCAGTGTGCTAACGTGTCTAGCAGAGAGGAGCTAGAGCCCTAAGTACATGCCATCGTGGCAGTCGGAGAAGTTTTGGCACCCTGTTCATGTGATGTCGTGGCCGTCGGAGGAGCGCTGGAGCCCTGCGAAAGGACAGCTGTCGGGGCTGTCGAATCCTTGCTGACGTCTCCTTGCTTCCGTAAGGGGCTGAGTGCCACCGTCGTCATGGAGCACGCGGGGCGCCATCATTATTTGTTTACCGGGGGAGCCAGATGGGACGTCGGTCTTGTTCCCCGTAGCCTGAGCTAGCTAGGGGTAGGGTAATGATGGCCCCCCTATGATGTGGTCAGTCCGAGCCCTAGGTCGAGCGAGGCGGAGGCTCCTTCGAGGTCGAGGTCGAGTCCGTCTTCTGTCTTGCGAGGTCGAGGCTGAGTCCGACCCCTGGGTCAGGCGAGGCGGAGACCGTCTTCTGAGGCCGAGGCTGAGTCCGAGCCCTAGGGTTGGCGAGGCGGAGTTCGTCGTCTTCTGGAGCCGAGGCTGAGTCCGAGCCCTAGGGTCGGGCGTGGTGGAGTTTGTCGTCCTTCGGAGCCGAGGCTGAGTCCGAGCCCTAGGGTCGGGCGTGGTGGAGTTCGTCGTCTTCCGGAGCTGAGGCTGAGTCCGAGCCCTAGGGTCGGGCGAGGCGGAGTTCGTCGTCTTCCGGAGCCAAGGTTGAGTCCAAGCCCTAGGGTCAGGCGTGGCAGAGTTCGTCGTCTTCCGGAGCCGAGGCTGAGTCCGAGCCCTGGGGTCGGGCGAGGCGGAGCTTCCTATGTCGCCCGAGGCTGGACTTAGCCGCTGTCGACCTCACTCCGGCAAGTGGCACGGCAGTTGGAGCCGGGCAGGCGGCGCTGTTTTCTTGTCAGGTCGGTCAGTGGAGCGGCAAAGTGACTGCGGTCACTTTGGCTCTGTCGACTGAAGAGCGCGCGTCAGGGTAAGGTGTCAAGCGATCCTTGCATTAAATGCTCCTGCGATACGGTCGGTTGGCGTGGTGATCTGGCCAAGGTTGCTTCTCTGCGAAGACAGGGCCTCGGGCGAGCCGATGGTGTGTCCGTTGCTTGAGGGGGCCCTCGGGCGAGACGTGAACCCTCCGGGGTCGGCTGCCTTTGCCCGAGGCTGGGCTCGGGCGAGGCGAGATCGTGTCCCTTGAGTGGACTGAGCCTTGACCTTAATCGTGCCCATCAGGCCTTTGCAGCTTTGTGTTGATGGGGGTTACCAGCTGAGATTAGGAGTCTTGGGGGTACCCTAATTATGGTCCCCGACAGCAGCAGAACTGCAGGCTACCCCATGGTCCCCATCATACAAGCCACCTCAGCTCCCCTTGTATGATGGGCACTCAGATCCAAAGCAGTTTCTAGTGAGTTACGAAGCAACTATATCTTCGTATGGGGGCAACACTGCAGTCATGGCGAAGTCCTTCGTCATGGCAGTCCGAAATGTAGCCAAGACTTGGTATTCTTCTCTTCGGCCAGGGACTATCACGTCGTGGCAAAAGCTTAAGGACATGTTGCTTACCAGCTTCCAAGGCTTTGAAACGAAGCCGGTCATAGCTCAGGCTCTGTTCCAATGCACGCAAGACCACGAAGAATACCTTCAGGCATATGTACGAAGGTTCTTGCGATTGAGGGCACAAGCGCCTACGGTGCCCAATGAGATTGTCATTGAGGCCATGATCAAGGGTCTTCGTCTAGGACCTACCGCCCAATATTTCGCCAGGAAGCCCCCACAAACTCTGGAGAAGCTGCTTCAGAAGATGGATGAGTACATCCGAGCTGACAATGATTTTCGCCAAAGAAGGGAGGAAGCTTACAGATTCTTCGAAATGACTAGGGGCTTCGGAGGAAGAATCCATCCGAGGCATGTTAGGTCAATCCATAACTCTACTCAAAGTGATGACAAAGGAAGTCAGTCTCAGAGGTCACAATATACCTCACAGTCTTCGAGGCAATAGCAAAGTTCTTTCAGGCCACCAGCTCCAAGGGGCAGAGGCGCCAGGGGCTTCGGAGGAAGATTTGGGGATCAGCCTAGAAAAATCTACTGCTTATTCTATGGTGAGGATAAGGGCCATACTACAAGAATGTGCCACGTCACCATTCAGAAGCAAAAAGAGATAGCAGAAGTCGAAGCTCGGCAGAATCAGCCGAAGCAGGTCTTGCACACTGCTTTGTGTCACTCTCCTTACATACCAGAGTATGTGAACAATCATCCTGTAGCTTCTGTCACTTCGACCAGCCATTCACAGGCTTCCTGGCCACAACTCCCGCCTCCGCCACCACTACAACCGACCTATTCCCGAAGCCAGCAGCCAGAAGGGCGCCAACACTCTCAACAGCAACGGGAATTCAGGGAGGAATCCGAAGCTCGCACAATCAACAGTACTGTGCCAGAATCAAAACACATCTATTGAGAGATATCCTACCTCTGAAACATTTTTACGTTCATTGTCATTTTGTTTCTAATAAGGAACAATCAATGTAAACCTAGTTTTAATTTCTTGTAATAGCTTCGCTCTTGTCAAAATGAAATATATCTTCTTCACAGACTTACGAAGCTAAAAAATTGCTGAAGCTCAAAAGGCATTCCTAAGGGAATGCAGAGCTAAAAATCACAGTGCAAGTTTCACTGAAGCTACAAAAAGTCATTCTTAAGGAGCGCAGCGTAAGTTTGCCGAAGCTATAAAAAGTCGTTCCTAATGGAGCGCAGTGTAAGTTTTCTGCTCCAAAGTCGTTCCAAAGGGAATGCAGAGCCAAATACCGCCGAAATATAAGGCGAAGCGCGAAAAGTCAACGCGAAAAATACCGCCAAAATAGAAGGTGAAGAAGTTCAAAAGACGTTCCTAAGGTGATGCAGAACTTACACCGAAAAATAAGCGGTGAAGCCGAACAATAAACGGCAAAGAGATTTTGATCGTTCCTAAGGGGACGCAGAGATTGTGTTCCAGCATGGGTGTGTGTCTTCAGCATTAGCATCATTATTTGCATCATATCATCTCATCATCTCGCATAGCATCACATCATACATCATATCGCACCAATGACACGAATTGAAAATGAAGTCAATCTTCGGAGAATGCTTTACAAAAATGAAGAGGTGCTAAGGCACAAAGTAAGCTGAGAAATATAGCTTCGTCAGTTCTATTGCAAAAGAAGGGATTCTTTGTTTATGAAGCTGGGAGGTTTTCACGAAGTATGGATATTTTCGCGAAGCACGCATTTTCTTCTTTGTGAAGCATGAAAAGAAGGGAAGGTGTTTTTTCGCCGAAGGCTCAAAAACGGTATGTACATAAAGTTTTATGCATCGCAAAGAGCTGAATTACAAACAACTTACATATTAGATTCAAAACTATACATATCAAATATTACAGGCTTAGTTCAGCAAATGTTACATTAATAGCCTAAAAATGTTTTTATAATAACTACTATTCTTCCTTCAGAACCTTCTCTGCAACCTCGTTAAGCAATTTGTTAACAACTTCGTCAACAATAGCTTCGGCCATATTGATGATTTCTATTGCTTTCTTTGTTTCTGGGTCGGCTAGTGGGTCGAACGGCTCCAGAGGAGGAGGTAATTCAGCTACGGTAGAAAACATCAATTAGTTCGAAGTCACGAAAACAAACAACAAAGCTAAAGACCATTAAACGATACCTATCCGTCTCTCGCGTTCGGCAGCTTCCTCAGCTTTTTTCGCCGCTTCTCGAGCGTCATGAATATCTTTTTCACTTTTCTTCATTATTTCGTGAGCCATCTCTCGGCCGCCATTTTCCCAGATGTCAGTGAAAAATTTTCCGCCCATTAAACTTGCTTCGGCCGAGGGATCTTTTGTGTCATCCATGGAGAGGGCAGCTTTGGCTTGGGCTAAGGTTTTAACATGATCGCAACCCGCCTTCTCCAGGATGGCTGAAATTCCTCTTGCACCGGAGAACGCGCAGACATCCCCGCGATCACTTAAAATTTCCTCAAAAGCTTCGGCTTCTCCGCTTATCCACTCGATAACACCCTCAGGGTCACCTCGTATGAAGTTATCTTCGTTTGAATAGGCGCCCACGTTGGCGAAGCTAGTCTTTATCTTCTCCACGCAGCCCAAAGATTTTTCAAAACATCTTTCCTTGGATGCGCGAAGTTCTTTAACTGTCTTTTCTAAATAGTTTTTCCAATATTCGCTAGCATCTCGGTTAGCTTCAGCAACAGCGCATTTTTCTTTGGCCTCTGCTAATTGTTTCCGAAGGTCTTCGATTTCGTTCTTTTGGACCTCAGCTTGAGCTTTGGAACTAGCTTCGTCTTCTTTTATTTTGTTTATCAATGAAATTAATATCTTGTCCTTTTCAAGGCCTTTGTTACTTAGTTCAATCACCTCCGAACGAAGGTTGTTCAGAGCCATTGTATACCCTTCATCTTCAATGTTTTTCTGTGCTCTAAGGGCATTGCTAAGGATTAAGCCCTGCAAGAGGAGGACAAGATTAAATATAAGCAAATGAAACAATTTGTTTTCAAATACAAAATTAACTTTTATACCTTTATGCTATTATTCATCCTTTGATAATACTGAGAGGCCATCTTCTAGCTTCGGAAATCTGATGCTTCTACCTATCTCTCGGCAAACAGATATTTCTTTATTATCTGGGAGACAGTACAAAAAATCTTCTTCCCCACTGCCATTGAACACTAATGCCCCCTTCGGGTATTTCAGTTTTTGGGCATAATGCTGAGCTTCTCATTCTTCTTCCTTAGAGAGTCCTTTTCCCGAAGCATGGCGGATAATGTAATCAATGCTCTCTTTTAAAGCTTCGGGAGTACGAGTGGCAACCTTTTCAGGTGAAATTTGCTCTGTGGCCTTTTCTTCTGTTGCCTTTTCTTCAATTTCCGTAGACTTTTTCTCAGCGGGCTCTGAAGGCCCAGCTTCGGTATTAGCTTGGATTACTGCAGCTTCAATTTTGGCCGGCTTTGTTTCAGCTTCGGTCTGCGCTTTCGAGGCTTCGGCAGTTTTCCTTGAAGGAGTAGAGTTCAAAGTCTTTACCGATTCTAGCACATCTAGTACATTGGCCATCCTTCTCCTCTTGGGAGTTGCGGCAGAACTTTTTTGTGCCTTTGGCGCTATTACTTCTGATGAAGGGTTTAAAATTTTTAACACTTTAGTTTCTCCAATATTTGACTCTTCAGCCTTATCCTTATCAGTCTTCGACTCAGCTAGATCAACCGAAGGTGCCTTCGGCATTATAGCCGGCTCTTCAGCCTTCTGCGTAGGAGGAATAGGTTCTCTTGGTTCAGCGGCTGAAGAGGCCTCCCCACCAAATTCAGGCACCACGGCCGGCTCAATATAGTGTGGCCGATGGGTAAGGACCTTCAACTTTTTGCCCTTCGGCGCAGGCTTGTCTGGAGTGGCCGAAGCAGCAGTTTTCCTCTTCTTTCCCTGACCTTGCAGTGGATAGCGATAGTCGGGGTAGACGAAACCAATGGCATCAAAAACTCTGTTCAATCTCTTTTTTCTCCGACCTCCGAAGGCTGTGGATAATGCATTGTCTTCCGCCTTGGAATATGATCCAAGCAGTTCATCACTAGTAACTTCGATGCATTTTAGCTAGTCATCGTTTGGTTCATCGAATTTGTCCCCGTATCTGAACGTGTACTTCAGCCGGACCAGTTCACCTTCACTAGATTCGGTGATGGTCTCCTTCGGCATTTCCTAGCTCTCTATAAGTGGCCATACTCTGTATGCTATGTGCTCTTGAACTAAATCTCTCGTACCAATAAAGAAGCAGACAGTACCAAATGTCTTCTGACATGCTTCGGCGGCTTTGTCAATTTCAACCTTCAGCCTTCGGAGGCCGAAGCGGGACCAAATGGGACGCATAATTTCTTTAATATCTTCTCTTGCCTTCAAGTCATTCTTCACGTAAAACCATTCCTCCATCCAGGCCCCGAGCCACCTTTTCCGGTATGTTGGCACCGGGTAGCTTGCGTTGGGGCGGGCGATAAATCCATAACAGCCAAAATTGTTATGATATTGTTCTTTGCCCATGGGCTTCGTCTCGTATACAAGCTCGTGCATACTGCAAAAGCATTTTGCGCTTGGCTCCAGTCCCTGGCTTCTCACAGCCCAAACAAAAATCTCCATTCTAATAATAGCTTCGGGGGTTATCTGATGAAGGTAAATCTAATAAATTTTCAGCACTTCGACCACAAACCTGCTCAATGGAAACCGAAGCCCAGCTTTAAAGAAGCTTCGGTAAATCACAACTTCGTCTTCCTCGAAGGCAGGGACGTTGTTGTCTCCACCAACTCTCACAATAGATATATCCTGAAAGTACCTTTCTCTCATATTGTCAAGATGACTCTGTTTAATTGTTGATTTCCCAAAAATTGTGTGACTCGACCTCCACAGCCGATCCTCAGAATCTTCTCCCCCGCTTTTAGCATCATAATCATCACTATCACCGGTATCTTCAGATAGACCTTCCAGTATTTCCTTAGTAATCTTCTCTGTATTTGATTTTGACATTGACTCGATAAATCCAGCTATGTAAGGATTTGCGGCCTTCTTTTCCTCAAAGAGCTTCTCCTCTTCAGTAAGCTTCGTATCAGCAGCAACCTTCTTATCTTGAGACATCTTTTTCTTCGAAAATAACAAAAATGTGTCTTTTAAACCGAAGCTCAGGAAGCTTGAGAAACTAGCAAGCGTTAGTGAGCAAGAGCTATAAAATTGAGAAAACAAAGCAAATGGCACAGCGTACCAAATGTGGTTGGTGCGAGTTCTTATTTATACGCTCGACACGCTCCAAATTGGAGGGTCCCGTCTGTCATTGACTGTTGCCATTCTAGCAAAGGGAATGTGTTTTTTCGGACCTTCAGCTTAAGGCCTTCGTCCATGTCGCAGTCTGAATTCGTTATCTCAAACAAATTAATACTGCGAGGGGCTACTGTTGGGGGCCTTCGTCCTCCGAAGGTCATCAAAAATGTAATTTAATAATGTCTTCCAAGCATGGTTTATGGACAGGTACCTTCGAATTCAGGATTAAAAGCATACACAATGAGAAAGAGCACGATCGTGAAGAAGGTTGTCGTTGCTCCGAAGCTATGCGCAAGGGAGCTTCGGTTTAATCGCAGAAAAAGGAACCGACTTAAAGGGGAAAAGGCTATCTAGTCCTCATAGATTTTTCTATAAGTCAATAGTAAATGTAAAGGGCATAACTGTAATTTCTCACAGGCTGTGTCCTGTGCCTATAAATAGATGAACAGTACCCCCGTACTGTTCACGCTGACTTGTATTTGCTGGTGCGTCACGCTTGTACTTTTACTTTCTGTCAAGCCGAAGGTACATATGTAATTTAATATTGTTTCTATTTTTCCATGATAATATAATGAGGATGAATTGATAATGCTGTATAATTGTTCATGTTGTGTCTTATATTTCATATGTTTCTCCTTTTATTAACATATACCCCGATGATGAAGGTATGTCCTTCATGACCTTCGTCTGAAGATCATTATATCCTAAGGAAAATAATGTTTCGAAGGACGAAGGGCATTAACATTTAATATTTTGTGTTGTTTTGTTTTTAATTCATAGCATTTGAGAACAAGTCTCCAACACTAATAATAGTTGTGGACCTCTACATGCCTCTTGGCTAGGACTAACAATGTATTATATTTTGTCTTCATTTTCTTCTTCAACTTATTAGGAAAAATTGGATAATTGATCATACTTATTATGGATAATTGATCATATTTATGCTATTTGCAGTATGCTTCACTCCCACCTATCTCCACTGACGCTAGATGGCTGGGTCATGGTTCCGTGGTTGCAATGCCCATACCCTCATCAATTTCACTCGTGCGACATCTACCTTGGTGTAATACCCAAAACTTTCCCTAAATAAAGGACAAGATGATTTGCTATATATTGTTTTGATTTTCTTATTTATTTAGCATACAATCACTATCATGTCTAATTGATCAAATCAATTAGTGAATAAAAGAGAAAACATAGTATGCATCTCATACTGGATCTTCTAGTTGTGGCATTTGGTTTGGAATTTGGGATTCAAATTATACTTGAATTTGCGTTCAAATCTTGAATAGGAAAAAGGAATAGAAAAAGAAAAATAGAGGAAAATAGAGGGAAAAAGGAAATGAGAAAAGCCCGCCTGGTCCAAAAAGCTCCACAATTGGCCAATTAATACCGCATCAGCCCACCAAAGCATTAGCGCCGACGGGTGGGACCGCTGGGTCAGTCGCACCGTGCGCATGCCATAGCAGTCATCACAGACGCGTGGAACCCAGGCTCCAGGCCGCATGCTCCCGTAGGCTGGTTTTCTCCCATTTTTCCACTCTGGTCGTCCATGACAACAACTATAAAAGGATGGAGACCGCAACGATCCAGCGATACTTCTGCGATGGGTTGTCAAGTATAGAGAAGTTAAACATCCAAAAGCCATGGTGTTTAGAAATTTTAGTTATTCTATTTTGCATGATGTATCTTCCTCTAACATGCCTTAATTTGCAAATTTGGCATAACTACTGATTGAAAAAATATATCTATATAAAAAATACTAAGCATATTTGTGAAGCTAAACATGATGTTACTTAAGAAAATATGTTGTTAACATAATAAGATTAATATTGAAATGGAAACATATGTAAATTAAAATCATCCGACAAAGCTAAAAGATGTCCATGCTTTGAGAACCTTCTTTAGATCACGACCGCAGAAGTAGCTCTCCAAGACTCAGCCAAGGTTGCCGTAATTCCACAAATATATAGCATGCATCCTCATGGCCGATGTCGCTGCAATAAACACGGACAACTCAATTCCCCGCTCCATCAATTTAGAAACGAGCAAGCAAGCAGTCGATCACTCACCCACATACGCACCAATCTGGCTCCCAAGCTCTGTTCGCATCAGTACCGCCAGCACTCCACCTGTAGCTACCAATCGAGGCCTACCCGGCCTAAGCAGATCAATTGATCATCAGAGTCAGAGAGTTGGTCGTACGGGTACCTTAACTACCATGGAACGATGCGGTGCGATGTAGAGCTGATAGCACCTCCCTACGCGGAACGACACCCGCGCCACGCCTCTCGACTATAGCCTCCTCATCGCCGATGCCACAGCGAGAGGGCCTGTGGCCGCAGCCACCGACCAACATGTCTCTATGTCCTTGTCCGACCTCGACGTGTCATGGCAAGCAGTCGAACGCCAGCACCAGACTGACGACACGGGTCTCTAAAGAGTCCGCCACCTCAGGAGATCTGAGCCCTGCTGCTTGTTGGGGACTTGTTCTCAAATGCTATGATTTAAGAACAAGACAACATAAAAACATTAATGATTAAAGACCTTCATACTTCGAAGCATTATCTCCTTTTGGATATAATGATCCTCATACGAAGGTTATGAAGGACGTACCTTCATCATCTCAGTATATAGTAATGAAAGCGAAAGGGTATGAGACATGGGAAATAACATGAATAATCATATGCCGTCATTAATATATCTTTATTATGTCATCATGAATAAACATGAACAATATTGAAATACATTTATACCTTCGACTTGACAGAAGGCTATAATCCAAGTGTGACGTGCGAGTGAATACAAGTCAGCGTGAATAGTACGGTGTTACTGTTCATCTATTTATAGACATAGGACGCAGCCTATGTAAAATTACATCCATGCCCTTTATGTTTATTGTTGACTTAAGGACAATCTATCGAGGACTAGATAGCCTTTCCCTCTTTAAGTCGGTTTCATTTTCCGCCGCAAAGCCGAAGCTTCTCTACGCGTAGCTTTGGAACTGGTTCAACCTTCTCCCAGACCATGCTTTTCACATCGTGTACAGCTTCATTCCGATTCCGAAGGTCCCTGTGAATGCATTATATTTGGAAAACATTAGTTGTGTTTTTGAGGACCTTCGGAAGACGAAGGCCCCCAACAGTAGCCCCTCGCAGTATTAATTTGTTATAACAATAAATTCATACTGCGATGTGAACGAAGGCCTTAAGCCAAAGGTCCGAAAAAACACCTTCCCTTCGCTAGAATAGCGAAAGTCAATGACAAACGGGGCCCGCCAAGTTGCAAAGCACTAGGCGTATAAATATGAACCCACAACGACAGCATTTGACACGCCATTTCTGTTATTTGCGTTATTTTTTCAAATTTCTAGCTCTTGCTCATTAGCTCTCGCCTAATTTTTGAGCTTTTTGAGCTTCGGTTTTAAGGACGTTTGCCCCATGTCTGAGGAGAAGATGATGACTGAGGAGAAGATAACTGAGGAGAAGAAGCTGTATGAAGAGAAGAAAGTTGCGGATCCTTTCATCGCTGGGTTTTATGAGTCTATGGCAAAGACGAATACAGAGAAAATTACTAAGGAGATAATGGAGGGTTTGTCCGAAGATTCTGATGACAGTGATAGTTATGATGTGGAAAGTGGAGATGAAGATTCTGAGGACCGGCCCTGGCGGCCAAGCCACACCATCTTCGGAAAATCGACTATCAAACAAAGTCATATTGACGCCATGAGAGGGAGATATTTTCGCGACATGTCTATTGTCAGAGTTGGAGGAGACAACACTGCCCTTGCTCCTGAGGAAAATGAAGTTGTTATTTACCGAAGCTTCTTGAAGGCAGGCCTTCGGTTCCCACTGAGTAAATTTGTGGTTGAGGTATTAAAGATATTCCAGATCTTTCTTCATCAGATTGCCCCCGAAGCTATAATTCGGATGGGGGTGTTTATCTGGGCTGTAAGAAGCCAGGGGCTGGAGCCGAGCGTGAAATGCTTCTGCAACATGCACGAGCTATTATACGAGACGAAGGCTATCGGCAAAGAACAATACCACAACAACTTCGGTTGCTACGGGTTCATTGCCCGCTCTAATGCAAGTTACCCAGTGCCAACATTCCGGAAAAGATGGCCCGGGGCCTGGATGGAAGAGTGGTTTTATGTTAAAAATGATCTAATTAAAAGGGAAGACATCAAGGAAATTATCCAGCGCCCCATCTGGTCTCGCTTCGGCCTTCGAAGGCTGAAGGTCACTATTGAGAGTGACGTTGAAGCATGCCAGAAGGCCTTTAGCAATGTTTGCGCCTTCATTGGCACGAGGGATATAATTCAAGAGCACATAGCCTTCAGGGTGTGGCCACTTGTGGAGAGCTGGGATATGCCGAAGGAGACTACTGTCGAATCCAGTGAAGGTGGCCTGGTTCGATTGAAATATACCTTCAGATTTAGAGAGAAGTTTGACGAACCAAATGATGACTAGTTGAAATGTATTGAAGCTACCAGCGACGAGCTGCTTGGGACATATATTCCAAGGCCGAAGATGATGCCTTGTCCGTAGCCTTCGGGGGTCGGGGCAAGAAAAGATTGAACAGGGTGTTTGATGCGATTGGCTTTGTATACCTTGATTATCACTACCCACTACGAAGGCAAGGAAAGAAGACAAAGACTGCCGCTTCGGCCACCACTGTTGTGCCGAAGGGCAAGAAAGTGAAGGTTCTGACCCACCGGCCGCGATATATTGAACCGGCCGTAGTGCCTGAATTTGGCGAAGGGACCTCTTCAGCTGCCGAAGCAAAACCAGCTGCTCCCATCATGCAGAGCGCTGAAGAACCGATTGTAGTGCCGAAGATGCCTACAGTCGGGTCAGCCAGAGATGATGCAGCCAAAGAATCAAAATTGGAAGAAACAGTGAAAATGCCAGAAATTCTAAGTCCACCAGCAAAGGCAGAATTGCCGAAAGTGCAAAAGGCTCCTGTCGCAACTCCCAAGAGAAGGAGGATGGCCAGTGGGTTAGACGCTGTCATGGAGACCACAAAGGCCTTGAGCCCTGCTCCTACCAAGAAAGCTGCCGAAGTTATCAAAGTCCAGGTCGGAGCCGAAGCTGGATCTTCAGTACCTATTGAGATGAAGGTTGTCGCGCCTGAGGATAAAACTGAGCAACAAACTTCAGATACCAGCATGATGGCGGGGCAAAGTATAATAGAAGAAGCAAAATCTCCTGCCCCCGAAGCTTCGTCCGAAGATGTTGATTACATTATTCAACATGCTTCGGGGAAAAAATATCCAAAGAAGAAATCTTAGAAGCCAAACACTACGCCCAGAAGCTAAAATATCCGAAGGGGGCCTTAGTGTTTAATGGCACTAACGAAGATGACTTCCTATATTGTCTCCCGGACAACAAAGAAATATCTGTTTGCCGGGAGATAGCTAAAAGTATGGGATTTCCGAAGCTTGAGGAGGGCCTTTCGGCTATGTCGAATGATGATCTCGCTGATAGCCTTGCTTACAATAGTATAAAGGTATATAAGTCAACTTTAAAGTTGTAAATGAAGTATTTCATTGTCATGCTTAATTCTTTCTTTTTCTCTATAGGGCTTGATTCTCAGCAATGCCTTGAGGGCACAAAAGAGCGCCGAAGATGAAAGCTGTACAATAGCTCTTAGCAACCTTCGCTCAGAGGTTATCGAGCTGAGAAAGGAAGGTCTAGAGAAAGACAAAATTTTAATTTTATTGGTAAGTAAAATAAAAGAAGACGAATCTAAGTACAATGCCCAAGCCGAAGCCCAAAAAGCCGAGGTTGAAGACCTTCGAAAACAACTGGCCGAAGCTAAAGAAAATTGTGAAGTCGCGAAGGCCAGCCAAGAGATAAGTGAATGGTGGAAGGCCAGGCTGGAGAAAAATATTAAGGAGCTTCGCGAGTCCAAGGAAATGTGCCTTCGAAAAAATCCTTGGACTGCGTGAAAATTTTGAAAAATAGTTTTGCAAAAGTTGGGGCCTACTCCTCTGAGGAGAACTTTATTCGAGGCGATCCCGAAGGTGTCATTGAGTGGATAAGCGAGGAAGCCGAAGCTTTTGAGGAAATTTTGAATGACTGCGGCGATATTTGTGCTTTCTCTGGCGCCCGGGGAATCGTAGCCATTCTAGAGAAGGCTGGATGTGAACACGTGAAAGCTGTAGCTCAAGCCGAAGCTGCCTTCTCCTTAAGTGACACGAAGGACCCTTCAGCCGAAGCAACTTTAATGGGCAGAAAGTTTTACTATGATGTCTGGGTAAACAGTGGCCGAGAATTGACCCACGAAATTGTAAAAAAGAATAAAAAGACACCCATGATGCCCGAGAAGAAGCTAGGCGAACTGAAGAGGCTGTTGAGCGCGAAAGGCACATAGGTATTGTTTGTTGAATTTTAACTTTGGTACATGCTTTATGGCTTCGAACTAATAGTTTTTTCTACTACAACTGAGCTATCACCGCTGCTAGAGCCGTACAATCCCCTGGTTGATCCGGAAATAAAGGAAGCGTTGGACGTTATGAGCCTTGCAAATTCTATTATCGACGAAGTTGTCGATAAATTATTAAACGAAGCTGCAGAAAAGATCCTTAGTGAAGAGTAGACTTTGATGTAATAATACTTTCGTAACTTTATTGTAAAAATACTTTGTGACATTTGGTGTATGAAATAATTGATGAGACATGTAAATTACTGTAATATATTTCTTTACGATGCGTGAAATTTACACACATACCGTTTCTGAGCCTTCGGCGAAAAAACACCTTCCCTTCTTTTCATGCTTCGTAAAGAAAGATATCCCTTCTATAGCAAGTCTGATAAAATTGTATTTCCCGAAGCTTACTTCGTGCCTTAGCACATTTTCATTTTGACGAAGCATTTGCCGAAGATTGTCTTCGTATTCAATTCTTGTGCCGTCAATGCAATATGATGTATGATGTAATGTTATGCGAAATGATATGATGATATGATGCAAAATAATAAGAATGGCGAAGACACACACCCACGCGCCCACACTGGAATATACACAAGACTCTGCATCCCCTTAGGAACGTATTTTGAGTCTTTAAGCTCTGCATCCCCTTAGGAACGACTTTTGAGCTTCTTCACCTTCTATTTCTATGGCATTTAAGCTCTGCATCCCCTTAGGAACGACTTTTGAGCTTCTTCACCTTATATTTCGGTGGTATTTGGCTCCGCATCCCCTTAGGAACGACTTTTGAGCAGAAAACTTACGCTACGCTCCCTTAGGAACGACTTTTGCAACTTCGAATTGTAATTTTTGGCTCTGCATTCCCTTAGGAACGAGTTTTGAGCAGAAAACTTACACTGCGCTCTCTTAAGAACGAATTTTGAAGCTTCAGATCATAATCTTTGGCTCTGCATTCCCTTAGGAACGACTTTTGAGCTTCGAAATTTACTTCGTTCCCTTAGAGATGTCTTTCGAGCTTCGTAAATCATGAAGAAGATATATTTCACTCTGGTGTAGGCACAATTATTACAAGAAATTGAAATTACGTTCTTCATTACTTGTTTCTCACACAGAAAATAAAATGGCATAAAAGATAAAGGTACATCAAAAGTAGGATATTTTTCAGTATATATGCTTCGACTCTGGTACAGTGCTATTGACTGTACGAGCTTCAGACTCCTCCCTGAAGTCACGCTGCTGTTGGGCGTGCTGGTGCCCTTCTGGCTACTGGCTTCGGGTATGAGTAAGTGGCAATGGTGGTGGTAGTGGGAGCTAAGGCCAGGAAGCTTGTGAATGACTTGCCGAAGCAACAAAAGCTGCAGGTTGATTACCCACGTATTCTGGTATGTAAGGAGAGTAGCACGAAGCAGTGTGTAAATCCTGCTTCGGCTGATTCTGTCGCGCTTCTGCTTCGGCAATCTCTTTTTGCTTCTGGATGGTGACCTGACATGTTCTTGTAGTGTGGCCCTTGTCTTCACCACAGAATAAGCAATTGAGTTTTCTGGGTTGATCCCCATATCTTCCTCCGAAGCCCCTGCCGTCTCTGCCCCTTGGAGCTGGTGGCCTGAAAGAGCTCTGCTACTGCCCTGAAGACTGTGAGCTATACTGTGGCCTCTAAAGCTGACCTCCTCTATCATCACTCTGACTGGAGTTGTGGATTGATCTGACATGCCTAGGGTGGATTTGTCCTCCGAAGCCCCTAGTCATCTCAGAAAACCTATAAGCTTCTTCCCTCCTCTGGCGGAAATCATTGTCAGCCCGAATGTACTCATCCATTTTCTGAAGCAGCTTCTCCAGAGTCTGAGGGGGTTTCCTGGCGAAGTATTGAGCTGTAGGTCCTGGCCGAAGACCCTTGATCATGGCCTCAATGACGATTTCATTGGGCACTGTGGGCGCTTGTGCTCTCAGACGCAAGAACCTTCGGACATACGCCTGGAGGTATTCTTCGTGGTCTTGCGTGCACTGGAACAAAGCTTGAGAAGTAACCGGCTTCGTCTGAAACCCTTGGAAACTGGTGATCAGCTTGTCCTTCAGCTTCTGCCATGATGTGATCGTTCCTGGCCGAAGAGAGGAGTACCAGGTTTGCGCAGCATTCTTGATTGCCATGACGAAGGATTTTGCCATGACTGCGGTATTGCCCCCATACGAAGATATGGTTGCTTCGTAGCTCATCAGAAACTGCTTTGGATCTGAGTGTCCATCATACATGGTGAGCTGGGGTGGTTTGTATGATGGGGGCCATGGGGTAGCCTGCAGTTCTGCTGATAGAGGAGAAGCATCATCAAAAGCAAAATTCCCATGATGAAAATCATCATACCATTCATCATCATCGTAGGAATTGTCCTGACGAAGCTCTCTGCGTTGAGGTCTTCGGTCCTGGTCATCTTGAGTGAGATGACACATTTCCTCACCAGTCTCATCGATCTTCTTCTGTAGTTCAGAGAGACGAAGCATATTCTCCTTCTTCCTCTGGACCTGCTGATAGATGGCTTCGAGGTCCCTTATTTCTTGGTCCAGTTCCTCCTCCTGAGGTGTTGGACTTGTAGCCTTCCTGTTTTGAGTTCTGGCTTCACGCAGTGTTTCTTGGTTGACATCCAGTGGCTACAGTGCAGCCCCTAGCCCTGAAGAAGCTTTCTTCGGCGGCATGACGAAGGTCACGGCTTGCCGAAGGTGGTCGAATGAGTTCACCGGAGGTGGGCGCCAATGTTGGGGACTTGTTCTCAAATGCTATGAGTTAAGAACAAGGCAACACAAAACATTAGTGATTAAAGACCTTCGTCCTTCGAAGCATTATCTCCTTTTGGATATAATGATCCTCAGACGAAGGTTATGAAGGACGTACCTTCATCATCTTAGTATATAGTAATGAAAGCGAAAGGACATGAGACATGGGAAATAACATGAATAATCATATGCCGTCATTAATATATCTTTATTATGTCATCATGAATAAACATGAACAATGTTGAAATACATTTATACCTTCGGCTTGATAGAAGGCTAGAATCCAAGTGTGACGTGCGAGTGAATACAAGTCAGCGTGAACAGTACAGTGTTACTGTTCATCTATTTATAGGCACAGGACGCAACCTGTGTAAAATTACATTCATGCCCTTTATATTTACTATTGACTTAATGACAATCTATCGAGGACTAGATAGCATTTTCCTCTTTAAGCCGGTTTCATTTTCCACCGCTAAGGCGAAGCTTCTCTACGCGTAGCTTCGGAACTGGTTCAACCTTCTCCCAGACCATGCTTTTCACATCGTGTACAGCTTCATTCCGATTCCAAAAGGTCCCTGTGAATGCATTATACTTGGAAAACATTAGTTGTGTTTTTGAGGACCTTCGGAAGACAAAGGCCCCCAACACTGCTGCTGGTGGTAACCATTTTCACGGTGCTGACGCGGAGAGCTAGAGGGGAGAGCCAGAGGCCAAAAATTTATAGCGACGGCGGTCGTGGCAAGCACGCTATCAGAGGTTGCACTCGACGCGAAGTTCACGGGGTTTATCCTCGCATTGCCTGGCACTGAGTTTGCGGGAACTTATCCTCACGACATGCTCCGAGGTTGTGATAGCAGGCGGAGGAAGGCACGTGACGTGTGGAGGCGGTTTCTACATATGGTGTGCGGGAGTTTATTTTAGAGATGCAATAAAGCAGGACGACGAGGAGAAGAGCAGGTGGGGTTCGAACCCATGCCCTGATAGAAGAAGGGCAGGAGACACGGGATGAATTTGTCTAACCAGTAGAACATCATGCTCAGATATTTTTAATATTGAATATAAATTGTATATATGTATATACGTTACAGCTCAAGCACAGCACGACTTTCTTGTCTCTTGTAAGCATTAGGTCGTTTCTGTGACCATATTGGCGCATTGGACTCCATGATGTTTGAGGTTGTTGAATTGGATGGAGAAACAATGATTTGTCACACTAACAGTGAAATGAAAGGTTACTTATTGGTTTTAAACATTAGTAATTGCTACGAAGTAGCATAATTTATATGGAGCGCATCCATTTTTATTGATGTCTGACTTTAGCAATCTCTCTATATTTTGATCTATCTTTTTTATAAGTTTGAGTTCATGTGACTTATTTTAGAAACTTGAGCTCACAAATTTTCTCTTATTTGGTCTCTATATGGTGAAATTATGTCATTCTATAATCTATGTCCGTTCAGTTAGTCGTTGTGAACTCTCTTCTAATCGCTCACTTCATTGACCGTGTTGTACCAAGACATATTAGATGGAGTAAACAATAACATCAGTTAATCAAATCAAAATAATTTATACGAAGACCGAAGATAATTAATAAAAAATATTGAACTTTTTTGGTGGATAGTTTATGTAGGTATTGTTGTAAGCCGTCGCAACACGGGCAACCCACTAGTGCATATATACATGAGAGACCGGGCCGGCACACCGTTGTGATTCCGATCCACATGCATGCATGTATAAACCTTACAGCGTGGAAAAGGTGCAAAGACAAACAACAAACATGGAAGGAAGCTGCTGCTAGCCTGCTACTGGATCTACTGCTGCTCGATCTACTTCTTCGACGGCGACGACACCGATCGAGAGACACCCGCCACCACCGGTACAACTACAGCGGGGCGAGCTAGGCACACATGCACGGACAGCAGTCAGCACGGTGAGGTGGCGCGTCCTAATTAATTGTCATTGTGGATCGGAATCATAATGACAGCTATAGTAGTAGAGAAGGGATCGTAGCATGACGACCGTTAAAACGGATGCTTTAATATATACTAGTCTAATACCCGTGCGTTACGGGTACGCGATGGGATATGATCTGGAACCGCTGGTTGATTTTAAAGAAATATAAGGGGTTCTTTGTAAAAAGATGACACAGGATGACGATTGAAACTAGTGATTTAATATAGTACTAGTCAGTTGTCCGTGCGTTGCGACGGCTCACAACATTACCGACTTAAACTATCCATTAAATAGATCTCAAGATTTTTTATTTATTGTCCCGCTCTCCACATAATATTTTTTGATTTGAGTAACTGATGTTGTTGTTTACTCTATTCAATACGTCATGGTACAACACGGCCAATGAAGGGAGCGATTAGAAGAGAGTTCACAACGATTGACTGAACGAACAGAGATTATAGAATGACATAATTCCACCATACAGAGACCAAATAAGAGGAAGTTTGTGAGCTCAAGTTTCTAAAATAAGTCACATGAACTCAAACTTATAAAAAAGATAGATCAAAATATGGAGTGGTTGCTAATAGGGATGAAAACGGGACGGATACAGTCGGATACAGGGTCATCCCGTATCCTAGCCTAATGTATTTCTCTCGGATACGGGACCGAATACGGATAGTTAAGATTCGGAATGGATAGAGGACGGGACCGGGTAATAATCCGGGCGGGTAAGAAACGGATAACAGATACTACTCGGGTAGGTACCGGATAATTGTCGGGTAGTTCGTCCCGATGATATTAATTGTCCAACCACCCAACAAATACATAAATTAAGCAATACATAATCATGTATATGATAGATCAAATGTAGGAAAGAAAACCGATAAAATTGACATCATGTAGTTCAAAGTTACTAATTACAAGGACATTGTAGAACCAATACCGCAATATTAAAAATTCATAAAATATTCTAGTTTCACTCAAAAATTACAAATAAATTACAAAAACAAATAAACATTTTATACGAAGATAACTCAAGTCCCCATATGAAAATAATAAAGTAAAGTACTGATTATGTTGAAACTTAGATACTTATAGTGATTTCACATGTAACTCATACAAATAAGTAACCGTGAAATGGAAGAAACGCGATCATCTTATAGATCTTATGATCCAAACATTTTTATGATTATATATGAACATATGTTGTGCCTCCGTAAAATTTCATGATTTTTTGAGGCTATTTATATATTATTAATTTTTTGTCATATAAAATCATCAAAATACAATTAAATCCATCAAATAACGTAGCTTCGACTGAAAATTGCAAATAAGTTACCAATACTAATAAATACTCTATACAAAGATAACCTTAAGTTACCACGTGGAGATAACCTTGAGCCCCCTCCCCCACATAAAAATGATAAAGTATATTAATTTGATATAAATTTGGATATAATTTTAATGATTTTGGCCTAAATATATGTTTAAATAAAAAATTGACGTACTACAAAGTTATAGATCTCTTTGAGCTCTACAATTTTTATATAAACTTTATCTTCATCCAATTACATATGCAAAAGTTATGATTTTATAACTATATTATTATGCAGAAAAAGAAAATATGGGTACCCGAATTCCGGGTACCCGTATCCGACCCGAATATCCGGGTATTTACCGGGTAGTCCTCGTTCTATATCCGACCCGAATCCGAAGCTACAGTATCCGGGTATTACCCATATCCGTCCCGAATATAAAAATACCCGAATCCGTATCCGAAAAAACGGGTATTTTTACTACCCGTATCCGGTTCCCGACATGTATACCCGACCCGTTTTCACCCCTAGTTGCTAAAGTCAGGCATCAATAAAAACTGGATGTGCTCCATACAAATTATGGTACTTCGTAGCAATTACGAACTTTTAAAACCAACAAACAATCTTTTCTTTTACTATTAGCGTGACAAATCATTGTTGCTTCATCCAATTCAGCAACCTCAAATACCATGGAGCCCATTGCGCCAAGGTGGTCTCCGAAACAAACTAATGCATGCAAGAGCCAATAACACAAGGGACGAGCACCCTATGGTAGTGCTTGCATGGATCTCCAAATCCTAACACATATTTTTGCAGGATAACCTAAGTGTGGCAAGCGCCACTATGTCCTCCTCAGCGGCACACACGAAGAAAGGCCAGGAGCAAGACCGACTCGCCCCGTACCCGCGTCGACAAGCCTCGGTCGGCTCGTGGCTGCGACCTTGGGCGGGGGCAGTAGGTTGGAGAGGAAGAAGATGGCGAAGGCCAGGAATACGAATCGGACGTCCGACGATGACGAAAACAATAGTGCGCGCATGCTGTGAAACATCATCGTGGATGTGCAATAGCCACTGTGCGGGTCGGTGTCGAGGTTTGTGTCAAACGAATACGGGGAGGAGACGTCTGCTCCCACGCCCTCTGCCGAGAATGGGTGGCGCGGAGGCAGATACATGAGGCGAGAAATAAAAGAAGCGTGATGGCTAACGAGGTGGCGGTAACTGAGGCGATGCCATCATTATCATGCAGAGGTATAGATGGCCAAATGAGTCATGTCTGGCGGGCCGGCCCGAGGCCGGCCCATTTAATAGTGTCTAGGTCAGCCCCAGTATGAGCGTCGTGCCGTGCTTGGGCCGTAGCCGCAGCCCGTAGTGCTGGTCCGGCCTAACATGATTTCAGTGAAATGAAGATCATGAAACGAGTCATAGTTGCCACCACACTCTTGGGTCTTACATGGTCGCTGATGGTTTAGTTACTCATTCTAGGGAATCAGAGGAAGATCACAAAGTACTACAAGAAACAAGAAAATATACTGAAGGATTTCAGTGAAATGAAGATCATGAATGAATGTCACACCTAAATTTAAGGGATAAACCCGGACGCGAATCAAATGTGTGCTAGGATCAAGTCTCACACATATGATGACTCATGGTACAAAAACAAATGTCACATCTTTAATATATAATGGAGTTCTATACAAAATAGTTAAATAATTCCATCATACAAAAACAATGATCCAATAACCATAGTTGACTAGGAGACGACGGTCTAGACCTCTCACGAATCCCATGGCGGCATTCTTTATGCTCCTTATCTTGTGGTACCTATCCTTGACCTGGAGGAGAGTACAACAAGGATGAGCTCACATACATTCATCGCTCAACAAGTTGTGGGGAATAATGTGCATGAGCTCCCTTGCGGTGGAGGATCATGTGAAGTGTAAGGCTTACCAAAGGAGATGGTTAAAGTTGAGCATTGCTTTTATAGTTGGTCAATTTTTTATTAGCAGTTACTAAGTATAAGTAAATACCAACCCAAATAAATAAGAGATCACAATTAATAATAACTCACACAATGCAATGAACATGACAAATTAAGTTTAGTTTCATAAATTAATCATACGAGAGTCCTGAGTCGCTCTTGACCCTGAGCACAGTTGATATACCAGTTTTTTACTCTGCAGAGATTGTGCCCTTTACCCAGAAGTCGTGTTACCCATTTGCTAAGGGATCACGTCATCCCATTCATCTCTACCAAGGAGACGAGGTAGAGTAGCACTACGAGTCCTTTACAAAGTTCCACTAGCTTCAGGAAACCCGCTACGGTTTCTGAGGAGGGCAATATAGGAATCCCTCGTCCGAAAAGCCATCGCGGCATGATCGACCCGGGAAACTCCCTATACCGCAGCTCCTCTACCGCCCTTGTCCCTTTCGGGTAAGGTAGTCCTCCACTAGCTTTCCTAATTAGTCAGCCAAGGGCATCCCATTCCACCCTTGTGGTAGCACGGTTATCTCAAGTTAAGCTTCATGTTCCAATTAACACAATGATCTTGTCATGAACAATAATTAAAACAACGGTATAATTGGAACATGATCATAATTCAAATGTAACATTAATCCCAAAACTAGGTAGAGCAATAGCAAGTCTACCCAATAATTCATTTGTCTACAAGGGGTGGAGAAAACAAAACTAGGGAAACCTATTAGGTCCCATCGAATTAACCTGAGCATGTCACAGTGATTATCAGAGAACATTATTAGGTAAAGAAGAGTGATCAAGAGCACAACTTGCCTTAGACTTGAGATTCCCAGGTACTTCACCAATTTGGTCTTCGGTTGACTCGTAACCTCACTGCTACTCGTAGAATACATACAAATAAACAAGGAGTACATAAAAATAACAGTACAACAAACATGAGAACAAACAATGTAAGAATACTCTACACGATGCTACGAGATCGTAGGTTCGAGAATCACTAAAATCAGAGTTATGGTTGAAAAAGATATGTTTTCTGATGTTTTAGGTGTTCACACAATGAAACTATATTCTATGTTGATTAATATAACCCGTGTGACAAACATATTACAAGGAAGTAATTAGTTCAACTTCAATCTAAGTTATAACTTGGTTAGAGATCATCTGCTAGTCAAATTATAATCATAGTCAGATTACTTTAATAAAAAGATTAATCTACTATTCTAGGTTAAGTGAATATCTAATTATTAAAGCATGTGATATTTTACAAAACAAATGATTTTACAGTGTAGCAAATATTTACACAAAGCTAACGCAACTTGAACGGATCAATTCAGAGTTAAAATGTGCAAGTTATGAATTTTCTAGGATTATTGGATTTATTTTTTAAATCATTTTCCAGATTTTTATTTATTTAAAACAAAAGCTATGGACTGCGACCATTATTGTGACAGAACCTCCCAAGTCATTATTCCCACCTATAGTTGTCCTTGTCCAACAGACTTTGGACAACCCTGTAGATGCTCCTGACCACTTGACAAGTTCGGTATCTGTATTCCTTACCTTTCCCAAGAGCGTTTCACCCGTCTCGCAGTTATTACAACACATCGAAGGTACGAGTATGCAGAAGCAGTTACAGCAACTTATTTATATTAAAGTATGGAAAGAGTATTATTATTAAACACCAGTAAAATATAAGAGTGCTGGAGTAATATTATTACAACCCTAGGAGGCAAAAACCCCTCCCGATTATCAGTAAAAAGTTTTTAGAGGAGGACACTTCCTCCCGAAGCTTCAATCCTGATTTTCTTCCTTAGGCACCACCTTAGAACAAAAGCAACAAAAATTTGCTGCTTCCTCACCTACAACAACATGGGTTCGAAAACCCTGAGTATGAAGTGTACTTACGCAAGTCTTACCCGTCAAAATAAAAGACTCTCAAGGATATGCTGGCTTGAGGGAGTCATGGTAAGGCTAATCAAGAATCAAGACTCTGTTTGCAAAAATGCTTACTAATAGTGGATCCTTAAAAATCCAGTTTTATTAGCAAGTTAAGTCATTACCTGAATCTAGAGTTCTTTCTACCCTAGTTCAAGCACTTGGCCTATACTAGCCATTTTCTTATCAACCCTTCTTATTCACTGGAATGCTACGTGTAAGTCAGTGACCAAGTCTTCATGTCCGAGAAGTAACGGCGATCCCAATCAATTAATACTCAGCTGAGGATCTCCAATCGCACGACATATGTAGCACTTAACCCTTGCATATGTCAACTCACCATCGGGGTTCTTAAGACCAGATCAGGTTCACGCCAACCGAGAGCACAGATACACCACCGTCCAGCCTCTTGCCACGGAGGGTACACGCTACTCTCGCCATCTCTCCACTCCCATTGCGTGTTATCTTATTCTGGTATTAGTCTGCCCGAGGCAAAGCTTACCCATGATAAGGCATGTGACCAGTTGAAGGGTCCTCGGTCAGCAGGCCTACATCGACAAGGTCCTTAATCGACTCAGACGAAGACACTACACCGAGACTCCCTTCTCGTGCAAGTCAACTGCCCGGTCTCAGCTTTATTATTTTCAACCCAAAGTTTGGTACCTGGCAGAGGTACATCTTTTCCGATGTTGAACCCATCACGACCATGATGGATCCACCATCAGGTTTTATTTTGAAAACATCCCACCCACTTGAAGCATCATCTTTTGTCAAAACAAAACATTTTGTTTTTCTAGAGCAAGGCTAATTATAAGAAAAACCTTTTTATAAAATAGGGGATCAAGGAGAGGTAATCAAATTCTCAAGGAAGGAAATGCAGCAATTTGTTTAGCACACAACTCCTATCACCTAATGCATCAAACAAGGTGATAAAGATTTGAAAACAGCAAGGAGGTGGCAAATGCACCGGGGCTTGCCTTGTGTTATAGGGGAGTCAGGCTCTGCTCCACAAATGTCAAAATAAAAGTAGTTTCCGGCCGGTAGTCTTCAGGTGGTGGTGTAGCTCTTGCTTCTTCAACTTCTACTGCTTCTTCGTTTTCTATATATCACATATATACCCGTGAATGCTCATGTAATGCTTATGAAAATGCAAAGATAATAAAAGTACTTATTCTTGATTGTGATCTCATTAAGGGGTCTGTAGTCCACGCACATCCGAAGCGTTTGATCCTTCTTCTTGACAAAGGTGGCTGGACAACCCCAAGGTGATGAACTAGGTCGGATGAATCCCTTCTCTAGTAAATCTTGTAATTGCATCTTAAGCTCTACCAATTCATTTGGAGGCATTCGGTACGACCTTCTAGAAACATGAGTCGTACCTGGCTTCAATTCAATCACAAACTCTACATCTCTTTCTGGAGGCAATCCAGGCAGATCTTCCGGAAAGACGTCCGGGAATTCACATACGACCGGAATATCTTGGATTTCAGGTATGATGGCTTCATAGACTCTACCAAATGGTTTAGCTGGAATAGCTACAGGGATGGACAAGAGAACCTCTTCATGGCCATAGCTCAACCTGATGGTTCTGAGATCAGTGTTGAGGATAGTTTTGTGCTGGGCTAACCAATTCATGCCCATAATTACATCTATATCTTGGCCTTTCAGAACAATCATATTGGTGGGAAAGTCCCGTTCAGCCAATGTTACGGGCACATGGAAAGCCACTTCTTTAGTGAATATTTGTCCCCCACGCGAATGAATAATAAACCCTTCCCTTGATTCAATGCAAGGAATGCAATATTTCTCCACAAATTTCTTGCTTATGAATGTGTGCGAAGCACCAGAATCAAAGAGAATGACTGCAGGGTGATTGGCCACGAGAAACGTACCCATCATAACTGGCTCTCCCTCCGGGGTAGTGGTCACTTGTGTATAGTAGATTCGCCCAGTCTTCTTCATATTCTTGCCTGCTGCATTATTTGCTATTTTTCCCTTGCCTTGGCTTGAACTTCCTGGGTTCTGCTGATTATTGGACTTGTTCTGCTTCGGATATGGGCAGTCCTTGATGAAATGTCCAGACTTCCCATAATTGAAGCAGCCGGTTGAATAAATCGGGAGGGCGGGGAAACGAGCACCAGGGGCACTCGGCAGAGTTGTTGACGTGGGGGCAGTGGCAGGGCAGATGAATACAGGCTGTTTGAAGGGGTAGGAGGGTGGATGAGGCGAAGAACGGTTTTGATTGAAAGGTCGGATTACCATCCTTTGTCGCTTTTCAGGCCCCTGGTTGGACCTGTCACCTCCAATTCCCTTTGATTTGCCTGGGCCTGCATACTTAGCGTCAACTGCCAGCGCTGTGCAGACAGCCCTGCTGTAGAAGAGATCAAGACATGTGGCCATCTTTCGTTGTAGCCAGTCATTGAGGCCTCTCATAAAACAATTCCTCTTTTTCAGGTCAGTATTGACCTGGTCAATTGCGTACTGGGACAAATGATTGAATTTGTTGAGATACTGCATAACATTATCTCCTCCTTGCTTGAGTTTCATGAATTCTTCTTGCTTCATATGGAGCACTCCTTCTGGAATGTAGTTCTCACGAAACGCTAATTTAAAGTCGTCCCATGTGACTTGATGTCTGGCAGGCTGAATGGCCACATAATTTCCCCACTAGGTGCTGGCAGGGCCTCTTAACTACTGAACCGCAAACAATGGCTTCTGTGTCTCCATGCATCGGATGAGTCCAAACTTCTGCTCAATGACCCGGACCCATTCGTCAGCTTTGAGAGGATCCTTAGCTTTGACGAAAAGTGGGGGACGAGTTTCCGAGAAATCCAAGTACGAAGTTTCGCGGGGTCCTTGCCGATAAGCCCTTCCGCCTTGTTGTTGAAGTTGATGTCCCGCCATTTCACGTAGGAAGCGGGTGTTGTCAGCGGTCACGGTGACCAAGGCAGCGATAGCCTCGGCCAACGTGGGCGGTACCGGCGGTGGATTGGGTGTATCTTCTTGACCACGGGATGTTCCCGCGCCATCATGTGCACGAGTTCGAGATGGCATCTGAAGCAAAGAAATATTTGGAAAATATAATATGCTGATACATACCATCATTTTACATTACTTAAGATGTAATGTTACAAACTCAATATACAACATGACTTCATTACCTATTTTACATTAACACTATTTTTAAACTATACTACTGCTAGTATTTATTGTCCTTAGTAGCTTCGTTGTCAGTTGTAGGGGACCATTCGTCAGCCAGGTTCATAGAAGGAGGGGCTTGAAAAGATCCAATTCACCACCAAGTGCTTCACCTATTGTTCTAGAAGGTCCGACTCCCATTCCGACAGGGTCGGCAGGTATGTCGGGGTGCACTCGCGAATACAATTCATGAACTTCCTCATGCAATGTATTGCAGTACACCTGCATGTTGTCAACGACCGTGCTAAGCTCCTCCACACGGGATCGAGCTTTGGCTTCTCGGTCCCAAGCAATGGAACGTGAGTTGACAGCCCAATCGAGTGCCAAATCCTGTTCGGCAAGCTCGTCTTGCATATGTCGGATGTCAGTTCTTAACTCATTTATACGCTAACCATCCTCAACCCACACACTGTTTCTGTGACGTAGCTCCGTTCGAAGCTGCTCCACCTGGACTTCTAGATCTACAATGGGATCATTGTTGTTGCTGCTGCTCTCCTCATGCCCTAGAGCTAGCTGGTGGTGAGGCACGCCAATCGGTCTAGTGGACTTACGCGCGGTTTTCCTCGTGCGCGGCGGCATATCTCCATAAGGGGGAAAACTTTATTAGTATAGTTTTTAACATGATGCATGCATAATTACAGAATCAACCTTAGTTGATCCACAACCTTCTATACATTGCACTCTACTATCTGGTCTTAAAATAAGTACTTCAGAAGGTAGTTAGATAAGAAGGAAAGAAATTTTCTTAGATAAGTCTTTGAAAATTCTTTTTGAAAATGCCTCATAATATCTGTAGAGATGGGCTTCGCTCCGATACCAGCCATGATAGAACCTCCCAAGTCATTAGGCCCACCTACAGTTGTCCTTGTCCAACAAACTTCGAACAACCCTGTAGATGCACCTGACCACTTGATAAGTTTGGTATCTGTATTCCTTACCTTTCCCAAGAGCGTTTCACCCGTCTCACAGTTATTACAACACATCGGAGGTATGAGTATGCGGAAGTGAAAGGGAATTAGGCTTACACCTATATTCCTAATTAATTTTGGTGGTTGAATTGCCAAACACAAATAATTGGACTAACTAGTTTGCCCAAGTTTATAAGTTCTACAGGTACCAAAGGTTCACCATAAGCCAATAAAAAGATCAAGAGAAAGGGTTCAAACAAAGGAGCAAAGGGACAACCGAAGGCACCCTGGTCGGGTGCACCGGACTGTCCGGTGCACCAGGGGAGTCGACGCTGAACTCCTCACCTTCGGGAATTTTTAGAGGCGCCGCGCTATAATTCACCGGACTGTCCGGTGTACACCGGACAGTGTCCGGTGCTCCAAGGGGACGCGACTCTGAACTCGCCAGCCTCGGGAATTCTCAACGGCTAGTCCGCTATAATTCACCGGACATGTCCGGTGCACACCGGACTGTCCGGTGTAACGGCGGAGCAATGGCTACTTCGAGCGCAACGGTCGTCTGCAACGCATTAAATGCGCGCCAGCACGCGCAGAGGAGCAGAGCACGCGCGGGTGGCACACCGGACAGCCTACAGGGCTTGTCCGGTGCACCACCGGACAGCCAGGCGGGCCGACACGTCAGAGCTCCAACGGTCGAACCCTAACGGTCGGGTGACGTGGCTGGCGCACCGGACAGTGTCCGGTGGCGCATCGGACTGTCCGGTGCGCCCGTCGACAGCAGCCTTCACCAAACGGCTAGTTTGGTGGTTGGGGTTATAAATACCCCCAACCACCCCACATTCAAGTCATCCAAGTTTTCCACCTCTCAACCACTTACAAGAGCTAGGCATTCAATTCTAGACACACCCAAGAGATCAAATCCTCTCCAATTCCACTCAAGGCTTTAGTGATTAGCGAGAGAGATTTGCCGTGTTCTTTTGAGCTCTTGTGCTTGGATTGCTTCTTTTCTTTCTCACTTGTTCTTGTGATCAAAACTCCATTGTAACCGAGGCAAGAGACACCAATTGTGTGGTGGTCCTTGCGGGGAAGTTTTGTTCCCGGTTTGATTTGGGAAGAGAAGCTCACTCGGTCCGAGGGACCGTTTGAGAGAGGGAAAGGGTTGAAAAAGACCCGGCCTTTGTGGCCTCCTCAACGGGGAGTAGGTTTGCGAGAACCGAACCTCGGTAAAACAAATCTGCATGTCACACTCTTCATTCGCTTGCGATTTGTTTTGCGCCCTCTCTCTCGGACTCATTATTATTTCTAACGCTAACCCGGCTTGTAGTTATGATTAATTTTGTAAATTTCAGTTTCACCCTATTCACCCCCCTCTAGGCGACTTTCAATTGGTATCAGAGCCCAGTGCTTCATTAGAGCCTAACCGCTCGAAGTGATGTCGGGAGATCACGCCAAGAAGGAGATGGATACCGGCGACAAGCCCACTACAAGCCACGGGTCGACTTCATCGGAAGAGTCCCGCAACAAGAGGAAGGAGAAGAAAAACTCCTCCAACAAAGGAAAAGGGAAGGAGAAGAAATCCTCTTCCCACAAGTCACATCGGAGAGGCGACAAGCACAAGAGGATGAGGAAAGTGGTCTACTACGAGACCGACTCTTCATCACCATCGACCTCCGACTCTGATGCGCCGTCCATAACTTCTAAGCACCAAGAGCGCAAGAAGTATAGTAAGATCCCCCTACGCTACCCCCACATTTCAAAGCGTACTCCTTTACTCTCGGTTCCATTAGGCAAACCACCGGTTTTTGACGGTGAAGATTATAATATGTGGAGTGACAAAATGAGGCATCATCTAACCTCACTCCACACAAGCATATGGAATGTTGTTGAGTTTGGTGTACAGGTACCATCCGTAGGGGATGAAGACTATGACTCGGACGAGATGGCCCAAATTCGCCACTTTAACTCCCAAGCCACCACTATACTCCTCGCCTCTCTAAGTCGAGAGGAGTATAATAAGGTGCGAGGGTTAAAAAGTGTGAAGGAAATTTGGGACGTACTCAAGACCGCGCACGAAGGAGATGAGGTGACAAAGATCACCAAGCGGGAAACGATCGAGGGGGAGCTCGGTCGCTTCATGCTTCACCAAGGGGAGGATCCACAAGCTATGTACAACTGCTTGAAGACCTTGGTGAACCAAGTGCGCAACCTCGGGAGCGAAAAATGGGATGACCATGAGATGGTCAAGGTTATTCTTAGATCTCTCGTATTTCTTAACCCTACACAAGTTCAATTAATTCGAGGTGATCCTAGATATAAGCTAATGTCTCCTGAGGAAGTTATAGGAAAATTTTTTGAGCTTTGAGCTAATGATTAAAGGCTCAAAGAAAATCATCGAGCAAGGCACCTCCTCCACGCCCGAAGCACAACCGGTCGCATTCAAGGCGACGTAGGAGAAGAAGGAGGAGTCTACATCAAGTAGACAACCCATCGACGCCTCCAAGCTCGACAACGAGGAAATGGCGCTCATCATCAAGAGTTTCCGCCAAATCCTCAAGCAAAGGAGGGGGAAAGACTACAAACCCCGCTCCAAGAAAGTATGCTACAAATGTGGTAAGCCCGGTCATTTTATTGCTAAATGTCCATTATCCAGTGATAGTGACAGGGGCGACGACAAGAAGAGAAGAAGAAAGGAGAAGAAGAGACACTACAAAAAGAAGGACGGTGATGCCCACGTGTGTCGCGAGTGGGACTCCGACAAGAGCTCCATCGACTCCTCCTCCGACGAGGACGCCGCCAACATCGCCATCACCAAGGGACTTCTCTTCCCCAACGTCGGCCACAAGTTCCTCATGGCCAAGGAGGGCAAAAAGAAGAAGGTAAAATCAAGATCCTCCACTAAATATGAAACCTCTAGTGATGAGGATGATGCTAGCAATGAGGAGGATAACTTGCGCATTCTTTTTGCCGACCTAAACATGCAACAAAAAGAAAAATTAAATGAATTGATTAGTGCTATTCATGAGAAGGATGATCTCTTGGACTCTCAAGAGGACTTCCTTATTAAGGAGAACAAAAAGCATGTTAAGGTAAAAAATGCTTATGCTCTACAAGTTGAAAAATGTGAAAAATTGTCTAGTGAGCTAAGTACTTGCCATGAGACTATTGACAACCTTAGAAATGAAAATGCTAGATTAATTGCTAAGGTTGATTCACATGTTTGTGATGTTTCAATTCCCAATCTTAGAAATGATAATGTTGATTTGCATGCTAAGATTAAGGAATTAAATGATTCTCATGCTAGCCTTAGGATTGAAAATGAAAAATTAATTGCTAAGGCTAAAGATTTTGATGTTTGCAATGTTACTATTTCTAACCTTAGAAGTGAGAATGATATATTACATGCTAAGGTTGTAGAATTAAAATCTTGCAAACCCTCTACATCAACTGTTGAGCATGTTTCTATTTGCACTAGATGTAGAGACGTTGATATTAATGCTATTCATGATCATATGGCTTTAATTAAACAACAAAATGATCATATAGCAATATTAGATGCTAAAATTGCCGAGCATAACTTAGAGAATGAAAAGTTTAAATTTGCTAGGAGTATGCTCTATAATGGGAGACGCCCTGGCATCAAGGATGGCATTGGCTTCCAAAAGGGAGACAATGTCAAACTTAGTGCCCCTCCTAAAAGATTGTCTAACTTTGTTAAGGGTAAGGCTCCCATGCCTCAGGATAACGAGGGTTACATTTTGTACCCTGCCGGTTATCCCGAGAGCAAGATTAGGAGAATTCACTCTAGGAAGTCTCACTCTGGCCCTAATCATGCTTTTATGTATAAGGGTGAGAAATCTAGTTCTAGGCAACCAACCCGTGCTAAGTTGCCTAAGAAGAGAACTCCTAATGCATCAAATGATCATGACATTTCATTCAAAACTTTTGATGCATCATATGTTTTAACTAACAAATCCGGCAAGGTAGTTGCCAAGTTTGTTGGGGGCAAACACAAGGGGTCAAAGACTTGTGTTTGGGTACCCAAAGTTCTTGTTTCTAATGCCAAAGGACCCAAAACCGTTTGGGTACCTAAAGTCAAGAACTAAACTTGTTTTGTAGGGTTATGCATCCGGAGGCTCAAGTTGGATCATCGATAGCGGGTGCACAAACCACATGACGGGGGAGAAGAAGATGTTCTCCTACGAGAAAAACCAAGATCCCCAACGAGCTATCACATTCGGGGATGGAAACCAAGGTTTGGTCAAAGGTTTGGGTAAAATTGCTATATCTCCTGACCATTTCATTTCCAATGTTTTTCTAGTTGATTCATTAGATTACAATTTGCTTTCCGTATCTCAATTATGTCAAATGGGCTACAACTGTCTCTTTACTGATGTAGGTGTCACTGTCTTTAGAAGAAGTGATGATTCAATAGCATTCAAGGGAGTTTTAGAGGGTCAGCTGTATTTGGTAGATTTTGATAGAGCTGAACTCGACACTTGCTTAATTGCTAAGACTAACATGGGTTGGCTCTGGCACCGCTGACTAGCCCATGTTGGAATGAAGAATCTTCATAAGCTTCTAAAGGGAGAGCACATTTTAGGATTAACAAATGTTCATTTTGAGAAAGACAGGACTTGTAGCGCATGCCAAGCCAGGAAGCAAGTTGGCACTCATCATCCACTTAAGAACATCATGATGACTGACAAGCCACTCGAGCTCCTACACATGGATTTATTCGGCCCGATTGCTTACATGAGCATCGGCGGGAGTAAGTACTGTCTAGTTATTGTGGATGATTATTCTCGCTTCACTTGGGTATTCTTTTTGCAGGAAAAATCTCAAACCCAAGAGACCTTAAAGGGATTCTTGAGACGAGCTCAAAATGAGTTCGGCTTAAGGATCAAGAAGATTAGAAGCGACAACGGGACGGAGTTCAAGAACTCTCAAATTGAAGGCTTCCTTGAGGAGGAGGGCATCAAGCATGAGTTTTCTTCTCCCTACACCCCACAACAAAATGGTGTAGTGGAGAGGAAGAATCGAACTCTATTGGACATGGCAAGAACCATGCTTGATGAGTACAAGACACCGGATCGGTTTTGGGCTGAGGCAGTCAACACCGCCTGCTACGCCATCAACCGGTTATATCTACACCGAATCCTCAAGAAGACATCCTATGAACTCCTAACCGGTAAAAAGCTCAATATTTCATATTTTAGAGTTTTTGGTAGCAAATGCTTTATTCTTGTTAAAAGAGGTAGAAAATCTAAATTTGCTCCTAAAACTGTAGAAGGCTTTTTACTAGGATATGACTCAAACACAAGGGCATATATAGTCTTTAACAAGTCCTCAGGACTTGTTGAAGTTTCTTGTGACGTTGTGTTTGATGAAACTAACGGCTCTCAAGTAGAGCAAGTTGATCTTGATGAGATAGGTGAAGAACAGACTCCATGCATCGCGCTAAGGAACATGTCCATTGGGGATGTGTGCCCTAAGGAATCCGAAGAGCCTCCACATGCACAAGATCAACCATCTTCCTCCACGCAAGCATCTCCACCAACCCAAAATGAGGACGAGGCTCAAGTTGATGAAGAAGAAGATCAAAGAGATGAGCCACCTCAAGATGATGGCAATGATCAAGGGGGAGATGCAAACGATCAAGACAAGGAGGATGAAGAACCAAGGCCGCCACACCCAAGAGTCCACCAAGCAATCCAACGAGATCACCCCGTCGACACCATCCTCGGTGACATTCATAAGGGGGTAACCACTAGATCTCGTGTTGCACATTTCTTTGAGCATTACTCTTTTGTTTCCTCTATTGAGCCACACAGGGTAGAAGAAGCACTACAAGATTCGGATTGGGTGATGGCGATGCAAGAGGAGCTCAACAACTTCACTAGGAATGAGGTATGGCATTTAGTTCCACGTCCTAACCCAAATGTTGTAGGAAACAAATGGGTCTTCCACAACAAGCAAGATGAGCATGGTGTGGTGTCAAGGAACAAAGCTCGACTCGTGGCCAAGGGGTATTCACAAGTCGAAGGTTTGGATTTTGGTGAAACCTATGCATCCGTAGCTAGGCTTGAATCAATTCGCATATTATTAGTCTATGCTACTTACCATGGCTTCAAGCTTTACCAAATGGACGTGAAGAGTGCCTTCCTCAATGGACCAATCAAGGAAGAGGTCTATGTTGAGCAACCTCCCGGCTTTGAAGACAGTGAGTACCCTAACCATGTCTATAGGCTCTCTAAGGCGCTTTATGGGCTCAAGCAAGCCCCAAGAGCTTGGTATGAATGCCTTAGAGATTTCCTTATTGCTAATGGCTTCAAAGTCGGCAAGGCCGATCCTACTTTATTCACTAAAACTCTTAACAATGATTTGTTTGTATGCCAAATTTATGTTGATGATATCATATTTGGGTCTACTAACGAATCTACATGTGAAGAATTTAGTAGGATCATGACACAAAAATTCGAGATGTCGATGATGGGGGAGTTGAAGTATTTCTTAGGATTTCAAGTAAAGCAACTCCAAGAGGACACCTTCATTAGCCAAACAAAGTATACTCAAGACATTCTAACCAAGTTTGGAATGAAGGATGCTAAGCCCATCAAGACACCCATGGGAACCAATGGGCATCTCGACCTCGACACGGGAGGTAAGTCCGTGGATCAAAAGGTATATCGGTCGATGATAGGTTCATTGGTTTATTTATGTGCATCTCGACCGGATATTATGCTTTCCGTATGCATGTGTGCAAGATTCCAAGCCAACCCTAAGGAATCTCACCTTACGGCCGTAAAACGAATCTTGAGATATTTGGCTTATACTCCTAAGTTTGGACTTTGGTACCCTCGGGGATCCACATTTGATTTAATTGGTTATTCTGATGCCGATTGGGTCGGGTGTAAGATTAATAGAAAGAGCACATCGGGGACTTGCCAGTTCTTGGGAAGATCCTTGGTGTCTTGGGCTTCAAAGAAGCAAAATTCGGTCGCTCTTTCTACCGCCGAAGCTGAGTACATTGCCGCAGGACATTGTTGCGCGCAATTACTTTGGATGAGGCAAACCCTGCGGGACTATGGTTACAAATTTACCAAAGTTCCTCTTCTATGTGATAATGAGAGTGCAATCCGCATGGCAGATAATCCCGTTGAGCATAGCCGCACTAAACACATAGCCATTCGATATCATTTTCTTAGGGATCACCAACAAAAGGGGGATATCGAGATTGCATACATTAATACTAAAGATCAATTAGCCGATATCTTTACCAAGCCACTAGATGAACAAACTTTTACCAAACTTAGGCATGAGCTCAATATTCTTGATTCTAGGAATTTCTTTTGCTAATTTGCACACATAGCTCATAAATATACCTTTGATCATGTCTCTTTTATATATGCTATGACTAATGTGTTTTCAAGTGTATTTCAAACCAAGTCATAGGTATATTGAAAGGAAATTGGAATCTTCGGCGAAGACAAAGGCTTCCACTCCACTCTATCACTCATCCTTCGCTGTCGCTCTAAGCAATTCTTCGTCTTTGGTATAATCTTCACTCATATGTTTTATTTGCCAAAGGGGAGAAAATAGTTAGCAAAAGGGCTTATATCTCACTCAAAGTATCCGTTTTTGGCGATTCATGCCAAAGGGGGAGAAAGTATGAGCCCAAAGCAAAAGGACCGCACCACCACCCTAATTTTAATATGATTTTCAATTGGTAAATTTCAAATTGATATCTTATTGTGTTCAAAAAAGGGGGGAGCAAGTAGTATTTTTAAGATTGATATCTTAAAACCCTCTTGAACACTAAGAGGAGAATTTATTGAGGGGGAGTTTTTGTTTTAGTCAAAGGAAAAGCATTTGAAACAAGGAGACAAAATTTCAAATCTTGAAAATGCTTCGCAAAATCTTATTCATTTACCTTTGACTATTTGCAAAAGGACTTTGAAAAGAATTTACAAAAGAATTTGCAAAAACAAAACTTGTGGTGCAAGCGTGGTCCAAAATGTTAAAAATAAAGAAACAATCCATGCATATCTAGTAAGTAATATTTATTGGCTCAATTCTAAGTAACCTTTGCACCTGCATATGCAAACTAGTTCAAATTCTGCACTTCTATATTTGCTTTGGTTTGTGTTGGCATCAATCACCAAAAAGGGGGAGATTGAAAGGGAATTAGGCTTACACCTATATTCCTAATTAATTTTGGTGGTTGAATTGCCCAACACAAATAATTGGACTAACTAGTTTGCCCAAGTTTATAAGTTCTACAGGTACCAAAGGTTCACCATAAGCCAATAAAAAGATCAAGAGAAAGGGTTCAAACAAAGGAGCAAAGGGACAACCGAAGGCACCCTGGTCGGGTGCACCGGACTGTCCGGTGCGCCACCGGACAGTGTCTAGTGCACCACCGGACAGTGTCCTGTGCACCAGGGGAGTCGACGCTGAACTCCTCACCTTCGGGAATTTTCAGAGGCGCCGCGCTATAATTCACCGGACTGTCCGGTGCTCCAAGGGGACGTGACTCTGAACTCGCCAGCCTCGGGAATTCTCAACGGCTAGTCCGCTATAATTCATCGGACATGTCCGGTGCACACCGGACTGTCTGGTGTAACGGCGGAGCAACGGCTACTTCGAGCGCAACGGTCGTCTGCAATGCATTAAATGCGCGCCAGCACGCGCAGAGGAGCAGAGCACGCGCGGGTGGCACACCGGACAGCCTACAGGGCTTGTCCGGTGCACCACCGGACAGCCAGGCGGGCCGACACGTCAGAGCTCCAACGGTCGAACCCTAACGGCTGGGTGACGTGGCTGGCGCACCGGACTGTCCGGTGCGCCCGTCGACAGCAGCCTTCACCAAACGGCTAGTTTGGTGGTTGGGGTTATAAATACCCCCAACCACCCCACATTTAAGTCATCCAAGTTTTCCACCTCTCAACCACTTACAAGAGCTAGGCATTCAATTCTAGACACACCCAAGAGATCAAATCCTCTCCAATTCCACTCAAGGCTTTAGTGATTAGCGAGAGAGATTTGCCGTGTTCTTTTGAGCTCTTGCGCTTGGATTGCTTCTTTTCTTTCTCACTTGTTCTTGTGATCAAAACTCCATTGTAACCGAGGCAAGAGACACCAATTGTGTGGTGGTCCTTGCGGGGAAGTTTTGTTCCCGGTTTGATTTGGGAAGAGAAGTTCACTCGGCCCGAGGGACCGTTTGAGAGAGGGAAAGGGTTGAAAAAGACCCGGCCTTTGTGGCCTCCTCAACGGGGAGTAGGTTTGCGAGAACCGAACCTCGGTAAAACAAATCCGCGTGTCACACTCTTCATTCGCTTGCGATTTGTTTTGTGCCCTCTCTCTCGGACTCATTATTATTTCTAACGCTAACCCGGCTTGTAGTTGTGATTAATTTTGTAAATTTCAGTTTCGCCCTATTCACCCCCCCCCCTCTAGGCGACTTTCAGGAAGCAGTTACAGCAACTTATTTTATATTAAAGTATGGAAAGATTATTATTATTACAGACCAGTAAAATATAAGAGTGCTGGAGTAATATTACTACAACCCTGGGAGGCAAAAACCCCTCTCGATTATCAGTAAAAAGTTTTTAGAGGAGGACACTTCCTCCCGAAGCTTCAATCCTGATTTTCTTCCTTAGGCACCACCTTGGAACAAAAGCAACAAAAATTTGCTGCTTTCTCACCTACAACAACATGGGTTCGAAAACCCTGAGTACGAAATGTACTTTCACAAGTCTTACCCGTCAAAATAAAAGACTCTCAAGGATATGCTGGCTTGAGGGAGTCAAGGTAAGGCTAATCAAGAATCAAGACTCTGTTTGCAAAAATCCTTACTAATAGTGGATCCTTAAAAATCCAGTTTTATTAGCAAGTTAAGTCATTACCTGAATCTAGAGTTCTTTCTACCCTAGTTCAAGCACTTGGCCTATACTAGCCATTTTCTTATCAACCCTTCTTATTCACTGGAATGCTACGTGTAAGTGAGTGACCAAGTCTTCATGTCCGAGAAGTAACGGTGATCCGAATCGATTAATACTCAGCTGAGGATCTCCAATCACACGACATATGTAGCACTTAACCCCTACATATGTCAACTCGCCACCGGGGTTCTTAAGACCAGATCAGGTTCATGCCAACCGAGAGCACAGATACACCATCGTCCAACCTCTTGCCACGGAGGGTACACACTACTCTCGCCATCTCTCCACTCCCATTATGTGTTATCTTATTCTGGTATTAGTCTGCCCGAGGCAAAGCTTACCCTTGATGAGACATGTAACCAGTTAAAGGGTCCTCGGTCAGTAGGCCTACATCGACAAGGTCCTTAATCGACTCAGACGGAGACACTACACCAAGACTCCCTTCTCGTGCAAGTCAACCGCCCGGTCTCAGCTTTATTATTTTCAACCCAAAGTTTGGTACCTGGCAGAGGTACATCTTTTCTGATGTTGAACCTATCACGGCCATGATGGATCCACCATCAATTTTTATTTTGAAAACATCCCACCCACTTGAAGCATCATCTTTTGTCAAAACAAAACATTTTGTTTTTCTAGAGCAAGGCTAAGCATAAGAAAAACCTTTTTATAAAACAGGGGATCAAGGAGAGGTAATCAAATTCTCAAGGAAGGAAATGCATCAATTTGTTTAGCACACAACTCCTATCACCTAATGCATCAAACAAGGTGATAAAGATTTTAAAACAGCAAGGAGGTGGCAAATGCACTGGGGCTTGCCTTGTGTTATAGGGGAGTCGGGCTCTGCTCCACAAATGTCAAAATAAAAGCAGTTCCTGGCCGGTGGGTCTTCAGGTGGTGGTGTAGCTCTTGCTTCTTCAACTTCTACTTCTTCTTCGTTTTCTATATATCACATATATACCCGTGAATGCTCATGTAATGCTTATGAAAATGCAAAGATAATAAAAGTATACTATCTTAGGTTTTGAATACAATTTTCCTTCATGGGGCTCTAGGAGACTATGGTTTTTGGAGTCAGAACTGAAGTTCCTAGGGCAGGCATCATTAGAAGATTAGGGTTTTGGGGGTTTAGACACCAAACATTGTTCAAATCATGCCAAACTTTACCCAAGGCTTCTAAATAATATTTAAAGCTTATCCAAAAAGTTTAATTATTTTTTGGAGTTATTAATCAATTTCAAAATTCTAGGAGGATAAGTTTTGGCTATTTTAAATACTCCATAATTCCCTATTTGGACTAAAAATCACACTACTGTTTTTATTAAATACTATAGAAAATTAGGAACCTAGTAAAATTGGTCTTGCATTTTTAGCATTTTACTACAATTTCCTAGAAATTCTCTAATCCTGGCAAAAAAAAGAAAAACTAGGAACAGTGTTGGGCTGAATTCAGCCCAACCGGCCTGCAGAAGGGGAAAACCCGCGCCTGCGCTGTCGACTTTGCGCAGAAGACCCTGATGATTTGAATAACTTGAAACGGGGTCGCGGCACTATTCCTACGTTTCACTAACAGTTACAAAAACACCCCTCCAGTTCTAATTCTTCACAATGTTAGGTCCTCGACGTCGCACGGCGGCAGACCGAGCTCCGGTGAGCCTGTACCGGCCAGGACACTCAATGACCGGTGCTCTAACTTGGCTGAGACCTAATTCAACACCTAACAAACGTTTCCCTTGATCAATTGCATAGTTCAAGCTCTAAATCACCCTGTCCACGGAGACAGTGCGAACAACGGATGAGCAGAAGTGTTCCCGGCGATCTAGAGCAGTCTAGCTTAATCAAACGAGTCGAGGAGCATAAGGGCATGTAAGGGTGCTGAAACAAGAGAGCAGAGGACAAGATTGGACCATAAACGAGCTAGCCACGACGAGGACCTTTTTACGGGTGGAAACCCGATTTAGGGGAAGTGAGCAATTTGGGGGCTCAAGTGAACAATTGGAGGCACGAGTGGGTGTGCTGGGTGCTTGAATACCTAGCAGAGCCGAGGGTGTGCTCAATTTATAGGGCCCTTGAGCGGTGGCTCGTGAATTTGAGCTCGCGCGGTGGCGGTCGGAGAGGAAGAGGTGCACTTGCACAAGCGATTGGTGGCATTTACCGTGGCAAGCTCACCGGCGATCATCGGATGGGCTAAGATGACTCACGACGATGTGGTTAAAGCCCCGAGGCACGTGGCGCAAGGTTGTGGGGGTAACTCTGGCGAGCCTATCTAGAGTGACCGTGACACGAGCGGGTACGATGGCCGGAGTAAAATAGCGGCCGGAGTACATCCACGGGGTGATATTTCTTACCTCTCTGTGTTATCCAACTACACGGGGCACAAATCACCGCGGCTGACACGAATCCGCGCACACGGCTCGTCGCGCGGCGAGGTTCAGTGGATTGGGATATTTCAGTGTATTGTACCATTGGAAACCCAATTCAGAGCGCCTGACAGCCAGAGTTGCAACGCCTAGAGCTTGGATTTCTATGCAAGAACATGCCAATCCATCTATAACAAACTTGTAGCCCTACATACAAACTACAATTCTGCTATAGAGATCTTGCTCAGTTGCTTACTCCTTTGAGCATGAATCAAGCCTAAAGTTCTTCAAAACTCACTGATAGTCAATATTCAGTCTCTGTATTATCTGACAGCCAGACTTTAGGGCCAATTATCTCCACTTTTTGTATAACAACAATGCGTAATCCCTTAAGAAAAGTTGTACTCCTATAGTAGCTCTAGACTTTTGATGTGTTGATCCTAGGCAAAATCTTTGTATTTTTAGATCTACAGAGCTCCAAAGTCAGCCTGGCTCACTAGTTTTCAGACTTAGTCACACATGAGCACTAGAGTGGCTTTTTGCAAATAAGCCCAATTCACATCTTTTGACTTGGAAATCCTCAAATGTGTGAACCTTATGCTTTAGGTACCCTAATTCCATGATTTTTGCATTTGGGTCCAAAAGTGTGCAAATTTTACATATAACCCCCTAGGGTTTCAATTTGGGGTTTTCAGTGGTCTTTTTAGGGTTTCTAGCACTTCTAGGGTTTGGATGTCACTCAGGTTCATTAATGGTGATATCTTATGACCATTTTTAATGAGTTTTGAAGTTTTCTCATGCTTGGGGCTTGATCATCACTCCTATGCCTGGTTTAGGGCTAAGTACCCTACCTTAGGGTTCCACACATAACAAGTCACATCAACACAACTTGTTTGAAATTTTTGCGTAGTGAATACACTCTAAGTGTAAGAATCACATGATATGCTAATGCTCATGATGTTATGCTCAGGTTTTAGTGGCAGTAACACCAGAGGTGTTACAATTATCTCCTAAAATCACAGGGGCTAATGTGTTAAAATATGGACCTGGTTTTAGTTATTCCTTGACTACAAAGGATGGCGGGTTAATAATGAAATTCCCTGAGGGCTCTTTTGTTAAAAACGCATGACTGAAACGGTATCCGCGCACTAAAGCCATTGGATCCAGCACCGAGGGCCTGAATTAGATCTTACTCAACACGAACAGGTACACAACGTAGGTCGCCCGATCCAAGATGAACGACATCTATTACTCTTACGCCCTGATCTATTCTGAGCTGCTCATCGGTCGATCAACGGTTAGGATCATTTGCACGAAGGGGTATGCAAGGATCTAATAACAGCTGCACACCCGCGATTTTGGCGGTCTAGGATGTTTATTCCCCGCCCAACGCCGGTCAACGGCAGCACACAGGGCTACCGCGACACCGACCATTGCTGGAGCTCGGCTCAAAATGCAATGAGCGGCATGGTGGTTACCTCCTACGAATTCCAAGTCTTAAATGATGCGGGGTGTCTCATACCTGCAATTGGTAGAGGATGGCTCTGACCACGACCACATGCGGTCCACCGCGAACCCATGAAGTCCGACGAGAAATCCACCGAGCACGAAAACATGCATGGAAGCACGCCTACCATGCACGGCACGACAAGGCAAACACCCGTGGCAGGTTGATGGGCTTCGAGCGCCGGTGGTAGTGTTTTCCCGCGGCGCAGTTCGACAGCAATGGAAGGTCCACACTTTTCCCCCTCAGTTTCTCTCTCCCCAGCGGTGGTAATCGGTTCTCTGGATTCAAGGCGCGAGGTTAGGTTTTATGCTCCTAGCAAGGGCTTTGAATAGAACGGTCAAATCCCGACCGAAGCACGTGCAGCAAACGCACGAACACCGCAGGGGATATTATGAGGTAGGAGAGCGAGCTGACGAGGGGGTCCCACACATCATTGACACGTGGTTTGGGTGGGGTGTTAGCACAAAGACTGCCATTTGGGGCCCGACCGACAGCATGGCCTGGATTAAGGGAAACACGGCCCAGGCGTGAGGAGGGAAGAGAGTGGAGTGGGCCGAGGAGAATGGCTGGGCCGATCGGGTGAAGAGGCTGGCGGTTTCTATTTTTCTATATTTTATTTTCCTTTTTGAATTTCTATCCCAAATCCAAATCATAAATTTCAAATTTGTTCCAAATCTAATTTGATTTGGGATTCAAATTTTCTAGGTTGAATACACCACAAACAAAACTCCAGCATGAATGCAACTATTCTATTTTACTTATTTATTTTATCCCTTTAAGCATAGAGGCATAAAACATATATAATTCAGTAGGAATGATTGTATTCCAAACAAACATATCCTTATCTTTATATATCTATATATATAGATATATATTTTTTTGAAATTAGAATTCCAGTATTCACACTTATATATATATATATGAACAATTTCATATTATCGTTTATGTGTTATAAGAAAGTATTTTCAAGAATTTGAAGACCTTTATTAAAGACATTTTAATTCACATCTTTTGGAGAACCTCTTTCAGATCCCAAAATAGATATTTTGGGTGTAACAATGAACTTTGTGGCTTAGATCATAATGCTCATAGAAGTCGACTAGACTCGCATATCCATGTAGGCACATGTGCGTGTCTGCTCGTACGTGATGGCGGAAATTGCTTATCTGCTCTCGTCCGCGGTGATGGCAAGGCAATGCGCCCATGCGTAGAAGAAAACAGTGACAAAGGCGTTGTAGGTGTGGACTCCCCCATTCATGGGTCAAAGGATCACGATGCCCAAGAGAGGGGTGAATTGGGCTTTTCTAAAAATCAACAACAATTAAACCCTAAGCAAGAGCCCAACTTCACCCAACTACTAGCAATAAGAGAATACTAAGAGAAAGACAACAATACTAAGACATTACTTCAACTACTTGCTAAACAATTAAACAAGGTAAAATGCTTGAATTAAATGCGGAATGTAAAACAAGGTTTAGAAGACTACTCCAATTTTTTGCCGAGGTATCGAAGAGTCGGCACTCTTCCCTAGTCCTCGTTGGAGCACCCGCCCAAGGGTATCGCTCCCCCTTGGTCCTCACAAGAACCAAGTGCTCACTATGAGATGATCCTTTGCCACTCCGGCGCGGTGAATCCCTCATGACCGCTTACAATCTCAAGTCGGGTCACCAACAAATCCTCCGAGGTGATTACCATGCTCCAAACGCCACCAATCCATCTAGGTGATGCCAATTAGCAACAGTAACAAGCCATAGACTTTCACTTGACGAAGAGAAGCCTAATGCATGTGGTGTGTGCTCTAGGTGGCTCTCACTTGCACTAATGAGGTCCTAATGCGAGATTAAGATTTTCTAATCACCTCACTATGCTTTGTGGTGCTTGCAATGCTCTAGCAATGTATGGTCATCAATGTGGGTAGCAAGACACTTAATATGGTAGGTGGAGGGGGTATAAATAGCCCCACCCACCAAACTAGTCGTTACCAGGGTTTCCTGCGCATGGGCGCTCCGGACAGTCCAGTGCGCCAATGGTGCGCCACCGATGCGCCAATGGTTGTCTCAACAGCTAGTTCTAACAGCTAGCCATTGGGCTGATGGCACACCGAAAAGTGAACAGTTCCGGTACACCGAACAGTCCGGTGGCGGCTAAAATTCAACTTCCTAACTCGCTGCTCTCAGTTTCCTCGGGGGCAGAGGCACTACCCCCGGGGCTGGCTGGCCCCACTGTCAAGGGGCGCACCGGATAGTCTGGTACACACCGGACAGTCCGGTGCCCCTAAGACAGAAACCCTAACTTATTTTTCATTCTATTTTTTGAAACTGTTTTCGTTCTAACTCGTGAGTGTGTTATAGAGTGACACCTAGCACTAGATGTGAGTGTGAATATGCACCCCAACACTACACTAGAATTCTCTTGGTCAAACTACTCATCCACAACCCCTCTTTATAGTATGGCTAAAATAAAATAGAAGACCTAACTCTATACCAAGTGTTAGCAACTCCTTTGAGACTCAGAATATGAAGACCTTCATCTTTTGATTCGTTGTTTTAGTCGCCGCTTCAGGTTCTCATCTCAGGGATTGTTTTCACCATTGTAGTACAACTCCTGTAATGCGACCTAACTTACCATTTGCTCTGCAAAACACATGTTAGTCACATATAATATTATGTTGTCATTAATCACTAAAACTGACCAGGGGTCTAGATGCTTTCAATCTCCCCCTTTTTGGTAATTGATGACAACCCTACAAGAGTGTGAGAGTAGTTTGTTTGTTTTTCTGTTAATAGAGAAGATGGTTAGTTATACACAATAATTTTGATAGAAAGAGGCGTGTAAAAGAGTAGTAAGTATAGGCGCATACACGACGTAAGTTTCTTGTTCATATATAAATGAAATGAAATCCATGAACAAGAACTGAATGACTAGTGATAACATCGTAGCTAAAAACACAATACACACACAGTCAATAATAAACATCGAGAGCATATCATAGAGTTTGTGAGTTAAGCGTCATACAAAAGTGGAGCTAGTACAAAGAGTATCAAGCAAATATATTACATCAAAATATCAAAAGACACCCTCAACTAACTCCCTAACTCCCCCTAGCTCTCACAACTCTCATATCTCTCCCCCTTTGGCGGCAAGCACCAAAAGGGTTACCCGAACCTACACACCAGAAGAGGAAGGAGGAGGCGAGGGCGCATCCGATCGCGGTCGAGGCGGAAGCACAAACGCAAGCTGAGGATCGGAGTCAGTCTCGGATCCAGGATCTGCAGTAGAAGCTAGAGCTGGTACTGACTCGGACAAAGGCTGCGATGCAGGATCCGCTGGAGCTGGTGCAGTCATGGACACTGCCACAGCAGCAGTGGTAACAGCAGGTGTTGGTGGCACTGGCAGTTGAGTGCTGATGGTTCCGACGACTGGTGACGAGAAGTCCAAAGTGACCGGCCGGAGCAGAGAAGGAGAAGGACCAACCGAGGGAAGTGTGGGTCTTGCCTGAAGTGCTGGTACGATAGCTGCACGAAGAGCTGGAGGAGGGGCAGACTGGACTGGTGGGAGCTAAACACCGGTGTGCTAAAGGATATGTGTCATAAACGCCCGATGCTTGGCCCTGTCTGCCAAGAGATGCTGCTGAAGAGTGTCCTGACGGTCCTGAATAGTCTAAAACATAGAGAGCATCCATTCGGACATCTGCTAATGGATGGCTGCCTATCGAGCCTACTCTACTGCCAAATGAGCCTACTGCTGCGTCAGTGACTGAAGAATCATGGCCAAAGCAGGGTCAATAGCTGGAGGAGTAGCACTGGAACTACCTGCCTCGTGATCATGTGAGCGAGGTGGCACAGGAGGCGGTGGTGGGATCCCAAGGCCCTCATCATCATCTAAAGAAGTGTCAGCATCGGCACCTGGGTCTCGAACTGTATGAAGGTCTCATTGTCAGCCCAAACATCTCATACTAGATCGGGCACAGGGACTAGGTCCTCAGAGGCTAGATGATAGGAACCAAACTGGAGGCGAGAGGCCTCGAGGGTGCCCTGGAACTGAAGAGGCCTGATCAGCTGCGCAAACATGTGACAGAGATAATGAGCATACGACAGCTAATGACGAGCACGGAGACCATCCAATATTGTATCCCCGATCTCACAAATAAGGAATTCAACCACGTCGAACTCTGAGTATGAGATCAAGGCACCAAGTAGCCATAGCTGAATATGAGTAGTGGCCTCTCTCTATCCCATCCTGGGTAGTAGTGTCCGTCTCATCAGCTCATATAAGAACTTTGATGCAGTAGTGAAGTCAGTAGGAGATCGTCGCGACCCATCTGTGAAAGGAGGTCCGAATAGGGCTGCGACGTGAGCTGTAGCAGGTGCAACTCCGCCGTGAGGGCAACGAGGAGGATTCGAGTTGTCGTAGTACCGACTGTGGAGCCTAGTCGACGACTCTAGAAATCCAAAGAGCTGGCGAATCTGGCTGGCATGCAAAGTGGCATCTTCTCTCTCGAAATAGAAACGCATCCACTGGCGGTCAAGGTCAATCCACACTATAGCATAGAACACTCTGACCCACTCCTCAACATACCTGCCACTCGCGGTCAACAGTGAAAGCAGTCCTGTCTGATAGGTGAGATGACCCTCTGAATCGGCACCGGCGGCTAGCAGAAAAGCAGATAAATCCAAAAGCTGGTGCGCTCGCAAGGCAATCTGAGCTGTCAGTTGTGCCTGAAAGAAGGACTCCTGAGTCCTGGTACTGAAGAGAGGCACAGCCGCAGGGTCCCTCTGAGCTGGCAACCATGACTCCATGGGTACGTGTCTGAACTGACGTACCCGGGTTGCAATGGCACGTTGAAGGTCAAGCAGACGGGGATCAGGAGCTATTGGTCGCACCTCAGTCTCGTCATGCTCCCTGAAGCGAGGTGGTGAAATAGGCTGAGCGGAAATGGGAGCGAGAGGGGGAACAGTGGAAGCTAGAGTGGTGGAGGTGGTGGGTATAGAGGAAGTGGTGGATGGCTCTGGAGCAACTGGAGCTGGTGAAGTGGGAGGTGGAGTAGACACAGTGGCGGAAGGTGCGGAGGGATCAGTGGAGCGAGGCCGAGATGCGAGGCGAAGAACTCTGTAGGCTATCTGATCAGAAGAGATCTGCAACTGTCCTCCCTGCTCAGCCTGCTCTACTGCTGCTGTCGCTGCAAGTGCTGCAGGAGCGGCTCTTTCCATGCGGCACTTCTTCTTGCCCTCATGCTGCTCAAGATAAACCGTCTTCCCCTTGACCTGCCTGAAGGGGCGAGGAGGGTCCTCGTTGTCTCCTCCCCCTGACGATGAGACATTTTTTGTCTCCACCATCATGACCTGAGTGCTGGAAATCTCACGAGAGAAAGAGAAGATCCAGGCAGTATAGGTGATGGGCACATGGGCTGGCGAGATCACAGGGGAAGGAGAGAGAGGAGCTGAGCACAGGCTGAGGCTGGCCTCCGGTGATCGTCGCCGATGGAGGAGAATCGCCAGGAGGGGATCAGAGACAGAGACAGAGGTCTCTACAAGAAGAAATGAGCCCTGGCAGCATGCTCATGCAGGGAAAAGAATTTTTAAAAACCGATTTTGGGCACACCGGACAGTCTACAGTGCATGTCCGGTGCACACTAGACAGCGCACAGTAGTTGTCCGGTGAACCGCCGGACAGGGCAGCACAAAAGGGGTTCTGCGCATGCCCAGCCTATGCACCAGATATTGCACAGTGTAATGTACGGTGAGCCCAGACAGAGGGAATTTTGACATTTTCTAGGAAATTTTGAACCAAACCAAATCCCAACATATAAGCACACAAAAGAACACCTATTGGGACAGGTATTGGTACCCTCACATATTCTCTCATATTTTTCAAAATATTTTGTCATAGGCTAGATAGTTTTTAGAGAAAATAGGCAAATGGTGAGATTTGCATTTTGGCTTTGCACTAGAGGTTTCATGAACTAATTAAGTTTTGAATACTCCCCCTAAGGGCTAGTTTGGAAACTCAAATCCCCATCGGGATTGAAGGGGGTTGAAGATGAAATTAGTTCATTTCCACCCCAATCCCCTCCAATCCCGAAGGGGATTTGATGTTCCCAAAGTAGCCCTAAGTGCAGTGCCACATGCATATCTCAAGAACCAACAATTGCATAGTGAATGAAATTTTAAGTACCAAAAGGCTTAAATGCTAAGACTTGTCAAGTTTGAGCCTGAGTTAAGCTTTTTCACTAGGTTAGATAAGCCCGAGATGCAGTACAAGAAATTTAAATATGCAATGCATGCTTGACATCACCATTTTGAGATTAAATAAAATTTCTGAGATCAAGAATATTTAGCTCATTTCTCAACATACAAAAGCGGGTTTTATCTAGAGGCTTTGCGTAACGCCTCGAATTTGAGAGGTAAAATTTTCTTTCTCCAACACTCACCAAATTCTGGCGTTACCTTTCCTTTTTCCATTTTCTTCTCACTACGCCTTGTTCTTTCTCAAAGTTCTAGCGAGAGTTAACTCGAAATCGGGTAAAAGTAAACCATGGAAATGTTTCCTTTAGTTGTTGCATCATGCTGGATCACGCATTTTTTGTGTGTGTTTGCTTGGCTTTTGTGAAGCAAGCATTTAGTAAGAAACTAGATTTAAAACGGAAAATAGGAAAATAGGAAAAAAGGAAAAACTCAACTTCCCTTCTTCCCCCCCCCCACCGTCGGCCTAGCCTGGCGCGCGACCCAGCCGCGGCCTACCCCCCCCCCCCCTCTCCCCTTCCCCGCGCGACCCAGCCGCTCTCTCCCCCGCATGGCCCACGAACACCCCCCTCGGCCCACCTGGCCAGTGCCCCGCGCGGCCCAACTGCCCCCCTCAACAAATCGCCTGCGCGCGTGCGCGTGTGAGCAGTTGCCCATCCGCCACCGTCGTCTGGTGGTGCCCACCTATAAGCCCCCACCCAAAAATCGCCCCCTGTTCATCTCCCCTATCGCCCCGACGCATGTTCTCTCTCCCCCTGCGTGGTTCTCCTCTCTCTCTCCTCCACATCGCCCTCAGCCGCCTCGGAGCCGTCCGCCCACGTCATCTCCGTCACCGTTGTGAGCCCCCTCTCCTTCCTCCCCTTCTATCCCTCTTCCTCGGCATAGTGCGCGCGGCGCGGCTTGGCCCCCGACGCGATCCGTCGTGCCCGGAGCGGCCCGCGGCCATGGCTCCCGCGGCACAGCTCGTCGTGCCCGGCGCGGTGCGAGGCGCGCGGCCCCCTCGCCCGGAAGTGGCGCCCCCGCATGGTGTGCGGTGCCCGGTGCGTGGCCCTTGCATGCGGCGCGGTCCCCCTAGCGCCCCCTGGTCCGGCCATGGCCTGGCCGGCGCTCCGGCGCGGCTCGACCCACCCGCTGGGCGCGTCCGTGGCGCGTGGGACTGCGGCTCCGCCCCGGCGCATCCTGGCGTGCTCGCAGCGCGGACTGACGCGTTGCCTGGCTCGCGGCCAGCGCCCCCGGCGCGGCATGGCGCGTGGCCTGCGCAGCTAGCTCGCCTGCGGCGCGCGCGGCTAGCCCGCTGCGGACTGCGTGGCCGGCTATGCCCGCGGCGGCCTACGTGGCCAGCGCGACCCTAGCATGGCCACCCGACATGACCCCCCCCCCCCCCCCCCCCCGCACTGCTGGCGTTCGGCGCGACAGTTTGTGTCCTTCGCGTGGCTCACCCCTAGCGCGACAGCCCCTCGCACGCGTCATCGCATGCGCTGCGCATCTCGTGTTAGTATGTCGTGCGCCTTGTCACGTGGCAAGGAATTGCTTCACTTAGAATCGCTCACGCTAATTAATTTACGTAGTTAAATAACGACTAACCGAGTAGTGAGCCAATCAAAACCAAGTGTAACTCTATTAGTGCATGTGATTAATGCCTGTTAGTATGGCTAGGTGGAATTAGATGTTATAATGATTAATCGCAAAGCCTGCACGTAATATTCCTCGACTATAGCTTTAGTCGTTGCGATTCCTTTTTCTCTCTCTCGTAATTACAAATGCAAATTATATGTCATGTGCATGTTCAATTGATCTGCTCTCTTGTATGGTGTACTGTTTATTTCCTAATTCAAGGATATGGATGTATGTTTGCACTCGCATAGATAACGGTCTGGTTGCGAAGTCCGAAGAGATCACAGGAGAAGACCCTGAGCAGCAGCTGGTTGGTGGAGGCAAGTGTCCCTTGACCCATCTATGTCCTATACATTTTATAATTCACTTTCTGCATTTACACAATTTATACCTAAGGATTGACTAGCTTTTGTTTATCATGTCCTTGCTTACCTATTTGGGTTGGTTTATTTTGGTTTAGCTTTATGCTAGTGCTTCACATTAATCAATGAACATGATGAGATTATCTATGATACGTTGTTTTCCCTTTTGATTATGATGATATACTTGTGGCATTTAAGGGGACTCGAGCGGTTTCTCGAATTCCCCTCCATAAGGACCTGTTCGTTGGATGACCGCCCGGGAAAACAGTGCAACCATGAGGGTGGAATGAGACGCCCTTAGCTTAATAATTAGAGGAACTAGGGTGTAGTTCGCTTCGCCGTCGTGTCGTTAATGGGGCTCGGTGTATGCGGCTCGCTCTGCCAGGGTTGGTTTGCCCCTTGGGGAGGAGTGCGGTACATTTAGGAAACCTAAGGGGCGGCTACAGCCTCGGAGAATCTTTGTAAAGGCTTCGTAGTGATACACTGCCAGGCCACCTTGGTAGTGGTCAATGGCGAGTAGCTCTCTCCGGGCAGAAAGGGAATCAGGACTTGTGGGTAAAGTGCGCAACCTTTGCAGAGTGTTATGAAACTGATATATCACTCATGCTCACGGTTATGGGCGGCCAAGGGAGCTCCATTGATTAGAGATACTTGATCATAAATGTTGGTTTACAGGTGGTGATGAGGATGATGGTTTTGGTTATGACTATGGTAATGGTAAGTGGTATTCTTTCTGTTTGGAAAGGGTACTTTTGGGTTAACAACTTGGGTTAATGCTAAAACCTTGCTCTCTACTAGTAAATAATAACCTGACCAACTAAAAGCAACTGCTTGACTTAACCCCACATAAAGCTAGTCCACTACAGCCAAACGGGACAATTGCTAAGTATGTTAATGTGTACTCACCCTTGCTTTACACACCAAACCCCCCCAGGTTGTCCACGTTGCAACCACTGCTCAGGAGAAGATGAAGCTGTGGAGGAAGACTTCTAGGAATTCCAAGAGTACGACGAGTTTTAGGCGTGGGTTAGCGGCAAACCCCCAGTCGACTGCCTGTGAAGGCCGCGTGTATCTACGTTTCGTTTTCTCACTTTGATTATTGTTAAAGACTACGTGGATGTATCAGACATCTTGATGTAATCGACTATTACTACCTTTTATGTTATTATTTGAGCACTATGTGATGATGTCCAGTTATGTAACTGTTGTGTACGTGAATTGATGATCCTGACACGTACATGGTTCGCATCTGGTTTACCTTCTAAAACCAGGTGTGACATAAGTGGTATCGAAGCTGTGCTGACTGTAGGACCGCTAACCTAGAGTAGAATGGTCGTTCTAAGGACTATAGACCTCTATTACTACCTTGACTTTGGCATCTCTTCAAAAGTTAGTCACATCGACCATATTTATGTTTTATTATATATATTATACCTTGTTGAAAATTTTGTTTATTCTAATTCCTAATTTTTTATGGTTTACTTGCTGGTCATATTAGCTCTGTTCTCACTCTTATGCTTATGGTGTCTTTTGTAGATGGCTCGTCTTAGACACACCACACGGAAGTCCATCATACCCTTCTTGCCTTCTCGTCTCGCTGAGCGTCCGCTTCGCCGTCCGGTGACTGGTCAGTCTAGCCATTTGGAGAGATTGCACCACCGCCTGCACGAGGAGCAGGAGCGTCGACAATAGGAGCTGGAGCAGCAGGGCTCTTCTTCCTCGCCTCAACAGGATGTGGAGTTTGTGAGGAGCTGCTCCCCTGTGCTCCCGCTGTAGGCGCCCCCTGCACCACCACTGAGCGCCCCAGCCACTAGAGTAGCTGTCGGAGGAGACCCTAACGATGAAGGTGGCGACAACAACTCGAGCTACAGCACCGACCTTTCAGCCGAGCAGGAACCGGAGGGATGGGTTGCTCGACCCATCACTCATGATGCGCTCGCGGGTGTCACTTCCACGATGCGCTCGACACCCTGCTGTGCCAGGCACTCGATCGGCACACTTGGTCCATCGAGTATCGCTGTGTTGTCTTCCAGCACAGTTGTGGGGTTTACCCGGACAACTGGGAGGTGAATTGCTTGGTGCGCCGTCCGGAGAACAGTCTTCGGGGTGCGGAGGTTTGCTCAGAGCACTACTCTATCTCTAAGCGGGACTCAGCTGAGGCGACCATGCAAGATGCCGCACTGCATGCGTTTTCGCACTACTGCTCAGTGCTCGGCGGGATAGCCGATGGTCTCAACCAGAGGTATTACCCCTACCATCCATCTGGCAGCACAGGAGGCGTGGTTGTCTCACATGTTGGTGAGGACAATCCTAGGTTGAGAGCACAGTCAACCTAGCCATCGTGCTAAACACGGAGCTGGACCATGCTTTAGATGAGCTGAGTAGGCCTCGTGCTAAGATCGCCCAGTTGCTGGCTGAGCGCGTGGAGCATCGTCACCTGGAGGATGGCTCCCCCGCTCTCGTCGGGACTCAACACCCGTATCGCTCACCGCAGCGTGGACACCATGCCTACAGCAACCCTGACTACAGGACCAGGATAAATTTAGAACCATAGATCGTCAGTGTTGGGTCTTGTAATAAATGTTTAAAATAGAAGTCTTAGTCTCAGTCTTACTCTAAGTTAGTCTTTTTTAGACAGGGTAGTTTGCTTATCCTATGTTTTTATGTTTATCGTGATGAACTATGATGGATTTGGATCTTTGTAATGACTGTCACCAAAGTGTCGGTACCCCCTGCACTTTGGTTTACCTGTTAAATGTTAATGAAATTAGTTATCTAAGTGGGAAACCTTTTTATTCCACTTTCCTCTTTATATGAGAAGCTGTGTTGGCCTGTGTTGGGAATCAGTGAAGATGCTCATCTGTTCAATGTTGTGGGAGAATTATGTACTCTTTTCTTATGCTGCAAGATTTGCAAGATCAGTTTTGGTATGTGATTGCATTCCGCAGATGTCAGACAACGGGCGCAGAGGAGGAAGGCGTGCTCAGCAAGAGCAGCAAGCACCGCAAGATGAGGCACCTCAGGAGCAGCTGCCACCGTCGCCCCCAATGACGATAGAGCAGATGTTCCTAATACAGACTCAGGCAGTCCAAGCCATTGGTCAGACCCTGGCTGCCATGCAGCAAGTGCAGCAACAATAGCCCCCACCTCAGATGCCTCAGATGCCTATAGACAAGCGTGCTGAATTCATGAGAGGTCATCCCCCAGTGTTCGCTCACTCTGTTGACCCTATGGATGCTGAAGATTGGTTGCGCATCATGGAGTGGGAGTTGCACACCGCTCAGTGTGACGATAGAGAGAAAGTGTTGTATGGTCCCCGTTTGTTGAGAGGAGCAGCTCAATCTTGGTGGGAGTCCTACCTCGCCACCCATGCCAACCTCGACACTATCACATGGGAGGAATTCAGAGATAATTTTTGTTAGTATCATGTTCTAGTAGGTCTGATGACAGTGAAGAAAGAGGAATTCCTGGCGCTCAAGCAAGGGACCATGTCAGTCAGTGAGTACCGAGACAGGTTTCTGCAGCTGTCCCGCTATGCTTTTGAGGATGTCAACACAGACGCTAAGAGGCAGTATCGTTTCTTGAGAGGCTTAGTTGATCCTCTACATTACCAGCTGATGAATCATACCTTCCCCACATTTCAGCACCTGATTGATAGAGCCATCATGACAGAGAGGAAGCGCAAGGAGATGTAGGATCGCAAGCGCAAGATTGGTGGGTCTCAGCCTTGAAGCAGCAATTGCCCTCGTTTTTGAGGCAACCCGCCTCAGCAGTTTAGACAGAGTCAGCGCCCACCTCAACAGCAATTTCAGAAACAGTACCCTCATTATCAGCAGCAGAATCACCAGAACAATCAGTCAGGGGGAAGTCAGTTCTAGAGGCAGAATCAGTAGGCACCTCGTCTTCCTGCCCCAACAACCCAATAGAACAGTCAAGCAGCCCCAATTCAAGGCAGAGGCAGAGCATGTTTCCACTGTGGAGAGCAAGTCCATTAGGTGATGCATTGTCCAAAGAAGGCAGCTCAGCAGCAATCAGGCCCTAGTGCCCTAGTGAAGCAGAATGTATCTCAGCCAGGAGCAGGCAACCGCGTCCAGTCGCACTACAACCATGGGAGACTGAACCATTTGGAGGCTGAAGCGGTTCAGGAGACACCGGTCATGATAGTAGGTATGTTTCCAGTCAATTCTCATATTGCAGAAGTATTATTTGATACTGGAGCAACGCATTCTTTTATTACTGCATCATGGGTAGAAGCACATAATCTTCCAATAACTACCATGTCAACACCCATTCAAATTGATTCAGCCGATGGTAAAGTTCGAGCTGATAGTGTTTGCTTGAATGTAAGTGTGGAAATAAGAGGGATAGAGTTTCCCGCTAACCTCATAGTAATGGGTACTCAGGGAATAGATGTTATCCTAGGGATAAATTGGCTAGATAAGTACCGAGCAGTTATCAGCTGTGATAAGAGGACAATTAAGTTGATGTCCCCACTAGGAGAGGAAGTGGTGACCGAGTTAGTCCCGCCCGAGCCAAGGAAAGGGAGTTGTCATCAGATGGCTATTGATAGCAGTGAGGCAGATCCACTCGAGATTATCAAGGTGGTGTCAGAATTTCCGACGTGTTCCTGAAGGACTTACCAGGTATGCCACCTGAGTGAAAAGTTGAGTTTGCCATAGAGCTTCTTCCTGGAACCACCCCCATCTTTAAAAGAGCCTACAGAGTATCTGGACTAGAGTTGGTTGAACTCAAGAAGGAAATAGATGAGCTGTCAGAGAAAGGTTACATCAGACCAAGCACCTCACCTTGGGTCGCCCCTGTCCTATTCGTGGAAAAGAAAGATGGCACTAGGAGGATGTGCATCGATTATCGAGCTCTGGATGAGATCACGATCAAGAACAAGTACCCCTTACCCAGAATAGAAGATCTATTCGACCAGCTGAGAGGAGCCAGCGTGTTTTCAAAGATAGACCTGAGATCAGGTTATCACCAGCTCAGGGTTCGACCCTCAGACATTCCGAAGACGACATTCGTTACTAAGTATGGGTTGTATGAGTTCACTGTTATGTCTTTTGGCCTAACAAATGCACCAGCCTTCTTCATGAATCTGATGAACAGTGTATTCATGGATTATCTCGACAAGTTTGTGGTGGTGTTCATTGATGACATTCTTATATATTCTCAAAGTGAAGAGGAGCATGCAGATCATTTGAAGATGGTATTGCAGAGATTGCGAGAGCACCAGCTATATGCAAAGTTGAGCAAGTGCGAGTTCTGGATTGATGAAGTCATGTTCTTGGGTCACATAATAAACAAAGATGGATTGGCTGTGGATCCGATGAAAGTGGCAGATATTCTGAACTGGAAAGCGCCAACAGATGCTCGAGGAATCAAGAGCTTCATTGGAATGGCCGGATATTATCGGCGATTCATTGAAGGGTTTTCAAAGATTGCGAAACCAATGACAGCTTTGCTAGGCAACAAAGTTGAGTTCAAGTGGACCCGGAAATGTCAAGAAGCCTTTGAAGCGTTGAAAGAGAAGTTGACTACAGCGTCTGTCTTAGTCTTGCCTGATGTGCACAATCCATTCTCAGTATATTGCGACGCTTGTTACACTGGCTTAGGATGCGTATTGATGCAAGAGGTAAGAGTTGTGGCTTACTCGTCCCGACAGCTGAAGTTTCATGAGAAGAATTACCCAATCCATGACCTAGAGTTGGCAGCAGTGGTTCATGCACTGAAGACATGGAGGCACTATCTGTACGGACATAAGTGTGATGTCTACATAGACCACAAGAGTCTGAAGCACATATTCACTCAGTCAGAGCTAAATATGAGACAACGAAGATGGTTGGAGTTGATTAAAGACTATGAATTGGAAATTCACTACCATCCAGGCAAAGCGAACATGGTAGCAGATGCCCTAAGCAAGAAAAGTCAAGTCAATATGATGGTCTCCCGTCCAATGCCTTATGAGTTGGCCAAAGAGTTTGACAGATTGAGCCTCGGATTTCTGAACAACATGCGAGGAGTAACAGTTGAGTTAGAACCCACCTTAGAGAGGGAAATCAAAGAGGCATAGAAGAATGATGAGAAGATCAATGAAATCCGGCAACTGATTCTATAAGGAAGAGGCAAAGACTTTCGGGAGGATGCAGATGGTGTGGTATGGTTCAAGGACCGTTTGTGCGTTCCCAATGTCCAGTCCATTCGGGAGTTTCTCAAGGAAGCCCATGAGACAGCTTATTCCATACACCCTGGAAGTGAGAAGATGTGTCAGGATCTGAAGAAGTTCTGGTGGTACGGGATGAAGAGGGAAATCGCAAAGCATGTGGCTATGTGTGATAGTTGTCGACGTATCAAGGCAGAGCATCAGAAGCCAGCTAGGCTGTTGCAGCCGTTGTGAATTCCTTAGTTGAAATGGGATGAGATCAGGATGGACTTCATAGTCGGATTGCCTCACACTCGAGCCGGCTACGATTCCATTTGGGTAGTGGTGGACCGCTTAACCAAGTCAGCCCACTTCATACCTGTCAAGACTAGCTACAGCAGTGCAGTATTGGCGGAGCTATACATGTCCCGAATTGTTTGTCTTCATGGTGTGCCAAAGAAGATAGTGTCAGACAGAGGAACGCAGTTCACCTCTCATTTCTAGCAGCAAATGCATGAAGCCTTGGGTACACATCTGAATTTCAGTTCATCTTATCATCCGCAGACAGATGGCCAGACTGAAACAACCAATCAAATCATTGAAGACATGTTGAGAGCATGTGCGTTGCAAGATCAGTCCGGATGGGACAAGAGGATACCTTATGCAGAGTTCTCCTATAACAACAGTTACCAGGCCAGGTTGAAGATGTCACCATTTCAGGCGCTTTATGGAAGGAGTGGTAGAACTTCGTTGCAATGGGATCAAGCTGGAGAAAAGCAAGTGTTTGGGCCATACATTTTGCTCGAAGCTGAAGAGAACATCAAGATGGTTCGGGAGAACCTCAAGATAGCACAATCAAGGTAGCGAAGCTATGTATACACAAGAAGGAGAGAGTTGAGTTTCGAAGTTGGGGATTTTGTCTACCTGAAAGTATCGCCTATCAGAGGAGTCAGAAGGTTCGGAGTCAAGGGCAAGCTAGCCCCCCAATATATTGGCCCGTATCAGATTCTCGTGAAGCATGGAGAAGTGGCCTACCAGCTCAGTTTGCCAGAAAATTTGTCTGCCGCGCATGATGTCTTTCATGTGTCTCATTTAAAGAAATGTCTGCGTGTGCCAGAAGAGCAGTTGCCAGTGGAGGGTCTCAAAGTCCAAGAAGACTTGACCTATATCGAGAAGCCAACGCAAATTCTTGAGACTGCAGACAGAGTCACCCGGAGGAAAACTATCAGAATGTGCAAAGTTAGATGGGGTCACCACTCCGAAGAAGAAGCAACTTGGGAGCGTGAAGATGATCTGATGGCTAGATATCCCAAACTCTTTGCTAGCCAACCTTGAATCTCGAGGGCGAGATTCTTTTAAGGGGGATAGGTTTGTAACGCCCCGAATTTGAGAGGTAAAATTTTCTTTCTCCAGCACTCACCAAATTCGGGCGTTACCTTTCCTTTTTTCCATTTTCTTCTCACTACGCCTTGTTCTTTCTCAAAGTTCTAGCGAGAGTTAACTCAAAATCGGGTAAAAGTAAACCCTGGAAATGTTTCCTTTGGTTGTTGCATCATGCTGGATCATGCATTTTTTGTGTGTGTTTGCTTGGCTTTTGTGAAGCATGCATTTAGTAAGAAACTAGAGTTAAAACGGAAAAAAGGAAAAAAGGAAAAACTCAACTTCCCTTCTCCCCCCACTCGGCCCAGCCTGGCGCGCGGCCCAGCCACGGCCTGCCCACCCCCCTCTCCCCTTCCCCGTGCGGCCCAGCCGCTCTCTCCCCCGCACGGCCCACGAACCCACCCCCCTCGGCCCACCTAGTCAGTGCCCCGCGCGGCCCAGCCACCCCCCTCAACGGCTCGCTCGCGCCCACCGCGCGCGTGCGCGCGTGGGCAGTTGCCCAGTCGTCGCTGTCGCCTGGTGGGGCCCACCTGTAAGCCCCCCACCCAAAAACCGCACCCTGTTCATCTCCCCTATTGCCCGGACGCATGTTCCTCTCTCCCCGCTCGGTTCGCCTCTCTCTCCTCCACATCGCCCTCAGCCGCCTCAGAGCCGTCGCCCGTGCCATCTCTGTCCCTGTGATGAGCCCCCTCTCCTTCCTCCCCTTCTATCCCTCTTCCCTGGCGTAGTGCGCATGGCACGGCTAAGCCCCTGGCGCGGTCCGTCATGCCTGGAGCGGCCCGCAGCCATGGCGCCCGTGGCACGCGACCTTGCACGCAGCGCGACTCGTTGTGCCCGGCACGGTGCGAGGCGCGCGGCCTAGCGCGCGGAACGGCCCCCTCATGCTCCCCTGGCGTGGTCGTAGCGCCCCCGCATGGCGTGCGGTGCACGGCGCGTGGCCCTGGCATGCGGCGCAGTCCCCTCGCGCCCTCTGGTCCGGCCATGGCCTGGCTGGCGCTCCGATGCAGCTCAGCTCGCCCGCTAGGCGTGTCCGTGGCGCATGGGCCCACGGCGCGCGGCTCGGCGCGTTGCCTGGCGCGCGGCCACCGCCCCTGGCGCGGCCTGGCTCACGGCCAACACCTCCGACGCGACGTGGCGCGTGGCCTGCGCAGCTAGCTCGCCTGCGGCGCACACGCGGCTAGCACGTCCCTGGCTCGCACGCGACGGTCTGCTCGCCTCTGGCGGACTGCGTGACCGGCTCTACCCGCGGCTTGCCCGGCGCTGCAACCTACATGGCGCGGCCAGCGCAACCCTGGCATGGCAACCCGACATGACCCCCCCCCCCTCGCGCGCTGCTGGCGTTCGACGTGGTTGTTCGTGGCCTTCACGTGGCTCGCCCCCAGCGCTACAGCCCCTGGCGCGCGTCATCGCATGTGCTGCGCATCTCGTGTTACTATGTCTCACGCCTTGTCGCGTGGCAAGGAATTGCTTTACTTAGAATCGCTCACGCTAATTAATTTACATAGTTAAATAACGACTAACCGAGTAGTGAGCCAATCAAAACCAAGTGTAACTCTATTAGTGCATGTGATTAATATCTATTAGTATGGCTAGGTGGAAATAGATGTTATAATGATTAATCGCAAAGCCTGCACGTAATATTCCTCGACTATAGCTTTAGCCATTGCGATTCATTTTTCTCTCTCTCTCGTAATTACAAATGCAAACTATATGTCATGTGCATGTTCAATTGATCTGCTCTCTTGTATGGTGTATTGTTTATTTCCTAATTCAAGGATATGGATGTATGTTTGCACTTGCATAGATAACGGTCTAGTTGCGGAGTCCGAAGAGATCGCAGGAGAAGACCCTGAGCAACAGCTGGTTGGTGGAGGCAAGTGTCCCTTGACCCATCTATGTCCTATACATTTTATAATTCACTTTCCGCATTTACACAATTTATACCTAAGGATTGACTAGCTTTTGTTTATCATGTCCTTGCTTACCTATTTGGGTTGGTTTATTTTGGTTTAGCTTCATGCTAGTGCTTCACATTAATCAATGAACATGATGAGATTATCTATGATACGTTGTTTTCCCTTTTGATTATGATGATATACTTGTGGCATTTAAGGGGACTCAAGCGGTTTCTCGAGTGCCCCTCCGTAAGGACCTGTTCGTTAGATGACCGCCCAGGAAAACAATGCAACCATGAGGGTGGAATGGGACGCCTTTAGCTTAATAATTAGAGGAACTAGGGTGTAGTTCGCTTTGCCATCGTGCCGTTAATGGGGCTCGGTGTATGCGGCTCACTCTGCCAAGGTTGGTTTGCCCCTTGGGATGGAGTGCGGTACATTTAGGAAACCTAACGGGCGGCTACAGCCTCAGGGAATTTTTGTAAAGGCTTCGTAGTGATACCCTGCTAGGCCACCTAGGTAGTGGTCAATGGCGAGTAGCTCTCTCCAGGCAGAAAGGGAATCATGACTTGTGGGTAAAGTGCGCAATCTCTGCAGAGTGTTATGAAACTGATATATCAGTTGTGCTCACGGTTATAAGCGGCCAAGGGAGCTCCATTGATTAGAGATACTTGATCAGAAATGGTTGGTTTACAGGTGTTGATGAGGATGATGGTTTTGGTTATGACTATGGTAATGGTAAGTGGTATTCTTTCCGTTTGGAAAGGGTATTTTTTGGTTAACAACTTGGGTTTATGCTAAAACTTGGCTCTCTACTAGTAAATAATAACCTGACCAACTAAAAGCAACTGCTTGACTTAGCCCCACATAAAGCTAGTCCACTACAGCCAAACGGGACAATTGTTGAGTATGTCTATGTGTACTCACCCTTGCTTTACACACCAAACCCCCCCCCAGGTTGTCCACGTTGCAACCACTGCTCAGGAGAAGATGAAGCCATGGAGGAAGACTTCCAGGAGTTCCAAGAGTACGACGAGTTTTAGGCGTGGGTTAGTGGCAAACCCCCAGTCGGCTGCCTGTGAAGGCCACGTGTATCTACGTTTCGTTTCCGCACTTTGATTATTGTTAAAGACTATGTGGATGTATCAGACATCATGATGTAATCGACTATTACTACTTTTTATGTTATTATTTGAGCATTGTGTGATGATGTCCAGTTATGTAACTGATGTGTATGTGAATTGCTGATCCTGGCACGTACATGGTTCACATTTGGTTTACCTTCTAAATCCGGGTGTGACACTTTGTGAAAATGTCCGCTAATTGATCTTCTGATCTCACTCCTAAAATTATATCTCCTTTAGCAACATGATCTCTAAGGAAGTGATGATGGATATCATTGTGCTTGGTGCGAGAGTGTTGTATAGGATTATTAGCAATTTTAACAGCACTCTCATTGTCACACAACAAAGGTACCTTTTCTAGAGCTATACCATAGTCTAGAAGAGTTTGTTTCATATAAAGAATTTGTGTGCAACAAGCACCTGCGGCAATGTATTCTGCTTCAGTGATTGACAAGGCAACACTATTTTGCTTCTTAGATGTCCATGAAACTAGTGATCTCCCAAGCAAGTGGCATCCTCCGGATGTACTTTTTCTATCAATTTTGCAACCGGCATAATCCTAATCGGCATAGCCAATTAAATCAAAAGTATCTCCTTTGGGATACCAAAGGCCAACGCTTGGGTGTGCTTAAGATACCTAAGAATTTTTTTAACAGCACGAACATGAGCTTTCTTAGAATTTGCTTGAAATCGAGCACACATACAAACGCTAAACATGATATCGGGCCTAGATGCGGTAAGATACAATAAACTACCAATCATTGAACGGTAGAGAGTTTGATCAACCAGGTTACCTCCCTCATCTAGGTCGAGATGTCCATTAGTCGGCATGGGTGTCGGGTTTGCACTTCTCCATATTGAATTTTTTCAACAAGTCTTTGGTATACTTCTCTTTTGAGAGGAAGTTCCCATCTTTCATTTGCTTGACTTGAAAGCCGAGGAAGTATGTTAGCTAACCAATCATTGACATCTCGAACTCCTTCGACATCAACTCACCAAATTCCTTGCAATGATAATCATTTGTCGAGCCAAAGATTATATCATCAACATAAACTTGACAAATGAAAATATCACCGATATGTTTCTTTGTGAATAAAGTTGTGTCGACGGTTCCGATCTTGAAGCCCTTTTCGATGAGGAAGTCGCGAAGACGCTCATACCAAGCCCTTGGAGCTTGCTTTAGCCCATATAGCTCCTTGGACAACCTGTGAGCATGATTAGGATATCTAGTGTCTTCAAACCCGGGTGGTTGCTCAACATATACAAGTTCATTTATGAAGCCATTTAAAAATGCACCTTTTACATCCATTTGATAAAGCTTTATGTCATAGCATGATGCATATTCAAGTAGGATACGGATAGCTTCAAGTCGAGCAACCGGTGCAAAGGTCTCTCCAAAATCTAAGCCTTCAACTTGAGAGAAGCCCTTTGCAACGAGTCTTGCTTGTTACGCACAATCACACCTTGATCATCTTGTTTGTTTTGGAACACCACATCATATGTTTCTTATACCACGCCAGTGGCATGATTGAATACTCGATATGCTTTGGAATTTGATGAATAACCAAGTAAGAAACCAATATCACAACGTCTTTGAAACTTCCCTAGGTGATGGCGTTTCTTGTAGATGTACCATTTGCATCCAAACACCCGAAAGAAGGAGACGTCTGGCTTTTTCCCATTTAGCAATTCATAGGGAGTCTTCTCAAGTAGCCGGTGAGGAAATAGTCTGTTTGATGTGTAGCATGCGGTGTTGACAACTTCAACCCAAAACCTCTCCCGTGTGTTATACTCATCAATCATTGTTCTTGTAAGAGTGACCAAGGTCATGTTCTTTCTTTCAACAACTCCATTTTGTTGAGATGTGTATGTTGCAGAAACTTCATGCTTGATCTCAATCTCATCACAATATTCATGAATGTTGGTGTTATCAAATTCTTTTCTGTTGTCACTTCTAATCTTCTTGATTTTGCAATCAAATTTATTTTGAGCCTTTTTGGCAAACTTCTTAAATATATATGCGACCTTAGACTTATCATGAAGAAAGAACACCCAAGTGTATCTTGAAAAGTCATCAACAATAACCAGACAATAGAGGTTGCCACCAGCACTAGCATAAGTTGTTGGTCCAAATAGATCCATATGAAGCAGTTCTAGTGGCCTTGATGTTGACATAAAAGCTTTTGTAGGATGTGTGTTAGCAACTTGCTTTCCAGCTTGACATGCACTACAAGGCTTATCATTTTCAAATAAAACATTCTTTAGTCCTCTAACCATGTCTTTCTTTAGTACTTTCTTGAGTGTGCTCATTCCAACATGTGCAAGCCTTCTATGCCAAAGTCATCCAAGTGATGCTTTAGTAAAGAGGCAAGTCCTTAAGTTTGCATCTTTAGAGATTAAATCCACTAAGTAGAGATTGATGTATCTAAATCCTTTGAATACCATTGACTCATCATCCATTTTTGATACAGCAACCTCCGTAGGAGTGAATAAGCATTGAAGGCCAAGATCACAAAGTTGACCTACTGATAGCAAGTTGAAGCTCAATGGTGCAACCAAGAGAACATTTGATATTGAAAGATCATTTGAGATAGCCACCTTGCCAAGCCCTTAAACTTTTCCCTTTGAATTATCCCCAAAAGTGATTTTGTCTTGTTCATCAATATTTTCATCAAGTGAGGTGAACATTCATGGGTTGCCAGTCATATGTTGAATGCATCCAATGTCAATAACCCAATGGCTCCCACCGGTCTTGTAGTTCACCTACATGAACAAATAAATCAATCTTCAATTTTGAGGGCCCTATTTTGCACAGGACCAGTAACTTTCTCAATCAAGGACTTTGCAACCCAAATTTGTCTAGGTCTACTCTTGCTTGGTGGACCTAGGAATGTAACTTTGACTTTTCCATTTGCTACTTTTCTTAGAACATAATGAGCATTGAAAGCAAATGGCCTTGAGTGCTTTGGCAAGGGAGTTGGTGGTTTGGCTTTGCAGTTGTGGGCAAAATGTCCTTCTTTTCCACACTCAAAGCATTTGATAGGCTTAGGAATATGTTTTGCCTTGTATTGACTTGTTGCTTTCTTTTGCACAAAAGAATTATATCCAATACCACTCTTGTTATATTTCATGACAGTGTTCATGAGCAACTCATATTGAAGGTATTGACCTTTGTTGAACTTTTGCACACTTGTGGCAAGATGTTCATTTTCATTCTTAAATTCTTGACCTTATTTCTAAGCCTTTCATTGTCCACTGCCAACTCATTGTTAATGACATTGCTTTCTATGGCAACATTTCCTCTAGTGGTTGCATCTGTCAAGTATTTCTTTAATTTCTGGTTCTCTAATGTCAAGACTTCAACTTTTTCAGCCAATTCATCATGAAGACTAGATTTGTCATCTTGGCTCAAATCATCACATGAGGTTGCTACATCAATCTTAACAGCAGGGTTAATAGCCTCATGTGTATTGCAAGATAAAAGCTCATTTGCAACAAGAAGATTATCATAGTCAATTTTAATTTTTGTATAATCTTACTTAACTTTGACAAGTCTATCTTTTAACTCCCTATTTGCTTCATTTAATTTGTCATACTTATCTTTGGCATCTTTTAGGGAGGATTTGAGCTCATTTGTAGTGGATGACATAGTTTTATTTTCTACTTTCATTTCATCACTAGCTTTTACAACTATGTCATACTTGGCAGTTAAAAATTCATTTTCATCCTTTACCTTATCACATTTAGCCTTTGACTTCCTAATGATTTGAGTATATGCTTTAAGTAAGTCATCTAATTCATCATAGGAAGGTGAAGCAAACTCATCATCACTATCACTACCATCAATAATATCATTCTCAATTTGTACCTTTCGTTCACCTTTAGCCATGAGGCATAGGTGAGAAGTGGATGAGGGTGATGGTGGTGGTGAAGAGAAGTCCCCAGCGATAGCGACAACTTTTTCATCTTTCTCTTCTTCACTTGAAGAAGATCCGCTTGAGGACTCAATGTCAGTGAGCCAGTCACCAACAATATATGCCTTTCCATTTTTCTTCTTATGGAATCTTTTGTGCTTCCCATCCTTTCTCTTGAAGATTTTTTTCCTTTTTCTCATCATCACTGTCATCATCTTTCTTGCCCTTGAACTTGTTCTTCTTGGGCTTGTTGCATTGATGAGCAAGATGACCGAGTTCTCCACAATTATAACATTCCATCTTAGAGATGGGCTTTCTTTTGCTGGAGAAGAACTTCTTTCTTGAGTCAAACTTGATGCATTCTCTATTGAGATTCTTCAACAGTTTGGTGGTCATTCTCACCATCAAAGCAATGTTAGCATCAAGATCATCATCACTTGAGGATTCCTCCTCAATTTGCACTTTAGCTTTCCCTTTCTTTTCTTGATTGGCTTTGAGAGCCAAGTCTTTTCCCTTGGAAGATGACCCATCCTTGTCATTTATGTGCATGTACATTTCATGAGCACTGATCTGTCCCAATATTTGTGTTGGAGTAGCAACTGAAAGATCCATCTGATGTAGCACTGTGACAATGTATTCATATTTGTCAATTGGGAGAACACTGAGAATCTTCCTCACAGCATCCGTTTGTGAAATTTAGGTGTGCCCCAAGCCATTGACTTCCTCTACAAGAATGTTAAGACGTGAGTACATATCATTTGCATTTTCATTTGCAAGCATCTCAAAAGAATTTAATTTTTTCATTGCAATGTGATATCTCTCCTCACGCTCACTTTTAGTCCCTTCATGTAGACCACAAATATCCATCCACAAATCATGAGCATTTCTATGATTTCTTACTCTATTAAAGACATCTTTGCAAAGGCCTCTAAAGAGAGTGTTTTTTGCCTTAGCATTCCACTTTTCATAAGTATACTCTTCTCCTACAAGATTTGTGAGATCTCATGGTTCGGGGAACCCTTAAGTGGCGGCTTTGTAGACACCAATGTCTATAGCCTCTAAGTAAGCTTCCATAGGAATTTTCCAATATGGAAAATCATCACCATCAAAAACGGGAGGAGGTCCATCCCCACTGGACATCGCTACTTAGCGGTTAAGCTAATCTAAGAGCAACAAGGTTCTGATACCAATTGAAAGGATCACGATGCCCAAGAGGGGGGTGAATTAGGCTTTTCTAAAAATCAACAACAATTAAACCCTAAGCAAGAGCCCATCTTCACCCAACTACTAGCAATAAGAGAATACTACTAGAAAGACAACAATACTAAGACATTACTTCAACTACTTGCTAAACAATTAAACAAGGTAAAATGCTTGAATTAAATGCTGAATGTAAAGCAAGGTTTAGTCCAATTTTTTGCTGAGGTATCGAAGAGTCGGCACTCTTCCCTAGTCCTCGTTGGAGCACCCACGCAAGGGTATCGCTCCCCCTTGGTCCTCGCAAGAAAAAGTACTCACTATGAGATGATCCTTTGCCACTCCGGCGCGGTGGATCCCTCACGGCCGCTTACAATCTCGAGCCGGGTCACCAACAAATCCTCCAAGGTGATCACCGTGCTCCAAATGCTACCAAGCCGTCTAGGTGATGCCGATCACCAAGAGTAACAAACCATAGACTTTCACTTGACTAAGAGAAGCCTAATGCATGCGGTGTGTGCTCTAAGTGGCTCTCACTTGCACTAATGAGGTCCTAATGCGGGATTAAGATTTTCTAATTACTTCACTATGCTCTGTGGTGCTTGCAATTCTCTAGCAATGTATGGTCATCAATGTGGGCAGCAAGACACTCAATATGGTAGGTGGAGGGGGTATAAATAGCCCCACTCAGCAAACTAGCCGTTATCAGGGTTTCTTCCGCATGGGCGCACCGGACAGTCCGGTGCGCCATCGGTGCGCCAACGATGCGCCACCGATGCGCCAACGATTGTCTCAACGGCTAGTTCTGACAGCTAGTCGTTGGTCTGATGGCACACCGGATAGTGAACAGTTCCTATCCGGTGCAAACCTGACAGTCCAGTGGCGGCTAAAATTCAACTTCACAACTCGTTGCCTTCGGTTTCCTCGGGGGCAGAGGCGCTGCCCCCGGGACTAGCTAGCCCCACTGTCAGGGGACGCACCGGACAGTCCAGTGCACACCGGACAGTCCGGTGCCCCTAAGACATAAACCCTAACTTCTTTTTCATTATATTTTTCGAATCTGTTTTCGTTCTAGCTCGTGAGTGTGTTATAGAGTGACTAAAAGGGAAATTGGGTTAACCATTTCCTATAACTAATTTTGGTGGTTGATAATCAATACAAACGCATGGACTAACTAGTTTGTTCTAGAATTCATGTATTACAGGTGCATAAGGTTCAACACAAACCAATAAAATATTCAAGTTAGGGACATAATTTAAAACGGAGCAAAGAACTTGAGTGTGCTGAGAATTGGCGCACCGGACTGTCCGGTGTGCCATCTGACAATGTCCGGTGCACCAGGACCGTACATATGTCAACCAGCCACTCTCGGGAATTCCAGGGCGCGCTCCACTATAATTCACCGGACTGTCTGGTGTGCCACCAGAGCAATGGCTATTTGCGCCAACGGTCGACTCTAATAAAAGGAATAATGCAGCACAATACCGCGCAGAAGTTAGAGCAGCGAAGTCAGAGGGGCACCGGACTATCCGGTGTGGCATCGAACTGTCCGGTGCCGCACGAAGACAAAGCCTCCAACGGTCAACCAGCTCCGAACCCTAACGGTTGGGTGACATGGCAGCGCACTGGACAAGGAACAGTGCCTGTCCGGTGCGCCCATCACCAGCAGCCTCCCCAACGGCTACCAAAGTGGTTGGGGGCTATAAATACCCCCCAACCACCACAACCTTTGGCATCCAAGTTTTTTAGAGATCACATTCAATACAGGAGCTAGTGCATTCACTCCAAGACACATTTCCAAAGATCAAATCCCCTCCAAGTCTAGAATTCATCTCAACCATTTAGTGACTTGAGAGAGAGTGTGTTCGTGTTCTTTTGCGCTCTTGTTTCTTGGATTGCCTTTCTTCCTTTCTCATTCTTGTTCTCAACTGACTTGTAATCAAAGCAAGAACACCTAAGTGTGTGGTGGTCCTTGCGGGGTCTTAGTGACCAGATTGATTAAGGAGAAGACTCACTCGGTCTAAGTGACCGTTTGAGAGAGGGAAAGGGTTAAAATAGACCCGGTCTTTGTGACCTCCTCAACGGGACTAGGTTCTTTGGAACCGAACCTCAGTAAAACAAATCACCGTGTTCACTCGCCTTGATTCTTGTTGATTTGTTTTCCCCTCTCTTTCGGACTTGAATTTAATTCTAATGGGAACCCCCGAATTTAGTGTGTGCTTAAGGTTATAAATTTCAGGTTTCGTCTATTCACCCCCGCCCCCTCTAGGCGACTTTCAATTGGTATCGGAACCAGTGCTTCATTAAGAGCCTAACCAACTCGAAGTGATGTCTAGAGATCACGCCAAGAGGGAGATCATGACCGGCGATAAGTCCACAAGCTCGAAGAGGACTCTCTCAAGGGAGTCCGGCAACATACACAAGGAGGAATCCTCTTCCTCCATAAAGTCGCATCGGAGAGATGACAAGAAGAAGAAGATGATGAAGAAAGTGGTCTACTACGAGACTGACTCTTCGTCACCCTCCACATCGAGCTCTAAGTCATCCACCGCTTCTAAGCGCCATGAGCGCAAGAAGTATAGTAAGATGCCCCTACGCTATCCTCATATTTCAAAGCGCGCTCCATTACTTTCCATACCCCTAGGCAAGCCACCATATTTTTATGGTGGAGATTATTGTATGTGGAGTGATAAAATGAGGCACCATCTAACCCCACTCCACAAAAGTATTTGGGATATTGTTGAGTATGGAGCGAAGGTACCTAAGGTGGGGGACAAAGACTATGACTCGGACGAGGCCGCCCAAATTAGGCACTTTAACTCCCAGGCCATGTCTATACTCCTCGCCTCTTTGTGTCGAGAGGAGTATAACAAGGTGCAAGGGTTAAAGAGTGCCAAAGAAATTTGGACGTCCTCAAAACCGCGCACGAAGGGGATGAGGTGACCAAGATCACCAAGCGCGAAACGATCGAGGGAGAACTCGGTTGATTCGTCCTCAACAAAGGGGAAAAGCCGCAAGCCATGTACAACCGGCTCAAGACAATGGTCAACCAAGTGCGCAACCTCGGGAGCACCAAATGGGATGACCATGAGATGGTCAAGGTTATTCTTAGATCCCTCGTATTTCGTAATCCTACTCAAGTTCAATTAATACGTGGGGATCCTAGATATAAACTAATGTCTCCCGAGGAAGTGATTGGCAAGTTTATGAGCTTTGAACTTATGATCAAAGACTCCAAACACATTGTCAACTTGGAGCAAGGCGCCACCTCCACACCCGAGGTACAACCCGTCGCATTCAAAGCGACGGAAGAAGAGAAGAAGGAGTCTACATCAAGTAGGATTCCAATCGACACCTCCAAGCTTGACAACGAGGAAATGGCGCTCATCATCAAGAGCTTCCGCCAAATCCTCAAACAAAGGAGGGGAAAGGACTACAAGTCCCGCTCTAAGAAGGTGTGCTACCGGTGTGGTAAGTCCGGTCACTTTATTGCTAAATGTCCAATATCTAGTGAAAGTGACAGGGACGAAGACAAGAAGGGGAAGAAGAAGGAGAAGAAGAGGTACTACAAGAAGAAGGGTGGCGATTCCCACATATGTCGGGAATGGGACTCGGACGAGAGCTCCACCGACTCCTCCTCTAACGAGGACGCCGCCAACATCGTCGTCAACAAGGGACTCATCTTCCCCAACGTCGGCCACAAGTGTCTCATGGCTAAGGATGGCAAGAAAAAGAAGGTACACTCTAGAGCCACCCCAAAATATACAACATCTAGTGATGAGGGTAGCTCTAGTGATAATGAAGATAATTTAATGTCTCTCTTTGCCAACCTTAGCATCACTGCCGGAATTTGACTCTTTGCCGAGTGTTTTTTGTCGAGTGCCACGCAAGAAACCCTCGGTAAAAGAAAACACTCGGCAAAGAAGCTCTTTGCCGAGTGTTTTATTTTTGACAGTCGACAAAGAATCACATTTTAAAGCAGTAAATTAATTCAAATGAAAACGTTTTCAACTACAAATTTGTATAACTCATCATGATATACAATTTATATATTGAACATTTCTTCATATGACAAAATAAAAAAATTGTTCATAAAACCTTTGTGCATATTGTTAGAACCATCATGTGAGATGAACAAATGACCAAACAACCAAAATAAACTTTGTAAATCTTGAGAAGTTATAGAAGTTTGTATTTGACAACCTTTTCATTTGAAGTAATATTGTCAACGAAAACTACGTCTGAATTTAAAAAAATTAAATTTTGAATTTTGAAAACGACCTCGAAAGAAAAAAATCACCAACATGAAAGTTGTAGGTATTGAAGAGTTATGAAACTTTGTAGTTGATAATGTTTTGGTTTGAAATCATCTTGTTATGCAAAACTATGTTTGAATTTTTAAATTTGAATTTTTCAAACTATCTCGGATGGAAAAACCACCAAAATAAAAGTTGTAGGTCTTGAAATGTAATGAAACTTTGTAATTGACAACTTTGTGATTTGAAATCATCTTATCATTGAAAAATTCGTGTGAAGTTTTCAAATTTAAAATTCAAACTTTGTAAACGGTCTCGAATGTAGAAACTATTAAAATAAAACTTGTAGATCTCAAAAAGTTATGCAACTTTATAGTTGGTCACATTTTCAAATGAACTCATTTAGTGCCTTCAATAATCAAATTACTCTCGGTTTGTTATAGTACATGGGGAATGAAAACGTAATATAGACATAATTAGTGTAGTAGTGTAGTGGTATAGGAGGGTATGCACGAGAGAGAGGTTGCGAGTTTGAATCTCACCATTCACAAAACCTATAACTTTGATTCAAAATAATAGTGAAAAATGATAGGGCAATAGGTAAGGTAATAGGGTAGGGTTGGAGAGTTGTTCCTATAATTTAAAAAATGTTTTGCTGTTTTTTTATTTTTTCGATTCTTAATTTGCCGAGTGTTTTTCTTTGCCGAGTGCTTTTCGGTAGGGTTGGAGAGTTGTTCCTATAATTTAAAAAAATGTTTTGCTGTTTTTTTTATTTTTTTGATTCTAATTTGCAGAGTGTTTTTCTTTGTTGAGTGCTTTTCGACACTCGGCAAAGTCTTTGCCGAGTGTCCGAAAAAAGTACTCGGCAAAGAACCCTTTGCCGATAAAATATTTGTCGAGTGTTCTTTGCCGAGTGTAAAATACCCTTTGCCGAGTGTCTTAGACACTCGGCAAAGAACGTGATTCCGGTAGTGCATGGACCAAAAGAAAAAAAATTAATTGAATTAATTGAAGCCATTAATGAGAAGGATGAACTCTTGGATAGCCAAGAGGACTTCCTCATTAAAGAAAACAAAAAATTTGTTAAATTGAAAAATGCTCATGCTCTAGAAATAGAGAAAAATGAATACCTGTCTAAAGAGCTTAACATTTGTCATAATTCAATTTCTAGTCTTAGAACTGAAAATGCTAGTTTAGTTTCTAAGATTAAAGAATTGAATGTTTGCAATGTTTCTATTTTCTGTCTTAAAAATGAGAATATTAAATTAAATGCTAAGATTGAGGAATTAAATGCATGCAAACCATCTACATCTTCTGTTGATCATGTGACTATTTGCACTAGATGTAGAGATATTTATGTTGAAGCTATAGATGACCATCTTGCCATGATTAAGAAACAAAATGATCACATAGCTCAACTAAGTGCTAAAATTAGCGAGCATGAGCTCGAAAATGAAAATTTTAAATTTGCTCATAGTATGCTTTATAATGGGAGACGCCCTGGCATTAAGGATGGCATTGGTTCCAACCAGGGAGTAATGTCAAGCTTAATGCCCCTAAAAAATTATCTAACTTTGTAAAGGGCAAGGCTCCCATGGTTCAGGATAGTGAGGGTTACATTTTATATCCTGCTAACTATCCTGAGCATAAGATTAGGAAGATTCATGCTAGAAAACCTCATTCTGTTTCTCATCATGCATTTATGTATAAAAATGACGCTTCTAGCTCTAGACATACCCCTCATATTAAATTGCCTAGAAAGAAAATTCCTGCTGCATCAAATGAGCATAGTGTTTCTTTTAAGACTTTTGATGCATCATATGTTTTAACTAACAAATCAGGCAAAGTAGTTGCCAAATATGTTGGGGGCAAACACAAGAGCTCCAAAACTTGTGTTTGGGTGCCCAAGGTTCTTGTTTCTGACGTCAAAGGACCCAAGACTGTCTGGGTACCTAAGAACAAGTCCTAAAATTGTTTTGTAGGTTTATGCATACGGTGGTTCAAGTTGGATAATCGATAGCGGGTGCACAAACCACATGACAGGGGAGAAGAGAATGTTCTCCTCCTATGAGAAAAATGAAGATCCCCAACGAGCTATCACATTCGAGGATGGAAATCAAGGATTGGTCAAAGGTTTGGGTAAAATTGCTATATGCCTATATCACGTGACCATTCTATTTCCAATGTTTTTCTCCTAGATTCTTTAGATTACAACTTACTTTCTGTTTCTCAATTATGTAAAATGGGCTACAACTATCTATTTACTGATATAGGTGTTACTGTCTTTAGAAGAAGTGATGATTCAATAGCATTTAAGGAAGTGCTAGAGGGTCAGCTATATTTAGTTGATTTTAATGATAACAAAGCTGAACTTGACACTTGCTTAATTGCTAAGACTAATATGGGTTGGCTCTTGCATCGCCGACTTTCTCATGTTGGGATGAAGAATCTTCACAAGCTCCTAAAGGGAGAGAACATTTTAGGACTAACCAATGTTCATTTTGAGAAAGACAGGGTTTGTAGAGCATGTCAAGCAAGAAAGCAGGTTGGAGTCCACCATCCACACAAAAACATCATGACGACTGACAGGCCGCTTGAGCTACTCCACATGGATTTATTCGGGCCGATTGCTTACATAAGCATCGGTGGGAGTAAGTATTGTCTTGTTATTGTGGATGATTATTCTCGCTTCACTTGGGTGTTCTTTTTGCAGGAAAAATCACAAACCCAAGAGACCTTAAAAGGATTCTTAAGACGGGCTCAAAACTAGTTCGGATTAAGGATCAAAAAGATAAGAAGCGATAATGGGACGGAGTTCAAGAATTCACAAATTGAAGGCTTTCTTGAGGAAGAGGGCATCAAGCATGAGTTCTCTTCTCCCTACACACCTCAACAAAATGTAGTGGAGAGGAAGAATAGAACTCTACTGGATATGGAAAAAACCATGCTTGATGAGTACAAGACACCGGATCGGTTTTGGGCCGAGCCTGCTACTCCATCAACCGGTTATATCTTCACTGAATCCTCAAGAAGACATCATATGAACACCTCACTAGTAAAAAGCCCAATGTTTCATATTTTAGAGTCTTTGGAAGTAAATGCTTTATTCTTATTAAAAGAGGTAGAAAATCTAAATTTGCTCCTAAGGCTGTAGAAGGCTTTTTACTTAGTTATGACTCAAACACAAGAGCATATAGAGTCTTCAACAAAACCACTGGATTAGTTGAGGTTTCTTGTGACATTGTGTTTGATGAAACTAATGTCTCCCAAGTGGAGCAAGTTGATCTTGATAAATTAGATGATGAAGAGGCTCCATGTGTCGCGCCAAGGAACATGTCCATTAAGGATGTGTGTCCTAAGGAATCCGAAGAGCCCACACAAGCACAAGATTAGTCGTCATCTTCCAATCAAGCATCTCCACCTACCCAAGATGAGGAACGAGCTCAAGATGATGAGGATGAAAATCAAGAGGATGAGCCACCTCAAGAGGACGACATGGGTCAAGGGGGAGATGAAGATGATCAAGACAAGGAAGATGATCAAGAAATTCAGGGTCAAAGACCGCCACACCCAAGAGTCCACCAAGCAATTCAAAGAGATCACCCCGTCAACTCCATCCTTGGTGACATTCATAAGGGGGTAACCACTAGATCTCGAGTTGCTCATTTCTGTGAACATTATTCTTTTGTTTCCTCTATTGAGCCATACAGGGTAGAAGATGCACTAAGAGATCCGGATTGGGTGCTGGCAATGTAAGAGGAGCTCAACAACTTCACAAGGAATGAGGTATGGCATTTAGTTCCATGTTCTAATCAAAATGTTGTAGGTACCAAGTGGGTATTCCGCAACAAGTAAGATGAGCATGGTGTGGTGACAAGGAACAAAGCCCGACTTGTGGCCAAAGGTTATTCACAAGTCGAAGTGCCTTCCTCAACGGACCTATCAAGGAAGAGGTCTACGTTGAGCAACCTCCCGGCTTTGAAGATAGTGAGTACCCTAACCATGTGTATAAACTCTCAAAGGCGCTTTATGGGCTTAAGCAAGCCCCAAGAGCATGGTATGAATGCCTGCGAGATTTTCTTATCACTAATGGCTTCAAAGTCGGCAAAGCCGATCCTACTCTCTTTACTAAAACTGTTGCAAAAGACTTGTTTGTATGCCAATTTTATGTTGATGATAACATATTTGGGTCTACTAACAAATCAACTTGTGAAGAGTTTAGTAGGATCATGATACAGAAATTCAAGATGTCAATGATGGGGGAGTTGAAGTATTTCCTTGGATTTCAAATCAAGCAACTCCAAGATGGCACCTTCATCAGCCAGACAAAGTACATTCAAGACATACTTAAGAAGTTTGGAATGAAGGATGGCAAACCCATCAAGACACCCATGGGAACCAATGGGCATCTCGACCTCAACACGGGAGGTAAATCCGTAGATCAAAAGGTATACCTGTCGATGATAGGATCTTTACTCTACTTATGTGCATCTCGACCGGATATTATGCTTTCTGTATGCATGTGTGCAAGGTTCCAGGCAAATCCCAAGTAAGTTCGCCTTAGGGCCGTGAAGAGAATCATGAGGTATTTAGTTTACACTCCTAAGTTTGGGCTTTGGTACCCCAAGGGATCCACTTTTGATTTAATAGGATATTCCGATGCCGATTGGGCAGGGTGTGAAATTGATAGGAAGAGCACATCAGGGACTTGTCAGTTTCTAGGAAGATCCCTGGTGTCATGGGCTTCAAAGAAACAAAACTCCGTAGCTCTTTCCACCGCTGAAGTCGAGTACATTGCCGCAGGCCATTGTTGTGCACAATTACTTTGGATGAGGCAAACCCTTAGGGACTATGGCTACAAATTGAGCAAAGTCCCTCTCCTATGTGATAATGAGAGTGCAATCTGCATGGTGGATAATCTCGTTGACCACAGCCGCACTAAGTACATAGACATTCGGTATCACTTTCTGAGGGATCACCAACAAAAGGGAGATATCGAAATTGCTTATGTTAATACCCAAAACCAATTAGCGATATCTTTACCAAGCCACTAGATGAGAAAACCTTTAGCAAACTTAGGAATGAGCAAAATATACTTGATTCTCGGAATTTTGATTGAAACATTGCACACACAGCTCATTTATATACCTTTGATCATGTCTATTTCATATGGTGCAAATGAATATTTCTTATTCTTCTTGTGCCACGACTAATACTAATATGTTTTTAAGTATATCTTTATGATTAGTCTTAGATTGAAAGGGAAATGGAGTACTCGGCAAAGACAAGGCTTCCACTCAACTCTAACGGTATCATTTACCCTTTGTCGTTACTCCACAAACTCTCAATTGGTATAATCTTTCACTCATATTTCTTTTACCAATGGGGAGAAAGCATACAAGGGCTCTTAAGTTCTCCATTTTTGGCGCTTAATGCTAAAGGGGGAGAAAATATTTAGCCCAAAGCAAAAGGACCGCACCATCATTTCAAAATAAAATTGAAATGAAGTTTTAATTGGTATTTATTTCAATTTATGTATTCTCAATTAGTATCGGGTATCAATTGGTATCTATGCTTCACTTGTTTTATGAAAGTAAAATTTCAAATTGATATCTATCTCAAAACCCTCTTGAAAGCTAAGAGGAGAATTTCATTCAGGGGGAATTTTATTTAGTCAAAGGAAAAGTATTTGAAATAGGGGGAGAAATTTCAAATCTTGAAAATGCTTCTTGCAATCTTATTCATATACCTTTGACTATTTGCAAAAAGATTTGAAAAGATTTTCCAAAAGAATTTGCAAAAACAAAAATGTGGTGCAAAAGTGGTCCAAAATGTTAAATAAAAGAAAAGGCAATCCATTCATACTTAGTGAGATTTTCAATTGGTTTAACTCCAAGTAACCTATGCATATTTTAAATGCAAACTAGTTACATTTCTGCACTTTATATTTACTTTGGTTTGTGTTGGCATCAATCACCAAAAAGGGGGAGATTGAAAGGGAAATTGGGTTAACCATTTCCTATAACTAATTTTGGTGGTTGATAATCAACACAAACGCATGGACTAACTAGTTTGTTCTAGAATTCATGTATTACAGGTGCATAAGGTTCAACACAAACCAATAAAATATTCAAGTTAGGAACACAATTTGAAACGGAGCAAAGAACTTGAGTGTGCTGAGAATTAGCGCACTGGACTGTCCGGTGTGCCATCGGACAGTGTCCGATGCACCAGGACCGTACAGATGTCAACCAGCCACTCTCGGGAATTCTAGGGCGCGCTCCGCTATAATTCACCGGACTGTCCGGTGTGCCACCGGACTGTCCGGTGTGCCAGTGGAGCAACGACTATCTGCGCCAACGGTCGACTCTAACAGAAGGAACAGTGCAACACAGTACAGCACAGAAGTCATAGCAGCGAAGTTAGAGGGACACCGGACTGTCCGGTGCCGCAAGGGGACAAAGCCTCCAACGGTCGACCAGCTCCGAACCCTAACGGTTGGGTGACGTGGCAGCGCACCGGACAAGGAACAGTGCCTGTCCGGTGGCGCACCGGACTGTCCGGTGCGCCCATCACCAGCAGCCTCCCCAACGGCTACCAAAGTGGTTGGGGGCTATAAATACCCCCCCCAACCACCACAACCTTTGGCATCCAAGTTTTTTAGAGATCACATTCAATACAAAAGCTAGTGCATTTACTCCAAGACACATTTCCAAAGATCAAACCCTCTCCAAGTCTAGAATTCATCTCAACCATTTAGTGACTTGAGAGAGTGTGTGTTCGTGTTCTTTTGCGCTCTTGTTTCTTGGATTTCCTTTCTTCCTTTCTCATTCTTGTTCTCAAGTGACTTGTAATCAAAGCAAGAGACACCTAAGTGTGTGGTGGTCCTTGTGGGGCCTTAGTGACCTGATTGATTAAGGAGAAGGCTCACTCAGTCTAAGTGACCGTTTGAGAGAGGGAAAGGATTGAAATAGACCCGGTCTTTGTGACCTCCTCAACGGGAACTAGGTTCTTTGGAACCGAACCTCGGTAAAACAAATCACCGTGTTCACTCGCCTTGATTCTTGTTGATTTGTTTTTCCCCTCTCTTTCGGACTTGAATTTAATTCTAACGCGAACCCCCGGCTTTAGTGTGTGCTTAAGGTTATAAATTTCAGGTTTCGCCTATTCACCCCCCCCCCTCTAAGCGACTTCAGTGACACCAAGCACTAGATGTGAGTGTGAATATGCACCAACACTACACTAGAATTCTCTTGGTCAAACTACTCATCCACAACCCCTCTTTATAGTACGACTAAAATAAAATATAAGACCTAACTCTATATCGAGTGTCCGCAACTCCTTCGACACTCGGAATACGAAGACCTTCATCTTTTGATTCGTTGTTTCAGCCGTCGCTTCAAGTTCTCATCTCAGGGATTGTTTTCATCGTTGTAGTACAACTTCCTGTAATGCGACCTAACTTACCATTTGCTCTGCAAAACACACGTTAGTCACATATAATATTACGTTGTCATTAATCACTAAAACGACTAAATAAGAATAGCGAGCTATGTTTTTAGCATGACTGTGTGATTTAGGAACAGCAGTTGCACCTGCCGAATGAATAAGAATAGCGACAGTTACACCTGAAAGTCATGTTTATGCGATTATGTGTCATGCTACGCCCGAAAGCCCCGTTTCCACGATTGTGTATCGCGCAACACACGAGCATTGTAATAGATTAAATATAAATTTGGGATTAACTGCAAATGATAAACCTATGCCTGATCCTAAAGTTTTACATATAAGCCCACTCTTTAGTTGCTTAAATATTTCTACTCCGAGTGGTCAGTAGCTCAATTCAGGCTCCATGAGGGTGAGCAGTATATTGTTGCATTTGGACTTTAGATGAATATTGTGGCAGTTGTTGGTATGTATGGAAAACTATATAAATGTCAATTTGATTCATTTATCGGAGGAGAAATGTTATATCTAGAGTGCTACAGTTTCCTAAAACCGTCAGATCAACCATAGCAACATAATCAATGCCTAGGTGTCTATTTATCTCTATATATTTTCAAGGGTTCGACAGTTTAGCAAAATTGAGAAGTTATAGTTAGCATAGATATGATGTGTTTACGGACCGTTATGACCAAACAGACGATCTAATCATGAAATATATAGTGAATTATGCCAATATAATTAAGATTCATTGACAGCGTATCCCACCGTTGTAGCCTCCGTGGTATTGGAGTTAAGATAGACTATGTTCCATGTTTTATGTGTCATTAAGTGTTAAGGTAATTGGGGATATATGTAGATGTGATCCTTTAGAATGGATGTCGCCGCTCTTGTCGGTGTTTTGTGTCCGATCGCACACCCGGGGTTACCTTCATGGTGCTTTTGGGTAGGTCGGTGTCGCAGATCGTAACTCGATGGTTCACGCTCCGGCAAGAGAGAGAGAAGCGGATTTCAGCAGGTTCAGGCCGCTTTGAGGAGCGTAATACCCTACTTCCTAGGATGACTTTGTATATGGATGAGATTACAGTCGGTGACTACTGAACCGAGGGGATGCTAATGAGATAAAAATAGATGGGGTCCCCCTTGGTGACTACTGAACCGAGGGGATGCTAATGAGATAAAAATAGATGGGGTCCCCCTTAGCCTTATATACACAACCATGGGTGTCTTCCCGCACAAGTATCGATCGCAGTCTTCCTATTTATCTCCTAATTAGTAGCAAACATCTTTTTACTATCTCGAGGAAAATCCGACGATTTCATGTCGAGATATCCCCGTCGTTTTAGTTAGGATGTCGGGCGCGGGAACAAACAGACCCGACATATTCACGTCTATGTCGCGGCTAGCTTGGACGTGGGCCTCTTTCGCCTCTAGATCGGCCTGCTTTTATTGTCTTTGTTCGTCTGGCCCATGATGGGACGCTTCAGAGGGGCAACTGCCACGTGGCCCCGAGCGAAGTTTTCGCCCTTGTGTGGATCCGATGGATATCCATCTCCCACAGCTCTACCATGACAAGATAGGTGGATTGACAGGTGTTTTGGTTTCCTTCAATATTTCAGAGTATATATCTCCTGCATCAAAATTTCTTCATAAGAGAAGCACACCCAGTAATGCATAGTAGCATTTTGGATGGGCATATAGGCATATTGGTAAGAGTATATATAATTACCTTTAGTGTTGATCAAGCATAGGTATATGTCATCCAATTTTGATGAAGTAGCCCTCATTTATCATGAACCAAACGCACACAATTTGTAACAGTGGCATATTCAACTCTCATATTGGATGATATTGGATGAGTAGGCTATACATAAGTACTCCCTCCGTATCAAAATATTAGTCGTTTTAGCTCTTGATTTTTATGAAGATAAACCTAGATACATATATCAAACATATATGTCAAATGTTGTATGAATGTATTACATATATGTCAAATGTTGTATGAATGTATTAATTGGTGTTTATGCTTCGTACCTTGTTTTTGATAAATTGGTACCTTGTTTTTGATAAATTGGACTTGCTACATTTGCTGATGAGTATACTCACCACAATAAGTGCGTGCCCACGTTGCTACGAAATCCATAAGAATTACCTACATTAGATATAATATGAAAAGATTTGGACAAAATGGCGCAACACGCACAAACTATGACCAGAATAGCCCAAACGACAAAAATGAAATATGTGGATATATATATATGACTTATCTGTATCATTCATCATCAGGACAAAACATCGTCTACTTGTAGTAGTAGTAGAAACAAAAATAACAAGAAAGAAAGGGCATCTAGAGAACAACGATGCAGGCCAGCAAGAAACATTGTAATCGATCGGGACTTCGTGTAACTACAGCCTATGGCTTGCTGTTGCCTGCTATACACAACGGCGGCGGCACGGCTCTGCCGCGATCAGTTAGACATAGTACAACCAGTGAGGGAGACGGCCGGCGACGTCACTCGTCGGAGATCGGCGGTCCGCCATAGTGGACGCTGCACATCTTGAGCTCTCTCGGCATGTCGATCTCCTCAAGCCACGCCAGATGGCCTTGGCCCTGGCCCCGCTCCACGTCCTCGCCCGCAGCCACCACTGCAGAGCATAGACACGAACCGGTCTCCCATACGTGAGTCTCTACTCTAGTGCAACGGCAACAACTCATGAGGTGAAAGATGCGGCCACTTACGCGAGTGGTGTGCGTACGGTAATTCCGCGTAGTACGTGCAGTCCCTGTCCTCCTCTATGGAGTAGGGGGGCCCAAGGACGTCGAGGATCGCGCAGGGCTCCATGGCGGTGAACCGGTGCATGTTCCCTCCCGCCGTCGGGTACAGCACGGAGGTGTCGCAGGGCGCCGTGAAGACGCCGTCCACCACCAGTTCCGCTAGCCTCACTGCGCAGGAACAGAACAAGATCATAGACACATTAGAACATGGTGTATCTATCTGCTGCAGTGCAGAGGGGATGGGGGTTAACAACAGAAACAGACGATCAAGCCGGCGAGCGGCGATAGTGAGTGGCAGAAGCTTACGGCATGGGCCATCGGAGGACGAAGAGCTGGTGGTGCTCGTGGCGGAAGAAGGATCGGGGTCAGCAGTGTTGAGCCAGTCGTACGACTTGACGTGCATCGACCCCAGGAGCAGCTTGCTGAACACCGTCATCCCAGGGTGGTTGTGGAGCGGGATCACCGCGTTTCGCGGCAGGAAGAGGATGACCATCTGCCAGAGAGACAAGGGCCACCGTAGGGGACGGTTAGACAAAAACACGAGCTTTTTCAGCATTGCTGTAGTACACACAACACACACACACTATCGAAATAATTCTGCCTACCGAGAAATTCGGGCATTTGTATATCGTCGTGTGCGTTATGGTCGGGGTGCCACCGCCACGTGTGGCGTCTCGAGCTCTGAAGAAGCTCAGGTCCGGGCTCAGGCCCACGTCCTCCGGCCGCATCCTGTCTGCATTTTGGTAGGAGAAGGAGTTCAGGTTTTCAGTAAACGCATGCACGAAACAGGTGCATGATTGATGGATGCATACTATTCTGTACAGGAATTCAGATTCAGTAAGCAGAGCAGCTAAGCGCTAGTGCTAGTGACTACTCCTAATCCTACCCTGTCTAGTGAAATTGAACAGAGCACGCGGAGGCCATGCCGGTCCATCCATGACAACCGTGCATGCCAGTTCGTTCCAGATCGATCGCTGAAAATTACGAAATGTTCTAGTTTTTTTGAGTCGGGTCGTGCATGGACGCGCCATGACGCAAATCTCCCGAGCAAGTCGAGAGAGAGCTGGCTCACCGAGCATGTGGCGGAGCAGCTGGACCTCGCCGGGACTGGGCACGGTGCCGGGGCCCCGGAAGACGTGGCGGCAGGCCTGAAAGAGACGCTGCACGGCCCGACGCCTGCGGCTGCGGCGCCCCGGCGCTGCTGCCGCCGCTACCCCGGCCGGTGGGCCCGCTGGAACCGGGTGCACCCGGCGCCTCTTGGCCTCTCGCTCCGTCGGCGCCGCCGCCTCGAGGAGGTCGAGCTGCAGCTCCACAACCCCCGCGCCCGCCTCCGCGGCCGCCGCCACCTCCATGGACCCAGCAACAGGAAGCGAGGGAGGAACGAACGAAGGAACGCGCTAGCTTAGCTTGGTGGTAAGACGCGAGGCAGGCAGTCAAGGCAACTAGGCAAGCGCGGAGGGTGGTGGCCGGTGGGTGGTGGAAGGAAAAAGGGGCCGCGACAGCAGGCGACTATAAAACAGGAGGCAGAGCGGAGGAGGGGGTGACGGGGACGAGGCGGGGAGCCAGCCAAAACCGTGGGCTGTGTTCCCTGCCGCCACCCATCGCGAGCCAACAGGAAAGCGGGCGGGAGGGAGAGGATTGCCCCCCCTGCTGGTCACTGTCGGCGTGGCTGGCGGTGGCGGCCCGGTTCGCGGGAAGCGGAAAGCGCGGCATAACCAAAACCGACGGCGCGAGGCCGAGGCGGGGCGACGAGGAGTAGATATTAGCACACGGTTTCCGGTTTCGTACATCACAATCGCTATCCGCTACGCTGCCACCGACACGTGGGCCCCACCGCGCGCGCGCGCGCGCTTGACATGCCCATACCGTTTACTACTTCCCAGGAGCGGTTCCGTCCGCTCTCCACTCCAGAGTCCGGACTCCGCTAGCCGTCGGCTCGTCAAGCCCGTTTCCACGGTGTGAGTGTGACGTCGGCTCGCCGAGCGGGAGCTAGCTGACACTCCGTTTCCCACTGCCGGCCTTGTTTTCATGCATCCACCTTAATTCCGTCAGTTCTAGATACCACGACATCAGATTTTTTTTATATATTTTTTTGCAGTCAAACATATTCAGCTCTCTGTCACCTTCGTCATCTACTCCATCGAATCTAAGAGCCAGGCTCTAGATTTTACTAACTCTACTTGAAGCTTCGGTACTGTGCTGGGTTCTATGGGAATGTAGACCCGGTTTGGAAGCAACCGGTTTTTAAAAACCTGGTTTTTTAAGGGAAAACAAACTTTTTCTACTCAATTTTACGGTTTATTGACTAGGCGGCTTTCTTGCTCTCGAGTTAAGCTAATACACGTTCCCTTCCCACTTCCGGCATGCGATGTGGTGACCTGTCGACCTCACGTGGCGTCCATGTGCTGACAAGGCAAGGCAAACAGTGGTTGTAATCGTCAAACCTGTGGGTGTCCTCGCTGCTGGATTCTCCGCGCAGGCCTGCTTCTCTGACTTCACCAACAGTTTAGCTAGTCTGTCCTCGCTAGCTGGAACGTAAATATATAATAAAACTCTAGATCAGTATAGATAAATAAAGTAAATTTTGTTTCTCCACAAAATAAATACACTTGTACATCGATTGAACACAAAGAGGAAGCTAGATTTTAGTTGCAATTAGAAATAAAAACGGTCGAAAACGATTAAAAAATAGTTAATTGTTTTTTCATCTAAAGCTAGATCCTGGGCCAGGCATAGGCATATATAGCTGGCAGCTGCATGAGTCTGTAGCTAGGCGCGGCCGACGACGACGACGACGAGTCGATCCAAAGACAAACAGTGGCCACACGTCTCCATCCGCACGGGCGGACTAATGCACCGTGTGTAGGGTGTATTCGATTGAAAATACACGTCATGCTAATAAGATCTTATATATAATGCTCATTGTTTTTACATGAAAAAATGGATGTCTTAAGTGACAGTTCCTTCGTTACCGGATTCGGGATCATCATGTCGGTTTTCGCACTACTTTTAATTGAACTAACGGATACTTTAAATATACTAGTGTATTGCCGCACGCCCTGCGCAGGGCGTGCGGTGTTAAATCCATTTATGTGATCTTAATTTGTACATAAATTAGAAATCCACTTATTGCTTCTTTCAACGCGTCATCATCGTCAAACCATCGATAAATCTCGTCATGTGCCTTTAGAGTGATGCTAGATGTTAGAAAATATCAAATATTGGTCCTATATCAATTTCACAGTTACTATGACAACATACCTTGTCAGAAAGTGGGCAACTTAAAGGTCTTCTTTCTACCTTTTGAGTTGTACAAAATGAAAAGTTTCATGTGCATGATGAGTACAGATGTGATAATGGAAAACTAAGAATAAAGTCTAGGTGGTGTTTACTTCTTTGCATGGACATTTAAACTAATGGAAACCTATTACTATTGCATATGTGCTTGAAACAGGAACACATGCCAGTAATTAATAGTTTTGGTATGCACCTGTTGCCACCAAGCACCCAGCTCAGCATCACAGACATTTCATACTTGATGAAAAATCTACCACCAACTCTTCCTGGTTGTGGTATCCACAACTTGGACGGAAACTACAGGTAAACAATTTTAGTATGCAGTTAAAGTAGTTTCAGTATAGAGTTCTTCAGTAATGTACTAGGGAAAAAGAAAATGGTTAAAAGCTATGAAATGATGTTCATAATTGTTATCGGAACACGTTCTAAGAAAGTATGTAGAGGCCATGTAGCTATATGAAAACAATAATAATAGCTTACTGCTTAATTTTTCACATATTTTATTACTGCATTGAACTAAATTATGTCCATAGCTGCATGAACCCAGTTCAATTGAACAGGAACATGGAACTATATCTCTAAAAAATGTAACTACAAAAAAGAGGGTCAATGTTGTTTTAGAAAGATAGAAATGTTTGTAGAGGTGTGTAATGTGGTGAAATGTCTGAACAATGTATCAATGTTGAGAATAAAATTGCATGGCATTAAACTAAAGATGAACTTAAATATAACATAGAATGCTCTGCAACATGTGGACACATGAGAAAGAAGAATCATGTTAATTCAGTTCAATTGAACAGGAAAATGAAACCGTATCTTTAAAAAATTTAGCCACAAAAAAGAGGGTACGTACATGTGTAAATGTATAACGGATTGTGAGATTATGCTTGCGAATGTAATCCTTTGGGTGGTGATTCAATTGTATCTGTTGGACCCCTTTCTCATTAGGCACTATTGCAAACTGCACATATGGAAGGTAGTTGTAAAGAAGTCAAGATGTTCATTAATTCGTTTTGTTTGCAACTAAAAGTATGGTAGGATTGTACGAAAGTGAAATTGTTATGATACGAACATAAGAAGCTTAGGCAAAAGAGAGAAATATGGCATGTTAGTAACAAAAAATTAAAATTGTACCTTCGTGCTTTATTCATCAATATCATCCTCTCTGGATTGGTAATTGGTGGATACGTAAGCTTCTTACCGACCTAAAAAAATAGTGTATATATTATTTTAGCTTCATTTATAAAGGTTCTTGAATAAGAGGTATCATACAAATGTAGGAGTTGTAGCCAATAATTTTAAATATGTTTGAATATGTTTGAAGGGGAAGCATGTAGGGTCATAGCTGAAGGATGGTATACACATTATAGTAATGTGTCATCTTTGTTGTTTGGTAAATGCAGTGCAAGTTAATCTTGTAGCATTTGCAACATGAATAGCAAGCATGTAGATAGAAAAGTTCCTTTCATTCATGTAGTTAAGGGATACATTTAATAAAAATGGTGATGTTGTAGTTTGTTGAAGAATTTCGGGAAAAGGTACAATATCTAAAGAATAACACTAGGTTGTGTTCACTGGAGAAAGCATAACCATTTTCAACAGAAGTTGCAACCGACGACAATGATCTTCCAATGATTGCAAATAGTGAGGGATCATGCCAACAAAAAGTAAGGAGTAAATCAAATTGTGCTTTATTTGCAACATGGGTAGTAAGTATGTAGGCAGAAAAGTCACTTTGATAATGTAGTTAAGGGATACATTTACAAAAAATGGTGATGTGTAGTTTGTTGAAGAATTTCGGAAAAAAAAGTTATAATATGTAAAGAATAATACTACATTGTATATATTTGAGAAAGCATACCTGTTTTCAACAGAAGTTGTAGCTCGCAGCAATGCTTTTCCAATGATTGCAAATAGTGAAGGATCATGCCCAAAAAAGTAAGGAGTAAATCAAATATGTGTTCTATAGATTGAGAAAAGGTATGATCAAAGGAAAGCTAACAGTGTGTTTGGAAAATAAATATAGTTAGATATGTTTCAAGCGGAACCAGGAATTTAGGCTGGCAACCAAATGAGTTCATGTGACATCTACTGTAATTTGTGAATAATAATCACTTCTACTGCACCTTACAGCAAGAACATGTTGTTCAAAGGTCACAAGAATACACATCGCATGATCAGTGCGCAACCATCTATCCACTCTGATGCTGCTAGGCTGCCTGCATCCCTTATTACCATGAGTGTTTGGGAGCACAAATGGATTAGAGTTAAGTAAATTGCAATGTGTGTGTACATGCATAAGCTGATTTCTAATCAGCCCATATACTATTGGGACAAAGTTGCTGAGCTCAAGCTACTGGCTATAAGTTCGTCGACCAAACTTGGCAAACTAATTGTGACTAAAATTAGCCTACCGGTGTTCGGATTTGGCAAATCTTTATGAACCCTAACAACCTGCAATTTACTCATTCAGACTCGCGCCAATGATTTTCCCAAAAAGAAAAGCAAAAATATTAGAGTTTGTAGAAGTGCCTGTTTCTGTCACCGATGGCTATACCAATCCACACACGCATGCCAACCATTATAGATAGGAGTGTAGCATGCCAATAAACAAATGAATAAAACAATACTGACTACTGAGTGTGCCACTTCTAAAAGATCAAAGTACATCTGAAGCATAAAAAAGATGACAACTGGTGGCCAGCAGCATCCTTGTCTGGAATGAATGATGATTAAACTGAAGCTATTGGGCTCTTGAATGCAAAGACCTCTAACGTTCCAATCTAGATCAATCACAATCCTTAGTTTCTGGGTGTGTGACAGGAATATGTCAAGAAAAGGAGAATTTGTCATGATCAATTTGGCTTATCTAAATGAGCATTCTATTGTAAGTTACGTAGTTACTCTCTCTTCTTTAAAGGGTCCACTGGGAAGCCACATGATTTGCACAAGCCACATGTGTGCACGCTTCAGATTAATTTAGAGTCAACTATTGCAGACACTTGTCTTAATATATGCACATGGCATCAAAGGGGCACATATTGGTCTATCATTCCATCAACACAATTAAGTGAGATACGACTTTTGAAGCTAAAGCGGTATAAATTCCTTTTAAATAAAATCTGCTCGAAAACATTGACGTAACATCATAAATCAACATATTCTATCTTTAATTTGGTTTGGTATCTAAAAATGACCCTACTCGGTGCTAAACCATAAGACCATTTTCTGTATTCCTTCTCTAATTATAGCAAGAAATGGAAGTACATTAAATATGTTCTTTATAGACTAAGTTATTACCATGAGTGTCTGGGGAGCACAAATAGATTGCAGTTAAGTAAAATGCAATGTGTGTGTCGTCGACGGCAGCCGACTTGCTCCAGATGCGGATGATCCCACAACGGCACTTGTAGACGCTATTTAGCGTGTCCACGCCCACCCCTTGACAAGCATGTCGGTGTTGTGCGCCGCCATGTCCTCCCACCTCGCAGCCCGTCGCCAAGCAGAAACGCCGGTGACAGATGTCGCTGCATGGTCCTTCGTGGTGTTGGTACCGCTGCCTGGTGTCGGTAGCTCAGACCCAGCCCAGCGGCGTCCCAGGAGGCGAAGGCCGAGGACGGAGATGAAAGGGTCCCAATCGCAGGAGCCGACAGCGTCAGCGCGTTCGGGAAGCATGCGGCGAAGGCGAGGATCGACGATGTGGTGGAGAGCGAGGAGATGGAAGGGAGATCGAAGTAGCCCGAGAGGAGGAGAGGGAGCAAGACAATGGCGGAGTATGGAACACAGTGGAAAGCGACGCTTCGCTCGGTGTCCGCCGCCGCCATTTTTGAGGCTTAGCCTTATCCTGAGAGAAGATGTGAGGAGTTATGTCCGTTCAGATTCGGTCGAACGATCGCGTGGGTTCTGGAACATGCTGAGGTGTTCGCCTGGATCGGAGGCATTCGTGGCTGTCGATGAATAATCGTGCGGTATACAAAATTCTGCAGACGTGGATAGCCTAGTATGCGCCGTTTCCGTGCGGCTTTAAAGATAAGGAAATGCTTCTTCTTTTAAGTACCTATCTATCAGCCACCTGGAGGAAGGCATACCTCCCGTTCAGTGGCGAATCTAACCGAGAATTTGGTTGAGGTCAGCAACATCAGCTTTTCTATACAATATAAACTTTTTTAAACTTTAATAGTATTTTACTAAAAAGATTTATAATTTTAGCTGACCCCTACAAACACCCCTAAATCTGCCCCTGCTCCTGTTACTGACTCACAGCACGCTCTAGGATCCTGGTCAAAGGGTTCCATGTACCCTCGGATCCATTACCAATATGGGCAATATTGTCCACAAGGCTTTATAAGCCTTAGAGCACCTCATAGATAAATTTCTAGGCTCTTCGCATCTAGGGACATCTAGCGGTATAAATTTCTCGGATCCCTTGCGTCTCTAGAATTGGGTGTTTGTTTTTTTAACCCGGTTTGGTTTGATCAGTTTTACATATAACAGGAACTGATTCTTTACTAGAAAAATATAAAACTGATGGTTTTTTACTTCAATTTTTCAGTAAAAATTGAACACCAAACTTATAATCAAGAAGATTATATGGTATCCCATACAACAAGTATACATGATAGATTACAAATAATTTAAAAAGTAAAAAATATATAACTACAAGAATTTAGAGGTTCATCATACATCACATACAGATAAGTGAATAATAAGTACATTATAGTACACATTTAGTTCACATAATAAAAAAACCTCAATTTTGGTTCGGTTAGGTTCAGTTTGTTCGGTTTTTATCCTCGAAACCTAATCACGACAGTAAGTTACTCATTATTGGCTTCTAGGCTTGGGCGCCACTGCCTCTCCTAGAGCGGTACTGTCGCTCCCTAGCAATACTTCTTCTAATACAATAATACATAAATATTGGCCTTCATCCAAACAATATGGAATATCATCGAGTTTGATCTTTTATTGAACCTTTGTACACTTCTCATTATATAATATTCAAATGTTTGCAATATACTCAATTTTTATGTAACACTTAACAAACTCGTTAGACTTTTATTATGCTATCATTTATTTCACCAAAACTCATAAAAGGACTAATTGAGTAAAATCACCATGATCACACATGCCCTAGTGCATTTGGCAAGTATAGCCCTTAGGGGCCCTCGTGTCCTAGGGCACTGATTAAGTATATCACTCGAGGCCATCGTGCCCTAGAGTACTAATTAAGGGTGTGTTTGGTTGCGAGACAGCCAGGACAGAGACGTCCCCTGGCGTCCTCTCTCGTCCCTCCAATTTTGAGGGATAACTAGGGCACAACATTGGGATAGTCCTGTCCCAACCCTTGACCCTAAACCAAACAACCTTATTTGAGAGATCGTCTCATCCCATCCCGTCCTATAGATAGCAACCAAACGCATTCTAAGTGTAGCCCCTAGGGCCCCTTGCGTTTGGGGCTACTAATTGAGTAAATTCCATTGAGTAAATTCCTTGAGGCCTGCACGCACTGGCATGGATTAAGTGCGTCTCTGGACCCCTTGTGCCTCGAGGCATCTCTCAAATAATGTTCCGATGGCGCACGTGGATAAGCCCCTGGCGGCTCCCAACGCCCCGAGGATTTCGAGGAGTGTAGGTGAACATGGAGACATTATTGTGGTGTTTATCGACAAACTTGAGGAGCGTAGATAAACATGTCTGTTGGGGGCCTTCTTCTCTGCCAAAGGTCCTCTAAGCAAAAACACCTTCGGCAAGATAACATGCAAGCAGGCGTGACATGAAGATGTATGCCGAAGCCACAACTAAAAGAGCTTCGGCATGATGACATGCTTGAGACGAAGGGTGGCACCGACTTAAAGAGGAAAAGACTGCATAGTCCCTGATAGTTTGTGTCATAGTCATGATTAGTTATCAAGGACATGAATGTAATTTTGTCCGGGCTATGTCCCGTGCCTATAACTAGATGAACAGTACCCCCATACTGTTCACGCTGACTTGTAATCACTTGCACGTCACTCTTGGATTTTTACCTTCTGTCAAGTCGAAGATACAAATGTAATTCAATATCAGTGATGTTTGTTTATAACTATATAATGATATTATGAATAATCTAATGATCTAAAATGATTATTCATGCTTTCTCTATGTTTCAAACAATCATATATATATCTTTGTACATTGCAATGAAGAAGGTATGCCCTTCTTGACCTTCGTCCGAAGATCATTATATCCTAAGGGAGATAATGTTATGAAGGACGAAGGTCTTTAACCATTAACTTTTGTGTTGCCTTGTTCTTGATTCGTAGCTTTTGAGAACAAGTAACCAACATTGGCGCCCACCTTCGGTGAACTCACTTCCACTAATTGTGGCAATGGCTTCGTACAACAACCAAGCGGTAGTACCTTCGACTACGAAGCTGGTGCTCCCAATCATAGGCGGTTCAAGCTTAGAGCCAGCTAACAAGAAGCAGAAGAAGGAAGTACAGAGAAGAGTGCAGCATGTTGGGGTGCAAGGACCCTTCATCAGATCCAAGTGGTCGCACATCCCAATCACCTTCTCCCAAGAGGATCTTCAGCTTAAAGACTAACCTCATAATGATGCCATGGTTATATCTTGTGTCATCAAGGGATTTCTGGTCCATAATGTTCTGGTTGACACGGGCAGTGCAGCGGACATCATCTTCGCAAAGGCTTTCAGACAAATGCAAGAACCAGAAGACAAGATTCATGATGCAACACACCCTCTTTGTGGCTTCGGAGGAAGATGGATTGTAGCACTTGGCAAAATAACAATGTCAGTTACCTTCGGTTGCATTCACAACACAAGAATTGAGCAAGTTGTCTTTGATATTGTCGACATGGAGTACCCATACAACGCAATCATTGGTCAAGGGACGCTTAATGCCTTCGAAGCAATACTTCATCCAGCATACTTATGCATAAAGATACCTTTGGAACAAGGTCCCATTGCTGTTCATGGGAGTCAAGAAGCTGCTAGAAGGGCTGAAGGGAGTTGGACGGATTCAAAGGCGATCCATAACATAGATAGAGCCGAAGCTTGTCAGCAATATAAGCACAAAAGAGAGAAGGCTACTTCGGCCGATCAGCCAAAGCCTATGCTCCTGTGTGAAGACATAGAAGACCAGAGGGTACTGCTGGGATCTCAGTTATCTGGTGAACAAGAAAAAACTCTGCTAAGATTTTTGTTCAACAACAAAGATGTCTTCGCTTGGACAGTGAACTATCTTTGTGGTGTTAACAGAGATGTCATTGAGCATTCACTCAATGTGGATCCATCTTTCGGGCCAAGAAAACAAAGACTTCGGAAAATGTCTGAGGATAAAGCCGAAGGTGCTCGGAATGAAGTAAAGAGACTTCTCAGTGCATGTGTCATCAGAGAAGTAACATATCTAGAGTGGCTAGCTAACACTGTCATGGTGAAGAAGGCTAATGGGAAATGGAGAATGTGTATTGATTTCACAGATCTTAATAAGGCATGTCCGAAGGACGAGATCCCTTTACCAAGAATAGACTCCCTTGTAGATGCAGCAGCTTCTTCGGAACTCATGAGCTTATTAGACTGTTACTCGGGCTATCACCAAATTTGGATGAAGAAAGAGGATGAGCCAAAAACAAGCTTCATAACTCCCAATGGTACTTATTGTTACCTTCGGATGCCTGAGGGGTTCAAGAATGCTAGAGGAAGCTTCAGCAGAATGACAGCCAAGGTCCTTCACTCTCAAATAGGCAAGAATGTGCTAACTTATGTTGATGACATCATAGTAAAAAGCATAAAACAAGAAAATCACATTGCCGATTTGCAAGAGACGTTTGCCAATTTCAGGCAAGCTGGTCTCAAATTAAATCTAGAAAAGTGTGTTTTCAGAGTAAAGAAGGGCAAGTTTCTTGGCTGTCTGGTATCAACAAAAGGTATCGAAGCTAACCTAAGTAAGATTGAAGCTATCCATCGGATGGAGCCACCAAATTCAAAGAAAGGGGCTCAACGATTGGCAGGAAGGCTGACATCACTGAACAAATTTATATCAAGATCAGCAGAGAGAAATCTACCATTCTTTGAAATATTGAAGTGAGCCGAAGTTTTTCAATGGGGTCTGGCTCAACATAAGGCTTTCGAAGAGTTAAAGCAATACTTGATAGACTTGACAACTCTAACTCCACCTTCATCAGGAACTCTGTTACTCCTGTATGTGGCTGCCTCCCATTCTGCAGTCAGTGCGGCACTTGTACAGGAGAAGCAAGATGGCCAAGTAAAAAAACAAGCACTAGTATACTTCGTCTCCGAAGTACTCAGTTTATCAAAGAAAAATTACACAGAATTGGAGAAGGTGTTATATGCTATGTTAATGGCCTCTAGAAAGTTTCGGCATTACTTTCAAGCCTATCATATAATAGTCCCTTCGTCACAACCTTTGAAGGACATAATAAGAAACAGAGAAGCTACATGAAGAATTGGAAAATGGGATGCGGAACTCAATGAATTCACCATTGATTATGTACACAGATCCTCAATTCAATCTTAGGCGCTAGCAGATTTCATTGCTGATTGGACACCAGGGGCTCAAGGAGAAGAAGCAACAAAAGATGCCGAAGCCAGGTGAAAGGGAAATGTGCCCTTGGGCCATTTCTAAGTATTTTGGTGATTGAGTGCCAACACAAGTGCTTAAGTGTTAATCTATGCAAAGTGATGGACAAAGTACAAATCAAATCTAAAGGTATGTATCTAGACTTAGTACATTGTTTTAAGAACTAATGTATTGTGTCTAAGTGCTGGAAACAGGAAAAATCACTTTGGTATAGAGATGGCTTTGTTCAGCAAAAATCTGCGCAGTCTGGGTGCACTGGACTGTCCGGTGGTGCACCGGACAGTGTCCGGTGCGCCAGGCTGGCGACTGTCAACTGGCTGCTCTCGAGAAGCGATTAACGGCGTACGGCTATAAATCACCGGACTGTCCGGTGAGGCACCGGACTGTCTGGTGAGCCATTGACATGCGAAGTCGTCGCTCTCGGGAAGCGATTAACGGCGTACGACTATAATTCACCGGACTGTCCAGTGAGGCACCGGACTGTCCGGTGAGCCAACGGTCGGCCGGGCCAACGGTCGGCCGTGTAATCCGCGCGCGACTCGTGGCCGAGCCAACGGTCATAAGGGGGCACCGGACTGTCCAGTGTGCACCGGACAGTGTCCGGTGCGCCAACAGCTCTGGATCTTCAACGGTCGGCTGCGCCATAGAAGGAAAGAAATCCGCACCAGGCAGTGTCCGGTGGTGCACCGGACTGTCCGGTGCGCCAGGCGACAGAAGGCAAGAATTGCCTTCCTGGAATGCTCTCAACGGTTCCTAGCTACCTTGGGGCTATAAAAGGGGCCCCTAGGCGCATGGAGGAGTACACCAAGAATTCTGTAAGCATTCCTAAGCACCAAGACTTCAATTCCGCGCATTCGATTCTTTGTGATAGCAACTAGAGCTCCGTTTGAGTAGAGAACTCGTTGAGTTGTGTTGAGAGCTCGTGTTGTGTGCGTGTGTTGCTCTGATTTTGTGTCTTGTGTGCGTTGCTCATCCCATCCTTACTTCTGTGCTTCTTTGTGAACATCTTTGTAAGGGCGAGAGACTCCAAGTTGTGGAGATTCCTCACAAGCGGGATATAGTAAAGTGAAAGCAAAACAACGTGGTATTCAAGTAGGTCTTTGGACCGCTTGAGAGGGGTTGAGTGCAACCCTCGTCCGTTGGGACGCCACAACGTGGAGTAGGCAAGTATTGGACTTGGCCAAACCACGGGATAAACCACTATGCCATCTCTGTGTTGATCTCTTTGTGGTTATTGTGTTTTGCTAAGACTCCTCTCTAGCCACTTGGCCTTATTGTGCTAACTCCTAATCAAGTTTTTGTGGCACTAAGTTTCAAGTTTTTATAGGATCACCTATTCACCCCCCTCTAGGTGCTCTCAATTGGTATCAGAGCCGTTCTCTTCACGTGAGGGACTAATCGCCCGAAGAAATGGATCCTAAGGGCAAGGGGATGGTGGTCAACGATAAGGAGATGGAGTCCTTCGTCAATGATCCAAAGGATGACAAGCCTACTGACTCAGGGTCGGGCTACAAAAGAAAAGATGGGAAGAAGAAGAAAACGAGGCGCATCAAGGAGATCATCTACTACTACGACAGCGACGAGTCCTCTTCTTCCCAAAAGGACAACGACGACAATGACTACGAGAAAAAGAAAATGGTCAATTCGAACTTTTCTTTTGATTACTCTCATATTCCGCAAAGTAACAATGCTCATTTACTCTCCATTCCACTTGGTAAACCTCCTCACTTTGATGGAGAGGACTACGGATTTTGGAGTCACAAAATGCGTAGTCACTTGTTCTCTCTCCATCCAAGCATATGGGAGATAGTAGAGAGTGGAATGAAATTTGATAGTACTGATAGTCCCATGTTCATTAATGAGCAAATTCACAAAAATGCACAAGCTACAACTGTTCTTCTAGCTTCATTGTGCAGGGACGAATACCATAAGGTGAGCGGCTTGGATAACGCCAAGCAGATTTGGGACACCCTCAAGATCTCACATGAGGGGAACGACGTCACCATGCTCACCAAGATGGAGTTGGTGGAGGGCGAACTTGGGAGATTCGCAATGATCAGGGGGGAGGAGCCAACCCAAACGTACAATCGACTCAAGACCCTCGTCAACAAAATAAGGAGCTATGGAAGCACGCGATGGACGGACCACGACATCGTCCACCTAATGCTAAGGTCTTTTACCGTCCTTGATCCACATCTTGTGAACAATATTCGTGAGAATCCTAGGTACACCAAGATGTCGCCCGAGGAGATACTTGGAAAATTCGTAAGCGGGCGAATGATGATCAAGGAGGCTAGATACATTGATGATGCGTTGAATGGCCCAATCCAAGAGCCTCAAACCACTGCTCTCAAAGCAACGAGGAGCAAGGAGGCGCTACCTAGCAAGGTGGCGCAAGCTGAGGCGGTCGGGCTTAATGATGAAGAAATGGCCCTCATCATCAAGCGTTTCAAGACGACGCTAAAGGGTCGCAAGGGGCATCCCAACAAGAACAAGACAAAGGGGAAGCGCTCATGCTTCAAATGTGGTAAGATTGGTCATTTTATCGCTAATTGTCCCGATAATGATAGTGACCAGGAACAAGGGAACAAGAGGGAAAAGAAGAAGACTTACAAGAAGGCTAAGGGCGAGGCACACCTTGGCAAGGAGTGGGACTCGGATTGTTCACCGTCCGACTCCGACAACGAAGGACTCGCCACCACCACCTTCAACAAATTGTTCCTCTTCCACAACGAGCATCACACCTGCCTCATGGCAAGGGAAAAGAAGGTAAGCACTCATGATACTAGTACTTACGCTTCCTCAAGTGATGAAGAATCTAGCGATGATGAAATAGACTATTCATGTTTATTCAAGGGCCTAGATAGAACTAAGGTTGATAAGATTAATGAATTAATTGATGCCTTGAATGATAAGAATAGGTTATTAGAAAAGCAAGAGGATCTTTTATATGAAGAACATGATAAGTTTGTAGAGGCACAAAAATCCCTTGCTTTAGAAATTAAAAGGAATGAAATGCTTTCTTGTGAATTGTCTACATGCCATGACTCTATTTCTAGCTTAAAGGGCATAAATGATGATTTGTATGCTAAGTTAGAAATAGCTAATAAATCAACATCTTGTATAGAACATGTTACAATTTGTAATAGGTGTAAAGATCTCAATATTGATGCTTGTAGCGAACACCTAGCTTCAATTTCTAAATTGAATGATGAAGTGGCTAGTCTTAATGCCCAACTTAAGACTAGCAAAAGTGAATTTGATAAGCTAAAATTTGCAAGGGATGCCTACACGATTGGTAGACACCCCTCAATTAAGGATGGTCTTGGCTTCAAAAGGGAAGTCAAGAACTTAACAAGCCATAAGGTTTTCATCTCTGCCAAGGAGAAAGGGAAGGCCCCTATGGCTAGTAGTGCTCAAAAGAACCATGCTTTCATGTACCATGATAAGAGACATTCTAGGAATGCTTATAGAAGTTATGATAAAAATGCTATGCCTATAAGAAATGTTGTTCATGTACCTAGGAAAGTAAACAATGAACCTTCTACAATTTTTCATACTTGCAATGCTTCCTTTGCTATTTGTAGAAAGGATAAGAAGGTGATTGCTAGAAAGTTAGGGGTAAGATGCAAGGGAGATAAAACTTGCATTTGGGTCCCTAAGACCATTGTGACTAACCTTGTAGGACCCAACAAGAGTTGGGTACCTAAGACCCAAGCCTAAATTTGCCTTGCAGGTTTATGCATCTGGGGGATCAAGCTGGATTATCGACAGCGGATGCACAAACCACATGACGGGGGAGAAGAAGATATTCTCTTCCTACGTCAAGAACAAAGATTCCCAAGACTCAATCATATTCGGTGACGGGAATCAAGGCAAGGTGAAAGGGTTAGGAAAGATTGCTATTTCATCCGAGCACTCCATTTCTAATGTATTTTTAGTTGAGTCGCTTGGATATAATTTGTTATCCGTTAGTCAATTATGCAATATGGGATATAATTGTTTATTCACAAATGTAGATGTGTCTGTCTTTAGAAGAAGTGATGGTTCATTAGCTTTTAAGGGTGTATTAGACGGTAAACTCTATTTAGTTGATTTTGCAAAAGAGGAGGCCGGTCTAGATGCATGCTTAATTGCTAAGACTAGCATGGGCTAGCTGTGGCATCGTCGTTTAGCTCATGTGGGGATGAAGAACCTTCACAAACTTCTAAAGGGAGAACACGTGATAGGTCTAACTAATGTAACTTTCGAAAAAGATAGACCTTGTGCAGCTTGTCAAGCAGGTAAACAGGTGAGAAGCTCTCATCATACCAAAAATGTGATGACCACATCAAGACCTTTGGAGTTGCTTCATATGGACCTCTTCGGACCTGTCGCCTATCTAAGCATATGAGGAAGTAAGTATGGTCTTGTTATAGTTGATGATTTTTCCCGCTTCACTTGGGTATTCTTTTTGCAGGATAAATCTGAAACCCAAGGGACCCTTAAGCGCTTCCTAAGAAGAGCTCAAAATGAGTTTGAGCTCAAGGTGAAGAAGATAAGGAGCGACAACGGGTCCGAGTTCAAGAACCTTCAAGTGGAGGAGTACCTTGAGGAGGAAGGGATCAAGCACGAGTTCTCCGCTCCCTACACACCACAGCAAAACGGTGTGGTAGAGAGGAAGAACAGGACACTCATAGACATGGCGAGAACGATGCTTGGAGAGTTCAAGACCCCCGAGCGGTTTTGGTCGGAAGCCGTGAACACGGCTTGCCACGCCATCAACCGGGTCTACCTTCACCGCCTCCTCAAGAAGATTTCATACGAACTCCTAACCGGTAACAAACCCAATGTGTCTTACTTTCGTGTATTTGGGAGCAAATGCTATATTCTAGTGAAGAAAGGTAGAAATTCTAAGTTTGCTCCCAAAGCTGTAGAAGGGTTTTTGTTAGGTTATGACTCAAATACAAAGGCGTATAGGGTCTTCAACAAATCATCGGGTTTGGTTGAAGTCTCTAGCGACGTTGTATTTGATGAGACTAATGGCTCTCCAAGAGAGCAAGTTGTTGATCTTGATGATGTAGATGAAGGAGACGTTCCAACGGTCGCAATACGCACCATGGCGATCGGCGATGTGCGACCACAGGAACTCGAGGAGCAAGATCAACCTTCTTCCTCAACGATGGTGCATCCCCAAACTCAAGACGATGAACAGGTTCATCAAGAGGAGGCATGTGATCAAGGGGGAGCACAGGATGTCCAAGTTGAAGAGGAAGTAGCACCTCAGGCCCCTCCAACCCAAGTTTGAGCGACGATTCAAAGGAATCATCCCATCGACCAAATTTTGGGTGACATTAGCAAGGGAGTAACTACTCGGTCTAGATTAGTTAATTTTTGTGAGCATTACTCCTTTGTCTCTTCTATTGAGCCTTTCAGGGTAGAAGAGGCCTTGCTAGATCCGGACTGGGTGTTGGCAATGCAAGAAGAGCTCAACAATTTCAAGGGAAATGAAGTTTGGACACTGGTGCCTCGTCCCAAGCAAAATGTTGTGGGAACCAAGTGGGTGTTCCGCAACAAACAAGACGAGCACGGGGTGGTGACAAGGAACAAGGCTCGACTTGTGGCAAAAGGTTATGCCCAAGTCGCAGGTTTGGACTTTGAGGAGACTTTTGCTCCTGTGGCTAGGCTAGAGTCCATTTGTATTTTGCTAGCATATGCTGCTCACCATTCTTTCAGGTTGTTCCAAATGGATGTGAAGAGCGCCTTCCTCAACGGGCCAATCAAGGAGGAGGTGCACGTGGAGCAACCCCCTGGCTTCGAGGATGAACGGTACCCCGACCATGTATGTAAGCTCTCTAAGGCGCTCTATGGACTTAAGCAAGCCCCAAGAGCATGGTATGAATGCCTTAGAGACTTTTTAATTGCTAATGCTTTCAAGGTTGGGAAAGCTGATCCAACTTTATTCACTAAGACTTGTGATGGTGACTTATTTGTGTGCCAAATTTATGTCGATGACATAATATTTGGTTCTACTAACCAAAAGTCTTGTGAAGAGTTTAGCAGGGTGATGACTCAAAAGTTTGAGATGTCGATGATGGGCGAGTTGAACTACTTCCTTGGGTTCCAAGTGAAGCAACTCAAGGACGGCACCTTCATCTCCCAAACGAAGTACACGCAAGACTTGCTAAAGCGGTTTGGGATGAAGGACGCCAAGCCCGCAAAGACTCCGATGGGAACTGACGGACACGTCGACCTCAACAAAGGAGGTAAGTCCGTTGATCAAAAAGCATACCTGTCCATGATAGGTTCTTTGCTTTATTTATGCGCTAGTAGACCGGATATTATGCTTAGTGTTTGCATGTGTGCTAGATTTCAATCCGACCCAAGGTAGTGTCACTTAGTGGCCGTGAAGCGAATTCTTAGATATTTAGTCGCTACGCCTTGCTTCGGGATCTGGTATCCAAAGGGGTCTACCTTTGACTTAATTGGATATTCAGACTCCAATTATGCTGGATGTAAGGTCGATAGGAAGAGTACATCAGGGACGTGCCAATTCTTAGGAAGGTCCCTGGTGTCGTGGAGCTCTAAGAAACAAACCTCTGTTGCCCTATCCACCGCTGAGGCCGAGTATGTTGCCGCAGGACAGTGTTGCGCGCAACTACTTTGGATGAGGCAAACCCTCCGGGACTTTGGCTACAATCTGAGCAAAGTCCCACTCCTATGTGACAATGAGAGTGCTATCCGCATAGCGGACAATCCTGTTGAGCACAGCCGCACAAAGCACATTGACATCCGGCATCACTTTTTGAGAGACCACCAGCAAAAGGGAGATATCGAAGTGTTTTATATTAGCACCGAGAACCAGCTAGCCGATATCTTTACCAAGCCTTTAGATGAGAAGACCTTTTGCAGGCTGCATAGTGAGCTAAATGTCTTTCGCGGAACTTGGACTGATTTATAGCATACATGTGTTTATGCCTTTGATCATGTTCCTTACACATTTTGTTGTTTATTTATGGTGCTCAAGTTGTACAAACACTCCCCGGACCTCAAAAGTCCATGTGTGATTGATGCATATATTTAGGGGGAGATGTGCTACAACTTGACCCTTTGAGACTAACCATGTGTTTTTGAGCTGGCTTGATTTAGCCTCAAACGTGGATTGAAAGGAAAGGTGGACTTGGACCATGCAAGACTTCCACTGCACTCCGATGAGAGGGTAACTTACTCCAAGTCCATCTCAATATCCTTATTGCCTTTGTACTCTTATTTGAAGATTTTTGTGAGGCAATGGGGTTTTTGGGCCAAGATTGATCCCGTTTTGGTGCTTGATGCCAAAGGGGGAGAAAATAAGGCCAAAGCAATAAATGGATCAGCTACCACTTGAGAATTTTGAAAATAGTAGAATAAAGCTTTTGGTTTGTCAAAACTCCCTTGTTGTAGAATTTTGAAAATAGTAGAATAAAGCTTTTGGTTTGTCAAAACTCCCTTGTTGTCTCTTTTGTCAAAAGTTGGCTTCTTATGGGGAGAATAGTTGATTATGGGAAAAAGGGGGAGTTTTTTGAAATCTTTGATCAATTTCTCTTGGAACAACTCTCTTTATGTCTCAACAAGTGTTTTTGACTTAGAAATAGGAAATTGAGGTTGATTTGCAAAAACAAAAGCAAGTGGTGGTAGAGAATGATCCAAATATGCCAAATTTGAATCAAAACAAATTTGTGTTTTCATTTGCATTGATGTTGCACTTCTTTAGTTGCTTTTGTTGTGTTGGCATAAATCACCAAAAAGGGGGAGATTGAAAGGGAAATGTGCCCTTGGGCCATTTCTAAGTATTTTGGTGATTGAGTGCCAACACAAGTGCTTAAGTGTTAATCTATACAAAGTGATGGACAAAGTACAAATCAAGTCTAAAGGTATGTATCTAGACTTAGTACATTGTTTTAAGAACTAATGTATTGTGTCTAAGTGCTGAAAACAGGAGAAATCACTTTGGTATAGAGATGGCTTTGTTCAGCCAAAGTCTGCGTAGTCTGGGTGCACCGGACTGTCCGGTGGAGCACCGGACAGTGTCCGGTGCGCTAGGCTAGCGACTGTCAACTGGCTGCTCTCGGGAAGTGATTAACGGCGTATGGCTATAAATCACTGGACTGTCCAGTGAGGCACCGGACTGTCCGTTGAGCCATTCACAGGCGAAGTCGTCGCTCTCGGGAAGCGATTAACGGCGTACGGCTATAATTCACTGGACTGTCCGGTGAGCCAATGGTCGGCCGGGCCAACGGTCGGCCGCGTAATCCGCGCGCGACGCGTGGCCGAGCCAACGGTCAGAAGGGGGCACCGGACTGTCCGGTGTGCACCGGACAGTGTCCGGTGCGCCAACGGCTCTGGATCTTCAATGGTCGGCTGCGCCACAGAAGGAAAGAAATCCGCACCGGACAGTGTCCGGTGGTGCACCGGACTGTCCGGTGCGCCAGGCGACAGAAGGCAAGAATTGCCTTCCTGGAATGCTCTCAACGGCTCCTAGCTGCCTTGGGGCTATAAAAGGGGCCCCTAGGCGCATGGAGGAGTACACCAAGAATTCTCTAAGCATTCCTAAGCACCAAGACTTCAATTCCGCGCATTCGATTCTTTGTGATAGCAACTAGAGCTCCGTTTGAGTAGAGAACTCGTTGAGTTGTGTTGAGAGCTCGTGTTGTGTGCGTGTGTTGCTCTGATTTTGTGTCTTGTGTGTGTTGCTCATCCCATCCTTACTTCCGTGCTTCTTTGTGAACATCTTTGTAAGGGCGAGAGACTCCAAGTTGTGGAGATTCCTCGCAAGCGGGATATAGTAAAGTGAAAGCAAAACAACGTGGTATTCAAGTAGGTCTTTGGACCGCTTGAGAGGGGTTGAGTGCAACCCTCATCCGTTGGGACGCCACAACGTGGAGTAGGCAAGTATTGGACTTGGCCGAACCACGGGATAAACCACTATGCCATCTCTGTGTTGATCTCTTTGTGGTTATTGTGTTTTGCTAAGACTCCTCTCTAGCCACTTGTAGTCCTGTAAGTCTGGGCCGTGCCTATTGGGCCAGCACGAGCCCGACACGTTTGTAAAAGCACGAAGTCCGGCCCAGCACGGAAGAAAAATAGCCGGGCCAGCACGGCACGTTCATCGTGCTGGGCCGTGCTTTGGCTTTCGGCCCGACGGCCCACATGACCCGGCACGGGAGCTTGGGCCGTGCCCGGGTCGGCCCGGCACGAAATGAAGCCCGACCGGCGTGGCGTTAGGGTTACGCGAGTTACTTCCTCTCCCGAGTCCCGACCTCTCGTATCTCTCGCTCGCCTCCCTCGTCCGCGGTCCGCCGCCGCTCCAGATCCAGCCGTGGGAGCGGGGACGGGGCAGGGCTTGAGCACGCTCTCTGCAGCTTCAGGCTCTGCTCGTCGGGGTGGAAGGAGAACTCGAGTGTTCCCGGGCTCTCAACCTCCACGCTCTGAACCGCTGGTACCCGAGGTACGGCCACGCTGATTTTGCCGATTCCTTTCTTTCCGTTTGCAGCCTTGGCATCGTCCTCCTGCCTCGCCGATGCCTCTTGCAACGACGGGCGGTCGCTGACTGCCTTGTCGTGCTGCCTCGGCTTGGCGTCTGAAGATGACATGTCCTTGGGCTTGGGCTTGAGCTGGGCGCAGAACGAGCCCGTCGTCGGAAGGGACGATGTGGACAACCTCGTCCCTGGCTCCATGTTGAGGCCATGGAGTTGAACCCCGAGGCGGAGCCCTTCTGCCTGAGCGCGGCCCCACGGTTGAACTGCTCGACGAATGCGCCGAACTGCTCCCTCCCGGAATTGGAGCGGACGACGGAGTGGGAGAACTTCTTGTTCCTGTTGTATGGTTTATGATGTGCGTGATAAAATTTCTGTATTTGATTCTTCTGAGTGTCTCTATGTTAATAACAAGTTGTCTTGTTCCTGTTGTTTTACTGAGCTCAATTCTGCTGTTTATTTTTAATTTCGGGCCGGGTCTAAAAAAGCACGGCCCGAATCAAGCACGACGGGCTTTAGTGCCGTGCTGGGCTTCTATTTTAGTCTATAGGCACGATAAGGCCCAGCCCGAAAGTAATTCGTGCCAGCCCGGCCCGACACTTTGAAGCCCGAAGCACGACGGGCTCGTGCCGGGCCAGCACGGCACGGCCCATCTTTCAGGACTAGCCACTTGGCCTTATTGTGCTAACTCCTAATCAAGTTTTTGTGGCACTAAGTTTCAAGTTTTTACAGGATCACCTATTCACCCCCCCTCTAGGTGCTCTCACCAGGACGGTATTCTGGTGACGATTCTTGGGAAACCTTCATCGCTGGAGCAGCTGCTGTTCTAGTACCTCCCTCTAAACTCAGGACATGCTATGCAGTAAAGTTGGACTTTAGTTGTACAAATAATATTGCTGAATACGAAGCTCTTCTGTTAGGGCTTTGGAAGCTAAAGGCAATGGGAATAAGGAGGGCAATCCTTAAAACTGATTCTCAAGTCATTTCTGGTCATGTAGACAAAAGTAGCAAGGCAAGGGATCCGAAGCTTGAAAAATATTTGGATGCAGTCCAAAGGTTGGAGGCTTCTTTCGAAGAATTTTCTGTAAAAAATATTCCAAGAGGGGAAAATGAGCATGCAGATTTGCTAGCTAAATCAGCGGCACAGGGGCTCCCTCTGCCTTCGGAAGTATTCTTTGAAACAAAAAAACACCTTCGGTCGAACTTATGGAGAGAGCATTGCTTGCAATATCACCTGTACATAGAGAAGATTGGAGGACTGAAATTATATCTTTCCTCTAAGGTAACTGTCTTTCGGATGACGAAGTTTATAATAAAAGAATGGAAGCAAGAACAAGACCATATGTGATCATAGAAGGGGAGTTATATAAACATGGAGTCTGCTCTCCATTACTCAAGTGTTTATCCAGAACCGAAGGTCAAGAGTTGATAAAGGAAATACATGCAGGTTTTTGTGGATCTCATATTGGGTCTAGGCCTTTGTTAGGGAAGGTTTTTAGACAAGGATTTTATTGGCCGAAGGCAGCTTCAGATGCAACAAATCTGGTTCAGAAATGTGAAAATTGCCAAAGGTGTACAAAAGACCAGAAACAACCTTCGTCCCTGACCCAGTAAATACAGCCAACTTGGCCACTGCAAAGATGGGGTCTGGATTTGTTAGACCCACTTCTACCAGCACAAGGAAATTTGAAATATGTCATTGTAGCAGTGGAATATTTTTCCAAGTGGATCGAAGCAAAGCCGTTAGCCACAATAACTTCGGCCACAGTACAAAAATTCTTTTGGCAAAACATTGTTTGTCGCTTCGACGTGCCGAAGGCAATAACTGTGGACAATGGAACTCAATTTGATGCTGAAACGTTCAAAGATTTCTGTGACAGAATTGGTACAGAAATTCATTTTGCATCAGTAAGGCATCCAGAATCAAATGGGTTGGTAGAAAGAGCAAATGGAATTATAATGATAGGAATAATGAAGTTAATCTTCAACCAGCCCAGATGAAAGTGGCCAGATGAGTTGATTAAAGTGGTGTGGAGCCACAACACAACTGTGTCAAGGTCAACAAGTTTTACACCTTTTAAGCTCTTGTTCGGTGACGAAGCAATAACACCAGAAGAAGTAAAGACAGGATCAATAAGAACAATAGCTTCGGTGGAGGACGAAGCTAATTATCAAACAACAAAAGACACAATAGAATGGACCAGACTTCAGGCTATAGAACACATCAATAAGTATCAGAACGAAGTTCTTTGATTTTTCTTTCAAAGTTGCTTGACTTTGGAGAAGCTCCTCACTTAATCTAGCATTTTTAGCTTGCATTTCTGCAAGCGAGCCCTCTGCTGCTTGAAGTAGGAAGTCTTTCTTCTCCAAAGAAGCTTCGTAATCTTTGATCTTATTTTTCAAGCCCTCGATTATGATTTCATTTTTCTTGTCTTCGAGGTCTTGTTGCATTCTCAGCGCCTTACTTAACAGCATACTCTGTAGAAATAAGCTGACATCAGAAAATTTTGCTTCATCACAAAAATAAAAAGAAACCTAGCAAAAGGAATTTTACCTTTAAATTGGAGTATAACATACTGCCGACGATATGTTGTCGCCGGTAGCCGCTAATATCAGCTTCAAGCTTTGGGAAACCGACACTCTTCGATAGAGTGCCGATTATCTTGGCCCCGGCGCGGTCGCGAATGCATCCTAAGGCACCTTCATCAATTCCACCAAAGAGCATAGCTCTTGGCTGGTAGCCACAGGATATTCCATATTTCTGTAGCTCCTTCTTTTCGGCCTCGGATAATTCTTGACCGACCAGGTTCCGAAGGTCGAAGTCCTTTTCTTCCGAAGCAGCATCGACAATCTTTTTCCCTTTATCAGGCATTGTGTCCATGACCTTCTCTGCAGCCGCAGCTGTCTCTTCCGCAGCCATATCCGAGAGCATTTTATCAGTCCCAGACAATGTACTCTCAAGGTTGGCAGCTTCGGCAGCAGCTGCAGCTTCGGCAGAGGTATTAGCTTCGGCAATGGCCTTGGCGCTTGCAATAAGTGTTATTTTGGATGCCGAGGCCAGCGGCGGTGTTCGCTCGATGGCTTGCATGGCATTAACAATCCTTTGCTTTTTCTGACCCTCAGTCTTCTCCTTTATAGCTGAGGGTTGATCCTTCTTCTATAAAAGTCGTGCCAGTTCCGGTCTGAGAGGACTTAGCAGCTTGATGGGTAAAGATTCAGTCATTACCTTTAAAATCTCTGCTATTTCAGCAGCGGGAGGTGTCGAAAGAGTCTCCTCTGTTGCCTCAGTTATCTTCGGCTCCAGGGTTTCAGCCTTCCTCTTTTTCGAAACTGCCACCTTCGGCTCAGGAGTGGATTTTCTCTTCTTTGAAGCCTTCTCATCCTCCTTAAACATTTTGGCGGCTCATCTACTCAAAATACTGACAATTCTTTTTCTTTTTACACCTTCGGCACCTTTATCAAGCCTTTCATAATTAGGATATTCAAATTTCAAGGCATCCATCACCCGATTCAACCTTCATTTTGGCCAGGTGCCAAAGACTACGGTCATCAGTTGGTCTTCCTTTTTGGTATAATTTCCAAGTATTTCATTGCACATTGTCTCGATCATGTCCAGCCATTCTTTGCACAGTTTTTTGAATTGTTTTTCAAATTTGAAGCGGTAAGCAAGATGGATGAGTTCATGCTTCTTCCCCGCTTCCTTCTTCTTCAGCATTCCCCAGCCACTCGATGTAGGATATGTTCTATTAGCCAAATATTATTGCACTAAGTCTCTGGTACTGATCTGCTCAGCTACCACTCTAAATTCAACTTTGGCCAGCTGACAGGGTGACCCCCAGTTGCATGTTGCATAAAGGCCGAGTCATTCCGAAGCTCAAGCTCAGAGGACCCATGACCATGGTCATCAACTTCTCCCTGTTTTTCACATCAGCCCTCATATAAAACCATTCGTTTTTCCAGCCGATTGGCCACTTTGTGCGATAGCTGGGGACTGGTGCCTTCGTATCCTTGCGATACGCAAAATTGTAACAACCAAAATTTTTGTGAAGACCATCTGCCCTGGCCTTCGTCTGATAGTGCAACTCGTGCACACGGCAGAATGCTTCGGCATCTGGGATTATTCCTTGGCTTCGAAGGGCCCAGATAAAGACGTTGAGCCTAATGATAGCGTTAGGAGTCAGCTGATGAAGATATATTTCGAAATTTTTTAGGACTTCCCCTATCATCTCATTCAGGGGAAATCGCAGCCCCGCTCTGAAGGAGCTCTTGAAAACCACAACTCCATCCTTCTTCAACACTGGGGTAGTTTCTTCTCCAGCAAATCAAACAAGTTTGCTTTCAGCTTCTCCAAAATAGCCCAGTTTCATCATCATGGGCATGTCATCCTCAAACACAGTAGATTTTTCAAAATCTAGATAACTCGGCTTCGTTGGGATCAGAATACTGTAGTCTTCTTCGCTCTCAACATCTTCACCCTCAATCACAGTCTACTCAGCTTTGACATTAGAAGTACCTTCGTTGTTTTTCAGACCTTCGGCATTCCGAAGCCTTCGAGTTTTTCGTGGATCGAGCTCGTTACGAAAAACGATCTAGCACCATGAAGGGGCTACTGTTAGGGGTCTTCTTCTCCGCCAAAGGTCCTCTAAGCAAAAACACTTTCGGCAAGATAACATGCAAGCAGGCGTGACATGAAGATGTATGCCGAAGCCGCAACTGAAAGAGCTTCGGCATGATGACACACTTGAGACGAAGGGTGGCACCGACTTAAAGAGAAAAAGATTGCATAGTCCCTGATAGTTTGTGTCATAGTCATGATTAGTTATCAAGGACATGAATGTAATTTTGTCCGGGCTGTGTCCCGTGCCTATAAATAGATGAACAGTAACTTTGTACTGTTCACGCTGACTTGTAATCACTTGCACGTCACTCTTGGATTTTTACCTTCTGTCAAGCCGAAGGTACAAATGTAATTGAATATCAGTGATGTTTGTTTATAACTATATAATGATATTATGAATAATTTAATGATCTAAAATGATTATTCATGCTTTCTCTATGTTTCATACAATCATATTTATATCTTTGTACATTGCAATGAAAAAGGTATGCCCTTCTTGACCTTCGTCCAAAGATCATTATATCCTAAGAGAGATAATGTTACGAAGGACGAAGGTCTTTAACCATTAACTTTTGTGTTGCCTTGTTCTTAATTTGTAGCTTTTGAGAACAAGTAACCAACAATGTCGATATAGTTGTTATGCGAGTTCGTATGACTACTTTCATCCACTTTGTCGACGTGCTCTTCTTCTGCTACGTCGTACGTGTAGTGGTAATGTTTAATAATACTCGTATATTATCTTAGTTGAACCTGATAGATATTCTAGGGCACGTTTGCGACCTTGGCCCGCTGGCCTGGCTGTGCTTGCGGGATGCAATGTATGTGTTTGTGTGGCTTGATTTGTTTTGGAGCTCGGTCCTGCGGGTGCAAAAGTGGCTCTTCAGCCTGGCTCCCAGGAAACGAAGGCAGGCTCCGTTTTTTTGAGCTCGGCTGCCGGTGGCGCAAACCAGCTCCTCATGGCTGCTTCCAAGAAACAAAAGTGACTTTTAACCTGGCTATCTACGTGTGGCAAACATCGGCTCAATTGGACCAGACTTATTTGATACAGTTGTACAAACAAAATATATTGTATCAGTTGAGACCGGCTAACTTCAGCCTTGTTCACGCGAGCGAGCCGAGCCCGCCTCATACGCGTCGCAAACACGCCCCTAGTGTCTAGCGTACACCTACAAAGATCATCTCCAGGACAAGGAAGAGTCGTTGGACCGCAACATTTGTGTGTTCTGTCAGATCTTCTGTACTTTCATTTCCATTTTCGTTGTCAAGTATAGGGATCTATTTTACGGTTTCTCGTGCCAGTTTACTTGCATTGAAATTCGGAAAGACACATACCCATACCTGGACTACTTGTTGGGTAGACGGCCATGCCGTGTGTTTGTCTTCCCGAGACCCCCTGCCCAGCTGGAGCAACTATTGACAGCGCAGTGAGATTATTGACCTGAAAAAAAATTAATGCTAGTTTGGAAACACTGTTTTTTCTTTCTCTTAGAAAAACTATCGGTGTTTCTAAACTAGTTTTTAGAGGCCATTTCATCCATTTTCACTTTAACCCTCTCATGTAAAGTTTGGCTCTGTAAGTAATCTGTCGTGAGATTATTATTAGATCGATGAGACGATGACACTGGAATTAAAAAAACACAGACTCTGCTTAAGATCTCACGCAACAAGGTTCTTGTTCATGGCCCATGGGCGGCTACTAATTGGCTCAGTCCTATGCGCAGTGTGCATGTTGGGCCACCACCATACATAGTACATACAGCCCAGAAAAGGGAAAGAGTCGGTTTTCACCCTTAAGCAAATAAAAAAAGAGAGAGCAAAGTCCCACTTTCTTTCCTTGCCAATAAAACCGGATTTTAGACCCTCGGTTTTTAGAGAGGTTTATATTTCTACACATTGAGTTGTGAAGACAAGGGTTTCACATCAAAATATATACAAAACACAACCAAAATTTCTTTTAGGACTAGTTTGAGAACTCTATTTTCTTGATTGATTCCTATTTTTCTAAGAGAAAAATTAACTAATTTCTTTTAGACTAGTTTGGGAACCGATTTTCTCAAAGGAAATTAGTTCATTTTTTCCAAACGAAATTAGTTTATTTTCAAGGGAACCCTATTTTTTCAAAAGATTTTCAATTTTTCAAAGAAAGTTAGTTTATTTTTCTTTGGGAAAATACAGTTCCCAAACTAGCCCTAAGAAAATGAAAATCCCTTGAAAAATAGAGTTGTCAAACTAGCCCTTAGAAATTGAGAAGATAGAACCTATTCGCTTGGCTTTAATCCGTCCCGGCTTCTACTGGCTACTAGCCAATTGCCCGTGCTTTGCTACGGTTGTTATATATCATATAAAAAGATATTGATATATTTATTAAAATATAATTATTGTTTATTTAAAACACTAAGGTACACGTGATTTGGTGATTAGCCCTAAATTTTTGGAGCAGGGGGCATGGGTTCGAGTGCTCGCGTGGGCAGGGTCGGGTGCTGGGAAGACGCAGTAGCTAGATGCACGGGTGTTGGGCGTGAGCCCATAGGGCATGACGCCGAGGCAGGGTGCGTGGGGCAAGAGAACCATCGCACTCCTTGTCTCCATCGATAGTTTTGTGCTCACATCGCTCCACATGGACACTGTCTCTCCGCTCGTCGCCTCCCCATCTTACTCGCCATCAGTCCTCATGCTCACGAGGCCAGCATCCTCATGCCCAACCTCACTGTTGACGCCTTTTTCGGGCGCCAAACACTAACCAGAACCGGCGGTGGTGCTCTCTGCACAGGGGCGGACGGTCCACGGCCAAGGACCGGACGGTCCACGACATGGCACAGGGCTTGGGTTCCCTGCTTGACGTGCCGGACGGTCCGCGCCCTGGGGCCGGACGGTCCGCGCGTGCGCAGGGGCGGCGAAGGTCACCGACGGCACCTGGATCTCGCTCCCGGGAGGGACCCCGTCGGGGAGGAGAGATCCTAGGGGTTGTTTAGGCTCGGTAGGCTGACCTAGACTCCTCTAATCGACGTAGAGTCGAAGAGAAGAGAAGAATTTGGGGATTGGAATACTAAACTAGAACTAAACTAGAGCTACTCATAATGCATAAGGTAAAAACAAGAAATAGACTTGATTTGATCGATTGTTGGGGATTTATCACACCCGGGTTTCGGGGCACCAAGACCCGGGCGCGAACATAATCACCAGGTGTGTTGGGACCAAGTCTCACACATATGATAAATCATGACACAGGATCGAATGTCACATCTTTATTATATAATAGGAGTTCTGTACAAAATAAATAAATAATTACATTATAAGGAGACAACGGTCCAGGAACCCAAAGTTGACTGGGAGACGACGGCCTAGACCTCTCATGAACACATCGCAGCATCCTCCATGCGCCTCATCCTGCGTTACCTGTTCTTGATCTATGGGGGGTGTGAGACAGCAAGAGTGAGCTCACATACGTTCATAGCTCACCAAGTTGTGGGGAATAGTGTGCATGAACTCGCCAAAGGTGGGAGCTCACGTGAAGTGTAAGCCTTACCAAAGAGGATGGTTAGAGCTGAGCATTGCTTTTAAAGTTGGATAAAATTTTATTAGCAATTACTAAGTATAAGTAAATACCAAACCCAATTAAGTAGTAGAACAAAAGTAACAACATCACCTGCAATGCAATGCATATGACAAATTGAATTTAGTTCCATAAATTAATCATGTGAGTGTCCGAGCTGCTCATGACCATGAGCACGACTAGTATACCAGTTTTACACTCTGCAGAGGTTGCGCATCTTTACCCACAAGTCATGTTACCCATCTGCCAAGAGACGGCCAATCCCATATACCTCTACCGAGGAGGCGAGGCAGGGTAACACTACGAGGCCTTTACAAAGTTCCACTAGCTTCAGAAAACCCGGTATAGTTTATAGGAAGCTACAATGCAGGAATCCCTCGTCTGACTGCCATCGCAGCAAAATCAACCTGAGGACCTCCCTACACTGACCACTCCCCTACTGCCCTTGCCCCTTTCGGGTAAGGTAGTCTTCCACTAGCTTTCCTAGTTAGTTAGCCAAGGGCGTCCCATTAAACCCTTGTGGTAGCACTGTTTTCCCGGGTGGTTCTCCATGTTCTAATTAACATAATGATCTTAACATGAACAGTAAATAACAACTGATAATAAAGGTATCATCATGAATAATGTATCTCCATACCCAAAACCACATAAAGCAATAGCAAGTACTACCCAAAAAGTTCAGTGGTAATCAAGGTATAAAGATAGTCAAACTAGGGTAACCTATTGGGTCCCATCAAAATTAACCTATGCAGATCATTATGATTAATCAGAACATGACTGGATAAAAAAGTGATCAAGGGCACAACTTGCCTGACACTTGAGATTCCAGGTACCAGGATGATCTTCAGGTGACACCTAACCTCGCGCTAGTCGTAGCAATACAAACAAACAGGATATATGTAAAATTAACATCACACCAGACATAAGAACAAATTGCATAATAATAATCTATGCGGCGCAACGAGATCGTAGGAACAAGAATTACTACATTCGAAGTTACGGTTACCAAGTTATGAATTTCAGGATTTATTTAGTACCTAGAATAGAGTAATTCATGTGAATAATTTTAAATCAAGTTTCATGGTTAGACAAAGGTACTATGTGATAAAAAATATTTATACAAAATTAATGCCACTAGAACGAATCAATTTAGAGTTATGGATTTTAGGTTATGAATTTCTAAAGGCTTTATGTGTTTAGCACAAAATTAATTAGGAGATAAATTTCATCATGAGTTTCATGCTAAAACAGTATTACTGAGTGATGAACTATATTAAAATAAAATTATAGGAACTGGAATGGGTCAATTTAGACTTAATATGAATTATACAAGTTTTTAGTATCGTTTTTGTATTGAAAATCATTTTCTAAAATAAATTCTGAATTTCCTCAGGCTTCTGGACTGCGGACACAATTTTAAAAAAGACCAGGGGTTCTGCAATAATTCCAGGACTAAACGGTAATGGTCTTAACCCTTTGGTAGATTGCGGGTTGGTTATTGGATTTTTGCGGGGGCTCTTTTGAATAAAAACACAGCTAAAAGGGTATCGGCTGATTTGCACCGTCCGATTATATTTTCACGGTCGGGATTGGATGAACCCTTTAATGAACCGGTATGTGTTGATCGCCCTCAGATTGAAGAATAGCGGCCACGATTTAATGAGATGTGCTCCAACCGTAATCGTCTGATTAGAACCCGTGGCCCAGATTGAAACGCGCAAAAAGGGTTTTCTATGTTCCAATCAGAACCACACATCCCCAATTCAACGACTAGCCCGTTTCTTCCCCAAACAGCCAACACCTCAATGCCAATGCCCCAGCAGGCGTGCTGTGCACCGACGTGCCCCAAAACCGGCGAACGAGCTCATGCGCACGAGCGAGCCAAATCGTCGATTAACACAATCTATGTCAAGAGCAGAACAAAGCGAATCGGATGAAGGAGTTCTTACAGTGCTTCAAGATGGTACAGGAAGCGTGCCACGGCAACGCACGGTACCGCGGCGGCCTCAGCACACCGGTGCACAATTCGGCCGGAACTGGTGGCCCGACCCACATGCTAGCCACAAGTACACGCCCTGCGCTCCCCGTTCATCACGTTTGTAATCCACACCATCGGATGAACGCCCCCCCCCGGTGCGCTTTCCTGGCCATCTGTCCGTATCACTCATGCATGGCGACATTGGCGACCCGATCCCCTGCTCCATGCCGATTTCTCCCTGAGCGTCCACACGCCATGGCTGGAGCCGAGCACGCTAGGGGAAGGTGCTGCGTGGCCCTAACGCCTGCTCGTTGGGCGCCGAAGGTGGAGGCCGAGGGTGGCCTGTATGGAGCAGTCCATGCCATGGAGATGGAGCAAGGGCTGGGCGCTGAGTACCATGTGAGACGGTGGCCGGTACTGGAGAAGCTCGCCGTGCCATGAGCACATCCATGGCATCGGCCGGCCCTGGAGGAAGGAAGGAAGGAGCAGAGGCCTTGGTATTTATGCGCCAAGACCAGAGGTTAGCTTGATCGGTAATCAAAGGATTTCCTCCCTCCAACATCGCGTTCTGTTTTGGGGTTCATTTCAATTCGAGAAGAAGCAGCTGGCAGTTGGTGGCCCACACGTCATTGAAAAGCTAGATAATGTCATGAATAAATAAATTAAAATTCAGGTTTCCAATTGTGGGCCGACGTAGAGGAATTGGGTCCAAAGCAAGGTACGACATACCCTTTTCTTTTCTATTTTTTCTTCAGATTTTGGCTCAAATCAAATTCAAACAGATTCAAATTTGAGTTCCCACAAACAAAAGAAATGTTGCAGCATGAACTATATATATATTTATATATTAATTTTGTTGTTTTTTATTTGCTAGGTAAATGCTTCTAATATGAAATGCATACACGGAAGCAAAAATATATTCTAAATCATAATCCAATTAAATGGATAACAATATTTATTACTGATTTAAAAACATAAATTATAAGAGATGTTTTAGTTCAATTATTTTCATTCTACGAATGATAATTTGACTAAGGGTCTCTTTCTTAATTAATCCCTATTATAGAACACATTTGCTTAGATTTTGAAAAGAATTTGCCTAATCTTCAAAACTCAAGTCTAATTTGAGATATCTGAATTTTACTATTTTATTTCTTTATTTTTATTTGTTATTTTCATAATTTAATGCCTTTAGTTGAGTATGCAAAGAAAGAAAAAGGAAATCAAGGAATCCCCAAAACATCCACTTATAAATTTATTTATTTATTTATTTTATTATTTTTACCTTATACAAATTTTGGGCTTTACAGGTTTTAATCGGCCGTAGCCCTTCATCTATATAAAGAGGATGTCTGGATCCGCTTCAAACTGTTTCCTGAGTTAATCTCGTGGTTTTAGGTAACAAATCCCGCAATAAACTAGGAACCCTAACTGACTCTGCGCACGCACGGACCGTCCGCGCCACCACCGCGGACTGTCCGAACCGCGGACCATCCGGCCTCAGGGCTAGACCGTCCGCGAGGCTTTTTTTGGTTTCCAACATATGCCCCCTGCCTTTTGGTGAAGGTTGACGAACCAAAAGCATATGAACTAAACCTGATGTAAGTCACCGGCTTTTCAATATGGAAATCATTCAATAAAGCACCAATGTATAAAGGCCGTTTCAGATTGTATCTTTCTCGGCCATGATGTAATATCCCAAAAAAAATGTTGACCAAAAGTTAATCTCTGGTGCGTGGATGAGGTAAAGGGTTGTGGGCCATTGGATGCAAAGATAGAAGTCATCTGAGGCGTCGTTTCTTTCTCCCACAAAAACCCTAGGTGGCCACCCTTTTTTTCCCTTCACCCCCCCCTCTTGGCCGCCACCCCCTTTTCTTCCCCTTGGCTGGACGCCCTCTCCCCCTATGGCAGCCATCCTCCATTGCTTCCTCCCCCAAGATCTCCCCCTACGCAGCAAGGATCGAGAAAAGGAGGGGCACGTTGAATTGAAGAGGAAAAGAGGATCAAGGAGATGTTCTTCCCCATCTCTTCTTGAAGATTTCTTGGGTAAACCCTAGGTATGGATGAGATCCTTGTTCCTCCATATAATTATAGGCTTTTGGAGGTTGTGGATCATGGGAATTAAAGGATTAGAGGTTGGATTTGATGTGGGGTTAGGTTTTGATCTCGAATTTAGTTTTCTGCAGAATGGCAGATTCGATAGTTTCTGTTCATGCCAGTTTTCCGTGGTCTTAGTGGCCTCAAAAAAAATGAAAAGTCTATGTATGAGTCGTAGATAATTTGTAGATCTTTCCGTGGCCGCGAAGAACACCTCAATCGGGCATCCGACCAGAAAGTTATTGCAGTTTTACTATAGCAGTTTTTCAGTCTCATAATTCTGTGCATAATCTGTTTCCTTAAGATTTAGGCAATTTTATCAACAGAATTAAACTGTGGGTTGGTAAAAGAAGTTGTAGATAATTTCATAAGCTTTCCAGATTGTTAAAGAGTGCATTCATATGATTTGTGAAACTCTAGTTATGTTTGTTTTACTGTGGCTGTTCCTGTTTACCTAACAAAATGAGTGGGTCTGTTCACTGGTGGGTTTCATCTAGTCAATGGCCGAATTGGCTCTTCCAACTATGGAGACTTTTGTAGAGGGATAAAAGTTCTTACTTCCAGCAGAATTTCATAATTTTTGGTTCAGTAGTTTGGGAGATATCGAATTTTTAAAGTTAACCATACTGCTGTCTAAAACAGATTCAGTCAATTATCTTGTCAGATGTTTTAGAACTTGTAGATGGCAGAATTTAATTATCTATTGAATACTGAAGTTGTAGAGTATTTTGTGTAGATACTCCTAGAGTATTTGTTTGATATCACCGCTGTGTTAATTTTAAACATACAAAATTAACAAACAGCGTTGCTGCTGTATGGCATGTGGTTCAGGGTGGGAGTCTTTCCACTGGGTCTTGGTTTTAAGTGTAGGAGTGTTTTGTTGATTGATGGCAAATGCTTGTGAAATATTTGTACTAAGTTTTATGCCCACTAGCAGGTGGCTACACTCCAGATCATGTCTAGTACATTTCTTCTTCTTCGATGAAGGCAAGTGAATGTAGCGGTGGTTGCTTCCGTTCTGACCTGCTATTTCTATTGCCTACACTCTAATATTCAGAAGTATCATATTCTTTCATAAATGGACTCTATGGTGATGCTTTACTTGCTTGCATTATACTGATGCTCAATCATATATTGATGATGATTATGATTTGAGTATGACTCATGAGATTAATTCACACCCCTAAAGGTAAATGAAGTATTATTTGAGGTTGGTATTGTATCTGAAGGTAAATGAAGTATTATGTGAGGTTTGTGTTGTATCTGAAGGAAGTGAAGTTTATTGATAAATGTAGCATGCCATATACATTGCATGACTCATTTGCATATGAAGTTTTGTCGTGACCTATGGTCCGACAGTACCGGTACAACTTAGCATCGTACGTTGCCCGAGAAGGGGTACGATGCGGCTTCATACCCTTAGAGGTATGAAGGCAGAGGACATATGCATTGCATTCATATGCATTCATTGAAGTGATATTTGCAGATGATGTGGTTTTATACCCCCAGAGGTATGAAGATAGAGTACCTACACATTGCATTTCTATGCATACATTGAAGTGATATTTGCAGGTATTGTTGACGCAGGGAAGTGTTATAGAACCTATTGTGGTTGTTCGAGGAAATGAGATGGTATTGGTTATAGTGGGACTACTGAGTTCTATATCTACAAGTATTTCTGATTTTTAATTGTGACTCTTTGAAAATGTTGATGAATTCAATTTGTGGTTTAAATATCTCGTCAGAACAATTAGCTTGCTGAGATGTTTCATGTCACTCTTGCATTACTCAATGCAGGTGCTTGTTGCTCATCAAGGGGAGTGGGAAGTAGCAGCACATCCACCTTCACTCTCATAATAATGCTGCCCAGACACAGCCATGATTTAATTAGAAACTTCTTGTCAAAGGATGTTTGTTTTTTAACTAGTCGTGCGCACTGATTAATTCAGTTCATGTTGTTATGGTTGTCTTCCCATTGCTAGCAGATTATTAATGTCTTATATGTTTTCTTATCATGATATCTATTTATACTTTGCTGCTTCCCCCGTTTATGCAATTTTCAAAGGAGATGATGTCAAAATTTTATATATGAATGTTAGATGTGTAGTTAGTAGCATTCTGGGGTGTTTGTGGATCCCGGGGTGTTACAGTTGGTATCAAAGCCATAGGCTTTAGATTCTCGGCAATTTGAAGATAAATTTGACACACTTGCACCTATAGGAAGGGTATGGGTTCAAATATCTTTGATATATATATTAATGTCTTTGGAGTGCAGATGACAATAGTTTCACCCCTCCCTATTCCTTTACGGTGATGTGGTAAGTTGTTTATGGCTTAATGCTTGATATAATTTATTTCTGAAATTTTGATATTGTTTTATTAATGCGGTAGATATCGCTGGTCATTGGTGAGAATGAAGTTGTTATTATGCTTGTGATATACAAGTATGCCTATGTTGTTTTCACCATGTTTTTCATGGTTGAGTTTTATTACAATAATATTGTTATATATGCTTGATTGTGGATGTTTCTAAGAGGAGTGTGAATTGCGTGTTTTGGGGTACAAGGTAATCATCAATTTGAATTTAAGTGGTTGAGCGGTTGGTGGATAGCTCCAACTATCATTGCAAAGAATGATTGTTTATGTTGAGAAACCAGTTTTGAAAGAAATGAATATTGGTACTTTATATGGATTTTTGGGGGAAGTCTTTTCATAGCCAGAATGGCTTACATGTCTCTCTCATATTGTGTGTTTTAGTTGCCACAAAGCCTAGATGTGGTTTAAAGTGGTTGCCTGTTAGTCATACTAATTGTAGTATAAATCTTTGATTCTCTTGATCCATTGATTATGTATTGATACATTGAGGATCTGATGGTTCCCTTTTTGATGCATGCTTGTGGAGCCATTTTTTTAGACCACCTATCTATTGGTTTGGAGGAAGTCCTTGCCTATCCTAGAGTTGGTTGGGTGTGGCTAGTCACCTACTCCTAGATGATGTGGTGTTTACATCAGCTTAATATGTTTGCCAAATATGTGAAGGATTAGGGGTTATTATTATTGACTTTGTATGTCTGGTACATTGAGTGCATCGTATGATAGAATGAAATGTAAGTTCTAAACTATAGTAGATGAAGACTTATATTATGTGTAGGTTATCCTTACTAGTTGGATATTTTTCTTAGTTGAGATGTTGAATGAAGTATAGTGACATGGGTTAAGCAAATATTGTGTTGTTGTTGGGCTATCAGTGCTCTATGTAGAGTTTTTGGCATTTCTTCGATGAACTATGCCGCACAAGATGTTATTGGCTTCTTTTGGCTTTATTGCTCCATTAGTTCTATAGATTTTTCTCCCTTTTGGGTGGGGTGCAAGGAATGTTAGATTACATGATTATCTTTTCATGATGGCAAGAATAAGGTTTAGGAAGATTAGGAGTTTTGTTCCAATAGAACTACTTGTTTCATGGTGCTTTAAGGTGAGGTGTTTGATCTTCTTATACATTCGTCGGGTGTAGATGTTTCACCATTTAATTAAAATTAATGGTTGAAGTTGGTAAGGGTTGTGCTTGGTGCATATTACCCCTTCATAAAAGAGTGTTGTCTTAAGACATTGATGTGGATGTATAGCTGCATCCAAATTTGATGGTGTGAAATTGTAGTGTTGATTGCAACTATGACATGCTTTGAGCTTCATTACATGTTGTTTCATGCTTGATGTCAGGTCTTGTAGTTTCCTTAGACAATTAGTCCAAGGTAGAAGTTCTTGTGTTAATTAAGACCAATAATGGACCCATGTTTTGAACTGTGGTGCTATATGGGGTACCTTGGGTGTTTTGCTTGGAGTGGCCGAATTCGAGGTCGAATTCTTTTTAAGGGGGGTAGAGTGTAATATCCCAAAAAAATGTTGACCAAAAGTTAATCTCTGGTGCGTGGATGAGGTAAAGGGTTGTGGGCCATTGGATGCAAAGATAGAAGTCATCTGAGGCGTCGTTTCTTTCTCCCACAAAAACCCTAGGTGGCCACCCTTTTTTTTCCTTCACCCCCCTCTTGGCCGCCACCCCCTTTTCTTCCCCTTGGCTGGACGCCCCCTCCCCCTATGGCAGCCATCCTCCATTGCTTCCTCCCCCAAGATCTCCCCCTACGCAGCAAGGATCGAGAAAAGGAGGGGCACGTTGAATTGAAGAGGAAGAGAGGATCAAGGAGATGTTCTTCCCCATCTCTTCTTGAAGATTTCTTGGGGAAACCCTAGGTATGGATGAGATCCTTGTTCCTCCCTGTAATTATAGGCTTTTGGAGGTTGTGGATCATGGGAATTAAAGGATTAGAGGTTGGATTTGATGTGGGGTTAGGTTTTGATCTCGAATTTAGTTTTCTGCAGAATGGCAGATTCGACAGTTTCTGTTCATGCCAGTTTTCCGTGGTCTTAGTGGCCTCAAAAAAATGAAAAGTCTATGTATGAGTCTTAGATAATTTGTAGATCTTTCCGTGGCCGTGAAGAACACCTCAATCGGGCATCCGACCAGAAAGTTATTGCAGTTTTACTATAGCAGTTTTTCAGTCTCATAATTCTGTGCAGAATCTGTTCCCTTAAGATTTAGGCAATTTTATCAACAGAATTAAACTGTGGGTTGGTAAAAGAAGTTGTATAAAATTTCATAAGCTTTCCAGATTGTTAAAGAGTGCATTCATATGATTTGTGAAACTCCAGTTATGTTTGTTTTACTGTGGCTGTTCCTGTTTACCTGACAAAAATGAGTGGGTCTGTTCACTGGTGGGTTTCATCTAGTCAATGGCCGAATTGGCTCTTCCAACTATGGAGACTTTTGTAGAGGGATAAAAGTTCTTACTTCCAGCAGAATTTCATAATTTTTGGTTCAGTAGTTTCAGAGATATCGAATTTTTAAAGTTAACCATACTACTATCTAAAACAGATTCAGTCAGTTATCTTGTCAGATGTTTTAGAACTTGTAGATGGCAGAATTTAATTATCTATTGAATACTGAAGTTGTAGAGTATTTTGTGTAGATACTTCTAGAGTATTTGTTTGATATCACCGCTGTTTTAATTTCAAAGATACAAAATTAACAAACAGCGTTGCTGTTGTATGGCATGTGGTTCAGGGTGGGAGTCTTTCCACTGGGTCTTGGTTTCAAGTGTAGGAGTGTTTTGTTGATTGATGGCAAATATTTGTGAAATATTTGTACTAAGTTTTATGCCCACTAGCAGGTGGCTACACTCCAGATCATGTCTAGTACATTTCTTCTTCTTCGATGAAGGCAAGTGAATGTAGCGGTGGTTGCTTCCGTTCTGACCTGCTATTTCTATTGCCTACACTCTAATATTCAGAAGTATCAGATTCTTTCATAAATGGACTCTATGATGATACTTTACTTGCTTGCATTATACTGATGCTCAATCATATATTGATGATGATTATGATTTGAGTATGACTCATGAGATTAATTCACACCCCTGAAGGTAAATGAAGTATTATTTGAGGTTGGTATTGTATCTGAAGGTAAATGAAGTATTATGTGAGGTTTGTGTTGTATCTGAAGGAAGTGAAGTTTATTGATAAATGTAGCATGCCATATACATTGCATGACTCATTTGCATATGAAGTTTTGTCGTGACCTATGGTCCGACAGTACCGGTACAACTTAGCATCGTACGTTGCCCGAGAAGGGGTACGATGCGGCTTCATACCCTTAGAGGTATGAAGGCAGAGGACATATGCATTGCATTCATATGCATTCATTGAAGTGATATTTGCAGATGATGTGGTTTTATACCCCCAGAGGTATGAAGATAGAGTACCTACACATTGCATTCCTATGCATACATTGAAGTGATATTTGCAGGTATTGTTGACACAGGGAAGTGTTATAGAACCTATTGTGGTTGTTCGAGGAAATGAGATGGTATTGGTTATAGTGGGACTACTGAGTTCTATATCTACAAGTATTTCTGATTTTTAATTGTGACTCTTTGAAAATGTTGATGAATTCAATTTGTGGTTTAAATATCTCGTCAGAACAATTAGCTTGCTAAGATGTTTCATGTCACTCTTGCATTACTCAATGCAGGTGCTTGTTGCTCATCAAGGGGAGTGGGAAGTAGCAGCACATCCACCTTCACTCTCATAATAATGCTGCCCAGACACAGCCATGATTTAATTAGAAACTTCTTGTCAAAGGATGTTTGTTTTTTAACTAGTCGTGCGCACTGATTAATTCAGTTCATGTTGTTATGGTTGTCTTCCCATTGCTAGCAGATTATTAATGTCTTATATGTTTTCTTATCATGATATCTATTTATACTTTGCTGCTTCCCCCGTTTATGCAATTTTCAAAGGAGATGATGTCAAAATTTTATATATGAATGTTAGATGTGTAGTTAGTAGCATTCTGGGGTGTTTGTGGATCCCGGGGTGTTACAGTTGGTATCAAAGCCATAGGCTTTAGATTCTCGGCAATTTGAAGATAAATTTGACACACTTGCACCTATAGGAAGGGTATGGGTTCAAATATCTTTGATATATATATTAATGTCTTTGGAGTGCAGATGACAATAGTTTCACCCCTCCCTATTCCTTTACGGTGATGTGGTAAGTTGTTTATGGCTTAATGCTTGATATAATTTATTTCTGAAATTTTGATATTGTTTTATTAATGCGGTAGATATCGCTGGTCATTGGTGAGAATGAAGTTGTTATTATGCTTGTGATATACAAGTATGCCTATGTTGTTTTCACCATGTTTTTCATGGTTGAGTTTTATTACAATAATATTGTTATATATGCTTGATTGTGGATGTTTCTAAGAGGAGTGTGAATTGCGTGTTTTGGGGTACAAGGTAATCATCAATTTGAATTTAAGTGGTTGAGCGGTTGGTGGATAGCTCCAACTATCATTGCAAAGAATGATTGTTTATGTTGAGAAACCAGTTTTGAAAGAAATGAATATTGGTACTTTATATGGATTTTTGGGGGAAGTCTTTTCATAGCCAGAATGGCTTACATGTCTCTCTCATATTGTGTGTTTTAGTTGCCACAAAGCCTAGATGTGGTTTAAAGTGGTTGCCTGTTAGTCATCTAATTGTAGTATAAATCTTTGATTCTCTTGATCCATTGATTATGTATTGATACATTGAGGATCTGATGGTTCCCTTTTTGATGCATGCTTGTGGAGCCATTTTTTTAGACCACCTATCTATTGGTTTGGAGGAAGTCCTTGCCTATCCTAGAGTTGGTTGGGTGTGGCTAGTCACCTACTCCTAGATGATGTGGTGTTTACATCAGCTTAATATGTTTGCCAAATATGTGAAGGATTAGGGGTTATTATTATTGACTTTGTATGTCTGGTACATTGAGTGCATCGTATGATAGAATGAAATGTAAGTTCTAACTATAGTAGATGAAGACTTATATTATGTGTAGGTTATCCTTACTAGTTGGATATTTTTCTTAGTTGAGATGTTGAATGAAGTATAGTGACATGGGTTAAGCAAGTATTGTGTTGTTGTTGGGCTATCAGTGCTCTATGTAGAGTTTTTGGCACCTTCACTCTCATAATAATGCTGCCCAGACACAGCCATGATTTAATTAGAAACTTCTTGTCAAAGGATGTTTGTTTTTTAACTAGTCGTGCGCACTGATTAATTCAGTTCATGTTGTTATGGTTGTCTTCCCATTGCTAGCAGATTATTAATGTCTTATATGTTTTCTTATCATGATATCTATTTATACTTTGCTGCTTCCCCCGTTTATGCAATTTTCAAAGGAGATGCTGTCAAAATTTTATATATGAATGTTAGATGTGTAGTTAGTAGCCTTATCGTCCGGAGCCTTTCGAGTAATCTCCTTTTGTGATATATTTGACATGTAAGAATTGTCAATGATGATGTCTTTGCTTTTGCCTTTATCGGCCATTTCGGGCCGAACTAAGATCTTTTTGCATGAGATATCTATTGTATTAACAGGATATGGCTGTGTGTCCACTTGCATCTCTTGAAAAGCCAACCAGCCCTCATTTATGGCTGATTGTATCTGTCGACGAAAAATATTACAGTCATTGGTGGCATGAGAAAAAGAATTATGTCACTTATAATAAGCACGTCTGATAGTCGCCTAGAGGGGGGTGAATAGGGCGTAACTGAAATTTACAAAAATAATCACAACTACAAGCCGGGTTAGCGTTAGAAATATAATCGAGTCCGTGAGAGAGGGCGTAAAGCAAATCACAACCAAATAAGAGATGTGACACGCGGATTTGTTTTACCGAGGTTCGGTTCTTGCAAACCTACTCCCCGTTGAGGAGGCCACAAAGGCCGGGTCTCTTTCAACCCTTTCCCTCTCTCAAACGATCCACCGATCGAGTGAGCTTCGTCTTCTCAATCACTTGGGAACAAAACTTCCCCCGCAAGGACCACCACACAATTGGTGTCGCTTGCCTCGGTTACAATTGAGTGTTTGATCACAACAAAGAATCAAAGAAAGAAGAGAGCAATCCAAGCGCAAGAGCTCGAAAGAACACAAGCAAATCTCTCTCACTAATCACTAGGGCGTTGTGTGGAATTTGGAGAGGATTTGATCACTTGGGTGTGTCTAGAATTGAATGCTAGAGCTCTTGTAAGTAGTAGAAGTGGGAAAACTTGGATGGCAATGAATGTGGGCGTGGTTGGGGTATTTATAGCCCCAACCACCAAACTAGCCGTTTGGTGGAGGCTGTCTGTCGTATGGTGCACCGGACAGTCCGGTGCACACCGGACATGTCCGGTGCGACAGCCACGTCACCCGGCCGACCGTTGGAGCTCTGACTTCTGGGCCCGCCTTGATGTCCGGTGGCTCACCGGACACGCACTGTTCAATGTCCGGTGCGCCAGTATGGGCGTGCCTGACTTCTACGCGCGCTGGCGCGCATTCAATGCGCCCGCAGGTAGCCATTGGCGCCGAAGTAGCCATTGCCTCGTCGTCTCACCGGACAGTCCGGTGCACACCGGACATGTCCGGTGAATTTTAGCGGATCAGCTTCCGCGAATTCCCGAGGCTGTGAAGTTGGGAGCCGCATCTTCCTTGGAGCACCGGACACTGTCCGGTGTACACCGGACATGTCCGGTGAATTATTGCGCGCCGGCTCCAGGATTTCCCGAAGGTGAAGAGTTCGGCGTGAAGTGCCCTGGTGCACCGGACAGTCCGGTGTGCCAAGCCAGGGCAGCCTTCGGTTGATCCTTACTCCATTGGTTGAACCCTTTGCTGGGTCTTTTTATTGGCTAAGTGTGAACCTTTTGCACCTGTAGAACTTATACACTAGAGCAAACTAGTTAGTCCAATTATTTGTGTTGGGCAATTCAACCACCAAAATCATTTAGGAAATAGGTATAAGCCTAATTCCCTTTCAATCTCCCCCTTTTTGGTGATTGATGGGAACACAAACCAAAGCAAATGTAAAAGTACTAGTTTACATAATGTAAGTGCAAAGGTTACTTGGAGTTGAGCCAATATAAATACTTAGGATGCGCATGGATGATTTCTTTCTTATTTAACATTTTGGACCACGCTTGCACCACATGTTTTGTTTTTGCAAATTCTTTTGTAAACTCTTTTCAAAGTTGTTTTGCAAATAGTCAAAGGTAAAGGAATAAGATTTTGCAAAGCATTTTCAAGATTTGAAATTTTCTCCCCCTGTTTCAAATGCTTTTCCTTTGACTAAAACAAAACTCCCCCTAAATGAGATCCTCCTCTTAGTGTTCAAGAGGGTTTTGATATATCATTTTTTGAAAATACTACTTTCACCCTCTTTTGAACACAAGAAGATACCAATTGAAAATTTCCAATACAAAATTTGAATTAGGTGGTGGTGCGGTCCTTTTGCTTTGGGCTCTATACTTTCTCCCCCTTTGGCATGAATCGCCAAAAACGGATACTTAGAGTGAAATATAAGCCCTTTCGCTAACTACTTTCTCCCCCTTTGGTACATAAAATATATAAGTGAAGATTATACCAAAGCCGGAGTCCTTTTGCTTTGTGCTTTCTCCCCCTTGAATGAGGAGTAGCTTGGAGTGACGGCGAAGGATGAGTTGACGGAGTGGAAGCCTTTGTCTTCGCCGAAGACTCCAATTCCCTTTCAATATACCTATGACTTGGTTTGAAAAAGACTTGAAAACACATGAGTCATAGCATATATAAAAGAGACACGATCAAAGGTATATTTATGAGCTATGTGTGCAAGTTAACAAAAGAAGTTCCTAGAATCTAGAATATTGAGCTCATGCCTAAGTTTGGTAAAAGATTGTTCATCAAGAGGCTTGGTAAAGATATCGGCTAATTGATCTTTAGTGTTGATATAAGCAATCTCGATATCCCCTTTTGTTGGTGATCCCTAAGAAAATGATACCGAATGGCTATGTGTTTAGTGCGGCTGTGCTCGACGGGATTATCGGCCATTTTGATTGCACTCTCATTATCACATAGCAAAGGGACTTTGGTCAATTTGTAACCATAGTCCCGCAGGGTTTGCCTCATCCAAAGCAATTGCGCGCAACAGTGTCCTGCGGCAATGTACTCGGCTTCGGCGGTGGATAGAGCGACCGAATTTTGCTTCTTTGAAGCCCAAGACACCAAGGATCTTCCCAAGAACTGGCAAGTCCCCGATGTGCTCTTCCTATTAATTTTGCACCCCGCCCAATCGGCATCCGAATAACCAATCAAATCAAAAGTGGATCCCCGAGGGTACCAAAGCCCAAACTTAGGAGTATAAGCTAGATATCTCAAGATTCGTTTTACGGTCGTAAGGTGTGATTCCTTAGGGTCGGATTGGAATCTTGCACACATGCATACGGAAAGCATAATATCCGGTCGAGATGCACATAAATAGAGTAATTAACCTATAATCGACCGGTATACCTTTTGATCCACGGACTTACCTCCCGTGTCGAGGTCGAGATGCCCATTGGTTCCCACGGGTGTCTTGATGGGCTTGGCATCCTTCATCCCAAACTTGTTTAGAATGTCTTGAGTGTACTTCGTTTGAGAAATGAAGGTGCCCTCTTGGAGTTGCTTGACTTGGAATCCTAAGAAATACTTCAACACCCCCATCATAGACATCTCGAACTTCTGTGTCATGATCCTACTAAATTCTTCACAAGTAGACTCGTTAGTAGACCCAAATATAATATCATCAACATAGATTTGGCACACAAACAAGTCTTTTGCAAGAGTCTTAGTGAACAAAGTAGGATCGGCCTTGCCAACTTTGAAGCCATTTGCAATAAGGAAATCTCTAAGGCATTCATACCATGCTCTTGGGGCTTGCTTGAGCCCATAAAGCGCCTTAGAGAGCCTATAGACGTGATTAGGATACTCACTGTCTTCAAAGCCGGGAGGTTGCTCAACATAGACCTCTTCCTTGATAGGTCCGTTGAGGAAGGCACTCTTCACGTCCATTTGAAAGAGCTTGAAGCCATGGTAAGTAGCATAGGCTAATAATATGCGAATTGACTCAAGCCTAGCTACGGGTGCATAGGTTTCACCGAAATCCAAACCTTCGACTTGTGAATACCCCTTGGCCACGAGTCGAGCTTTGTTCCTTGTCACCACACCATGCTCGTCTTGCTTGTTGCGGAAGACCCATTTGGTTCCTACAACATTTTGATTAGGACGTGGCACTAAGTGCCATACCTCATTCCTCGTGAAGTTGTTGAGCTCCTCTTGCATCGCCACCACCCAATCCGAATCTTGAAGTGCTTCCTCTACCCTGGTTGGCTCAATAGAGGAAACAAAAGAGTAATGCTCACAAAAATGTGCAACCCGAGATCTAGTAGTTACCCCCTTATGAATGTCGCCGAGGATGGTGTCGACGGGGTGATCTCGTTGGATTGCTTGGTGGACTCTTGGGTGTGGCGGCCTTGGAACTTCATCATCCTCCTTGTCTTGATCAATTGCATCTCCCCCTTGATCATTGCCGTCATCCTGAGGTGGCTCATTTGCTTGATCTTCTATTTCATCAACTTGAGCTTCATCCTCATTTTGAGTTGGTGGAGACGCTTGCGTGGAGGAGGATGGTTGATCTTGTGCATTCGTAGGCTCTTCGGATTCCTTAGGACACACATCCCCAATGGACATGTTCCTTAGCGCGATGCACGGAGCCTGTTCTTCACCTATCTCATCAAGATCAACTTGCTCTACTTGAGAGCCGTTAGTTTCATCAAACACAACGTCACAAGAAACTTCAACAAGTCCTGAGGACTTGTTAAAGACTCTATATGCCCTTGTGTTTGAGTCATATCCTAGTAAAAAGCCTTCTACAGTTTTAGGAGCAAATTTAGATTTTCTACCTCTTTTAACAAGAATAAAGCATTTGCTACCAAAAACTCTAAAATATGAAATATTTGGCTTTTTACCGGTTAGGAGTTCGTAGGATGTCTTCTTGAGGATTCGGTGAAGATATAATCGGTTGATGGCGTAGCAAGCGGTGTTGACCGCCTCGGCCCAAAACCGATCCGGTGTCTTGTACTCATCAAGCATGGTTCTTGCCATGTCCAATGGAGTTCGATTCTTCCTCTCCACTACACCATTTTGTTGTGGAGTGTAGGGAGAAGAGAACTCATGCTTGATGCCCTCCTCCTCAAGAAAGCTTTCAATTTGAGAGTTCTTGAACTCCGTCCCGTTGTCGCTTCTTATTTTCTTGATCCTCAAGCCGAACTCATTTTGAGCCCGTCTCAAGAATCCTTTTAATGTCTCTTGGGTTTGAGATTTTTCCTGCAAAAAGAAGACCCAAGTGAAGCGAGAATAATCATCCACAATTACAAGGCAATACTTACTCCCGCCGATGCTTATGTAAGCAATCGGGCCGAATAGATCCATGTGGAGTAGCTCAAACGGCATGTCGGTCGTCATGATGTTCTTGTGTGGATGTTGAGTTCCAACTTGCTTCCCAGCCTGGCATGCGCTACAAATCCTGTCTTTCTCAAAATGAACATTGGTTAGTCCTAAAATGTGTTCTCCCTTTAGAAGCTTATGAAGATTCTTCATTCCAACATGGGCTAGTCGGCGGTGCCAGAGCCAACCCATGTTAGTCTTAGCAATCAAGCAAGTATCGAGTTCAGCTCTATTGAAATCAACTAAGTATAGCTGACCCTCTAATACTCCCTTAAAAGCTACCGAATCATCACTTCTTCTAAAGACAGTGACACCTACATCAGTGAATAGACAGTTGTAACCTATTTTGCATAATTGGGATACAGAAAGCAAATTGTAATCTAAAGAATCAACAAGAAAAACATTGGAAATAGAATGGTCAGGAGATATAGCAATTTTACCCAAACCTTTGACCAAACCTTGATTTCCATCCCCGAATGTGATCGCTCGTTGGGGATCTTGGTTTTTCTCGTACGAGGAGAACATCTTTTTCTCCCCCATCATGTGGTTTATGCACCCGCTATCAATGATCCAACTTGTGCCCCCGGATGCATAAACCTACAAAACAAATTTAGTTCTTGACTTTAGGTACCCAAACAGTTTTGGGTCCTTTGGCATTAGATACAAGAACTTTGGGTACCCAAACACAAGTCTTGGAGCCCTTGTGTTTGCCCCCAACAAATTTGGCAACTACTTTGCCGAATTTGCTTGTGAGCACATAAGATGCATCAAAAGTTTTGAATGAAATAGCATGGTCATTTGATGTATTAGGAGATTTTTTCTTAGGCAACTTAGCATGGGTTGGTTGCCTAGAACTAGATGTCTCACCCTTATACATAAAAGCATGATTAGGGCCAGAGTGAGACTTCCTAGAATGAATTTTCCTAATTTTGCTCTCAGGATATCCGGCAGGGTATAAAATGTAACCCTCGTTATCCTGAGGCATGGGAGCCTTGCCCTTAACAAAATTAGACAATTTCTTAGGAGGGGCATTAATTTTGACATTGTCTCCCCTTTGGAAGCCAATGCCGTCCTTAATGCCAGGGCGTCTCCCATTATAGAGCATGCTTCTAGCAAATTTAAAATTTTCATTTTCTAAGTCATGCTCACTAATCTTAGCATTAAGTTGTGCTATGTGATCATTTTGTTTCTTAATTAAGGCTAGGTGATCATGGATAGCATCAACATTAATATCTCTACATCTAGTACAAATGGAAATATGCTCAGTAGATGTAGAAGGTTTGCAAGACTTAAGTTCAACAATCTTAGCATGCAAAATATCATTCTTATCTCTAAGATTGGAAATTGTAATATTGCAAACATCTAATTCTTTAGCCTTGGCAATTAATTTTTCATTCTCAATCCTAAGGCTAGCAAGAGAAGCATTCAACTCATCAATCCTAGCAAGTAAATCAATATTATTATCTCTAGGATTGGAAGTTGAAACATTGCAAACATGTGAATCAACCTTAGTAAATAATCTAGCATTTTCGTTTCTAAGGTTGTCAATAGTCTCATGGCAAGTGCTTAGCTCACTAGATAATTTTTGACATTTTTCTACCTCTAGAGCATAAGCATTCTTAACCTTAACATGCTTCTTATTTTCTTTAATAAGGAATTCCTCTTGAGAATCCAAGAGATCATCCTTCTCATGTATAGCACTAATTAATTCATTTAATTTTTCCTTTTGTTGCATGTTGAGGTTAGCAAAAAGAGTGCGCAAGTTATCTTCCTCATCACTAGCATTACCATCATTGGAGGACTCATATCTAGTGGAGGATTTAGATTTAACCTTCTTTTTGCCATCCTTTGCCATGAGGCACTTGTGGCCGACGTTGGGGAAGAGGAGGCCCTTGGTGACGGCGATGTTGGCGGCGTCCTCGTCGTCGGAGGAGTCGGTGGAGCTCTCGTCGGAGTCCCACTCGCGGCATACGTGGGCATCGCCACCCCTCTTCTTGTGGTACCTCTTCTTTTCTCTCCTCTTGCCCTTCTTGTCATTATCCCTGTCACTGTCACTTGATAATGGACATTTAGCAATAAAGTGACCGGGCTTACCACACTTGTAGCAAACCTTTTTGGAACAGGGTTTGTAATCCTTCCCCTTCCATTGCTTGAGGATTTGGCGAAAACTTTTAATGATTAAAGCCATCTCCTCGTTGTCGAGCTTGGAGGCGTCGATGGGTTGTCTAGTTGATGTAGACTCCTTCTTTTCCTCCGTTGCCTTAAGCGCCACGGGTTGAGCTTCGGAAGTGGAGGGCTCATCAAGCTCGATGATCTTCCTTGAGCCCTTAATCATGCATTCAAAGCTCACAAAATTCCCGATTACTTCCTCGGGAGTCATTAGTGTGTATCTTGGATTACCACGAATTAATTGTACTTGAGTAGGGTTAAGGAAAATGAGTGATCTCAAAATAACCTTAACCACCTCGTGGTCATCCCATTTTGTGCTCCTGAGGTTGCGCACTTGATTCACCAAGGTCTTGAGCCGGTTGTACATATCTTGTGGCTCCTCTCCTTGGCGAAGACGGAAGCGACCGAGCTCCCCCTCGATCGTCTCCCGCTTGGTGATCTTGGTGAGCTCATCACCTTCGTGTGCCGTCTTGAGCACATCCCAAACCTCCTTGGTGCTTTTTAGACCTTGCACCTTGTTGTATTCCTCCCTACTTAGAGAGGCGAGGAGGATGGTTGTTGCTTGGGAGTTGAAGTGCTCGATTTGGGCAACTTCGTCCGCATCATAATCTTCATCCCCTACGGACGGTACCTGCACACCAAACTCAACTACATCCCATATACTTTTGTGGAGTGAGGTTAGATGAAATTTCATTAAATCACTCCACCTTGCATAATCTTCACCATCAAAAGTTGGTGGCTTGCCTAAAGGGACGGAAAGTAGAGGTGTGTGCTTAGTAATGTGTGGATATCGTAAAGGAATCTTACTAAACTTCTTGCGCTCGTGGCGCTTAGAAGTGACGGACGGCGCATCGGAACCGGATGTCGATGGTGATGAAGTGTCGGTCTCGTAGTAGACGACTTTCTTCATCTTCTTGTGCTTGCCGCTACTCCGATGCGACTTGTGAGAAGAGGACTTCTTCTCCTTTCCTTTGTTGGAGGAGTTATTCTTCTCCTTCCTCTTGTTGCGGGACTCTTCGGATGAAGTCGACCCGCGGCTCGTAGTGGGTTTGTCGCCGGTCTCCATCTCCCTCTTGGCGTGATCTCCTGACATCACTTCGAGCGGTTAGGCTCTAATGAAGCACCGGGCTCCGATACCAATTGATAGTCGCCTAGAGGGGGGGTGAATAGGGCGAAACTGAAATTTACAAAAATAATCACAACTACAAGCCGGGTTAGCGTTAGAAATATAATCGAGTCCGCGAGAGAGGGCGTAAAGCAAATCGCAACCAAATAAGAGATGTGACACGCGGATTTGTTTTACCGAGGTTCGGTTCTTGCAAACCTACTCCCCGTTGAGGAGGCCACAAAGGCCGGGTCTCTTTCAACCCTTTCCCTCTCTCAAACGATCCACCGATCGAGTGAGCTTCTTCTTCTCAATCACTTGGGAACAAAACTTCCCCCGCAAGGACCACCACACAATTGGTGTCGCTTGCCTCGGTTACAATTGAGTGTTTGATCACAACAAAGAATCAAAGAAAGAAGAGAGCAATCCAAGCGCAAGAGCTCGAAAGAACACAAGCAAATCTCTCTCACTAATCACTAGGGCGTTGTGTGGAATTTGGAGAGGATTTGATCACTTGGGTGTGTCTAGAATTGAATGCTAGAGCTCTTGTAAGTAGTAGAAGTGGGAAAACTTGGATGGCAATGAATGTGGGTGTGGTTGGGGTATTTATAGCCCCAACCACCAAACTAGCCGTTTGGTGGAGGCTGTCTGTTGTATGGTGCACCGGACAGTCCGGTGCACACCGGACATGTCCGGTGCGACAGCCACGTCACCCGGCCGACCGTTGGAGCTCTGACTTCTGGGCCCGCCTTGATGTCCGGTGGCTCACCGGACACGCACTGTTCAATGTCCGGTGCGCCAGTATGGGCATGCCTGACTTCTGCGCGCGCTGGCGCGCATTCAATGCGCCCGCAGGTAGCCGTTGGCGCCGAAGTAGCCGTTGCCTCATCGTCTCACCGGACAGTCCGGTGCACACCGGACATGTCCGGTGAATTTTAGCGGATCAGCTTCCGCGAATTCCCGAGGCTGTGAAGTTGGGAGCCGCGTCTTCCTTGGAGCACCGGACACTGTCCGGTGTACACCGGACATGTCCGGTGAATTATTGCGCGCCGGCTCCAGGATTTCCCGAAGGCGAAGAGTTCGGCGTGCAGTGCCCTGGTGCACCGGACAGTCCGGTGTGCCAAGCCAGGGCAGCCTTCGGTTGATCCTTGCTCCATTGGTTGAACCCTTTGCTGGGTCTTTTTATTGGCTAAGTGTGAACCTTTTGCACCTGTAGAACTTATACACTAGAGCAAACTAGTTAGTCCAATTATTTGTGTTGGGCAATTCAACCACCAAAATCATTTAGGAAATAGGTATAAGCCTAATTCCCTTTCAACGTCTCTTTAAATTCATCTATAGGAGGGATAGTATGAGTTAATTTAATATTACCATTTTTAAGTAGTTCGTCAAATATCCTATCGCATTTGGCGACATTAAAGGTAAATTTAATCTCTTCTTGCCGATTCTTTTGAACCGGCTGTAAGGAATAACATGCCGAAGATTTGACCTTTGTTGGCCAAATAAACTCAGCGGTATATACATCTGTGGATTCATCATCTGAACTATCACACTCTATTAGATGTATAGCATGGGCGGCCGATTTTGATGTCTCTTTAAATCGGCTTTCACAGGCTAAAGCCCGCTGATGTAGCTGGGCTATCGAAAAGAACTGGGTCCCATCTAATTATTCTCTTAAGTAGGATAGCAACCCATTAAAAGCTAGCCCTGCTAGCTCTTTGTCTGCGACATGGATCAGAAAGCATCGGTTTCAAGTGTCCCGAAACCTCCGGATATAATCATTAACCGATTCTTCGTGTCCTTGTCGAACTGAAGCTAAGTCAACTAGTCCTAATTCATATTCTCCGGCAAAGAAATGTTCATGTAATTTACTTTCTAACTCATTCCAGGAATTAATGGAATTAGGAGGCAGGGCGGCGTACCATGCAAACGCGGTACCAATAAGGGATAAAGAAAATAAACGAACACGAAATGCTTCTCCATCGGCCAATTCGCCTAGGTGTGCTAGGAACTGGCCTATGTGTTCGTGTGTGCTCCCATTCTCACTAGAAAACTTAGAAAATTCCGGTATCCTTACCCCTTGTGGATATGGGACAGTGTCAAACTGGTGATTATATGGCTTTTGATATGATTGCCCCACTCTAGCTACACTAACTCCAAACTTATCTCGAAATAGTTCAGTCATCTCTTCCCTAATTTTTCCATTGCACCCGATGGTAGACCACCGGATCCTGGGCTGTGGGGCTCATTTGGTCGGGCATTAGTATACTGACCTTCTTGCTGTGACCGATCGATAGTGTTGATCGGTCTGTGATTGTATGGTGCATTATGGTTTAAATATGTAGAGGGCGAAACATACTGCTGATGTGGTGTGTAATAATTTGGTGCATGGTGTGCAACAGCAGGTTCTGCATATGCATATCCGGTTTGTCCGGTGGTAAATCCGAACTGACTGGTTGCATTCGCCATTATCGGGACGCCACATGGTAGTCCTGGTGCGGCTCCAGACTGTCCGGCAGGGATAGCCGGACGGTCCACGTAAGGGCTGGATGGTCTAGGCAGAAGCTCGGACGGTCCGACTGTGTCCAGGGTCACTAATCTACCAATCAGGGACGGCTGTGGTCCTAGGGCGGCCCCAGACTGTCCGGCAGAGCACGCCGGACAGTCCGCGTATGGGCCGGACGATCCGGGCAGAGGCTCAGACGGTCCGATCGTGTTCAGGGGCGCCAATCTGCCAAGCAGGGACGACAGTGGTTGTATTTGCCCTAAATATGAGTTCATCGGCATACCATATAAAGGCTGAAGCTGTGAAGCCCCATTTGTTGCCGATGTATCAGACATAAATACCCTATTACTAGTTTCATATGATGGAAAACTAGGAGTAACAGACTTTTCCAATGTACGTGTTAATTTTCTAATCGACTCTTCTAACCCTACAATCTGTTGTTTCATTTGATCCTGCCGCTGATCTATGTAATATTTAATAAATTGAATATCGTCGGGTTTACTTACATTGGGGATTTGAAGCGAATATAGAAGAGATGCGACGTCGGTCTCTCCATGTTTGATAACCTTCTGGTGGCGATCCACCATGTATTGCGATAAGAATTTCTCCTTCGCTTGGCGCATGTAGTCCTCGTATTGCTGTTGCTCATCGGTCGTCATATTTTCGACAGTCGTCTTTAGGACATTATCTAGGGAGATATTGGTGTGATCTTTAGAACAGGCCATTTGAGGGCCTGATTTTTAGTAGATCTAGACACCAGATCCCCAGCGGAGTCGCCAAAAGTATGTTGACGCCTTTTTCGGGCACCAAACACTAACAAGAACCGGCGGCGGTGCTCTCAGCATAGGGGCGGATGGTCCGCGGCCAGGGGCCAGACGGTCCGTGACCTGGCGCAGGGCTTGGGTTCCCTGCCTGACGTGCCGGACGGTCTGCGCCCTGGGGCCGGACGGTGCGCGCGTGCGTAGGGGCGGCGAAGGTCGCCGGTGGCGCCTGGATCTCGCTCCTGGGAGGGACCCCGTTATGGAGGAGATATCCTAGGGGTTGTCTAGGCTCTGTAGGCCGACCTAGACTCCTCTAATCGACATAGAGTCAAAGAGAAGCGGAGAATTTGGGGAGTGGAATACTAAACTAGAACTAAACTAGAGCTACTCCTAATGCATAAGGTAAAAACGAGAAATAGACTTGATTTGATCGATTGTTGGGGTTTCAATCGGCCGTAGCCCTTCATCTATATAAAGGGGGAGGTCTGGATCCGCTTCAAACTGTTTCCTGAGTTAATCTCGCGGTTTTAGGTAACAAATCCCGCGAGAAACTAGGAACCCTAACTGACTCTACGCACGCATGGATCGTTCGCGCCACCACCGCGGTCTGTCCGGACCACGGACCGTCCGGCCTTAGGGCCGGACCATCTGCGTGGCTTTTTTGGTTTCCAACACTCACGGAGCCTATAGGTCATGGCTCCGCCTGCGCGTAGCTTCATAGCCCCGCCCAACGACCTGTCTCTACGTCGCGTGGCCCTGCTTGACCTGAGCTGTTGAGCGTCTCCACTGTCATACCTTGTTTTTAGTTGGTGCTCTGCCACTGGATGGATCCTACTGTCGACCTTCATGTGATGTGATGGAGTCAATAATTTTGTCTTCGTTTAATAGTGTTAAATGCTACGCTTATGCACGGTACACTTTGATGATCTATAATAGCATACTCTTGTCATACATTATATTTGAATATTATCCGTAGGATACGACTGACACCTAAGCGGGGGTGAATTAGGACTTCTAAAACTTTTAGTAAACTAGGCCACAAATAAATCCCTAGAGCAAAACCTATGCAAATAATCAAACTAGAATGTGCAAACTAGGTTTTGTCTAAGTGTTGCTATCTCTACCGCAAAGGCTAAGTTTCAATCTACACTATATAAGCATGAATACAAGATTGAAACTTAAATGCTTAATATAAATGCAGAAACTTAAACAGCAAGGTAGAGATGCAAACTCTTGTGGATGACGCTGGTATTTTTACCGAGGTATCCGGAACCACGCAAGGTCCCGACTAATCCTCGTCGGTGCCCCTATGCAAAGGGAAGCCCACACGAGGGCCAAGCACCTCGGTCGAGTAACTCCGTAGAGAGTCGCGAGCCTTCTCCACGCACAAGTGGTGCTCCGCTTTCGGCTCCTCTCGGACGCTCCCCGTCGTCTCCACTATCGAGCTTCTGGCTGAAAACACTACGGGCCTCGTTCCCTCCGGTACATGGTGGGGGCCATGACACAAACATGGTTGTCACGGTCTTGCAAGACTCTTGCCCCACTCGGTACAATTACTATGGCTCACACAAGAGACGAGGGGTTGGTGGTTTATCTAAACTCACTCAACTAACTAGGATACACCTAGAGCAAGCGCTAGAGCGGTCTAACTAACCTAAGCACTTCGCAAAGCACCTACGCTAATCACCGAGTGATTCTATTAAGCACTTGGGTGTAAGAGCACTTGGAAATGTCTACTATATGCCTTAGTATGTCTCTTGGGCACCCACCCTTGGAAAGTGCTGGTTGGGGTGTATTTATAGCCCCCAACACAAAACTAGCCGTTGGAGGAAAGGTGCTGCTTTCTGTGGGGCACCGGACAGTCCGGTGCCCCTGTCCGGTGCGCCTAGCCATTGGATTTGTCAGAGTAGGTGACCGTTGACACGCAGACTTTTTGCACCGGACAGTCCGGACTTCACACCGGACAGTCCAGTGGTCTTCCCTCCATGGTGCCCCCTAGAACTAGTCGTTAGGGCTATTGTTCCTGGTGCACCGGACAGTCCGGTGCTCCTGTCCGGATAGTCCGACTGTGGCAACACTTCTTCTCATCTTGGACTTTACTTGATCTTCTTAATGTCTTCTTTTGAGGTGTTGCTTTCCTCAATGTCTTGGTCCAAGTAGCTTAGCATCCTGTGAACTACAAACACAAACACTAGCAAACACATTAGTCCTTAGATTATGTTGATCATCAAACACCAAAATCTATTAAGCCAAATGGCCTGGGGTTTATTTTCCTTACAATCTCTCCCTTTTTGGTGATTGATGACAACACAACCAAAGCAAGCAAATATTATAAAAATTTGATTGAACAAATGCAATCTACTTGCTAGGATGCATGATTGTCCCCACAATGTGATATTATGGACTTAGGCCTCCCCCTAACTCCATAATTCACTTACTTCCTCTTTTGGACCAAAGAGCCAAAACCACTTGGAGAATTAAAAAACCACTTGAAGAATTAAAACTTTAAATTGGTGGTGTTTGGTGTTTGATACAAATTTCATTACTTTGGTCCCTAAACTTCTCCCCCTTTGGCGTCAACCACCGAAAAGGAAGACATTAAAAACATGTAGGAAGCAAATAAGACTTGCCTTCATAAAGGATCTGTCAATTAATACCAGTTGAAGCACTAAATTGTTACTCCCCCTAAATGAGTGTTCTCATTTAGAAAGAATTTTCTCCCCCTTTAGAGACGAAGAAATACTCCCTCTAACAGAGATCTTCTACTTAGGAAAAAGCATGTGAGAAATGGAGCTGCAAGACATGATTTGAATAGACTAACTTCCCTTATGCATATGTAACAAAATATGAGTCAAGAATATATGCATTTGGGCAACATGGGAAGTATAAGATATGAGATATAGTCTAATCAAATATTGGAGAAGACATGTAAATGATACTGAATGTGTCTCAAAGATACCAATTGAAACTCAATGGCGAACCAATTGAAGACCAGTGGCAGGCTTGTGAGACATGAAAGTTCTTGGAGATTTTGCAGTGGAAGCTTGTTGTCTTTCTCCGAGGACTTCATTTTCCTTACAATGAGACTACTACATGAAATAGACTTGAAAATAGTATTAATCTCAAAGTCTTAGATTATAGAGTAACCTCCCCCTGAAAGTATGCATACAAGTTTTGAATACATGTAGGAGACATGCACTTTGATTTGATATCAGGAGGGGCAGATTATCCATAATCCGAGCTTTGGCACATATAAGTTAAATGATACCAATTGAAGGATATAAGATTTTGAAGCATTAGTGTCATTTACTTAGGGATGTTAAATAAGCTATGTGCCATGCTTAATTAAACAATTTTAAACCTTGTAGGTTTGCTCAAGAATATGAAATGAGAACGAGTAATCCTACCATGTGATTTACCTAGTATCCATGCACTGTTAATCTAAAGTAAGTACAAAATTAAATACTAGGCATGGAAGGTAAAACTAGATACAAGAAAATAGATACACATATCTAAAAATAAGGAATACAATAAATCTAGTTACCTTAGTCATGGGTGGGGAAATTTGGGTCCAAAATATTTACTAACCCACTTGGCAATAAACTTGATCCAATATTGTATCCCATGATATACATTCCATCTTTGCCAAGTCTCCAAATTTCCCATAGTCCTTCAGACTACTCACTTCCCTTTCGGGATCCAAACATTCTTGGTGCTTTTCATGGTTGAAATTATTTGCTTTGGCACCCAGATGCATTTGGCCCCCTTTCCTTTGTAGGATTGCTTATTGGCCTTGATTGCTATCACCTTTCCATTATTTTTCTTCTTGATCAAATATGGTGTAGAAGCCTTTTTGTCCACCTTGTTGATGTAGGTGTTGGAGATTCTGCTTGATGGATTTTGCTTGAGCTTTTTCTTATCCCTGGTCATCGCCTTGCATTGGAAAGACTTATGGCCTTCCTTGTGGCATGACCTACAAATCACAGTTTCACCCTCCACAGGCTTGTTCACTCTTGCAGTGTGTTATCCTGTGGAGGTTGGATTTTTTGGCTTTGCCTTTCTTGTTGTACAAATCCTTGCCAAGGTGAGCCACTTCTTGCCTTAATTGCTCATTTTCCTTTGCAACCTCATTCGAACATGTTTCTACAACAATACTCTTAACAAGAACTTAGTTACAGGGGTTAGAATTATCAATTAAATCAAAGCAAAAAGTAGAAGCATCCTTTTTAATTATTTCAGGAATTTCAACTACAGATGCTCCTGGGGTGCTACCAATGTTTTCTAGCTTAGTAGTTAGCTCATTGTTGTGTATGCTAAGAATTTCCATTTTCTCTAACAAATTTTTAATAGCTTCTTGAGAGCTAGCTAACTTAGCCTTAAGTTTTTCATTCCTTTTAATAAGGCCATCATCGGTAGCTGTGGATGTAGCACTAGACTCTAATTGCTCAATTTTAGTTGATAGCTCACAATTTAAATTTGCAAAAGCTTCAAATTTTTGTGGCAAACCTTTATAGTCATTTTGAGAGCTAATCAACTTATTTTTCAAAGTTTTAAGTTGAGCCTTTTGCTTAGTGTATACATCTTGAAAAAATTTAACGGAATTTCGCAAGCTCATCTACGGAGGGCTTTCCCTCACCTTCATCATCACTACTGCTTTCATCACTAGAGGATGGAATACTCATTTTACCTCTTTCTATATGGCACTTGCGTGATGACCGTGATGAGCGTGATGAGGATCGATGGCTGCATGTCCATGGAGGTTCATCTTCGCTTGAAGAATCGTCCCAAGTTTTGACACTTGTTAGCGCCTTGCCTTTGCTCCTCTCATTTTTGGGTTTGACCATAGTTGGATAGTTGTCCCTGAAGTGGCCCTTCTCCCCGCATGCGAAGCATCCCCTCTTTCTTTGCTTTTTCCTATCAATGTTAAAGAGAAGATCTTCTACCTGCAGGGGCACACCCATTAGATTAGTCTTGCGGATCATCCTCATTACCTTTCTGACGTGTCGGATTGTTTCTCTATCTTTGGAGGATGATGTTGATGGTTGATTATCTCCTTCATCATCACTTTCTTCTTCCTCCTCTTCTTCACTTGAGGAACTTGGAGTGGGAGCCTTCTTTTTACCCTTCCTTTCATCACATGCAAAAGCATATGGTTTTGAGGAAGTTGGCTCCTCTCCCTGACACATTTTTTCGCGACATCACAAAGGCCGCAATTTTCCCAATCACAATGGTCAGGGTCATGGTACTCAAGTCTTCCATGTTGTGAAGAATAGTGATGATGCTCCCGTATCTTTGTTGTGATAGCAGGGAGATAATCTTTCTCACAATGTCCGCATCACCTAGCTTATTTATGCCAATAGAGTTGAGCTCATTAATAATAAGATTCAACCGAGAATACATGTCTCTAACAAGCTCATTATCTCTCATAGCAAAAGAATTATACTCATTTAAGACTAGGCAATGTTTTTGCTCATGAACATTGGATGTGCCATCATGGAGCTCATGCAATTTTAGCCAAATCTCATTCGCAGTTTTCAATGTAAATACTTGATTAAAAATATCCATGTTAAGAGATTCATACAAGCAATTTTTGGCTCTAGCATTTAAATGAATTTCTTTTTCCTCACTCGTGGTGGGTTTCTCGGGATTCTTGGGAGGTTTCATCCCGTCACGAGTGACTCTCCAAACACATAGATCAACGGCCTCTAGGTAACAAGCCATTCTAGCACTATAATATGGGAAGTTAGTGCTGTCGAAGTGTGGTGGCCTATGGGTATCCATCCCTTTCTCTAAAAAGCGTCGACTCTTTTTAGCGGTGAAGCTAAAGCGTTTCAAATGAGCCAAACCAGCCTCTGATACCACTTGTAGGATACGAGTGACGCCTAAGAGGGGGGTGAATTAGGACTTCTAAAACTTTTACTAAACTAGGCCACAAATAAATCTCTAGAGCAAAACCTATGCAAATAATCAAACTAGAATGTGCAAACTAGGTTTTGTCTAAGTGTTGCTATCTCTACCCCAAAGGCTAAGTTTCAATCTACACTATATAAGTATTGTTGGGGGCCTTCTTCTCCGTCGAAGATCCTCTAAGAAAAAACACCTTCAGCAAGATGATATGCAAGCAGGCACGACATGAAGATATATGCCGAAGCTACAATTGAAAGACCTTCGGCATGATGACACACTTGAGACGAAGGGTGGCACCGACTTAAAGAGGAAAAGACCGCGTAGTCCCTGATAATCTATGTCATGGTTATAATTAGTTATCAAGGACACGAATGTAATTTTGTCCGGGTTGTGTCTCGTGCCTATAAATAGATGAACAGTACCCCCGTACTGTTCACGCCGACTTGTAATTGCTCACGCGTCACTTTGGGATTTTCTGCCTTCTGCCAAGCCGAAGGTACCAATGTGATTTAAACATCATTGATGTTTGTTCATGATTATATAATAATAATGTTGGTAATCTAATGATTTAAAATGATTATTCATGTTCTTTCCGCATTACACATGTCTCTGTTTAAATCTTCGCATATTGAAATGATGAAGGTACGTCCTTCATGACCTTTATTAGAAGATCATTATATCGTAAAGGAGAGATAATGTTATGAAGGACGAAGGTCTTTAACCATTAACATTTGTGTTGCCTTGTTCTTGATTCATAGCTTTTGAGAACAAGTGACCAACATTGGCGCCCACCTCCGGTGAACTCACTTCCACTGTTGTGACGATGGCTTCATACAACAACCAAGCTGTAGCACCTTCGGTCATGAAGCTGGTGCTCTCAATCACAGGTGGTTCAAGCTCAGAACCAGCCAACAAGAAGCAGAAGAAGGAAGCACAAAGAAGAGTGCAGCATGTTGGGGTGCAAGGACCCTTCATTAGATCCAAGTGGTCTCACATGCCAATTACCTTCTCCCAGGAAGATCTTCAGCTTAAAGATTATCCTCATAATGATGCCATGGTTATAACTTGTGTCATCAAGGGATTTCTGGTCCACAATGTTCTGGTTGACATAGGCAGTGCAGCGGACATCATCTTTGCAAAGGCTTTCAGACAGATGCAAGAGCCAGAAGACAAGATACATGATGCAACACACCCTCTTTGTGGCTTTGGAGGAAGACAGATTGTGGCACTTGACAAAATAACAATGTTAGTTACCTTCGGTTACATCCACAACACGAGAACTGAACAAGTTGTTTTTGACATCGTTGATATGGAGTACCCATACAATGCAATCATTGGTCGAGGGACACTCAATGCCTTCGAAGCAATTCTTCATCCGGCATATTTATGCATGAAGATACCTTCGGAACAAGGGCCCATTGTTGTTCATGAAAGTTAGGAAGCTGCCAGGAAGGCCGAAGGGAACTGGACGAAGTCAAAGGCTATCCACAACATAGATGAAGCCGAAGCTTATCAGTAGTACAAGCACAAAAGAGAGAAAGCCGCTTCAGCGGATCAGCCGAAGCCTATGCTCTTGTGCGAAGATATAGCAGACCAAAAGGTACTGTTGGGATCTCAGTTATCTGGTGAACAAGAGAAGACTCTGCTAAGATTTTTGTTCAACAACAAAGATGTCTTCGCTTGGACAGCTAACGACCTCTGTGGTGTTAATAGAGATTTCATTGAGCATTCACTTAATGTGGATCTGAGAGCACCTAGAGGGGGGGTGAATAGGTGATCCTGTAAAAACTTAAAACTTGTAGCCACAAACTTGATTAAGTGTTAGAACAATAAAGCCAAGTGGCTAGAGAGGAGTTCTTGCTAAACACGATAACCACAAAGAAATCAACACAGAGAGGCACAGTGGTTTATCCCGTGGTTCGGCCAAGTCCAACACTTGCCTACTCCATGTTGTGGCGTCCCAACGGACGAGGGTTGCACTCAACCCCTCTCAAGTGATCCAATGATCAACTTGAATACCACAGTGTTTTTGCTTTCGTTTACTATCTCCCGTTCGCGAGGAATATCCACAACTTGGAGCCTCTCGCCCTTACAAATGATGATCACAAAGAAACACAGAAGTAAGGGAGGGAGAGCAACGCACACAAGACACAAAATCAGAGCACAAACACGCACACAAGTCACAACTTGAGCTCGCAACACAACTCGAAGAGTTCTCTACTCAAATGGAGCTCTAGTTGGTATCACAAAGAATCAAATGCGCGGAAATGGAGTCTTGGTGCTTATAGTTGATCAAAGAATGCTTGATGTACTCCTCCATGCGCCTAGGGGTCCCTTTTATAGCCCCAAGGCAGCTAGGAGCCGTTGGAAGCAATCCAGGAAGACAAATCTTGCCTTTCTGTCGGGTGGCGCACCGGACAGTCCGGTGCACCACCGGACAGGCACTGTTCACAGTCCGGTGCAGATTGCTTTCCTAATTTGGCACAGCCGACCGTTGAAGATTTGGAGCCGTTGGCGCACCGGACATTGTCCGGTGCACACCGGACAGTCCGGTGCCCCCATCCGACCGTTGGCTCGGCCACGTGTCACGCGCGGATTGCGCGGCCGACTGTTGGCTCACCGGACAGTCTGGTGCCTCACCGGATAGTCCGGTGAATTTTAGCCGTACGCCTGTTGACTGTTTCCCGAGAGCGGCGACTTCGTCGCAGAAGACTCACCGGACAGTCCGGTGCACCACCGGACAGTCCGGTGATTTATAGTCGTACGCCACCGTCGAGACCCGAGAGCAGGCTGTTCATCGGAACTGGTCCTGGCACACCGAACACTATCCGGTGCACCACCGGACAGTCCGGTGCACCTAGACCGAGCAGCCTTTTGGCTGAGCACAGCCAACTTATCTCCAAAGCAATTTCTCCTATTTCTAGCACTTAGACACAATACATTAGTCTTCAAAACAATGTACTAAGTCTAGAAACATACTTTTAATCTTGATTTGCACTTCTTGAGTCTTGGGCACGAATATAACTCAAAGCATTTGTGTGGAGCACTTAATCACCAAAATCTTATAGAAATGGCCCAAGGGCACATTTCCCTTTCAATCTCCCCTTTTTGGTGATTTATGCCAACACAACAAAAAGCAACTAAAGAAGTGCAATATCAATGCAAATGAGAACAAAATTGTGTTTTTGATTCAAATTTGGCATATTTGGATCATTCTTTGCCACCACTTGGTTTGTTTTTGCAAATCAAACTCAAATTCCTATCTCTAAGTCAAAATCACTTGTTGAGGCATAGAGAAAGGTATTCTAAAAGAAATTGATCAAAGATTCAAAAACTCCCCCTTTTTCCCATAATCAACCATTCTCCCCACAAGAGATCAACTTTTGACAATAGGAGACAACAAGAGTATTTTGACAAAACAAAAAGCTCTAACTCTACTATTTTCAAAATTCTCAAGTGGTAGCTGATCCATTTCTTGCTTTTGGCCTTAATTTCTCCCCCTTTGGCATTAAGCACCAAAACAGGATCATTATTGACCCTTAAACCTCATTGCCTCACCAAAATCTTCAATTAAGAGTAAAAAGGCAATAAGAGCGCAGAGATGAACTTGGAGTAAGTTACCCTCTCATCGGAGTGCAGTGGAAGTCTTGCATGGTCCAAGTTCACCTTTTTCCTTTCAATCCTCCTTTGAGACTAATTTAAGAAAACTCAAGCACACAGTTAGTCTCAAAGGGTCAAGTTGTAGCATTTCTCCCCCTAAGTATGTGCATCATTCACACATGGACTTGTGAGGTCCGGGGATCCCTTGCACAACTTGAGCACCATAAATAAGCAATAAAAAGCATAAAGGAACATGATCAAAGGCATAAAACACATGTATGCTCTATATCAATCCAAGTTACGCGAATCTAAGACATTTAGCTCACTACGCAGCCTGCAAAAGGTCTTCTCATCTAGAGGCTTGGTAAATATATCGGCTAGCTGGTTTTCGGTGCTAACATAAAACACTTTGATATCTCCCTTTTGTTGGTGGTCTCTCAAAAAGTGATGCCGGATGTCTATGTGCTTTGTGCGGCTGTGTTCAATAGGATTGTCCGCCATGCGGATAGCACTCTCATTGTCACATAGGAGTGGGACTTTGCTCAGATTGTAGCCAAAGTCCTAGAGGGTTTGCCTCATCCAAAGTAGTTGCGCGCAACACTGTCCTGCGGCAACGTACTCGGCCTCAGCGGTGGATAGGGCAACGGAGGTTTGTTTCTTAGAACTCCAGGACACCAGGGACCTTCCTAGGAATTGGCACATCCCTGATGTACTCTTCCTATCGACCTTACATCCAGCATAATCGGAGTCTGAGTATCCAATCAAGTCAAAGGTAGACCCCTTTGGATACCAGATCCCGAAGCAAGGCATAGCAACTAAATATCTAAGAATTCGCTTAGCGGCCACAAGGTGACACTCCCTTGGGTCGGAATGAAATCTAGCACACATGCATACGCTAAGCATAATATCCGATCTACTAGCACATAAATAAAGTAAAGACCCTATCATTGACCGGTATGCCTTTTGATCAACGGACTTACCTCCTTTGTTGAGGTCGACATGTCCGTCAGTTCCCATTGGAGTCTTTGCGGGCTTGGCGTCCTTCATCCCAAACCGCTTGAGCAAGTCTTGCGTGTACTTTGTTTGAGAGATGAAGATGCCGTCCTTGAGTTGCTTCACTTGGAACCCAAGGAAGTAGTTCAACTCGCCCATCATCGACATCTCGAATTTCTGAGTCATCACCCTGCTAAACTCTTCACAAGACTTTTGGTTAGTAGAACCAAATATTATGTCATCGACATAAATTTGGCACACAAATAGATCACTGTCACAAGTCTTAGTGAAAAGAGTTGGATCGGCTTTCCCAACCTTGAAGGCATTAGCAATTAAAAAGTCTCTAAGGCATTCATACCATGCTCTTGGGGCTTGCTTAAGTCCATAGACCGCCTTAGAGAGCTTACACACGTGGTCGGGGTACCGTTCATCCTCAAAGCCAGGGGTTGCTCCACGTACACCTCCTCCTTGATTGGCCCGTTGAGGAAAGCGCTCTTCATGTCCATTTGGAACAACCTGAAAGAATGGTGAGCAGCATAGGCTAACAAAATACGAATCGACTCTAGCCTAGCCACAGGAGCGAAAGTCTCCTCAAAGTCCAAACCTGCGACTTGGGCATAACCTTTTGCCACAAGTCGAGCCTTGTTCCTTATCACCACCCTGTGCTTGTCCTGTTTGTTGCGGAACACCCACTTGGTTCCCACAACGTTTTGCTTGGGACGTGGCACCAGTGTCCAAACTTCATTTCGCTTGAAGTTGTTGAGCTCTTCCTGCATGGCCAACATGAAAGTTCCCTTTGGCCTGGGAACAGGATCTGGATATCGCCTAGAGGGGGGGTGAATAGGCGAATAAAAATTATCACTAAACTTAAATTCTTACTCTACTCGAAGACTAGAACGCAGTGGAATGAGACGACCCTTCGAGTAGGTTGCAGCGGAATAGAAGATCCTGTCTCAGAATGTCCTGCACTTCAAATAAAGCTTATACCACAGATAAGTGTTGAAGTGCAGATATAAAAACTGAATAAGACAGAATCAGCACACAACATAGAGCAGAGCACGTGGACACATGAATTTATCCCGAGGTTCGGCCAAGCCTGAAATGCTTGCCTAGTCCTCGTTGGAGTTAGCCACAGCTGGGCTTGGAGTCTATTTCAACTCCTTCCTCCGTTTGCTCAGATCTGTCAGTCAGACAGATAGAGCCTTCCACTATGTTGAGTTGGTTACAACGAAACCGTGGCTGCTTACAATCTTCTTGCCAGCTCTCTGGCAGAGTAACGATATGCTCAAGACCTTGCTCTAGCTCTTAGCAGCTCTTCTCCACTCTCTAAAGGCTTATAGCTTTGCCTTCTACACAAACTAGAGAGTTACACACAAGAGGGAGAGTGAGAATTGATCAGAGTGATGTCTACACTTGTTGGCTGCACTTGTACCACTGATTGAGGCGCCTAGAGGTCCCTTTTATAGGCACAAGGGGCTTAGGAGCCGTTGGAAGCAATCCAGGAAGGCAAATCTTGCCTTCTGTCGGGTGGCACACCGGACACTGTCCGGTGCCCGATTTCCTTCCAAAACTGGCGCAGATGACCGTTGCATTCTTAGAGCCGTTGGCGCACCGGACACTGTCCGGTGCACACCGGACAGTCCGGTGCCTCCATCTGACCGTTGGCTCGGCCACGCGTCACGCGCGGATTGCGCGGCCGACTGTTGGCCCAGCCGACCGTTGGCTCACCGGACAGTCCGGTGTACCACCGGACAGTCCGGTGAATTATAGCCGTACGTCGCCAGACTTCTCCCGAGAGCGGCGACTTCGCCGCAGCTGACTCACTGGACACTGTCCGGTGCACCACCGGATAGTCCGGTGAATTGCCGCCGACTTCTCCCGAGAGCGACCTGTTCACCAGAGTTCAGCCTGGCGCACCAGACACTGTCCGATGCACCACCGGACACTGTCCGGTGCACCACCGGACAGTCCGGTGTGCCAAGCCGAGCTGAAGTTGGCTGCTCATAGCCAACACTTTTCCTTTTCTTTTCTTCTTCTTTTCTTTCTGTTTCCAGCACTCAGACAAACCATGTTAGTGCTAAAAAATAATGTATTAGGTCTGGAAACATACCTCGTGCCTTTATTTGCGCTTTTCCCAATTTTAGCATTTGGCACGTTTTGATATTTAATGTGGAACTCCAAAACCTCAAGTCAGCTTGACTTGATCTAGATTGATATGTCGGAGTTCCAACACCCTGCAAAGGTCATATAGAATGTATCCAAACATAGGAACAACCCAAACTAAAGATCAGAGTGCACTTAGCTCTTTTGGGCTGCTTCTAGTTCTGTTTTGACATTTGTTCTCGTTCTAGTGACCTTGATCTCCTTCTTAGAGCTTGGTCTTGAGCCTTATGACTTACACCACATAACCATAGATGTTTCCTCATTGGTTGTAAGTCACGTCCTTATGTTGTGATCCTTGATGTGCCATAGCTCTTCTCAACTCGATCACCCTTGACTTTGCAAGTCTTCTTCTTCACCCTTGGCTTTGGGTTCCTCAGCCTCTTTGACCTTCTCCCGTGCACTTGGTGCCTCAAAGTTCTTCTTGCCTCCATCCTTGGCTTAATCAGTTGTTTTCGAGCTACGCACCTGAGTATCACTTTTGCAATATCCATCTTACTTGTGATGCCCATTATCTATCCATCATCTAGTCCTTGGACCATCACACTTGTTCACTTGTGTTGAACCCTATTATCTTTACATTAAGCACCTGTTCAACACTTAGCACACTTGTTAGTCCTTTAATTGAGTTGTCATCCAAACACCAAAACCCACAAGAGAGCTTTCACAACACCCAGTCCGGATCTAGCAAGGCCTCTTCTACCCTGAAAGGCTCAATAGAAGAGACAAAAGAGTAATGCTCACAAAAATTAGCTAATCTAGAGCGAGTGGTTACTCCCTTGCTAATGTCATCTAAAATCTGGTCGACGGGATGATTCCTTTGAATCGTCGCTCGAACTTGAGTTGGAGGGGCTCGTGGTACTTCTTCCTCCTCATCTTGGACATCCTGTGCTCCCTCTTGATCACACGCCTCTTCTTGAGGAACCTGTTCGTCATCTTGAGTTGGGGGTGTACCGTCGTTGAGGAAGAAGGTTGATCTTGCTCCTTGTGTTCCTGTGGTCGCACGTCTCCAATTGCCATGGTACGAATTGCGTCCATTGGAACATCATCCTCATCTACATCATCAAGATCAACTTGCTCTCTTGGAGAGCCATTAGTCTCATTAAATACAACGTCGCTAGAGACTTCAACCAAACCCAATGATTTGTTGAAGACTCTATACGCCTTTGTATTTTAGTCATAACCTAACAAAAACCCTTCTACAGCTTTGGGAGCAAATTTTGAATTTCTACCTTTCTTCACCAGAATGTAGCATTTACTCCCAAAAACTCGAAAATACGAAACGTTGGGTTTGTTACCGGTTAGTAGCTCGTATGATGTCTTCTTGAGGAGGCGATGAAGGTAGACTCGGTTTATGGCATGGCAGGCTGTGTTCACAGCTTCCGACCAAAACCGCTCGGGCGTCTTGAATTCTCCAAGCATCGTCCTCGCCATGTCTATAAGCGTCCTATTCTTCCTCTCTACCACACTGTTTTGCTGTGGTGTGTAGGGAGCGAAGAACTCGTGCTTGATTCCTTCCTCCTCAAGAAACTCCTCCACTTGAAGGTTCTTGAACTCGGACCCATTGTCGCTTCTAATCTTTTTCACCTTGAGCTCAAATTCGTTTTGAGCTCGCCTTAGAAAGCGCTTGAGGGTCCCTTGGGTTTCTGATTTGTCTTGCAAAAAGAATACCCAAGTGAAGCGGGAAAAATCATCAACAATAACAAGACCATACTTACTTCCCCCGATGCTAAGGTAGGCGACGGGTCCGAAGAGGTCCATATGCAATAGCTCCAGAGGTCTTGATGTAGTCATCACATTCTTGATGTGATGAGCACTTCCCACTTGTTTTCCTGCTTGACAAGCTGCACAAGGTCTATCTTTTTCGAAAGTTACATTTGTTAGACCTAACACATGTTCTCCCTTTAGAAGCTTGTGAAGGTTCTTCATCCCCACATGTGCTAAACGGCGATGCCACAGCCAGCCCATGCTAGTCTTAGCGATTAAGCATGCATCTAGATCGGCCTCCTCCTTCGAAAAATCAACTAAATAGAGTTTGTCGTCTAGTACACCCTTAAAAGCTAATGAACCATCACTCCTTCTAAAGACAGACACATCTATGTTTGTAAATAAGCAGTTGTAACCCATATTACATAATTGACTAACGGACAACAAGTTATATCCGAACTATTCTACTAAAAACACATTAGATATGGAATGCTCGGAAGAAATAGCTATTTTCCCTAGTCCTTTAACCTTGCCTTGATTCCCGTCACCGAATATGATTGAGTCTTGGGAATCTTTGTTCTTGACGTAGGAGGTGAACATCTTCTTCTCCCCCGTCATGTGGTTTGTGCATCCGCTGTCGATAATCCAGCTTGAGCCCCCGGATGCATAAACCTGCAAGGCAAATTAGGCTTGGGTTTTAGGTACCCAACTCTTGTTGGGTCCTACAAGGTTAGTAACAATAGCCTTAGGGACCCAAATGCAAGTTTTATCTCCCTTGCATTTTGCCCCCAATTTCCTAGCAACCACTTTCTTATTTTTACATGAAAGTACAAAATCAGTGTTGCAGGCATGAAAATCAGTGTTGAAAGTGCATTCATCCCTTTTGTGAGTTTTGGTGATTTGGATAACAACACATTTAAAGGTCTAACAAGTTTGCTAAGTGTTGAACAGGAAATTCAGTATGATGAACATACTTGAATAGTGTATAATGATCAGTGAACAAGGTTCAACACAAGGTCAAATAACCAGTGAGACAATGCAAATGGATATAATATGGTCTCTATATTGGTTTGAATATATGGACAAGTCCTGAGAAATCACTATGCATAAATATGATCATAATAGAGGTTGAAGTGATTAAGAGGATTGGTCAAGCCAAAGTGAATAAGATATGAGGAATCGTGAATTGGCTTGACCATATTACTATTAGTCCATATATGAATATATGAGAATCAAACTAGAGCTTGATTGATCTTAGCAGTTATATCTAGATGACATTCAAGCAAGGTTCACAATATTGAAGAAATGATTCTCTCAATGGATGCTCAATAGGATGTGACTCAAGAATGGCTTGATAGGGTGAAGATAGCAAGGAAAGGGCTTCGAGGAACTAAGCGAAGGTGAAGGCCAAGCGACGGCTTGTAGACCGAGGTACCATGGCTAAGGTGAAGAAGAGAGTACTTGCACTAAGTCGATCAACTAATCAGCTATGAAGAGTTACAACATGTTGATGCATCAGTAAGGTGACTTGAAGCCATGATTTGAACTCATATGGTGAAATGGCACAAGTCACAGGCTCGATTTGTGTTTGCTTCAAAAGGTGAGACAAAGATGTTTGTGATCCTTATGAAGCAACACCATGGAGAAATCACACTTGAGACACCAATGACTCAAGGAGTTTACTTAATTATATTTTATTTAACTTGAGTATAGGAATCGTCGTACTATCAAGGGGGATCCATAAAGAAGGTTGGTGTTGGTACTAAAGCTCAAAATCCTTGATCTAAAACTTCCATTTTACCCTAGTTTCACTTTGGTTTTCTCAAAATCTGTGCAACAGTTCAAAAACCGGTTCAACCGGACCTAAAACCGGTTCAACCGGTTTCTGCATTGTTCCCCTCTGTCACTGCCAGTCTGCCAGTCAGTCCTGTCAGAAAAAGTCGTGTGCAGATTTTTGGAAAACCGGTTCAACCGAATTTTGAATCCGGTTCAACCGAATTTGAAACCGGTTGAACCGAATTTTGAATCTGGTTCAACCGAATTTGAAACCGGTTGAACCGAATTTGAAACTGGTTCAACCGAATTTGAGTCCGGTCCAGTCTCCGACTGAGTCCGCCAGTGAACCGAAAACTGACTAGTGGAATCCGGTTCAACCGGTTTTAGAACCGGTTCAACCGAATTTTAGTCAGATTTCCCCAACGGCCACCAGCTTTTGGGGGCACCTTTATATACACCTCCCACACTCTTCCCCACAACAGAGCACGCACAAAACATCATTCCCAACCTGAGAAACACCTCCCACTCTCTCTCACACACCTCTTGCCTCTCCCATTTCAAATCTTTGGAGAGAAATCTTTGAGTGAGTTTGAGAGCTGCGGTTTTTGTGCTTCATCTCCAAATCTCTCTTGCTCTTCTTGGTTCGAGCTTTGGTACTACATCGAGTTCTTTGTGGATTCATTACTCTTGGAGCTTCTAGCTCCTAGACGACTAGGTGTCGCTTGTGAGTCTCCAAATCTTGTGGAAGACCACAAGAAAGTTTGTATTACCCGCTCATTTGAGCAAAGATTATTGTGTGGGCTTGACCTTTGTGGTTAGCAAAGGGAGGATTAGGGTTGAAAGAGACCCGGCTCTTTGTGGGCACCTCAACGAGGAAGTAGGGCACCTTGGTGGTGTGACCGAACCTCGGGATAAATCGTGTGTCTCTTGTATTCTTGCTCATTGTGTTTGTTTATGTTCTTCGTTCTCTCACCATTCCGTGAAAGATTGTTTATATCTTTTTGGTGTGTCGACTTTGAGAAGTGCCCTTCTCAGATCTACTACTTTGAACCCTGTGGATCATTTAGAACATCTCATTTCTAAAGTTAACTGGGTGAATTTCAAGATCAATTCAGTTTTACCCAGTTTGCTTCTAGTTTTTGTTGAAAAAGTTTTAACTTGCCTATTCACCCCCCCTCTAGGCAACTTTCAATTGGTATCAGAGCCTAATTCTCGTTCTAACGCTTAACCGCGTGAGGAAAGATCATGTCGGGGGGACTAAGAAACAAAAGTGCTTCTAAGCTTGAAAAAGTTGAGGTTGCCTCGACTTCATCTTTTGGTGTAGATGTTGATCCTAGGGCAATAGATCTTGCCATGAGAATCACCGAAAGGATGTTCCTCAAAATGAAGGAAGATGAGGTGAAGAACAAAATTGAAGAAGAAAATGATCGATGGAGACCAAACGACGAATCCACCTCTTCACAAGGTTCGTCTTTCAAAACCACTTCTCATATGTGCTTTATTGCTAATGGGAGTGACAGTGAAAGCGAAAGTGAGGATGAGGAGGAGCAAGAAAGTGATAGTGAAGATGAGGATGATCTTCAACAATTCTTCGCTCAGCTAAGCAAGAAACATCGGATGAGCTTGCTCAAACTCATGAAAAGAGCGGAAGAACAAAAGGAAATGCTTCATAAGCAAGAAGATATCGTCATCGAAAAAATCAAAGACTTGGAGAAGTTGACCAAAGAGCATGAGAAGCTAAAGTGCTCTCATGATGATTTGGTCCAAAGGTATGAAGACATTTCAATTGAGTAAATTAAAGCTATTAATCATTCATCATATATTGCTCAATTAGAAAATAAAAATGCTATGCTCAAGAACACGGTAGAAAAGCTAAACATTGAAAATCTAGCTTTGCAAGAAAACATGATATGCTTGTATGCTCTCATAATAAATTTATGGATTCACATATCATGTTAGAAATGGCTCATGAGGTTGTGTTAACTAATTTGAAATCATACCAACCTCACATGTGCACATGTGTTGAAATTGAAACTATATTACCATGTGCTAACAATTGTTGTTATCAAGCAAGCAATCTTCCATTGAGCTAGAAATTTCAGGAATTAGTGATATTTCTATCACACAAGAAAATAAAGAGCTCAAGGAAGAAGTTGGAAGGCTAAGAAGGAGCTTAACTCTTTTGAAGGGAAAGTGTCATGCTCAACCTTCTCACGATAACCGTGATAACATGGTGAAGAATCTTGAGAAGGGGACAACCGTAGCATGCACAAACCCGCTTCAAGATAATGCTAAGTTCCCTAAGAAAGGCATGAGCAAACATCAAGAGAAGAAAGCCAAAGCTCATGACAAGTGCCTCAACCATGCCTCCACATGCTCCACACAAGGTAACAAACAAGCCACTCTTCCAAATAAGAGAAGATGCACTAGAAAGTGTTATCAATGTCATGAGAAGGGACATGAGATTAAGTCATGTCCTTACATAAAAGATAGTGGTTTAACTTTGGAAAAAAAAGGCTCACTAACCATGTAGCAAACAAGAAGCAAGGCAAGAAGGAGTCTTGCAAAATTAAAAATCATATTTGCTACACTTGTCGAAGAAAGGGACACCTTTGCAAGGATTGTCCCATGAGTAAGTATCCTAAGTCTACCATGTCAATTCATTCATATTCGCTTAGGAGACCCAAAAATGACACTTGTGCTAGAATGGTAATTAGTTCACCTAAAACTAGCACAAAGGCCATTTGGGTGCCTAAGTACTTATTAGCTAACCTTGGTGGACCCATCCAAAAATGGGTACCAAAATGTACTTAATAATTTTTGCAGGTACCAAGAGATGATATGAAGCTTTGGGGTGCTTGAGCAGTTTAACTCAATTTTCTTATCTCAAGCTATCAATCTTACATTGTCTATCCTTTAAGATTGACCCAAAGATGAATTGAGTTGTTATATCACTAACTTCATATTCATCTCTAGCAAGAACTTGTGTTGTAGGGAATAAGGATTAACCTTTGTGGGAATCAAGCAAAAGGCCTACAACCAAGTGATATCCAAAGGATGGTGTTGGGACCATGCTTCGTCGCCGATGGTCCTTTAAGAAGAAACAGCTTTGGTGAAAGCTGCTTATACAAAATGCCGAAGCTACCACTTGTGAAGCTTTGGAGTTATAACGTGCCCGAAGGTGAAGGATTGAACCGACTTAAAGATAGAATGACCCTTTAGTCCATAAGGGCCTGAGTCATCATTGTAAACTTTTGTAAAGGGCATGAATGTAATTCCGCATGGGCTGTGTCCTTTGCCTATAAATAGATGAACAGTACTCCCGTACTGTTCACGCTGACTTGGCATTTGCTTTTGCGTCACGCTTGTACTTTTGCCTTCCTCAAGACCGAAGGTACATTTGTAATTTGAAATCATTTCTATTTTTCCATGATAATAAAATAGAAATGATTCTGTGATGATGTTTAAATGTCTATATTATATCTCATGCTTTATATGAATCCTTCGTCATTACTTGTTGTATTTACGAAGGTATGTCTCTCGTAATCTTCGTCCGAAACTCATTATTTCCCGAAGGGGCATAATGTTTCGAAGGACGAAGGGCTTTAACATTTAACACTTTTTATGTTGCCTTGTTCTTAACTCTTAGCATTTGAGAACAAGTCCCCAACATTGGCGCCCACCTCCGGTCAACTCACTTCCACTTGCTTGAGCTGATGGCTTCGTTCAACAACCAAGTTGGAGCTGCTTCGGCTTTGAAGCTGGTGCTCCCCATAACATGTGGTTCTTGCTCAGAGCTGGCTAACAAGAAGCAGAAGAAGGAGGCTCAGAGAAGGGTGCAGCATGTTGGAGTGCAGGGACCCTTCATCAAGTCAAAATGGTCCCACATTCCAATCACTTTCTCTCAGGAAGACCTTTAGCTTAAGGATTATCTTCACAATGATGCCATGGTTATTTCTTGTGTTATTAAGGGGTTTCTGGTCCATAATGTTCTGGTTGACACAGGCAGTGCAGCGGATATCATATTTGCCAAAGCCTTCAGACAGATGCAAGAGCCTGAAGACAAGATCCATGATGCTACACATCCTCTCTGTGGCTTCGGAGGAAGATAGATTGTGGCACTCGGCAAGATCACGATGCCAGTGACCTTCGGGTTTGTTCATAACACAAGGACTGAGCAAATTGTGTTTGATATTGTTGACATGGAATATACCTACAATGCAATCATTGGTCGTGGGACACTTAATGCTTTTGAAGCAATTCTTCATCCTGCATATCTTTGCATGAAGATACCTTCGGACCAAGGACCTATTGCTATTCATGGAAGTCAGGAAGCCGCCAGAAGGGCCGAAGGAAGCTGGACTGACTCAAAAGCAATCCATAACGTAGACCGAGCTGAAGCTTGTGAGCAATACAAGTTCAGAAGGGAGAAAGCAGCTTCGGCAGATCAGCCGAAGCCCATGCTCTTATGCGAGGACATAGCAGAGCAGAAGGTGCTGTTGGGATCCCAACTATCCGAAGAACAGGAGAAAACCTTGATAAGGTTTTTGTTCAACAACAAAGATGTTTTTGCATGGTCAGCTAATGATCTTTGCGGAGTTAACAAGGATGTTATTGAACACTCGCTCAATGTTGACCCATCCTTCAGACCCAGAAAGCAGAGGCTTCAGAAGATAGCAAGGAAAGGGCTTCGAGGAACTAAGCGAAGGTGAAGGCCAAGCGACGGCTTGTAGACCGAGGTACCATGGCTAAGGTGAAGAAGAGAGTACTTGCACTAAGTCGATCAACTAATCAGCTATGAAGAGTTACAACATGTTGATGCATCAGTAAGGTGACTTGAAGCCATGATTTGAACTCATATGGTGAAATGGCACAAGTCACAGGCTCGATTTGTGTTTGCTTCAAAAGGTGAGACAAAGATGTTTGTGATCCTTATGAAGCAACACCATGGAGAAATCACACTTGAGACACCAATGACTCAAGGAGTTTACTTAATTATATTTTATTTAACTTGAGTATAGGAATCGTCGTACTATCAAGGGGGATCCATAAAGAAGGTTGGTGTTGGTACTAAAGCTCAAAATCCTTGATCTAAAACTTCCATTTTACCCTAGTTTCACTTTGGTTTTCTCAAAATCTGTGCAACAGTTCAAAAACCGGTTCAACCGGACCTAAAACCGGTTCAACCGGTTTCTGCATTGTTCCCCTCTGTCACTGCCAGTCTGCCAGTCAGTCCTGTCAGAAAAAGTCGTGTGCAGATTTTTGGAAAACCGGTTCAACCGAATTTTGAATCCGGTTCAACCGAATTTGAAACCGGTTGAACCGAATTTTGAATCTGGTTCAACCGAATTTGAAACCGGTTGAACCGAATTTGAAACTGGTTCAACCGAATTTGAGTCCAGTCCAGTCTCCGACTGAGTCCGCCAGTGAACCGAAAACTGACTAGTGGAATCCGGTTCAACCGGTTTTAGAACCGGTTCAACCGAATTTTAGTCAGATTTCCCCAACGGCCACCAGCTTTTGGGGGCACCTTTATATACACCTCCCACACTCTTCCCCACAACAGAGGACGCACAAAACATCATTCCCAACCTGAGAAACACCTCCCACTCTCTCTCACACACCTCTTGCCTCTCCCATTTCAAATCTTTGGAGAGAAATCTTTGAGTGAGTTTGAGAGCTGCGGTTTTTGTGCTTCATCTCCAAATCTCTCTTGCTCTTCTTGATTCGAGCTTTGGTACTACATCGAGTTCTTTGTGGATTCATTACTCTTGGAGCTTCTAGCTCCTAGATGACTAGGTGTCGCTTGTGAGTCTCCAAATCTTGTGGAAGACCACAAGAAAGTTTGTATTACCCGCTCATTTGAGCAAAGATTATTGTGTGGGCTTGACCTTTGTGGTCAGCAAAGGGAGGATTAGGGTTGAAAGAGACCCGGTTCTTTGTGGGCGCCTCAACGAGGAAGTAGGGCACCTTGGTGGTGTGACCGAACCTCGGGATAAATCGTGTGTCTCTTGTATTCTTGCTCATTGTGTTTGTTTATGTTCTTCGTTCTCTCACCATTCCGTGAAAGATTGTTTATATCTTTTTGGTGTGTGGACTTTGAGAAGTGCCCTTCTCAGATCTACTACTTTGAACCCTGTGGATCATTTAGAACATCTCATTTCTAAAGTTAACTGGGTGAATTTCAAGATCAATTCAGTTTTACCCAGTTTGCTTCTAGTTTTTGTTGAAAAAGTTTTAACTTGCCTATTCACCCCCCCCCTCTAGGCAACTTTTAGTCATCTTGGTGTACCTAGGATTTTCATGTATAGAGTTTAGAAGATGAGGATCAAGGACAGTGAAGGACCTTAGCATTAGCCGGACGACATCGTGGTCCGTCCATCTAGTGCTTCCATAGCTCCTTATTTTGTTGACCGGGGTCTTGAGCCTGTTGTATGTTTGGGTTGGCTCCTCCCCCTGATCATTGCGAACCTTCCCAGTTCGCCCTCCACTAACTCCATCTTGGTGAGCATGGTGACATCATTTCCCTCATGCGAGATCCTGAGGGTGTCCCAAATCTGCTTGGCGTTATCCAAGCCGCTCACCTTATGGTACTCTTCCCTGCACAAGGATGCTAAAAGAACAGTGGTAGCTTGTGCGTTTTTGTGAATTTGTTCGTTAATAAACATGGGATTATCCGTACTATCAAATTGCATTCCATTCTCTACTATCTCCCATATACTTGGATGAAGAGAGAACAAGTGGCTACGCATTTTGTGACTCCAAAATCTGTAGTCCTCTCCATCAAAGTGTGGAGGTTTACCAAGAGGAATGGAAAGCAAATGTGCATTTGAATTATGCGGAATACGAGAGTAATCAAAAGAAAAGTTTGAGTTGACCATTTTCTTTTTCTCATAGTCGTCGTCGTCCTTTTGGGAAGAAGAAGACTCGTCGCTGTCGTAGTAGACTATCTTCTTGATGCGCCTCTTCTTCTTCCCGTCTTTCTTTTTGTGACTCGAGCCAAAGTCAGTGGGCTTATCGTCTCTTGGCTCGTTGAAGGTGGACTCCTTCTCCTTATCGTTGACCACCATCCCCTTTCCCTTAGGATCCATCTCTTCAGGTGATTAGTCCCTTGCGTGAAGAGAACGGCTCCGATACCAATTGAGAGCACCTAGAGGGGGGTGAATAGGTGTGTAAAAACTTAAAACTTGTAGCCACAAACTTGATTAAGTGTTAGAACAATAAAGCCAAGTGGCTAGAGAGGAGTTCTTGCTAAACACGATAACCACAAAGAAATCAACACAGAGAGGCACAGTGGTTTATCCCGTGGTTCGGCCAAGTCCAACACTTGCCTACTCCCTGTTGTGGCGTCCCAACGGACGAGGGTTGCACTCAACCCCTCTCAAGTGATCCAATGATCAACTTGAATACCACGGTGTTTTTGCTTTCGTTTACTATCTCCCGTTCGCGAGGAATCTCCACAACTTGGAGCCTCTTGCCCTTACAAATGATGATCATAAAGAAACACGGAAGTAAGGGGGAGAGAGCAATGCACACAAGACACAAAATCAGAGCACAAACACGCACACAAGTCACAACTTGATCTCGCAACACAACTCGAAGAGTTCTCTACTCAAATGGAGCTCTAGTTGCTATCACAAAGAATAAAATGCGCGGAAATGGAGTCTTGGTGCTTAGAGTTGATCAAAGAATGCTTGGTGTACTCCTCCATGCGCCTAGGGGTCCCTTTTATAGCCCCAAGGCAGCTAGGAGCCATTGGAAGCAATCCAGGAAGGCAAATCTTGCCTTCTGTCGGGTGGCGCACCGGACAGTCCGGTGCACCACCGGACAGGCACTGTTCACAGTCCGATGCAGATTGCTTTCCTAATTTGGCACAGCCGACCGTTGAAGATTTGGAGCCGTTGGCGCACCGGACAGTCCGGTGCCCCCATTCGATCGTTGGCTCGGCCACGCGTCACGCGCGGATTGCGTGGCCGACCGTTGGCTCGGCCGACCGTTGGCTCACCGGACAGTCCGGTGCCTCACCGGACAGTCCGGTGAATTTTAGCCGTACGCCTGTTGACTGTTTCCCGAGAGCGGCGACTTCGCCGTAGAAGTCTCACCGGACAGTCCGGTGATTTATAGCCGTACGCCATCGTCGAGACCCCAGAGCAGGCTGTTCATCAGAACTGGTCCTGGCACACCGGACACTGTCCGATGCACCACCGGACACTGTCCGGTGCACCACCGGACAGTTCGGTGCACCCAGACCGAGCAGCCTTTTGGCTGAACACAGCCAACTTATCTCCAAAGCGATTTCTCCTGTTTCTATCACTTAGACACAATACATTAGTCTTCAAAACAATGTACTAAGTCTAGAAACATACCTTTAATCTTGATTTGCACTTCTTGAGTCTTGGGCACGAATATAACTCAAACCATTTGTGTGGAGCATTAATCACCAAAATCTTATAGAAATGGCCCAAGGGCACATTTCCCTTTCAGGATCCATCTTTCGGGCCAAGAAAGCAAAGACTTTAGAAAATGTCTGAGGATAAAACCGAAGGTGCTTAGAATGAAGTAAAGAGACTTCTCAGTGATGGTGTCATCAGAGAAGTAACATATCCAGAGTGGCTAGCTAACACTGTTATGGTGAAGAAGGCTAATGGGAAATGGAGAATGTGTATTGATTTCAAAGAACTCAACAAGGCATGTCCAAAGGATGAATTCCCTTTACCAAGGATAGACTCCCTTGTAGATGCAGCGTCTTCTTCGGAACTCATGAGTTTATTGGATTGTTACTCGGGCTATCAACAAATTTGGATGAAGAAAGAAGACGAGCCAAAGACAAGCTTCATAACTCCTAGTGGTACTTATTGCTACCTTCGGATGCCTGAGGGGCTAAAAAATGCTAGAGAAAGTTTTAGCAGAATGACTGCCAAGGTTCTTCACTCTCAAATAGGCAGAAATGTGCTAACTTATGTTGATGACATTATAGTAAAAAGCACAAAACAAGAGAATCATGTTGCCGACTTGCAAGAGACATTTGCTAATTTCAGGCAAGCTGGTCTCAAGTTGAATCCAGAAAAGTGTGTCTTCGGAGTGAATAAGGGTAAGTTTCTTGGCTATATGGTATCAACAAAGGGTATCGAAGCTAATCCAAGTAAGATTGAAGCTATCCTTCGGATGGAACCGCCAAACTCAAAGAAGGGGGCTCAACGGTTGGTAGGGAGACTGGCATCGTTGAATAGATTCATATCAAGATCAGCAGAAAGAAACTTACCATTCTTTGAAATACTCAAGTCAGTCGAAGTCTTTCAATGGGGTCCGGCTCAACAGAAAGCCTTCGAAGAGTTAAAACAATATCTGATAGATTTAACAACTCTAACTCCACCTTCTTCAGGAACTCCATTACTCTTGTATGTGGTTGCATCCCATTTTGCAGTTAGTGCGGCACTGGTACAGGAGTAGCAAGATGGTCAAGTAAAAAAGAGAAGCATCGGTATACTTCATCACCGAGGTACTTAGTTTATCAAAGAAAAATTACACAGAGTTGGAGAAAGTATTGTATGCTGTGTTAATGGCCTCTACGAAGCTTCAGCATTACTTCCAAGCATATCATATAATAGTACCTTCATCACAACCTCTGAAGGACATAATGAGAAACAGAGAAGCTACAGGAAGGATTAGAAAATGGGCTGCAGAGCTTAATGAATTCACCATTGATTATGTACATAGATTCTCAATTCAATCTCAGGCATTGACAGATTTCATTGCTGATTAGATGCCAAGGGCTCAGGGAGAAGAAGCAACCAAAGCTTGGACGGTATTCTGTGATGGCTCTAAGGGAACCTTTAGAGCAGGAGCGACTGCTGTTCTAGTAGCGCCCTCCAAAGTTAAGACATGCTATGCTATAAAACTGGATTTTAGTTGTACAAATAATGTTGTCGAGTACGAAGCTCTTCTGTTAGGGCTTCAGAAGCTAAAGGCAATGGAAATAAGAAGGGCCATACTCAAAACTGATTTTCAAGTTATTTCTGGTCATGTAGATAAAAGTAGCAAGGCAAGGGACCCGAAGCTTGAAAAATATTTGGATGCAGTCCGAAGATTGGAAGCTTCCTTTGAGGGATTTTCTATAAAAAATATTCCAAGGGGGGAAAATGAGCATGCGGATTTACTAGCGAAGTTAGCAGCATAGGGGCTCCCTTTGCCTTCGAAAGTGTTCTTTGAGACAATAAAAGCACCTTCAGTCGAACTCATGGAGAGGGCAGTGCTCGCAATATCACCCGTATATAGTGAAGATTGGAGGACTGAGATTATATCTTTCCTCCAAGGCAACTATCTTTCAGATGATGAAGTTTATAATAAAAGAATGGAAGCAAGAACAAGACCATATGTAATCATAGAAGGGGAGTTATATAAATACGGAGTCTACTCTCCATTACTCGAGTGTTTGTCCAGACCGAAGGTCAAGAATTGATGAAGGAAATACATGTAGGATTATGTGGATCTCATATTGGGTCTAGGCCTTTGCTGGGGAAGGTTTTCAGACAAGGATTTTATTGGCCGAAGGCAGCTTTGGATGCAGCAGATCTGGTTCAAAAATGTGAAAATTGTCAAAGATGTGCAAAGGACCAGAAACAACCTTCGTATTTAACCCAGTTAATACAGCCAGCTTGGCCACTACAAAGGTGGGGTCTGGATTTGCTAGGCCCACTCCCACCAGCTCAAGGAAATTTGAAATATGTCATCGTAGCCGTGGAATATTTCTCTAAGTGGATCGAAGCAAAGCCCCTAGCCACAATAACTTCAGCCACAGTATAGAAATTCTTTTGGCAAAATATTATTTGTCGCTTTGGCATGCCGAAGGCAATAACCGTTGATAATGGAACTCAATTTGATGCTGAAACGTTCAACAATTTTTGTGACCGAATTTGTACAAAAATTCATTTTGCATCAGTAAGGCATCCAGAATCAAATGGCTTAGTAGAGAGAGCAAATGGAATTATAATGACAAGAATAATGAAGTTAATCTTCAATCAACCTAGAGGAAAGTGGCCAGAAGAGTTGATCAAAGTGGTGTGGAGCTATAACACAACTGTCTCAAGGTCAATAAGTTTTACACCTTTCAAGCTCTTGTTCGATGATGAAGCAATAACACCAGAAGAAGCAAAGGCAGGATCAATAAGAACCACAGCTTTAGGAGAGGACGAAGCTGATTATCAAATAACAAAAGATACTATAGAAGGGACCAGACTTCAGGCCATAGAACACATCAATAAGTATCAGGCCAAAACAATAAAGTGGCGTGATAGGAAAGTTCGATTGAAGAACATCAAGCTAGGTCATTTGGTGCTTCGGAGAATAGCCAACCCAGATACAGTGGGCAAGTTACAACTGAAGTGGGAAGGTCCTTTTCTGGTAGTATCTTCGTCAAGACTCGGTTCTTACAGATTGAAGGATATGGACGGCAACGACATACCCAGATCTTGGAACGCGGATGAGCTTCGGCAGTACTATGTGTAACTGATGTAATTTTTTCTATTTTTCTTATGGCACTATTTTTTCAGGAGGGAAGAAAGGTTTTTAATGGAGCCATAGTTTGTAATTTTCATTCTTATTCAGCCCTATGCAATACAAGGGCCAAAATCCCCCAAAGATGTAACATGTAAAATCAGAACCTGCACCATCGAGTGCAAAAGAAAACAGGGAAAAGCTCAAAAGATGTCCCTAAGGGGATGCAGAGCTGTAATCACCCCAAGGATCACGAAGCTGCAAAAGTCGTTCCTAAGGGAGCGAAGCGTAAGTTCCGAAGCTCAAAAGTCCTTCCTAAGGGAATGTAGAGCCAAATACCACCGAAATATAAGGTGAAGAAGCTCCAAAGTCGTTCCTAAGGGGATGCAGAGCTTAAATACCACCGAAATATAAGGTGAAGAAGCTCCAAAGTTGTTCCTAAGGGGACGCAGAGCTTAAATACCACCGAAATAGAATGTAAAGAAGCTCTAAAGTCATTCCTAAGGGAATGCAGAGCTTAAAGACTCCAAAGTCGTTCCTAAGGGGATTTAGAGTCTGGGTGTGGCTTCGTGTGTGTGTTTGGGACATTCATTTGCACATTACATTACATCATTCATTGCATTCATACAGACATTCGTAGGATCATCATCATAACATGAAGCACGAACAGAAATACTCCGCCTTCGATGACAGTGCTTCGATGAACACGAAGAAGCTTCGTTTTAAACATACACATTTTATGCAAGGACATGCTTCGTTGTGTACGAAAAGAAGGGAAGGTGTTTTTCGCCTTCGGCTCAAAAGATAAAAGTTTCGTCCACAGCAAAGCAATTCATACATGGATGAAAAGGTAAAAATATATTACAAGGCATGGACAAATATACACAGTATTGTTTAATTCTCGATTACAATTTTTTGCAAAGATAATACAAATATTCCTAAGCTCTATACAGGCAGGCCTAAAGAAGAAGCTTCAGCAACCTTCGAAATGTGACTCGGGTCATCAACCTTTGGCACCACCATCCTACAGACAAACAACGGTATAAGGTAAAAAGTAATTACAAAAATAAAGGCAAGCAATAGGTATAAGTTTCATACCGGTTTAAGCAAGTTTCGGGCTTCGTTCCCAGCCAACTCTCGTCCACCCTTAGCCCAAATCTGAGTTATGAATCTGCTTCCGATGCTTCAGGCTTCACTGGGAATATCAATCAAATCTAATGGCGACAGACTGAAGGTTGGTCTGTTTACTGTCTTCGCATGCGTGCAACCGGCCTTCAAGAATGCGGCAGCTGTGCCGCGAGAAGCAAGCAAGGCACAGAAGTCACCATGCCCAGCTATCACTTCATCAAGTGCATCAACTTCATTTTCAACATGTTTGAAGGTATTTGGTATGTCTTAAGACGAAGGGGTAATATCTTCAGAGCTAGCCCCAACCGAGCTGAAAACCTCTTTCAACCGTTGCACGCAGCGGCTGCCAAAATTCAAACATGTATCCCGAAGGTCTTTCAAAGATTTCTGCAGCTTCGTATTTTTGTCAGCTTTGGCTTTGTATTTCGCTTGCAGATCTTTCTTCTTTTGTTCGAAGTTCTCTAATTTTTCTTTTAAGGCTGTTTGACTTCGGAGAAGCTCCTCGCTTAATCTAGCATTTTCAGCTTGAATTTCTGCAAGCGAGCCCTCTGTTGCTTGAAGTAGGAAGTCCTTCTTCTCTAGAGAAGCTTCGTAATCCTTGATCTTACTCTCCAAGCCCTTGATTATGATTTCATTTTTCTTGTCTTCAAGGTCTTGTTGTATCCTCAGTGCCTTACTTAGCAACATACTCTGTCGAAATAAGCTGACATCAGAAAATCTTGATTCATCACAAATATAATAGAAATCTAGGCAAAAAGAATTTTACCTTGAAATTGGAATAAAATATACTACCGACAATATGTTGTCGCCGGTAGCCGCTAATATCAACCTCAAGCTTCGGGAAACCGACACTCTTCGATAGAGTGTCGATTATCTTTGCCCCGGCGCGATCGTGAATACATCCTAAGGCTCCTTCGTCAATTCCACCAAAGAGCATAGCTCCTGGCTGGTAGCCATAGGATATCCCATATTCATGTAGCTCCTTCTTCTTAGCCTCAGACAATTCTTGACCCACCAGGGTCCGAAGGTCAAAGTCCCTTTCTTCTGCAGCAGCATCAGTAATCTTTTTCCCTTTGTCAGGCACTACGACCATGACCTTCTCCACTGTCGCAGCTGTCTCTTCTGCAGTCATATCCAAAAGAATTTTATCAATCCCTGAAAGCGTACTTTCAAGATTGACAGCTTCGGCAGTAGCTGCAGCTTCGGCAGTGGCCTAGACACTTGCAATAGGTGCTATTTTGGACGCCGAGGCCAGCGGTGGTGTCCATTCAATGGCTTGCATAACATTAACAATTCTTTGTTTTTTCTGACCATTAGTCTTCTCCTTTACAACTGAGGGTTGATCCTTCTTCTATAAAAGTTGTGTCAGTTCTGGTCTCAAAGGACTTAGCAGCTTGATGGGTAAAGATTCAGTCATTACCTTTAAAATCTCTGCTATTTCAGCAGCAGGAGGTGTCAAAAGAGTCTCCTCTGTTGCCTTAGTTATCTTTGGATTCGGAGTTTCAGCCTTTTGAAAGTCGCCTAGAGGGGGGTGAATAGGCGGAATCTGAAAATTTTAACTTAAAAGACAAACTACAAGCCGGGGTTAGCGTTAGAATTAAAACCAAGTCCGAAAGAGAGGGCAAAAACAAATCAACCAAGAAATAAGGCGGATTACACGGTGATTTGTTTTACCGAGGTTCGGTTCTTAAGAACCTAGTCCCCATTGAGGTGTTCACAAAGACCTAGTCTCTTTCAACCCTTTTCCTCTCTCAAACGGTCACTTAGATCGAGTGAGCTTTCTCCTTAATCAAACGGGTCACTTAGACCCCGCAAGGACCACTACAAACTTAGTGTCTCTTGCTTTGATTACAAGTCAATTAGAGAACAAGAATGAGGAAGAAGAAAGTGATCCAAGAACAAGAGCTCAAAGAACACGAGCAAAAACTCTCTCTGTAGTCACTAGGAGTTTGGAGTGAATTTGGGACTTGGAGAGGCTTTTGATTCTTTTGAATTGTGTCTTGTATTGATTGCACTAGCTCTTGTATTGAATAGGATGTATGAAAAACTTGGATGCTTGGAGTGGTGGTGGTTGGGGGGTATTTATAGCCCTCAACCACCACATAGCTGTTGGAGAGGCTGTCTGTCGATGGGCGCACCGGACAGTCCGGTGCGCCAGCCACGTCACCCAACCGTTAGGGTTTTGAAGAGTCTGACCGTTGGAGCGGTGACTTCATGTCGCACCAGATAGTCTGATGCTACACCGGACAAGTCCTGTTCACTGTCCGGTGCGCCTCTGACGCGTGCTCTGACTTCTGCGTGCACTGTTCACGCACTGTTCACGCTTTTGCAGACAACCGGTGCGCTGGATAGCCGTTGCTTCACTGGTGCACCGGGCAGTCCGGTGAATTATAGCGGAGCGCGGCCACAGAAACCTGAAGGTGAAGAGTTTTTTGTTGATCGGCCCTAGTGCACCGGACAGTCTGGTGCGCCAGACCAGGGTTCTCTTCGGTTTCTTTTGCTCCTTTCTTTTGAACCCTAACTTGATCTTTTTATTGGTTTGTGTTGAACCTTTATGCAGCTATGGAATACATAATCTAGAGCAAACTAGTTAGTCCAATATTTGTGTTGGGCATTCAACCACCAAAATCATTTATAGGAAAAGGTTTGACCCTATTTCCCTTTCAATCTCCCCCTTTTTGGTGATTGATGCCAACACAAACCAAAGCAAATGTATAAGTGCAGAATTGAACTAGTTTACATAATATAAGTGTATAGGTTACTTAGAATTAAACCAATTTATAATTTCACTAGATATGCTTGGATGCTTTCTTTTATTTATAATTTTGGACCTCGCTTGCACCACGGTTTTGTTTTTGCAAATTCTCTTGGAAAATCTTTTCAAAGTCTTTTTGCGAATAGTCAAAGGTATATGAATAAGATTTTAGAAGCATTTTCAAGATTTGAAATTTTCTCCCCCTGTTTCAAATGCTTTTCCTTTGATATAACAAAACTCCCCCTGAATGAAATTCTCCTCTTAGTGTTCAAGAGGGTTTTGAGATATATATCAATTTCAAATATAGATACCAATTGAGATATAATTCTTAGAGGAATACCAAATTGGAAAAATACCAAATCAAATATATTTAGATACCAATTTTGAAATGTTCTTGAAAGTTTTGAAATTGGTGGTGGTGGTGCGGTCCTTTTGCTTTGGGCTAATACTCTCTCCCCTTTGGCATTAATTGCCAAAAATGGAGACTTTGTGAGCCCTTTTAATGTTTTCTCCCCCTTTGGTAAACAATATATGAGTGAAAGATTATACCAATTTGAGAGTGAGGTGAAGTAACGACGAAGGGTAAATGATACTGGTAGAGTGGAGTGGAAGCCTTGTCTTCGTCGAGTACTCCATTTCCCTTTCAATCTATGACTTAGCATAAAAATACACTTGGAGACACATTAGTCGTAGCAAATGAAAGAGATAAGATCAAAGGTATGTAAATGAGCAATGTGTGCAATGTTTCAATCAAAATTTTGAGAATCAAGTATATTTAGCTCATTCCTAGGTTTGCTAAAGGTTTTCTCATCTAAAGGCTTGGTAAAGATATCGACTAATTGATCTTTGGTGTTAATAGATGCTATCTCGATATCCCCCCTTTGTTGGTGATCCCTCAAAAAGTGATACCGAATGTCTATGTGCTTAGTGCGGCTGTGTTCAACGGGATTCTCCGCCATGCGGATAGCACTCTCATTGTCACATAGGAGAGGGACTTTGGTCAATTGTAGCCATAGTCCCTGAGGGTTTGCCTCATCCAAAGTAATTGCACGCAACAATGACCTGCGGCAATACACTCGGCTTCGGCGGTAGAAAGAGCTACTGAGTTTTGTTTCTTTGAAGCCCAAGACGCCAGGGATCTCCCCAGAAACTGACAGGTCTCTGATGTGCTCTTCCTCACTACAGGAAAACAGTTAATTCTCGTCGGCCAGGAACCGACGGGAATAAGCATTAAACGACGGGAATAAGTAATTCCCGTCGGTTTAGGGCTTATTCCCGTCGGTTGTCAGCCGCCAGGCGTCCCTTGTCGGGGATAAGGTTATCCCCGTCGGCCAATAACGAGCCGACGGGAATTACGGCTAATTCCCGTCGGCCACCACAACCGACGGGAGTTATTAATTAATCCCCGTCGGCCACCAAAACCGACGGGAATTAACTATTAACTCCCGTCGGCCAGGTCAGCCGACGGGAGTTAACTGGGCCGACGGGAGTTAATTCCCGTCGGCTGTGGTCAAACCGACGGGAATTAACTGGGCCGACGGGAGTTAACCTATAATTCTGCAACAGCAACACCAAATTAGATATTTCTCCACAATTGCACACATAACATACACAAAACATATATATCACAAACATATGACAAAACATATCACATGAACATATAAATCACAAACGCATTGACATCACACATCACAAACGCATTGATATAATTCACACATCACAAATATTTTAGATACGAGAGTGTTTACACAAACATAACATCCACGAGTTAAAATACATAACGAGCATAAGTTCAAGTGTTCAGAGATAACCACCACTTGGGTGGTTAGAGCTTTGACCGCTGCCGCCACCACCACCAGGAGGAGGGAACGCGAAGAGCGAGTCAACAAATCCAGTCCCTGCTACGGGTTCAGAACCACTACCACCCGCTTTGGGCATAACCTATGCAAGTTAGCAAATATCAACATGTTAAATGCAAATATCAAAAAATATACAAGTGTATAAATTAATCGACAGTTATCAAACGTACCCTATCTCCAAGTGCAGGTATATGTGTCGGAGGGGTGTTGAACTGTGGTGGCGGAGCTGGTGTGTTTGCAAACTGGCTCCATTGTGGTGGCGATGGAAAATTTGTTGCCATGCCCTGTTGCTGCATTAACTGTTAAACATATGTGTTAATATTGAAGATGTTGTATTGAAATATAATAATTTAGAGTTCGGATTATGTATACTCACTTGATAATTTAGAGCTGGTCAGGGTTGTTCGGGTCTGGTCCTTTGTGGCCCTCCTGGTAGACCTCAATGTCACTTGGCTTTTGGCCACTCGTAGCTTCCTGTATAAACAAAAAACATTCATAAGCAATCGTATTATTTGCCGATCGACATAGATAGATCAAACTTACCATTCTTTTAGCTTTTCGTATCATGTCGTCACCGCCAAACTTGTGGTTAGGATTGGTTCCTCGACATTGTCTGTGATGCGCTGACGCTTTCTGGAAGCCTTCGGAAGCCCAATATCGACACCAAGCATAGTACGCATCAGGCACGGGCGCCATCCATGGAACCATCACCTGCACACACAATGTTACATATTATATGAATCACAACAATCAATATAAAGGGTAAAACAAATTGAATACTAACCTCACGATATTGATCCTCAGTCAAATATATCTTTGAGGACCCTTCCTTTTTATTCAAGGGGCCTGCTTCTTCGGGTGCTTTTGAAAATACAGGTTTATAGCCTGAGTTCTCGCATAGTATATGGCATCCTTCACCAGCTTCTTTGCATTGTTTTGGAAGACACGTTCAGCGTGCCCCATGTAATCCTCTCCGTTAGGCAACCAATATCGAAGCTACAACATAAAGAATACAAATACAATGGTATAAGTCATAGATTTACAATATTAAGAAACATAACAAAAATAATAAAGAATTCATACCCAAAAGTCATTACGCACAAGTCCCTGTCTGTCGGTGTGGTTTTGTTCCTTTTTAAACTTGTACTCGTCCCAGGTACTGACGAGCACCTCATCCTCGGTATCACCATTTGACACCTTCACTATACCAAGGTAGTGAAGGCGGCAAAGAGAACCCAACGTAAGGTTAACCTGAGTGTGGTGTCCCTTGCCGTCAAAGGACAGGTCCTCCCAATTCCTGCATTACACAAAAATATTAACAATACACATAATAGTTATATGAGATAAGTTAATATATTACACTCATCGATCTCCATGTGGCATGATTAAAGTCCTATCAGCCTCTCGCTCTATCGAGTGATGAGGCTTTACTGAGTGGCTTTTTCTTGAGCGACGTGTGCGTGTCGCTGAAGAGCCTCCCGAGCCATCATCCATCGGGTTGTCAGTCGGTTCGCCCTATTGGCCTCACTGGTCCCACGCCTGTTGCTGCTCTCTCTGGTGGTCCCACTGGTCCCACGCCTATTCAGGCTGCAGATCCTCAAGCATCTGGTCCATCCTATCAACATCATCTTCACCATCATCAACTTCTACTTCTGTTGCTTGTTCAACATCTTCACCGTGGAGATACCAGACCTTATAGCCTGGCATAAAACCATGTGAGCATAGGTGTAGTGTGACCTGCCTCTTGGTGTGGCTCGTCATATTTCTACATTTATTGCATGGACACCTAATATTATCTATTTGTGACAAAGCAGCTGCATGGTCCAGAAATATCTGCGTCTTGGCAAACCATTCACTTGTGTGACACCCACCCTTCTTGAAACCTTCATACATCCAATCACGTCTATCACCCATTATTGCAGCTGTGTGTAGAGTAAAGAGTGCGTGTGAGACAATCACGTTTCTACACGTCACACATACATCTATAGGTAAGTAGTAAAACTATATATATACATAAATAACTATATATATACATAAATAACATTAAATTTATCAATATTGAAACCTTCATACAACCTAATATTATAAGTTAAATCTAATTATTAAATAACATCAAATTCAACAATTCAATAGCATAAGTTAAATCTATTATAATAATAGAATTAATACTTACCTAACATCAAGCCACACATGTGATATTAAACTAACTCTAATCACACTCTAATCACATGTGATATTAAACTAACTCTAATCACATGAAAGTTAACTCCCATCGGCCATAAAAAACCGACGAAAATAAGCATGTATACACAAATTTAACAATCGCACTCGCATTTACATTCAATAATGCACAAAGTCATATGAAAACTAAGAACACTATAAATTAACAATTTTAAACTAACTCTAATCACATGAAAGTTAACTCTCGTCGGCTACAAAAAACAGACGAAAATAATCACATATTTATTTACATATAGATAGGATTATACCTCAGTGGCTGACCAGCGCGTCGGGGCACGAGCGGACGGTGGACGACGGCGGGCTGGGGACATCAACGCTCGGGGTACGATGAGCTCGGGAGCTTGGGGTGGCACTCTGGCGGGGGGTGGCACTCCAGGGCGGGCCGAGGGCGGCGGCGGCGCTCGAGCAGGGCGGCCTTGGCGCTCGGGCGGGGCGACCTCGGGCAGGGCGGCCTCGGGGGCAGGGGCAGGGTGGCACTCCGGCGGCGGCGGTGGCTGTAGCGGCGCTCGGCCTGGGCGCCGCTCGGGCAGGGAGGCGGCTCGGGCGGGGCGGCTCGAGCAGGGGTGGCCTCGACGGCGGCCTCGGGCAGGGCGGCGCTCGGGCAGGGCGGCGGTCGGGCAGGGGTGGCGGTTGGGCAGGGTGGCGGTTGGGCAGGGGCGGCAGCGCTCGGGGCGGAGCTTTGACCATTTGAGTGAACGGAGAAGAATGAGCACGCGCGTCCGCGGCTTGGCTCTAAAAAGATTAATCCCCGTCGGCCAGAACACAGGGCCGACGGGGATTAGTTAATCCCCGTGGGCTTGGGACATGGCCGACGGGAATAAATATAATGCCCGTCGGCTATTTGGTGGCCGACGGTAATTAGTCTATTCCCGTCGGCTTTCGCTCTGGCCGACGGGAATTAACCTGGCCGACGGGAATCAGTAGAATTCCTGTAGTGCCTATCAATCTTACACCCTGCCCAATCGGCATCGAAATAACCTATTAAATCAAAGGTGGATCCCTTGGGGTACCAAAGCCCAAACTTAGGAGTATAAACTAAATACCTCATGATTCTCTTCACGACCCTAAGGTGAACTTCCTTATGATCGGCTTGTAATCTTGCACACATGCATACGGAAAGCATAATATCTAGTCATGATGCACATAAATAGAGTAAAGATCCTATCATCGACCGGTATACCTTTTGATCTATGGATTTACCTCCCGTGTCGAGGTCGAGATGCCAATTTGTTCCCATGGGTGTTTTGATGGGCTTGGCATCCTTCATTCCAAACTTCTTAAGAATGTCTTGAATATACTTTGTTTGGCTGATGAAGGTTCCCTCTTAGAGTTGCTTGATTTGAAATCCTAAGAAATATCTCAACTCCCCCATCATAGACATCTCAAATTTCTGAACCATGATCCTACTAAACTCTTCACAAGTAGATTTGTTAGTAGACCCAAATATGATATCATCAACATAAATTTGGCATACAAACAAATCATTTGCAATAGTTTTAGTAAAGAGAGTAGGATCGGCCTTGCTGACTTTGAAGCCATTAGTGATAAGAAAATCTCTCAGGCATTCATACCATGCTCTTGGGGCTTGCTTGAGCCCATAAAGCGCCTTTGAGAGTTTATACATATGGTTAGGATACTCACTATTTTCAAAGCCGGGAGGTTGCTCAACATAGACCTCTTCCTTAATAGGTCCATTGAGGAAGGCACTCTTCATGTCCATTTGATAAAGCTTGAAGCCATGGTAAGTAGCATAGGTAAGTAATATGTGAATTGACTCAAACCTAGCTACGGGTGCATAAGTTTCATCAAAATCCAAACCTTCGACTTGTGAATAACCCTCGGCCACATGTCGGGCTTTGTTCCTTATCACCACACCATGCTCATCTTGCTTGTTGCGGAATACCCACTTGGTACCTACAACATTTTGATTAGGACGTGGAACTAAATGCCATACCTCATTCCTTGTGAAATTGTTGAGCTCCTCTTGCATTGCCAGCACCCTAATCCGAATCTCTTAGTGCATCCTCAATCCTGTAAGGCTCAATAGAGGACACAAAAGAGTAATGTTCACAAAAATGAGCAACATGAGAACTAGTGGTTACCCCCTTATGAATGTCGCCGAGGATGGAGTTCACGGGGTGATCTCATTGGATTGCTTGGTGGACTCTTGGGTGTGGCAGTCTTTGACCCTGTATTTCTTGATCATCTTCCTTGTCATTATTTTCATCATCTCCCCCTTGATCATTGACCTTGTCTTGAGGTGGCTCATCCTCTTGATCTTCTTCTTCATTATCTTGAGCATGTTCCTCACCTTGGGTTGGTGGAGATGCTTGAATGGAAGATGATGGTTGATCTTATGTTTGTGTAGGCTCTTCGGATTCCTTAGGGCACACATCCCCAATGGACATGTTCCTTAGCGCCACGCACGGAGCCTCTTCATCATCTAATTCATCAAGATCAACTTGCTCCACTTGGGAGCCATTAGTCTCATCAAACATAATGTCACAAGAAACTTCAACTAGTCCAGTGGACTTGTTAAAGACTCTATATGCCCTTGTGTTTGAGTCATAACCAAGTAAAAAGCCTTCTACAACCTTAGGAGCAAATTTGGATTTTCTACCTCTTTTGACAAGAATAAAACATTTGCTAACAAAGACTCTAAAATGTGAAACATTGGGCTTTTACCGGTGAGGAGTTCATATGATGTCTTCTTGAGGATTCGGTGAAGGTAGAGCCAGTTCATTGAGTAGCAGGCGGTGTTAATCGCCTCGGCCCAAAATCGGTCCGGGGGCTTGTACTCATCAAGCATGGTCCTCGCCATGTCAAGTAGAGTTCTATTCTTTCTCTCCACTATACCATTTTGTTGAGGTGTGTAGGGAGAAGAGAACTCATGCTTGATGCCCTCCTCCTCAAGAAAGCCTTCAATTTGTGAATTCTTGAACTCCGTCCCATTGTCGCTTCTAATCTTTTTGATCCATAAGGCGAACTCATTTTGAGCTCGTCTCAAGAATCCCTTTAAGGTCTCTTGGGTTTGTGATTTATCCTACAAAAAGAACACCCAAGTGAAGCGAGAATAATCATCCACAATAACTAGACAGTACTTACTTCCGCCGATGCTTATATAAGCGATCAGGCCGAATAAATCCATGTGGAGTAGCTCCAGTGGCATGTCTGTTGTCATTATGTTCTTGTGTGGATGGTGGGCACCAACTTGCTTTCCTGCTTGACATGCGCTACACACCCTGTCTTTCTCAAAATGAACATTTGTTAGTCCTAAAATGTGTTCTCCCTTTAGAAGTTTGTGAAGATTCTTCATCCCAACATGGACTGGTCGGCGATGCTAGAGCTAACCCGTACTGGTCTTAGCAATTAAGCAAGTGTCAAGTTCAGCTCTTTTAAAATCAACTAAGTATAGTTGACCCTCTAACACTCCCTTAAATGCTACTAAATCATCATTTCTTCTAAAGACAGTAATACCAGTATCACTAAAAAGACAGTTATAGCCCATTTTATATAATTGAGATACAGAAAGCAAATTGTAGTCTAAAGAGTCTATAAGAAAAACATTAGAAATAGAGTGGTCAAGTGATATAGCAATTTTACCAAGTCCTTTGACCAAACCTTGATTTCCATCCCCGAATGTGATTGCTCTTTGGGGATCTTCGTTTTTCTCATAGGAGGAGAACATTCTTTTCTCCCCAGTCATATGGTTTGTGCATCCGCTATCAATTATCCAGCTTGAGCCCTCGGATGCATAAACCTACAAAACAATTTAGGCCTTGTTCTTAGGTACCCAAACAGTCTTGGGTCCTTTGATGTTAGAAACAAGCACCTTGGGTACCCTGGAGCCCTTGAGTTTGCCCCTAACATATTTGGCAACTACTTTGCCTGATGTGTTAGTTAAAACATAAGAAGCATCAAAAGTCTTAAATGAAATGTTATGATCATTTGATGCAGTAGGAGATTTCTTTTTAGGCAATTTAACATGGGTTGATTGCCTAGAGCTAGAAGCCTCATTCTTATACATAAAAGCATGGTGTGAAATATTATGAGGTTTCCTAGCATGAATTCTCCTAATCTTATGCTCAAGATAACCAGCAGGATACAAAATGTAACCCTCGTTATCCTGAGCCATGGGAGCCTTGCCCTTAACAAAATTAGACAATCTTTTAGGAGCATTAAGCTTGACATTGCTTCCCTGTTGGAAACCAATGCCATCCTTAATGCCAGGGTGTCTCCCATTATAGAGCATGCTTCTAGCAAATTTAAATTTTTCATTTTCTATATCATGCTCATTGATTTTAGCAGTTAATGTAGCTATGTGATCATTTTGTTGTTTAATCAAAGCAAGGTGATCATGAATAGCATCTACATTAACATATCTACATCTAGTGTAAATAGAAACATGATCAATAGTAGATGTAGATGGTTTGCAAGCATTTAATTCATCAATCTTAGCATGTAAAATAGCATTCTCGTTTCTAAGATTGGAAATAGAAACATTGCAAACATTCAAATCTTTAGCCTTGGAAATTAAAATATCATTCTCGATTTTAAGGCTAGAAAGTGATGCATTCAATTTATTAATCTTAGCAATTAAACTAGCATTATTATTTTTAAGATTGGTAATTGAATCATCACAAGCATTTGACTTCTCAACCTTAGCAAATAAATTAGTGTTCTCAGTTCTAAGGTTAGAAATGGTGTCATGGCAAATGCTAAGCTCCTTAGTCAAATTTTCATTTTTCTCTACTTCCTGAGCATAAGCATTCTTCATTTTAACATGCTTCTTATTTTCCTTAATAAGAAATTCCTCTTGGCTATCCAAGAGTTCATCCTTCTCATGAATATCACCTATCAATTCATTTAATTTCTCTTTTTGTTGCATGTTAAGGTTGGCAAAAAGTGTGAGCAAATCATCTTCATCATCACTAGAGCTAGCCTCATCGCTAGATGTTGTATATTTGGTGGAGGCTCTAGATTTTACATTCTTCTTTTTGCCGTCTTTTGCCATGAAGCACTTGTGGCTGACATTGGGGAAGAGGAGTCCCTTGTTGACGGTGATGTTGGCGGCATCCTCGTCGGAGGAGGAGTCGGTGAGCTCTCATCGGAGTCCCATTCCCGACACACGTGGGAATCGTTGCCCTTCTTCTTGTAGTATCTCTTCTTTTCCTTTCTCTTTCCCTTCTTGTCGTTGCCCCTCTCACTATCACTAGATAATGGACATTTAGCAATAAAATGACTGGGCTTACCACATTTGTAGCACACCCTTTTGGAACGTGGTTTGTAGTCCTTCCCCTTCCTTTGTTTGAGGATTTGGCGAAAGCTTTTGATGATAAGCGCAATTTCCTCATTGTCAAGCTTGGAGGTGTTGATTGGAATCCTACTTGGTGTGGATTCCTTCTTTTCTTCCTCCGTCGCCTTGAATGCGATAGGTTGCACCTCGGGTGTGGAGGTGGCGCCTTACTCTAAGTTGACAATTTGTTTGGAGCCTTTGATCATCAATTCAAAGCTCACAAACTTTCCTATAACCTCCTCGGGAGACATTAGCTTATATCTAGGATCACCACGTATTAATTGAACTTGCGTAGGATTACGAAATACGAGTGATCTTAGAATAACCTTGACCATTTCATGGTCATCCCATTTTGTGCTCCCAAGGTTGCGCACTTGGTTCACCAAGGTCTTGAGCCGGTTGTACATCACTTTTGGCTCCTCTCCTTGGTTGAGGATGAATCGACCGAGCTCCCCCTCGATTGTCTCCTGCTTGGTGATCTTGGTCACCTCATCTCCTTCGTGCGCGGTCTTGAGTACGTCCCAAATCTCCTTGGCACTTTTCAACCCTTGCACCTTATTATACTCCTCTCGACATAGAGAGGCGAGGAGTATAGTAGTTGCTTGGGAATCAAAGTGCTTGATTTGGGCGACCTCGTCCGAATCATAGCCTTCGTCCCCCACTGATGGTACCTGCGCTCCAAACTCAACAATGTCCCATATGCTAGCGTGGAGTGAGGTTAGGTGATACCTCATTTTATCACTCCACATACAATAATCTTCACCATCAAAAATCAGTGGTTTGCCTAGTGGGATGGAAAGTAAAGGAGTGTGTCTAGAAAAACGAGGATAACGAAGTGGCATCTTACTATACTTCTCGCTCATAGCGCTTAGAAGTGACAGACGGCGCGTTGGAGCCGGAGGTGGATGGCGACAAAGAATCGGTCTCATAGTAGACCACCTTTTTCATCTTCTTCTTCTTGTCGCCGCACCGATGCGACTTGTGAGGAGGTGATCCCTCCTTTAGCTTGTTACCGGACTCCCTCGATGGAGCCATCCCGTGGCTCGTGGGTTTGTCGCCGGTCATGATCTCCCTCTTGGCGTGATCTCCGACATCACTTCGAGTTGTTAGACTCTTAATGAAGTACCAGGCTCCGATACCAATTGAAAGTCGCCAAGAGGGGGGTGAATAAGTGGAATCTGAAATTTTTAACTTAAAAGACAAACTACAAGCTGGGGTTAGCGTTAGAATTAAAACTGAGTCCGAAAGAGAGGGCGAAAACAAATCAACCAAGAAATAAGGCAGATGACACAGTGATTTTGTTTTACCGAGGTTCGGTTCTTGAGAACCTAGTCCCCATTGAGGTGGTCACAAAGACCGGGTCTCTTTCAATCCTTACCCTCTCTCAAACGGTCACTTAGACCGAGTGAGCTTTCTCCTTAATCAAACGGGTCACTTAGACCCCGCAAGGACCACTACAAACTTAGTGTCTCTTGCTTTGATTACAAGTCACTTAGAGAACAAGAACGAGGAAGAAGAAAGCGATCCAAGAACAAGAGCTCAAAGAACACGAGCAAAAACTCTCTCTAGTCACTAGGAGTTTGGAGTGAATTTGGGACTTGGAGAGGCTTTTGATTCTTTCGAATTGTGTCTTGTATTGATTGCACTAGCTCTTGTATTGAATAGGATGTCTGAAAAACCTGGATGCTTGGAGTGGTGGTTGTTGGGGGTATTTATAGCCCCCAGCCACCACATAGCCGTTGGGGAGGCTGTCTGTCGATGAGCACACCGGACAGTCCGGTGCGCCAGCCACGTCACCCAACCGTTAGGGTTCTGAAGATTCTGACCGTTGGAGCGCTGACTTCATGTCGCACCGGACAGTCCGATGTTGCACCGAACAAGTCCTGTTCACTATCTGGTGCGCCTCTGATGCCTGCTCTAACTTCTACGCGCACTGTTCACGCATTGTTCACGCTTTTGCAGACGATCGTTACGCTGGATAGCCATTGCTCCGCTAGTGCACCGGACAGTCCAGTGACACACCGGACAGTCCGGTGAATTATAGCGGAGCGCGACCATAGAAACCCAAAGGTGAAGAGTTAGAAGTTGATCGACCCTGGTGCACCGAACACTATCCAGTGGCACACCGGACAGTCCGGTGCGCCAGACCAGGGTTCTCTTCGGTTTCTTTTGCTCCTTTCTTTTGAACCCTAACTTGATCTTTTTATTGGTTTGTGTTGAACCTTTATGCACCTGTGGAATACATAATCTATAGCAAACTAGTTAGTCCAATATTTGTGTTAGGCATTCAGCCACCAAAATCATTTATAGGAAAAGGTTTGACCCTATTTCCCTTTCACCTTCTTCTTCTTCAAACTGCCGCCTTCGGTTCAGGAGCAGTTTTTGTCTTCTTTGAAGCCTTTTTATCCTCCTTTACCATTCTAGTAGCTTGCCTACTCAGAATGCTGACAATTCTTTTTTACCCCTTTGGCACCTTTGTCAAGCCTTTCATAATCAGGGTATTCAAATTTCAAGGCATCCATCACCCGGTTCAATCTTCGTTTTGGCCAGGTGCCGAAGGCTACAGTCATCAGTTGGTCTTCCTTTTTGGTATAATTTTCAAGTATTTCATTGCACATGGTTTCAATCATGTCCAGCCATTCTTTGCAAGGTTTTTTGAATTGCTACTCGCATTTGAAGCGGTAAGCAAGTTGAACAAGTTCATGCTTCTTCCCCGCTTCCTTCTTCTTCGGCATTCCCCAGCCACTTGACGTAGGATATGTTCTGTTAGCCAAATATTCTTGCAGCAAGTCTCTGGTACTGATCTGCTCAGCTACCACTCTAAATTCCAATTCAGCCAATTGACAGGGTGACCCCAGTTGCATATTACATAAAGGCCTGGTCATTTCGAAGTTTAAACTTAGAGGACTCATAACCATGGTCATCAGTTTGTTCCTCTCTTTTTCGTCAGCCTTCACATAGAACCACTCATTTTTCCAACCAGTCGGCCACTAAGTGTGGTAGCTGAGGGCTGGCGCCTTCGTATCCTTTCGATATGCAAAATTGTAACAACCAAAATTTTTGTGAAGTCCATCTGCCCTGGCCTTCGTCTGATAGTGCAACTCATGCACTTGGCAGAAAGCTTTGGCATCCGGGCTCATCCCTTGGCTTCGGAGGGCCCAGATAAAGACGCTGAGCCTAACAATAGCGTTGGGGTCAGCTGATGAAGATATATTTCAAAGCTCCTTAAAACTACCCCTATCATCTCATTAATGGGAAATCGCAGCCCCGCTCTGAAGAAGCTCTTGAAAACGACAACTTCATCTTTCTTCAGCTCTGGGATAATCTCTTCTCTAGCAAACCGAACAAGCTTACTCTCAGCCTCTCCAAAATAGCCCAGTTTCATGATCATAGGCATGTCATCTTCGGTCACAGTAGATTTTTCAAAATCTAGATGACTAGGCTTCATTGGGATCAAAATGTTGTAGTCTTCTTCACTCTCAACATCTTCACCCTCAACCACAGTCTGCTCAGCTTCGGCATTAGAAGTACCTTCGTCAGTCGCAACCAGACCTGATCGTTTCATTACTTCTGAAATTGGGGCCGTTTCAGTGGCCTCGGTTTCGTCCCCCTCACGAGACACCCTTGTAGTGGATCGCACTCTGACCATTTCGACATTTTTTAACGTTTGACGAAGCTAACCCTTTGATGAAGTTAACCTTAAACGATGAAGTGTTCGCTTGAAAGCGCAGTGCAGAAAGCTTCGACTATGATTAAACTTTTTAACAGCACAACAGTGCAATGGCAATGAATGTTGTGGTAACTCCTCACCAACCCGTCTGTTTATATAGTGCTGTAGGGGGGAAGGTGAACCGCCATGCCGCTTACACTCGCTGAACGGTGGACCGCTCGACGCCCGGAATATTATAATCGTTTCTTGGCAACGAGCTCAAGGAAGGTGTTTTTCGGACCTTCGGCATTCCAAAGTCTTCGAGTTTTTCGCGGATCGAGCTTGTTACAAAAAACGATCTAGCACCACGAAGGGGCTACTGTTGGGGGCCTTCTTCTCCGCCGAAGATCCTCTAAGCAAAAACACCTTCGACAAGATGATATGCAAGCAGGCACGACATGAAGATATATGTCGAAGCTACAATTGAAAGACCTTCGGCATGATGACACGCTTGAGACGAAGGGTGGCACCGACTTAAAGAGGAAAAGACCGCGTAGTCCCTGATAATTTGTGTCATTGTTATAATTAGTTATCAAGTACATGAATGTAATTTTGTCCGGGTTGTGTCTCGTGCCTATAAATAGATGAACAGTACCCCATACTGTTCACGTCGACTTGTAATTGCTCACGCGTCACTTTGGGATTTTCTGCCTTCTGCCAAGCCGAAGGTACCAATGTGATTTAAACATCATTGATGTTTGTTCATGATTATATAATAATAATGTTGGTAATCTAATGATTTAAAATGATTATTCATGTTCTTTCCGCATTACACATGTCTCTGTTTAAATCTTCGCATATTGAAATGATGAAGGTACGTCCTTCATGACCTTCGTCCGAAAATCATTATATCCTAAAGGAGATAATGTTACGAAGGACGAAGGTCTTTAACTATTAACATTTGTGTTGCCTTGTTCTTGATTCATAGCTTTTGAGAACAAGTGACCAACAAGTATGAATACAAGATTGAAACTTAAATGCTTAATATAAATGCGGAAACTTAAAGAGCAAGGTAGAGATGCAAACTCTCGTGGATGATGCCGTTATTTTTACCGAGGTAGCCAGAACCGCGCAAGGTCCCGACTAATCCTCGTTGGTGCCCGTACGCAAAGGGAAGCCCACACGAGGGCCAAGCACCTCGGTCGAGTAACTCCGTAGAGAGCCGCGGGCCTTCTCCACGCGCAAGTGGTGCTCCACTTCCGGCTCCTCTCGGACGCTCCCCGCCATCTCTACTATCGAGCTTCTAGCTGAAAACACCGCGAGCCTCGTTCCCTCCGGTATACGATGGCGGCCATGACACAAATGCGGTTGTCACGGTCTCGCAAGACTCTCGCCCCACTCGGTACAATTACTATGGCTCGCACAAGAGCCGAGAGGTTGGTGGTTTATCTAAACTCACTCAACTAACTAGGATACACCTAGAGCAAGTGCTAGAGCGGTCTAACTAACCTAAGCACTTTGCAAAGCACCTACACTAATCACCGAGTGATTCTATTAAGCACTTGGGTGTACGAGTACTTGGGAATGTCTACTATATGCCTTGATATGTCTATTGGGCTCCCACCTTTGGAAATGGCCGGTTGGGGTGTATTTATAGCCCCCAACACAAAACTAGCCGATGGAGGAAAGCTGCTGCTTTCTGTGGTGCACCGGACAGTCCGGTGGGGTCACCGGACCGTCCGGTGCCCCTGTCCGGTGCGCCTAGCCGTTGGATCTGTCAGAGCAGGTGACCGTTGGCACGTAGGCTTTTTGCACCGGATAGTCCAGACTTCACACCGGATAGTTCGGTGGTCTTCCCTCCACGATGCCACCTGGAACTAGCCATTAGGGCTACTGTTCCTAGTGCACCGGACAGTCCAGCGTGTGGCACCGGACAGTCCGGTGCTCCTATTTGGATAGTCCGACTGTGGCAACACTTCTTCTCATCTTGGACTTTACTTGATCTTCTTAATGTCTTCTTTTGAGGTATTGCTTTCCTCAATGTCTTGGTCCAAGTAGCTTTAGCATCCTGTGAACTACAAACACAAACACTAGCAAACACATTAGTCCACAGATTATGTTGATCATCAAACACCAAAATCTATTAAGCTAAATGACCTAGGGTCCATTTTCCTTACATTATCGTTGTGTAACAACATCAGTGTTCGAGGAGTACTAGAACAAGAGAGAGATAGAGAGAGAGAGTTATGAGGGAGCATAACATAGGTTGCCGATGAAAATAGACGCTTATTGGATACTAGTTTTTTGTCTTTTTTCTTTGATTATGAATAAATGAAAAATTAAATCGGCTACATAAATTCATATTCTTGTTTTTACAATTGATCTTGTAAAGATCCATAAAAGGTAAACCTCAAATTTATCAATATATTCTCAAATGATAGATATAATATTCGAATACAGTTCAAATAATACTGATATTTCCACCTTTTGTTGTAAGGAGTAAATAATGTATAAAAATTATGCAATTTTTTATTCTTATTTAAAATAATGTGCTTGATAACATAAGAAAAGGTTAGCATCAAATTTCATATATATCTATTTTAAATATTAAAATTTTCCTAACTATTTGGACATTTGTTTTCATCCCTATTAGTTGGTGGTGGTGCTAAACTTGGGCACGAGTGGGAGCCATCACATGGGCAATTAGAGAGGTTGGTAATATCCTAAGTTATCTTGCTACTCATTGATTAATGAATACATATGAGAAAAGGATTGCAAGGTCAACCATCCATGAGCATAAAGACCTTATAGCTCCCTTTCACCTCATGGTTGTGGTGGGTATTCTAGCCTATGGTCATAATCCACCTTTACGTATACCCTATAAGTGAACATTTGTGCACGAGTGTCTGGATTTGATTGAATTAGTCTAGCCCTTAACCTCCCCTAGTGTGTGTGAACATGGAATAGTTCCACAACTCCTTTCTTTTATACTACAAAAGACTAAAAGAGAAGAGAGGTTGTATCCCCTTTCATACGGGTCTCGGGTCCTCGAACGTTTGGGGGTTGCCGCTTTAGTGGTGTGAGGTCACGGATAATAATGAACTCTGGACCAGCAAAAGGCCCCTAGAGTCTAAAGTTTATATAAATTTATGAAAGTAAAAAAATATTTTAATATTTTAGGCATTGTTTTTTAGAAAATATATTATACTTTTTTGAGTTTTCAATAAATAAAACATAAGTAAATATTTTTAGTTTGATTTATCTCCTCCATAGCTCACTTGACACCACGTAGGGTGTTTGGTTTTAGAGACTAAAGTTTAGCCTGTATCGTATGGGATGTTTGAATGTCTATTACGAGTATTAAATATAGTCCAATCATAAAATTAATTACACAACTAAATACTAAACGGTGAGACAATTTGTTAATACCCCGTTTGGATGCAGAAATTGGAGCACAAAATTGGGAATTGGAACTAGCTTTCTTAAATCTTGTTGTTTGGTTGCACGTGGAATTAAGATTTGGAATAAGAGGCCCAATTCTCTGTAATTGGACTATTACTAGAAGCCCCCTCTCCCAATACAAAACCACACCCCTCAGTATTGCGTGGAATTAGACTGCACAATTCCAAACTCCAATTCAGTGACATCCAAACAATAGAATTGGAATTACATCCATTTCAATACCACGCCTAATTTGGTATTCAACCCAATTCAATTCCACCCTCTTCATTATCAACATCCAAACGGAGCACAAACCTAATTAATCCTTGATTAGTAAATATTTACTATAGCACCACATGAGCGGATCATTGACTAATTAGACTTAATATGTTCGCCTTGTTGTTTAGTTTTTACCTTTATAGTTGGCGTTGTAATTAAACTGTTTAATGTTTCTAACTAGCATAGTAACATGCGATGTGATACGGGCTAAAACTTACCACTGTGTAGTAGCATGCGATGTGATACGGGCTAAAACTTACCACCGTGTAGTGTAACAAACAGCCTCGTAGACTAAAGACAACACCTAAACCACCAGGTAAAGAAAAAAGTGACATAAAAAGGCGAGAGGAAACCAAAATCTGGTTTAGGGATGGCAATTTGACCCGTGGATTTAGATATCCGTCGGATATCCGATTCGACGGAGCCAGTATGGATACATGATCTGACCCGTGAGTCAGATCCAAATCCGATCTGAAGTCGGGCGGTCACATATTAGGATACTACCTTCTACCCGCGGGTTATCCATTGGATATCCGAAATCGACCCATAGTGTTTTTTTTCCTAGCCCATATTATATAGCAAAGAACAAATCCTAACACCATAAACCCCACGCCTAACGCTCCCAATTTTCCACTGTTGGTTGCCCCTTATTGTATTGCTGGCTTCCTGCACTGTGTCTCGTGGCCCCTTCCAAGTCTCATAGACCGTACCACTAACGGCTGGCCCTTCCAAGTTCTAGTGCTCCTAACCGAGGCTCGCAGGCCCATAATAATTCTTTTATTAAGTTTTAATTGTGTATGATGGTAAATTGCGAAGAAATTTGACTAATTATGCTATTGATTTGTTGAATAAATAATTATGCCTGTCATATCCGACGGATATCCGAAACTCGTTCGAAATCCGATGGGCACGTGCATGGATATAAATTTCTACCCGCGGATACGGTCGCGGACGAATATTGGTAGCAACCGTGGATATGGTTGCGGATAGATATTTGTAATATCTGATCCGAATCCGATCCGTTGGCATCCCTAATCTGGTTGTATATGAGAAGCACGATGGAACGGATTATGGACATGTTTGGCATAGCTCCATTTTATAATTCTCTAACTTCCGATAGCTAGTGTTTCTAGTAGAGTGATTTTTGAGTAATTCTCCGGCAGAGACGAGTCTATCTAACAGAAAATGTTTGGCAAACGGTATGTAAATTAATTAACGAAGGGTTAGAGATAGAGAGCAAGTGGGTAGCGGTGGGGAGCAGATTATTTTTACTTCCAACTCTCAACGGAGTAGCCAGGTTGGGTTTTTTTTTTTTTTGTTCCGAGAGTGATTGCCGAGCGTGGAGTTGCTACTGCTTGGGGCCCACAGCGGGGCTGCTAGTTCCAAGATCCAATCGCCGCCATGCATGGGATTGCCGCCACTTTCACCGCATTGGCGCGTCGTGTCTGTCTGTGTGCCTGCCCCCTGCCATGCCATCCCGTGTTCATGTAGAGACAAGGCCACGTGAGGCTCTGCCATTGGCCCTCCCCCCTCCGGTCCGCCACTGTCAGTCTACCTCCCATCATCCGCGTGGCCCAAGCCCGCGGTAAAAAAAATGAGAACATTGTTTTGATAAACGACCGCACTACATCCTAGTGGTCGACTGCGCCTTGCTACAGTTTTAATCTAATTATAGCTATAGATTTTATAGTATTTTATCTTTTTAAATTACAGTTACACCGCAACGTCTGCGCCTGCAGGTAGCCGGTGAAATAAATATGCACTGCCTTTGACTTGTGCGTTATATTTATCGAACCTCGATCCATGAGTTATATACTTATATGATCCAGTTTATTCACGTTGGTAGCTATAGAAGCATATAATGTCCAGTAGGTGCACCAAGGTTGACTGAAGAGTATTACGTATTGAGGAACATATTACTAACTGATGCTTTCTTTTGTACTCTGAAAAAATGAATAAAAGAAAAATGAACGGTGCAAGTAGCGCGCGCGGCACTATCTCACCAACCCCCAGCCACGCCCTTCTTCTTCTTTTTTTTTTTTGTTTGTTGCAGCTGCTGCTGTGTCACCTACCTACTCCACCGATATACCCTCCAGACGTCTCCATGTGTTTTACTCACTCCATGAACCGCTACCGGTTCTCACGAGGCGGCCCTCATCATTTCGATTTGGCAAATGCATGGAGAAAATTGGAAAGAAAGAAAGCCGGCGCTTAAACACACGCTGTCAGAGCCACTGCATGCAGATACGTCCAAGCAAGTAGCGACCACACCGAAATATCTACCGGTAGCTGCCATGCCACGCGCTGCTGTGCTGCATCGATCGTGGATCATGCAAGCACAATAATCACCACGAGATGAACATGCGGCGAAAGAGATCGAGCGAGACAGGCTGCTTTCTGGAAAGCGTCTTTAATCTGCTTCGCGCACAATTGGTGGCGTGCATAATAAAACCCTTCTCTTCTATTACGAAGAAAGAGTGCGATCTGCAGATCTTATATTAACAGACAGTTTTGGTGAAGCGCCAATCAGAGGTAGGTGTCCACTGTCCAAGGGGTCCCCTTCCTCAACCACCAGTTCACCACCTACCCTGCACATGCCGCCGCATCAAGCGCATGTTTTTTTTTTTTTTTTTGCTAGATCTAACGGTTAGCTGCTGAAGTTAGTCGACGACATCCAAACGGTCCAGCTAGCTATTATCTAAAGACATCAAACCCTCCAGGCTAATAGTACGACTAACTATTTAGTTATACCTTCAACTACTCATTAATTCATTGGTTGGTTCAACCCAACTAAAACCAGCTAGTATTTAGACAGCGGCTAGTTAGCCAGCTAATTCCAGTGTCAATTTTTTTTTCTTAAGCATAGACGAACCAACATTTTCAAGTGTTTCTCGAACTATTTTTTCAGCGGAAGGTTATCTACGTTGTACTCGGTGAATTTTCGTGGCATCATGTCATCTACCCAGCATATCACTTTCTAGCAGCTCCTAGATTAAGCGCGCTAGATCGTCGTCTCCAAGGTACTCAAAGACGTAATTTTCTTGTTGATGCAAGGGCCGGATACATCGCTTAAGGAAGCTAGCAGGGTGGCGGCTATACTAGCAGCGGTCAACCCTACTTCCTCCAACGCCTTTGTCTTCTAGAGTAGACCGCCCTCTTCTCAGTGTCGATTGCTCATTTCTTGATCCACGATTGGGGAACATCATGTGGCCTCCTTCAATGGCATAATGTGGTTTGCCAAGTAGAACCAGCAGATCTTCTATTCTTTGTTCGTGTCTAGGAGGCTATAGGTAAAGTACTCGTCTTTCACCTCAACACAATGCTAGAAGGCAGCCCCACTAACTATTATAGGGGCCTTGGCACTAGGTTAGGGTTAGAGGCAGAAGAGAGTGACACTTGAAGCAATTCCAAGGAAGGACTCGTAGATGTGGACAGAGAGAGATAGATGGCCAATGGAACTAGGATTGGAATGGTTGAGGGTGATAGAGTAACAACCCTCAAAAGACATTAGAGGCAGGTAGCCTGAAACCTTGATCAGAGGAAGAAGTCTAGACTACTATTTCACATATCATTGGAGAAGGGAAAAAATGGTCCCTATGCTCTTTCCACTCGCCATTGGCCTTGTCACAGAGTATTATGTTAGATGCTTGGGCAAGCATATCTAGTCCCTTCATCCTTGGTGGCTCTTAGGCAATGAAAAGGTTAGGCGGCGCTAACCCGACCCTTGTCTTTGTTAGCTTTGACTTTGTTGCTCGACCTTCTTCATCGTTGTGTTGATGTATGCAGGAATCTTCAATGACATTCAACAGGGCGGTCACAAGTTAGGTCTTATGTGTTTAGTGGCCCAAAAGATGTGGGAACAAGATATCGAGGAGTGCAGAGGCTAGAAGGCATATATAAAAGGGTGAAAATCATTTACCCCATCGTCTATTTATAAATATACTCAAGAGGTGTCTTCTCATGGAGGCTACCTTTATGATCTCAATGGATGGAACTTTTATAGTTGCATAAATAGCCAGTAGGCATAGATTTTTTACCATGTGTATAATTGAGGGGCTCGTTAATAACTTGACCACTAATTACATGATGGTCAACTTAGAATCAACATAAGCAACATATACTTGGATCCATTACGTATCAGTTATAGTGATGGATAGTTCTCAAGCAAGACAAAATTGTAAGTATGTCAATTATTCCAACTAACCTGGGGGGCTCGGACATCTCAGATATCATTATATTCAAGATCATTTGACTAGTTTTGGAGCATAACTACCACTAGTGGGCCTATTAGTTCGCTAGGGGGTATTCTATCATCGAAGTGGACATGATCAATTGTTTTTACTATTGAGTGTATATGAACCACTCAATATTAATTGGTGTTTGACAATTATCTTGGGACAAACTTTTTAGCACCCATGAGGATGTCTAAGACTGAAAGGGAAATGTGCCCTTGGGCCATTTCTAAGTATTTTGGTGATTGAGTGCCAACACAAGTGCTTTTATGCTAATCTATGCAAAATGGTGGACAAGATGCAAATCATGTCAAAAGGTATGTTTCTAGACTTAGTGCATTGTTTTTATGGACTAATGTATTATGTCTAAGTGCTGGAAACAGAAAAAATGAATTGGAAATGAGATGGCTTTGTTCAGCCAAAGTCTGCTCAGTCTGGGTGCACCGGACTGTCCGGTGGTGCACCGGACAGTGTCCGGTGCGCCAGGCTGCTCTCGGGACTTCGACGACGGTGTACGGCTATAATTCACCGGTCTGTCCGGTGGTGCACCGAACTGTCCGGTGGTGCACCGGACTGTCCGGTGAGCCAACAGTCAGCCGGGGCAACGGTCGGCCGAGGATTCCGCGCGTGACGTGTGGCTGAGCCAACGGTCACATTGGTGCGCCGGACTGTCCGGTGTGCACCGGACAGTGTCCGGTGCGCCAACGGCTCTCAATCAGCAACGATCGGCTTCGCCAAATAAGAAAGGAGATCTGCACCGGACAGTGTCCGGTGGTGCACCGGACTGTCCGGTGCGCCAGTCGACAGAAGGCAAGATCTGCCTTCCAGGATTGTTCTCAACGGCTCCTAGCTGCCTTGGGGCTATAAAAGGGACCCCTAGGCGCATGGAGGAGTACACCAAACATTCCTACAATATTTCTAAGCACCAAGACCTCGATTCCGCGCATTTGTTTCTTTGTGATAGCATATAGAGCTCTAGTGGAGTTGTGAACTCATTGGGTTGTGTTGCGAGCTCTTGTTGCGACTTGTGTGCGTGTTGACACTCTGATTCTTGTGTCTTGTGTGCGTTGCTAATCCCTCCCTTGCTCCGTGCTTCTTTGTGAACTTCAAGTGTAAGGGCGAGAGGCTCCAAGTTGTGGAGATTCCTCGCAAACGGGATTAAGAAAAGCAAGCAAAACACCGTGGTATTCAAGTGGGTCTTTGGACCGCTTGAGAGGGGTTGATTGCAACCCTCGTCCGTTGGGACGCCACAACATGGAGTAGGCAAGCGTTGGTCTTGGCCGAACCACGGGATAACCACCGTGCCATCTCTGTGATTGATCTCTTGTGGTTATTGTGTTTTGACTCCTCTCTAGCCACTTGGCGATTATTGTGCTAACACTTAACCAAGTTTTTGTGGCTTAAGTTTCAAGTTTTACAGGATCACCTATTCACCCCCCTCTAGGTGCTCTCAATTGGTATCAGAGTCGTTCTCTTCGCAAAGGGACTAATCGCCCGAAGAGATGGATCCTAAGGGGAAGGGAATCGTGATCAACGACAAAGAGAAGGAGTCCTTCGTCAACGAGCCTAAGGATGATAAGCCTACCGACTCGGGCTCAGGCCATAGATGCAAAGATGGAAGGAAGAAGAAGTCGAGACGCATCAAGGAGATCGTCTACTACGACGACAGTGATGAGTCCACTTCTTCTCATAAGGACAACGACGACAATGACTACGACAAACGAAAGACGGTTAACTCAAACTTTTCTTTCGATTATTCGCGTATTCCTCAAAGCTCAAATTCGCATTTGCTCTCCATTCCTCTCGGCAAGCCTCCACACTTTGATGGGGAGGACTACGGATTTTGGAGCCACAAAATGTGTAGTCACCTATTCTCTCTCCATCCAAGCATATGGGAGATTGTTGAGAATGGAATGAAGTTTGATAGCTCGGATAGTCCTATATTTATTAATGAACAGATTCATAGAAATGCACAAGCCACTACTGTGTTGTTAGCATCCTTGTGCAGGGACGAGTACCATAAAGTGAGCGGCTTGGACAATGCCAAGCAGATCTGGGACACCCTCAAGATTTCTCATGAGGGGAACGACATCACCTTGCTCACCAAAATGGAGTTGGTGGAGGGAGAGCTTGGACGATTCGCGATGATAAGGGGCGAGGAACCAACCCAAACATACAACCGGCTCAAGACCCTTATCAACAAAATAAGGAGCTACGGAAGCACGCGATGGACGGACCACGACGTCGTCCGATTGATGCTAAGGTCCTTTACCGTTCTTGATCCTCATTTGGTGAATAATATTCGTGAGAATCCCAGGTACACCAAAATGTCGCCCGAAGAAGTCCTTGAAAAATTCGTAAGCGGGCGAATGATGATCAAGGAGGCGAGGTACGTGGACGACGCACTGAATGGTCCAATCAATGAGCCTCAACCCGTTGCTCTCAAGGCAACGAGAAGCAAGGAGGCGTTACCTAGCAAGGTGGCGCAAGTTGAGGCGGCAGGACTCAATGATGAAGAGATGGCCCTCATCATCAAGCGTTTCAAGACGGCGCTTAAGGGTCGCAAGGGACAGCCAAGCAAGACCAAAGCCAAGGGGAAGCGCTCATGCTTCAAATGCGGTAAGATTGGTCATTTTATTGCTAACTGTCCCGATAATGAAAGTGACCAGGAACACGGGAGCAAGAGGGAAAAGAAGAAAAATTACAAGAAGGCCAAGGGCGAGGCACATCTAGGAAAGGAGTGGGATTCGGATTGCTCCTCCTCCGACTCCGACAATGAAGGACTCGCCGCCACCGCCTTCAACAAGTCATCCCTCTTCCCCAACGAGCATCACACATGCCTCATGGCAAAGGAGAAGAAGGTATGTACTCGAGACAGTACTACTTATGATTCTTCTAGTGATGATGAGTCTAGCAATGAGGAAATAGATTACTCTAGCTTGTTCAAGGGATTGGATAGAAATAAAATTGATAAAATCAATGAATTGATTGATGCCTTGAATGAAAAGGATAAACTTTTAGAAAAGCAAGAGGATTTGTTGTATGAAGAACATGATAAATTTGTAGAGGCACAAAAATCCTATGCTTTAGAAGTTAAAAGAAATGAAATGCTTTCTTATGAACTATCTACTTATCATGAAACCATTTCTACTTTAAAAGGTGTTAACAATGATTTAAATGCTAAATTAGAAGTAGCAAATAAACCTAATTCTTGTGTAGAACATGTTATGATTTGCACTAGGTGTAAAGATTTTGATATTGATGCTTGTAGTGAACACCTAGTTTCAATTTCTAAATTAAATGATGAATTGGCTAGTCTTAATGCCCAACTTAAGACTAGCAAAAGTGATTTCGATAAGCTAAAATTTGCAAGGGATGCCTACACGATTGGTAGACACCCCTCAATTAAGGATGGACTTGGCTTCAAGAGGGAAGCCAAGGACTTAACAAGCCATAAGGCTCCCATCTCCACCATGGAGAAAGGGAAGGCCCCTATGGCTGGTAGTGCTAAAAAGAACCATGCTTTTATGTATCATGACAGGAGACAATCTAGAAATGCTTATAGGAGTTATAATGCATATGATGCTTTTGATTCTCATGCCATGTTTGCTTCTAGCTCTTCCTATATGCATAGTAGAAATATTGCTAGGAAGAATGTTGTTCATAATATGACTAGAAAGAATGTTGTTCATGCTACTAGGGAAGTTAATGAACCATCTATAATATATCATGCTTGCAATGCTTCTTTTGCCATTTATAGAAAGAATAAGAAAGTGATTGCTAGGAAGTTAGGGGCAAGATGCAAAGGTGACAAAACTTGCATTTGGGTCCCTAAGACTGTTGTGACTAACCTTGTAGGACCCAACAAGAGTTGGGTACCTAAGACCCAAGCCTGAATTTGCCTTGCAGGTTTATGCATCCGGGGGCTCAAGCTGGATTATCGACAGCGGATGCACAAACCACATGACGGGAGAGAAGAGGATGTTCTCTTCCTACGTCAAGAACAAGGATCCCCAAGATTCAATAATATTCGGTGATGGGAACTAAGGCAAGGTAAAAGGGTTAGGTAAAATTGCTATTTCGTCTGAGCACTCTATATCCAATGTGTTTTTAGTTGAGTCTCTTGGATATAACTTGTTATCTGTTAGTCAATTATGCAATATGGGATATAATTGTCTATTCACAAATGTAGATGTGTCTGTCTTTAGAAGGTGTGATGGTTCACTAGCTTTTAAGGGTGTACTAGACGACAAACTTTATTTGGTTGATTTTGCAAAAGAAGAAGCCGGTCTAGATGCATGCTTAATGGCTAAGACTTGCATGGGCTGGTTGTGGCATTGCCGCTTAGCACATGTGGGGATGAAGAACCTCCACAAGCTTCTAAAGGGAGAACACGTGATAGGTCTAACTAATGTACATTTCGAAAAAGATAGACCTTGTGCAGCTTGTCAAGCAGGGAAACAGGTGGGAGGCTCTCATCACACCAAAAATGTGATGACAACATCAAGACCTTTGGAGATGCTTCATATGGACCTCTTCGGACCCGTCGCCTATCTTAGTATAGGAGGAAGTAAGTATGGTCTTGTTATAGTTGATGATTTTTCCCGCTTCATTTGGGTATTCTTTTTGCAGGATAAATCTGAAACCCAAGGGACCCTCAAGCGCTTCCTAAGGAGAGCTCAAAATGAGTTTGAGCTCAAGGTGAAGAAGATAAGGAGCGACAATGGGTCCGAGTTCAAGAACCTTCAAGTGGAGGAGTTCCTTGAGGAGGAAGGGATCAAGCACGAGTTCTCCGCTCCCTACACACCACAGCAAAATGGTGTGGTAGAGAGGAAGAACAGGACGCTCATCGATATGGTGAGGACTATGCTTGGAGAATTCAAGACCCCCGAGCGTTTTTGGTCGGAAGCCGTGAACACGGCTTGCCACGCCATCAACAGGGTCTATTTTCACCGCCTCCTCAAGAAGACTTCATATGAGCTGCTAACTGGTAACAAACCCAATGTGTCTTATTTTCGTGTATTTAGGAGCAAGTGTTATATTCTTGTGAAGAAAGGTAGAACTTCTAAATTTGCTCCCAAAGTTGTAGAAGGGTTTTTATTAGGTTATGACTCAAATACAAAGGCGTATAGGGTCTTCAACAAATCATCGGGTTTGGTTGAAGTCTCTAGCGACGTTGTATTTGATGAGACTAATGGCTCTCCAAGAGAGCAAGTTGTTGATCTTGATGATGTAGATGAAGAAGATGTTCCAACGGCCGCAATGCGCACCATGGCGATTGGCGATGTGCGACCACAGGAACAATTGGAGCAAGATCAACCATCTTCCTCAACTACGGTGCATCCCCCAACTCAAGACGATGAACAAGTTCATCATGAGGAGGCGCGTGATCAAGGGGGAGCACAGGATGTTCAAGTTGAAGAGGAAAAAGCACCTCAGGCACCTCCAACCCAAGTTCGAGCGACGATTCAAAGGGATCATCCCGTCGACCAAATATTGGGTGATATTAGCAAGGGAGTAACTACTCGTTCAAGATTAGTTAATTTTTGTGAGCATTACTCTTTTGTCTCTTCTATTGAGCCTTTCAGGGTAGAAGAGGCCTTGCTAGATCCGGACTGGGTGTTGGCCATGCAGGAGGAACTCAACAACTTCAAGCGCAATGAAGTTTGGACACTGGTGCCTCGTCCCAAGCAAAACGTTGTGGGAACCAAGTGGGTGTTCCGCAACAAACAGGACGAGCACGGGGTGGTGACAAGGAACAAGGCTCGACTTGTGGCAAAAGGTTATGCCCAAGTCGCAGGTTTGGACTTTGAGGAGACTTTTGCTCCTGTGGCTAGGCTAGAATCTATTCGTATATTGCTAGCATATGCCGCTCACCATTCTTTCAGGTTGTTCCAAATGGATGTGAAGAGCGCTTTCCTCAACGGGCCGATCAAGGAGGAGGTGTACGTGGAGCAACCCCCTGGCTTCGAGGATGAACGGTACCCCGACCACGTGTGTAAGCTCTCTAAGGCGCTCTATGGACTTAAGCAAGCCCCAAGAGCATGGTATGAATGCCTTAGAGACTTTTTAATTGCTAATGCTTTCAAGGTTGGGAAAGCCGATCCAACTCTTTTCACTAAGACTTGCGATGGTGATCTTTTTGTGTGCCAAATTTATGTCGATGACATAATATTTGGTTCTACTAACCAAAAGTCTTGTGAAGAGTTTAGCAGGGTGATGACGCAGAAATTCGAGATGTCGATGATGGGCGAGTTGAACTACTTCCTTGGGTTCCAAGTGAAGCAACTCAAGGACGACACTTTCATCTCCCAAACGAAGTACACGCAAGACTTGCTAAAGCGGTTTGGGATGAAGGACGCCAAGCCCGCAAAGACGCCGATGGGAACTGACGGACACACCGACCTCAACAAAGGAGGTAAGTCCGTTGATCAAAAAGCATACCGGTCCATGATAGGTTCTTTGCTTTATTTATGTGCTAGTAGACCGAATATTATGCTTAGCGTATGCATGTGTGCTAGATTTCAATCCGATCCTAAGGAGTGTCACTTAGTGGCTGTGAAGCGAATTCTTCGATATTTAGTCGCTACGCCTTGCTTCGGGATCTGGTATCCAAAGGGGTCTAACTTTGACTTGATTGGATACTCAGATTCCGACTATGCTGGATGTAAGGTCGATAGGAAGAGTACATCAGGGACGTGCCAATTCTTAGGAAGGTCCCTGGTGTCGTGGAACTCTAAGAAACAAACTTCCGTTGCCCTATCCACCGCTGAGGCCGAGTACGTTGCCGCAGGACAGTGTTGTGCGCAACTACTTTGGATGAGGCAAACCCTCCGGGACTTTGGCTACAATCTGAGCAAAGTCCCACTCCTATGTGACAATGAGAGTGCTATCCGAATAGCGGAAAATCCTGTTGAGCACAGCCGCACAAAGCACATTGACATCCGGCATCACTTTTTGAGAGACCACCAGCAAAAGGGAGATATCGAAGTGTTTCATGTTAACACCGAGAACCAGCTAGCCGATATCTTCACTAAGCCTTTAGATGAAAAGACCTTTTGCAGGCTGCATAGTGAGCTAAATGTCCTAGATTCGCGGAACTTGGATTGATTTATAGCATACATGTGTTTATGCCTTTGATCATGTTCCTTCTGCATTTGTTGCTTATGTATGGTGCTCAAGTTGTACAAACACTCCCTGGACCTCACAAGTCCTTTTGCAAGTGATGCACATATTTAGGGGGAGCTGTGCTACAACTTGACCCTTTGAGACTAACCGTGTGCTTGAGTTTGCTTGTTTTAGTCTCAAAGGAGATTTGAAAGGGAAAAGGAGGACTTGGACCATGAAAGACTTCCACTGCACTCCGATGAGAGGGTAATTTATTCCAAGTTCATCTACCCTTATTGCCTTTGTATTCTTATTTGAAGATTTTGGTGAGGCAATGGGGTTAAAGGGCCAAGATTGATTCCGTTTTGATGTTTGATGCCAAAGGGGGAGAAAATAAAGGCCAAAGCAATAGATGGATCAGCTACCACTTGAGAAATGTTTGAAAATAGTAGATTAGAGCTTTTGGTCTGTCAAAACTCTTTTATTGTCTTTTTGTCAAAAGTTGGCCTCTTGTGGGGAGAAGTGTTGATTATTGGAAAAAGGGGGAGTTTTTGAGATTCTTGATCAATCTCTTTGGATTACCTCTCTTTATGTCTCTACAAGTGGATTTGACTTAGAGATAGGAATTTGAGTTTGATTTGCAAAAACAAACCAAGTGGTGGCAAATAGTGATCCATATATGTCAAAATTGAATCAAAACAATTTTGAGTGTTCATTTGCATTGTTATTGCACTTGTTCTAGTTGCTTTATGTTGTGTTGGCATAAAACACCAAAAAGGGGGAGATTGAAAGGGAAATGTGCCCTTGGGCCATTTCTAAGTATTTTGGTGATTGAGTGCCAACACAAGTGCTTTTATGCTAATCTATGCAAAATGGTGGACAAGATGCAAATCATGTCAAAAGGTATGTTTCTAGACTTAGTACATTGTTTTTATGGACTAATTGAAAGGGAATTAGGCTTACACCTAGTCCCCAAATAATTTTGGTGGTTGAATTGCCCAACACAAATATTGGACTAACTAGTTTGCTCTAGTGCATAAGTTATACAGGTGCAAAAGGTTCACACTTAGCCAATAAAAAGATCAAGTTTTGGATTCAACTAAGGAGCAATGAGGCAACCGAAGGCACCTCTGGTCTGGGGGCACCGGACTGTCCGGTGTACACCGGACAGTGTCCGGTGCGCCACGAGTGCACCAGAGGACTCCAACTTCAAACTTTTCGCCCTCGGGAATTCTCGGAAGCCGGCGCGCTATAATTCACCGGACTGTCCGGTGTGCACCGGACATGTCCGGTGCTCCAAGGAAGCGCGGTCTCCGGAACTCGCCAGCCTCGGGTTCGCGCGGCAGCCGCTCCGCTAAAATTCACCGGACTGTCCGGTGTGCACCGGACTGTCCGGTGTGCCAGCGGAGCAACGGCTATTTCGGCGCCAACGGCTACCTACGGTGCATTTAATGCGCGTGCAGCGCGCGCAGACGGCAGGCACGCCCATACCGGCGCACCGGACAATGAACAGTTGCTGTCCGGTGTGCACCGGACATCCAGGCGGGCCCAGAAGTCAGAAGCTCCAACGGTCAGAATCCAACGGCAGTGATGACGTGGCAGGGGCACCGGACTGTCCGGTGTGCACCGGACTGTCCGGTGCGCCATCGAACAGAAGCCTCCAGCCAACGGTCATGTTTGGTGGTTGGGGCTATAAATACCCCAACCACCCCACCATTCATTGTATCCAAGTTTTCCAACTTCCAACCACTTACAAGAGCTAGGCATTCAATTCTAGACACACAAAAGAGATCAAATCCTCTCCAATTCCACTCAAGCCTTTAGTGACTAGCGAGAGAGATTTGCCGTGTTCTTTTGAGCTCTTACGCTTGGATCGCTTTCTTTCTTTCTCACTTGTTCTTGTGATCAAAACTCAATTGTAACCAAGGCAAGAGGCACCAATTGTGTGGTGGCCCTTGCGGGGAAGTTTTGTTCCCGTTTGATTGAGAAGAAGAAAAGCTCACTCGATCCGAGGGACCGTTTGAGAGAGGGAAGGGTTGAAAGAGACCCGGCCTTTGTGGCCTCCTCAACGGGGAGTAGGTTTGCGAGAACCGAACCTCGGTAAAACAAATCCGCGTGTCTCACTCTTCATTTACTTGCGATTTGTTTTGCACCCTCTCTCGCGGACTCGTTTATATTTCTAACGCTAACCCGGCTTGTAGTTGTGATTATTTTTGTGATTTTCAGTTTCGCCCTATTCACCCCCCCTCTAGGCGACTTTCAATTGGTATCAGAGCCCGGTGCTTCATTAGAGCCTAACCGCTCGAAGTGATGTCGGGAGATCACACCAAGAGGGAGATGGAGACCGGCGACAACAAGCCCACTACAAGCCAAGGGAGCACTTCATCGGAAGAGTCCCGCACCAAGAGAAGGGAGAAGAAGAAGAACTCCTCCAAGCGGAAGGAGAAAAGATCTTCCTCTTCTCACCACAAGGAGAAGAAGGAAAAATCTTCTTCTCACAAGCCGCATCGGAGTGGGGACAAGCACAAGAAGATGAGGAAGGTGGTCTACTACGAGACCGACACTTCATCAACATCCACCTCCGACTCCGATGCACCGTCCGTAACTTCTAAGCGCCAAGAGCGCAAGAAGTTTAGTAAGATCCCCTTAAACTATCCCCGTACATCTAGACATACTCCTTTACTTTCCGTTCCTTTAGGCAAACCGCCGACTTTTGATGGCGAAGATTATGCTAGGTGGAGTGATTTAATGAAATTTCATCTAACCTCACTCCACAAAAGTATATGGAATGTTGTTGAGTTTGGAGTACAGGTACCATCAATAGGGGATGAGGATTACGACACGGACGAAGTGGCCCAAATCGAGCACTTCAACTCCCAAGCCACAACCATTCTCCTTGCCTCTCTTAGCAAGGAGGAATACAACAAAGTGCAAGGGTTGAAGAACGCAAAAGAGATTTGGGACCTACTCAAGACGGTGCACGAGGGTGATGAACTCACCAAGATCACCAAGCGGGAAACGATCGAGGGGGAGCTCGGTCGCTTTTGTCTTCACCAAGGGGAGGAGCCACAAGACATGTACAATCAGCTCAAGACCTTGGTAAACCAAGTGCGCAACCTCGGGAGCAAAAAGTGGGATGACCACGAGGTGGTTAAGGTCATTTTAAGAGCACTTATTTTCCTTAACCCCACTCAAGTACAATTAATTCGTGGTAATCCTAGATATCCACTAATGACCCCCGAGGAAGTTATCGGGAATTTTGTAAGTTTTGAATGCATGATTAAGGGCTCAAAGAAGATCAACGAGCTTGACGAGCCTTCCACATCCGAGGCGCAACCGGTGGCCTTCAAGGCAACGGAGGAGAAGAAGGAGGAGTCTACACCAAGTAGACAACCGATTGACGCCTCCAAGCTCGACAATGAGGAGATGGCCCTAATCATCAAAAGCTTTCGGCAAATCCTCAAGCAACGGAAGGGGAAGGACTACAAACCCCGTTCCAAGAAGGTTTGCTACAAGTGTGGTAAGCCCGGTCACTTTATTGCAAAATGTCCTATGTCTAGTGACAGTGACAGGGGCGACGACAAGAAGGGCAAGAGGAGAGAAAAGAAGAGGTACCACAAGAAGAAGGGCGGCGATGCCCACGTATGCCGCGAATGGGACTCCGACGAGAGCTCCACCGACTCATCCTCCGACGAGGACGCCGCCAACATCGCCGTCACCAAAGGCCTCCTCTTCCCCAACGTCGGCCACAAGTGTCTCATGGCCAAGGACGGCAAAAAGAAGGTAAAATCAAGGTCCTCCACTAAATATGAAACATCTAGTGATGAGGATGATGATAAAAATGAGGAGGATAACTTGCGCATTCTTTTTGCTAACCTCAACATGCAACAAAAAGAAAAATTAAATGAGTTGATTAGTGCTATACATGAGAAGGATGATCTCTTGGATTCTCAAGAGGACTTCCTTATTAAAGAAAATAAGAAGCATGTTAAGGTTAAAAATGCTTATGCTCTAGAAATAGAAAAATGTGAAAAATTGTCTAGTGAGTTAAGCACTTGCCATGAGACTATAGACAACCTTAGAAATGAAAATGCTAATTTGTTAGCTAAGGTTGATTCTCATATTTGCAATGTTTCAATTCAAAATCCTAGAAATGATAGTGATGATTTGCTTGCTAGGATTGAAGATTTGAACATTTCTCTTGCTAGCCTTAGAATTGAGAATGAGAAATTAATTGCTAAGGCTAAAGATTTTGATGTTTGCAATGCTACTATTTCCGACCTTAGAACTAAAAATGATTTGTTGCATGCTAAGGTCATTGAATTAAAATCTTGCAAACCTTCTACATCTACTGAGCATATTTCCATTTGTACTAGGTGTAGAGATATTAATGTTGATGCTATCCATGATCACCTAGCCTTAATTAAAAAACAAAATGATCACATAGCACAACTTAATGCTAAGATTAGTGAGCATGACTTAGAAAATGAAAAATTTAAATTTGCTAGAAGCATGCTCTATAATGGGAGACGCCCTGGCATTAAGGACGGCATTGGCTTCCAAAGGGGAGACAATGTCAAACTTAATGCCCCTCCAAAGAATTTATCTAACTTTGTTAAGGGCAAGGCTCCCATGCCTCAGGATAACGAGGGTTACATTTTGTACCCTGCCGGATATCCTGAGAGCAAAATTAGGAGAACTCATTCTAGGAAGTCTCACTCTGGCCCTAATCATGCTTTTATGTATAAGGGTGAGACATCTAGATCTAGGCAACCAACCCATGCCAAGTTGCCTAGAAAGAAAACTACTAATGCATCAAATGATCATAGCATTTCATTTAAAACTTTTGATGCATCTTATGTTTTAACTAACAAATCCGGCAAGGTAGTTGCCAAGATTGTTGGGGGCAAACACAAGGGCTCCAAGACTTGTGTTTGGGTACCCAAAGTTCTCGTTTCTAATGCCAAAGGACCCAAAACCGTTTGGGTACCTAAAACAAAGAACTAAACTTGTTTTGTAGGTTTATGCATCCGGGGGCACAAGTTGGATACTTGACAGCGGGTGCACAAACCACATGACAGGGGAGAAAAGGATGTTCTCCTCATATGAGAAAAACCAAGATCCCCAACGAGCTATCACATTCGGGGATGGAAATCAAGGTTTGGTCAAAGGACTGGGTAAAATTACTATATCACCTGACCATACTATTTCCAATGTTTTTCTTGTAGATTCCTTAGATTACAATTTGCTTTCCGTATCCCAATTATGTCAAATGGGCTACAACTGTCTTTTTACTGATACAGGTGTTACTGTCTTTAGAAGAAGTGATGATTCAGTAGCATTTAAGGGAGTGTTAGAGGGTCAGCTATACTTGGTAGATTTTGATAGAGCTGAACTCGACACTTGCTTAGTTGCTAAGACTAACTTGGGTTGGCTCTGGCACCGCCGACTAGCCCATGTTGGAATGAAGAATCTTCACAAGCTTCTAAAGGGAGAACACATTTTAGGACTAACCAATGTTCATTTTGAGAAAGACAGGATTTGTAGCGCGTGCCAAGCCGGGAAGCAAGTTGGTGTCCATCATCCACACAAAAACATCATGACTACCGACAGGCCACTGGAGCTCCTACACATGGATTTGTTCGGCCCGATCGCTTACATAAGCATCGGCGGTAGTAAGTATTGTCTTGTAATTATGGATGATTATTCTCGCTTCACTTGGGTATTCTTTTTACAGGAAAAATCACAAACCCAAGAGACATTAAAAGGATTCTTGAGACGAGCTCAAAATGAGTTCGGCTTAAAGATCAAGAAAATTAGAAGCGACAACGGGACGGAGTTCAAGAACTCTCAAATTGAAGGCTTCCTTGAGGAGGAGGGCATCAAGCATGAGTTCTCTTCTCCCTACACTCCACAGCAAAATGGTGTAGTGGAGAGGAAGAATCGAACTCTATTGGACATGGCAAGAACCATGCTTGATGAGTACAAGACACCGGATCGATTTTGGGCCGAGGCGGTCAACACCGCCTGCTACGCCATCAACCGGTTATATCTTCATCGAATCCTCAAGAAGACATCTTATGAACTCCTAACCGGTAAAAAGCCCAATATTTCATATTTTAGAGTTTTTGGTAGCAAATGTTTTATACTTGTTAAAAGAGGTAGAAAATCTAAATTTGCTCCTAAAACTGTAGAAGGCTTTTTACTAGGATATGACTCAAACACAAGGGCATATAGAGTCTTTAACAAGTCCTTAGGACTTGTTGAAGTTTCTTGTGACGTTGTGTTTGATGAGACTAACGGCTCTCAAGTAGAGCAAGTTGATCTTGATGAGATAGGTGAAGAACAGGCTCCATGCATAGCACTAAGGAACATGTCCATTGGGGATGTGTGTCCTAAGGAATCCGAAGAGTCTTCAAGTGCACAAGATCAACCATCCTCCTCCATGCAAGCATCTCCACCAACTCAAGTTGAGGATCAGTCTCAAGATGTTGAACAAGAAGATCAAGAAGATGAGCCACCTCAAAATGACGGCAACGATCAAGGGGGAGATGCAAATGATGAAGACAAGGAGGATGAACAACCAAGGCCGCCACACCCAAGAGTCCACCAAGCAATACAAAGAGATCACCCCGTCGACACCATCCTCGGCGACATTCATAAGGGGGTAACTACTCGATCTCGTGTTGCACATTTTTGTGAGCATTACTCTTTTGTTTCCTCTATTGAGCCACACAGGGTAGAGGAAGCGCTTCAAGATTCAGATTGGGTGATGGCGATGCAAGAGGAGCTCAACAATTTCACAAGGAATGAGGTATGGCATTTAGTTCCACGTCCTAATCAAAATGTTGTAGGAACCAAGTGGGTCTTCCGCAACAAGCAAGACGAGCATGGTGTGGTGACTAGGAACAAAGCTCGACTCGTGGCCAAGGGGTATTCACAAGTCGAAGGTTTGGATTTTGGTGAAACCTATGCACCCGTAGCTAGGCTTGAGTCAATTCGTATATTATTAGCCTATGCTACTTACCATGGCTTCAAGCTTTATCAAATGGACGTGAAGAGTGCCTTCCTCAATGGACCGAT